>OZ014519.1:384039263-385318638 GCA_963966055.1 Lathyrus aphaca | reverse complement strand
CAAGACATATCAATCTTCCGACTTGATCCTTCGACTTAATTCATCAACTTGTCTTTTTATTTGGAATAAATCCTTCTTTCTTAAACAATCAAAATCCATGAATCCATGCTCTCGCCGGTCCGCAACAACGTCTCTTCAACAACTTTGTACATCTGTAATCAACATCAACTTTGAACCAACTTCGACGTTCCAACAACAGTCCGGGGGTCAAGCTTCTCCCCCACTTAATTCCAACCAAAACCTACAGACAACGACTAAAAACTAACAACAAGTACCGACGGTGTTTCACACACATGCCGCGTACTAAGGGATTAACAAAACTAGATAACATTGGCCGGACGGACCAACCTGCTCTGATACCACTATTGTAACACCCCAAATCTACCCGGCGGAAAATCATAATTCAGAGTTTCAAAAATTTCAACAACAAAACAGGATGCTACATTTTTCAACTTTAACAAATTCATTTAATTTCGTAAACATCGATACATAAGACTTACAATCAGGATGAAACCATAACGTCAACTCTCTTATTCATTTCTTTAAAATAAAGCAACTTTAACAAATAGGCAGCGGATTCACAATATTCAATTTTGCATCAGTTAACATCTTATTCAACCTATCTATTTGGTAATAACACACTTCACATTGAAACAACTTAACTCAACAACAACATAATATAATAACAAAACAACTAAGCGTTCATCCCCCCGAGTGTTACGTAACAGAGCGACGACACCGACTTGATTACGAAAGTAAGCATGTCTAAACTGGAATACCTGCACGTTACCAATCAAGGTAACATTCAACAACAGAAAAGGGTGAGATATCGAACCATATAAACAAAAGTATGATAATTAGTACGCTAGATAAAATCATACAATTTTCACACAATCCACAACAACGTCTTACTAAACACCCCAAACAACCAACATATTTTATCATCTTAATTTACACATCAACATAATCAATTCCAACTATAACCTTAGCATACACACCTTCATCAACTTCAACGAACGTTAACAACATATTCAACTCCTTCAATATCAGCATAATAGACATTACAAACATAAATATATAAAAAACTCAGGCAACATAATCCTATAATCAACTCATCCATCATAATAATATAATCAACTTAGCAACATAATCAACTTATCCAACATAATAATATAATCAACTTAGCAACATAATCGACTTGTCCAACATAATAATATAATCAACTTAGCATGAACCACTTACTCGACATAATCAACTTAAACCATATAATCCACTTAAATATACATAAACAACTTATTCAATTTGAGCCACATACACAACTGTATCAATGTAAGCAACAAGAACAACTTTATCAACTCGGCAACATAAACAACACAAACAACATAGTTAATGCAACACGGAATGTGATTCGACCGTGCATATGCATCTGGTATCATTGGAATTAAACTCCCAACTTAAAATAAACCAGGTTATCAAGGTATCTGCAAGGCATAAGCCTTCAACTTAATAAATTTTCCAATCCAGGCCAACGTGGTGAGCATCCGCTCAAACTTAGAAATGCAATAGATGCCATGAGACCATTAACGCAACACATAAACAACGAACAACTCAAACAACATATCACAACAACGTAACAACTTAAATTCAACATGATTCAACCTTGGCCATAGGCCTACAACTTTCAACGTTGGTCATACGACCTACAACTTTAACGTCAACATTGGTCTTACGACCTATAACTCAAATAATCAAAATGGGTCCTTCGACCTTCAACTTAAAAATACCGAAATACCGGGACAAAACGACCTCAGCAACTATACTAAAAAATTCACACGTTCAACATTAATTAACAAAATACACCGACTAAGATCAGCTATTTATTATTCCGAACTAACTCGACAATTTTCGTTAACTTCCGGACAACTAATTTCTCTGATTAAATTCACTTATTCGGCTAAACAGACAAACTGCGTTGTTTTATACTCCACGGCTATTACTAATCAATTTTACCAACACATCATACTGCCAATTATACTATCATAAGAATTCAGCCACGATACAAAAATGCCAACACCTGCTAAATCTCATGTTACTGATTTCTTACTTCTGTCTCTCTTAATGATTTGCTAAATTATGCTACTACTATACTCCACATCTTAAAAACCAATTAACATTGTTATTTAATTATACTAAACATTTATGTTAATTTTATTAAGAATAAAAAGGTAAATAATCCTTTATTTATTTTCTTATTATAACATTTGTATGAATTTTTTTTTTTATATATATATATATATATATATATATATATATATATATATATATATATATATATATATATATATATATAATATTCCTTTAAACTAACGTTAAAAATATAATACTAATTAATAAAAATCATGGCCCTTGCCATGAAACCACGGCCTGGGCCGTAGGAGTATGGCCTACGCCATATAAGGACATGGCATGTGCCATGAAATAGTCTCCCACACCTATGGCCTGCGCCACTCAAAGTGAAAGTGGGGCCCTAAGGCCATGGCTTGCGCCATGCTTCATGTGGTCTGCGCCACAGGGCTTATGGCCTGCGCCATGTATATGCCCTCTCACATGGGTGGCCTGCGCCACCCCTTCTCAACCGGTGGGTGACCTGCGCCACCCTCTTCTTTACATAGTTTTTCCTCAATTAATTCTTCCAGGAACACGAACAACTTCACCGCAACATTTATCAATTCAATTCGGTAGTAAATTCCAACCAAAATCGACTAATCAACCACAACACCGAACACAATATTTTCACCAAAAATCAAATCACCTATATAGTACTAATTCAACATCAGATAACATGAAATCGTTTGATCCCAATCCTACATACTAATTCTCATAATCCCGAATATAGTGTTCGAACCCCACCCTTATCTTAATCGATGGCCGTTCCGAATCTCCGATCGACTTTCCGATTGGGTTTCCGACGGTGACTTCTCGTAACCGCTTTCTCCACTTTTCCTCGTTCTCCAGTTTTCACGGTCTTTCTCTTTTTACTGCTACTTCTCAAAAACTAACCTCCACTTATTATTATTTCTTTTGTTATAATTCTTATTATAATAATTCAAATCTTAATTAGGCTTTCTAATCAGCACCCCCACGACTTCTACTATCAACACCACAACTAAGTTCACTTAAATAAATACTTTTATAATTCCATAATATTAATTCGAATATTATTTCTCCCGACTAAACCGACTAATTACCAACTATCAATTAAATCGCCCAACTACCAAATCAATATAATCAACCATAAACGCAAAATATTCAATATTATTATCTACAACTTAAATCAACTTATTTAATAAATTCAACTTGAATCAACTTTTAAACATCCACGAATTATTCTGATATTTCGGAAACCAACTTAAATCAACTTCAAATACACAAGGCATCACAAATAAACACAACTTAATTCACTTATATTTAATTAAATAAATTAATTAAATAAACGAGCGTTACAACTCTCCCCCACTTAGAATATTTTCGTCCTCGAAAATTTATCCGATTCAACTACTCCAACTACTTATTTAATCCGACTAATTCAACTATCGTCCGCAAAAGGTAACCCCACTTTTGATACAGATAACAAAGTCATAAAATCAATGTTGACTACAACACAAACAACAATCAAACAATAAACTCGACAACCATTAACACAACACAACAAGTAACCAACTTACAATTTATAATACATCAACACAAGAACATCCAACTAAAACACAACATCAACTCAATCAACTATCAACATCTCAACTCATTCACATAAGGATCACAACACTACACCACACGTTCACTGCGCACTCTGATTACTTGCAATTTACAAAGTTTACTGAGTCTAAATCCAACTTACAATTATCAAAATCGACATATCAACAAAGCCTCTGACTCAATCCTTTTGAAATTTTATTCCAACAGGTACTCTAACTCTTCATAGTTACCAAACACTTCCAACTTAGGTCTATAAGACAACAACTTTGAACGTTCGGTGTAATTACGACGGTGACGACTTCCCAAACTTGAATAAGATGTACTTGCTCTTCCCAATTATCCTCAACACGATTACAACTTTACTATCTTTTAGCAACACGTCTTCGACAATCATCTTAACCACACAACATCATTACACCAACATAAGGTACAAGGGTCCAACGAATCTCCAAAAGATAACTCATACCCTTCACTTCCAACTAATTCAACTTACTAAATACTCAATTCTTACTCATATCGACACAACCTTTTATAGATTCTTATCTGAATCAGCACAACCAAACAACTCTTCTTGTTCCAACTAAAAATTGTACTATAATAATCCAACTTATAATTTCACTTCTTCTAATATTTTGCAACTTAAATTTGTCCGACATTCTTTTCAAATCATCGTTTTACATTTCCACCTACTTTTCTTTCTAATCATCTTAAGAAAACTTCAAGTCTCAAGCTACTTAATCCATCTCTAACTAACATTCCAATTATTCAGAGTTCAACTATGAGTTTCTTATTACAATTCAATCCAAGCGCAACTTCATACTTCTCTCTTAAATTCCAACTAATACTCTCATATAATAACTTGCATAAAAAAACAAACAATACTCAAGCACTCGACTTGCCTTCAACCAATTCGACGTACATACTATACTATTTGGCATGACACATCTATCCATCAATTATGATTACGTCTGCTATCAACAATAGATTAAGGGTGATCAGTTCCTCAACTTGTCAATAGACATCCGACAACCATAACGGTTGCATAAATCATCATTATCCAACGTAATAACGTACTTCAACTTATGCCTAGAGTCCGTAAGCATAATGCTCCGCCAACTCTCTACAGCTTATAAACTCCCTCTTAGTCTCCTTAATTCCAACTTCATCAATGATACAAATCATCCAAACATTCCAGTACACATTCTCTTATGTACGCACATAGTACCACACGACTTTCGATATCCATCTAACACCAGAGTCGTTACAACAAGTACCATCCAAAACGGTCTGTTCCAATTACAACTTTCATCCAAGTTAAAATATTTAACAACACTAATCAACTTCCATCTTCCTCCCAACATCACCATCATCTAACATAGGCACTTAATCATCCCTATTCGACATAAATCACATCTATATGCGTTCTCTGATACTTTCGCATTTCCTCTAATACTGACATCTTATTTCTATCAACATTCCACACCCGTCTTTGTCTTTCCAAAATTTTTAGCAATAAACGCTACGCTTTGAACACAATTTTCTCTTCCAATAAAAACCTCTGACTCACAAAATTATATTCTAACTTGAAGATAATTTTGTGCAGATTCCAGAACTTCAAAAATCTCTTGAATCCGACTTACGAGTAAAAAGTTATCCTCCTTGCAATGGGACTAGTCAATAATTCCTGTATACAGAATTTTCCAAAAATCAGCAGCATACCCAACTATTAAAATGCATTTATCTCCCTCATCATAAACCTCCTGATTGTAAATCGTATATGTAAACTGTAGGGAATTTCGTAAGCTTTCCAAATATTCCAAAACTGCTTCAATTCGAATCACGGTTAAAAAGTTATGCCACTTCTCGTTACAGCTGCTACAAGATTGCAAAAACCAGAATTTTTTTTTGAGATTGATGAATGTAAATTCCACCTCTCTCCATCTTACTTCCAAGTTCTACCAAAAATCTTGCTCTACATTCAACTTTGAAAATTACTCGACTTTAATCCAACTACACTCAAGACATAGCAATCTTCCGACTTGATCCTTCAACTTAATTCATCAACTTGTCTTTTTATTTGGAATAAATCCTTTTTCTTAAACAATAAAAATCCATGAATCCATGCTCTCGCCGGTCCGCAACAACGTCTCTTCAACAACTTTGTACATCTGTAATCAACATCAACTTTGAACCAACTTCGACGTTCCAACAACAGTCCGGGGGTTAAGCTTCTCCCCCACTTAATTCCAACAAAAACCTGCAGACAACGACTAAAAACTAACAACAAGTACCGACAGTGTTTCACAAACATGCCGCGTACTAAGGGATTAACAACACTAGACAACATTATTCGGACAGACCAACCTGCTCTGATACCACTATTGTAACACCCCAAATCTACCCGACGGAAAATAATAATTCAGAGTTTCATAAATTTCAACAACAAAACAGGATGCTACATTTTTCAACTTTAACAAATTCATTTAATTTCGTAAACATCGATACATAACACTTTCAATCAGGATGAAACCATAACGTCAACTCTCTTATTCATTTCTTTAAAATAAAGCAACTTTTACAAATAGGCAGCGGATTCATAATATTCAATTTTGCATCAGTTAACATCTTATTCAACCTATCTACTTGGTAATAACACACTTCGCATTGAAACAACTTAACTCAACAACAACATAATATAATAACAAAACAACTAAGCGTTCATCCGCCCGAGTGTTACGTATCAGAGCGACGACACCGACTTGATTACGAAAGTAAGCAACTCTAAACTGGAAAACCTGCACGTTACCAATCAAGGTAAAATTCAACAACAGAAAGGGGTGAGATATCGAACCATATAAACAAGAGTATGATAATTAACGCTAGATAAAATCATACAATTTTCACACAATCCACAACAACGTCTTACTAAACACCCCAAACAACCAACATATTTTATCATCTTAATTCACACATCAACATAATCAATTCCAACTAGAACCTTAACATACACACCTTCATCAACTTCAACGAACGTTTACAACATATTCAACTCCTTCAATATCAGCATAATCGACATTACAAACATAAATATATAAACAACTCAGGCAACATAATCCTATAATCAACTCATCCATCATAATAATATAATCAACTTAGCAACATAATCAACTTATCCAACATAATAATATAATCAACTTAGCAACATAATCGACTTGTCCAACATAATAATATAATTAACTTAGCATGAACCACTTACTCGACATAATCAACTTAAACCACATAATCCACTTAAATATACATAAACAACTTTTTCAACTTGAGCAACATACACAACTGTATCAATGTAAGCAACAAGAACAACTTTATCAACTCAACAACATAAACAACACAAACAACATAGTTAATGCGACACGCAATGTGACTCGACTGTGCATATGCATGTGGTACCATTGGAGTTAAACTCCCAACTTAAAAGATACCAGGTTATCGAGGTATCTGCAAGGCATAAGCCTTCAACTTAATAAATTTTCCAATCCAGGCCAACATGGTGAGCATCCGCTCCAACTTAGAAATGCAATAGATGCCATGAGACCATTAACGCAACACATAAACAACGAACAACTCAAACAACATATCACAACAACGTAACAACTTAAATTCAACATGATTCAACCTTGGCCATAGGCCTACAACTTTCAACGTTGGTCATACGACCTACAACTTTAACGTTAACATTGGTCTTACGACCTACAACTTAAATAATCAAAATGGGTCCTTCAACCTTCAACTTAAAAATACCGAAATACCGGGACAAAAAGACCTCAGCAACTATACTAGAAAATTCACATGTTCAACACTAATTAACAAAATACACCAACTAAGATCACCTATTTATTATTCCGAACTAACTAGACAATTTTCGTTAACTTCCGGACAACTAATTTCTCCGCTTAAATTCACTTATTCGGCTAAACAGACAAACTGCGTTGTTTTATACTCCACGACTATTACTAGTCAATTTTACCAACACATCATACTGCCAATTATACTATCATAAGAGTTCAGCCACGATACCAAAATGCCAACACATGCTAAATCTCATGTTACTGATTTCTTACTTCTGTCTCTCTTAATGATCTGCTAAATTATGCTACTACTATACTCCACATCTTAAAAACCAATTAACATTGTTATTTAATTATACTAAACATTTATGTTAATTTTATTAAGAATAAAAAGGTAAATAATCCTTTATTTATTTTCTTATTATAATATTTGTATGACTTTATTATATATATATATATATATATATATATATATATATATATAATATTCCTTTCAACTAACTTTAAAAATATAATACTAATTAATAAAAATCATGGCCCTTGCCATGAAACCACGGCCTGGGCCGTAGGAGTATGTTCTACGCCATATAAGGACATGGCATGCGCCATGAAAAAGTATCTCACACCTATGGCCTGCGCCACTCAAAGTGAAAGTGGGGCCATAAGGCCATGGCCTGCGCCATGCCTCATGTGGTCTGCGCCACAGGGCTTATGGCCTGCGCCATGTATATGCCCTCTCACATGGGTGGCCTGCGCCACCCCTTCTCAACCGGTGGGTGGCCTGCGCCACCCTCTTTTTTACATAGTTTGTCCTCAATTAATTCTTCCAGGAACACGAAAAACTTCACCGCAACATTTATCAATTCAATTCGGAAGTAAAATCCAACCAAAATCGACTAATTAACCACAACACCGAACACAATATTTTCACCAAAAATCAAATCACGTATATAGTACTAATTCAACATCAGATAACATGAAATCGTTTGATCCCAATCCTACATACTAATTATCATAATCCCGAATATAAAGTTTGAACCCCACCCTTACTTTAATCGATGGCCGTTCTGAATCTCCGATCGACTTTTCGATTGGGTTTCCAACGGTGACTTCTCGTAACCGCTTTCTCCACTTTTCCTCGTTCTCCAATTTTCACGGTCTTTTTCTTCTTACTGCTACTTCTCAAAAACTAACCTCCACTTATTATTATTTCTTTTATTATAATTCTTATTATAATAATTCAAATCTTAATTGGGCTATCTAATCAGCACCCCCACGACTTCTACTATCAACACCACAACTAAGTTCACTTAAATAAATACTCTTATAATTCCATATTATTAATTCGAATATTATTTCTCCCGACTAAACCGACTAATTACCGACTATCAAGTAAATCGCCCAACTACCAAATCAATATAATCAACCATAAACGCAAAATATTCAATATTATTATCTACAACTTAAATCAACTTATTTAATAAATTCAACTTGAATCAACTTATAAACATCCACGAATTATTCTGATATTTCGGAAACCAACTTAAATCATCTTCAAATACACAAGGCATCACAAATCAACACAATGTAATTCACTTATATTTAATTAAATAAACGAGCGTTACAACTCTCCCCCACTTAGAATATTTTCGTCCTCGAAAATTTATCCGATTCAACTACTCCAACTACTTATTTAATCCGACTAATTCAACTCTCGTCCTCAAAAGGTAACCCCACTTATAATACAGATAACAAAGTCATAAAATCAATGTTGACTACAACACAAACAACAATCAAACAATAAACTCGACAACCATTAACACAACACAACAAGTAACCAACTTACAATTTATAATACATTAACACAAGAACATCCAACTAAAACACAACATCAACTCAATCAACTATCAACATCTCAACTCATTCACATAAGGATCACAACACTACACCACGCGTTCGCTGCGCACTCATATTACTTGCAATTTACAAAGTTTACTGAGTCTAAATCCAACTTACAATTATCAAAATCTACATATCAATAAAGCCTCTGACTCAATCCTTTTGAAATTTTATTCCAACAGGTACTCTAACTCTTCATAGTTACCGAACACTTCCAACTTAGGTCTATAAGACAACAACTTTGAACGTTTGGTGTAATTACGACGGTGAAGACTTCCCAAACATGAATAAGATGTACTTGCTCTTCCCAATTATCCTCAACACGATTACAACTTTACTATCTTTTAGCAACACGTCTTCGACAATCATCTTAACGACACAACATCATTACACCAACATAAGGTACAAGGGTCCAACGAATCTCCAAAAGATAACTCATACCCTTCACTTCCAACTAATTCAACTTACCAAATACTCAATTCTTACTCATATCGACACAACCTTTTATAGATTCTCATCTGAATCAACATAACCAAATAACTATTCTTGTTCCAACCAAAAATCGTACTATAATAATCCAACTTATAATTTCACTTCTTCTAATACTTTGCAACTTAAATTTGTCCGACATTCTTTTCAAATCATCGTTTTACATTTCCACCTACTTTCCTTTCTAATCATCTTAAGAAAACTTCAAGTCTCAAGCTACTTAATCCATCACTAACTAACATTCCAATTATTCATAGTTCAACTATGAGTTTCTTATTACAATTCAATCCAAGCGCAACTTCATACTTCCCTCTTAAATTCCAACTAATACTCTCATATAATAACTTGCATCAATCAAACAAACAATACTCAAGCACTCCACTTGACTTCAACCAATTCGACATACATACTATACTATTTGGCATGACACATCTATCCATCAATTATGATTACGTCTACTATCAACAATAGATTAAGGGTGATCAGTTCCTCAACTTGTCAATAGACATCCGACAACCATAACGGTGTCATAAATCATCATTACCCAACGTAATAACGTACTTCAACTTATGCCTAGAGTCCGTAAGCATAATGCTCCTCCAACTCTCTACAGCTTATAAACTCCCTCTTAGTCTCCTTAATTCCAACTTCATCAACGATACAAATCATCCAAAAATTCAAGTACACATTCTCTTATGTACACACATAGTACCACACGACTTTCGATATCCATCTAACACCAGAGTCGTTACAACAAGTACCATCCAAAACAGTCTGTTCCAATTACAACTTTCATCCAAGTTAAAATATTTAACAACACTAATCGACTTCCATCTTCCTCCCAACATCACCATCATCTAACATAGGCACTTAATCATCCCTATTCTACATAAATCACATCTATATGCTTTCTCCGATATTTTCGCATTTCCTCTAATACCGACATCTTATTTCTATCAACATTCCACACCTGTCTTTGTCTTTTCAAAATTTTTAGCAATAAACGCTCCACTTTGAACACAATTTTCTCTTCCCATAAAAGCCTCTAACTCACAAAATTATATTCTAACTTGAAGATAATTTTGTGCAGATTCCAGAACTTCAAAAATCTCTTGAATCCGACTTACGAGTAAAAAGTTATCCTCCTTGCAATGAGACTGGTCAATAATTCCCGTATACAAAATTTTCCAAAAATCAGCAGCAGACCCAACTATTAAAATGCACTTATCTCCCTCATCATAAACCTCCTTGTAACACCCCAAATTTCTGGTCAGAGTGCAAATTTCTGGTCTTCTTGGTATTCAACCACAATTTATCTTGAATGGTCGATAGCCCGTACTATCGTCCTTTTCAGATTAACCGATGATTGAATAGGGGCAGCTGTAACACCCCAAATTTTCCCTCTTCATTTTAAGCATCATATCACATCATATTCATCATACTCATATCATTTCCTCAGCATCATATCATGGAAAGATGAAGCATAACATCCCTCATATCCTAGCATCAAGCATATGGTCATCTGTGGAGGTCCTAGAAGCATTTCAAGCCATGACAAAGGTCTCAATTAGTTTGTACAAGTTCTATGGTGAGTCTATACTCCATTTACAAGTTCAAGTCCATTGGCAAAAGCTCAGAAGATTGCATGATCATCAGAGATCTCAGGACAAGGCAAAGCTCCTATACAAGGTACCCAATTTATGGTTTGTGATTCAAGCACCAAGATCTCACAACTTTGGCCATTTAATTTGGGAAAAGTCTTCTATATTTTAAGAGGATCCTATATGTAAATTTTTATGATAAAATTCCATGTGGAAGTCAGTCAATGCCTCAGTTGCTTGCAGATGAAGGAAAAAGTCAACAGTGCCCTTAAAAAGTCAACTGTGCAATTTCAAGGGGTCTAACCCAATTTTTTTGGCCAAGAGGGGTCCTTACAATGCTATAAGAGGTTTGGAATGCCTAAAGTTCAAGAATCATGGAGATCTGAAGGGTTTTGCAAAAATGGTACAAAGTTGGTTTTAAGGAATTTCCAAATTTGGCAACTTTTGCCCTAATTTTCAAATGGCCTTAACATGATCAAAAATTCTTCAAATGGACCAAAGTCAAACATGAAAGTTGAAGATTAAGGGCTCCCATTTTCAAAAAGTATATGTACATTTTCATAGGATTCCTAGATCTCCATATATGCTCTTCGAAAATTTGGGCATTTTAGGGCAAAAATCAACTTTTCATAAAGCCACCAAATGCAAAAGGCTTCAAGCTTGGTTTTTGTGACTTGGTACTGGCCCAATTGTGTTTCAAACTTAAAATGCATTACATTTGAACCATTTTTCACCAAAGAATTGGTCATTTTCGTGCACTATGAAAAAATCCCTCCAAAACTTGCAAATTGGCAAAAGTCATGAAACAAGTGTGATGCTTGAATCTAAAGGCCAGGAGTGATTGAATTTGAATCAAGGGTGGGAAATGAATTGCCCATATGCTGAGAGGCCCAAGAGAGTATGGGCATAGCATGCTTATCTCACCAAGTGCAAATTATGCAACTTCACACTTTTCTCATGACTGATTCGTGCATTCTTTCTCACACTTTCAACATTGCCTTGTGAGGTCATAACAAGAAGAATTAGGGCTTGGCAAATCTCAGATCTCCCTCATTCTCTCATTCCTAACTTTCTTGCAACTTTGCATTTTCTCACGAATCTCTCCATTCTCTCACCTTCTTCACAAAAATCTTCCATATTCATGATCAGTGAATGATATAGATCAAGATTCCACCAATCATTAGAGCTTAAGACACAGAAATAGAAGCTTACCATTGAGAAGAAACTTGCTCTGAAACTTTAGATCCAGCCTGTTTCAAGACCTTAGATGCATTTATTTTTCATCTAAGGAATAGGAGGAGTGATTTGCATGCATTGCTTGGTTTTCTAGCTCACTATATCAAGATCTCCATCTCAGGTATGGCTTGAAATATCATGTTCTGGAAATGAAATTAGTGATGCATTTTGTGTTATTTGATCTTCACTGATGATTCTGCACTATTTAGATTTGAATTTGAGGCATTATAGCATGAGTTATGTGAGTTTCAAGTTTGATGGTGACACTTTATTTCCTTCGATCCGTCCAATTCTTTGAGTTTTAGCGTTTTTTGATGCTAGATTTGAATTCAGTGATGTTGAATTAGTAGATCTGGGCAGTTTTTTTTTTCATTTATTTCGTTTGTTTAAGGTTCTAGTTCGAATTCCGGTGCCGGAGCCCTAGCTCCGGTCACCAGAAAGTTGTTGTGTTCATCCTAGGGTTTGTTCGAAGAAGATGAAGTATCCACCCTTGGATCTTGCCATCCTGCGCTCATCAATGTGCCACCTAGCCCTAGCTTGTCTCCGTCTCATGTTATTTTCTATTTTCTTTTTTAATACTTCGTGTGTCACACCACATGTTACTTACTATGCGTCTCACCACTCACATCATTCTAAACCTCCACCTCATTTAATGAAAGAGCAGCAGCATCCGTGTGATGAATCATACGCTTCCTCTTTTTTCCAGCTTTTTCTTCATTAATTCCATTAATTCACACCATAAACTCCTACACCAGCGTAGCATAATGGGCTTAACATGTGATATTCTCACCTCCCTCAGTCATCAGCCCAATTCATTTCCACATGAAAACCTTACTACACACACCTCCTTCCATTCTTTTAATTTCTTTTTCTTCTTTTTATTTCTTTTAATTCAGTTTCCATTTCAATTATTTTAAAATAGTTTCCTTCACTAAAAAAATCCAAAACAATTCATGAGTCTCATTTAATGTCTCTTTTATTTATCATATTTTTATTTTATTTTTTTTCCATTGCCACATGTCTGAATTAAATCATCCTTTCACTTAGCTTCTTTTGAATCCTCTTTTAACCACACTGCCTTGTCTATTTTCCATACTCTTCAATATTTTGAGTTTTGATCCCATTCTTTTTGCTTTGATTTCTTAAGAAATTGAAATTTTCATGTGATTTTTCTATGGATTTTTAGAATCTTATTTCTTGAGTCTTGATCTTGTGGATTGTGATGTAAGTTTGTAACCCTAACTTGTGTTCTTGCCTCCATTTGACCTAGTTTACTTCTGAATCTTTTCAAATCCTTTGGTCTAGTTGATATAAAATGTTTGAAGATCATTTGGTTTCAATTGTGGAATTGTTAGATGCTTGGTTTATTTGTTGTGGATTTTATCTTGAACCTTGTCCCATTTTTGCTTCCTTTGAACCTTTAGCTCTCATACAAGCTTAGAAGGGCACTTGTGCCCACTTCTTCTTCTCATTTGGGGTTCCTTTGGGGTGTGGGTACCTTCCTGGTCCTAGGATATGGTTTGTGTCTTCTGAATTTTTGTGTTTGCTTCTTCTTTAAGTCATCTGTTTCCTTAAGTGCTTTCACTTCATCTTATTGTTTCTTTTGCTTCCATTTTGGTATTGTTTGGTCTTGTACCTCTCTTCTCTTCATCTTGTTGGCTTCCTAAGCCTTTATTCATCTTGTTTTGGTTCTGGTTGTGAGCTTTGAGTCCTTATCTTGTGCATTTTGCTTTGCATATTTCATAAGTGTGCATTTGTTCTCATAGGTGTTTCATGTTGCATCTTTAGCTTACATACTTCTTCTCCTCATTCCTTTGAGTTGCATTTGCATTGTGCATATGTTCATAACATTTCACTTCTGATTGTTTGATGTTAGCATGCCATTTGCTTTATCTTGCTTCATTTATATGCTTTACTAACCTTGCATGGGCTATGGTAAGTGTGAGGTGTGGGAATTGAGTTCCACATCTCCAAATCTCATCTTCTCCTCTTATGTTTATCTTGTACTAATTCTTTGTTGTTGGGCTTAGGCCTTTCTCATCCCTTCTTCTATCTTCTTCTTCCCTTCTTCTCTTCATCTTCATTAGGATAGAAACCTCACTAACCCTTAGGACATCCATGCATGTTAACACTTAGGATTTCTAGTTCCCCTTTAGAATTTTTCCTTTGTGATCCTTTTGGTTCTTCTTCTCTTCTCATCTCATAACTCTAAAAAACACTTAATAAGTTTGAAGTGATGTCTTGATCCATAGCCTTATTCCATGAGGTATGCTTGTAGTCTTCCCATCTTGGGATAGTACAAGTTTACCTTGTGATGCACAAGTCTGATCAAGGTATCTTCTTCATAAAAGAAAATCATAAAAAACACTTCTTCATCTGTAAATAATCAAAACACTTAATAACTTAACAAGTTAGTGAGCTTAGGCCCTAATCTTTGGGTTCAAGTTTTGGGGATCTTCTCATTACTTGAGTGTGCTTGTTCTATTATTCCATCTTCGAATGTAGTGACAAGTACACATTCCATTGAAGAGAGCTTGATTTCACTTCCTTGTGATACACTCATAAAAAGCTTCTAAAAAACACAAACAAACAATAAGCGTCTTTCCTTCGAGAATTCTTTTCTCATCTCATTCGCTCCATACACGAACTTGCTCCTACTTGTCATTTTGCAAGACGGTTACGCACTCGTCGTCCGAGTCTGCAACACCTGAGCAATGGCATAGGCAGTTCAAGCCTTAATTCACAAGCAATTTTCTTTTAGTACCCCTAGTTAGGGGAATTACGGCGTCTCTAATCCTCATTATCCTGATGAGGTACGTAGGCAGCGGGGTAGGGCCCGTTCGAGCACAATCTTTATTTTCCCTACATTTTTTTCTCTTTATTTTCTTTTCAGTTCTTTTCTCAGTTTCTTTTCCAGTTCATTTCTTTTCTTTTGCTGTAGTTTTCATACCCTCACCCTTTGAAACAGTTTCTTTTTGCAAGCGTGGATCCCGTCAGGTACGGCAGACGATCTGGGTGCTAATACCTTCCCAGGTCGTAACCGACTCCCGAACTCAATCTCTTTGGTTCGTAGGACCTGTGTCCTTCCTCTTCTTTCTTCTAGTTTGTGCAACATTACCATTCCCTTTCTTCGGGATAAAAATGCCTGGCTGGCGACTCTATTCTTTTTCCGCGCCACTTTCGCGTTTGTACCAGGATGGAAATCCGGGGAGCGACAGCTGGCGACTCTACTGGGGACTGCACACCCGAGATCTCTGGTTCCCCTGTGAGTCTCTCCTAGCGCTTGTGTGTTTCTATTTCATTGGGTGGTGTTTGTTTGCTGTGGCTTGTTGTATTTTATTGTTGTTTATTTACAGCTTTATTTACAGCTTTATTTACAGTTTTCAGTATTTATTTTATGCATCATTTATATATACTGGACTGTCTGGACTAGTTTTCTGTTTGGTGGGATGGGTGTTACTTGTTCTTAAGAGATGAGCCAAGTACCCGGCTCGAGTGCACCATAGGACTTAGAGTGGTTGTGCACCATAGAACTTAGAGTGGTTCCACTTTGGCCTCATGAGATCTTGTCATGGGGGTAGTAGTGAGTTCCACACCCAGGTTGCGATTGTCTTGGAAATGTCTTGATTTGGGGATCTTCCTCTCTCATTACATAACCCTGACAATTATGTGCAGCTGGGGACCGATCATTGAGAACCTTGTGGAAACATCCCTCTTCAGTGATGACAGTGGCTGCCCACATTTTGTGGCAAACCCATTCGCATCCGAGGGCCCACCTGGGGATCACATAGGATGACCTTGTGTCCTGGACTCAGCTGAGGCCTCCCTGCGTAGTATATAATGCCCAACCGATTCCCTGATTTGGTCATGAGCCATTTCTCGGAGATGGTGACAGTATTATTGCTATTCGGCTTTAAGAGTCCGTGATGTCTGACCCGGAGCCTATTACCAGTGAGATTGGGAGAGGTTTACAGGTGTGCAGGAACCCATGGCCTAAACATACACTCATCTATTCAGTGGTCCTTGTTATGATCTGTGGTCCTATGGATATGATCTTTGGTTCTATGGTCCTATGGTTCTGGAGTTCTGGTTTTCTGGAGTTGTTATTCTGGTATTCTTGATACTGTGGTTCTGAGATCTTCTATCAAAGGGTTGTGATTATCAGAGAGTGTGACTCAGAGGACTTTTGGTTTGTCAGTGATCAGAGGGGCCCTTGTTAGTGTCCAGTTCAAATGGTCCTAGTTGATCATATGCCTGCATTGCATTGCATTTGCATCATTCTTTGCATTAACTATTTATGTTTCCCATTTTTCAGGTCATTGTTCTTAATCTGCTCCCAGTTCTGGTAATCTTATCTCCATGGCAGAAATCAGAAGAGTTCCAAGGAAAAAGAATGTTCATTATACCTTTCTTCAGCTTGAAGTTAGAAGTGTTCAGAAGTTAGCAGGTCTGATGAATGACCAAGTCTTGGGCAATTTCAAGAAAAGATATGGCCAGATACCGAAGTTTGTGGACAAGCCCACTGCAGACCAGAAAGACAGTTTGCATACTCTGTTGCAATTTTATGATCCTCTGCTGCGTTGCTTTGTTTTTCCAGGTTACATCTTAGCTCCTACATTGGAAGAGATCTCCAGCATGCTGAATGTTCCAGACAGAGAGACATTGCCATTCTATGGGTCTGAGGTTGTGCTTAAAGATGAAGACATAGCCAAGGTTTGTAGGTTGCCAGCTGCTACAGTCAGGAAGGCTCTGCAAGAGAGTGAAGGAAAAGGACTCCCCTGGAGTGTGATTATCCCAGAGGCAGAGAGATATGCTACAGAGGCTAAGTGGAATGACTTTGGAGCTTTGCTTGCATTAATGGTGTATGGGTCCAACTTGTTCCTAGGAGAGAAAGAGTTTGTCAGCTTAGAGGTGATCTCAATCTTTGCAAAAGGCAATCCAATGCCTACTATTTTGGGTGACTTCTACTATAGTGTTCATTACAGAAATGAGAAGGGTAGGGGTGGTCCAGTAGTTTGCTATGCTCCTTTGTTTGCTGAGTGGTTTGCTAGATAGTTGCCTAAGTCAGGTGCCTTCAAGGAGATGAGGGATGAATGGAGATGGTCCAGAAGACCGATGGGGTTGACTGTTGAAGATATTGCCTGGGGATATGACAGGGATCTGCTAGGTAAAGAGTTGCTGGTCAGTTGCGGAAGATTTGCTGGAGTACCTTTGCTGGGAAGGAAAGGTGTCATCAGTTACTATCCAACATTAGCCAGAAAACAGTTTGGTTATCCTTTGAAAGATCCTCCTCAGATGGAAGAGTTGGCTAAATCTTTGTACTTTCCTGCTGAAGGGAACAAAGAGTTAGTTCAACAAGCAGTCCAAGCTTGGGCTCACAGGATAAGAAAGGGTAAGAAAGACTTCGGCAGAATTGATCCCAAGACATATCCACCATATGCTGCATGGTTGCAAAGACATGTAGAAGCAGTTTTCATGCCTTTCTCAGTTGAGGCTCCACTTTATCCCAGAGAAGTGCCTAGTCAGAGCAGTATTGTTTCCCTTGAAGAGTACAAGAAGCTAGAAGCTCAACTGCATGAGGTCAGAGTGGAGAATGCTGAGATGGTAAGCCTATACCATCAAGCCAATAGGGCCAAGAACAAAGCTGAAGACAAGCTGTAGAAGCTCCAAGCCTCCTTGGAAGCCAACGAGAAGGACTTTGCTGGTAGAGAAGCCTATTTCCACAGGTTGGGTATGATGGAAGCCCAAAGAGAAGCTGAACACAAGAAGACTCTAAAGACTCTCAAAGATGCTCGTCAATCCATTGCTTGGCTGCAAGGCCAAAGGGAGGAAGAGCAGAAGAAGTTCACAGAGAAAGAAGAGTTCTTTGAAGTTCAGATGGCCTTCAAGAAGGAGGAGGTGGAGCAAGTCCACACCATCCGGAGGGAAAAGACCCAACAGCTAGCACAAAGTCAGTTAGCTCAGGAGGAAGCAAGGAAAGAGATTGAAGAGCTCAAGCTGAGAGCGGGTGTCAAGAAGAGCAGGGCAGAGGTGGAAGAGCCTGGGTCCGTAGCTTAGTTTATTTTTCAGACTACCTACAGGCTTGTTGTAGGAGTCTTGCTTTTATTTCTTTTGTCTTTTATTTATGTACTAGCTTGTAACCCTTCGGGGAATATTTCTGGTTGTATTCTGACTTTTAACCGGAAGTGGTTTGTTCATATACAATATTAATGTGCAAGTTATCATTTTGAATGTGCAAGACTCGTTTGTTTGATACCGCTAATGTCTGAACACTCATCAAAGAGAAAGCTTGAAAGTTAATATCCAAAGTGACTGTCTGAGAATAGATGCCAGAACTGGGGCATGCAAATGCTTAAACCTGGGAACATGAGCAGTTACATTGCATTTCATATAACCTGTTTGTTTGTTTTGCAGGTAGTGTCTCAGTTACTAACGTGTTTTGTGTTTCAGGCACTATAGCTCCCCGGAAAGTTCGGGAACAACCAGTTGCACACATGTATCCAACAAAGATTAACAGAGAGCGAGTCATGGACCAGATGCAAGCGGACTTGGCAGATCTGAGACTGAGAATGGATAACTTTATGACATTGATGGTAGGCATGGGTCAGAACCAAGAGCGTCTGCGGGAGATGATAGAAAACAATCAGACCAAGAACACTGTTGTTGCTGCTGTTGCTGATAATCGTACCGGTGCGGGCGCACGTCAGGTTGAAGCTCCTGTAACATAGACAGGGGTGACAATAATCAATGATGGGTTGAATAATATTCAAATAGATAACTAGGACGAGCATTTCACTCTACTTGACAAAGCTGAAGGTCAAGGAGCTGAGATGAACAAGAGGTTTGAGGAAATGGCTGAGCAAATCAGAGCCATTCAGTCCCAGAGCTCCTTGGAATTTGACATAACAGACTTGGGCTTGGTTCCCGGGGTCAAGATCCCATACAAGTTCAAAGTACCAACCTTTGAGAAGTATAATGGCACTGCATGCCCGAAGACCCATCTTCAATCATTTGTTGGGAGAATTGCTGCTCACACGGATGATGAAAAACTCTGGATGTATTATTTTCAAGACAGCTTGGTTGGAGCTTCACTGGAATGGTACATGAAGCTTAGTAGAGTCAATATCAAGAGTTGGAAAGACCTAGCAGAAGCCTTTGTGAGACAATATCAATATAATATGGACATGGCTCCAAACCGCACGCAGTTGCAGCACATGGCTCAGACCGCTAAGGAAGGTTTCAAAGAGTATGCACAGAGGTGGCGTCAGCTTGCTGCCAGAGTGCAACCACCGCTGCTTGAGAACGAGATGGCTGACATGTTTATGGGTACTCTGCAGGGTGTGTTTCTTGAAAGATTGGCGTCCAGTTCTGCCACTAAATTCAATGAAATTGTTATTGCTGGTGAGAGGGTTGAGACCTTGCTGAAGATGGGGAAGATACAAGATCCAAGTGCTAGCAGCTCGAATGGAGCGAGGAAAGCTTTCAGTGGACCTCCTAGGAGAAGAGAGGGTGAGACGAATGCTGTATTTGGCCGAGGCCAGGGCCATGGTTATAGAAGACCCTATGAGCATGTGGCAACTGTCACAATTCCTTCTGCTCCAGTACAACAGATGCAACCTCCTCCACAACAACAACAACAACAACCCCGTACCAACTATCAGAAGAGACTGTATCAGCCAAGGCAAACTCGCCCGGCTAATAGGGTGATCGAGGCCATCCCTATCACTTATGCTGCTTTGCTTCCAAGACTGCTGGATTTGAACCTGATTCAACTAAGAACTTTGGCACCACCACCTCCTGGATAGCTTCCAATGGGTTATGATGTCAACGCACTATGCGCTTTCCACTCTGGAGCACCCGGGCACTCGACTGAGAAGTGTAGGGCTTTGCATCACAAGGTTCAAGATCTTGTAGACTCTAAAGCAATCAACTTTGTGCCACCACCGAATGTTAATTTGAACCCTATTCTGAATCATGGAGGGGCAAGAATCAATGTTGTTGAGGGTGGTAAAGAGTTGAGACTTGTGCTGAGTATTGAAGAAGTGAAGACTCCTTTGAGGGTAGTGAAAGAGAGACTGTTGAATGGTCAAGTGTTTCCTAGTTGATGTTTTGATTGTGAAGACTGTCTGAATGCTGAGAATGGCTGTGAGAAGCTGAAGATGGGTTTACAGGGTTTGATTGATGATGGATCCTTACAGTTCAGTAAAGTTGGTAATGCAGAAGCTGATGATGTGTCAATAATTACCATATTCTATGATGAAGCTGACATGCCGGTCAGAAGGGAGCCTGTAACAATCTATGCTCCAGAGATTAGTCCCGTGACTATCACCGTACCTGGGCCTGTTCCATACACAGACGATAAAGCCATTCCTTGGCATTATGGCTCAGATATTTATGTAGCTGGACAGAAGATTGAGAGCAAGTCTGTTGCTGTGGACCCGACTATAGAGAATGTCGGAGGAGTTGGGGGTTTCACCAGAAGTGGTCGTTTATTCGCTCCCCTGTGCTAAGAGGGGATCCTGAGGCTGAGGCTTCATCCAAAGCCAAAGGAAAGCAAGCCGTGAATGATGAATCAACTACTCCTGTTGCTGGGCAGGGTACATTTGAAAAGGAGGTCGAGGAATTCATGCGGATCATTAAAAAGAGTGACTATAAGGTGGTCTATCAACTGAACCAGGCACCTTTCAAGATATCCATCTTGTCACTGCTGATGTGCTCTCCCGCACACAGAGAGGCCTTACTGAAAGTACTGCAAATGGCCTATGTTCCTCAGGAAATCACTGTCAACCAACTTGAAGCTGTTGTAGGAAGTGTCAATGCAAGACATGGCTTAGGCTTTACAGACAGAGACCTCACGTCGGAGGGCAGAAACCACAACAAAGCACTACATATCACTATGGAGTTCAAGGGTGCTGTGTTGTCGCACGTTCTTGTAGATACATGATCTTCCCTGAATGTGCTTCTGAAGAAGGCATTAATGAAGCTTAATGTTGATGGGATTGTCCTGAGACCAAGTGATCTGATTGTCAAGGCTTTTGATGGTTCGAGAAGATCAATTTTTGGAGAGGTTGAGTTGCACGTTAAGATAGGTTCTCAAGTCTTCAAAAGTGTTTTCTACGTCATGGACATCCAGCCTGCATACAGCTGCCTGTTGGGACGCCCGTGGATACATGCTGCTGGAGCTGTTACTTCAAACCTACATCAAAAGCTTAAATATGTGGTTGACGGCCAAGTTATCACAGTCTGCGGAGAGAAGGACATCTTCGTAAGTCACTTGTCGACATTCAAGTATGTAGAGATGGATGGAGAAATCCATGAGACCCTATGCCAAGCCTTCGAAGCAGTCAACGTCAGCATCTTGATTCCTGTGGAGAAGAGCAGTGAGAAGGAAGGCACATTCATCCATTCCTACAAAGAAGCAAAAGAGGTTGTTCAATCAGGAAGTGCCCAAGGCTGGGGCAAGCTGTTGGAGCTAGAAAAGAAAGATGATAAGTTTGGCTTAGGATATCATCCTGGTGGGTCTACTCCAAGTGGTAAGGCTATCACGTTTACAAGGGCTGGATTGCTCGACCGCAATCAGATCTGTACAGCAAGCCAAGATGGGGACAGTGACGGTGACTGGGATAACTGGATCCACCCGTGTGCGCCCGGCGAGGAGCTAACAAACTGGTCTGCTGAAGACATTGTTCAAGTCACCTGGCTCTCAGAGTAATTATTTTGTTTCCTTTTATTAGCATACTGCATTGTCAAATCCAGTATTCTGCCCAAGATGCTAGGATCCATTGTATTGGGCCACCATGTTTTGTATTGCATCTTATTTTGCTATGAAATAAAAGGACATTTTCAGACAAACTGTGTTCCCTTTCTTTGTTTTTAAAATTTTTCAAAAAAATATAAAAATTGCAATGTGTTTTTCCTTTTTGTTTTGTGTTAGCGTCTCTTTTTCAAAATAAGCAGATTCTGAATAAGCACATCATCTGTGCAGTGTTGATCATCCGGATTCCATTGATAACGTTCCTGCTATGACTATGCATGACTTTGACAATCCAGTCTACCAAGCTGATGAAGGGGTTGAGGAAGACTGTGACCTCCCTGAAGAATTGGTCAGATTGTTGAAACAAGAGGAACGGGTTATTCAACCTCATCAAGAAGAAATTGAGATCATCAACATTGGCAGTGAAGATGTGAAGAAAGAAATCAAGATTGGGGCCAGTCTGCAGGCCGACGTCAAGAAAGAGCTGATCAGTATGCTGAAAGAGTATGTGGATATCTTTGCTTGGTCATATCAAGATATGCCAGGTTTAGATACCGACTTCGTTGCGCATAAGCTACCTTTGAGAGAGGACTGTCCTCCTGTGAAACAGAAATTGAGAAGAACTCGTCCTGACATGGCGATAAAGATCAAAGAGGAGGTTCAGAAGCAATGGGATGCCAGTTTCCTTGCTGTGACTAGTTACCCACCTTGGGTAGCTAACATTGTACCTGTACCTAAGAAGGACGGCAAGGTCCGGATGTGCGTTGACTACCGGGATTTGAATAGAGCGAGCCCAAAAGATGATTTTCCGTTGCCACACATTGATGTGTTGGTGGACAATACTGCTCAATTCTCGGTATTTTCCTTCATGGATGGCTTCTCCGGATATAACCAGATTAAGATGGCGCCTGAAGACATGGAGAAGAAAACGTTCATTACCCCGTGGGGTACATTCTGCTATAAGGTCATGCCCTTCGGTTTGAAGAACGTCGGGGCAACTTATCAACGGGCGATGGTCACATTGTTCCATGACATGATCCACAAGGAGATTGAGTGTTATGTGGACAATATGATTGCTAAGTCCCGACACGAAGAAGAGCATCTGGTCAACCTGAAGAAGTTGTTTGATAGACTGATCAAGTACAAGCTGAGGTTGAATCCAAACAAGTGCACTTTCGGAGTGCGTTCCGAGAAACTGCTGGGTTTCATTGTTAGTCAAAGAGGAATTGAGGTAGATCCTGCTAAAGTAAAAGCTATTCAAGATATGCCTGCACCGAAGACAGAAAAAGAAGTGCGTGGGTTTTTAGGGAGGTTGAACTACATTTCTCGGTTCATATCTCATCTAACTGCCACGTGCAAACCAATATTCAAATTGCTAAGAAAAGAGCAAACGGTCAGGTGGAACGATGACTGCCAAAGAGCTTTCGACAAAATAAAAGAATATTTGCAGGAGCCTCCAATTCTAATGCCTCCAGTTGAAGGAAGACCTTTAATCATGTACTTGACCGTACTAGAAGGGTCAATGGGGTGTGTTCTAGGCCAACATGACGAGTCTGGTCGAAAAGAGTACGCTATTTATTACCTTAGCAAAAAGTTTACCGACTGTGAATCCCGATACTCACTGCTCGAGAAAACTTAATGCGCTTTGGTATGGGCTGCTCGCCGACTGAGGCAGTACATGTTGACTCATACCATATTGCTCATTTCCAAAATGGATCCTATCAAGTACATCTTTGAGAAACCAGCGTTAACCGGAAGGGTTGCTAGGTGGCAGATGATTTTAACGGAATACGACATCCAGTATACTTCTCAGAAAGCCATCAAGGGAAGTGTATTTTCGGATTACCTTGCACAACAACCTCTTGAGGATGATTATCAGCCAATGAAGTTTGATTTCCCTGATGAGGACATCATGTACCTCAAAGCAAACGATTATGAGGAACCACTTCCGGAGGAGGGGCCTAACCCTGAATCCAAATGGAAGTTGATGTTTGATGGGGCCGTCAATATCAATGGTTGTGGAGTTGGTGTCGTACTCATTACTCCCGAAGGTGTTCACTTACCCTTCACTTCCAGAATTACTTTTGGCTGCACCAATAATGAAGCGGAATACGAGGCATGTGTAATGGGAATAGAGGAGGAAATTAAACTTTGGATTAAGAACCTCGATATATTCGGAGAATCAGCCCTCGTCATTAACCAAGTTACCGGTAAGTGGTATATGCATCAAGAGCATCTAATCCCATACTGGGATTATGCTAGAAAACCGTTGACGTTCTTCACAACAGTTAAGCTTCAATACATACCACGTGATGAAAATCAGTTTGCCGACGCATTGGCCGCTCTCTCTTCGTCTATTAAAGTCTTGTGTTGGAATTATGTGCCCAGAATTGACATATCCAGGCTTGACGCTCCAGTTCATGCCTTCTTTGTTGACGCCGTGTCTGATGAGAAACCTTGGTATTCTGATATCAAGTTATTCCTGGAAAAGCAAGAATACCCAACTGGGGCATCTTCCAATTACAAGAAGACCTTGAGGCGACTTGCTGCTAGCTTCTTCTTGAACACAGACGGGGTTTTGTACAAGAGAAACTTCGACATGGTCTTGCTCAGATGCGTGGATAGACACGAAGCAAGCCTGTTAATTCAGGAAGTCCACAAAGGATCTTTCGGTACCCATGCAGGAGGGCATGATATGGCTAAGAAATTGCTGAAATCAGGGTATTACTGTATGACAATGGATGCAGACTGTTGTTCATTCGCTCGTAAGTGCCACAAATGCCAAATATATGCAGACAAAGTGCATGTTCCTCCAAGCCCGCTCAACGTCATGTCATCTCCTTGGCCCTTTTCTATGTGGGGCATTGACATGATCGGGAAGATCGAGCCTACTGCTTCAAATGGTCATCGCTTCATCTTGGTCGCGATTGATTACTTTACCAAATGGGTAGAAGCAGCATCTTATGCCAACGTCACTCATCAAGTGGTGGCAAGATTTCTGAAAAGGGATATCATATGCAGATACGGAGTGCCCGAAAGAATCATTACTGACAATGGTTCTAATCTCAACAACAAGATGATGGAAGACTTGTGTCGGGACTTCAAGATACAGCATCACAATTCTTCTCCTTACCGACCAAAGATGAATGGTGCGGTAGAGGCAGCAAATAAGAATATCAAGAAGATTGTGCAGAAAATGGTTGTCACCTACAAAGATTGGCATGAGATGTTACCATTTGCGTTGCATGGGTACCGAACATCAGTCAGGACGTCAACAGGGGCAACTCCCTTCTCTTTGGTATATGGTATGGAAGCAGTTCTGCCTGTTGAAGTAGAGATTCCTTCATTGCGTGTGATGATGGATGTTAAGCTGGATGAGGCTGAATGGGTGCGTGCTCATTACAATCAGCTATGTCTAATAGAGGAAAAGAGATTAGCGACTATCTGTCATGGTCAGCTTTATCAGAGGAGAATGAAGCGTGCATTCGACCAACGAGTACGTACTCGGGAGTATCAAGTTGGAGAGCTTGTGCTGAAGAGGATCGTTCCTCCAGGTTCAGACCACAGGGGCAAGTGGACCCCAAACTACGAAGGACCATACATAGTGAAGAAAGTCTTCTCAGGAGGAGCACTGATGCTCACCACTATGGATGGAGATGACTTACAGTCCCCTGTTAACTCAGACGCAGTTAAAAAATACTTCGCATAAAGAGACCCGTTGGACACAAAAACAGAATTATAGTCCAGGCAAAAAAAAAAGGGCATCCCGGCGAGCTAAAAAAAGAATGAAAAGCTCGGGCAAAAGTTAGGTAAATAAAAAAAAATGTACACCCGCTGAGTTGAAAATCCACATTGGACAGCTCAGGAAAAAAAGGGTATCCCGGTGGATTGAAAACCCGAAAGGGCGATCCGCGCAAAACAAGGGAATAAGCGAACAACTGTGATCCGAGTAATCTGAACCACGTCACCGTTTCGTACAACTTGACAATATCAGAAGGATAGGAAACAGTCTCCTTATCCTCTCAGAAAGCCAAAGCAGAATGGAGAGTCTCGAAGACATGCTGGTCATAGCAGAAATGGAACTCCTTGGAATGCCGTGTACATTGCCATTAGGATAGTTTCTTTTCTCAATTTTTATAGTGGCTACCTATTTCCAGGTGGTTGCTTCTTGATGTAAATCTTTGCCTATTCAGAGGCCATTCAATAAAAAGAATATTCAGTCAAAAAGCTGTGTGTGTTTATTTTTGTTTGCAAAATGTCCTGAATTTTCGGCAAAAATAGCATTGCATCTTAACATGGTGATAACTTTGAAAAGAAAACTGACATGCAAGGAAATTGTAACCCTCTTTGAGTGTCGGGTGACGATGGATGAACAGATCATTCCATGCAAATCCCCGGGGCACACTTGTATTTTCTTTTGTTGCAGGTTGCAGGATGGCGTCACATTCTCCCAAGCAAATTTACTCTTCCCCAGTAGGGTATCTCCCCAAGCAGAGATTTCTTCCCCCAGCAGGTATCTGAAAGCCTGGCATCTCCTGCAGAGTTTTTCTCCAGCTAAGCCTTGGCAGTAGCCCAGGCAGTTTTCTTCTTCCCCAGTGAAGTAGCAGTCCATTCTTCCCCAGTGGAGTATACCCAGCAGGTATCTGAAAGCCTGACATCACCAGAGTTGGAATTATTAGAATTCCATCCTCAGCAAAAGTCTTTCCCAGGCAAAGCTTAGCATCAGCAGATGCTCTCCCCAGCTAGAGTATGTTTGAAGAATCTTTCCAGCCAAGTCTGAAGATGATCCTGTCCCCATGGAGTTCATATTTTTATTTTTCACCTCCGTCAGTGAAATATTCCCCAGCAAAGTTGCCATACTTTTGGGTAATTTGATGATACTGTCAGGTATTCACCACCTCAGTCAGAGTTAGGTATCCAGACCTCTTGACTTGTCTTCCCCTATAGAGTTGTAACTCTTGTGGCCAATCAGGCATTGTCTACCGCTCGTTTGCGTTTTTCAACACTCGTCTGTGTTATCCCTAAGCAAATTTCTCCCCAGAAGTGATATATCATGCTTTATTGCTGCTCGTCTGCATCCTCAACACTCGTCTGTGTTCTGATATGATATTTGTTGTTGCTCGTCTGCAACTCCCCAACCCTCGTCTGTGTTTGGTATTTAATCTTTGTTGTTGCTAGTCTGCAATTCTCAACACTCGTTTGTGTTGTGATATCTCATATGCTATTGTTCGTCTGCAACTTTCAACACTCGTTTGTGTTTGGTATTGGATCCTTTGCTGCACTCGTTTGTGCCTTGATATGTAATTTCAGCTGTTGCTCGTCTGCAACTTTCCAGCACTCGTTTGTGTTTGGTATGCCTGATATTTGTGGATACTCGTCTGTATCATCCTCAACACTCGTCTGTGTTGTTTATCTGTTTGAAGCTCGTCTGCTTTGTTTGGATACTCGTCTGTATCGTCCCTAGCACTTGTCTGTGTTAGCTTATATCCGTATGTGAGGATTTGCTGTTTATCCTGGTATTTCTGTGACTACTTCAAATGCTCGTCTGTGTTTGAATCTCTGGTATTCGTCTGTACCAGTGGTTGATACTCGTCTGTATCATTGCCTGAAGTGCTCGTCTGTGTTTCTCGGAGCATCGTCTGATACTCGTCTATATCATTGACTTATGGCACTCGTCTGTGTAATCTTGATGATCATCCAATACTCGTCTATATTGAGGAGGTTTAAAATCCTGACAGTGGGAATTAATGTCAAAATGGTTACCGGTCCTGGCGTAATAGGTAAATCCGAAGGAGGCTCGTCTGTCTCAGGCACCAATTATTGTTGCTGCACCTGGCGTCATAGGTTTGCTCGAAGAAGACTCATCTATCTTATACCATATATTTGCGGATAATATATGAAGAAGGTTAGTCTACCTTGATTGCATGTCTATCCCACAGACTTAGTGCATTGCCGGTCCTGGCGTAACAGGTAAATCCGAAGGAGACTCGTCTGTCTCAAGTCATATGTTAAGTGTTTGAGGACTCATATGTCCAGCTCCTAGCATCACAGGATTGTTTGAGGACTCATCTATCTCAGTTTATGTTCTTGGAGTGTTGGAGGACTCGTATGTCCAGCTCCTGGCATCACAGGATTGTTTGAAGACTCGTCTGTCAACGCATTCTTATTCTAGATATCAGTTTCAACTTAGAAGAAGCTCGTCTGCTTTTTCTCTCTTTCTTATCCCCAGAGCGTCATCTGGTTGGGTTTATCTCCCGGTGTTGCATTCTTCGTCAGAGTGCAAATTTCTGGTCTTCTTGGTATTCAACCACAATTTATCTTGAATGGTCGATAGCCCGTACTATCGTCCTTTTCAGATTAACCGATGATTGAATAGGGGCAGCTGTAACACCCCAAATTTTCCCTCTTCATTTTAAGCATCATATCACATCATATTCATCATACTCATATCATTTCCTCAGCATCATATCATGGAAAGATGAAGCATAACATCCCTCATATCCTAGCATCAAGCATATGGTCATCTGTGGAGGTCCTAGAAGAATTTCAAGCCATGACAAGGGTCCCAATGATTTTGTACAAGTTCTATGGTGAGTCTATACTCCATTTACAAGTTCAAGTCCATTGGCAAAAGCTCAGAAGATTGCATGATCATCAGAGATCTCAGGACAAGGCAAAGCTCCTATACAAGGTACCCAAATTATGGTTTGTGATTCAAGCACTAAGATCTCACAACTTTGGCCATTTCATTTGGGAAAATTCTTCTATATGTTAAGAGGATCCTATATGTCAATTTTCATGAGAAATTTCCATGTGGAAGTCAGTCAATGCCTCAGTTGCTTGCAGATGAAGGAAAAAGTCAACAGTGCCCTTAAAAAGTCAACTGTGCAATTTCAAGGGGTCTAACCCAATTTTTTTGGCCAAGAGGGGTCCTTACAATGCTATAAGAGGTTTGGAATGCCTAAAGTTCAAGAATCATGGAGATCTGAAGGGTTTTGCAAAAATGGTACAAAGTTGGTTTTAAGGAATTTCCAAATTTGGCAACTTTTGCCCTAATTTTCAAATGGCCTTAACATGATCAAAAATTCTTCAAATGGACCAAAGTCAAACATGAAAGTTGAAGATTAAGGGCTCCCATTTTCAAAAAGTATATGTACATTTTCATAGGATTCCTAGATCTCCATATATGCTCTTCGAAAATTTGGGCATTTTAGGGCAAAAATCAACTTTTCATAAAGCCACCAAATGCAAAAGGCTTCAAGCTTGGTTTTTGTGACTTGGTACTGGCCCAATTGTGTTTCAAACTTAAAATGCATTACATTTGAACCATTTTTCACCAAAGAATTGGTCATTTTCGTGCACTATGAAAAAATCCCTCCAAAACTTGCAAATTGGCAAAAGTCATGAAACAAGTGTGATGCTTGAATCTAAAGGCCAGGAGTGATTGAATTTGAATCAAGGGTGGGAAATGAATTGCCCATATGCTGAGAGGCCCAAGAGAGTATGGGAATAGCATGCTTATCTCACCAAGTGCAAATTATGCAACTTCACACTTTTCTCATGACTGATTCGTGCATTCTTTCTCACACTTTCAACATTGCCTTGTGAGGTCATAACAAGAAGAATTAGGGCTTGGCAAATCTCAGATCTCCCTCATTCTCTCATTCCTAACTTTCTTGCAACTTTGCATTTTCTCACGAATCTCTCCATTCTCTCACCTTCTTCACAAAAATCTTCCATATTCATGATCAGTGAATGATATAGATCAAGATTCCACCAATCATTATAGCTTAAGACACATAAATAGAAGCTTACCATTGAGAAGCAACTTGCTCTGAAACTTTAGATCCAGCCTGTTTCCATTTCAATCATTTTAAAATAGTTTCCTTCACTAAAAAAATCCAAAAATATTCATGAGTCTCATGTAATGTCTCTTTTATTTTATCATATTTTTATTTTATTTTTTTTCCATTGCCACGTGTCTGAATTAAATCATCCTTTCACTTAGCTTCTTTTGAATCCTTTTTTAACCACACTGCCTTGTCTATTTTCCATACTCTTCAATATTTTTAGTTTTGATTCCATTATTTTTTCTTTCATTTCTTAAGACATTGAACTTTTCATGTGATTTTTCTCTGGATTTATAGAAGCTTATTTCTTGAGTCTTGATCTTGTGGCTTGTGATGTAAGTTTGTAACCCTAACTTGTGTTCTATCCTCCATTTGACCTAGTTTACTTCTGAATCTTTTCAAATCCTTTTGGCTAGTTAATATAACATGTTTGAAGATCATTTGGTTTCAATTGTGGAATTTTTAGATGCTTGGTTGATTTGTTGTGGATTTTATCTTGAACCTTGTCCCATTTTGCTTCCTTTGAACCTTTAGCTCTCATACAAGCTTAGAAGGGCACTTGTGCCCACTTATTCTTCTCATTTGGGGTTCCTTTGGGGTGTGGGTACCTTCCTGGTCCTAGGATAAGGTTTGTGTCTTCTGAATTTTTGTGTTTTCTTCTTCTTTAAGTCATTTGTTTCCTTAAGTGCTTTAACTTCATCTTATTGTTTCTTTTGCTTCCATTTTGGTATTGTTTTGTCTTGTACCTCTCTTCTCTTCATCTTGTTGGCTTCCTAATCCTTTCTTCATCTTGTTTTGGTTCTGGTTGTGAGCTTTGAGTCCTTATCTTGTGCATTTTTCTTTCCATATTTCATAAGTGTGCATTTGTTCTCATAGGTGTTTCATGTTGCATCTTTAGCTTGCATACTTCTTCTCCTCATTCCTTTGAGTTGTATTTGCATTGTGCATATGTTCATACCATTTCACTTCTGATTGTTTGATGTTAGCATGCCATTTGCTTTATCTTGCTTCATTTATATGCTTTACTAACCTTGCAGGGGCTATGGTAAGTGTGAGGTGTGGGAATTGATTCCACATCTCCAAATCTCATCTTCTCCTCTTATGTTTATCTTGTACTAACTCTTTGTTGTTGGGATTAGGCCTTTCTCATCCCTTCTTCTATCTTCTTCTTCCCTTCTTCTCTTCGTCTTCATTAGGATAGAAACCTCAATAACCCTTAGGACATCCATGCATGTTAACACTTAGGATTTCTAGTTCCCCTTTAGAATTTTTCCTTTGTGATCCTTTTGGTTCTTCTTCTCTTCTCAACTCATAAATCTAAAAAACACTTAATATGTTTGAAGTGATTTCTTGATCCATAGCCTTATCCCACGAGGTATGCTTGTAGTCTTCCCATCTTGGGATAGTACAAGTTTACCTTGTGATGCACAAGTCTGATCAAGGTATCTTCTTCATAAAAGAAAATCATAAAAAACACTTCTTCATCTGTAAATAATCAAAACACTTAATAACTTAACAAGTTAGTGAGCTTAGGTCCTAATCTTTGGGTTCAAGGTTTGGGGATCTTCTCCTTACTTGAGTGTGCTTGTTCTATTATTCCATCTTGGATTGTAGTGACAAGTGCACATTCCATTGAAGAGAGCTTGATTTCACTTCCTTGTGACACACTCATAAAAAGCTTCTAAAAAACACAAACAAACAATAAACGTCTTTCCTTCGGGAATTCTTTTCTCATCTAATCCGCTCCGTACGCGAACGTGCTCCTACTTGTCATTTTGCAAGACGGTTACGCACTCGTCGTCCGAGTCTGCAACACCTGAGCAATGGCATAGGAAGTTCAAGCCTTAATTCACAAGCAATTTCCTTTTAGTACCCCTAGTTAGGGGAACTACGGCGTCTCTGATCCTCATTATCCTGATGAGGTACATAGGCAGCGGGGTAGGGCCCATTCGAGCACAATCTTTATTTTCCCTACATTTTTTTCTCTCTTTATTTTCTTTTCAGTTCGTTTCTCAGTTTCTTTTCTAGTTCATTTCTTTTCTTTTGCTGCAGTTTTCATACCCTCACCCTTTGAAACAGTTTCTTTTTGCAAGCGTGGATCCCGTCGGGGACGGCGGACGATCTGGGTGCTAATACCTTCCCAGGTCGTAACCGACTCCCGAACTCAGTCTCTTTGGTTCGTAGGACTTGTGTCCTTCCTCTTCTTTCTTCTGGTTTGTGCAGCATTAACATTCCCTTTCTTCGGGATAAAAATGCCTGGCTGGAGACTCTATTCTTTTTCCGCGCCACTTTCGCGTTTGTACCAGGATGGAAATCCAGGGAGCGACACTCCTGAATGCAAATCTTATATGTAAACTATAAAGAATTTCGTAAGCTTTCCAAATATTCCAGAACTGCTTCAATCCGAATCACGGTTAAAAAGTTATGCCACTTCTCGTGACAGCTGCTCCAAGATTGCAAAAACCAGAATTTTTTTTTGAGATTGATGAATGTAAATTCCACCTCTCTCCATCTTACTTCCAAGTTCTACCAAAAATCTTGCTCTACATTCAACTTCGAAAATTACTCGACTTTAATCCAACTACACTCAAGACATAGCAATCTTCTGACTTGATCCTTCGACTTAATTCATCAACTTGTCTTTTTATTTGGAATAAATCCTTCTTTCTTAAACAATCAAAATCCATGAATCCATGCTCTCGCCGGTCCGCAACAACATCTCTTCAACAACTTTGTACATCTGTAATCAACATCAACTTTGAACCAACTTCGACGTTCCAACAACAGTCCGGGGGTCAAGCTTCTCCCCCACTTAATTCCAACAAAAACCTGCAGACAACGACTAAAAACTAACAACAAGTACCGACAGTGTTTCACACACATGCCGCGTACTAAGGGATTAACAACACTAGACAACATTGGTCGGACTACCAACTTGCTCTGATACCACTATTGTAACACCCCAAATCTACCCGGCGGAAAATCATAATTCAGAGTTTCAAAAATTTCAACAACAAAACAGGATGCTACATTTAATTTCAAAAAGTTTCAAAAATTTCAACTTTAACAAATTCATTTAATTTCGTAAACATCGATACATAACACTTTCAATCAGGATGAAACCATAACGTCAACTCTCTTATTCATTTCTTTAAAATAAAGCAACTTTTACAAATAGGCAGCAGATTCACAATATTCAATTTTGCATCAGTTAACATCTTATTCAACCTATCTACTTGGTAATAACACACTTCGCATTGAAACAACTTAACTCAACAACAACATAATATAATAACAAAAAAACTAAGCGTTCATCCCCCCGAGTGTTACATATCAGAGCGACGACACCGACTTGATTACGAAAGTAAGCAACTCTAAAATGGAATACCTGCACGTTACCAATCAAGGTAACATTCAACAACAGAAAGGGGTGAGATATTGAACCATATAAACAAGAGTATGATAATTAATACGCTAGATAAAATCATACAATTTTCACACAATCCACAACAACGTCTTACTAAACACCCCAAACAACCAACATATTTTATCATCTTAATTCACACATCAACATAATCAATTTCAACTATAACCTTAGCATACACACCTTCATCAACTTCAACGAACGTTTACAACATATTCAACTCCTTCAATATCAGCATAATCGACATTACAAACATAAATATATAAACAACTCAGGCAACATAATCCTATAATCAACTCATCCATCATAATAATATAATCAACTTAGCAACATAATCAACTTATCCAACATAATAATATAATCAACTTAGCAACATAATCGACTTGTCCAACATAATAATATAATCAACTTAGCATGAACCACTTACTCGACATAATAAACTTAAACCACATAATCCACTTAAATATACATAAACAACTTATTCAATTTGAGCAACGTACACAACTGTATCAATGTAAGCAACAAGAACAACTTTATCAACTCGACAACATAAACAACATAAACAACATAGTTAATGCGACACAGAATGTGACTCGACTGTGCATATGCATGTGGTACCATTGGAGTTAAACTCCCAACTTAAAATATACCAGGTTATCGAGGTATCTGCAAGGCATAAGCCTTCAACTTAATAAATTTGCCAATCCAGGCCAACGTGGTGAGCATCCGCTCCAACTTAGAAATGCAATAGATGCCATGAGACCATTAACGCAACACATAAACAACGAACAACTCAAACAACATATCATAACAACGTAACAACTTAAATTCAACATGATTCAACCTTGGCCATAGGCCTACAACTTTCAACGTTGGTCATACGACCTACAACTTTAACGTCAACATTGGTCTTACGACCTACAACTCAAATAATCAAAATGGGTCCTTCGACCTTCAACTTAAAAATACCCAAATACCGGGACAAAAGGACCTCAGCAACTATACTAGAAAATTCACACGTTCAACACTAATTAACAAAATACACCGACTAAGATCACCTATTTATTATTCCGAACTAACTCGACAATTTTCGTTATCTTCCGGACAACTAAATTCTCCGCTTAATCTCATGTTACTGATTTCTTACTTCTGTCTCTCTTAATGATCTGCTAAATTATGCTACTACTATACTCCACATCCTAAAAACCAATTAACATTGTTATTTAATTAAACTAAACATTTATGTTAATTTTATTAAGAATAAAAAGGTAAATAATCCTTTATTTATTTTCTTATTATAATATTTGTATGACCTTATTATATATATATATATATATATATATATATATATATATATATATATATATATATATATATATATATATATATATATATATATATATATATATATATATATATATATATAATATATTCCTTTCAACTAACGTTAAAAATATAATACTAATTAGTAAAAATCATGGCCCTTGCCATGAAACCACGGCCTGGGCCGTAGGAGTATGGCCTACGCCATATAAGGACATGGCATGCGCCATGAAAAAGTCTCCCACACCTATGTCCTGTGCCACTCAAAGTGAAAGTGGGGCCATAAGGCCATGGCCTACGCCATGCCTCATGTGGTCTGCGCCACAGGGCTTATGGCCTGCACCATGTATATACCCTCTCACATGGGTGGCCTGCGCCACCCCTTCTCAACCGGTGGATGGCCTGCACCACCCTCTTCTTTACATAGTTTGTCCTCAATTAATTCTTCCAGCAACACGAACAACTTCACTGCAACATTTTTCAATTCAATTCGGTAGTAAAATCCAACCAAAATCGACTAATCAACCACAACACCGAACACAATATTTTCACCAAAAATCAAATCACGTATATAGTATTAATTCAACATCAGATAATATGAAATCGTTTGATCCCAATCCTACATACTAATTATCATAATCCTGAATGTAGAGTTCGAACCCCACCCTTACCTTAATCGATGGCCATTCCGAATCTCCGATCGACTTTCCGATTGGGTTTCCGACGGTGACTTCTCTAACTGCTTTCTCCACTTTTCCTCGTTCTCCAATTTTCACGGTCTTTCTCTTCTTACTGCTACTTCTCAAAAACTAACCTCCACTTATTATTATTTCTTTTATTATAATTCTTATTATAATAATTCAAATCTTAATTGGGCTTTCTAATCAGCACCCCCACGACTTCTACTATCAACGCCACAACTAAGCCCACTTAAATAAATCCTCTTATAATTCCATAATATTAATTCGAATATTATTTCTCCCGACTAAACCGACTAATTACCGACTATCAATTAAATCGCCCAACTACCAAATCAATATAATCAACCATAAATGCAAAATATTCAATATTATTATCTACAACTTAAATCAACTTATTTAATAAATTCAACTTGAATCAACTTATAAACATCCACGAATTATTCCGATATTTCGGAAACCAACTTAAATCAACTTCAAATACACAAGGCATTACAAATCAACACAACGCAATTCACTTATATTTAATTAAATAAATTAATTAAATAAACGAGCGTTACAATTTCCCCAGCCTTGGGCATTTCCATCTTCAACAACCTTCTGGGCTTGCTGATAGGAGATGATTGAAGTACCCATCCCATCCTTCTGGGATGCAACAAATACTTCAGTCGTCGCCTCATTGACATTCAGGGTCTCGAACCCTTGGCTCATAAATTCATGGATTTCCCCATCCATCTCAATATATTTGTATGTAGCCAGCTGGCTAACAAAGATGTCCTTTTCACCACAGATGGTGATAATCTGTCCTTCCCACTCATATTTCAATTTCTGGTGAAGGGTCGACGTAACTGCGCCAGCGGCGTGAATCCATGGTCCTCTCAACAAACAGCTGTAGGCCGGCTGAATGTCCATCACATAGAAAGTAGTCTTAAAGACCTGCAGACCGATTATCACAGGCAGCTCCACCTCTCCAAGAACGGACCTCTTGGAGCCATCAAAAGCCCTGACCACAAAATTGCTTGGCCAGAGAGCTATTCCATCATATTCGAGCTTGAAAAGAGCTTTCTTGGGTAAGACATTGAGTGAGGACCCAGTGTCTACAAGAATATGAGATAGTACAACTCCTTTGCACTCCAGGGTTATGTGCAAAGCTTTGTTGTGGTGACGTCCTTCTATTGTCAAATTAGCATCAGTGAAACCTACCCATGGCTAGTATTGACATTATACACCACTGTTTCAAGCTGATTCACTGTGATCTCTTCTGGAACGTAGGCAGCGTGCAGAACTTTGAGTAGCGCATCCCGATGAGCTTCGGAACACAGCAGCAGGGATAATATAGAGATCTTAGAAGGAGTCTGGTGGAGCTGATCTACAACTTTGTAGTCACTTCTTTTAATTATCCTTATAAATTCATCCACATCCTGATCAAAGGATGATTTATGAGTCTCTTTTGGCGCAGGTTCTTCTGGTGCTACACTTTTCCCCTTGGCTTTGGCAACAGCCTCTGCCTCAGTGTTGGTTCTTGGAGCTTGTGACGCGAAGAGGCGTTTGCTTCGGGTGAAGCCTCCACCTCCCCCGACATTATCCACTTGGGGAGTAGGAACTGAAGAATCAAGAAGGACATTTTCTCCGTTGCAGTAAAGGTCAGCATCATAATGCCATGGTACAACGCTGTCTTTGTCATATGGAATTGGCCCGAGCACCGTGATAGTGACTGGGCTCACTGCAACAGAGGTTGGAACCGTTATTGTTTGTGGATCATAGAAGATAGTGACAGGACTTCTGGTGGATGTTGATGACGATGAATTGAAGCTTGATTGTTGCTGAAACTGTTGCTGAGGTTGTTGATGAAAGTTGCTGGAGCTTGGGATCGTTGTAGGGTCATAATAAATAGTAACTGTGGAGACATCATTGTTGGTGGTTGTTGAAGTTGTAGAAGGGGATGAAATGGAACTGTTTTTTATTGAAGTGAAGGAAGAAATGGTTGCTGAAGTTGTAGATGAATCGGTAGGAACAATTGTTGTTGCAGTTGTAGAAGAGTCATTTGTACAAGGAGTTGCTGGTGTTGTAGAAGTTGTTGCGGTTATTTGCAGAATGCCTTCTTTGATCAAGCCATTGGTTCCCTTCCTCAAGCTTGCACACCCGTTCCCGTAAAGTTTGCAAGATTCAAAACATGCCTCATAACCTGGAAACACTTGGCATCTTAAAAGCCGAGCTTTAACCTCTGCCAGAGGTGTCTAAATACTTGCAATATCTTCTATTAAACTTATGGGTAAGTCTTCCACTATAGCATTAATCTTTGGCCCACTGTGGCTTGGCATAGGATTTTTCATGACATTGGGAGGTGGTGCAAAGTTTAGGGCCTTTGAATCTACTAGATCCTGGACCTTCATATGCAGAGCTCTGCATTTTTCTTTGGAGTGACCAGGTGCATTAGAGTGAAAAGCACACCTAGCATTGACATCGTAGTTTCTTGGAAGGTTCTGAGGATCCGGTGGAGCCAATGTCCTAAACTCAACAAGATTGAGCTTTAGGAGTTGTGGCAGCAATGTGGCATATGGTATTGGAATAGGGTCGATCACCCTATTGATCTGAGATGGCCGCTGTTGAAAAGGGCGTTGTTGTTGATTGTTGTTTTTGTTATTGTAAGATCTCTGTTGAGGGAACTGTGGTTATTGAGGAAAGTGTTATGGTCATTGAGTATACTGAGGAGGTGGAGTAGGAATAGTGACTGCAACAACTGACCTGGGCCGATATTGGGGTCTCCCTCTTCCCATGTGTACAAAATTTGTTTCACCAGATCTACGGGGCCCAGCGAATGGCTTCCTTGCACTGCTTGAACTGGCGCCGTTGTCAGAGATCTTTCCTATCTTCAGTAGGCTCTCAATTCTCTCCCCAGCTATCACCACGTCTGCGAAGCTGGTAAAAGAAAATGCAGCCAATCTGTCAATATAGGTACCCTGGAGAGTGTTCATGAACATATCTGCCATTTCCCTTTCTGACATCGGGGGTTGAACGGCAGCAGCTAGTTGCCTCCATCTTTGGGCATAATCTCTAAAACTTTCACGGGAAGACTGTGACATTCCCATCAGAAGGGTTCTATTTGGAGCCATGTCCAGATTATACTGATATTGAGGAATGAAAGCTTCAGCCAAGTATTTCCAATTTCTAACTGTGGCTCTGGTCATGTGAGAATACCATTCCCGGGATGCCCCTGTCAAGCTATCCTCGAAGTAAAACATCCACAGTTTTTAATCCATGGTGTAGGCTTTAAATCTCCCCAGGAAAGACTGAAGATGGGTACGTGGGTAGGATGTGCCATTGTATCTTTCAAAACAAGGGGGTTTGAACTTGTGAGGAATTCTCACCCCTTCCACTAGTCCCATGTCCATGACATCAAAACCTAGAGAGTTTTAGGATTCAAGAGATCTTAGCTTCTCTGCAATTTCATCCAACCGACTGTCGTAAACTTCGTCTCCAACCCTAACCACAGTAAACTGTTCTTCTTGAGGGTCTTCCTGCAAAACCCTTCCTTCAGTAGTGTTACCTTGGGTCTTTCTTATGGCATTTATGTTTGGGTTCAGATGAGGTCCAAACTCTGGTGGGTCAGTGCGAGGCTGCACGTGATCATTGTTACTGGTACCCCCTGTACCTGGATGGTTTTCCTCGGGAGTTTGCCGCTCGACTAACTCCCTCAGTCTTTCCTGGATCTGAGCTAAACCAGTCATCACTGTCATAAATTGATTCATTTGGGCCCTTATCTCTGTCCTCTCATTGGCCATCTGGGCCCTCACTTCAGTCAAGTCTTGTTGAACTTGATCCATTTGTAATCCCGGAAGGTTGTTTCTTGTCGGATACCGGTGTATTCTTTTGACAGGGAACACTCTTCTGCGAGCATTGTTTCCTGAGATGACAACAAAGTGAGAAACAACAACAAAAACAAAACCTACAAAACAAAGAAATGATGTTAGTATGCAATGCAGGATGCCTATTTGTCTTCCAAGGGTATCCGGTTTGGTTCTTTGGTTTTGACCTTTCCAGACCTCGAGGAAATGCTGATGTTGCAGAGAGATTGAGCCCACAAAAATAATACAAACCATATATATATATATATATTACAAAAAGTGAAGATACATAGTTTTGATTACAATAAAATCCCCGTGGTGGGTCAAAATTCAACAACAACAGAAATACAATCAAAATGAAGTACAAACAGAAGGAAATACAAATACAAGGAAATCAAACATCCAGTCCAAAGTCATCCTCCTTGACTTCCTTCAGGAAAGCCTTAGTCACTGGACCTACTGGGTGCTCTGTGATAGTCCTGATGAGGAGGTTCCTGGTGGCAAGGGCACTGGTCAACTTCTTGTGCTTGTCCTGATCCTTTGACCTCTTTAACCCCGCTCGGAGTTTCAACTCAGAGATCTCTTTTTGTGCTGCTAATAATGCCTCCTAATTCTTCTTCTCACTAGCCTCCAACTGCTTTATCTTAGCTTGAGTTCTTTGATCTTCTTGTGCACAAGCCTCAGTGATCCTGATCCACCTAGCCTGGCTCTCCTCTAAATAATGCTCTGCCCTAGCCTTTTGAGTCTTTGCTTCTTTGCAAGCATTCTTCAGTACTAACTCCCCTGCCCTAGCCTTTCTGATGTAGTTGTCCGTCTTCTCAATCTTGGTCAAGTGCTCAATCCTGAGCCTCTCTAACCTCCCATTATCTAGACGGCTGTCATTCCTCTCCCAGAGGGTCTTCTTCAAGGCTTCAAAGAGTTGAGTATTCCTTTCTTTTAACTTCTCAAACTCCTCCAAACTGATAGTGGCTGCAGGCTGCACTGCTGATGGTCCAGGTGTATCCTCTAAGGTGAATGGCATCCGGGTGATCTGTGCCCTAGTACGAGACCAATCAAGATACTATGCTGAAGCTATATTATTGCACTTGCCAAGGATGGCTATCCCCTTAGTCTGAATATTGTCCCAAGCCCAAGCAACTTGTCTGACAATAGCTGAGTTGTACTGGATGTCACAATAGAGGGTTTCAGTCAAGTCTTTCCCTCTTGGGTGATGAACCAAAGCATACCCTAACTGCCTTTTGAAAAGAAAGGAGTTATAGTTGATACAACCTTTTACTCCAATCAAAGGCACATTAGGATATTGCCCACAGCTAGTAATGATGTCTTTTCCCTTAGTGCTCCGAGTGCACCATCTGATGTCTTCTGATGTAAGGGAAATCAATCTCTTAGCCCAGTTCCTTGGCTGACGAGGTTTCAGAAATGTGTCTGATTTTGGCAAGTGTCTTAACAACCAACAATAATAGAGGGGAGAACAACATCTGACCAGTCTTCCTCTTTGCTTCTCATTCCTTTGGTGCACTGAATAGTAGAAGTCTCCAAGCAGGGTGGGGACTGGATTCTTCAACAAGAACAGGTGAATAGCATTCTTGCTTACAAACTTTGGCTCATCTGCAAACAAGATAACTCCACATATGCTGAGGGCTAGGAGTGCACAGACAGCATCCCACTTTCCTGCTGCAGCATGCAGGGTGGCCTGAGAGATCAAGAAATCCAGGTGCAGACCTGGAACCCCAGCCTTGGTGGTCATGCTCTGATCAATGAGAGTTGGCTCCAAGTGCAAGGCCTTAGCTATATCTTCATTCTTGGGAGCAACCATCTCAGGGTTGAAAGGAATTCCCCTCCTGATGGGGACACCTAACAACATGGAAAATTCTTCTAGCAGAGGTCCCAACTGGAAATCAGGAAATGTAAAACATCTGAGAGGAGGGTCATAAAACTGCAAGCAAGTGTGAATCATGCTCCTCTGGGATGCATCTAGGTCCATGATCATGTCCAATATGCCTCCATAATGCTCCCTGAATAATGGGACATGATCAGGAGTGATGAGAGACTGGATCTGTCTGATGCATGTCAGGGTAGGCTCAAATAAGTGGTATATGATGTTGCTCTTTCTGGAAGTGTCGATGCTGACAATGGATGCTGGTGAAGAAAACTGAGGGTAACTACTGATGAAGGTTACTGAAGAAGATGCTGAAGATGAGTCTTTGATGAAGATAACTGGAGAAGAGTCTCTGATGAAGACAAACTGATGCAGGTGGTGGAGGAGATGACTGAGGAAATCTGAGCAGCAGAATAGGTCAAAACCAAACCAAAGATAAGAAGGTGGATACCATGTAAAAAAAGGCAAATGTTAAATGATGCAAAATGATGTATGCAAAATGATATGCAAAGGGTTTGTGATCAAGTGCTGGATCTGTTATCTGCCTTGATAGGGTCCACGTGTGTTCATAAGTCTGGATGGAGGCTTAGAAAACCAGTAACCAGGTGGGGGACTCAAATAAAGAGTCACAAATCCAGGATTTCACAAGAACTGTCCAAAAATACAACCTTAAACAACTCAAGTAACAAGGGTATGATGAGGCCAAGGGTTCCTGCAAACCTGTAAACATCCCAACCCCCTCACATGTATTGTTCTAGAACAAGGATCCTCAGACTTGGATCAGTTATGAGAAGTGTAAACACTTCTAACCCGGAGGTACAGTGTTTACAATAACCATAAAAGATCGTCCTCTAATTCACCTCAGATGCTGAAGGTCATAAAAAAAGGTCATCCAGACTTAGCAGGCTTCCCAGATAGCCCTAGTACTACAGGAAATCCGTAGCACAGTGTTCTCAAGAAGAAACCCATGTCTGAACCGTGTTTCATATTCCCGAACCAGACCGAAATGGAATGGGAAAGAATATGAAGCCACTCTATCCTATGTGTCACTCAGGTTCCCGGTATGGAACCTTAATCACTCAAAAAAAATCCCTCCCACCAAGGTAAACACAGATCCAGCACATATGATAATGACAATATGAAATGCATAAAACTGTAAATGAAAGCAATAAATAAAGTTGTACAGAAAGCAATAAATAAAGCAATAAAAAAGCACAAGTAGCACATAACACCCCTGTAAACACAAATCAAACAAGCGCAAGGAGGAACCCACAAAAAGAACCAGAAACCCTGGTTGCAATATAAGGTTCCCTAGCAGAGTCGCCAAGTTGTCGCTCCCCCGAAAAGACACCCGGTCAGATAGGGTACAGACACAAACGATCGGCGAGAGGAGAAGATGAAGGGTGAAGGTGAATAGAGTCGCCATCTAGGGATTTTTATCCCGAAGGAAAGGTAATGCTGCATAAACCTAGGAAGATATGGATAAGACGGTTGCGAACCAGAGAAACTGAGAAAGGGGGTTGGTTACAACATGAGAAGGTATTAGCACCCAGATTGTCTGTCGTACTCGACGGGATCCACGCTTAAAAGATTTTGTTTAAAGGGGTAGTGTATGTGCTATCTGTGTGCAAAATGCTGGAAAAGAATATACAAGTGTCAATGCAAAAAGGGAAGTGAAATGCTCAGGAACTGAGGCTTAAAAGAATGTTGAAAGAGGGGGAAGACACATAGACTTTTGTTCAATAACCGTTAAGTAATTCCTACGTATCCTCTCGTGCAATGAGGAAGTCAGAACACCGTAGTTCGACTCAAAGAGACTGAAAATGAATTGACTGATGAACTGCTTGCTTTCCTATGCTCAAGTGTATGACTCGTCTGGCTCGAGTGCTAACTGTCTTGCAATAGACGGAAGAAGCAAGTCCTCGGTTATGAATAAGTGTGATGAGAAAAGAATCCCGAAGGAGACGATTATTGTTTGTTTTTTTTGTTTTCAGTTTTTTTATTGTTTTTGGTGTTTTGCATAAGTTAATGAGGTTAAGCCTAAATCAAGGGTTGTAAACTCATTATATCCTCCCTGATTAGGGATAATGAGCCCACTTAAGTATGAGATAGGCACGTCAACATAATTACCATGATGATGTAGGATTAAGATCATTAATCTACTTGTGATTATTTAGATGTTTTTGGGTTTTGTTTAGTGTTAAGTAATGAGTTTAATCTCTAATCACAGATTAGTGAGCTCATTACACCATCCTAATAGAAGGATAATAGATGAGAACACTTAAGCTGAGGAAGATACCTCAACTTAATTCATGGTTAGGGATTAAATTCATGACAAAAAAAGCCTTTATTAAGTGGATTTTAGTTAAAGGTGAGATTAAGAAGTGGATTTTAAGTTTGTAAACAACTTGAGGAGGACTTGTCCATTAAACACTAGGGTTAGTCCTTCTTAACCATAAAGGAAGAATCAGAACCCTAATGTAAGGCCCAAGTTACAAGTTAATGTCTTAGTGGTTATTAGATGGATTGATTAAGAGGTTTAAACAAATTAAGGGTTTAACACTTAGGATTAAAGTTATACACTCCATCCTAAAGGAAGGATGCAGGCATAACCCTAATTCCAAAGTCCTAAAACCTTAAAGGTTTAGTCTCTAATGATAAGGTGAGAAGAGAGACATAAAGAAGACTCAAAGGAAAAAGTCTAAGGGAAACTATCAATCCTAGAAGTTGTCATGCTTAGGCATCCTATGGTTTTGTGAGGCTTAAAAAGAGAAATCTTCAAGGAAGCCCCCAAGGAGAAGCAAGATAGGAGAGAGATGGGATGAGAAGAAAAAAAGAGAAAGAGAAACATAAGTGAGCAAGCTCACTCAAGGACAAGTAAAAATGCAGCAAGAATGCAATATGAAAGTATGAGAAGAGATGGGAGGTGAAGGCAAATCCACCTCCCAAACAACTTATCATTAACCTGAAAAGTTAGCACAAGATACATAAAGAAAGAAATGAAATGAAACAATGCATATGCAAGGGCAAAGACTAAGACCAGAAGCACACACATGATGTAAATGATGCTATGATATGTTGCAAAGTCATACAAGATGCATAGGTGTGATCATACAAGAGAATGAATGCAAAATGAAGCATGTATGAAGCATGTAAACACATGGATGTTTATGGAATGAAATGGATGCAAAACATAGAAACTTTATGAATAAATGATCAAGCAATGTTCAAGCAATGTCTTAAGATGTCTAATATGGCATACAAATGCTTAGAATGGCATGTCAAGTTCATATGTTCATGCAATGCAATGTAAGATGCAAGTAAAGATGCAAAATTAGGGTTATATGAAAGGATGAGATGCAAATGGCAAAGACAGAAGAAAATGACATTATAAAAAATTGAAAATGCACCCAAAGGAACCCTAAACTTACACAAGGTTACCATCCAAAGGGGGAGGTCAAAAGCTAAACCTAGGTGGGGTTATGAAGTTTCTAAGTTTCTAGGGTATTTGAAAAATACTTTTTATATGCAAAAAATAAAATAAAAATCATTTTCTGATTAAGAAAAATATTTGAAACAAAAATGCAAAAGGAAATATTTTTGGGATTTTTCTAAGTATTTTAAATAAAGTGAGAAAAAGAAATTAATTAAAATGAAATAAAAATGAATTAAATGGGAAAGTATGCGCATCCAAAGGACATGACTCAAACAAAATCTTGAGGGAGTTGACTGGCGCGCAATCCAGTGGCTGAGATTCAAACTGGGTTTTTGAATTTAAATAATCCTAATTAAGCTAATTAATTAAGATTAGGGCTAATCTGAGCAATCTGGGCCATCTATTCGCACGCGGGAAAGACCATCCAAGGGCTATTATTTAAATTGACCCTAACCCTAATTAAAACCCTAATGACATTCAGATGACCGAAACAGTGCTCCGGTCATCTTCTCCGGTGAGACCAAATCTCTAACTTCTTCCCTAGGCCAAATTAGGAGCTCTAACTCTCCAGATTCACTCCCCTAAAAATCCTAAGCAAGAATCAACCCTCAAACAACATTTATCATGCATCAAAATCCAGATACGAATCAAAACATAAAAACTGCAAAATTTTCAAAAGCACGATACAAGCTCAATACTCAACCATTTTCAAAAATAAAAGGTGCAGTGTGATCAGTGAAGCATGAAGAACATTTCTATAACCTAAAAAGAGATTTATGGAAAATTTGTTCTTGATGATACCTGAGATGAAGCTTTCTCAATCTGAGCTATCTGGACCTCTCCTTGGTGCCAATCAACTCCAATGGACCTCCTGAGGATGCTTTGATGCTTGGGATGAATTTATTTGGGCTTTTTTTTGAAGTTTCAGTTCAGAGGGGGGTGAAATCGTGTTTTTGCTTTAGAGGGTTTCAAGATTGTGTAAGGGGTGGGAAATGATCTGGAGGATGTATGGAGATGATTGGTGAAAGAATTTTTAAGTTTGGCTGAGTGGTTTTAGAATTTCGAAGAGATGAAGTTTCTTGAGGATTTTGTGAATCTGAGTGTGTGTGTTGATTCTAGCTCCAATATGTTATGAAATGTGATCCTTAGGGCATGTATGTGAAGCTGTGATAGGTCAGAAGAGTTGTTGTGGGCTATGCTGATTGGTATGGCTTCATTTGCAAAAAGTCAAGCTTGGTTGTACTTGAGGTATGGGTCATGGCAGGTCTGGTTTAGAGGCATGGCTGGGCTCAGCAGAGATCAAGGAAAGCTTGTGGATCAGATTTGGCATGCTGGCACAAGTGGATGGAAAGATCTATACCATTTTGCAATTTTGGGAAGTCTTGGCCCCTTTGAAATTTCTTGAAGTTCAAGGCATGAAAATGCATAATTCTTGGCACAATTCTGATCTTAATGAGTCATGTGATGTTGTTATAATGTTTATAAGTCAATTAGAAGTCAATTTGAAGTCACTTAGAAGCTTGGTAAGTGAATTTGGAAAAACCCCTCTTTGGCATGAAGGGTAAAATTATGTGATTTTCTCCAACTTTGAAGGATCATAACTTGAGTTCCATAATGAATTAGAACATGTTCTTGTACTTTTTGAAAAGGGAAAGACCTAATCTACAAATTTCATGACCAAGAATTTTTCATTTGAAGCATTTTTGATCAAGAAAGAGGAGGTTGAAGAACTTTCCCAAAATGGAAAGTTTCCATTACAAGTCATTTCCATTTTTGGCAACTTTTGGTTTAGCTCAAATTTCTTCAATTTTGTGAACTTCAAACCACTTCTAAGATCAAATAAAGATCATATAACTTCAATTTGATGAAAATACCCCTTTGGTTCCATTGTTGGGGGCCTCAGATGCCTTGATTTTGACTTAACTTGCTCAAGAAGTTACCTAATGAACATATGACTTCCACAATGAATTTCTTCATCAAACTTGGTACACATGATCCTTATAACATCTTAAGAACATTAGAAACAAGAATGGCCCAAAAATTTGGAGTTGAGGCCTCTGAAACCAAAACCCTAATTTTGGTCATCTGTGTAGTGAAAATCCTGGCTCTGCTTCCATGCCTTGCCAGTTCTTGTGATTTCTTGACTTCCATGAACTTTGAGGGATATAATATGATGATAGAACACACATGGACCCTCTTGGAATACTTTGAGGCCTTTGGAGTGGCTCATATGGAATCTTGGATTGCTCAGATCTCAAACCCTAGATGCAGATGAATTTGAAGTATGTAGATGAAACAAATATGCAATGTGATGTAGTATGCTTATGCTAATGCAAACATGAAATGTAACAAGCCATGGTGTGATATGAGTGAGGTAAAATTTGGGGTGTTTACAATATGGTCTTGCAAAGTAGAAGGAAAGTAGGGCAAAATGCAAGGCATGGGCGAGGCAGCCTGCAGGCCAGCACGCGCGCCCTTCCTAGCATTTCATCAAACAGGTGGAGGGTCAAATGTCCAGCCATTTTTCTTGGTCAAAAATACTTTTTGTGAACTACAAAGTTATTCCCCTACATGATCCCTACAATATTGATGTTCGACAATTTTTCATTTGAGCAAAGGATTGATAACTATGAGGGGCTAAAGTGAGAGGGTTGCAACTGATCATGCATGGGCACCATTGTCTCTAGGCAAGGCAATCTGGCAGGCCAATTGGCCAGCTTGGTGACATGCTATTCAATGGTTATTTTGAGATGATTAGAGGTCATCATTCATCATGGTATCAACTTCAAACTTGTTCCACACATTGCCAGCTTCAATTTGAGTCCAAGAATCACTTGAATTGATTGCTTGAGATGGAAGAAATTTTCCATTGAAAGTCATGGTTCTCAACTGGTATTCTTGGGTGAGAAGGAATTGTACCAAGCTGCATTTCAGTTCACTTTTATTGACATTACTCACCACATTCTGATCAAATACATTGTTCTAAGAGGATGTGATCTCATGGATGCCTTTCCACACCATTTCCATGCACTTCACATCAGTTAAGCTAATTGGATCAAACATGGTTGCATCTAAATCATATTACATTCCACCATAAGATCATGGATTCAAATTTATGGGATTCAAATGTTCAAGAACCAGTAGGCTGCATTTGAATACTTACAGGACCATGCTTCTTGCTATGCACCTCATGAAACTTATTCTAAATCACAATGCACTGCAGGATAGTCCTTAGATCATGCTACTCATTGCCATTGCTTGATTCATACCATAAACTTCATGGAGCTTCCAACATATGATCCATCTCAAAGGTAGAAGATTCTGGATGTTACAGGTGGCATAACTGCCATAACTGCCTCACTCAGTTAACCTCACTCACTCAGTTAACTCAAGGAATTATCAAACATGGTTAAGGGCCCTATAAAGCAAGATCATCACTTCAGTGCAAGGTTCAACTCCATTTTCATCACAAAATTACCAAAATTGCAAAGTGTTCTCTCTGATTTTTCACATTACAAATTAATTCGAGCAAGTTTTGTTATCATTGATCTTGATCCATTCTTCCTCCATTGATCATCTTCATCATCTCAAGCTTAATCATCATGGATTGTACAACCTAAAATCTTAAGATCCAGCACTGCACATTGTTGATCCTCACTGCATTTTGGATTCAAACTCTTCAAATTTCCACAATCCTGCGTCAATCTCTCTCAATCCATCATCAGCATTATCTCAAGATCTAAATTAATGGAAGGCATAGCTTGAAATATCAAGGAATCAATACAGCATAGCATTGAACACCACAACACTTTCATCAATTACTCAATATTCATAACTCCCAGAGTGTTTATTTCACTTCCATTGATCAAGATCAAGATCCAGCAAGCTAAGGATCCTCATCTCTGGCCTTCTAGCAACAATTAGACATCTCTGTAACTCAGGTATGTCCTGAAATTCCACTTGCTTGAATTGCATATTTTTTATTGGTTTTATGTTGATTGAGGCATGATAGAGGTTTTGGATTGACTGGCTAGTTGATAGGCAAGGTAGATGCATAAATTCAATTTTCAAGCTTAGATTCTTGCTTTCGATTCAGGAAATTTTGGAACCTTAAATGATTTTTGAAGCCATATTTATGATTAGTAAAGAGAGGCGAATCCATTGATGGTCATGATTTTTATTTTAGTGATGTTTAGGGTTTTCCCTACTGGAATAGTGAACGGAGAAGATGACCAGAATTCATCTCCAGTCATCTGAACAGTGCCCTAACTTATTTATCATCTTTAAGTCCCAGCCTTTGATCTTTTACCATCCAACGTCTGTGAGCATGCCAACGTATTAATGAGGTTGTGCATCTCATGTGCTTCCAAGCCCCAACTTCTGTTAACCATTGACTTCTATCCACACCCCACGCGCGTTTGACCTGAGCCCATTTATATTGTTTTTGTTGCTTCCAGCACCCCCTAGGCCCAAACCAATTCATTTCATTTTATTTCTTTTTCTAATATTATTACAATTTTGTTTCCTATTTTTAAAAATACCAAAATGCATCAAAAAATTCCAATTTAATTCATGTAGGATCTTCATAGTTTTCTCTAATTTTCTAAATTTTTAGATTATACTTTTATTCAGTTTTGAAGTCAGAATTAATTTTCCCTCTAATTGTTCCACAATTTCTTCATTTTTGACCAATCATTTTCTACATTTTTGTTCTCCTAAATAAAAAATGATAAAGATACCATTCCTTTTGCATTCTGTTATTGATTCAACATACTTCCCCAAAATATTTTTCCCTGGATTTTAGGTCATGTTTAGGTCTTTTTGAGTCCATTCTTCCATATAGGTTCATATAAACCCTAATTGCATTCTAGTGATTCTTTGACAATTCAAAATTAGGAGTCTTTGTGAGATTTTTTGTACATAAGTCATTCTCTGGATTGTGATGTTCAATATTAAATTTTATAATTTTTCTAAGTCATTTGATATTTTTCCCAAGTTACTTAAGTCCTAAGTCATTTTTCCCCTTTTTGCAAGCTTCCTTCTCTCCATTTGAATAAGGTATTCATGCCATTGATCTAAGGTATTGATTCTGAGTTTTGTAGGTAATATTAAAATTTCTAAAGTGTAGAGTAAAATCATTAGGTCCTTGTCTTTTGATTTTAGGGTTTGCTTGAGTCATAAGTTTCCTTTGCCTCCTTTTGACCTAATTCTTCTTCATCCTCCATCTTAACCTTTCAAAACCAATTTTGTGATAATCATTGCATGTTTAAACCACATCTTAACACTTCATCAAGCCCCTTGTTCTTTGTATGGGGAATTCAAATCCTCTTGGTCATGTTTTAGTTGTATTCTAAGTCTCTTTCATCCTTTGAAGTTTTATATGCATTTCTTCTCATTCTCACACCATTCCACATAGAGTTTGCATCCCTTTCACTTGAATCTCTTCTCTCCCATCATGTTTTACATCTTAGGAGACTTTGATTAGGTGTTAGCCCCTAGATTTTATATTTACCTTAGGGTTTATACAATTTTGGCCTACTAAACCATTTAAGTTTCTCCATTGTAACTTCACCTTAACTCTTATTAGGGTTTAGCTTCCTTTTAGGACATAGTTTGAATTGTTAACTCTTATAGCTTTAGAATACTTAAGTTGAATTTAGCTACTGAATTTTCAAGTTTTCCATCTTATAAGTTGCCTTAGGCTTAGGTATTTGTCTTAGAAGTTCACTAATCTTTTCTTTAGATAGTGTGGGTTGTTTTGAAAGATTTACCATGTTATAATTGTTCATTTTTCTCCATCATGCTAAAATTTGTTTTGTATGGGGGGAAGATAAGGTAATTACTTCATTCTTATTCCTTTATGCATTTATTTTCATTGCCTTAGCACTTTGGTGCTTTGTTCATAGGACCTCTTTCTTTCCTTAGATTTCAACTTAACTTCCTTAGGAAGTAAGTTGAATTCTAGTTTGCTCTTTCTTCTCCTTAGGTTAGAATACCTCATTAACCATTGGACCACACTTTTGTATATAATAAGATGACTTAAGGTTTTGTCTTAGTCCCCCATTAGCTTTAACCTTCACCTCTTGAGTCTTTCTCTTCTCATCTTCAAACAAAATCCAGAAAGACTTAGTAAATGTATGAAAGGATCCCTTGTGTATAACCTTATTCCATAGGGCACTTGCATTCATTCCATCTTGGAATGGTGTGGGCTTGTCTAGCATGATGTACAAGTCTTATCAAGGGGTTTTTTCACAGAGAAAAATCTAAAATATACTTCTTCACAAAAGCTACAAAAACACTTAATAAAGTTCAACAAGCTAGTGAATTTAAACCCTAATTCATAGAAACCAGTCTTGGATAAATTCTCCTTGCTGGGTGTGCATGTTTTATTATTCCATCTTGGAATGTAGTAGCAAGTACACATTCCATGAAAAAGAGTTTGAATTCACTTCCTTGTGCCAAATTCATACAAAAAACTCTTAAAAAGCAAACAACAAACAATAAGCGACTTTCCTGCGGGAACTTCTTTCTCATCTCATTCATTCTGAACGCGAACTCGCGACGACTTGTCTCATTTGCAAGACGGTAAACGCACTCGTACCAGAAGAGACTGCAACACCTGAGCATAGACATACACAGTTCCAGTTATAAAAAACACAAACAAATAGTTCCGTCCTTAGTTAGACGAACTACGACGACTCTGATCCTCATTTTCCCAATGAGGTACGTAGGCAGTGGGGTAGGGCCCGTTCGAGCACATTCTGAATTTTCCCTACATTTCCCCCTTTCTTTCCATTTTATTTTATAGTTCCCTTCCTCATTTCCAGTTCCAGTAGCAGTTTTATTCAGCAACAGTTTTATTCTCTCACCTTTTGAAACAAACTTACAAGTGTGGATCCCGTCGGGTACGGCAGACGATCTGGGGTGCTAATACCTTCCCAGGTCGTAACCGACTCCCGAACCCAGATCTTTGGTTCGCAAGGCCTTGTCCTTTCCTTCTTCCTCAGGTTTGTGCAGCATTACCTTCCCAGTCTTTCGGGATAAAAATGTATGGCTGGCGACTCTACCTTTTCCGCGCCACTTTCGCGTTTGTATTAGGATGAAAATCCAGGGAGCGACAGCTAGCGACTCTGTTGAGGATCGAACCCAAAATCCATGGTTTCCCTTGTAGAGTCAATCCTAGCGCCTGTTTGTTTTGATTTCTTTGGGTGTTTATATGTGTGTGCTGTTGTGTTTATTTACTGTTTTCGTTTACAGTTTACTTTACAGCTTTATTTACTGCTTTCAGTATTTATTTTCACATGCATCATATATTGGACTATGCTGGTTTCATTTTTCCTGTGGGAAAGGCTTTGTTATTGTGAGATAAGCCAAATACCCGGCTTGAGTGCACCTAGTATTTAGAGTGGTTCCACTTTGGCTTCATGGCATTTTGCTATGTTGGTATTAGTGAGTTCCACGCCTTGACTTGCGACCTTCTTGGAAATGTATTGATGCCAGAATCTTTCTGGGGCAATGCACCACCTTGATAGTTATGTGCAGTCAGGGGACCGATCATTGAGAACCTTTATGGAAACATCCCTCTCTAGTAATGACAGTGGCATACCACATTTGTTGGCAAACCCACTCGCATCTGAGGGCCCACTGGGAACTCGCATAGGATGGCATAGTTCTCTCATTGGAATCCAGTTTAGGAAAATTGTTCGTATGATGATAATATTGTACCCTTCAAGATGAATGTACTATTGTTTCTCGATTCAATGCTTGAAGCTGAGGACTTATGTGGGATGCTTGTTTCCTTGGACTCAGCTAAGACCTCCCTGAGTAGTACATAATGCCAAACCGATTCCCTGATTTGGTCATGAGCCATTTCTCGGAAATGGTGAACATATTATTGCTACTCGACTTTGAGAGTACACGATGTTGACCCAAGTAGCACACCCGTGAGATTGGGAGGGGTTTACAGGTTTGTAGGAACCCTAAACTTCAACCTACCCATTATACCAGCATACTTCAGTGATATGATCTTGTTCTGTTAATTATAGATTCTGAAATCATGAACTCCTGATTAGAGAGATACTTGTGATGATGTTGTGGCCTTGCACAGAAATTTGATTACCTAATTCACTACACAGACACATCACTGATCACATACCTTGCCTTGCATAACATCATAACATCATAACATCATTAATCATTTGTGTTCTTTTTATTCTCAGGGTTCATTACCTCATATTCCTGGTCATATTTGCTGCTTCAACATGGAGATTCCAAGGAAGAAAAATGTCCATTATACTTTCCCACATCCAGAGACAGATGGTATTCAGAAGTTAATTAGCTTGATGGGTGACAAAGTGCTTGATGATTTCAAAAAGGAGTTTGGAAAGATCCTAGACTATGTGAATAAGCCAACCATTGACCAGAGGGATAACTTGCACTCTCTATTGTAGTTCTATGATCCACAGCTGAGGGTCTTGGTTTTCCCTGACTACATCTTGGCTCCCAAATTAGAAGAGATATCCAGCATCCTCAGAATTCCCATAAAAATGGTGCTCCTTACTATGGCTTAGAGAAGATGCCTTCATCCAAAGATATAGCTGACTCTTTTCTTTTGGACTTATCCAAGGTTAGTAGAGGGTTGGATTCCAATAAAGGTAAAGGATTTGTCTAGGATTTTCTTATCAAGGAAGCTCAGGATCTGACATCTGACAACAAATGGGCTAAGTTCAGCACTTTGCTCGCTTTGATAATGTATGGGATCGGTTTGTTTCCGGGTGAAAAGGGTTTGATCAACATGGAATCTATCACTATATTTGCCAGAAGAAATCCAATGCCTACTTTGCTAGGTGACTTTTACTATGGAGTCCAACACAGGAATGAAAAGAGGAAGGGACATGTATATTGTTGTACTCCCCTATTTGCTGATTGGTTTGTAAGGAAACTCCCTAAATCAGGGCCTTTCCAGGATTTGAAACAATCTTGGAAGTGGTCCAAAAGATTAATGGGCTTAACCTCAGTTGACATTGCTTGGGGATGCAACAGGGATCTTGTCGGCAAAGAAATCTTGGTCAGTTGTGGTAGCTTCCCAAATGTGCCCTTGATAGGAAGGAAAGGTGGGATCAGCTACAATCCTATCTTATCCAGGAAACAATTTGGTTATCCTTTAAGAGCTATACCTTTGATTAAAGAGATGAGTGAGTCGTTATACTTTCCAGCAGAAGGTAATCTGACGATGAGCATGCTAGCATCCCAAGCTTGGGAGGTTAGAGTGATGAAGGGGAAAAAAGACTTTGGAAGGGTAGATCCCAAGACTTATGATCCTTTTGCCACCTGGTTGGAAGATCGCGTAGAGACTCTGTTGCTCCCATTCTCTAAGGAAACACCTCTCTACCCTAAGGAAGTAGAACTTACAACTTCAGTTCCAATTCAAGAGTATCAAAAATTAGAAGCTTTAGTTAAACAACTCAGGTTGGAGAATCAAGAAGCTAACAACTCATGCCAGAAGTTGAAAATGCAAAACCAGAAATTGGAAGAAAGGGCTCATAAAGCTGAAGAAATGGTCAGGCTCAAGCAGCAAGACTTTCAATAGAGGGAGCTCTATTTCAAGAAAATGGGATTAGCTGAAACTCAAAAGGCGGTCCAGCGCCGGTAAGAGAAGAAAGAGTTGAATGAAGCTAATGAAGCTATCACCTTAGGGCAAGAGAAGTGGGAATACAACTTGAAGAGGCAGAAAGAGCTGGAAGTCAAGTTCAAGTTAGAAATAAAGGGTCTTCAAGATTCTTTGGCTGAACAGGGAGAGCTCCTTCAGAAGGCTTATCATCAAGAGAAGAGTCGTCTCCAAGATCTAGCAGAAAGTTAACAAGCAGTAAAGGAAGTTCAAAAGGAGATAGAAGAGTTGAAATTGAGAGCTGATATCAAGAGGACCAAGACTAATTCAATTACAAGCCAGGAGAGTGAAAAGGTGTTCCTACAACAAATTAAGGAATTGCATGCCTCATTTGACCTTAGGGATATCCTAATTCAGAAGCTCGTACAGGAACCTACACATCCAGATATAGCTCAGTTGCTGCAAGGTGTCAAGCGCCTTAGTTGGAGGTTACAGGATGTAGATCTTCCTAAGCTTTAGTCTTGTATTCATATGACTTGGATTACCCACAGGCTTGTTGTGGGAGTCCCCTCTATCTTGATGTACTTTTCCTCTTTGACATATGAATTTGTACCCTGTGAGGGTTTTTTCTATTCCAATTATCTTCTAATTTACCTGAAGTCTCTAGTTATCATTTGTTGCACGGACACGGAATAAATGCTACCACTTCATATTTGAATGTTACACAGGATCTTCTTGCAAAGGATATTTTCTCAACACCAGGATGGGAGAATAAACAAAACCTTGAGGATAAAAGGAACACATTGCATTGTATGCACTTCATTTGCATTTTTTTTTGTTTTTGCAGGTTTTCTACAGGTTGCTTAACTTATCTCCGTTTCAGGCAAAGATTGTGAGAACTGCCAAGACCCGACATCTCCGACAAAATACCCCACATCATTATGCAACACGCAAAAACCAGAGGACCGTCATGGATGCTATGCCGACTGAGCTTAATGAGTTCTGCACCAGAATGGGGGAATTCATGGTCATGATGCAAGGGATGGCACAGGGATAACAAGATTTGAGGAATGCTATTCAAGGACTCAACCCTCCTCAGACTGACCCTCATGTAGTCACTCGAGAAGTTCAGGTGAATCCTCCCAACACCAACAATGGAGCAGGTGGGCCTCCAGTTCCAGAACCTGGATCAACAACTTTTATCCCGGTGCAGGACCGACAAGACGATCAGTTTCCTTCCTTTAACAATGATATGGGGTTTGGCAAAGAAGGAAATTTCCAAGACTTTTTGTTGCTTGCTGAGAAAGTCAAAGCCCTTGAGTGTAGATACACTCTTGGGATAGATGTGTCTGATATGGGCTTAGTCCCTGGGGTGGTCATTCCGCACAAGTTCAGGCCACCAAATTTTGACAAGTATAATGGTAGCTCCTGTCCCAAAACTCACCTGCAGACGTTCTACCAAAAGATTGCTGCCCACACTAGACACGAGAAGCTCTGGATGTACTATTTCCAGGATAGTCCCTCCGGAGGATCCTTAGAGTGGTATATGAAGTTGGAGAGAAGCTCTATAAGAAGCTGGAAGGAATTAGGAGAAGCATTCCTTAAACAATATAAGTATAACATTGACATGGCGCCTAGTCGCACTCAGCTCTAAAGTTTGACACAGAAAAATTTAGAGAGTTTCAAAGATTATGCACAGAGGTGGCGTGAAGTGGCTGCCAGGGTGCAACCACCATTGCTAGAAAGAGAAATGGTAGAACTTTTCATGGACAACCTTCCTGGGCATTTCATGGAAAGGTTGGCTGGTTGTTCTTCAAGTGGTTTTTCAGATATTATCTTGATTGACGAGAGGATAGAGAGCTGGATCAAGTAGGGAAAGATTCAGAATGGCGGCGCTTCAACTTCTGGTGTCAAGAAACCCTTCTTGAAGAGGGAAGAAGGAGAGACTGGGGCAGTGTATGCACAGAGAGGCGGAGGTAATAGAGGTGTATATCAGCAAGTGGCTCCCGTCACTATCTCAGCTCAGCCTATTCAACAACAAGTCCAACAACCGCAACAACAACTCCAACATGGGTATCAACAAAGAGCTCCTCGTCCCTATTATTCCCATAAGACCAGTGAAAGGCAGTTTGAAATTCCACCTATGTCCTATTCACAGCTTTTGAAGAATCTTCTCCAGCTCTAGATGGTTCAACTCAGAACTTTGCAACCTCCAAAGCCGGGAGAATTCCCCGAAGGTTATGATACCAATGCTCGATGCAAATTCCATTCTGGAGCCCCCGGACATACCACAAAAAACTGCAAAGCCTTGAAGTATGTAGTCCAAGACCTGGAAGATTCCAAAGAAATTAACTTCTCTCCCACTCCGAATGTGATAGAAAACCCCATGCCTCCTCATGGAGGTACAATTGGGGCAATTGATGATGGAGAGAATCTAAATTTGGTGTATGATGTCAATGACCTGCAAACTCCGTTGAGTGCTGTCAAAGATTGTTTGGCCCAGAGGGGTGTTTTTCCAGGTTGTGAAAATGATTGTCCAGAGTGTGATGAAGCTCCCGATGGTTGTGAGCAGTTGAAAAGGGGGATCCAGAGTATGATTGATAAAGGGGTCTTGTAGTTTGACAAAATTGTAAAAGAAAAAGAAGTTTCTACAGTAACCATTTTCTATGATCCGTCTCAAGTTCCTCCTCAAGCCAGAGTAGCACCAATAACTATCACCACTGTAGGGCCAATAATGTATCAAAGTGATAAGGTCATTCCTTGGTATTATGGTGGTGAAGTATATTGTAACGGCCAGAAGCAAGATTTGGCCACGTCCAGTACGTCTCCAGCTCAAGTAGAAAATGTTGGAGTAGGAGGCTTTACTAGAAGTGGAAGATTGTTCGCGCCGGAAACACTAAGAAACAATGTGATACCACCCAGAGACACTGCAAAAGCCCAGGCTAGGGCCAGAGGGAAGCAACCAGTAACTGCTAATGAGCCCACACCAGTGGCTGACCCAGACATTACATTTGACAAAGAAGCTGAAAAGTTTTTGAGAATCATCAAAAAGAGCGATTACAAGATTGTGGACCATTTGCAACAGACTCCATCGAAGATTTCCATATTGTCTCTGTTAATGTGTTCTGACTCCCACAAAAAAGCTCTCTTAAACATCCTGAGCAAAGCTTATGTGCCTCAGGATGTCTCGGTGAACCAGTTAGAAACTGTGGTATCCAGTGTCAATTCCAGTCATGGATTAGGTTTTACAGACACAGATCTAACATCTGAGGGTCGTGCTCATAATCGGGCATTGCATATCTCTTTGGAGTGTAAAGGTGCAATGATATCCCATGTATTGGTGGATACCGGATCATCCTTGAATGTTCTTCCCAAGAAGGCATTGATGAAGTTGGATTATGATGGAGTTATTCTGAAGCCCAGTGACTTGGTGGTTCGAGCGTTCGATGGATCTAGAAGATCAGTGTTTGGGAAAGTGGACTTGCCAATAAAAGTAGGTCCACAAACATTCAATGCCACATTCTATGTAATTGACATACAACTTGCATATAATTGTTTACTAGGGAGGCCCTGGATACATTCGGCAGGGGCAGTATCGTCTACGCTTCATCAGAAACTGAAATTCGTCTGGGAAGGGCAAATCGTAACGGTCTGCGGAGAGAAGGATATCTTCATCAGTCATCTGGCTTCATTTAAATATGTAGAGATGTACGGTGAGATAGTTGAGACTCCGTGTCAAGCTTTCGATCCCCTTAATACTGAATTGGCGTCATCATCAACAGCTTCTTCGGAGGAATCAAAGAATGGGGTTTCCATAGCTTCTTATAAGCAAGATTAAATTTAGTGGAATCAGGAATACGAGAAGGTTGGGGCAGTCTAGTAGAAGTGTCAGAAAAGAAGGATATGTTTGGCGTTGGCTACCATCCTGGGCAGTCATCATCTAAACAGAGCGCTAGAGGTCGTCAAGGCCCGATTACCTTCACGAGTGTGGGAATGGTGGATTACAGAAGCATCAGTGTCGTGCAGGACAACATAGTTGATAGTGACTATGACTTAGATGAGTGGATCAAACCTTCTGGTCCAGGGGCTCAACTTAGCAATTGGTCGTCTGAAAGGCTTATCTCAGTCACCTTCTTTGATGAGTAATGATTTTTGTTTTTCCAGTACTCAAGCGCTATATCTTGCCCGGGGCATAGTAGCTTATTGTAAGGGTTCTTTTGTTCCTAACACAATTCATAATCATTAATAAAGCTGACGTTTTGCATTCATCCATGTTATTCCTTGTCTTTCATTTTTTCTTTTGTTTTAAAAAAAAGGAAAGAAAAGTTTTAAAGTGGCAATGTTTCTCATTTTCTCAATTTCTTTCCAAAGCCTTGCATGAATCACCATTCATGCAGGTGCTCGTCACCGGATCTTATCAATGACGACCCTGCTATGGCTAAGTATGACTTTGACAATCCAATTTACCAAGCCGACGAGGAAGGTGAAGAAGATTGCGAACTACCTGAAGAGTTAGCCAAACTGCTTAAACAGGAGGAAAAGATGATTCAGCCGCATGAAGAGGCCATTGAAGTGATAAACCTGGGTACTGAAGAGGACAAGAAAGAGGTACAGATCGGGGATGCATTAGAGGAATCCATCAAGACTCGTCTAATCGCCATGCTTCGAGAATATGTTGATGTCTTTGCCTGGTCTTACCAAGACATGCTTGGTTTAGATACTGACATTGTGGTACACAAGCTGCCTTTGAGAGAAGACTCCCCGCCAGTGAAGCAAAATTTAAGGCGCACACGCCCTGATATGGCAATCAAAATCAAAGAGGAATTACAAAAGCAATTTGATGCTGGTTTCTTGGCTGTGACCAGTTACCCTCCCTGGGTTGCCAATATTGTGTCGGTCCCTAAAAAAGACGGTAAAGTCAGGATGTGTGTAGACTACAGGGATTTGAACAGGGCCAACCCTAAAGATGATTTCCCTCTACCTCATATAGACGTGCTTGTTGACAATACTGCTCAGTTCTCTGTGTTCTCTTTCATGGACGGGTTATCAGGTTATAACCAGATTAAGATGTCTCCCAATGATATAGAAAAGACTACCTTCACCATGCCTTGGGGCACCTTCTGTTACAAGGTCATGCCGTTTGGTCTGAAAAATGTTGGAGCCACTTACCAACAGGCAATGGTGACTCTATTTCACGACATGATTCATCATGAAATTGAGGTTTATGTTGATGATATGATAGAAAAATCCCAAACAAAAGAAAAGCACTTGGTCAATCTAGCAAAGTTGTTTGACAAACTCCGAAAGTTCAGATTGAGGTTGAATCCGAACAAATGTACTTTTGGGGTACGTTCCGACAAGTTACTGGGTTTCATTGTTAGTGAGCGGGGAATTGAGGTTGACCCAGCCAAAGTAAAAGCTATCCAAGAGATGCCTGAGCCAAAGAATGAAAAGCAAGTACGTGGCTTCTTAGGGAGACTAAACTACATTGCACGATTTATCTCGCACCTAACGGCTACGTGTGAGCCCATCTTTAAGCTTTTGAGGAAGAATTAGGCCATCAAATGGAATGAAAGCTGTCAGCAAGCCTTTGACCGAATCAAGGAGTACCTGCTGGAACCTCAAATTCTCATGCCTCCAGTGCCAGGGAGACCCTTGATCATGTATCTTACTATGCTCGAAGGATCAATAGGGTGTGTGCTGGGTCAACAGAACGAGTCTGGTCGAAAAGAGCATGCCATTTATTACCTTAGCAAAAAGTTTACCGATTGTGATCCACGCTACTCACTACTCGAGAAAACTTGCTGCACTTTGGCATGGGCTACTCGCCGACTAAGACAGTACATGCTGACTCATACCACTTTCCTTATTTCTAAAATGGATCCTGTAAAATATATCTTTGAGAAGGCAGCTCCGGCAGGATGGGTAGCCCGATGGCAGATGATCTTAACAGAATATGATATCCATTACACTTTGCAAAAAGCAATCAAAGGGAGTGTATTGTCAGAATACATGGCTCAATAGCCAATTGATGATTATAAACCCATGAAATTCGAGTTTCCGGATGAGGACATCATGTTCCTCAAGTTGAAAGACTGTGAAGAACCACTTCCTGAGGAGGGGCCAGACCCTGAATCCAAATGGAAGTTGATGTTTGACGGAGCTGTGAACATGAACGAAAGCGGAGTAGGTGATGTTATCATCTCACCAGAAGGGGTCCATACACCTTTAGCTGCTCAGTTGACTTTCAAATGCACTAACAATGAGGCAGAGTATGTGGCTTGCATCATGGGGATTGAAGAGGCAATCAATTTGAGAGTCAAGAACCTCGAGATCTTCGGAGATTATGCTCTGGTGGTAAACCAAGTCAATGGCAAATGGTTAGTTCATCAACCTCACTTTGTTCCTTACAGGGATTATACCAAAAGGCTGCTAACTTTTTTCACCAACGTCAAGCTGAGTTATATTCCTCGAGATGAAAATCAGTTCGATGATGCTCTAGAAACTTTGTCATCCATGATTAAAGTTTGTCAAGAGAATTTTGTGCCTCGAATCATGGTCTCCCGTCTTGAAAGACCTGCCTATGTCTTTGTAGTTGATAGTGGTGAAAATAACAAACCTTGGTATCATTATATCAAGAACTTCTTGAAGACTCAAGAGTACCCGACTGGGGCATCCAGTAAAGACAAGAAGACCCTTAGAAGACTAGCAGGTGGTTTCTTCTTGAATCAAGATGGTGTGCTATACAAGCGAAACCTCGACATGAATGTTCCTTTGGTACCCATGCTGGAGGACATGCTATGGCAAAACAATTGTTGAGATCGGGATATTATTGGATCACCATGGAATCCGATTGTTGTAAATATTCCCGCAAATGTCACAAGTGCCAGATTTATGCTGATAAGGTCCATGTACCTCCGAATCCATTGAGTGTCATGTCTTTACCTTGGCCGTTCGCCATGTGGGGCATTGCTATGAATGGCAAGATTGAGCCAACAACTTCCAACGGTCACCGCTTCATCCTGGTTGCTATAGACTATTTCACGAAGTGGGTTGAAGCAACATCTTATGACAACGTTACTAAACAGGTGGTAGCCCGGTTTATCAAAAGAGATATCATTTTCCGGTATGGAGTTTCCGAAAGAATCATTACTGATAATTGTTCTAATCTCAACAACAAGATGATGGCTGACTTGTGTCGGGATTTCAAAATAGAACATCACAACAGTTTGCCGTATCGCCTGAAGATGAATGAAGTTGTCAAGGCGGCTAACAAGAACATCAAGAAAGTTGTATAGAAGATGGTTGTGACATACAAAGACTGGAACAAGATGCTACCATTTGGGCTACATGGGTATCGAACGGCTGTGCGTACTTCAACCGGGGCAACCCCGTTCTCATTGGTATAAGGTATGGAGGAAGTCCTACCAATTGAAGTGGAGATGAAGCTGAGTGGCTCCGAGCCAGATACAATCAACTGAGCCTCATTGAAGAGAAACTCCTAACAGCTGTGTGCCATGGACAGTTGTATCAACGGCGCATGAAACATGCTTTCGACAAGAAGGTACGACCTCAAAGGTACATACCAGGTGACCTGGTGCTGAAAAGGATTCTTCTTCCTTTTAACGATCACAGGGGAAAATGGACCCCCAATTATGAAGGACCATTCGTGGTTAAAAAGGTTTTCTCAGGCGCAGCCTTGATGCTAACAACCATGGATGGAGAAGACTTCCATTCCCCTGTCAACGCAGACGCAGTAAGAAAATACTTCGTGTAAAAAGACCCGCTGGATAAAAACAGAATAAAGATCCAGGCAAAAAATGGGCATCCCTGCGAGTCAAAAATAGAATAAAAGGCTTGGGCAAAAATTAGGGAAATATTGAAAAAAATGTACACCCGCTGAGTTGAAAAGCCACACCGGACAACTCAGGCAAAAATGGGTATCCCGGTGGATTGAAAACCCGAAAGGGCGATCCACGCAAAAGAGGGACTAACACAAACAAATGCGATCTGCGAAATTCATAATCCATCTGTAACTAAGGTTATTCTAAGGGTTGAAGACCAATCCAATCACTTTTCTCAATGGGCAGAGCAAGCAGATAGTCTTGAAGATATACAAGTCATAGCCGGGACGAAACTTTATGAGATCCATTTTTTACATTGCCAATAGGATAGTTTATTTTCCTTTTTGGCTATTTCCTCTTTCCAGGGAATTGCTTCCTATTGTAATGCCTATTCATGGTCATGTTCCAAATCAATAAAATTCAATTTTAGTCAACTTGTGACCATTTTCTTCTTGTTTTTGTTTTTCATCTAGCATAGTTTGATTGCAAAAACGTCAAGCAAATTGTGATTTATATTGTGTTGTGAACATTTGAATGCTTCCTAACTTATGCAGGAGGAAAAAACATTTAATACAACTCTAACAAGGGTATTAAGTGGCCAGGATGATAATTCATGCTATAAGCCTGGGGCATACAGGTCCAGAACTAACTCTCAGTGTTGCAGGCACTATCAGTTGTGGTTATGCAGGTGCAATTACATGTGTTACTAGCAGAGCTAAAGCATATTTCCAGGAGGAATATTTCAACAACGTACTTAAACAAGAACATGGGTCTTCCCATGTGTCTTCTGTTATCCCCAGTAGAAGTGAAGTTGAAATTCTTCCCCAGTAGTACTGACAGAAGATTGGTATCCTCCCCAAGCAGAGGTTCTCTTTCAACACAGGGGAAATCCCCAGCAGTGCAAGGAATGTTTTTCTCCCCAACAAGTTGCTTCCTCGGCAGTGCCATACATCTGGCTCCTCAGCCAAGTCAGAAGTGTCTTCACTTCCCCATCAGAGTGTAAGAAGGGTCCATCTCCACCAGGGTCTTGGCTCTCCAATCTCAAAGTCTAATTTATTTTTGGCAACGACGGCAGTTCAGAGTCGGTGTATCATTAACAACGTTCCTTGCAGAGTTGTTTTCTCTTCACGGAGATTAACCAGATCAATGCAGTGATCATCAGTCCTCCCCAGTCAAACCATCTGGGATACTTGCAGTCTCCTACCAGGAGATCCTTTGAATTTGCCAACAAGAACCTTTCATTGTGGTTTGATTCGCTCAACAGTCACATTGTCGAGTCCCTTTCCACTAATGGTCTCGTTAAGCCCTGTTTCGCCAACAAGCACCTTTCTTTGTGGCTTGATTCGCTCAGCAATCACATTGTCGAGTCCCATTTTGCTAATGGTCTCGTTAAGCCCTATTTCGCCAACAAGCACTTTTTTTGTGGCTTGACTTGTTCAGTAGTCACATTGTCGAGTTCTGTTTCGCTAACGGTCTCATTAAGCCCTGTTTCGCCAACATGAACTTTCTTTATGGCTTGATTCGCTCAGCAGTCACATTGTCGAGTTCTGTTTCGCTAACGGTCTCGTTAAGCCTTGTTTCGCCAACAAGCACTTTCTTTGTGGCTTGATTCACTCAGCAGTCACATTGTCGAGTTCTGTTTCGCTAACGATCTCGTTAAGCCCAGTTTCGCAAACAGTCACTTTCTTTGTGGCTTGATTCGATCAACAGTCACATTGTCGAGTTCTGTTTCGCTAACGGTCTCGTTAAGCCCTGTTTCGCCAACAAGAATCCTCTTTGTGGCTTGATTCGCTCAGCAGTCACATTGCAGGTTATTGCAATGATTCTATTTCACCTGGTTCTATTTCCACCACCTATTAAAAATAAATAAAAAATAAAATGCAGATGACATTTCTCTTATCCGCCGAGTTCAAATTTCCAAGTGTTTATTCGAGTATTCAATCACTCCATACCTTGAACATCTAAAAGCTTTTGCAATTATTCGTTCAGGCATGCAAATGATTGAATAGGGGCAGCTATAATACCTCAAAATTTTCCCTCTCATTTCCTCAACATTTTGCATACATAAGTGCATGAAGTAACTAACAACATTGCATCATGTGTAGCATATCTGAGGCATAGGTATGTGATCAATGATTGGAGCAACTGAAGGCTATACAAAGGAAATAAAAGGGCCAGAAATCTTATCAACATTGTGCAAAGGGTTTCTAACATCCCACAAGTCCTCATTTGAAGCCACAAGCCATGGAAAATTTTGGTTTGATCAAAGAAGGCAAGCAGTGCAACATCTCCTAATGAAAAAGGCCAAATTAGGGTTTCACTTCTATTGGGCTTCTGCATGAAGTTTTGATTCAAAGTGAATTCCATTGTCTTGTATATGATAGCAAATGCCTTGGGTTCAAATTTCATTCACAAATTCATTTTGGAAGAGGTTCAATTGGCCAGATGAGTGAAAATCAGGGATTTGGGGAAAAGTCAACCATGCTAAAGAAAAAGTCAACTCCTGATTTTTTGAGATCAAAATCATGAAATTAGGGTTACAAAGATCCTATGGTTCAAATATGATCAAGAAATGATGGAGGAATCAAGAAAAATCAAGAAAACCAAAGCTTACCATTTTTGGAAAATTAGGGTTTCCAAAAATGGCATGTTTTGGCCATTTTTACATAATCTTTGAGAAAGGCCTTCTCCCAAAATATGAGGGCTATCAAAATTCTACTTTGAGCCAATTAAAGAGGGCATCTTGAGCTTCAAATCCATAGGTGGAACTCCCCCATAGCATTAAAAATGAGAGAGATACGGTCTTCCAAAGTGGAAGGAAAATAGGGCAAAATGCAAGGCATGGGCGAGGCAGTCTGCAGGCCAGCACGCACGCCCTTCCTAGCATTTCATCAAACAGGTGGAGGGTCAAATGTCCAGCCATTTTTCAAGGGCAAAAACACTTCAAATCAATTTTTTGTGAACTACAAAGTTATTCCCCTACATGATCCCTACAATATTGATGTTCAACAATTTTTCATTTGAGCAAAGGATTGATAGCTATGAGGTGCTAAAGTGAGAGGGTTGCAATTGATCATGCATGGGAACCATGGGCTCGAGGCAAGGCAATCTGGCATGCCAATTGTGCAGCTTGGTGACATGCTATTCAATGGTCATTTTGAGATTATTAGAGGTCATCATTCAGCATGGTATCAACTTCAAACTTGTTCCACACATTGCCATCTTCAATTTGAGTCCAAGAATCACTTGAATTGATTGCTTGAGATGGAAGAAATCTTCCATTGAAAGTCATGGTTCTCAACTGGTTTTCTTGGGTGAGAAGGCATTGTACAAAGCTGCATTTCAGTTCACTTTCATTGACATTATTCACCACATTCTGATCAAATACATTGTTCTAAGAGGATGTGATCTCATGGATGTCTTTCCACACCATTGCCATGCACTTCACATCAGTTAAGCTAATTGGATCAAACATGGCTGCATCTAAATCATATTACATTCCACCATAAGATCATGGATGCAAATGTATGGGATTCAAATGTTCAAGCACAAGAAGGCTGCATTTGAATACTTGCAGGACCATGCTTCTTGCAATGTACCTCATGAAACTTATTCTAAATCACAATGCACTGCAGGATAGTCCTTAGATCATGCTACTAATTTCAATTGCTTGATCCATACTATAAACCTCATGGAGCTTGCAACATATGATCCAGCTCGAAGGTGGAAGATTCTGGATGTTACAGCTGGCATAACTGCCATAACTGCCTCACTCAGTTAACCTCACTCACTCAGTTAACTCAAGGCATTATCAACCATGGTTAAGGGCCCTATAAAGCAAGATCATCACTTCAGTGCAAGGTTCAGCTCCATTTTCATCACAAAATCACCAAAAATTGCAAAGTGTTCTCTCTGATTTTTCACATTGCAAATTGATTTGAGCAAGTTTTGCTATCACTGATCTTGATCCATTCTTCCTCCATTGATCATCTTCATCATCTCAAGCTCAATCACCATGGATTCTACAACCTTAAAGCTTCAAGATCCAGCACTGCACATTGTTGATCTTCACTACATTTTGGATTAAAACTCTTCAAATTGCCACAATCCTGCTTCAATCTCTCTCAATCTATCATCAACATTATCTCAAGATCAAAATCCATGGAAGACATAGCTTGAAACATCAAGGAATCAATTATTCATAGCATTAAACACCACTGCACTTTCACCAATTAATCAAGATTCATAACTCCCAGAGTGTTTATTTCACTTCCATTGATCATGATCAAGATCCAGCAAGCTAAGGATCCTCATCTCTGGCCTTTTAGCAACAATTTGACATCTCTACAACTCAGGTATGTCCTGAAATTTTACTTTCTCGAATTGCATATTTTTGATTGGTTTTATGTTGATTAAGGCCTGATAGAGGTTATGGATTGACTGGCTAGTTGATAGGCATGGTAGATGCATATATTCAATTTTCAGGCTTAGATTCTTGCTTTCGATTCAGGAAATTTAGGAACCTTAAATGATTTTTGAAGCCATATTTATGATCAGTGAAGAGAGGCGAATCCATTGATGGTCATGATTTTCATTTAAGTGATGTTTAGGGTTTGCCCTACCGGAATAGTGAACAGAGAAGATGACCGGAATTCATCTCTGGTCATCTGAAAAGTGCCCTAACTTATTTCTCAGCTTTAAGTCCCAGCCTTTAATCTTTTACCATCCAACGTCTGTGAGCATTCCAACGCATTAATGAGGTTGTGCATCTCACGTGCTTCCAAGCCCCAACTTCTATTGACCATTGACTTCTATCCACACCCCACGCGCGTTTGACCTGAGCCCATTTATGTTATTTTTGTTGCTTCCAACACCCCCAGGCCCAAACCAATTCATTTTATTTTATTTCTTTTTCTCATATTATTACAATTTCGTTTCCAATTTTAAAAAATACCAAAATGCATCAAAAAATTCCAATTTAATTCATATAGGATATTCATAATTTTCTCTAATTTTCCATATTTTTAGATTATATTTTTATTCATTTTTGAAGTCAGAATTAATTTTTCCTCTAATTGTTCCACAATTTCTTCATTTTTGACCAATCATTTTCTACATTTTTTTTCTCCTAAATTAAAAAAGATAAAGATACCATTCCTTTTTCATTCTCTTATTGATTCATCATACTTCCCCAAAATATTTTTCCCTGGATTTTTAGGTCATGTTTAGGTCCTTTTGAGTCCATTCTTCCATATAGGTTCATATAAACCCTAATTGCATTCTATTTATTCTTTGACCATTCAAAATTAGAAGTCTTTGTGAGAATTTTTGTACACAAGTCATTCTCTGGATTGTGATGTTCAATATTAAATTTCATAATTTTTCTAAGTCATTTGATATTTTTCCCAAGTTACTTAAGTCCTAAGTCATTTTTGCCCCTTTTTGCAAGCTTCCTTCTCTCCATTTGAATAGGGCATTCATGCCATTGATCTAAGGCATTGATTCTGAGTTTTGTAGGTAATATTAAAGGTTCTTAAGTGTAAAGTACAATCATTAGGTCCTTTTATTTTAATTTTGTGATAATCATTGCATGATTAAACCACATCTTAACATTTTATCAAGCCCCCTAGTCTTTGTATGGGGAATTCATATCCTCTTGGTCATGTTTGAGTTGTATTCTAAGTCTCTTTCTTCCTTTGAAGTTTTATATGCATTTCTTCTCATTCTCACACCATTCCACATATAGTTTGATTCCCTTTCACTTGAATCTCTTTTCTACCATCTTGTTTTACATCTTAGGAGACTTTGATTAGGTGTTAGCCCCTGGATTTTATTTTTACCTTAGGGTTTATACAATTTGAGCCTACTTAACCATTTAAGTTTCTTCATTGTAACTTCACCTTAACTCTTATTAGGGTTTAGCTTCCTTTTAGGACATAGTTTGAATTTTTCACTCTTATAGCTTTAGAATACTTAAGTTGAGTTTAGCTACTGACTTTTCATGTTTTCCATCTTATAAGTTGCCTTAGGCTTAGGTATTTTTCTTAAGAGTTCACTAATCTTTTCTTTAGATAGTGTGGGTTGTTTTGAAAGATTTACCATGTTATAATTGTTCATTTTTCTCCTTCATGCTATCATTTTTTTTGTTGGGGGTGTAACACGGTGGGAGAACTGACTTTAGTTAAATGTTACGGATAGCAAGAGTCGCCACCGACTTTTATTTTATCCAAAGGAAAGGGTATAAAAGGACAGGAAAGACCTTAAAAGATTTTTGAGTTCGGGGGGTAGGTTATGTAAAGGGAATGTATTAGCACCCTTTACATCCATGGTTATCCATGGGCTCTTAGTTACTTAGCTCACTTTAAACTGTTTTGAGAAGTGTAGTGTGTGATTAACAATTTTCTTAAGTACTTTATAATGATCCTTGTACGGATATATATAAAGACTTTGTATTGAAAATTGTTTGAAAATGTGAAGTGTTATGAAATGTTTTTAAAGAAGTGAGCAAGTATTTAAGAGGAACCTACCCTAATTTGAATCTTTAATTTTCTTAAATGTTCTTTCAATGGTAAGACTATCCCTATTATTAAGGAATAGGTAGTCATTACCTTGGATGTTTTAAGGGACATGCGAAGGGTCATCTGTGTTTAGGCAACTGTAAGGTGTCTTAGCAACATCGAAGGGACTTGATCTTATAATATTGAAGGGACTAGATGATTTATTCATGAGAAGGGACCTTGCTTTTAGACACCTTACTTGACCTTATAGTTAGGCAACATGAGGGATAACCTTAGGAAGTGAGATGACGATCAAAGATCGACTTATGTGTGTGCGTGTATAAGTTCATATATTTATCTTATAATTAGTGATCTAAATTAATTTTAAAATACAAACATGTTATCACTCCCTATATTACTAACCAAAGCAATAATATTTACAAGTAATAAAAACAAAAATAAAACCTACGACTATTACACGGCTTTTACAATTACATAATAATAGAAACGATTTAAATAATAAGCATATAAATAAATAATAAAAGGATTAGTAATAAAAATAATTATAAGAGAAAAGAGGTTAGCACAAAATATAAAATATACAAATTAATTAAATATTTTAAAATTAAATAAACATTTTTTTAAGCATTTTTGAAATAAAATATAATGAGAATTGTAATCATAAAACAAATATTTACAAAGAAAATATTATTTTAATTAGATATCAGAAAATTTTAATTAATCTTAATATTTAAATTAAATAAAAACTAGGGTTAGAAAAAGTAAAATTAGGGTTTATGAAATTAGGGTTAGGATTTTTTAGAAAAAATAGAATTAGGGTTTATAATTTAAATTACATTATTAATTTAAATTTTTAATAAATAAATATATAGTATATACATATTTTAATTTAAATAAAAGAAACTAGGATTAAAATTTCTTAAAAAATAAATTAGAATTTTTTTAGAAAAATAAGAAGTTATACATATATATTTACATATTATTATTTGAATATATTAAAATTAATTAAATAATAATAATAACAAAACAAAATAGTTAAAGAAAATAAAAACTAAAACTTACCTGGGGCAGGGATTGAACCCACGCCCTAGGCTTTGCCAACACTGGACCAGCAACATCTCCACTAGGCTGCGTGCGCACTTCTAAATATGAATCAGGTAATGATTATTATATTTTAAACCTGCAAAAATATTGAAAAATAAAACAAAACCAAAATGGCCTGGGGAGGTTTTGATCCCAGGACCATTCATTTGCCAGCCAAACGCACAAACCAACTGAGCCAAGCGCTTTAGTTGTAACATACCATAAACTAATTCAAAAAATATTAAATCAATAATTTGAATTTTTGCAGATGGCGCCAATTGTCTTCACCTTCTTCATCATACCTGCGAATTTTCATGCGTTTATACTTGCGAATTTTTCTGAGTTTTTTATACACTCGAGAACCTACGAATTTGGATCTTGCATAATATGTAAAATTTCAACAGATTGTTCATATAAACATGATCCTCACATCATCCACAATTCATTGACGTTTTTAAAACTCATTTATATTAGTTCCATTGAGAAACCCTAATCGGCTACCTCAAACCCTAACAATGGTGAATCTCTAATCATGTACCAAAACAACGATCATTAGCTCACTACAAACAAGAAACAACAATCAAATATAATTTATTTTGCACAAATATACGAAAACGAAAAATTCATGAATGTTCAAGAACTTTGATTCGGTTTGATCAATTCTTGGGCTTTGAGATGCATATGGCTATTGATATATGACCAGTGATGTTCAAGGAAGAGATTGGTATACTTCATTCACCTGAAAAACTACAAATTATTAGAATCCGAATTTAAAATTTTTGATGAACTTTGAAAATGCAAAACTTATCCTTGAGCCCTTGAATTCGCCGCTTTAGCATTGCTATGTGTTATTTATATACCATATAACAAAATTAGGTCAAGAGTTTCATCAAACTTGTGGATTTTTGGACCTTTTAAGATTGAAAAAGATGTGATATACAAATTTGATTTTCCTTGATCTAGCCTTGCTATTTTGGTATGATCCTCATTATTTTTGTATCAATCAAGTCTAAATATGTTTTAAGACTTTCTAGAAACCAAATCAAATCAAATATCCATCATTTTATATTTTATTTAAATTTAAAATGATTTTTAACATAAAAAATCATAATAAATAAAAATAAAATGAATAGAATTCTGAATAAATAAATTTTATTTCGTGCATGATGTCATGGAAGTGTTTGGGTCATAAAAAAGCAAGCCCATTTGGTGAATTATGGTTTTAAGACCCCATTTGCTTCATAAACCTCTCAAAAATTTCCCAACTTTGCAAGGGCACAAATCCTTCAATTTTAATGATATGAAGGTGGTATTGGAAATTTTGGAAAGCTTAAAGAGTCCTATAACCAACCTCTTTGGTCTCATGTCCATATCTTTTACCATTCTCAAGTTATGCTCTTTGGAAGTTGTTGACTTTTTGTTGACTTTTAAAAGGACCTATAATGTCTTAGCTCATACCTTCCAAATGAAGCATTTTTGGGCTTGGCTTGTGAGACACAAAGTTGTAGATAATTCAATTTCCTTCAAAATGAGATTTGGATGGAAAATATTTGATGAAGCATGTGAAAGTTATGGCTGGTCAAAGTTCAGTTGACTTTTCCTATGAAAACCCTAATTTAGAAACTCCTGATTCTTGATGATCTGAAATTTCCTTGATGAATCATGATAAACCCTTGATCAAATGATGAATTTTACTTCATATAATTGATGTTGGCAAAAAATCATGAAGTTTGACTTTGGTTTGACCCCAGTTGAACTCAGTTTGACTTTTTAACTACTTTGACTGATTTTAACCTATCTGATCATCTGACTGAGCAAATCTTTTGGGTAAGTCTTGAAACATGACATGGGGATTCTTGAACACATATAGGATGTTATGAAACTCACTTGAAGCCTTGGAAGTCTCTTTAGCCTGATGAAATCCAAAACCCTAGTTTAGGATGCATTGCTTAGGAGGATGCCTTGTTTGAGGGAATTGTCAAACTTTCTGACTAATTGTGAATCTTGTGGACCTTGTGAACCTCATGAGATGTCTTGTGAACCTTGTGAACCTATTGGGACACAATGTCTTGTCTTGTGGAGGGCAAATTTTGGGGTGCAACAGCTGCCCCTGTTCAATTTTCTGAAACCTGAGGGGTTAAATTGGTATATGTGTCAGTCGTGACCTGGAAGGTTGATGTGGATTGAACATAAAAGCCCAAAAATTTGAACTCGCCGGTGCGTAAAGTAACACTGATGATTAAATGTATATGCTTGAGTGGGCTTAAATATGCCACTTGGAAGAACTGGAGATGGGCTTAGAGATGCCATCTAAAATATCAGGATGTGATGATGTCTTTATGTTGATACTGGATATCAGTAATAGGTCTTCGTATAGGCCGTCTCTGAATCGTTTATGCAACATGATTTGAATTGTTGAATGGACCAGTAGAAATAAATCTTCATGATGATTATCTCTTCTGGAAGTATCTTGGATTAGGGAATGGATCTTCTTACAGATCGTTTGCCTACTCTCAAAGGTAAAAAGAACGTCAGGATTAGTTCTTCTGAAAAATATCTTGAACTAGGGAATGGATCTTTGTACAGACCGTTTGCCTACTTTTCAAGAAAATAGATTAAATCTTCTGAAAATATCTTGAACCAGGGAATGGATCTTTGTAGACCGTTTCCCTACTATTCAAGCAAATAGATTAAATCTTCTGAAAATATCTTGAACCAGGGAATGGATCTTTGTACAGATCGTTTGCCTGCTATTCAAGACCAGATAGATGAAATCTTCTGGAAATATCCTGGATTAGGGAATGGATCTTTTTACAGACCGTTTGCCTACTCTCTAAGGTCAAAAGAACGTCAGGATTAGTTCTTCTGAAAAATATCCTGAACTAGGGAATGGATCTTTGTATATACCGTTTGCCTACTATTCAAGAGTACATAGATTAAATCTTCTGAAAATATCTTGAACCAGGGAATGGATCTTTGTACAGACCCTTTGCCTGCTATTCAAGACCAGATAGATGAAATCTTCTGGAAATATCCTGGATTAGGGAATGGATCTTCTTACAGACCGTTTGCCTACTCTCCGAGGAAATAGATTAGATCTTCTGAAAACATCTTGAACCAGGGAATGGATCTTTGTATAGACCATTTGCCTGCTATTCAAGACCAGATAGATAAAATCTTCTGGAAATATCCTGGATTAGGGAATGGATTTTCTTACAGACCGTTTGCCTACTCTCCGAGGACATCTTGAGTAATGTATGGATCATTTCTGACCTGTTGTGAATTGTCGATGCTGTTTTATCTGTATATAACTATCCTGCAAGGAGAATGTTAGTTTATCTAATATGTATGCATGCATAGTATGATGCACCTAAGTAAATGTATTATGCATTTATGGATATGTATGTTATGACATGATGTAAATGTATGAATCATGCAGCCTGAAGCGTCTGGATATCTTTGTATAACAACTGTTGGCTAGGGAAAATAAATCCCGATTCTTTGCTGAAGAATATAAGGAACTCGTTCCTGTCTTGATAGTATAGTACTTACAACCTCCCATCTTCGTTCGTCGTACTTCTATTGAAGGAATAAGTTCCTGAGTATCCCAACTGAGTATAAAAGAGATGAATATAATTTCAAGGGGAGATGTAACTTGAAGCATATATTTGCTGTACTGGGGATTTGTAGTTTTCTTGTGAGGATGAACCGGCGAAGCTTCGTTGAATTCCTACCTTCGTTCGTCCTTAGTAAATACTATTACTGCATTTTTATGCATTTCTGGTAAACATCAATTATATTCAAGCATTTCATGCATTTCTGGTAAACATCAATCATATTCAAAAGCATACATACATTCAAACACAACCAATGGACGTTTCGCTTATGTAAATAGGGTAAAAGTAAATCTGGATTCAAAGATGAAATTTTATTTATATCACAAAATAACCTATACATAGGCAAGTTTGTACAAGGAGATAGAAATCCTAGTAAGAGGAATTCGTCATAAAATTTTTACAAAACAAAGAAAATAGCTATGTGGGAAATAACCCTATTGAGTTTCAATTCTACTATTGCCATTATCTTCAAGTATCTCATCTTCTGCTGTTGAGACGAAAACGATTGGATTGAGCTTTATCTGTTCGAGCTTGAATTAAGTAGCACAACTGGTTGGAGTTTACATAGGTGATCCAAACGAGACATAGTCATACGCTTTAATCCCTAACTTTTGCCTGGATTGCCCTTTCAGGTTTTCAATCCACCGGGATACCCTTTTTTGCCCAAGTCGCCTTTTCAGGTTTTCGACTTGCCGGGTGTACATGTCTTTTTATATATATATCCCTAATTTTTGCCCGAACCTTTTTGGTTCGCCGGGATGCCCTTATTTTTGCCTAGGCCAATCAACCTAGTGGGTCTCTTTTTATGCGTAGTATTTTTTAACTATGTCTGCGTTTACAGGCTGTGGGAAGTCTTCACCATCCATAATAGTAAGCATCATGGCACCTCCTGAGAATACTGTTTTGACCACAAATGGTCCTTCATATGTAGGAGTCCACTTGCCCCTAGGATCACCATGTGGTAGTATGATACGTTTGATTACCAAGTCACCAGCCTGATATACCTTTGGCTTAACCTTCTTATTAAAAGCTTTGATCATCCGCTTCTGGTACATCTGACCATGACAGACAGCTGCTAACCTCTTCTCATCAATCAAATTTATTTGGTCAAGTCGAGTCTGAGTCCACTCATCTTCATCCAAGCCTGCATCCTTCATAATTCTTAAGGAGGGTATTTGAACTTCAATGGGCAGAACTTCTTCCATACCATAGACTAAGGAGAATGGGGTTGCCCCTGTTGAAGTACGTATTGTAGTACGATATCCATGAAGAGCAAATGGTAACATCTCGTGCCAATCTTTATAAGTGACAGTCCTCTTCTGTAGAATCTTCTTAATGTTCTTATTAGCAGCTTCTACTGTCCCATTCATCTTCGGACGATACGGAGAAGAGTTGTGATGCTTAATCTTGAACTGTGTGTAGAGATCAGTAATCATAGTGTTATTCAAATTAGAGCCATTGTCTGTGATAATCCTTTCAGGGATGTCATACCTACATATAAGATTATTCTTAATGAATTGAGCCACCACATTCTTAGTAACAGATGCAAATGAAGCTGCCTCCACCCACTTCGTAAAGTAATCAATAGCAACCAAGATGAAACGATGCCCATTAGAAGCAGTAGGCTTGATCTCACCAATCATATCAATGCCCCACATGGCAAAAGGCCAAGGAGAAGTCTACACATTCAATGGTGATGGAGGTATATGTACTTTATCAGCATAGATTTGACACTTGTGACATGTTCTGGAATGTTGATAGCAGTCAACTTCCATGGTAGACCAATAGTAACCTGCTCTCAATATCGTCTTTGCCATAGTATGACCACTAGAATGAGTGCCAAAGATCCCATCATGCATGTCTTCCATAATCTCAGTTGCTTCCTTCTTATCCACACAACGAAGCAAAGTTGAATCATGATTACGCTTGTACAAAATCCCATTACTCAAGAAGAACTTAGCAGAAAACCTTCTTAGAAACTTCTTATCTTTGACAGATGACCCTTCAGGGAACTCCTGAGCTTCAAGATATCTTTTCACTTCATAGAACCAAGGCTTCTCCTCTGCTTCTTCAGTGTCAAACTCATTGCAGTATGCAGGCTTCTCAAATCTATCAATAGTAATCTTGGGAGCCTCATCATCCCAGCTGATCTCAAACATGGATGCCATGGTGGCTAGTGCATCTGCCAACTAATTTTCTCTTCGTGGGATATGTCCAAAGGTAATCTCTTCAAAATATGGGATCAAAGACAACACATGCTCTCTGTAAGGAATGAGGTTATCATGCTTGGTATCCCAATCTCCTTTGGTCTGACTTACTACCAGGGCTGAATCTCCATACACGTCCAAGAACTGAATCTTCATATCAATGGCAGCTTTGATACCCAGGATACATGCCTCATACTCAGCCATGTTATTGGTACAATAGTAACAAAGTCTTGCAGTAATCGGGGTATGACAACCTTCAGGGGAAATGATCACAACACCAACACCATTACCAAGTGCATTAGAAGCTCCATCCAAAACCATAGTCCATCGGGATCCTTGTTCAGGTCCGTCATATTGTCCAGGTTCTTTAGTAATAATCATAATGTCTTCATCAGGGAACTCAAAACTCATTGACTGATAATCATCCACTGCTTGATGAGCCAAATGATCAGCTACAACACTTCCTTTAATGGCCTTCTGAGTAGTATACTGTATATCATATTCTGTTAAGATCATTTTCCATCTTGCTATTCGTCCGGAGATAGCAGGTTTCTCGAATATGTACTTGATTGGATCCATCTTCGAAATCAATAAGGTAGTATGAGTCAACATATACTGTCTTAGTCAGCGAGCAACCCATGCCAAAGCGCAGCTAGTTTTCTCGAGCAGTGATTATCTTGTTTCACAATCGGTAAACTTTTTGCTAAGGTAGTATATTGCCTGCTCTTTTCGACCAGACTCGTCATGTTTCCCCAACACACACCCCATTGTGTTGTCTAACACTGTTAAGTACATAATCAAGGGTCTTCCATCTACTGGTGGCATCAAGATTGGAGGTTCTAGAAGATATTTCTTGATTTCATCAAAGGCAATCTGGCACTCATCATTCCATTCCATCACCTGATCTTTCTTCAGCAACTTGAAGATTGGCTCACAGGTAGCAGTTAATTGGGAAATAAATCTTGCAATGTAATTCAATCGTCCCAAGAAACCTCTAACCACCTTCTCAGTACGGGGAGATGGCATCTCTTGTATAGCTTTCACTTTTGCAGGGTCTACTTCAATACCTTTTCCACTGACGATGAAACCCAGGAGGTTACCAGACCTAACTCCGAAAGTACACTTGTTTGGGTTCAATCTCAATTTGTATTTCTTCAACCTCTGAAACAACTTATGCAGATAATCAAGGTGTTGTTCTTCATTCTGGGATCTGGATATCATATCATCCACATATACTTCTATCTCATGATGAATCATATCGTGAAACAAAGCCACCATAACACGCTGATATGTTGCCCCGGCATTCTTTAAACCAAATGGCATCACTTTATAACAAAAAGTGCCCCACTGTGTAACAAATGTAGTCTTCTCCATATCTTCAGGTGCCATCTAGATTTGATTGTAACCAGAGAAACCATCCATGAAAGAAAATACCTTATGCTGAGCAGTGTTGTCTACCAGAACATCAATATGAGGAAGTGGAAAGTCATCTTTGGGGCTGGCCTTGTTCAAATCCCTGTAATCTACACACATACGTACCTTACCATCTTTTATAGGTACCGGTACCACATTTGCAACCCATTGAGGATAAGAAGTCACAGCTAAGAACCCTGCATCAAACTGTTTCATCACCTCTGCTTTAATCTTCTCTGACATCTCAGGACGCATGTGACGAACCTTTTGTTTCTTTGGACGACAATCTTCTTTTACCGGTAAACGGTGAACCACAATGTCTGTATCCAACCCTGGCATATCTTCATCGGACCAAGCAAAGATCTCCACATAATCATGTAACATCTGAATTAATCTGCTCTTAACACCATCCTCTAATTCAGCCCCTATCTTGACCTCTTTCCTGTTTTCTTCAGTTCCCAGATTCACAACTTCGATTGGCTCTTCATGTGGCTGTATAGCTTTCTCTTCTTGTTGTAACAACCTAGCAAGCTCTACAGGTACTTCACAATCGTCCTCCTTTCCATCTTCAGCTTGATAGATCGAATTCTCGAAATTATAATTGGCAATAGTAGAACTGTTATCAACAGGATCCAGAGTGGATGAGGATCTACATTTTAGTGATGTGGGTGTGTGTAAGAACACATAGCTGATAAAACAAAAATAAAAGAAAAGAAAGACAAGGAACACAATATTTACGAAAACTAAACGTCCACTGATTTTTATTGAATGAAGTATGCAAATGAAATGACATCCCGAAACAAGCATACCATTGTGCCCCGGTTAAGGCACAAGGCTTAAGAGTTCAATTGTTCAAAAATTACAAACTTAAAAATAACAACACAGTAATAGTATTTACTCCTGACTAAAGGAGATAGGAATAATGTCTTTAGCTTTCCAATTGTTGAGCCCATCACCCACAGTAGGAAAAATCCAGTCATCAAAGTTGTAGTCTTCATTATAGTCACCCACAGCATTGATCTGATCTTTCATGATCCCTTGATTTGTGATACGAACAGCACGAGCACGACGAACAACCTTCTGGGACTCTGCAGTGAAACCCAAACCAAACTTGTCAGACTTGTAAGGAATGTCAGGAAGCTGACCCCAAATAGTACAATCACCTTCTTCAACCACAGCTCTGGCATCTTTGAGGGAGGCCATTGTAGGAGGTACTCTGGTAACCACAGGAACTCTTTTGACAACAGGAGGAGCTTCAGTAGCAGGAACAACCAAAGGAACTACTTCAAATGTCTGGCACAGAGTCTCAACATATTCACCTTCCACTTCAACATACTTAAACGTATTCACATGACTGATCATATATTCTTCTTCTCTGTAAACAGTGACAACCATTACCTTAACTGGATATCTCAACTTCTGATGTAAAGTGGAGGTCACAGCACCTGCCCCATGGATCCAGGGGCGCCCAAGCAAACAAGAGTACGAAGGAAAAATATCCATCACATAGAATGTAGAATTGAAGACTTGAGAACCTACTTTGATTGGGAGATCAATTTCTCCATGCACCACCCTTCTTGAACCATCAAAAGCCCTTACCACTATATTACTTGGTCTCAACACAACATCTTCGGGAATAAGCTTGTTTAGAACCTCTTTGGGAAGTACATTCAGTGAAGAACCATTGTCTATCAACACATGAGACAGGGTAGTACCCCTACACTCAATAGAAATATGTAAAGCTCTATTATGATTTCTTTTGGCAGGAGTTAAATCAGCATCGAAAAAGCCTAACCCATTATCATAGGTCAGGTGTGCAACACAATTTTCAAACTGATCCACAGAAATCTCATTTGGCACATGAGCAGTCTTCAAGAATTTAATCAAAGCTTTAGCATGAGCCTCAGAACACAGCAGCAAAGACAACATGGAAATCTTGGAAGGAGTATGCCCCAATTGGTCAACAATATCATAATCACTCTTGCGAATGATCTTTATCACTTCTTCCATCTGCTTAGAAAGATTCTCAGCAGTTGGTGTATCAGTTTGTACAGGTTCAATAATAGGACCTTTGCCCCGGGCATTAGCAGTGGAGGTAATAGTTGGAGTAACTGTATTCTTGGAGGTAGCCGGAGGAGAGAAAATTCTTCCACTTCTTGTGATCTTACTAGATCTAGCAATATTATCAACATCAAGGTTTTCATCAGCAACAGGTGTATCAGCTAAGGGTTCCTGTTTAACACCATAGATACAAACATCGGAACCGTAATGCCAAGGTATAGCTTTATCAGAAGTATACGGAATAGGGCCAGGAGTGGTAATAATCATTGGAGCTACCCTAGCCTCAGCAACAGTCTTCACAGGGCCTTCAACCATAATCTTGATTGGACCCTTATGAGTGATCTTGACAGGGCCCTTGGAAGTAATCCTTACTGGCACTTTATCAACCATATCCACCTCTTCAACCTTCGCACCTTGAGTTATATGTTCAACCATACTCTCCACAGAAAGTGTCCTCTCAAACAATATGGTGTAATTGTCCATGAGGCGTTGGATACCATCCTTCAACTTCCAGCAGCTATCAGGTTTATAAGCACAATAAAAACAATCTTCATTACAACCTGGAAAGAACCCAGCTTGTACCAACTTCTTCTTGATAACAGACAATGGAGTAGTCACATCTGCAACTGAGGAAATATATGAAACTTCATCAATGGCATTAACTGTCTTCTCATGATTTGGCATGGGAGCAGTAATCACATTTGGAGTACCAGGAGGGTCAAACTCAATCTCTCCAGCATCAATCATATCCTGAATCTTGTTCTTCAATATCCAGCAGTTGTTGGTATCATGTCCCTGACAATTAGAATGATATGCACATCGTGCATTAGGATTGTACCTAGGAGAGGTAACATTAGGGTTTTGAGGAGGGTCCTTCAAAGTAATGAGCTCCCCTTTCAACAAGTGTTGCAAGGGTTGGTCCAGTGACATGTTGATCTTGGTGAACTGTCTTCTAGGCTTCTGCTGATTGCCCTGTGGTGGCTCTGGTGCTGCAGGAGTAGGATTGGAGATATTAACTGCACTCACAGATTGGTGCCTCCTATTACGACCATGTTGACCATAAACAACATTTGACTCTTTCTTCCCACTAGGGGGCTTCTTTGCAGTACTTGATGAAGAGGCACCCACCTGTATTTTGCCACTTTCTACACGCTCTCCAGTCATTATCAGCTCAGCGTACTCATAAACATATCCACTAGATCCCTGTGAGTCAAAGGAGGTTGAACTCTACCAGCCAAGTCTCTCCACTTCTGGGCATACTCCTTGAAATTCTCCTTAGCACCCATAGACATGCTAGATCAACATTGTATTGGTATTGCCTATAGAAGGCCTCAACAAGATCATTCCAATCACGAATATTGGCACTCTCCAATTGATAATACCATTCCAATTGAGCTCCAGACAAGCTCTCTTGGAATAAATGGATCCATAACTTCTTATCAGCAGTATGTGGTTGAATCCTCCGGACATAGGACCTTAGATGCAGCTTGGGGCATGAGACACCATCATATACTACAAAAGCAGGGACCTTGAAACCAATGGGTATAACCACTCCAGATATCAAACTCAGATCTTCAAAATCCAGCCCAGAAGACTTTTGCAATTCCATAGCATTCATTCTATCCACCAGCATCTTGAACTTATCTTCATTAGGATCATGATAGTAATTTCCTTCAGAATCAGAATCCCCCATAGTATTATGGAGACTGCCTCCCTCTTTCTCAGACTCTTCAGACTCATAATCTTTAACCTGTTCCTTGGTCTTGACAGGACCCTTGAACCTTCTTCCCAGATTAATAAGACCTCCTGATCTTCTAGTCTTCTTAGTCTTCTTAGCCAGCAGTGTCTTCAATTCATCCTGTCCCTTGGACAAGTTCAGGATCAGCTCCTGGAATTGTGCATTATGTGCCTGGAGATCTTTGACCGTTTGTTCAAGAGCCATTTCTGCTGAAATAAACAGGGAGAAGATAAGATACTTGTACATAAGAAACCTGTGATGCAATGGTATGGTGTATAAATGAGTATGCAATGTTTTCAAAGACCGCAGGACTTAAATTTGTTTAAACAACCAAAAAGTAAACTTTTATTAGTAATAAATTTGTTTTCCCCTTGGGGTTACAATAAAAAATGAAATAAATACAAAATATGGGGTTTTAAGTCTCCCATGGACGTTTCCTCTTTGTGTTGAGGTATGAGTTGAGATTCCGCTCCTCGTGAAGTTGCTTTGTTAGCTCCAGGATTCTTTCTTAACTTGCTTTGTAATGAGTCTCAAAAGTATCTCTTTGCTCCTTCAACTGGATCCAGGACCTCTGTAATTCTTCCATGTCAGTGGGCATGTCTGGGTGAAGGATGATATAAGAAGTATCTCCTTCAGCAACTGCCTCTATAGTAACTGGCAGGATGGCTGGATATGGCATCTTAAGGGTCTGAGCACGAGATCGCACCCATCTGAGATAAGCTTCCATAGGAATAGTGTACTTGGGCTCCAGAGTCTTATTGTCAACCTTGTTCACTTTCCCCCATGCTCGTATAAACCTTTGATGGTAACCTTGCAAATCGTTGTCGTAGTCAAACACAATACCCTGAATCAACATGTCATGAGGACCATCACTCTCAGCATAACCAAACTGACGTAGAGCTAAGGAAGGATTGTAGGTAATGCCCCCTCTTATGCTAAGGAGTGGCACATTAAGGAACTCCCCACAACAGTCAATGATAGTAACATTCTCCATAGATCTAGAGCACCAATGAATATCTGAATGAGAGAGTGACATAATCCTCTTGGACCACCTGAACCCTTGTTCATTCTTCATCACTGATCGAGGAAGGTGAGAAATAAACCACCTAGACAATAAAGGTATGCAACACATCAGAGTTCCTCGTGCCTTTGTAGTACGGGTATGAAGAGAATGTAGGATGTCTCCAAGTAATGTAGGCACTGGATTATGAGTCAGAAATATGTTGATGGAGTGAACGTCTATGAGCTGATCTGGATTGGGGAACAATACTAAGCCATAAATCAACAAGGCTAAGATCTCCTCAAAAGCATCATAGCTCATAGCCTTCAAGAACACTTGAGCCTTCTCTATCAACACCTTAGCAAGAATACCCTTAACTCCACTCCTTGTTTCTAGGACAATGTCTGATTTCTTCAAACATAGAGCTGCAACAATGACTTTAGGTTTGGGTTCTTTCTCTAAGCCTGTGAAGGGTCTCTGATCAAGGATAGGTATACCCAGAAGCTTGGAGAACTCTTCCATTGTAGGAACCAGCTGATAGTCAGGGAATGTGAAACAATGATGTTTAGGATCAAAGAACTGAAATAGGACACTCATCATGTCTTCATTGAACCCTGAAGTGACTAGATCCAGTAGATGACCATGTCTCTTGATGAACTGGGAGTTTTCAGAAACCTGAGAGACCAATTCTTTAAGCTTATGAGGTATTCCTACAAAGTTGATCTGGATAGTGTTCCTACGAGTAGAAGCCATGACCTGCAACAAAGAACAAAGATAAATCCTTTGGTTCTTGAAATGGTTAGTGAAAATGCCATGCTTATGATGCATGATGATGTTATGATGTTATGCTTAATCACAAACATGTGGCACACACAAACAAGTCACACAATAGCCCTAGGTTTGAAGGCTTGCATGAGGTTTAAAGGTAAGTACCCTCCCCTGAAGTTTAGTTGGTTCATCCTGTCCTATAAAGTAACCATGTTCTAAGGGATCTCAATATCATTGATCCTTCACAAGGGTGGTTGTTCAGTAGGCAACTTACTTTCCAACCAAAACCCTCCAATTTTAGAATCTCAATGAGCGTAGTATCGAGTATCAACCAACTTCAGTCTTCACTGAAGCCGGTTATCTCACTACTTTCTAAAGGCCAAGATGGGATAACTAGGGTTCTAAAATTTAATTAGTGTATTGACAACATATGGTAGCCTCATATTATCCTCAACTTGACTTAAGGAACATAAGCACCAACCAAGAAGTCACACTAATTATGGCCACCAGATCAACCATATCGGTATATGCCGTATAGTTTCCTTGGTCTATTGCCATTTACCTGAGGTACACTAGATCCGGGTTAGGATCTTTCACACATAAGAGCACCCAACAGATAAGTATAAAGCAAACAAGGCAAACAATTTTTAAGTGATCTAATTCCTAAGGGTACCCCTCCTTTATTAAATCCCCAGCAGAGTCGCCAGTTCTGTAACACGGTGGGAGAACTGACTTTAGTTAAATGTTGCGGATAGCAAGAATCGCCACCGACTTTTATTTTATCCAAAGGAAAGGGTATAAAAGAACAGGAAAGACCTTAAAAGATTTTTGAGTTCGGGGGGTAGGTTATGTAAAGGGAAGGTGTTAGCACCCTTTACATCCATGGTTATCCATGGGCTCTTAGTTACTTAGCTCACTTTAAACTGTTTTGAGAAGTGTAGTGTGTGATTAAAAATTTTCTTAAGTACTTTATAATGATCCTTGTACGGATATATATAAAGACTTTGTATTGAAAATTGTTTGAAAATGTGAAGTGTTATGAAATGTTTTTAAAGAAGTGAGCAAGTATTTAAGAGGAACCTACCCTAATTTGAATCTTTAATGTTCTTAAATGTTCTTTCAATGGTAAGACTATCCCTATTATTAAGGAATAGGTAGTCATTACCTTGTATGTTTTAAGGGACACGCGAAGGGTCATCTGTGTTTAGGCAACTGTAAGGTGTCTTAGCAATTCGAAGGGACTTATCATCTTTTATTCGAAAGGGACAAGATCATTTACGAAGGCAACATCGAAGAGACTTGATCTTATAATATTGAAGGGACTAGATGATTTATTCATGAGAAGGGACCTTGCTTTTAGACACCTTACTTGACCTTATAGTTAGGCAACATGAGGGATAACCTTAGGAAGTGAGATGGCGATCAAAGATCGACTTACGTGTGTGCGTGTATAAGTTCATATATTTATCTTATAATTAGTGATCTAAATTAATTTTAAAATACAAACATGTTATCACTCTCTATATTACTAACCAAAGCAATAATATTTACAAGTAATAAAAACAAAAATAAAACCTACGACTATTACACGCCTTTTACAATTACATAATAATAGAAACGATTTAAATAATAAGCATATAAATAAATAATAAAAGGATTAGTAATAAAAATAATTATAAGAGAAAAGAGGTTAACACAAAATATAAAATATACAAATTAATTAAATATTTTAAAATTAAATAAACATTTTTTTAAGCAATTTTGAAATAAAATATAATGAGAATTGTAATCATAAAACAAATATTTACAAAGAAAATATTCTTTTAATTAGATATCAGAAAATTTTACTTAATCTTAATATTTAAATTAAATAAAAACTAGGGTTAGAAAAAGTAAAATTAGGGTTAGGATTTTTTAGAAAAAATAGAATTAGGGTTTATAATTTAAATTACATTATTAATTTAAATATTTAATAAATAAATATATAGTATATACATATTTTAATTTAAATAAAAGAAACTAGGATTAAAATTTCTTAAAAACTAAATTAGAATTTTTTTTTAAAAATAAGAAGTTATACATATATATTTACATATTATTATTTGAATATATTAAAATTAATTAAATAATAATAATAACAAAACAAAATAGTTAAAGAAAATAAAAACTAAAACATACCTGGGGCAGGGATTGAACCCACGCCCTAGGCTTTGCCAACACTGGACCAACAACATCTCCACTAGGCTGCGTGCGCGCTTGTAAATATGAATCAGGTAATGATTCTTATATTTTAAACCTGCAAAAATATTGAAAAATAAAACAAAACCAAAATGGCCTGGGGAGGTTTTGATACCAGGACCATTCATTTGTCAGCCAAACGCACAAACCAACTGAGCCAAGCGCTTTAGTTGTAACATAACATAAACTAATTCAAAAAATATTAAATCAATAATTTGAATTTTTGCAGATGGCGCCAATGGTCTTCATCTTCTTCATCATACCTGCGAATTTTCATGCGTTTATACCTGCGAATTTTTCTGCGTTTTTCGTACACTCAAGAACCTACGAATTTGGATCTTGCATAATATGTAAAATTTCAACAGATTGTTCATATAAACATGATCCTCACATCATCTACGATTCATTGACGTTTTTAAAACTCATTTATATTAGTTCCATTGAGAAACCCTAATCGGTTATCTCAAACCCTAACAATGGTGAATCTCTAATCCTGTACCAAAACTCGAATTAAAGTATCCAGAAACGATCATTAGCTCACTACAAACAAGAAACAACAATCAAATATAATTTATTTTGCACAAATATACGAAAACGAAAAATTCATGAATGTTCAAGAACTTTGATTCGGTTTGATCAATTCTTGGGCTTTGAGATGCATATGGCTATTGATATATGACCAGTGATGTTCAAGGAAGAGATTGGTATACTTCATTCACCTGAAAAACTACAAATTATTAGAATCCGAATTTAAAATTTTTGATGAACTTTGAAAATGCAAAACTTATCCTTGAGCCCTTGAATTCGTCGCTTTAGCATTGCTATGTGTTGTTTATATACCATATAACAAAATTAGGTCAAGAGTTTCATCAAACTTGTGGATTTTTGGACCTTTTAAGATTGAAAAAGATGTGATATACAAATTTGATTTTCCTTGATCTAGCCTTGCTATTTTGGTATGATCCTCATTATTTTTGTATCAATCAAGTCTAAATATGTTTTAAGACTTTCTAGAAACCAAATCAAATCAAATATCCATCATTTTATATTTTATTTCAATTTAAAATGATTTTTAACATAAAAAATTATAATAAATAAAAATAAAATGAATAAAATTATGAATAAATAAATTTTATTTCGTGCATGATGTCATGGAAGTGTTTGGGTCATAAAAAAGCAAGCCCATTTGGTGAATTATGGTTTTAAGACCCCATTTGCTTCATAAACCTCTCAAAAATTTCCCAACTTTGCAATTGCACAAATCCTTCAATTTTAATGATATGAAGGTGTTCTTGGACATTTTGGAAATCTTAAAGAGTCCTATAACCAACCTCTTTGGTCTCATGTCCATATCTTTTACCATTCTCAAGTTATGCTCTTTGGAAGTTGTTGACTTTTTGTTGACTTTTAAAAGGACCTATAATGTCTTAGCTCATACCTTCCAAATGAAGCATTTTTGGGCTTGGCTTGCGAGACACAAAGTTGTATAGAATTCAATTTCCTTCAAAATGAGCTTTGGATGGAAAATTTTTGATGAAGCATGTGAAAGTTATGGCTGGTCAAAGTTCAGTTGACTTTTCCTATGAAAACCCTAATTTAGAAACTCCTGATTCTTGATGATCTGAAATTTCCTTGATGAATCATGATCAACCCTTGATCAAATGATGAATTTTACTTCATATAATTGATGTTGGCAAAAAATCATGAAGTTTGACTTTGGTTTGACCCCAGTTGACCTCAGTTTGACTTTTTAACTGCTTTGACTGATTTTAACCTATCTGATCATCTGACTGAGCAAATCTTTTGGGTAAGTCTTGAAACTTGACATGGGGATTCTTGAACACATATAGGATGTTATGAAACTCACTTGAAGCCTTGGAATTCCCTTTAGCATGATGAAAGCCAAAACCCTAGTTTAGGATGCATTGCTTAGGAGGATACCTTGTTTGAGGAAATTGTCAAACATTCTGACTAATTGTGAATCTTGTGGACCTTGTGAACCTCATGAGATGTCTCGTGAACCTTGTGAACCTTGTGAACCTCTTGGGACACAATGTCTTGTCTTGTGGAGGGCAAATTTTGGGGTGCAACAGCTGCCCCTGTTCAATTTTCTGAAACCTGAGGGGTTAAATTGGTATATGTGCCAGTCGTGACCTGGAAGGTTGAAGGGGATTGAACACAAAAGCCCAAAAATTTGCACTCGCCGGTGCGTAAAGTAACACAGATGATTAATTGTATATGCTTGAGTGGGCTTAAAGATGCCACTTGGAAGAACTGGAGATGGGCTTAGAGATGCCATCTAAAATATCAGGATGTGATGATGTCTTTATGTTGATACTGGATATCAGTAATAGGTCTTCGTATAGGCCGTCTCTGAATCGTTTATGCAACATGATTTGAATTGTTGAATGGACCAGTAGAAATAAATCTTCATGATGATTATCTCTTCTGGAAGTATCTCGGATTAGGGAATGGATCTTCTTACAGACCGTTTGCCTACTCTCCAAGGTAAAAAGAACGTCAGCATTAGTTCTTCTGAAAAATATCTTGAACTAGGGAATGGATCTTTGTATAGACCGTTTGCCTACTATTCAAGCAAATAGATTAAATCTTCTGAAAATATCTTGAACTAGGGAATGGATCTTTGTAGACCGTTTCCCTACTATTCAAGCAAATAGATTAAATCTTCTGAAAATATCTTGAACCAGGGAATGGATCTTTGTACAGATCGTTTGCCTGCTATTCAAGACCAGATAGATGAAATCTTCTGGAAATATCCTGGGTTAGGGAATGGATCTTTTTACAGACCGTTTGCCTACTCTCTAAGGTCAAAAGAACGTCAGGATTAGTTCTTCTGAAAAATATCCCGAACTAGGGAATGGATCTTTGTATAGACCTTTTGCCTACTATTCAAGAGTACATAGATTAAATCTTCTGAAAATATCTTGAACTAGGGAATGGATCTTTGTAGACCGTTTCCCTACTATTCAAGCAAATAGATTAAATCTTCTGAAAATATCTTGAACTAGGGAATGGATCTTTGTACAGATCGTTTGCCTGCTATTCAAGACCAGATAGATGAAATCTTCTGGAAATATCCTGGATTAGGGAATGGAGCTTTTTACATACCGTTTGCCTACTCTCCAAGGTCAAAAGAACGTCAGGATTAGTTCTTCTGAAAAATATCCTGAACTAGGGAATGGATCTTTGTATAGACCGTTTGCCTACTATTCAAGAGTACATAGATTAAATATTCTGAAAATATCTTGAACTAGGGAATGGATCTTTGTACAGATCGTTTGCCTGCTATTCAAGACCAGATAGATGAAATCTTCAGGAAATATCCTGGATTAGGGAATGGATCTTCTTACAGACCGTTTGCCTACTCTCTGAGGAAATAAATTAGATCTTCTGAAAACATCTTGAACCAGGGAATGGATCTTTGTATAGACCGTTTGCCTGCTATTCAAGACCAGATAGATAAAATCTTCTGGAAATATCCTGGATTAGGGAATGGATCTTCTTACAGACCATTTGCCTACTCTCCGAGGACATCTTGAGTAATGTATGGATCATTTCTGACCTGTTGTGAATTGTCGATGCTGTTTTATCTGTATATAACTATCCTGCAAGGAGAATGTTAGTTTATCTAATATGTATGCATGCATAGTATGATGCACCTAAGTAAATGTATTATGCATTTATGGATATGTATGTTATGACATGATGTAAATGTATGAATCATGCAGCCTTAAGCGTCTGGATATCTTTGTATAACAACTGTTGGCTAGGGAAAATAAATCCCGATTCGTTGCTGAAGAATATAAGGAACTCGTTCCTGTCTTGATAGTATAGTACTTACAACCTCCCGTCTTCGTTCGTCGTACTTCTATTGAAGGAATAAGTTCCTGAGTATCCCGACTGAAGATAAAAGAGATGGATATAATTTCAAGGGGAGATGTAACTTGAAGCATAGATTTGCTGTACTGGGGATTTGTAGTTTTCTTGTGAGGATGAACCGGCGAAGCTTCGTTGAATTCCTACCTTCGTTCGTCCTTAGTAAATACTATTACTACATTTTTATGCATTTCTGGTAAACATCAATCATATTCAAGCATTTCATGCATTTCTAGTAAACATCAATCATATTCAAAAGCATACATACATTCAAACACAACCAATGGACGTTTCGCTTATGTAAATAGGGTAAAAGTAAATCTGGATTCAAAGATGAAATTTTATTTATATCACAAAATGACCTATACATAGGCAAGTTTGTACAAGGAGAAAGAAATCCTAGTAAGAGGAATTCGTCATAAAATTTTTACGAAACAAAGAAAATAGCTATGTGGGAAGTAACCCTATTGAGTTTCAATTCTACTATTGCCATTATCTTCAAGTATCTCATCTTCTGCTGTTGAGATGAAAACGATTGGATTGAGCTTTATCTGTTCGAGCTTGAATTAAGTAGCACAACTGGTTGGAGTTTACATAGGTGATCCAAACGAGACATAGTCATACGCTTTAATCCCTAACTTTTGCCTGGATTGCCCTTTCATGTTTTCAATCCACCGGGATACCCTTTTTTGCCCAAGCCGCCTTTTCAGGTTTTCGACTTGCCAGGTGTACATTTCTTTTTATATATATATCCCTAATTTTTGCCCGAACCTTTTTGGTTCGCCGGGATGCCCTTATTTTTGCCTAGGCCAGTCAACCTAGCGGGTCTCTTTTTATGCGTAGTATTTTTTAACTATGTCTGCGTTTACAGGCTGTGGGAAGTCTTCACCATCCATAGTAGTAAGCATCATGGCACCTCCTTAGAATACTGTTTTGACCATAAATGGTCCTTCATATGTAGGAGTCCACTTGCCCCTAGGATCACCCTGTGGTAGTATGATACGTTTGATTACCAAGTCACCAGCCTGATATACCTTTGGCTTAACCTTCTTATTAAAAGCTTTGATCATCTGCTTCTGGTACATCTGACCATGACAGACAGCTGCTAACCTCTTCTCATCAATCAAATTTATCTGGTTAAGTCGAGTCTGAATCCACTCATCTTCATCCAAGCCTGCATCCTTCATAATTCTTAAGGAGGGTATTTGAACTTCAATGGGCAGAACTGCTTCCATACCATAGACTAAGGAGAATGGGGTTGCCCCTATTGAAGTACGTATTGTAGTACGATAGCCATGAAGAGCAAATGGTAACATCTCGTGCCAATCTTTATAAGTGACAGTCATCTTCTGTAGAATCTTCTTAATGTTCTTATTAGCAGCTTCTACTGCCCCATACATCTTCGGACGATACGGAGAAGAGTTGTGATGCTTAATCTTGAACTGTGTGCAGAGATCAGTAATCATAGTGTTATTCAAATTAGAGCCATTGTCTGTGATAATCCTTTCAGGGATGCCATACCTACATATAAGATTATTCTTAATGAATCGAGCCACCACATTCTTAGTAACAGATGCAAATGAAGCTGCCTCCACCCACTTCGTAAAGTAATCAATAGCAACCAAGATGAAACGATGCCCATTAGAAGCAGTAGGCTTGATCTCACCAATCATATCAATGCCCCACATGGCAAAAGGCCAAGGAGAAGTCAACACATTCAATGGTGATGGAGGTATATGTACTTTATCAGCATAGATTTGACACTTGTGACATGTTCTGGAATGTTGATAGCAGTCAACTTGCATGGTAGAAAAGAGGTTAGCACAAAATAGACCAATAGTAATAAAAATAATTATAAGAGAAAAGAGGTTAGCACAAAATATAAAATATACAAATTAATTAAATATTTTAAAATTAAATAAACATTTTTTAAGAATTTTTGAAATAAAATATAATGAGAATTGTAATCATAAAACAAATATTTACAAAGAAAATATTATTTTAATTAGATATCAGAAAATTTTAATTAATCTTAATATTTAAATTAAATAAAAACTAGGGTTAGAAAAAGTAAAATTAGGGTTTATGAAATTAGGGTTAGGATTTTTTAGAAAAAATAGAATTAGGGTTTATAATTTAAATTACATTATTAATTTAAATATTTAATAAATAAATATATAGTATATACATATTTTAATTTAAATAAAAGAAACTAGGATTAAAATTTCTTAAAAAATAAATTAGATTTTTTTTAGAAAAATAAGAAGTTATACATATATATTTACATATTATTATTTGAATATATTAAAATTAATTAAATAATAATAATAAAAAAACAAAATAGTTAAAAGAAAATAAAAACTAAAACTTACCTGGGGCAGGGATTGAACCCACGCCCTAGGCTTTGCCAACACTGGACCAGCAACATCTCCACTAGGTTACGTGCGCGCTTGTAAATATGAATCAGGTAATGATTCTTATATTTTAAACCTACAAAAATATTGAAAAATAAAACAAAACCAAATTGGCCTGGGGAGGTTTTGATCCCAGGACCATTCATTTGCCAGCCAAACGCACAAACCAACTGAGCCAAGCGCTTTAGTTGTAACATAACATAAACTAATTCAAAAAATATTAAATCAATAATTTGAATTTTTGCAGATGGAGCCAATGGTCTTCATCTTCTTCATCATACCTGCGAATTTTCATGCGTTTATACCTGCGAATTTTTCTGCGTTTTTCGTACACTCAAGAACCTACGAATTTGGATCTTGCTTAATATGTAAAATTTCAACAGATTGATCATATAAACATGATCCACACATCATCCACGATTCATTGACGTTTTTAAAACTCATTTATATTAGTTCCATTGAGAAACCCTAATCGGCTACCTCAAACCCTAACAATGGTGAATCTCTAATCCTGTACCAAAACTCGAATTAAAGTATCCAGAAACGATCATTAGCTCACTACAAACAAGAAACAACAATCAAATATAATTTATTTTGCACAAATATACGAAAACGAAAAAATTCATGAATGTTCAAGAACTTTGATTCGGTTTGATCAATTCTTGGGCTTTGAGATGCATATGGCTATTGATATATGATCAGTGATGTTCAAGGAAGAGATTGGTATACTTCATTCACCTGAAAAACTACAAATTATTAGAAATCGAATTTAAAATTTTTGATGAACTTTGAAAATGCAAAACTTATCCTTGAGCCCTTGAATTCGTCGCTTTAGCATTGCTATGTGTTGTTTATATACCATATAACAAAATTATGTCAAGAGTTTCATAAAACTTGTGTATATTTGGACCTTTTAAGGTTGAAAAAGATGTGATATAAAAATTTGATTTTCCTTGATTTAGCCTTGCTATTTTGGTATGATCCTCATTATTTTTGTATCAATCAAGTCTAAATATGTTTTAAGACTTTCTATAAACCAAATCAAATCAAATATCCATCATTTTATATTTTATTTCAATTTAAAATGATTTTTAACATAAAAAATCATAATAAATAAAAATAAAATGAATAAAATTATGAATAAATAAATTGTATTTCTTGCATGATGTCATGGAAGTGTTTGGGTCATAAAAAAGCAAGCCCATTTGGTGAATTATGGTTTTAAGACCCCATTTGCTTCATAAACCTCTCAAAAATTTCCCATCTTTGCAAGGGCACAAATCCTTCAATTTTAATGCTATTAAGGTGTTCTTGGACATTTTGGAAAGCTTAAAGAGTCCTCTAACCAACCTCTTTGGTATCATGTCCATATCTTTTACCATTCTCAAGTTATGCTCTTTGGAAGTTGTTGACTTTTTGTTGACTTTTAAAAGGACCTATAATGTCTTAGCTCATACCTTCCAAATGAAGCATTTTTTGGCTTGGCTTGTGAGACACAAAGTTGTATAGAATTCAATTTCCTTAAAAATGAGCTTTGGATGGAAATTTTTTGATGAAGCATGTGAAAGTTATGGCTGGTCAAAGTTCAGTTGACTTTTCCTGTGAAAACCCTAATTTAGAAACTCCTGATTCTTGATGATCTGAAATTTCCTTGATGAATCATGATCAACCCTTGATCAAATGATGAATTTTAATTCATATACTTGATTTTTGCAAAAAAATCATGAAGTTGGACTTTGGTTTGACCCCAGTTGACCTCAGTTTGACTTTTTAACTACTTTGACTGATATTAACCTATCTGATCATCTGACTAAGCAAATCTTTTGGGAAAGTCTTGAAACTTGACATGGGGATTCTTGAACACATATAGGATGTTATGAAACTCAATTGAAGCCTTGTAAGTCCCTTTAGCCTGATGAAATCCAAAACCCTAGTTTAGGATGCATTGCTTAGGAGGATGCCTTGTTTGAGGGAATTGTCAAACTTTCTGACTAATTGTGAATCTTGTGAACCTTGTGAACCTCATGAGATGTCTTGTGAACCTTGTGAACCTCTTGGGACACAATGTTTTGTCTTGTGGAGGGCAAATTTTGGGGTGCAACAGGGGGAAGATAAGGTAATTACTTCATTCTTATTCCTTTATGCATTTATTTGCTTTGCCTTAGCACTATGGTGCTTTGTTCATAGGACCCCTTTCTTTCTTTAGATTTCAACTTAACTTCCTTAGGAAGTAAGTTGAATTCTAGTTTTCTCTTTCTTCTCATTAGGTTAGAATACCTCATTTACAATAGGACCACACTTTTGTACATAATAAGATGACTTAGGGTAGTGTCTTAGTCCCCCATTAGCTTTGACCATTACCTATTGAGTCTTTCTCTTCTCATCTTCAAACAAAATCCAAAAAGACTTAGTAAATGTATGAAAGGATCATTTGTGTATAACCTTATTCCATGAGGAAGTTGCATTCATTCCATCTTGGAATGGTGTGGGCTTGTCTAGAATGATGTACAAGTCTTATCAAGGGGTTGTTTCATAGAGAAAAATCTAAAAGATACTTCTTCACAAAAGCTACAAAAACACTTAATAAATTTCAACAAGCTAGTGAACTTAAACCCTAATAAAGTTCTCCTTGCTGGGTGTGCCTGTTCTATTATTCCATCTTAGAATGTAGTAGCAAGTACACATTCCATGAAAAAGAGTTTGAATACACTTCCTTGTGCCAAATTCATACCAAAAAAAACTCTTAAAAAGCAAAAAACAAACAATAAGCGACTTTCTTGCGGGAACTTCTTTCTCATCTCATTCATTATGAACGCGAACTCGCGAAGACTTGTCTCATTTGCAAGACTGTAAATGCACTCGTACCAGACAATCCTGCAACACCTGAGCATAGACATATGCAGTTCCAGTTATAAAAAACACAAACAAATAGTTCCCGCCTTAGTTAGACGAACTACGACGACTCTGATCCTCATTTTCCCAATGAGGTACGTAGGCGGTGAGGTAGGGCCCGTTCAAGCACATTCTTTATTTTCCCTACATTTCCCCCTTTCTTTCCATTTTCTTTTCCAGTTCCCTTCCTCATTTCCAGTTCCAGTAGCAGTTTTATTCAGCAGCAGCTTTATTCTCTCACCCTTTGAAACAAACTTACAAGCATGGATCCCGTCGAGTACGACAGATGATCTGGGGTGCTAATACCTTCCCAGGTCGTAACTGACTCCCGAACCCAGATCTTTGGTTCACAAGGCCTTGTCCTTTCCTTCTTCCTCATATTTGTGCAGCATTACCTTTCCCAGTCTTTCGGGATAAAAATGCATGGCTGGCGACTCTACCTTTTCCGCGCCACTTTCGCGTTTGTTCTAGGATGAAAATACCGGGAGCGACACACGGGAACGAAGCATAAGCTACTCGGAATCGGTGATAAATAAGAGGGAAAAATTTGGGGTGTTACAGGTGCCCCTATTCAATCACTGTAGACCTGAATGAATGATAGAAATGGCTTTTAGACGTTCATGGTATGGAGAGATTGAATACTCGGATAAACTGGGAAATTTGTACTATGTGGGAAATTAGGAAGTAAGTTAATGAATTACATCTTCGAGCGATACCACCAAGGGACCACGAAGCGGGAAAACCGACCTCAGACGGTTGGAAAAGAATATTATCCTCGAATGATAACCTAACACCACATATCATCCTCAAATGATAGATGCAACAAACACAACTAACCTCTAAAGGATTTCAAGAAAAGAATGTCATCCTCAAATGACAACTCACAATAAGATCCTCAGATCTTCCACGAAACCATCCCTGAATAGGATTGAAATGGTATATTGGCCTCGATTAGTAACCAGGAACACAAAGACTAACCTCAGAAAGACTATGCAAAAGAGACATACTGAACTCAATCAATAGACTCAAAACGGTTTACCATCCTCGAATGATAACCACAACAAACAGGACCGACCTCAGAAGGACTTGAAGAAAAGAATGTCATCCTCAAATGACAACTCATGATAAGATCCTCAGATCTGCCACGAAACCATCCTCAAATGGGATCGAAATGGTATACCGACCTCAGTTGGTAACCAGGAACACAAAGACAAACCTCGAAAAGAATTTGAAAAAGATACTTACTGACCTCGGAGGTAATAGAGGTGTATATCAGCAAGTGGCTCCCGTCACTATCTCAACTAAACCTATTCAACAACAAGTCCAACAACCGCAACAACAACGCCAACAGGGATAACAAAGAGCTCCTCGTCCCTATTATTCCCAGAAGACTAGAGAAAGGCAGTTTGAAACTCCACCTATGTCCTATTCACAGCTTTTGAAGAATCTTCTCCAGCTCTAGATGGTTCAGCTCAGAACTTTGCAACCTACGAAGTGTAAACACCCCAAATTTTCCCTCAATTTTTCACACCATGGCTTGTGATCTTTCTTTTTTTCATTACATAAGCATACCATCTCACTGCATAGTTTCATTTCATTTGCATCTAGGGTTTGTGATCTGAGCAATCCAAGAAGTGATCTGAGCCATCCCAATGGTCTTGAAGCATACCAAGAGGGTCCATGTGTGTTCCATGATCATAATATGCTCCCAAAAGTTCATAAAAGTCAAGAGATCACAAATCATGGCAAAGGCATATAGGCAGACTGAAGATTTCCTACATAGATGACCTAAAATTAGGGTTTTCGTTTCAGAGGCTTTAATCCCAAATTTTTTGGTCATTCTTGTTTCTAATGGTCTTAATATGTTATAAGGATCATGTGTACCAAGTTTGATGAAGAAAATGACTGTGGAAGTCATCTGATCATTGGGTAACTTCTTGAGCAAGTAAAGTCAAAATCAGGGCATCTGAGGCCTCTATCAAGGGTACCAAAGGGTCATCATCATCATTTTGACTCTCTACGATCTTTATTTGATCTTAGAAGTGGTTAGAAGTTCACAAGATTGAAGAATTTCAAGCCAAATGCAAACTTGCTATTTTTGGAAATGACTTGTAATGGAAACTTTCCATTTTGGGAAAGATATTCAACCTATTCTTTCATGACCAAAACTGCTTCAAATGAAAAATCCTTGGGCATTAAAGTTGTAGATTATGTCTTCCCATTTTCAAAAAGTACAAGAACATGTCTTGATTCATCCTAGAACTCAAGATATGGCCTTTCAAAGTTGGCAAAAATCCTATAATTTTCAAGTATGCACCAAAGAGGGAATTTAGCAAATTCACTTGCCAAGCAATTTCATGACTTCTAATTAACCTCTAAACATCATACCAACATAGTGCAACACATTTGGATCAGAATCATGCCTTGCATCACAAGTTTTCATGGCCAATTTCTCAAGAAATTTCAAATTTGTCAAAATGCATAAAGCTTGCAAACACTTGATCAAGGCCATCCAGTTGTACTCTAATGATCCAAAGGCTCTCCATGAACCATGCTAAGGCCAGACACCCTTTCAAGCCAGCTCTGAACCATGCCCATACCTCAAGTACACAATGTTGACATTTTTGCAACTTGGCCCATACAAGTCACACTATGCCACCACCCACTTTCTGATCACTCTCATTGGCATATACTAACATTATGCAGCTCATTTCATAACACACGCAAGGTTGAATCATTCCCTAAGCTCAGATTTCCAAAAATCACCAAAACCTTCAAGCTTTCGAATCTCTCAACACAGCCATCAAAACTCAAAACTTTCTTCACCAATCATCTCCACATGGCCTATAGAACACAAACCAATCATTGAAATGGCCTGAAAACCCCTAAACCAAAGACACGATTTCTGCCTTAGCAAAATTGAAACACACAAACCAAGCCATACAAACTTGTTTCAAGCCTTTCAGAAGCTCAAGGGGGGACCATTGAAGTGGTTTTGCATAAAAGGAAGGGTCAAAAAGCTCAAAGTCAGAAAGCTTCATCTCAGGTAGTCACCTTCAATTTTTTTCCAGAACTCTTGTTTTAAGTTTTAGAATGATTCTATGTGCTCCCCTGATCATGGGGATGTGATTATTTTTGAAAATGGTTGAGAAACTAGGATGTATGCTTGCTCTGAAACTTTTTGACCTAAACATATTTTCCTTCGATTCTCCATTTTTGTGCATGATAAATGAATTTTGATGATGGATTCTTGTTCTATGTTGTTTGATGATCCATTATGGAGATTTTGGTGAGTTTTCATGGCGTTTTGAGGGATTCAGGTAAGGGATCTGGCCGGAGAAGATGATCAGAGGTCTTCTCCGGCCACCTGAGAGTCATTAGGGCTTAATCCGTAATTAATTAGTCAGTTTGAATATTGGCCATTGGATTTTGTTTACCGCGTGTTTGAAGGGCCGGGATGCATCTACTTAAAACCCTAAATCTGATTAATTAGATTAATTATGTTTATTAATTAATTTTTGCCAGATTAGATCCTAGCCATCAATTCACGCGCGCATTCAACCCTTCTCCCCTATGTTTAAATCTGGACCACTGGATCATAATACTTTCCATTTAATTCATTTTTATTTCATTTTTATTGCATTTCTTTCATATAATTTTTAAAAATAGCAAAAAAAATTAAAAAAATATCATTTTCTGCAAATTTGTTTCAAATATGTTTCTTAACCTGAAAACATTTTTTATTTTATTTTTTTCATTAAAAAAGAATTTTTAAAATATTTAAATGTTTTATTTAATTAATTAATTTATTTTAATTAATTAAATATGCATTTAGGTTTCTAAAAATAACCAAAAAATTCATGAAGCATTCCGATATATTTAAAAACATTTTCAAACTCACCATACAAATTTATTTTTAGGTTAGATCCTTTTTTCACAATTTTATTTGAATTAGGGTTCTTAAATTTCACATTTTTTAACCCTAACTTGAAAAATTCACTTCTGCCTAACCATGATGAGTTTGAACTTTTTTATTTTTGCATTGTTTCACATATTGCATATAGTTTCTAGGTTATTTACCTCATATTTTTATCTTGCATTTTCAATTTGATTTGCATTTTCCCTTTAGAAGTATCCAAAAACCCTAGTTGACTTAGAAATTTCATAACTTTCACTAGGATTGGCTTCTGACTTTCTCCTTTGGGGTGTGATATTGTATAGGTTTAGGGTTTGTTTGTGCTCAATTTCAATTTTTTATCATGGTGAATGCTTCTGTTTTGGTCATATGCATCTCATGTTGTCTTAAAACCCTAATTTTGCATCTTCATTTGCATTCTCCTTTTCATATCATGAACTTGTGAACTTGCCATGGCATTCCATTCTTTTGTATGTCATCTTAGACATCTTAGGACATGTTTGAAACATTGCTTGATCATTGTTGTATCATTTTGGTATGCTTTGCACCCATTACATTTCATGAAGATCCATGTGTTTTCATGCTTCTAAACATGCTTCCATTGCATCTCATCCATGTATGATAATTCATATGCATATTGTATGACTTTGCATCATCTCATAACACATTTGCATTGCACAATAACTTCTGGTTTTGGACTTTTCATCCTTATTAATCTCATTTCCTTTTGCTTTATGTCTTATGCATTCATACTAACATTTCAGGAACCTTTGGTAAGTTATCTGGGAGGTGGATTTGACTTCACCTCCCACCCCTTCTTTCCTTTGCATTTGCATCCTTTATTTGTCTTTGAAGTGAAATTGTTTCACTTATGTCTCTCTTGCTCCCTTCTTTCTTTTAAGTTACTTATCTTCTTCAGGAAGTAAGTAACTTATTCTTCTTCCTTCTTCTCTTTTCATCTGCTTCTTCCATGGTGGCCTTCTTGAAGATCTTTTCTCTTAAGCCTCAAAAACCATAGGATATCAAAGCATGATAACTTTTAGGGTTGTATAGTCTCCACTAGATTTTTACCTTTGAGTCTCCTTGAGTCTCTCTTTCCTCATCTCATAATCAGAGACTAAACACTTAAAGTTTTAGGACTTTGAATTAGGTTTATGCCTGCATCCTTATCTTAGGATGGAGTGTATAACTTTAATCCTTAGTGTTAAACCTTTAATTGGTTTACATCTCTTAATCAAAACACATTAATAATCACTAAGACTTTATCTTGTAACTTGGGCCTTACATTAGGGTTCTATCTCTTCCTTATGGTTAAGAGGGACTAAACCTAGTGTTTAATGGACAAGTCCCCCTCACGTTGTCTTACAAACCATAGAATCCACTTCTTAATCTCATCCCTTAATTAAAATAAATTTAATAAAGGCTTGTTATATAATGTATTTAATCCCTAACCATGGATTAAGTTGAGGTATCTTCCTCAGCTTAAGTGTTATCATCTATCATCCTTCTATTAGGATGGTGTAATGAGTTCACTAATTTGTGATTAGAGATTAAACTCATTACTTAACACTAAACAAAAACCCAAAAACATTTAAATAAACACAAGTAGGTTAATGATCTTAATCCTACATCATCATGGTAATTAAATTGAGATGTTTATCTCACACTTAAGTATGCTCATTATCCCTAATCAGGGAGGATATAATGAGTTTAGAAACCTTTGATATAGGCTTAAACTCATTAACTTATGCAAAACACCAAAAAACAATAAAAAACTGAAAACACAAAAGCAAACAATAATCGTCTCCTCCTGGATTCTTTTCTCATCACACTCATTCACAAACGAGAACTCGCTTCTTCCATCTAATGCAAGACAGTTAGCACTCGAGCCAGACGAGTCATACACTTGAGCATAGACAAGTATGGAGTTCACAGTCAATTCATCCAGTCTCTTTGAGTCGAACTATGGTGTTATGACTTCCTCATTGCACGAGAGGATACGTAGGCATAACTTAACAGTTATCGAACAAAATTCTCTTTGTCATCCCCCTCTTTCAGCATTCTTTTCTGAGCCTCAGTTCTTGAGAAATTCACACATTTTGCACTGACACCTATACTTTCTTTCCTATCTTTTGCACACAGATAACAACATACACTATCCCCCTTTTTAAACACAATCAAGTAATCATGGATCCCGTCGAGTACGATGGACGATCTGGGTGTTAATACCTTCCCAGGTCGTAACCAACCCCCTTTCTCAGTTTCTTTGGTTCGCAACCGTCTTATCCATCTCTTTACAGGTTTATGCAGCATTACCTTTCCTTCGAGATAAAAATGCCTAGCTGGCGACTATATTCAACCCTTTCTCTTCGCTGACAGTTCGCATTTACACCGGGACGCAAGTCCGGGGAGCGACACGAAGCCGAGGAAATTCCCCGAAGGTTATGACACAAACGCTCGATGCGAATTCCATTCCGGAGCCCCCAAACATACCACAGAAAATTGCAAAGCCTTAAAGTATGTAGTCCAAGACCTGGTAGATTCCAAAGCAATTAACTTTGCTCCCACTCCGAATGTGATACAAAACCCCATGCCTCCTCATGGAGGTACAGTTGGGGCAATTGATGATGGAGAGAATCTAAATTTGGTGTGTGATGTCAATGACCTACAAACTCCATTGGGCACTGTCAAAGCTTGTTTGGCCCAGATGGGTGTTTTTCCAGGTTGTGAAAATGATTTGCCAGAGTGTACTAAAGCTCCCGATGGTTGTGAGCAGTTGAAAAGGGGGATCCAGAGTATGATTGATGAATGGGTCTTGCAGTTTGACAAAATTTTAAAAGAAAAAGAAGTTTCTATAGTAACCATTTTCTATGATCCGTCTCAAGTTCCTCCTCAGGCCAGAGTAGCACCAATAACTATCACCACTGCAGGGCCAGTAATGTATCAAAGTTATAAGGCCATTCCTTGGTATTATGGTGGTGAAGTATATTGGAACGGCCAGAAGCAAGATTTGGCCACATCCAGTACGTCTCCAACTCAAGTAGAAAATGTTGGAGTAGGAGGCTTTACTAGAAGTGGAAGATTGTTCGCACTGGAAACACTAAGAAATAGTGTGATACCACCCAGAGACACTGCAGAAGCCCAGGCTAGGGCCAGAGGGAAGCAGCCAGTAACTGCTAATGAGCCCACACCAGTGGCTGACCCAGACATTACATTTGACAAAGAAGCTGAGGAGTTTTTGAGAATCATCAAAAAGAGCGATTAAAAGATTGTGGACCATTTGCAACAAACTTCATATAAGATTTCCATCTTGTCTCTGTTAATGTGTTCTGACTCCCACAAAAAAGCTCTCTTGAACATCCTGAACAAAGCTTATGTGCCTCAGGATGTCTCGGTGAACCAGTTAGAAACTGTGGTATCCAGTGTCAATGCTTGTCATGGATTGGGTTTTACAGACACTGATCTAACATTTGAGGGTCGTGCTCATAATCGGGCATTGCATATCTCCTTGGAGTGTAAAGGTGCAATGTTATCCCATGTATTGGTGGATACCGGATCATCCATGAATGTTATTCCCAAGAAGGCATTGATGAAGTAGGATTATGATGGAGTTATTCTGAAGCCCAGTGACTTGGTTGTTCGAGAGTTCGATGGGTCTAGAAGATCAGTGTTTGGGGAAGTGGACTTGCCAATCAAAGTAGGTCCACAAATATTCAATTCCACATTCTATGTAATGGACATACAACCTGTATATAGTTGTTTACTGGGGAGGCCCTGGATACATTCGGAAGGGGCAGTATCGTCTACGCTTCATCAGAAACTGAAATTCGTTTGGGAAGGGAAAATCGTAATGGTCTGCGGAGAGGAGGATATCTTCATCAGTCATCTGGCTTCATTTAAATATGTAGATATGGACGGTGAGATAGTTGAGACTCCGTGTCAAGCTTTCTATCCCCTGAAGACTGAATTGGCGTCATCATCAGCAGCTTCTTCGGAGGAATCAAAGAAGGGGGTTTCCATAGCGTCTTATAAGCAAGCTTTAAAGTTAGTGGAATCAGGAATACGAGAAGGCTGGGGCAGTCCAGTAGAAGTGTCAGAAAAGAAGGATATGTTTGGCATTGGCTACCATCCTGGGCAGTCATCATCTGAACAGAGCGCTAGAGATCGTCAAGGCCCGTTACCTTTACGAGTGCGGGAATGGTGGATTACGGAAGCATCAGTGTCGTGCAGGACGACATAGTTAATAGTGAGTATGACTTAGATGAGTGGATCAGACCTTTTTCTCCAGGGGCTCAACTTAACAATTGGTCGTCTGAAAGGCTTATCTCAGTCACCTCCTTTGAAGAGTAATGATTTTTGTTTTTCCTGTACTCAAGCGCTATGTCTTGCCTGGGGCATAATAGCTTATTGTAAGGGTTCTTTTGTTCCTAACACAATTCATAATCATTAATAAAGCTGACGCTTTGCATTTATCCATGTTGTTCTTTGTCTTTCTTTTTTTCTTTTGTTTTCAAATAAAAGAAAGAAAAGTTTTAAAGTGGCAATGTTTGTTATTTTCTCAAACTCTTTCTAAAGCCTGTAAGATCAAAGTGCGCCTAAGAGGGGGGGGGGGGGGTGAATTACTTGTTATGAGATTTTTTCATTTCTTTTTCTTTGATGGATGGATTTTTATTTTTATGTTTTATGATATGAAAACGATAAAGCAAGAAATAAAAAGTGACACGGAGATTTATCCTGGTTCCCTTCACAATCCGAAGGTACATCCAGTCCCCTTTCAAACACGAAAGATATTTCCACTAGTTTTTAGAAACGTACAACCTATCACACCTCCAATGGTGATGCCTACTTTCTAAACAACTAATCAACCTAGTGCGCAAGAACAATCCTCTTGCAACACTAACCCTTATGTCCAAACAAACCTTGGATCACAAGTCACAATAGAAAACCTTTCTATAATTTTTTTTGTAGTTTGAGTGAGTAATACAATGATTGGTATCAATATAAAATTGATCTTCTCCTATGTTCAAAATTCACTTCTCAAAATTCAATACAAGTGTTCAAATGGAAATGAAATATGATGAATTATGAACACTTTTAGAAGTATGAAAAATATCTGAATTTTAGTGAATTTGATTATGTGATAATATTTGAAAATTTCTTGGAGGTGTTTATGAATTTGAAAAATTAAGAATTTATAAGAGTCAAAACACCTATTCAAAAAGGTATGAAAAATTATGAAATAAATTATTGAAGAGGTATAACATTTAAAAAATATTTGAAATGAAAAGAAACAATTTTTTAAAAATCCTTCAGTGTTAACCAGTTAAACATATGGGTTAATCGGTTAACGCGCTGAAACGTTGCCAAAGAATTCAAAAATTGGGACCGTTAACCGGTTAACCCATATGGTTAACCGGTTAACACTGTTAAAACCCAGAAAAATAATTTGATTTTTAAGTGTTAAACCAGTTCCGATTAATTTCAAAAAATGCATATGCAGTGAATTATCATGATAAATTATTTTGAACACTTGTATATAATTCTAAGGAGTGTGTTTTGATATACCTAAGCCTTGTGTCCAAGTCTTGAAAATTTTGCACATTAGCTTGATTCAAACGATAGCATTCCATTGATGATGCATAGCCATGATCTTGATCTTTATTGACATCTCGACTTTTTGCAATACGGAATGAGCTTGAATATTGTTGACGCCATCAAAACCTTGAGCTTGAAGTATGCTTCTACATTCCCCCCTTTTTGATGATGACAACCAAAAGAATTTTGCACACAAGCTTCGATCAATGTTTTGTTCTAGGCTTGCTTCTCCCCCTATGTCCAGCAACTCCCCCTATCTTAACAGAGGCAAAATTCTGCACAGAGAGATATTAGAAAACCAAGCTCTTCTCCCCCTTTGGCATTAGCAAAAAGGAAGAGAGAATCAAGCATAATCATGAAAATTTGCAAGCAATTCAGCATAATGCAACTTAACATTTAAACGAAAAACATACACGATAGCACAAATATAACACAAACATAATTGGATTGAAACAGGAAAAGAGTAAGATCAAAGTTTGATTGTGATTGAACAAAACATGCAATGCAATGTACTTGAAGCATATATTAAAGACATAGTAAAAACAAAACAAAAAACAATAATAAAAACAAGAGTTTTGAACGTGCGCTGGAAATCCAAATTTTGGATGTGTTAACCGGTTAACCTATTACGTTAACCAATTAACGGTTAAAAAATTTCAATTTTTTGAAAAATCCAGCAGCATGTTTTAGAGAAATTGGAAAAAAAATTTCATAAAATTTTTTCATAAAGTGTTAGCACTTATCAAAACGCAACTTTCGATCAAAAACATTTTTGAAACCGATTATTTTCGGGTATACGAAAGTGAGAAAAACGGAAACCGACGAAATGAAAGTGCTAGCATTTTATGACTCAAAAGTGAAAAATCACACATATAATGCATTAAAAACATACAACAAGCAATTTTAAAGTTAAGGTTAGATGTCACCTTCATTGAGAATACCAAGTTCTCATCGAATCTTGAAAAAATGCTCTTTAGTCAACGGTTTAGTGAATATATCGGCGAGTTGATTGTGTGTATCCATGAACGTAACATCAACATCTCCGTTTAGAACATGATCTCGAAGGAAGTGATGCCGGATATCTATGTGCTTTGTTCTTGAATGCATGACCGGGTTCTTCATGATATTTATGGCACTTGTGTTGTCATATCGGAGAGGGATACAACCGAGGTCTATACCGAAATCGAGGAGTTATTGTTTAAGCCACAAGATTTGGGCACAACAACTTCCTGCTGCGATGTACTCCGCTTCGGCCGTGCTAAGTGCAACGCATGCTTGCTTCTTACATGCCCACGACACTAGTGAATTCCCGAGAATGTGATAAGTACCACTTGTACTTTTTCTATCGGTCTTACATCCTGCATAATCAGCGTTAGAATAACCAATTAAAGAACATGTACTACCTTTAGGATACCATAATCCGACGTGCGTCGTTCCTTTGAGATACTTCATGATCCTCTTCACGGAGGTGATATGTGATTCCTTTGGATTAGCTTGAAAGAAGGCACACAAACAAACACTAAACATAATGTCAGGACGGCTTGCCGTCAAATATAATAGTGAAACGATCATACCTCGATACTTTGTAATATCTATTGAAGTGTCAGATAGATCTTGATCAACATACGTTCCGGATCCCATTGGAGTAGACATTTCTTTGCAATTGTCCATATCAAATCTTTTCAATAATTCCTTGCAATACTTGGATTGGTTGATGAAGATGCCATCCTTTGTTTGCTTGATTTGTAATCCAAGGAAGTAGTTCATCTTTCCCATCATGGACATCTCGAATTCTTCTTGCATCATATGAGAGAATTCTTCGCAAAGATCTTTGTTTGTTGAACCGAAGATGATGTCGTCGACATAGACTTGAACTAGTAAGGTGTTGCCCTTGAAATTATTGATGAACAAAGTCTTGTCAACCTTTCCTTTCGTAAAACCCTTCTCACAAAGGAAGTTGCTAACACGGTCATACCATGCCCTTGGTGCTTGCTTTAAGCCATAAAGAGCCTTCTTTAACTTGTAGACATGAGAGGGATTCTTGAAGTCTTCAAAACCCGGAGGTTGTTTGACGTAGACTTCTTCATTGATGTAACCATTTAGGAAAGCGCTTTTGACATCCATCTGGTACAACTGAAAATTCATTGAACAAGCGTAAGCAAGTAATAATCTGATTGCTTCTAACCTTGCTACCGGAGCGAATGTTTCATCAAAGTCGATTCCTTCTTCTTGGTTGTAGCCTTGTGCGACCAATCTTGCTTTGTTACGAACTATGATTCTATTCTCGTCAAGTTTGTTTTTGAACACCCATCTTGTGCCTATGATATGTTTGTTGTCCGGTCTTGGTACAAGAGTCCAAACTTGGTTTCTTTCGAATTGGTTGAGTTCTTCTTGCATAGCTATTATCCATTGATCGTCGCCTAAGGCTTCATCGATTTTTGTTGGTTCAATTTGAGATACGAATGCCATGTTGAGACAAGCATCCTTGAGATTTAGTCGAGTTGCAACGCCTTGGCTAATATCACCAATCACTTTATCTATCGGGTGATCTCAATGAGTTCTCCATTCTTTTGGAAGATCTTGATGTTCTTCAATGATTGGCGAGTCATCTTCTTGTGATATTGCTTGATCTTTTGATGTCTCCTTTTGTTGTTGTGATATATCTACTACATCATCATCATCCACAATAATATTATCCTCTTTCGAGGGGTTAGTCTCATCAAACGAAACATGAATAGATTCTTCAATAGTAAGTGTTCGTTTATTGAAAACTCTAAAAGCTCTACTTGAGAGAGAATAACCAAGAAATATACCTTCGTCGGACTTCTCATCAAACTTACCAAGGTTGTCCTTTCCGTTGTTGAGAACGAAGCATTTGCATCCGAATATGTGGAAAAAAGATATGTTGGGTTTCCTACCCTTGAACAACTCATATGGAGTCTTCTTGAGAATTGGTCGAATATTGACACGGTTACTTACAAAACAAGCCGTGCTAACCGCATCCGCCCAAAAATATTTAGGAAGATTTGAGTCGCTAAGCATTGTTCTTGCAAGTTCCACTAATGCCCTATTCTTCCTTTCTACGACACCATTTTGTTGAGGAGTCCTTGGTGCGAAAAAGTTGTGAGAGATTCCATGCTCTTCACAAAAATCTTCAAATGATGAATTTTGAAATTTGCCACCCTGGTCGCTTCTAATGGAGACTATTGAGAGTGACTTCTCGTTTTGAATTTGCTTGGCATACTTCTTGAATGCTTTGAAGCCATCACTTTTCTGCACTAAAAACAATGTCCACGTGTATCTAGAGAAATCATCAACAATAACTAAGGCATAAACGTTACCTCCAAAGCTTTTTGTTCTTGATGGACCGAAGAGATCCATATGTAACAATTGTAGTGGTCTTGAAGTAGATATCACTTTCTTGGTCTTGAAGGATGTTTTGGTCTGCTTCCCCTTTTGACATGCGTCACAAAGCTTATCCTTGATAAACTTTATCTTCGGAAGACCAACAACTAGATGATGCTTTATTAATTTGTTTAAATGCTCCATGTGAATGTGAGCAATCCTCTTATGCCAAAGTCATGCCTCGTTGTTGTTTTCCATTAAGCACTTTATCTTCAAGGAAGAGTCATCAAAAGAAATCATGAAAATGTTATTAAATCTTTTACCTTTTAGCAAGAGGTCATGAGTGACTTCATGTTCTATCAAGCATTCCTCCTTTGTGAAGTTGATTCGGAACCCTTTGTCACACAGTTGACTTATGCTAAGAAGGTTGTGTTTAAGGCCTTCCACATAAAGGACGTCTTCGATGATTGTATGAGGAGATGCACCAATGGTTCCAACTCCAAGAATCCTTCCTTTATTATCATCACCGTAAGTAACGTATCCTTTGGCCTTAAGAGATAGACTTGAAAATTTGTTGATATCGTCTGTCATATGCTTTGAACAACTGCTATCGAGATACCATTGAGTAGAAGTTGTTTTTAAGCATACCTACAAAACAAAGTCAAGTATTGTTAGGTACCCAAATTTCTTTGGGTCCTTGATAGTTAGTACCCTTTTCAACCCACACATAATGCCCTTTAGCAACACCAATGTTGCGCACATAGCAAGCATTAGGTGTATGGCTTTTGATTCCACAATAAAAACAAGTAGGTTGAAATTGACTTTTATATATAGGAACATATTTTTGTTGTTTAATGATTCTTTTCTTTTTATGACTTTGATGCATAGTTTTAGAATTGTTAGTCTTTTCTTTAACAATTTGTTCACTAGCTTATATGAAAACGGTTTCACTTGTGCTTGGTTTGGAAAACTTAGAATATCCTAAACCACTTTTGTCATTGGGATATCTTTGGTACCTAAGAATTTCCTCCAAGCCAATTTGACATTTTTCATATCTTTCTAAAACTCTTTTAAGTTGAACAATTTGAAAAGATAATGACTCACAATTTTTGCATGCAAGGCTTTGTTTTTCATCCATTACTTTTTGTTTTTCATTTTCAATGTACTTTTCAAAATATGTATTTTGTTCTTCTAAATATAATATTCGTTTCTTTTGGGATGAAATATTTTTGTACAAAGTCTTGCATTATTTTAGAAGTTCATCTATGACTTCTTGTGCATCATTTTCATAAATTGAAAAGTTGCTACTAACCTCGTCATTTTCTTCATCGGAGTGATGTGAAGCCATTAAAGCCATATTTGCATATTCATCGCTTTCTGATTCCGATGAGGAACTAACTTCATTATCGTCCCAAGCAACATAAGCCTTTTTGTTTTTGAAGTCCTTTTTGCCTTTGAATCCTCCTTTCTTTGCACGTCTTGGACAATCCGGTTTTATGTGACCTTGCTTCCCACATTCATAACATGTGACTTCTTGAATCGATGTGGATGCATCCTTCTTCCTGAAATGTTTATTCTTTTTAGGAAAAGACGAATTTTTATTTTTGTTAAAAAACTTAGCAAGCTTCTTAACAAGAAGCATGAAGTTCTCATCTTCGGAAGTCTCGTCATCTTTGTCATCCTTCGTGTCAATCTTTAAAGCAATTCCTTTGGACTTTTTCTCTTGACTTTCGTGCTTCTCGAGCCTTCCAAGTTCCAATTTGTGCTCTTGAAGTTTGCCAAATAGAGATGCGGATGTCATCGTTGAGAGAATCTTCTTCTCCGAAATAGCGGTCACTTTTGGTTGCCATTCCCTTGTCAAGAACCTTAGGACTTTCAAATTGAGATCGTCGTTGGTGAAGGTCTTCCCGAGTGCAATCAAGTGGTTTGTTAGATGAACAAATCTTTTTTGTAAGGCAACAATAGATTCTCCGGGCTGCATACGGAATATTTCATATTCTTGACTCAAGGTGTTAAGCCTTGATCTTTTTACTTCTGTTGTTCCTTCATGTGTTTCTACCAAAGTATCCCAAATATCCTTTGCCGATTTGCATTGTGATACGCAGAAGAATTCGTCCATACTAAGAGCGCTTTGGAGTATGTTGATTGCCTTCTTATCATTTAGGATCTTCTTCTTATCATCTTCATCATACATATTCTTCAACTTTGCGGTTCCAACGCCATTGATCACATTAACAGGATTATGAGGACCTTCTTCAATTGCTTCCCAAATACCTTCTCTTTGGGCTTCAAGATGTACCTTCATTCTGATTTTCCAAAAATCAAAGTATTCGCCAGAGAAGAGAGGAGGCTTGTTGCTACTTCCACCATCTTTGAAAACAGGATTCGAGTTTGCGGAAGCCATATAGGATCTTGTAGGAATAGGTTACCTAAACCTGCTCTGATTCCAATTGTAAGATCAAAGTGCGCCTAAGAGGGGGGGGGGGTGAATTAGGTGTTATGAGATTTTTTCGATTCTTTTTCTTTGATGGATGGATTTTGGTTTTTATTGTTTATGATATTAAAACGATAAAGCAAGAAATAAAAAGTGACACGGAGATTTATCCTGGTTCCCTTCACAATCCGAAGGTACATCCAGTCCCCTTTCAAACACGAAAGAGATTTCCACTAGTTTTTAGAAACGTACAACCTATCACACCTCCAATGGTGATGCCTACTTTCTAAACAACTAATCAACCTAGTGCGCAAGAACAATCCTCTTGCAACACTAACCCTTATGTCCAAACAAACTTTGGATCACAAGTCACAATAGAAAACCTTTCTATAATTTTTTTTTGTAGTTTGAGTGAGTAATACAATGATTGGTATCAATATAAAATTGATCTTCTCCTATGTTCAAAATTCAATACAAGTGTTCAAATGGAAATGAAATATGATGAACTATGAACACTTTTAGAAGTATGAAAAATATTTGAATTTTAGTGAATTTGATTATGTGATAATATTTGAAAATTTCTTGGAGGTGTTTATGAATTTGAAAAATTAAGAATTTATAAGAGTCAAAACACCTATTCAAAAAGGTATGAAAAATTATGAAAAAAATTATTGAAGAGGTATAACATTTAAAAAATATTTGAAATGAAAAGAAACAATTTTTCAAAAATCCTTCAGTGTTAACCGGTTAACGATATGGGTTAATCGGTTAAGACGCTGAAACGTTGCCAAAGAATTCAAAAATTGGGACCGTTAACCGGTTAACCCATATTTGGTAACCGGTTAACACTGTTAAAACTCAGAAATATAATTTGATTTTTAAGTGTTAAACCAGTTCCGATTTATTTCAAAAAATGCATATGCAGTTAATTAACATGATAAATTATTTTGAACACTTGTATATCATTCTAAGGAGTGTGTTTTGATATACCTAAGCCTTATGTCCAAGTCTTGAAAAGTTTGCACATTAGCTTGATTCGAACGATAGCATTCCATTGATGATGCATAGCCATGATCTTGATCTTTGTTGACATCTCAACTTTTTGCAATACGGAATGAGCTTGAATATTGTTGACGTCATCAAAACCTTGAGCTTGAAGTATGCTTCTACAAAGCCTTGCATGAATCACTATTCATGCAGGTGCTCGGCACCGGATCTTATCAATGATGACCCTGCTATGGCTAAGTATGACTTTGACAATCCAATTTACCAAGCCGATGAGGAAGGTGAAGAAGATTGCGAACTACCTGAAGAGTTAGCCAGAATGCTTAAATAGAAGGAAAAGATGATTCAGTCGCATGAAGAGGCTATTAAAGTGATAAACCTGGGTACTGAAGAGGACAAGAAAGAGATAAAGATTGGGGCTGCATTGGAGGAATCCATCAAGACTCGTCTAATCGCCATGCTTTGAGAATATGTTGATGTCTTTTCCTAGTCTTGCCAAGACATGTCTGGTTTAGATACTGACATTATGGTACACAAGCTGCCTTTGAGAGAAGACTGCCAGCCAGTGAAGCAAAAGTTAAGGCGCACACGCCCTGATATGGCAATGAAAATCAAAGAGGAATTACAGAAGAAATTTGATGCTGGTTTCTTGGCTGTGAATAGTTACCCTCCATGGGTTGCCAATATTGTGTCGGTCCCTAAAAAAGACGGTAAAGTCAGGATGTGTGTAGACTACAGGGATTTGAACAGGGCCAATCCTAAAGATGATTTCCCTCTACCTCATATAGACGTGCTTGTTGACAATACTGCTCATTTCTCTGCGTTCTCTTTCATGGACGGGGTTTCAGGTTATAACCAGATTAAGATGTCTCTCGATGATATGGAAAAGACTACCTTCATCACGCCTTGGGGCACCTTCTGTTACAAGGTTATGTCGTTTGGTCTGAAAAATGCTGGAGCCAATTACCAACGGGCAATGGTGACGCTATTTCATGACATGATTCATCATGAAATTGAGGTTTATGTTGATGATATGATAGAAAAATCCCAAACAGAAGAAAAGAACTTGGTCAATATAGCAAAGTTGTTTGACAGACTCCGGAAGTTCAGATTGAGGTTGAATCCGAACAAATGTACTTTTGGGGTACGTTCCGGCAAGTTAGTGGGTTTCATTGTTAATGAGCGGGGAATTGAGGTTGACCTAGCCAAAGTAAAAGCTATCCAAGAGATGCCTGAGCCAAAGACTGAAAAGCAAGTACGTGTCAGAATACTTGGCTCAGCAGCCAATTGATGATTATCAACCCATGAAATTCGAGTTTCCAGATGAGGACATCATGTTCCTCAAGTTGAAAGACTGTGAAGAACCACTTCTGGAGGAGGGGCCAGACCCTGAATCCAAATGGAATTTGATGTTTGACGGAGCTGTGAACATGAACGGAAGCGGAGTAGGTGCTGTTATCATCTCACCAGAAGGGGTCCATACACCTTTAGCTGCTCGATTGACTTTCGAATGCACTAACAATGAGGAAGAGTATGAGGCTTGCATCATGGGGATTGAAGAGGCAATCAATTTGAGAGTCAAGAACCTCAAGATCTTTGGAGATTCTGCTCTGGTGGTAAACCAAGTCAATGGAAAATGGTTAGTTCATCAACCTCACTTGGTTCCTTACAGGGATTATACAAGAAGGCTTCTAACTTTCTTCACCAAAGTCAAGCTGAGTTGTATTCCTCGAGATGAAAATCAGTTTGCTGATGCTCTAGCAACTTTGTCATCCATGATTAAAGTTTGTCAAGAGAATTTTGTGCCTCGAATCATGGTCTCCCGTCTTGAAAGACCTGCCCATGTCTTTGCAGTTGATAGTGGTGAAGATAACAAACCTTGGTATCATGATATCAAGCACTTCTTGAAGACTCAAGAGTACCCAACTGGCGCATCCAGTAAAGACAAGAAGACCCTCAGAAGACTAGCAGGTGGTTTCTTCTTGAATCAAGATGGTGTGCTATACAAGCGAAACTTCGACATGGTTCTGCTCAGATGCGTGGATAGACACAAAGGATACCTATTAATGCAAGAGGTTCATGAAGGTTCCTTCGGTACCCATGTTGAAGGACATGTTATGCAAAAGAAATTGTTGAGATCGGGATATTATTAGATCACCATGGAATCCGATTGCTGTAAATATTCCCGCAAATGTCACAAGTGCTAGATTTATGCTGATATGGTCCATGTACCTCCGAATCCATTGAGTGTCATGTCTTCACCTTGGTCGTTCGCCATGTGGGGCATTGATATGATTGGCAAGATTAAGCCAACAACTTCTAACGGTCACCGCTTCATCCTGGTTGCTATAGACTATTGCACGAAGTGGGTTGAAGCGGCATCTTATGCCAACGTTACTAAACAGGTGGTAGCCCAGTTTATCAAAAGAGATATCATTTGCCAATATGGAGTTCCCGAAAGAATCATTACTGATAATGGTTCTAATCTTAACAACAAGATGATGGTTGACTTTTGTCAGGATTTCAAAATAGAACATCATAAGTCTTCTCCATATCGCCCGAAGATGAATGTCGCTGTCGAGGCGGCTAACAAGAACATCAATAAAATCATACAAAAGATGGTTGTGACATACAAAGAACTGCACGAGATGCTACCATTTGCGCTATATAGGTATCGAACGTCTGTGCGTACTTCAACCGGGGTAACCCCATTCTCATTGGTATATGGTATGGAGGCAGTCCTACCAATTGAAGTGGAGATCCCCTCGTTGAGGTTAATGATGGACATTAAGCTAGATGAAGCTGAGTGGCTCCGATCCATATACAATCAACTGAGCCTCATTGAAGAGAAACGCCTAACAGCTGTGTGCCATGGACAGTTGTATCAACAGCACATGAAACAAGCTTTCTACAAGAAGGTACGACCACAAAGGTTCATACCAGTTGATCTGGTGCTGAAAAGGATTCTTCCTCCTCTTAACAATCACAGGGGCAAATGGATCCCCAATTATGAAGGACCATTCGTGGTTAAAAAGGTTTTCTCAGGCAGAGCCTTGATGCTAACAACCATGGATGGAGAAGACTTCCATTCCCCTGTCAACACAGACGCAGTAACAAAATACTTCGTGCAAAAAGACCCGCTGGATAAAAATAGAATAAAGATCCAGGCAGAAAATGGGCATCCCGGCGAGCCAAAAACAGAATAAAAGGCTCGGGCAAAAATTAGGGAAATATTGAAAAAAAATGTACACCCACTGAGTTGAAAAGCCACATCGGACAGCTCAGACAAAAAAGGGTATCCCGGTGGATTGAAAACCCGAAAGGGTGATCCACGCAAAAGAGAGTTGAAGACTAGTCCAATCACTTTTCTCAATGGGCAGAGCAAGCAGATAGTCTTGAAGATATACAAGTCATAGCCGGGTCGAAACTTGATGAGATCCATTTTTCACATTTCCAATAGGATAGTTTATTTTCCTTTTTGGATATTTTCTCTTTCCAGGGAATTGCTTCCTTTTGTAATGCCTATTCATGGCCATGTTCCAAATTAATAAAATTCAATTTCAGTCAACTTGTGACTATTTGCTTCTTGTTTTTGTTTTTCATCTAGCATAGTTTAATTGCGAAAACGTCCAACAAATTGTGATTTATATTATGTTGTGAACATTTGAATGCTTCCTAACTCACGCAGGAGGACAAAAACATTTAATACAACTCTAAAAAGGGTGTTAAGTGGCCAGGATGATGATTCATGCTATAAGCCTGGGGCATACAGGTCCAGAACTAACTCTCCATGTTGCAGGCACTATTAGTTGTGGTTATGCAGGTGCAGGTACATGTGTTGCTAGCAGAGCTAAAGCTGATTTCCAGGAGGAATATTTCAACAACGTACTTAAACAAGAACAGGGGTCTTCCCGTGTGTCTCCTGTTATCCCCAATTGAAGTGAAGTTGAAATTCTTCCCCAGTAGTAATGACAGAAGATTGGTATTCTCCCCAAGCAGAGGTTTTCTTTCAATATAGGGGCAATCCCCAGCAGTGCAAGGAATGTTTTTCTCCCCAATATGTTGCTTCCTCAGCAGTGCCATACATCTGGCTCCTCATCCAAGTCAGAAGTGTCTTCACTTCCCCATCAGAGTGTAAGAAGGGTCCATCTCCACCAGGGTCTTGGCTCTCCAATCTCAAAGTCCAATTTATTTTTGGCAACAAAGGCAGTTCAGAGTCGGTGTATCATTAACAACGTTCCCCGCAGAGTTGTTTTCTCTTCATGGAGATTAACTAGATCAATGCAGTGATCATCAGTCCTCCCCAGTCAAGCCATCTGGGATACTTGCAGTCTCCTTCCAGGAGATCCTTTACATTTGCATATGCATAATCATCATTGCATTTGTATCCTCCAAAGCGTAGCATTTTTATCATCATGGAGCATTATGCCATAAACTCAAACATGTGCATACCAGCAATGGTCAGTTTTGAGGTATATTACATTCAACCTGTAACATCTTCTCAACTAGATACTCCCCACAAAAGATATTTACACCATCTGCCAGGCATCTTTGTCTTTCCAAGTCAATGTTTGTCACCTTTCCGTGGCTTGATTCGCTCAGCAGTCACATTGTCAAGTCCCATTTCGCTAATGGTCTCGTTAAGCCCTGTTTCGCCAACAATCACCTTTCTTTGTGGCTTGATTCACTCAGCAGTCACATTTTCGAGTCCCATTCTGCTAACGGTCTCGTTAAGCCCTATTTCGCCAACAGACAAGTTCTTTGTGGCTTTATTCGCTCAGTAGTCACATTGTCGAGTTCTGTTTCGCTAACGGTCTCGTTAATCCCTGTTTCTCCAACAAGCAATTTCTTTGTGGCTTGATTCGCTCAGCAGTCACATTGTCGAGTTCTGTTTTGCTAACAGTCTCGTTAAGCCCTGTTTCGCCAACATGAACTTTCTTTGTGGCTTAATTCGCTCAGCAGTCACATTGTCGAGTTCTGTTTTGCTAACGTTCTCGTTAAGCCTAGTTTCGCCAACAAGCACTTTCTTTGTGGCTTGATTCGGTCAACAGTCACATTGTCTAGTTCTGTTTCGCTAACGGTCTTGTTAAGCCCTGTTTCGCCAACAGGCATCCTCTTTGTGGCTTGATTCGCTCAGCAGTCACATTGCAGGTTATTGCAATGATTCTATTTCACCTGGTTCTATTTCCACCACCTATTAAGAAAATAAAAAATAAAAGGAAGATGACATTTCTCTTATCCACCGAGTTCAAATTTCCAAGTTTTTATTCGAGTATTCAATCACTTCATACCTTGAACGTCTAAAAGCTTTTGCAATTATTCGTTCAGGCCTGCAGATGATTGAATAGGGGCAACTATAATACCTCAAAAGTTTCCCTCTCATTTCCTCAACATTTTGCATACATAAGTGCATGAAGTAACTAACAACATTTCATAATGTGTAGCATAGCCGAGGCATGTGTATGTGATCAATGATTGGAGCAACTGAAGGCTATACAAAGGCAATCAAAGGGCCACAAAGCTTCTCAACATTGTGCAAAGGGTTCCTAACATCCCACAAGTCCTCATTTGAAGCCACAAGCCATGGAAAGATTTGGTTTGATCAAAGAAGGCAAGTAGTGCAACATCTCCTGATGAAAAAGGCCAAATTAGGGTTTCACTTCTATTGGGCTTCTACATTAAGTTTTGATTCAAAGTGGATTCCATTGTCTTGTATATTATAACAAGTGCCTAGGTGTTGCACCCCAAAATTTTCCCTCCCCTAGTCAAGGAATTGTGTAACAAGGTGTCCCAAGAGGTTCACAAGGTTGACAATGTATCCCAAGAGGTTCACAAGGTTCATAATTAATCAGAAAGTTTGACAATTCCCTCAGATAAAGCATCCTCCTAAGCAATGCACCCTAAACTAGAATTTTGGATTTCATCAGGCTAAATGGACTTACAAGGCTTCAAGTTAGATTCATAGCATCCTATATGTCTTCAAGAATCCCTATGTCAAGTTTCAAGACTTTCCCAAAAGGTTTGCTCAGTCAGATGACCAGATAAGCTAAAATCAATCAAAGTGGTTAAAAAGTCAAACTATGGTCAACTGTGGTCAAACCAAAGTCAAACTTCATGTTTTTTTGCCAACATCAAGTATATGAATTAAAATTCATCATTTGATCAAGGGTTTATCATGATTCATCATGGAAGTTTCAGATCATCAAGAATCAGGAGTTTCTAAATTAGGGTTTTCATAGGAAAAGTCAACTGAACTTTGACCAGACATAACTTTCACATGCTTCATCAAAATTTTTCCATCCAAAGCTCATTTTAAATAAAATTGAATTCTCTAAAACTTTGTGTCTCACAAGCCAAGCCCAAAAATGTTTCATTTGGAAGGTATGAGCTAAGACATTATAGGTCATTTTAAAAGTCAACAAAAAGTCAACATCTTCCAAAGGGCATAATTTGAAAATGGTAAAAGATATGGACATGAGACCAAAGAGGTAGGTTAGTGGACTATCTAAGATTTATAAAATGTCCAAGAACACCTTCATATCCTTAAAATTTAGGGATTTGTGTCTTTGCAAAGATGGGGAATTTTTGAGAGGTTTATTGAGTAAATGGGGTCTTAGAACCAATTCTTTTCACATGGGCTTGCATTTTTATGACCCAATCTCTACCATGACATCATGCACGAATCAAATATCACTTATTCAGATTTTTATAGTTTATTTTTTATTTATTTTGATTTTATTCATTAAAAATCAATTTAAATTAAAATAAAATATGAAAACTCAATATTTAAATTTGATTCTTGTTCTAGAAGGTCATAAATATTATTTAGAGATGATTGATCTGATTCAAATTCGTGCTAAGATAGATTGATATGCAAAGATTTGATTTTTCACATATTTTGATCATGAGATTTATTCACACTCAAGTTATTCAAGAAAGCCCACAAGTCCACAAAGTCTTGACCTAATTCACACCACTATAAGTTCACAAACTTATTACAAGTTCAAGGGACGAAATTCAGAGCCTCCAAGAACATCATTCAACTTCAAAATTTCATACAAAAACTCATATTCGGATTTTTGATTGCAGGCCATATCAAGAAGTTTTGAAGGTTGCAATACATTCTTGGATGATCATTGAATCTATTTGAATCATTTGCATCATCCAAATCATCAATATATGCATAAAACGAACCACACTTGTTCATGTTTTTTTTTCTGATTCTGATTGTTTGTGTGTTGTTGATGAATTCTAACCATATATTCTTGTTAGCAATGATGTTTAGATTGTTTATGGGCAAAGAGATTGAAGAACCATGACCTGAATCGAAAATTGCCATTGTTAGGGTTAGAGCCCTCAAATTAGGGGTTCACGAAATACCTAATATAAATGACTAATGAAACCATGGTTGGACTGTATACATTGCAAGGATCATGTCTGTATGTTTAATTTGATGAAATTTTGCATATTATGGAAGATTTAATTTTCGCAGGTTCTTGAAATTCAAAATTCGCAAGAAACGTTATGGATAAATTTGCAGGTGTTTTCGCAGGAAATAGGAAGAAGATGAAGTCAGTTTGCGCCAAGGCTGGATTTCAAATTTGAGTTTAATATTTTATTAAATTGTTTTCATATTATTTCAACAGATGTTGCTTGGCCCAGTGGTGTTGGCGTGTGCGTGTTATTGGCTGTGACTTGTGTTCGATACTTGGTGACAATAATATTTTGTTCAATTTTTCACTTATTAAACTAACTTAATATATGATGATTGTTTGTTGCTTAGCTTGCAGACGCGCCCCATGTGGCTCAGTTGGTTGGAGTGTTTGGTTGTTGTTGTGATGGTCCTGGGTTCGAATCTGGCCACAGGCCATTTTGTTTTAAATTTCAATTATTTTGCAGATTTACAATATAAGGAATATGTGGTACATAGCTTACACCAGCGCATGATGGCTCAGCTGGTTTTGTGTGTTGATGTTCAGGTAAAGGACCTGGGTTCAAATCCCAGGTCCTATCTTTTTAGGACTTTTTCTCATATTTTCCTTATTTTAGTTATTTTCTTAGTTTTAATTTAAATTAATATAATTAAAATAATTTCTAAAATAATAAACAATAGTATTTTCATAAAACTTTATATATTCTAAAAATTCATAAATTATTTTCTTAATGTTATTTATTTTGTATTAATTTTATAATATGTTTATATATAGTTATTATATTTTTTGTAAATAAATTATTAATGTATTTTTAAAAAAAAACCCTAATTTTCTTAATTTAAATACTAACCCAAATTTTTTCTTAACCCTAATTTCCTTCTAACCCTAAAAATTAACCTAATTCTTCGAAACCCTAATTAAATTATTAATCTTTATTTTTATTAATTGTAGATGTTTAAGAATTGGCAGAATTTTTGACCAAACAAGAGATGTTGAATTCAGTTCAGAATGTCCTATCAGATGTTGGGACATTATCAAACAGAGTATATGAACTTATTTCAGGATGTCTCATCAGATGTTGGGACATTGTGTAAATAACTTAAGTTCAGTTTTTCAGGATGTCCCAACAGATGTTGAGACATCTCAGACCTGCTACCAGAATTAATTAATGATTAACTGATCAGAGATATTTAAGGAGAGTTATCTGGAATTAATTAATGATGGATAAAAATAGAACAAGGCGCATCTGTAGGGAGTTTTATATTGAAGATTCAGATTAAAACAGAAGACCTAAAGCACCTAGAATCTAGGAGGTAACAAACCCTAATTCAAGGTGGAAGCTGCTGCGCATTAGGGCTGGATCATTCTACAGAAAGCCCAAATTACAGATACCTATTTAAGCAACAGAAACTCATAGAATTGAGTACGAATTTCAGAAGACCAAATAGGGTGTCTAGTGTTTTTAATAGCAGGTGTTTTTATGTGTACCACTTTATGAGCTTTTAAGCAAAAGTGCATTTGTGACTTGATTGAAACTGTGAAGTAAGATCAAGCTGTATTGTTTGAAGGATGTCTTCAATTTCTGTAAACTTGTAAACTTGATCACTGTGTGATTGAGGGGGAGTGAGTAGGGTACTCTTATCTAAGGTGTGTCTTAGGTAGAAATTGCATTGGGTAGTTATTAAGTGATAGATTAAACAGGGTGGTTTAAGTCTAGAATTAATATTACTTATAGTGGATTTCCTCCTGGCTTGGTAGCCTCCAGATGTAAGTGTGGTTATACACTGAACTGGGTTAACAAACTTCTGTGTTGTTTACTTTTCTTGCTATTTAAGTTTTGGTTAAATTTGTCAAGTGTCCTATCAAGTGTTGGGACATCTCTTAGGACATCTCATACCTGATCACAGAATTTCAATTGGCATCAGAGCAGGCACCCTGCCTGTTTATACTGGGTGAGATCTAGGGAAAACAAATTCTGTAACATGGACAGAGATATAGGGTCAGTAAATAGACCACCTATACTGGATGGATCTAATTATGACTAATGGAAGCCAAGAATGATTGCATTCTTAAGATCACTTGACAACAGGGCATGGAGAGCAGTAAATGTTGGATGGGATCATCCTGTCCAAGACACCAAAGATGGATCAAAAGTGCTGAAACCTGAAGAAGAATGGAGTAAGGAGGAAGAAGATTCAGCACTAGGCAACTCAAAAGCCTTAAATGCCTTATTCAATGGCATTGATAGGAACATTTTCAGACTGGTGCATCATTGTGAGCTGGCCAAAGATGTTTGGGACACTCTCAAAACAACTCATGAAGGAACATCAAAAGTAAAAATGTCAAGACTTCAACTTCTCACCACCAAGTTTGAAAACTTGAGAATGAAGGAAGATGAATCAATTCATGAGTTCTACATGAACATCTTGGATATAGCCAATACTTCTGGAGCTTTGGGAGAAAAGATGACTGATGAAAAGTTGGTAAGAAAGATTGTCAGATCTTTGCCAAAAAGATTTGACATGAAAGTCACAGCAATAGAAGAAGCTCAAGACATATGCTCCATGAAAGTTGAAGAACTCATTGGCTCCCTTCAAACTTTTGAGATGGGAATGAATGACACAAATGTTAAAAAGAACAAAAGCATAGCATTGGTGTCAAATACTGATGAAGAAGAAGATGATGAATCAGAAAATGGTAAAAGCTTATCAGAAAACCTAGCTATGCTTGGAAGACAATTCAAACAGATTCTCAGAGGAATGGATGGCAAATCCAAATCCAGTGGAAAATACACAAACTCTTCTGAGAACAGGAGACCTTATGATGCTAATAAAAAGTCAAATTATGCTGAAAAGACCAGTCAAGAAGGAATCAAGTGCCATGGATGTGAAGGATATGGACACATCAAGAAGGAATGTCCTACCTTCTTAAAAAGACAAAAGAAGGGACTATCTGTAACCTGGTCTGATGAAGACTCAGGAGGAGATTCAGAAGAAGAATCAGCTAAGCATATTACTGCTTTAGCTGGACTGTGTGAATATGATAGTGATTCCAGTTGTGGAGAGCTTACTTATGAAGAACTTGAGCAAGCATTCAAAGATCTATACAAAAGAAGCTCTGAAATATGCAGTGAGGTTATAAAGCTAAAGAAGCAGAATGAGACATTAGAAGATGAAAAAGCAAATGATCAAGAAATCATTGACACCTTGAAAAGTGAAGTAAGTCTTCTCAACTCCAAGTTGGAACATATGTCCAAATCTGTTAGAATGTTGAACAGCAGCTCAAATACACTGGATGTGATTCTCAACAACAATAAGCACTCAGGGGATAAAAGTGGACTGGGATTTAACAGAGCAAATAAAGATGAAGCTAGCTCTAGCAAAACAGCTTCAAAATCCATACAGTCTAACAAGATGTCCCAACAGATGCTTCAACATCATGAAAGAAACACAAAGTCAAACATAATGTTCCAACAGATGTCTCAACATTCTGAAAAGAACAAAATGAAGAAGAAGTATCAAAGATGGAGATGCCATCACTGTGGAATATTTGGACATATCAAACCTCATTGTTATAAGCTACATGGATATCCAAATCAGATGTATCAGCAACCTTCCAAGCAGAAAGTAGAAGGTACCAAGAAAGTGCTGCATAGACATCAAAGAAATCAGCAATCTCCTAAGCAAAAGACAGAGGTCATCAAGAAAGTGTGGAGACCAAAAGCCAGCATTCAAACTGATCAAAGTCACATACCCAAGAACAAGATCAACAATCAATCTTGGAGATCAACTGATAAACAACACACAGGGCAGAGGCATCAAAAGAAATCTCAACTCATCTGGTCAAAGAAAAATACTGCATACATAGCACATACATCACTGAGAGTATCAGCTAAAGAAGACTGGTACTTTGATAGTGGATGTTCAAGACACATGACTGGATTGAAGAATTTGCTAGTAAACTTAAAATCACATTCATCCAGGTATGTGACCTTTGGAGATGGAGCTAAAGGAGAAATCAAGGGAGTTGGAACCTTGGACTGTCAAGATGTTCCAAAACTAGATGATGTGCTGCTTGTTAAAGGTTTAACTACTAACCTGATCAGTATAAGCCAGTTATGTGATCAAGGGTACAGTGTAAACTTTACCAAAACTGAATGCATAGTGACTAACAATGAACAAGAGGTTGTCATGAAAGGAGCCAGATCTAAAGACAACTGTTACATGTGGGAATCCCAAAATCTCAGTCTCACTTCAACTTGCTATTTAGCTAAAGAAGAAGAAGTGAAACTATGGCACCAAAGACTAGGTCATCTTCATTTCAGAGGCATAAAGAAGATCATATCTATGGATGCTGTAAGAGGTATTCCTAAACTGAATATTGATGATGGCAAAATATGTGGTGAATGTCAAATAGGCAAGCAAACCAAGATGTCCCATCCAAAGCTCCAACATCTGACAACTTCCAAAGTTTTGGAACTTTTGCATATGGATCTTATGGGACCTATGCAGGTTGAAAGTCTTGGTGGTAAGAGGTATGCTTATGTGGTGGTTGATGACTTTTCAAGATATACATGGATAAATTTCATCAAAGAAAAGTCTGATGTATTTGATGTATTCAAAGAATTATGCCAAAGATTACAAAGAGAAAAATCCAGCTGTGTAATCAGAATAAGAAGTGAGCATGGAAAAGAATTTGAAAATCAAAAGTTCTTAGATTTCTGCTCTTCAGAAGGAATCAATCATGAATATTCTTCACCAATCACTCCTCAACAAAATGGGATTGTTGAGAGGAAGAATAGAACTATTCAAGAATCTGCAAGAGCTATGATCCATGCTAAAAAGTTACCACTGTACTTCTGGGCTGAAGTTATGAACACTGCCTGCTACATCCATAACAGAGTTACTTTGAGGAAAGGAACCTTGTCCACAATATATGAAGTATGGAAGGGCAGAAAACCCACTGTGAAATACTTTCATGTGTTTGGAAGTAACTGTTATATTCTAGCAGATAGGGAGCAAAGGAGAAAAATGGATCCTAAAAGTGATGAAGGAATTTTCCTTGGATACTCTATAAACAGCAGAGCATATAGAGTATTTAATTCTAGAACCAAGGTTATCATGGAGTCCATAAATGTGATAATTGATGATGCTCCTACAGATGTCCCAGAAGATGTTGGAACATCTGTTGATATCAAGATTGAAGCTGAAGAAAAGAATGATCAATATAACTTCACTCAAACTGATACAAGGACAGAAGAATCCAGCAAACCTCCCTCCATCAGAATACAGAAGGATCATCCCAAAGATTTGATCATTGGTGATCCCAACAGAGGTGTGAGCACTAGATCAAGAGAAGTGATTTCAGGTTCTTGTTTTGTTTCCAAAATAGAACCTAAAAACATCAAGGAAGCCCTCACTGATGAATACTGGATTTGTGCTATGCAAGAGGAATTAGGTCAATTCACAAGGAATGAAGTGTGGAATCTTGTTCCTAGACCTGATGACATAAATGTGATTGGAACAAAATGGGTGTATAAGAACAAATCAAATGAACAAGGAATTGTTACAAAGAACAAAGCTAGACTTGTAGCTCAAGGATACACTCAAATTGAAGGGGTAGACTTTGATGAAACCTTTACACCAGTAGCAAGGCTTGAATCAATCAGACTGCTGTTGGGAATTGCTTGTATCTTGAAGTTCAAACTATTTCAAATGGATGTGAAAAGTGCCTTTTTAAATGGCTACCTTAATGAAGAAGTATATGTAGAACAACCTAAAGGATTTGTTGATCCAAGCTGTCCAAATCATGTATACAAACTAAAGAAGGCACTTTATGGTTTGAAGCAAGCTCCAAGGGGATGGTATGAAAGACTGACCACATTTCTTATCAAGCAAGGATACAGAAAAGGTGGGATTGATAAAACCCTGTTTGTTAAAGATGAAGAAGGAAATGTCATGATTGCTCAAATATATGTTGATGACATTGTCTTTGGTGGGATGTCTGACATGATGGTCAAACATTTTGTCAAGCAGATGGAATCTGAATTTGAAATGAGCCTAGTAGGAGAGTTAACCTACTTTCTTGGTCTGCAAATAAAGCAAATGGAAGACTCAATGTTCATTTCCCAAAGTAAGTACTCCAAGAACATAGTCAAGAAATTTGGAATGGAAAATGCTTCTCATAAAAGAACTCCTGCCCCCACACATTTAAAGCTGACTAAAGATGAAAAAGGTGAGAGTGTAGATCAAAGCTTATACAGAAGCATGATTGGAAGCCTGTTGTACTTGACTGCTAGCAGGCCTGACATATCATTTGCAGTAGGTGTATGTGCAAGATATCAAGCTGATCCAAAAGTCAGTCATCTCAATCAAGTCAAGAGAATTCTTAAATATGTTAATGGTACTTGTGACTAAGGCATAATGTATTTTCATGGATGTAAACCAATTCTCACTGGCTTCTGTGATGCTGATTGGGCTGGAAGTGTTGATGACAGAAAAAGCACTTCAGGAGGATGCTTCTTTCTAGGAAACAATTTGATTTCTTGGTTCAGTAAGAAACAGAATTGTGTATCCTTATCTACAGCTGAAGCTGAATACATAGCAGCTGGAAGCAGTTGTTCTCAGTTGGTTTGGATGAAGCAAATGCTCACTGAGTACAATGTCCCACAGGATGTCATGACATTGTACTGTGACAACTTAAGTGCAATAAACATATCAAAGAATCCTATCCAACATAGCAGGACCAAGCATATTGATATCAGACATCATTTCATCAGAGATCTTGTAGAAGAAAAGGTGATTTCATTGGAGCATGTAGCTACAAATCTGCAGTTAGCTGATATCTTTACCAAAGCATTGGATGCTACACAATTTGAGAACTTAAGGGGCAAACTTGGAATCTGTTTGTGTGATATTTAGCAGTTAATGAGATGTGTCAACATGTCATATGACATTGTATGGCATAAGTTCCAGATGGCAAAACCAGTCTGGACAAGATCCTTGGGAACTCCATTCCTAATCATTTGCACTGTAACGGCTACTTATTTAGTAACTATTTATAAGTAGCTATCAAGATTCTCATCATACTGTCACAAGCGAATCACATTAACTAGCTATCCTTCAGAAATCATAAACCCTAAAGCTGTTCATCCATCTTCCTCAACAATGTCTCAAAACCCTAACACAACTGAGGAAGTTCTCAACAAGGAAGACGTAGTTCATGCCACTCCCATCTCTGTAGTACCAATGCAATCAACTCCATTGGACGAGCTCAGAGGAAGCGTTTCTCACACTAAAAAGGCAAGAACTCCAAAGAGAGCTAAAGATCAAGTACGCAGCAAAGCTAAAGGAGGCATTCCTTCTCCTGCTAACATGCCCCCAAAATCCTCAAAATATGTGGATGATTCCATCAAGGAGATTGTCAACCAAATTCTCTTTGAACAAAGAGTGGTGAGTGGGATCTCTGTTCCTCTGAACACCATGCCTGCACCTCAAGAAGAACAAGCTCAAGCTGCAGAAGAACAAGATGTCCCAACAGATGTTGGAACATCAGAAGATAAGAGAAAGAACTCATCTGATGTTGAGTTGGAACAAACTGAGGACCAAAATAAGACCTCAAATGAAAATGATGAAGAAATATCTGAGGATCAGACCAAAGCCTCAAATGAAGGTCAAATCCCTGCTGATCAACAAGCTGAAGAGGAGACTGCTCAATCTCCTCCAGTGGTCAACCTGGAGCAGGACTCTGATACAGAGATCATAGCCTCTGTTAAACCTAGCATTGCCAAAAGGCTCAGGTCCAGGAAAGGCAAGATGCAAGCTGAAGCAACAATTCCTAAAAAGAAGAAAGCCTCTCCAAAGAAAGGCAAAGCTAAAGCCACTTTTGGGCCATCAAAACAATGGAGTAAAGTCCAAACTCAGAAAAGGAAAGCTATCACCCCATCTGACTCAGATGTTGAATCAGATGTCCCAACATCTCCTCCCAAGAAGAGACCAGCCCCATCTAGGGCTTCAACAGTTGTTCCAGAAGCTCCATTAGACAATATATCTTTCCACCATGTCTCTAGTGTGAACAAGTGGAAGTTTGTGTACCAAAGAAGAGTTGCCCTAGAAAGAGAACTGAGCAGCAATGCACTTGAGTGCACTGAACTGATTGATCTCATCTCTGCTGCAGGACTATTCAAGACAGTCTCAGATTTCTCTCCCTGCTATGAACTTCTTGTCAAAGAGTTCATTGTGAATCTTCAGGAGGATTGTTCAAATGGTAAGTCCTCTGAGTTCAGAAAAGTGTTTGTGAGAGGTAAGTGTGTTGAGTTTTCTCCTCAAATCATCAATCAGTATCTAGGAAGAGAAACAGATGGACCCAATGAGCTAGGAAAGACAGATAATCAAGTCTGTAAGGTGATCACAGCAAACCAGGTCAAGGCATGGCCTGTGAAGGGAAAGCTCTCAGTGAGCATGCTTACCAGAAAGTATGCCATGCTGAAAAGGATTGGTACTGCTAACTGGATGCCTACCAACCACACTTCTTCAATCTCAACTGGTCTGGCCAAATTCATCTATGCTGTGGGAACTCAAACCAAGATGGACTATGGAGCTTTCATTTTTGATCAAACCATGAAGCATGCCAGCTCTTCTGCAACAAAGCTGCCAATAGCTTTTCCATCATTGCTGTGTGGTATTGTGCTAAATCAATATCCTGGAATTCTCACTGACAAGGATACAGCCTGCAAAAGAGAAAGCCCCTTGGCTTTTCACTACAAGTTATTCCTCAGTCATCATGCAGCAGATGTTGAAGCACCTTCTGGGACATCTGCAGGTCCTTCAACTGCTAAGAATCCAATCTCCAAGAAGGCTTTAATTGCTGAACTCAAAAGCACCTGCAAAGAGCTTGAAACTATAAAGCAGAAGCTTGAGGAAATCATTCAAAGGTTGGAGAGTGAAGAAGACCAGACAACTGCCTCTGATGAAGACAGTGAATCTGATGAAGCAAGTGAAGCTGAAACAGAAGATGAGGAAGCAACTGAGAGTGATGAATCTGAGTGATCTTTGTAGGTGAGGAAATTGTAATGACAACACTGCTTTGTATTTCTGGATAATAGTGTCTTTGGCCCCAAATTTTGTGACTAACAAGGGGGAGAACAACAACAACAAATTGTACTGCTGTTTAATTATAAATGAAAAATCTGTTTGTTTCTGCCAGAACTGAATCAGTGTGTTTTGATGAATATTTCTGTTGAAACAAGACTGGACACATATATGTTTGAGGGGGAGTAAACTCAAATATGAATCAACAGAAAAGTAATGCTATACTCTGATAATAAGAACTTCTGCTGCACTCTGATAACCAGAAAAAATGTTAGCCAAAAATTAGCCAAAGGGGGAGTTTGTAGATGTTTAAGAATTGACAGAATTTTTGACCAAACAAGAGATGTTGAATTCAGTTCAGAATGTCCTATCAGATGTTGGGACATTATCAAACAGAGTATATGAACTTATTTCAGGATGTCTCATCAGATGTTGGGACATTGTGTAAATAACTTAAGTTCAGTTTTTCAGGATGTCCCAACAGATGTTGAGACATCTCAGACCTGCTACCAGAATTAATTAATGATTAACTGATCAGAGATATTTAAGGAGAGTTATCTGGAATTAATTAATGATGGATAAAAATAGAACAAGGCGCATCTGTAGGGAGTTTTATATTGAAGATTCAGATTAAAACAGAAGACCTAAAGCACCTAGAATCTAGGAGGTAACAAACCCTAATTCAAGGTGGAAGCTGCTGCGCATTAGGGCTGGATCATTCTACAGAAAGCCCAAATTACAGATACCTATTTAAGCAACAGAAACTCATAGAATTGAGTACGAATTTCAGAAGACCAAATAGGGTGTCTAGTGTTTTTAATAGCAGGTGTTTTTATGTGTACCACTTTATGAGCTTTTAAGCAAAAGTGCATTTGTGACTTGATTGAAACTGTTAAGTAAGATCAAGCTGTATTGTTTGAAGGATGTCTTCAATTTCTGTAAACTTGTAAACTTGATCACTGTGTGATTGAGGGGGAGTGAGTAGGGTACTCTTATCTAAGGTGTGTCTTAGGTAGAAATTGCATTGGGTAGTTATTAAGTGATAGATTAAACAGGGTGGTTTAAGTCTAGAATTAATATTACTTATAGTGGATTTCCTCCTGGCTTGGTAGCCTCCAGATGTAAGTGTGGTTATACACTGAACTGGGTTAACAAACTTCTGTGTTGTTTACTTTTCTTGCTATTTAAGTTTTGGTTAAATTTGTCAAGTGTCCTATCAAGTGTTGGGACATCTCTTAGGACATCTCATACCTGATCACAGAATTTCATTAATATGTAAATAATTTATTATTTTGTTTATTATTATTAAATTTATTTTCTTAATTAACTTCTAAAAATTTTCTAATATTAATTTTTCTTTTTAAATTCTTATTTCCTTTATTTATTAGTCTAACCCTTATTATTATTATTTTATTATTATTAATATTTGATTATTGTTTATTTATTATTCTTATTATATTTATTATTATCATTATTAATTTTATTATTATGTAATTGCTAAAGCCATGTAATAGGTTTACTTTATATCTTTGCTTTATTTTTGTAATTATTTTCTGTATGGTTAGTAATCTTAGGGTGTGTATAACCTATATGTGATTAAAATCACTTAGAGAATTAATTTAAAAAAGATAAATACATGAATATAAACACTCACACACATAAGTCGATCTTTGATCGCCATCTTGCACTTCCTAAGTTACCCTTCTTGGTTGCCTTAAACATAGTCAAGTCCCTCGAATATAGGGGTGTCTTAAGCAAAGTCCCTTCACGTATAAATTATCAAGTCCCTACAGTTTAAAAGATCAAGTCCCTTCGAGGTTGCCTACAGAATAATGATCTTGTCCCTTCGAATAAATGATGATAGTCCCTACGAATTGCTAAAGACACCCTTACTTGTTGCTTTCTATGACCATACGATGACCCTACAGTTGTCCCTTAACATCCAAGGTAATGATTACCTATTCCTTAATAATAGGGATAGTCTTACCATTGAAAGAACATACGAGAACATGAAAGACTTAATCTAGGGTAGGTACCTCATAGCTACTTGCTCACACTTTTCAAACTTACTTTTACACCTCACAATTTCTAAACTAGGCTTTGTATACACCCATACGAGGGTCATTACTAAGTACTTAAATAAATTTTTCTAATTACACACTACACTATTGCAAACAAACAAAGTGAGCTAAGTAACTAAGAGCCCATGGATAACCATGGATATAAAGGGTGCTAACACCTTCCCTTTGTATAACCTACCCCCCGAACTCAAGTCTTTTAAAAATAGGTTTTTCCTGTTCTTTTATGTCCTTTCCTTTTGGATAAAATAAAAGTCGGTTGCGACTCTTGCTATCCGCAACATTTATAGAAAGTCAGTTCTCCCAACGTGTTACAGAACTGGCGACTCTGTTGGGGATTTAATAAAAGAGGGGTACCCTTAGGAATTAGATCACTTAAATTGTTTGCCTTGTTTGCTTTATATTACTTTTTGGGCTTCATGTGTGAAATATCCTAACCCAGATCTAGTGTTCCCTAGGTAAATGGCAATAGACCAAGGAAACTGTACGGCGTATACCGATATGGTTGATCTGGTGGCCATAGTTAGTGTGACTTCTTGGTTGGTGCTTATGTTCCTTAAGTAAGTTAAGGATAATATGGGGTTGCCATATGTTGTCAATACACTAACTAACTTTTATAACCCTAGTTATCCCATCTTGGCCTTTAGAAAGTAGTGAGATAACCGGCTTTGGTGAAGACTGAAGTTGGTTGATACTCGATACTAAGCTCATTGAGATCCTAAGCTTGGAGGGTTTTGGTTGGAAAATAAGTTGCCTACTGAACAACCACCCTTGGGAAGGATCAATGATATTGATATCCCTTAGAACCTGGTTACTTTTGTAGGACAGGATGAACCAACTAAACTTCAGGGGAGGGTACTTACCTTTAAACCTCATGCAAGCCTTCAAACTTAGGGCTATTATGTGACTTGTTTGTGTGTGCCACATGTTTGTGATTGAGCATAACATCATAACATCATCATGCATCATAAGCATAGCATTTTCACTAACTATTTCAAGGACCAAAGGATTTATCTTTGTTCTTTGTTGCAGGTCATGGCTTCTGTTCGTAGGAATACTATCCGGATCAACTTAGTAGGGATGCCTCCTAAACTTAAGAAATTGGTCTCTCAAGTTTCTGAAAACTCCCGGTTCATCAAGAAGCATGGTCACCTACTTGACTTGGTTACCACAGGATTTGATGAAGACATGATGAGTGTCCTATTTCAGTTCTTTGATCCTAAACATTATTGCTTCACATTCCCCGACTATCAGCTGGTTCCTACAATGGAAGAGTTCTCCAAGCTACTAGGTATACCTATCCTTGATCAGAGACCCTTCACAGGCTTAGAGAAAGAGCCTAAACCTGAAGCCATTGCTACACCCTTACATTTGAAGAAATCAGACATTGTCCTAGAAACAAGAAGTGGAGTTAAGGGTATCCTTGCTAAGGTATTGATAGAGAAAGCTCAAGTGTTCCTGAAGGCTATGAGTTATGATTCTTTTGAGGAGATATTAGCCTTATTGATCTATGGCTTAGTGTTGTTCCCTAATCCAGACCAGTTCATAGACGTACACGCCATCAACATATCTCTGACTCATAATCCAGTACCTACATTACTTGGAGACATCTTACATTCTCTCCACACACGTACTACAAAGGCGAGAGGAACTCTGATGTGTTGCATACCTTTACTATCTAGGTGGTTTATTTCTCACCTTCCTTGATCAGTGATGAAGAATGAACAAGGATTCAGGTGGTCCAAGAGGATCATGTCACTTTCTCATTCAGACATTCATTAGTATTCTAGATTTATGGAGAATGTTACTATCATTGACCGTTGTGGGGAATTCCCCAATGTGCCACTCCTTGGCATAAGAGGGGGCATTACCTACAATCCTTCTTTAGCTCTACGTCAGTTTGGTTATGCTCGGAGCAATGGTCCTCATGACATGCTTATTCAGGGTATTGTGTTCGACTACGACAATGATCTACAAGGTTACCGTCAAAGGTTCATACGAGCTTGGGGTAAAGTGAACAAGGTTGACAACAAGACTCTGGAACCAAAGTACTCCATTCCTATGGAACCTTATCTCATATGGGTACGAGCACATGCTCAGACTCTTATGATGCCATATCCTGCTATCCTGCCAGTTACCGTGGAGCCTGTTGCTGAAGGAGATACTCCTTATACCATCCTTCATCCAGACATTCCCACTGACATGGAAGAGTTGCAGAGGTCCTGGATCCAATTGAAGGAACAAAGGGATACTTTTGAGACTCATTTCAAAGCTAGTCAAGAAAGAATCCTGGAGCTGACAAGACAACTTCACGAAGAGCGGAATCTCAACACATACCTCAATACAAAGAGGAAACGTCAATGAGAGAATTAAAACCCCATCTTTGTATTTATTTCATTTTGTTGTAATCCCAAGAGGCAAACAAGTTTGTTGCTTACTAATAAAAGTTTCATTTTTGGTTGTTTACACAAATTTAAATCATGCGGTCCTTGAAAACATTGCATATGCATCTACATACCATATCATTGCATCACAAGTTTCTTATGAACATGTATCTTATCTTCTCGCTGTTTATTTCAGCAGAAATGGCTCTCGAACAAACTGTTAAGGATCTCCAGGCTCAGAATGCACAATTTCAAGAGTTGATCCTGAACTTGTCCAAGGGACAAGATGAGCTAAATGCACTGCTGGCTAAGAAGAAGAAGAAGACTAGAAAATCAGGGGGTCTCATCAACCTGGGTAGAAGATTCAGAGGTCCTGTCAAGACAAAAAATGAGGTTGAGGATTTTGAGTCTGAAAATTCTGAGAAAGAAGGAGGTAGTCTCCATGGTACTGTGGAAGATTCTAATTCTGAGGCGAACTATTATCATGATCCTGCTAGTAAGGAGAAGTACAAGATGTTGGTAGACAGAATGAACGCTATGGAACTACAAAAATCTCCTGGGCTTGATTTTGAAGATTTGAGTTTAGTTTCTGGAGTGGTTATACCTATTGGCTTCAAGGTTCCTGTTTTTGTGGTGTATGATGGTGTTTCATGTCCTAAACTGCATCTGAGATCCTATGTCCAGAGGATTCAACCACATAATGCTGATAAGAAACTGTGGATTCATTTCTTCCAAGAGAGTTTATCTGGAGCTCAACTGGAGTGGTATTATCAACTTGAAAGTGTTAATATTCGTGATTGGAATGATCTTGCTGAGGCCTTCTATAGGCAATACCAATATAATGCTGATTTAGCACCAACTCGCATGTAGCTCCAAAGCATGTCTATGGGTGCTAAGGAGAGTTTCAAAGAGTATGCCCAGAAATGGAGAGATCTGGCTGGCAGAGTTCAACCTCCTCTGACTGACAGGGAGCTGGTGGATATGTTTATGAGCACGTTGAATGGTCCTTTTTATAGTCACCCTCATTGGAAGCTCATCATTTGGTTTCACTGAGCTGATAATGACTGGAGAACATGTGGAAAGTGGTATAAGAAGTGGTAAGATACAGGTGGGTGCCTCTTCATCAAGCATTGATAAGAAGCCCCCTAGTAAAAAGAAAGAGTCTAATGCTGTGTATGGTAAACATAGTCGTAACAGGAGTCACCAATCTGTGGGAGCAGTTCACATCTCCAATCATGCCCCTACAGCACCAGAGCAACAACAAAACAATCAAGAGAAGCCTAGAAGACAGTTCACCAAGATCAACATTTCACTGGCCCAAGCCTTGCAACACATGTTGAAAGGGGAGCTAATTACTTTAAGGGATCCTCCTCAGAATCCTAATACCTCCTCTCCTTGGTACAATCCTAACGCAAGATATGCATATCATTCTAATAGTCCGGGACATGACACCAACAACTGTTGGGTGTTGAAAAACAAGATTCAAGACATGATTGAAGCTGGGGAAATTGAATTTGACCCTCCTGGGACCCCAAATGTGATCACTGCTCCAATGCCCAATCATGAGAAGACTGTTAATGTTGTTGATGAGGTTTCCTATGTTTCCTCAGTAACAGATGTGACTACTCCTCTATCCATTATCAAGAAAAAGCTGGTGCAAGCTGGGTTCTTTCCAGGTTGCAATGAAGACTGTTTTTACTGTGCCTATAAACCTGATAGTTGCTGGAAATTGAAGGATGGAATTCAACGCGTCATGGACAATTACACAGTATTTTTTGAGAGAACTGCTTTTGTGGAAAGTATGTGTGAACATCTGACTCGAAACACGAAGCTTGAAGATGTAGCTATGGTTGATAAAGTACCAGTGAAGATTACCTTCAAAGGCCCTGTCAGGATCACCTCTAAAGGTCCTGTCAGAATTACTGCTGAAGGCCCTATGAAGACTGTTGCTGAAGCTAGAGTGGCTCCCATGATCATTACCACTCTTGGCCCTGTTCCTTATACTTCTGATAAAGCTATACCCTGGAATTATGGTTCTAATGTTTATATCCATGGTGTCAAACAAGAACCTTTGACTGATGCACCTGTTACTGATGTTAATCTTGATGTGGACAATATTGTTGGATCTAGTAAGATCACTAGAAGCGGAAGAATCTTCTCCCCTCAAGATACCTCTAAAAATGCAGTTACTCTTGGGCCAAGTACTGATGCCCGGGGCAAGGGTCCTATGATTGAACCTGTGCAAGCTGAAGCACCAACTGCTGAAAATATTTCTAAACAGATGGAGGAAATACTGAAGATCATTCGCAAAAGTGATTATGATATTGTTGACCAGTTGGGACATACTCCCTCCAAAATCTCAATGTTATCTTTGCTGTTGTGTTTCGAGGCCCATGCTAAAGCCTTGATCAAGTTCTTAAAGGCTGCCCATGTGCCAAATGAAATTTCTGTGGATCAATTTGAGAATTGTGTTGCACATCTGACTAGTGATAATGGTCTGGGCTTTTCTGATGCTGATTTGACTCCTGCTAAGAGAAACCATAGCAGAGCTCTGCATATCTCCATTGAATGTAGGGGCACTACTTTGTCTCATGTACTGGTGGACAATGGTTCTTCATTAAATGTGCTCCCTAAAGAGCTTCTGGACAAGCTCAGTCCTGAAGATGTGGTGTTAAGACCAAGTGATGTAGTGGTGAGGGCCTTTGATGTTTCAATAAGAGTGATACATGGAGAAATAGACCTCCCAATCAAAGTAGGCTCTCAAGTCTTCAACTCTACTTTCTATGTGATGGATATTCGTCCTGCGTATTCTTTTTGCTTGGGCGCCCTTGGATCCATGGGGCAGGTGCTGTGACTTCCACCTTGCATCAGAAGTTGAAATATCCGGTGAAAAACAAAATTGTCACTGTCTATGGTGAAGAAGAGTACATGGTTAGCCATGTGAATACTTTCAAATATGTAGAAATGGAGGGTGAAATGGTTGAAACTCCGTGTCAAACATTTGAAGTTGTTCCTTGCTCTGCTCCTATTCCTCAGTTTGTCCCTGCTTCTGAAAGAGCTCTTGTGGTTACTAGAATACCTCTTGCAATGGCCTCCCTTAAAGATGCTAAGGCTGTGGTTGAAAAAGATGGGTGTGCTATTTGGGGTCAGCTTCCCAACATCCCTTACAAGTCTGACAAGTTTGGTTTGGGTTTCACTGCAGAATCTCAGAAGACTGTTCGTCGTGCTCGTGCTGTTCGTATCACTAATCAAGGGGTCATAAGAGATCAAATCAATGATGTGGGCGACTTTAATGAAGACTACAACCTGGACGATTGGATCTTTCCTACCATGGGTGATGGGCTCAACAATTGGAAGGATGAAGACTTTATTCCTATCTCCTTTAGTCAGGAGTAAATACTATTACTATGTTTTGTTTTAAGTTTGTATTTTCGAACAATAAAACCTTTTAAACCTTGTGTCTTGCCCGGGGCACAATGGTATGCTTGTTTCGGGATGTCATTTCATTTGCATACTTCATTCAATAAAATCAATGGACGTTTCGTTTTCGTAAATATTGTGCTCCTTGTCTTTCTTTTATTATTATTTCTATTTTTATCAGCTATGTTTTCTTACAGACACCCACATCACTAAAATGCAGATCCTCATTCACTCTGGATCCTGTTGATAACAGTTCTACTATTGCCAATTATAATTTTGAGAATCCGATCTATCAAGCTGAAGATGGAAAGGAGGAAGATTGCGAAGTACCTGTAGAGCTTGCTAGGTTGTTACAACAATAAGAGAAAGCTATACAACCACATGAAGAGCCAATCGAAGTTGTGAATCTGGGAACAGAGGAAAATAGGAAAGAGGTCAAGATAGGGGATGAATTAGAGGATGGTGTTAAGAACAGACTAATCCAGATGTTACGTGACTACGTGGAGATCTTTGCTTGGTCTTATGAAGATATGCCAGGGTTGGATACTGACATTTTTGTTCACCGTCTGCCGGTAAAAGAAGATTGTTGTCCAAAGAAGCAAAAGGTTCGTCGCATGCGTCCTGAAATGTCAGAAAAGATTAAAGCAGAGGTGATGAAACAATTTGATGCAGGGTTCTTAGCTGTGACTTCTTATCCTCAATGCGTTGCAAACGTGGTACCGGTACCTAAGAAGGATGGTAAGGTACACATGTGTGTGCATTACAGGGATTTGAACAAGGCCATTCCTAAAGATGACTTTCCACTTCCACATATTGATGTTTTGGTAGACAACACTGCTCAGCATAAGGTATTCTCTTTCATGGATGGTTTCTCTGGTTATAATCAGATTAAGATGGCACCTGAAGATATGGAGAAGACTACATTTTTTACATAATGGGGCATTTTCTGTTATAAGGTGATGCCATTTGGTTTGAAGAACGCCGAGGCAACATATCAGCGTGCTATGGTGGCTTTGTTTCATGACATGATTCACCATGAGATAGAGGTATATGTGGATGATATGATAGCCAGGTCCCAGAATTAGGAACAACACCTTGAGCACCTGCACAAATTGTTTGAGAGGTTGAAGAAATACAAACTGAGATTGAATCCAAACAAGTGTACTTTTGGAGTTAGGTCTGGTAAACTCCTGGGTTTCATTGTCAGTGGAAAAGGTATTGAAGTAGATCCTGCAAAAGTAAAAACTATACAAGAGATACCTGTTCCCCGTACTGAAAAGGAAGTTAGAGGTTTCTTGGGACGACTGAATTACATTGCAAGATTTATTTCCCAGCTAACTGCTACCTGTGAGCCAATCTTCAAGTTGTTGAAGAAAGATCAGGTAATGGAGTGGAATGACGAATGCCAGGTAGCCTTTGATGAGATCAAGATATACCTCCAAGAACCTCCAATTTTGATGCCACCAGTTGATGGAAGACCCTTGATTATGTACTTAACAGTATTAGACAACTCAATGGGGTGTGTGTTGGGGAAACATGACAAGTCTGGTCGAAAAGAGCATGCAATATACTACCTTAGCAAAAAGTTTACCGACTGTGAAACAAGATACTCACTGCTCGAGAAAACTTGCTGCGCTTTGGCATGGGCTACTCGCCGACTAAGATAGTATATGTTAACCCATACTACCTTGTTTATTTCAAATATGGATCCAATCAAGTACATATTCGAGAAACCTACTCTCTCCGGACGAATAGCGAGATGGCAAATGATCTTAACAGAATATGATATACAGTACACCACTCAAAAGGCCATTAAGGGCAGTGTTGTAGCTGATCATTTAGCTCACTAGGCAGTGGATGATTATCAGTCTATGAATTTTGAGTTCCCGGATGAAGATATTATGATTGTTACTAAAGAACCTAGACAATATGACGGACCTGAACAGGGATCCCGATGGACTATGGTTTTTGATGGAGCTTCTAATGCGCTTGGTAATGGTGTTGGTGTTGTGATCATTTTCCCTGAAGGTTGTCATACACCAATCACTGCTAGACTTTGTTTCTATTGTACCAACAACATGGCTGAATATGAAGCATGTATCATGGGTATCAAAGCTGCCATTGAGATGAAGATTCAGTTTCTGGAAGTATATGGAGATTCAGCCCTGGTGGTTAGTCAGATTAAAGGAGACTAGGATACCAAGCATGCAAATCTCATTCCTTACAGAGAGCATGTGTTGTCTCTGATCCCATATTTTAAAGAGATTACCTTTGGACATATTCCACGAGGAGAGAATCAGTTGCCAGACGCATTAGCCACTATGGCATCTATGTTTGAGATTACCTGGGATGATGAAGCTCCCAAGACCACTATTGATAGATTTGAGAAGCCTGCATATTGTAATGAGATTGATACTGAAAGAGTAGAGGGAAAGCCTTGGTTCTATGAGGTGAAGAGGTATCTTGAAGCTCAGGAGTTCCCTGAAGGGGCATCTGTCAATGATCAGAAGTTTCTGAGGAGGTTTTCTGCTAAGTTCTTCTTGAGTAATGGAATTTTGTACAAGCGCAATCATAATTCGACTTTGCTTCGTTGTGTGGATAAGAAGGAAGCAACAGAGATTATGGAAGACATGCATGACAGGATCTTTGGCACTCATTCTAGTGGTCATACCATGGCAAAGAAGATATTGAGAGCAGGTTACTATTGGTCTACCATGGAAGCTGACTGCTATCAACATTCCAAAACATGTCACAAGTGTCAGATTTATGCTGATAGGGTGCATGTACCTCCAGTTCCGTTGAATGTGTTGACTGCTCCTTGGCCTTTTGCCATGTGGGACATTGATATGATTGGTGAGATCAAGCCTACTGCTTCTAATAGACATCGTTTCATCCTTGTTGCCATTGATTACTTTACAAAGTGGGTGGAGGCAGCCTCATTTGCATCTGTTTCTAAGAATGTTGTGGCTCGATTCATTAAGAATAATCTCATATGTAGGTATGGCATCCCTGAAAGGATTAACACAGACAATGGCTCTAATATGAACAACACCATGACTACTGACCTCTGCGCGTAGTTCAAGATTAAGCATCACAACTCTTCTCCATATCGTCCAAAGATGAATGAGGCAGTAGAAGCTGCTAATAAAAACATCAAGAAGATTCTACAGAAGATGGTTGTTACTTACAAGGATTAGCATGAGATGTTACCATTTGCTCTTCATGGTTATCATACTACAATACATACTTCAATAGGGGCAACCCCATTCTCCTTAGTCTATGGTATGGAAGCATTTCTACCCATTGAAGTTCAGATCCCCTCCTTAAGAATCATGAAGGATGCAGACTTGGATGAAGATGAGTGGATTCATACTCGACTTGACCAGATAAGTTTGATTGATGAGAAAAGGTTGGCAGCTGTCTGTCACGGTGAGATGTACCAGAAGCGGATGATCAAAGCTTTTAATAAGAAGGTTAAGCAAAAGGTATATCAGGTTGGTGACTTGGTAATCAAGCGTATCATATTACCACAGGGTGATCCTAGGGGCAAGTGGACTCCTACATATGAAGGACCATTTATAGTCAAGAGGGTATTCTTAGGAGGTGCCATGATGCTTACTACTATGGATGGTGAAGATTTCCCACAGCCCGTAAACGCAGACATAGTTAAAAAATACTACGCATAAAAAGAGACCCGCTAGGTTGACTGGCCTAGGCAAAAATAAGGGCATCCCGGCGAACCAAAAGGGTTCGGGCAAAAATTAGGGATATATATATATAAAAATATTGTACACCCGGTAAGTCGAAAACCTGAAAAGGCGGCTTGGGCAAAAAAGGGTATACCGATGGATTGAAAATCTGAAAAGGCAATCCAGGCAAAAGTTAGGGATTAAAGCGTATGACTATGTCTCGTTTGGATCACTCATGTAACCCCAACCAGTTGTGCTACCTGAATCAAGTTCAAGCAGATAAAGATCAATCCAATCGTTTCCATCTCGACAGCAAAGGATGAGATACTTAAAGATAATGGCAATAGTAGAATTGGAACTCAATAGGATTATTTTTCACATAGCTGTTTTTCTTTGTTTTTGTAAAACTTTTATGATGAATTCCTCTTACTAGGATTTCTGTCTCCTTGTACAAACTTGCCTGTGTATAGGCCACTTTCAAAATAAATAAAGTATCGTCTGTGTATTCAAATTTACTTTTACCTTGTTTACTTAAACGAAAACGTCCATTGGTTGTGTTTGAATGTATGTATGCTTTTGAATATGATTGATGTTTACCAGAAATGCATAAAATGCAGTAATAGTATTTAGTAAGGACGAACGAAGGTAGGAATTCAACAGAGCTTCGCCGGTTCATCCCCACGGAGTAATCTTTACGGATATCCTTACGGAACTCTTCAAGTAATATCTTATACTTCCCACTCGACGAAGTTTTCAAGTAGTTTCACATCTTCCGAAGAATTAAGTCTCCCGGATTTATGTCCATCTCTTTTATCCTTAGTCAAGATATTCAGGAACTGATTCCTTCAATGAAAAGCATGACGAATGAATACAGGAGGTTCTGAATACCATATTATTAAACAAGACGGGAACGAAGTCCTCATGTTCCTCAGCAACGAATCGGGATTTATTTTCCCCAGCCAACAATTGTTATACAGAGATACCCAGACACTTCAGGCTACATGATTCATACATACATAATTTACATCATATCACAACATGCGCATCCATAGTGCATAAGACATTTACTTAAGTACATCATGCCATACATGCATACATCTTGCATAAACTAACCTTCTCTTTTCAGGATAGTTGCAGACAGATAAACACTATCAACAACTCGAAACAGTTCAGAGATGATCTATATGAAGATCTAGTACTGAAACTTAATCCAGAGATAATCGCTACGAAGATTCATTTCTGATGATCAATACTCAAGTGGTCTTTGGAAGGGTACGTAAATGATCTATACGAAGATCTAGTGCTTAATCTAGGATATTTCCAGAGGAGATAATCGTTACGAAGATTTATTTCCGATGGTCAACTATCTTTGGGATAGTGCGTAAATGATCTATACGAAGATCTAGCACTTAATCCAAGAGATTCTTTCATAAGAAGTTCAGAGATGATTGCCACGAAGATTTGATCCTGATATTCTTTTTGTCTTTGGGAAGGTATGTAAATAATCTATACGAAGACCTATTTCCTAATCCGGGATATTTCTAGAAGAGATAATCGCTACGAAGATTTATTTCTAATGGTCTATGCAACAGTTTATCTGTGGGATGGTATATAAATGATCGATACGAAGATCTTGTACTTAGCCCAAGATATTACCAAAAGAAATTCAGAAAAGATCGCCACGAAGATTTGATTCTGATGCTTAAATTAAAGTATGTTCCTAAAGATGGTTCAGAGCCGATCTATACGAAGATCTAAGTACTGACACCTAATGAAGGATATTCGTATCCCCCAGAGATAATCCAGAGAAGATCTATACGAAGATTTAGTGCTGACATTCAACTCAAACCATGTTACAAGAATGATTCAGAGACGGCCTATACGAAGACCTAGTACTGATATCCAGTGATAGCATGAAGATAGTATCACCTCATGATATTATGGATGGCATCTATAAGCCCATCTCCAGTTCCTCAGAGTGGCATATTTTAAGCCCACTCCAACATATACAACCAATCAGCAGTGTTACTTTACACACCGGCGAGTGCAAATTTTTGGGCTTTTGTGTTCAATCCCCTTCAACCTTCCAAGTCACGAATGGCACACAAGCCAATCTAACTCCTCAGGTTTCAGAAAATTGAACAGGGGCAGTTGTTGCACCCCAAAATTTGCCCTCCCCTAGTCAAGGCATTGTGTACCAAGGTGTCCCAAGAGGTTCACAAGGTATCCCAAGAGGTTCACAAGGTTCACAAGGTTCACAATTAGTCAGAAAGTTTGACAATTCCCTCAGACAAAGCATCCTCCTAAGCAAGGCACCCTAAACTAGGGTTTTGGATTTCATCAGGCTAAATGGACTTCCAAGGCTTCAAGTGAGCTTCATAGCATCCTATATGTCTTCAATAATCCCTATGTCATGTTTCAAGACTTTCCCAAAAGGTTTGCTCAGTCAGATGATCAAATAAGCTAAAATCAGCCAAAGTGGTTAAAAAGTCAAACTAAGGTCAACTGTGGTCAAACCAAAGTCAAACTTCATGATTTTTTTCCAACATCAAGTATATGAAGTAAAATTCATCATTTGATCAAGGGTTGATCATGATTCATCAAGGAAGTTTCAGATCATCAAGAATCAGGAGTTTCTAAATTAGGGTTTTCACAGGAAAAGTCAACTGAACTTTGACCAGCCATAACTTTCACATGCTTCATCAAAAAATTTCCATCCAAAGCTCATTTTAAAGGAAATTGAATTATCTACAAGCTTTTGTATGTAATTGTGGAAGGTATGAGCTAAGACATTATAGGTCATTTTAAGAGTCAACAAAAAGTAAACATCTTCCAAAGCGCATTATTTGAAAATAGTAAACGATATGGACATGATACCAAAGAGGTTGGTTAGAGGACTCTCTAAGCTTTCTAAAATCTCCAAGAACACATTCATAGCCTTACAATTGAGGTATTTATGCCTTTGCAAAGTTGGGAAATTTTTGAGAGGTTTATTGAGTAAATGGGGTCTTAGAACCAATTCTTTTCACATGGGCTCGCATTTTTAAGACCCAATCTCTACCATGACATCATGCACGAATCAAATATCATTTATTAAGATTTTTATAGTTTATTTTTTATTTATTTTGATTTTATTCATTAAAAATCAATTTAAATTAAAATAAAATATGAAAACTCAATATTTAAATTTGATTCTTGTTCTAGAAGGTTATAAACATTATTTAGAGATGATTGATCTGATTCAAATTCGTGCTAAGATAGATTGGTATGCAAAGATTTGATTTTTCACATATTTTGATCATGATATTTCTTCACACTAAAGTTATTCAAGAAAGCCCACAAATCCACAAAGTCTTGACCTAATTCACATCACTATAAGTTCACAAACCTATTACAAGTTCAAGGGACGAAATTCAGAGCCTCCAAGAACATCATTCAACTTCAAAATTACATACAAAAACTCATATTCGAATTTTTGATTGTAGGCCATATCAAGAAGTTTTGAAGGTTGCAATACATTCCTGGATGATCATTGAATCTATTTGAATCATTTGCAGCATCCAAATCATCAATATATGCATAAACCGAACCACACTTGTTCATGTTTTATTTTTTTCCGATTCTGATTGTTTGTGTGTTTCTGATGAATTCTAACCATATATTCTTGTTAGCAATGATATTTAGATTGTTTCTGGGCAAAGAGATTGAAGAACCATGACCTGAATCGAAAATTGCCATTGTTAGGGTTAGAGCCCTCAAATTAGGGGTTCACGAAATACCTAATATAAATGACTAATGAAACCATGGTTGGACTGTATACATTGCAAGGATCATATATGTGTGTTTAACTTGATGAAGTTTTGCATATTATGGAAGATCCAATTTTCGCAGGTTCTTGAAATACAAAATTCGCAGGAAAAGTTGTGGATAAATTTGCAGGTGTTTTCACAGGAAATAGGAAGAAGATGAAGTCAGTTGACGCCAAGGCTGGATTTCAAATTTGAGTTTAATATTTTATTAAATTGGTTTCATATTATTTTAACAAATGTTGCTTGGCCCAGTGGTGTTGGCGTGTGCGTGTTATTGGCTATGACTTGTGTTCGATCCTTGGTGACAACAATATTTTGTTCAATTTTTCACTTATTCAACTAACTTAATATATGATGATTGTTTGTTGCTTAGCTTGCAGACGCGCCCCATGTGGCTCAGTTGGTTGGAGTGTTTGGTTGTTGTTGTGATGGTCCTGGGTTCGAATCTGGCCGCAGGCCATTTTGTTTTAAATTTCAATTGTTTTGCAGATTTACAATATAAGGAATATGTGGTACATATCTTAAACCAGCGCATGCTGGCTCAGCTGGTTTTGTGTGTTGCTATTCAGGTAAAGGACTTGGGTTTAAATCCCAGGTCCTATCTTTTTAGGATTTTTTCTCATATTTTCCTTATTTTAGTTATTTTCTTAATTTTAATTTAAATTAATATAATTAAAATAATTTCTAAAATAATAAACAATAGTATTTTCATAAAACTTTATATTTTCTAAAAATTCATAAATTATTTTCTTAATGTTATTTATTTTGTATTAATTTTATAATATGTTTATATATAGTTATTATATTTTTTGTAAATAAATTAATAATGTATTTTTTTTAAAAACCCTAATTTTCTTAATTTAAATACTAACCCTAATTTTTTCTTAACCCTAATTTCCTTCTAACCCTAAAAATTAACCTAATTCTTCTAAACCCTAATTAAATTATTAATGTTTATTTTTATTAATATGTAAATAACTTATTATTTTGTTTATTATTATTAAATTTATTTTCTTAATTAACTTCTAATAATTTTCTAATATTAATTTTTCTTTTTAAATTCTTATTTCCTTTATTTATTAGTCTAACCCTTATTATTATTATTTTATTATTACTAATATTTGATTATTGTTTATTTATTATTCTTATTATATTTATTATTATCATTATTAATTTTATTATTACGTAATTGCTAAAGCCATGTAATAGGTTTACTTTATATCTTTGCTTTATTTTTGTAATTATTTTTTGTATGGTTAGTAATCTTAGGGTGTGTATAACCTAATGTGATTAAAATAACTTAGAAAATTAATTTAAATAAGATAAATACATGAATATAAACACTCACACACGTAAGTCGATCTTTGATCGCCATCTTGCACTTCCTAAGTTACCCTTCTTGGTTGCCTTAAACATGGTCAAGTCCCTCGAATATAGGGGTGTCTTAAGCAAAGTCCCTTCACGTATAAATCATCAAGTCCCTACAGTTTAAAAGATCAAGTCCCTTCGAGGTTGCCTACGGAATAATGATTTTGTCCCTTCGAATAAATGATGATAGTCCCTACGAATTGCTAAAGACACCCTTACCTGTTGCTTTCTATGACCATACGATGACCCTACGCTTGTCCCTTAACATCCAAGGTAATGACTACCTATTCCTTTATAATAGGGATAGTCTTACCATTGAAAGAACATACGAGAACATGAAAGACTTAATCTAGGGTAGGTACCTCATAGTTACTTCCTCACACTTTTCAAACTTACTTTTACACCTCACAATTTCTAAACTAGGCTTTGTATACACCCATACGAGGGTCATTACCAAGTACTTAAAGAAATTTTTCTAATCACACACTACACTCTTGCAAACAAACAAAGTGAGCTAAGTAACTAAGAGCCCATGGATAACCATGGATATAAAGGGTGCTAACACCTTCCCTTTGTATAACCTACCCCCCGAACTCAAGTCTTTTAAAAATACGTCTTTCCTGTTCTTTTATGTCCTTTCCTTTCGGATAAAATAAAAGTCGGTGGCGACTCTTGCTATCCGCAACATTTATAGAAAGTCAGTTCTCCCACCGTGTTACACTAGGGTTCAAATTTCATTCACAAATTCATTTTGGAAGAGGTTAAATTGGCCAGATGACTAGAAATCAGGGATTTGTGGAAAAGTCAACCATGCTGAAGAAAAAGTCAACTCCTAATTTTTGAGATCAAAATCATGAAATTAGGGTTACAAGGATCCTATGGTTCAAATTTGATCAAGAAATGATGGAGGAATCAAGAAAAATCAAGAAAACCAAAACTTACCATTTTTGGAAAATTAGGGTTTCCAAAAATGGCAAGTTTTGGCCATTTTTGCAGCATCTTTGAGAAAGGCCTTCTTGAGCTATCAAAATTCGAGGGCTATCAAAATTATACTTTGAGACAATTAAATAGGGCATCTTGAGCTTCAAATCCATAGGTGAAACTCCCCAATAGCATTAAAAATGAGAGAGATATGGTCTTGCAAAGTGGAAGGAAAGTAGGGCAAAATGCAAGGCATGGGCGAGGCAGCCTGCAGGCCAGCACGCGCGCCCTGCCTAGTATTTCATCAAATAGGTGGAGGGTCAAATGTCCAACCATTTTTCTTGGTAAAAAATACTTCAAATCAATTTTTTGTGAACTACAAAGTTATTCTCCTACATGATCCCTGTAATATTGATGTTTAACAATTTTTCATTTGAGCAAAGGATTGATAGCTATGAGGGGCTAAAGTGAGAGGGTTGCAACTGATCATGCATGGGCACCATGGGCTCGAGTCAAGGCAACCTGGCAGGCGAATTGTGCAGCTTGGTGACATGCTATTCAATGATCATTTTGAGATGATTAGAGGTCATCATTCATCATGGTATCAACTTCAAACTTGTTCCACACATTGCCAGCTTCAATTTGAGTGCAAGAATCACTTGAATTGATTGCTTGAGATGGAAGAAATCTTCCATTGAAAGTCATGGTTCTCAACTGGTTTTCTTGGGTGAGAAGGCATTGTACCAAGCTGCATTTCAGTTCACTTTCATTGACATTATTCACCACATTCTGATCAAATGCATTGTTAATGTACGAAGACCTAATGTGTTTAACGGTATCTAAACTGCAAGTGCACAGCCTATCGCAATAGTAATAAAAAGATGTCGAACCCACAGGGACTTTGTAATCACTCTAGTGCTAGAATATTTGCTAGTTTAGCTAAGGCGGAAATTTGTCACGGTTAATGTTTTAGGGATTAAAAACGGGAAACTAAACTTAATTAAAGAAATAATGATAAGGCGGTCGGTATGTAATAATATTAACCTATGCGGATCAATCTAATATAAGCTTATAAAGATGTTTCACTTAAATAATTCTGTAGAGATTACCAGTTTAAAAATCCTCGAGTCACACTCTCGTGGTCTTATCTCAGATCATACTCCTAAAGCCCTATGTCTGCTCTCGCTAGCCCATAAGTGTTTACAAAATAATTTTTGAAAACTTAATAAGTCTAACTCGTTTTAAAGCGCTCTCGCTGTATTTAAATCAAATGCCTAACTTTAGCTATCCGGTTAAAATCTCACACTCTCGTGGTATCGACCTAGCCTATTTTACTTCTCTTACTCTCGTAACAAAAAGCTTGATTTTAATTATAAAAAGTCACAGCCAGAATATAAGTTCGTAAATGTTTTTAGCTTAATTTTGATTCATCCGTTTGGTTGCTTTATTACATACCGACTCAGTTAATTTAGCTACTCATATTAATTAAAACAACAGACGAACACAGAATGTAATTAATAAACATTAAAACATGCATTATATAATGACGACGAGAACTTAACATAAATAAATGAAACTTAATATTAATTGCAAATTAAAACCTGAACAAATAAACTCTTTGGCTCCCTCTTCCACAATCTGGCAAGCTTGGAGCGTCCAAATTAAATAGAGTAACTAAATTCTGAGGCTAAAAGAAAATAAATGCGATAACAATTTCCTGATGTTGGAAATTGTTATTAAGGTAAGGGAAAATAAATTAAAGTAGAGAAAAACAAATACTGCAAAAATGGGTGTAGAAATTGGCAGAGCTTTCGCACAAATTTGGAAATCAAAAACTCTGTCTGGTTCTCGTCTCAGCTTCTTCTATTTATAAGCATTACTGGGCTTTCAGTTGAAAAAGAGAAAGTGGACTTTGTGTGCGTTCGTTGAGAAGAATCAGGGAAACATGCTTTACTTGGTTCAGTTGGAGGAGATAAATACGAAGTCAACAAAGACTTCCTTCAATTCGATCGTGACATGTGCGTAACGGGAAAAATTCTAATGTTTAGCGCGTTACGGTCGTAACGATGTGTCACGGTCGTAAGACCTTAAAAAGGCGCATCACGGTCGTAAGACCCTTGTGACGATCGTAAGAACAACAAATTCTGCAGTTTTAGCAGAATTGAGTTCTTCTCTTTTCTTTTCATGCTAAATTTTGTTCCTTTGATCTTTTTCCATAATTTTGACTCTAGACATATTGTACCTGCAATGTGGCATATAAACTCGAAACAATCGGGAGTTAAAAGAACTAATGTATGATAAAAACGGACTAAAAACATAGTAATAATACGATGCGATTTCTCGTTATCAAACTCCCCCATACTTAAACCTTTGCTTGTCCTCAAGCAAATAATCAATTGAAAAATGATCGGACAAATTTCATCAGACGCATACACATAACATACCATTGGTTTTCTCCGAAACAGATACGAGAAATCATTAGTTAGATAGACCGATACTAGAGTAGAACACTAACGATACACTAATGACACAAGCAACAAGCTAAGTCGTTGACTTCCCTCTAAACGAAACATTCAGTAATTCTGTTATGATTCTACCTAGAGTCCCTCGTTCTTATTTCACCAGGTTTCGTTCTAGCGCAATCACATTAAGCCCTTTTTCTTAGCACGCACGTAGTGGAGTAGGCGGTTAGTGACTTTGATCCTTTATTAGCACGGGGTCTGGTACACGAATGTGGCAACCCTTTACATGTTATCCAAATTGGAGGTTATGGGGGATCGAGCCGTAGCATGCCCTACCAAGTTCAGAACTAGATACCTTTGAACTAACCAGCAATGGACTCCTTCTTCTATTACTCATCTCTTATATGCGACCGTGTACTTTGGTGCAAATTCTCTTTTTATGGCAGCGAGATATGAAGGATTGTTTATAGATTAGGCATCAAACACTTATGTTCATCGGCTCCCCACGTGGTTTGTGTCTAGACGGTGCTAACTGCTAGTATAAACTACTAGGGGTTACTTTAGAACTAAGACTTAAGATATAGGCATAACAGTTATCGAAATGGATTGCTTAAGTAGGAAGTCTAAGGTGTTAAGACTGTATTGATCTTGTTGGATCTTTCTCAGCTTCCTAACTACGATTTCATAGGTATGTCGAGTTATGCGAAGATAAAGCAAAAAAAAAAATTTGTATGGCTAAATAAAGCAGGGAAGAATTGAAACTTAAGAAATATCATAAATATTACTTGTTCAATTGAAAATGCGGAAAGGTACCTCTTCCACACTATATCAGACATTGTCCTCAATGTTGTGATATAATAGCGGGGAAATACGATACAAAATCAGAATGCAAAACTAAAAAGAAAAACTAATGCTACTAACGACCACGGTCTCGGCTTCTGGTGCGGGAACGTCTGGTAGGAGTGGCTTCGTTATCAGAACCATTGACAGTAAGAACGGTGACGTCCCTCCTCAAAGCTTCTAATTCGCTTAAGACCTCACCTAATGTCTCATCCGTTGTTTCCTGGTTTTTGACAACAGTGCCAAGGAGTGCAACATACTGCTCCTGCTGCTTCCGCTCAAGTGCGGCATTCATCTGGTTTTGCTGGTGAATGGCACGGAGGATGTCTTCAAGGGTGATCTCAACAGAAGGCGGCTGCCTGGTAGAAGTCTCAGGTATGTTCTGAACTGGATCAACACGATCCATCTCATCTTGCATCTCATCCACAGGTGCATCAGGCTGGTCTTCAACAATTGGAACATGGCATGTGGGAGCTGGTAAATCAAATAGCCAGTTGGCTCTGTTTGATGGATCTATTCTGTTCCTGCAAGGCAAAACGATGTTATGATAAATGGTGCCTTGTATCACAGGGTTAAACTTGCCATCCTCACGCTGAGAGATCATGTGTGCAGACTTGCAGTAGCTCATTGTAAGTAGCTCCGGTGCCATAGAAGGCAGATTAGTGAGGTTGGCACCAAGATTCAACTGTAGAGCTAGGAAAGTGACAATCCCGCCAATATAGAAGAGTGTGACGCCTCTTGTTGCTACGGATTGAATGTGGGTTAGTAGGAATGGAGCGGCGTTGATTTTCTCGTCATTCAGAGCACAATGCAAGAACAGGAGCTCCTTAGAATTGAGCTTATGGTTTCTCTTCCTTGCGAAGATGGTGTTGCAGATGATACGATGAAAGTACCGGATCACTGGATTGTGAATGTGAGTGGCGTTGAGACTATGATAGGCTGAAGCACGGCTATTGGTAATGTTGTACCACAAAGTAAAAGCTATCTCATTGAAGTTGTCTGGCACACGAAGGTGGACACCTTCACCGTGACTGAAGCCTAGAAGTTCTGCGAGTCTAGTTTGTGTGAGTTCAAACTCTCTGCCAAACATTCGGAATTTTGTTATACCTGAGAGTTGGTTTGTGGATCCAGAGGGTGTGATATAATGGAAAGAGCTCAGGAACTCTAGAGTGAGGGTTTCAAAAGTTGGTTGTGGTTGGCTGCATAAGTCCCATAGGCGGACTTTTTCAAGAAGTTGCTTCACGCCTTCGAACAAGCCTAACTCTCTCAGACAGTCGAGGTCGACGTACCGAGTCGTTTGGAGCCCGCGGGTTTGAAAATTTTCAAACTTAGCTCTTTGTGCTATTCCTTGTTCGCCTTCTCTAAATGTGATGTTCGCCATTTCATGCAAAGGAATTTGAGCGTGAGATATTGGTTGGAGGATGTGTGATGAGAATGTGAAGAAAGTGGATTGATTTATAGTGGAGTGAAAAGGAATTTGTGGAGTTGGAATTAAATGGGGAAGTGGAATGGAGTGGAGGAATTAATGGTGATTATGGGTGGTTAAGGGAGGGAAATGGGGTAATGGACGGTTAGAGTGATTATGAAAATAGAAGTGGAGAAAGGAAGAAGAACGACCTCTGTAACTCAGAGGTCGTTCATTCAGGTCATCACGATCGTGAGGAATGGGTTACGGTCGTAACGCGTCCATTTGCCCGTTACGATCGTGAAAGGTGGGTTACGACCGTTATGTTAACAAAGTTTGAAATTCAACCAGAATATTCACCTCATTTCAATCCATTTATAATTCATATCACCTTAATTAATTAATTTCAACATAACAACATAACCATGAATCAATATATAACAGCATTAAATTTCATCACACACACATTCATCAAAATATCCAGCAATCAATTTGAGATATGAAGTATCAGTATATGTTATAACTGATAGTAACAAATTGTACACAGTACTAATCAAACATGCAATGGGAATTTTGGTAAATGCACTAAATTATGAAAACACGTAAATAGACTCAATGAAAAATTGCATTAATTGAAATACTTTGTTCTTGACAGAAACAGAAAGAAATTGCAGAAACTTCAATGTGCAGTAATAAAAATGAACTTTGAAATGTTGCAGAAATTTAAAACTAACTAGAAACAAAGAAACAAAAATTAAAATTAAGCAAATCACTACAGCTCATCAAAGTCGTTTCTTCAGGTCTTCAAGTGCGGAATTCATATGGTAAAACTGTTCACATGTTAAATCAGTTAGGCCTATAATGTCCAATCTCATGCTCTTAACTTCATCCTTAACAACATTAATGTCAGATTGGTATACTTCAAGAGTCGTCAAAATTTTGTTCAAGCTTTCAGCATATCCTACTTTGTTGATTTCAGGGGTCTCAATATCTTCATCAATGTGGTTGATGTCATGGTAACCAGGAGGGGTCTCAGGGTCACTCTCTTCATCAGTCATCATATCATCCCTAATTTGGTAGGATTGTGGTGTCTCAGGTGTTGTTGGATGGTCAGGAGGAGTAAGCTCATAAAGCCAATTATCTCTGTTGTGAACGCTGAATTTAGCATGGTTTGGCAAGGTGAACAAGGTTACGATTTCATTCCTAATCAGGTACTCGAATGGTGGTTGTCCTATGTTTCCTATTATTCGGCGGTTAAAGCAGAAATTCAAATTCATAGGGCGAATGGTACCGAAATGGGTGCACTTGTGTAACTGATATCTAAGTCTGAGGGCGTTATCAATCATGGTGACTAGGCCTCCTACCATTATTTGTAGATTAGGTTCCTCCTGGATGCGGGTAAAGGTCTGCATCATGAAGGGTACAACATTTACGGGTTTGCCTTGGGTCAAACAGTACATTATGAATATCTCGTCCTTAGATACTTCAGTAAGGTTCTCTTCCTTTCCAAACAAGGTATGGGCAAGGATTTTGTGAAAATAGCGGATAGCGGGGTTGTGTATTTCATTATTTTCCATGCTATCCGGCTCAGGGTGGTAGTTTCCTGTTAAAGTTCCCCAGAAGAAATCTAGCTCAATATCCATCAGTTCTACCTGGGTGGTAGTAAAATCAAAAGGTCCGCTAGGAAATCCTAGTAGGTCAGTTAGTTCCTTGTGGTTATAGACAAATTCGATATCGAATAGTCGGAAACTAATAAATCCTTTCCGTGGTCAAAATCCGCGCTCAAGTAGGTAAACTAGGGAGCTTAAAAATTCAAGGGTGAGCTCGCGGTAAGTGACAAACTTATATTTTATGAGAGCTTCCTCCCATCCAAGCTGGTTAAACATGTATAGGATGTTATCATTTATACCTAAGGTTTCCATAGTTTGTTCATCATAATACAGAGTCAAGTCCATGTGTCTCTGTGATAATTCTTCAAATTTCCTCCTTTGGTTCCTTCCTCTAAATATGGTTTCCATGAAGTTCCTTGGTTGGTTAGCCATATTTAGTGTTAAAGCGGGAGAAACAAATAAGGGGAAACAGAGGTAAGGTAGAAAAGACTTTAGAAAATCTGTAGCATGACAATTTTATAAATGATTTAGAAAACGAAAGTTAAAAATAAAGAAAATAAGGAAAGAAATAGATAAATAAAGTCAATAATAAAAATGAAATAAAACAATAAAATGGGTTGCCTCCCACTAAGCGTTGTTTTTATCGTCATAAGCCTGACATAGTGCTTAGTGCTAGATTAATCAGGAAAGTTAGTGGACAACTCTAAAAGTTTGAAATTATTCGCATAATCTCTATTTTCAATATTATGGTAATGTTTTAATCGTTGTCCGTTTACTGTGAACGGTTCACTATTCCTACCCTTAATTTCTATTGCTCCGCTTGGGAACACTTTAGTAATTTCAAAGGGTCCTGACCATCTAGATTTTAGTTTTCCAGGAAAGAGCCTAAGTCTTGAATTGAAGAGGAGCACAACGTCTCCCACACTAAATTCTTTCCTAGACAGGCGCTTATCGTGCCAACGCTTGGTTCTTTCTTTGTATATCTTAGCATTCTCGTATGCGTCCAACCTTAATTCTTCCAATTCATTAATGTCGAGGATTCGCTTTTCTCTAGCGGCAGTGTAGTTTATATTGAGTATTTTAATCGCCCAATATGCTTTGTGCTCTAGTTCAACTGGGAGATAACAGGCCTTCCCATACACTAGTTTGAAGGGTGTAGTTCCTATGGGTATCTTGTAGGCTGTCCTATAAGCCCATAAAGCTTCATTAAGTTTAGATGACCAATCCTTCCTAGATATGGCGACAGTCTTCTCTAGAATTTGTTTTATTTCTCTGTTCAAGACTTCGACCTGTCCACTTGTTTGCGGATGATACGATGTTGCTACACGATGTCTGACTCCATACTTAGATAGTAATTTGTCGAATATTTTCGAAATGAAATGCGAGCCACCGTCACTAATGACAAGTCTAGGCACACCAAATCTTGGAAAGATTATATTCTTGAAAAGCTTAATTACTACTCGTGTGTCATTTGTAGGAGAAGCTATAGCCTCGATCCATTTTGAAACATAATCGACAGCTACGAGTATGTACTTGTTACCGAAAGAAGATGGGAATGGTCCCATGAAATCGATTCCCCAGACATCAAAGACTTCTACTTCTAATATTCCTCTTTGAGGCATTTCATCTCGTCTTGAAATGTTACCGGTGCATTGACACCGATCGCAATTTATAACAGCGATGTACATCTTTCCATAGATTAGGCCAAAATAGGCCGGCTTGTAAGATTTTTGCACAAGTCTTGGAAGTGCTTGTGTATCCGCCATAAGGATATGAATGACAATGAGCAATGACATCTTCTATTTCTTCTTCGGGTATGCACCGACGGAAGATTCCGTCAGGTCCTCTCTTAAACAATAATGGTTCGTCCCAATAGTAATACTTGAGATCGTGAAAGAATTTCTTTTTCTGCTGATAGGTTAAGTCCGGTGGAAGTGCTCCTGTAGCTAAGTAGTTGACAATGTCAGCGTACCATGGCAGTCCTACGGTTTTTTGGATTGCTTCCACGACTTTTGGTTCATTTATGTCTAACCGAGCTGGGTCGCTTCTTATTTGTGCTATCAGCTGTTCATATGGAAATTCGTCGTTAATCGGCACTTGTTCGGGTTTAATACCTTCTATTCTAGATAAATGGTCCGCTACGACGTTTTCAGTGCCTTTCTTATCTTTGATTTCGAGATCAAACTCTTGTAAGAGTAAGATCCATCTCAGGAGTCTTGGTTTGGCATCTTTCTTGGTTAGTAAATATCTGATAGCAGCGTGGTCTGTGTAGATGATTAAGTTTGCTCCTACTAGGTAGGAACGAAATTTATCAAGCGCGAAGACAACTGCTAACAACTCTTTTTCAGTAGTGGCGTAGTTCAATTGAGCAGAATCTAAAGTTCTACTGGCATAGTAAATTGCGTGAAGTTTCTTGTCCTTCCTTTGTCCTAGAACTGCGCCTACAACATAGTCACTCGCATCGCACATGATTTCGAAAGGTAATCTCCAGTCAGGTGGTTGCATGATTGGTGCGGTGATGAGGGCTGTTTTTAGAGTTTCGAATGCTTTAAGACAATCTTTATCGAATATGAACTCAGTGTCTTTCATTAATAAACCGGTAAGAGGTTGTGATTTTCGAGAAATCTTTGATGAATCGTCGGTAGAAACCGGCGTGTCCTAAAAAGCTTCGTATTTATCGAACGGTCTTAGGGGGTTGAAGATTTTTTATGACTTCTATCTTAGCTTTATCAACTTCAATTCCCTTGTCAGATATAACGTGTCCTAGTACGATTCCTTCTCTGACCATAAAATGGCATTTTTCCCAGTTAAGTACGAGGTTTACTTTTACACATCTTTCTAACACCATTTCTAAATTTGATAGACATCCTTCAAAAATTTGCCCGCATACAGAGAAGTCGTCCATGAACACTTCCATGATGTTATCTATGAAATCTGCGAAGATTGACATCATACATCTTTGAAAGGTTGCAGGAGCGTTACATAATCCAAAGGGCATTCGTCTATAAGCGAACGTTCCATAAGGACATGTGAATGTAGTCTTCTCTTGATCATCTGGGTGAATAGGGATTTGGAAAAATCCTGAGTAACCATCTAGATAACAGAAATACGAGTGTTTGGCTAATCGTTCTAACATTTGATCTATAAAAGGTAGTGGGAAATGATCTTTTCGAGTGGCTTTGTTTAGTTTTCGATAATCGATGCACACTCTATGTTCGGTCACTACCCTTTGTGATATCGATTCGCCTTTAGTGTTTTTCACAACAGTGATACCTCCTTTCTTTGGTACTACATGTACTGGACTAACCCATTGACTATCAGAGATTGGATATATTATTCCAGCGTCTAGTAGTTTCTTAACTTCATCTTTTACTACAGTGCTAAGGATTGGGTTAATTCTTCTTTGAGATTCTCTAGAGGTTTTGCAATCTTCTTCTAGCATAATACGATGCATACAGATTGAAGGACATATTCCTTTGAGATCAGATATGTTATATCCTAATGCAGTTGGGTATTTCTTTAAGACATCTAAAAGTTTCTTTGTTTCGAGTTTTCCTAAACCGGAATTGATTATAACTGGTCACGTACATTCAGTGTCTAGGAATTCGTATCTTAGGTTCTGGGGTAAGGTTTTTAACTCTAATTGAGGTTTCTTCTTGCATCGCATGGGGTCCGGTGTAAGTGCTAAACTTTCGCTTAGACTATCATCTTGATACGGTGCACGCCAATTGTCATCTTCGAAAATCGGAGGGATTTGAATTTTCATAATTTCAGAATAAGTATTTTCTTTCATTCCCATCTCTCTTAGACACTCGTCAATGACATCTAATAAATAGCATGTGTCCTCTATAGCTGGTGATTGTAAGAATTGTGTTAAAATAAATTCAACTTTCTCTTCACCTACTTCAAGGGTTAGCTTTCCTTTCTTTACATCTATAATAGCTCCAGCGGTATCTAAGAATGGTCTTCCTAGTATGATAGGTGTAGTGGAGTCTTCAGTGATGTCCATGATTATAAAATCAGTAGGAATGTAGAATTGACCTATCCGTACTGGGACATTCTCTAGTATGCCTACAGGATATTTAATAGAGCGGTCGGCTAATTGAACATACATTTTAGTAGGTCTTAACTCTCCCATATCTAGCCTTTTGCAAATTGTTAAGGGCATAACACTGATACTGGCTCCTAAGTCTCATAGAGCTTTGTCAATGACGAATTTTCCAATTACACAGGGTATGGAGAAACTAACTGGATCTTTTAGCTTATGAGGCATGTTATTTTGAATTATTGCGCTACACTCAGCAGTAAGTGTAACGGTTCCGTTATCCTCTATCTTCTTCTTATTGGATAAGATTTCCTTTAGAAATTTAGCATACGAGGGCATTTGAGTGATAGCTTCTGTAAACGGAATAGTAATATTTAACAGTTTCAGATGTTCAACAAATTTCTTAAACTGGCCCATCGTCTTGGAATTGGTTAATCTATGAGGGTACGGAATCGGTGGTTTATAAGGTGGTGGAGGCACATAAGGCTTCTCTTTCTCCACTGCCTCTTGATTATTATCTTCCTTTTCTTCTGGTTCATTCTCCTTTTTAGTCGGCTTATCCTGCTTTTGGCACATGGCTGGATTGTCAAGTCTTGGATCAGCAGGTCCGTCAAGTTCTTTGCCACTTCTTAGTATCACAGCATTGGCTTGTCCTTTTGGGTTAGGTTGGGGTTGTCCAGGAAATACTCCAGCTGGGGCAGCGGTAGGTGCTTGTTGTTGAGCTACTTGTGAAATCTGAGTTTCAAGCATTTTGTTATATGTAGCTAACGCATCTACCTTGCTCACCAATTGCTTAATCTGCTCGCTAGTGTGTATGTTTTGGTTCAAGAATTCCTTGTTTGTTTGAGATTGGGTAGTGTAAACACCCCAAATTTTCCCTCACCCATTCACACCATGGCTTGTGATCTCCTCATATACATAAACTCAATCATAGCATCTCATATCACCTTTTTGATTCACTGCATTGGTTCTAAGTCATCTGCATCTAGGGTTTGTGATCTGAGCAATCGAAGAGCTTCTTGAGCCACTCCAAAGGCCATCAATCACTTCAAAGGGGTCCATGTGTGTTCGAGCATCATATTATATCCTCTCAAAGTCAAGAATGTCAAAGAATCACAAGAACTGAGAATGGTATGGAAGCAGAGCCAGGCTTAACTGCACAGATGACCTAGAATTAGGGTTTTGGTTTCAGAGGCCATAACCTCAAATTTTTTGGTCATTCTTGTTTCTATTGGTCTCTATATGGTATAGGGAGTATGCATATAAATTTTCATGAAGAAATTCCATAGGGAAGTCATCTGATCAAGAGTTGACTTTTCAAGCAAGTCAGTGTAAAATCAGGGCATTTGAGGCCCCAAATGACCCAACCAAAGGGCATTCTTCATCATTTTGATTGTATATGATCTTTATTTGATCATAGAAGAAGTTGGAAGTTCACAAAATTGAAGAATTTCAAGTCTTTTGCAAAGTTGACTTTATGGGCAAGTTTGACTTTTAATGAAATTGCCATTTTAGTCAACTTTTTCAACCTTTACTTTTTGATTCAAAAAAGCTTCAAATGGAAAAACTTTGGTCATGAAATTTGTAGAATGGATCATTCCCTTATCAAAAAGTACAAGAACATAACCTAATTCATTTTGAATCAAAAGTTATGGCCTTGCAAAGTTGAGCAAAATCATTAAAAATTCACTTTTGCACCAAATGGAAAACTTGCAATTTCTCATGGAAAGCCTTTGTGTGACTTCAACATGACCTCTAATCATCACACCAATGCTACACATGACATAAAATCATAATTGGCCCAAGGAATTTCTCATTTGTGTGACTTGATTTTCAAGAAATCCATAAGTCATTTTAATAAAGATGCAAAGAGGAATTTTTGGCAAAATCATCCTCAAAGGAGTTATGTGATCACTAATTGGTTTCTATGCATTGCCATGACCAAATGAAGTATCATACAACAAAATTCAGCAAGGATTATCTCATGTGCATAACCAAAAGTCATGAAATAACACAAGTGGGCAAGTTGCAAAATCTCCCTCAACTCATGATCCAAATGCTGCAGACTTTCACAAGCAATCCAAGGGTCATCCTTGACTCAAGCTGAAGCAAGACAAGCCCTTAGACTGCTGCTGCCATAGCCCATGCTGCAAGTACAAATCAACTTGACTTTTTGGCCAAAACCCCCATACTCTTGGAACAGTGATCAGCCACCTCTACTGACCTGCTCCACAAGCTACTCACACATCATGGGAGTGTTATAGCAACTCATTGGCCATTGAAACAAGACACAACACAGCCCTCACAAAAATCTGTCAAAAACTCCTCTTCTTCGAATCTCTCTCTACAGCCATCAAACACTCATTTTCTCTTCACCAACAAATCATACACACTCAAGAGAACCAGAATCCACCATTGAAGCAGCTTGAAACCCTACAAATCCTGACTGTGAAATCTGCCATATCAGAACTCAAACTCTCAAATCAGCCATCCACAAGAGCTTTGAGGCATTCCATTGAGTTCAGAGAGGTCAAGGGAATTTGTTTGCACAAGTGGGAGGTTCTGGAAGCTCACCATTGAAGCTTTCCAGCTCAGGTATGGCCAAGAACACTTTCTCACAGAACTTGTTTTTCTTGTTTTAAAATGAAAGTGTGTGTTGTGCTGATCATAATGATGTCCTTGGAATTGAAAATAGTGAAGAAATGGTCATTTTATGCTTCTCTGAAATTTTGCCCGTGAATGAGTTTGAGTTTGTTTCTCTTTGTTCATGGTTGATGAATGGTTTTTAAGGATGGATTTAGGTTTAATTTGGGGAGGGGAAGGTTTCTGGGCATTTAATTTAACTTGGGGTAGCCTGTAGAGGAAGCTAGGGTTTTGGCCCTGCCGGAGAAGACGACCGGAGCTCATCTCCGGTCGCCTGAAGTTGATTAGGGTTAAGCCTGATTAATTACGCAACTTTAAATCCTGTCCCTTGGATGTTGCTTCCCGCGCACTTGTGAACGGCCCAGATGAGTCATTATGCCCTAATCCTGATTAATTAAGTAAATCATAATTAATTAAATCAACTTTAAACCTCAGCCATCAGATTGCGCGCGTTTAAGAACTTTGAACCTGGGCCTTGGATTTTGATTACTCCCAGTCTTGTTGACTTGCACGCACAGCCTCTGGATCTCTCAACTTTCCATCTGAGCCACTCATACTGCATACTTTTCATTTTTATTTCATTTTCTTTATATTTTATTTCTCCATTTAATTTAAAATAGTAAAACCTTTTCAAAAATTCTGAAAATTTTTATATAAACTTTTATTAATTTTCAGAAACCAAAAAAATTTTTATTTTTATTTTTTGCATTAAAAAATATTTTTAAATTATTTAAAAGTTTATTTTTAATTAATTAATGAGAATTAATTAATTAAAAATACTTTTAGGAATTTAAAAATCACCAAAAAATTCATGAAACCTTCATAATCATTTAGAAACATTGTCCAACCCTCAAACCAAATTTCTTTTTGATCTTGATGTCTTTTGAGAATTTTTCATGGAATTAAAATCATTTCAAGGCATTATTTTGATCCAAACTTCAAAAAATCATTTCTGCTTAACCATTGAGAGTTGGACTTTGATTCTTTTTGCATTGCATTTTGTTTAGCATGTAGTTTGTGAGATTAAATTGGCATGATTTTATCTTTCATTTTCAATTTGTTTGGCATTTTTCTTGTTAAGGTACCCTAAAACCCTAGAAAACTTAGGAAATTCATAACTTGCATTAGGTTAAGAGTTAGAACCCCTCCTTTGGGTAGTGAGTTAGTGTAGGATTAGGGTTACTTTGAGTGCATTTTCAATTTTTTATCTTGATGATTGCTTCTGATTTTGGTTTTTGTTTGATGCATTGATCATAAACCCTAATTTGGGTCTCCTTCTGCATTCATCTTGTATTTACACATACAGACTTGCCATGACATTTTATGCATTCATTTGATTCATGATACATCTTAAGACATAGTAGAATCATTTTTGATCATTGCATCTTTCATTTGCCATGTTGTATGTCATTTGCATTTCATGACTTTTCATGAACATCCATGGTTCAAAGCATGCTTCTCTTGCATCCATATGTTTGTATGATCATCCTCATGCCTTGTTTCATGTTTGCATCATCTCTTAGCATCATTAACATCATGTATTTGCTTCTGACTTTGTTTTGCATCATCACATTGCATTCCATTTGCATTGCATTTCATTCCTTTCACTAACTTTTCAGGTGGTAAGTTACCTTGAGAAGTGAATTTGCCTTCACTTCTCACAATCTCTTTTCATCTCTCTTATGTATCATTGCTGCATTTTTGTATGTGTATTGGATTGAGCTTGCTCTTTCTTGTTCATCTTACCTTCTTTCTTCAAGCAACTTGACTTCTTAAGTGAAGCAAGTTGTTTTGCTTCTCTTTGCTCCTTTCATCTGCTTCTCTCCTTGGTGGTTCTTTGAAGATCTTTCTTGCAAACCTCACAAACCCTAGGAATGACCAAGCATGATAACAATTAGGGTTTGATTAGTCCCCCACTTAGCTTTTACCTTTGTGTCTCTTTGAGTATTCTCTTCTCATCTCATAATCAGGGACTAAACCCTAAAGGCTTTAAGGCTTTGTGATTAAGCTTATGCCTGCATCCTTCTATTAGGATGGAGTGTGTAACTTTAATCCTAAGTGTTAAACCCTTAATGTGTTTAACTCCTTTAATCAATTCACTTAATAATCATCAAGACATCAAGCTTGTAACTTGGGCCTTGCATCAGGGTTCTAATTCTTCCTTAATTGGTTAAGAAGGACTAACCCTAGTGTTAATGGACAAGTCCCCCTCAAGTTGTCTTACAAATCATAAAATTCACTTCATCATCTTATCACTAACTAAAATCCACTTAACCAAAGGCTTGTTTTGTCATGAGTTTAATCCCTAATCATGGATTAAGTTGAGGAGCTTTCCTCAGCTTAAATATTCTCATCTATTATCCTTCTATTATGATGGTGTAATGAGTCTGTTTAATCCCTGATTATGGCTTAATCTCATTACTTAACACTAAACAAAAACAACAAAAACATCTAAATAATCACAAGCAAGATAATGATCTTAATCCTACATCAAAAGGTGATTAAGTGTGAGATGCTGACTTCACACTTAAGGTACTCTCATTACCCCTAATCAGAGGGAAGATGTGATGAGTTTACTAACCCATTGGTTTAGGCTTAAGCTCATTAACTTATGACAAACTTCAAAAAAGGCAATAAAAGGTTGAAAACTCAAAAACAAACAATAATCGTCTCCTTCGGGATTCTTTTCTCATCTCATTCACTCATAAACGAGAACTTGCTTCTTCCGTCTAATGCAAGACAGTTTGCACCTGAGCCAGACAGGTCATACACTTGAGCATAGACAAGTGAGCAGTTCACAAGTCAATTCACCTTTCAGTCTCTTTGGGTCGAACTACGGTGTTCTGACTTCCTCATTGCACGAGAGGATACGTAGGCACAACTTAACAGTTATCGAACAAAAGTCTCTGTATATTCCCCCTCTTTCCAGCCTTTATTCTTTTAGCCTCATGATCTTGAGCATCTTATTCCTGTCCTTACACTGACACTGTACGTACTACACTTTACACTCCTTTTTACACAGACACCTGTACATCCTTTTCCAGCTCTTTATACACAGATTGCACTGACACTACCCCTTTTAAAACACAAATCTTTTAAGCGTGGATCCCGCCGAGTACGACAGACAATCTGGGTGCTAATACCTTCCCAGGTTGTAACCAACCCCCTTTCTCAGTCTCTCTGGTTCGCAAACCGTCTTATCCATATCTTTCTAGGTTTATGCAGCATTACCTTTCCTTCGGGATAAAAATGCCTAGCTGGCGACTCTTTTCATTCCCTGTGAGTTCACTCCTGTGTGTCCTCACATCCCCCCTTCGCCGACCGTTCGCGTCTGTACCCCATTTGACCCGGCTTCATCTGGTGGGAGCGACAGCTTGGCGACTCTGCTGGGGACCCTTATGCTGTAACCATGGCTTCTGGTTCTTTTTGTGGGTTCCTCCTAGAGCTTGTTTGATTTGTGTTTACTAGGGTGTTATGTGTTATTTGTGTTTGTATATTATTTATTTTTGCTTTATGTACAGTTGTTTTACTGCATTCTTTATAGCTTTACATATATCATACTGTCATACTGTGCTGACTGGATCTGTTTTGTTGCTTTGGTGGGTGGGTGTTCTATTGAGAGTTGAGGTCCTATACCTGGGACCTGAGTGACACCTAGGCTAGAGTGGTTCATGTTCTTTCCCATTCCATTTCGGTCTGGTGCGGGAATATGAAACACGGTTCAGATATGGGTTTCTTCTTGAGAACTCTGTGCTGCAGATTTCCTGTAGTACTAGGGCTATCTGGGAAGCCTGCTAAGTCTGGATGACCTTTATTATGACCTTCAGAGACTGAGGTGAATTGGAGGAGGATATTTTATGGTTATTGTAAACACTGTACCTCCGGGTTGGAAGTGTTTACACTTCTCATAACTGATCCAAGTCTGAGGATCCTTGTTTTAGAACACCACCTGTGAGGGGGTTGGGCTGTTTACAGGTTTGCAGGTACCCTTGACCTCAGCATACCCTGTTACTTTGTTTTGATTAAGAGTACTCCATTTTGGAACAGTTCTTGTGATCAGTCTACCTGCTTCAGTCACCAGTCTCCATCTACCTGCTTCAGTCTCTTAGTATACCCTGTTACTTTGTTTTGATGTCAGCTACCTGCTTCAGTCACCAGTCTCAGCCTGTCAGTGGCCCATCATCAGTATCATTCTCCATCATCAGCACCTGTCTCAACTCTTCTTCAACAACATGGCACCCAAGAAGAGCAACATCTCATATCATTTCTTTCAGCCTGAGCTAGCTGACATCAGGAAGATTCAGACCCTGATTACTCCAGACCATATACCACTATTCAGAGAACACTATGGAGGCATACTTGATGTGGTTATGGATTTGGACCCTTCCCAGAGGAGCTTGATTCATACTTTCCTGCAGTTCTATGATCCCCCTCTGAGGTGTTTTACTTTTCAGGATTTTCAGTTGGGACCTTTATTAGAGGAGTATTCATCATTGGTTGGTGTACCTATCAGGGGTGGAGTCCCCTTCAACCCTGAGATGGCTTTTCCAAGTAATGAAGAGATAGCAAAGGCATTACATCTGGAACCAGTTCTGATTGGGCAGAATATGACTACCAAGGCTGGAATCTCTGGTCTACACTTGGATTTCTTGACTTCTCAGGCCATCCTGAAGGCCTCTTTTGGGGAATGGAAGGCAGTCTGTGCATTATTGGCCCTTAGCATATATGGGGTCCTGTTATTTGCAGATGAGCCTAAGTTTGTTAGCAAGAATGCAATTCACCTTTTCATTCTGAGGAACCCAGTACACACCTTACTGGGAGATTTCTACTACTTTGTTCACCAAAGGAATGAAAAGCAAAGAGGAAGATTGGTGAGGTGCTGTGCTCCCCTTTTCCATACCTGGTTGCTCAGGCACTTGCCCAAGACAGATGCATTCTTGAACCCTCACCAGTAGAGGAACTGGGCTAGAAGACTCACTGCTTTGACCTCAGCTGATATCAGGTGGTGCACTCAAAGCACAAAGGGCAGGGACATCATTACCAGTTGTGGGCAGTTTCCCAATGTACCTCTGATAGGAGTAAAGGGTTGCATCAACTACAACCCTCTTCGATTCAAAAGACAACTGGGATATGCATTGGTCCACCCTCCTAAAGCACAAGACTTGGCTGAGACTCTTTACTGTGAGATTAAGCCTAATCTGGCTATTGTCAGGCAAGCATCCTGGGCTTGGGACAATGTCCAGACTAAAGGAGTGGCCATTCTGGGGAAATGCAACAATGTGGCCTCAGCACAGTACTATGAGTGGTCCCATGCCAGGGCTCAATTTTCTGGGATGCCCTTCACCATGGAAGATATACCTGGACCATCCTCAGCACCACCTCCTGTCACTGTCAGTCTAGAGGAGTTTGAGAAACTGAAAGAGAGAAATGAAAAGCTGACTCAGGCTCTACAGAAGACCCTCTGGGAGAGGAGTGATAGGCGTTTGGACATTGAAAGGTTAGAAAAGCTGAAGGTGGAGCATCTAGCCAGGATTGAGAAGTCAAAGGATTACATCAAGAAGTCAAGGGCTAGAGAACAGATTTTGAAGAATGCCTGCAAGGAGGCTCAGTTCCAAAAGGCCAGGACTGATTTGTATCTGAAGGAGAGTCAATCTAGGTGGGTCAGGATCACCGAAGCTCGTACTCTGGAAGATAAGAGGACTCAGGACAAGATTGAGCAGTTGGAGGCTAGTGCAAAGGAGCAACAGGAAGCCCTGCTAGCAGCCCAGAGAGAGATCTCAGAGTTGAAGATTAGAGCTGGTGTGAAGAGGTCAAAGGACCAAAGTCGACACAAGAAGCTAACTGCAGCTGTTACTACCAGGAATCTCCTTATCAGGAACCTTACAGAGCGTCCAGCTGATCCTGTGACTGAAGCACTTCTAAAGGAAGTTCAGGAGGATGAGTTCGGTCTTGGTGTCTGACTTTTGCTTGTTGTTGCTTTCATTTCATGTACTTTTATTTTTTTATGTTGTATTTTTGACCCCTCAGAGGGCATGATTTGTAAGAAACAAACTATGTATCATTTACTTTTTGTAATATATGTATCAGTTTATTCGATCTGAGTTTCTTTCAAGCAACATCACAAGCAGCTTCCTCAGGGGTCTGGAAAGGTCAAAACCAAGTGCCAAGTCGGATACCTTGGAGACAAATAAGCACACTGCATTGCATGCTAACCTTTTTTTGTTTTGTAGGTTTGTTTTGTTTTTGTTACTAACTCTGTTGTGATCTCAGGAACTATTGCTCGACGACGGGTGTTCCCACTCAACCGTCCACACAGATATCCCACCCGCAACAACCTTCCGGGTATACAGATGGACCAGGTACAACAGGACCTTACGGAGGTCAGGAACCAAATGGCCAATGAGAGATTGGAAATGAGGAATCAGATGACACAATTTATGGAGGTGATGAATGGTTTAGCTCAAAGCCAAGAGAGATTAAGGGCTTTGGTAGAGAGGCAGACTCAGGAAGATCCCCATCTAGGGACTGGTGGGACAAGCAACAACGAGAGGGTTCAACCTCATATCAACCCACCTGTATTTGGACCCCACCTTCATCCAGAGATCAACATCCCCGCTAATGTACAAGGGAATGCTACTACGGGCAGAGTGCTGCAAGAAGACCCCTAGGAAGATCAGTTCACAGTGATGGGAGCTGGGGAAGAAGCCTATGACAGAAGACTAGATGAAATTGCTGAAAAATTAATGTCCTTGGAGTCTCAAAACTCCTTGGGTTTTGATGTCATGGACATGGGCTTAGTGGACGGGGTCAGGATTCCCCATAAGTTTAAACCACCATGCTTTGAGAAGTACAACGGGACTTCCTGTCCACGGACCCACTTACAATCCTTTCTGGGGAGGTTGAAGGCATATACCATGGATGAAAAGCTATGGATGTTTTATTTCGAGGATAGCTTGACAGGAGCTTCAAGGGAATGGTACTCGCATCTGACTAGAGCCACCATCAGATGCTGGAAGGACTTGGCTGAGGCCTTCATTAGACAGTACCAGTATAACTTGGATATGGCTCCCAACAGGACCCTCCTGATGGGAATGTCACAATCATCCAGAGAAAGCTTCCGGGAATACGCCCAGAGGTGGAGACAGCTTGCTGCTGCTGTCCAGCCACCCATGTCAGAGAGGGAGATGGCTGATATGTTTATGAACACCCTCCAAGGGACATACATTGATAGGCTAGCTGCCTTTTCTTCTACCAGCTTTGCAGATGTCGTTATAGCTGGAGAAAGAATTGAGAGCCTATTAAAGATGGGCAAAATTTCTGACAACGGTGCCAGCTCATCCAGCAACACAAGGAAGCCTTTTGTGGGCCCAAGAAGAACTGGTGAGACCAATGCTATCCATGCCAGCAGAGGCAGACCCCAATATGTTCACAGGTCTGTGGCAGCAGTCACCATTCCTGCTCCAATTCATCCACAACCAGCTTATCAACCACAGCAACAAAATTATCAGCAACAAACTCAGTATCCTCCTCAGAGAAACTACAACAACACCAACAACAACAATCAGCAAAGACCGTTCCAACAGAGACCTTCTCAGGCCAATAGGGTGATTGATCTGATCCCTATGCCTTATGCCACATTATTGCCACAACTCCTAAAGCTCAACCTGGTCGAGCTAAGGACGTTGGCACCTCCAGATCCTGCCAGTCTACCCAGAAATTATGACGCCAGCGCCAGATGTGCTTTTCACTCAAATGCACCTGGCCATAGTACAGAGAAGTGAAGAGCTTTGCACATGAAGGTACAGGACTTGGTAGATTCTAAGGCTCTAAATTTTGCACCACCACCAAATGTTAACAAGAACCCTATGCCAAACCACGGAGGCCCCAGAATCAATGCTATTGAAGAAGACAAGTCGTCTTACTTGATAACCAGTGTGGGTCAGATTCGGACACCCTTGGTAGAGATTAAAGCTCAACTCCTTGAATGTCAAATATTCCCGGGATGTGAGCTAGGGTGTGCTTATTGCAACATTTCAGTGAATGGTTGTAATAACTTGAGAGATGGCATAGATGGTCTCATCCAGAGTGGCCTGCTTCAAATCACAACATCAATACCTACCAATCCAGCAATCTCCTTAACAACAGTTCCCGAGTCTTCTACAACTGCAACAACCATTGTTCCAAACAACTTTTCAGTTTCATCAACAAATGCTTCATTTGTTACTTCAACGGACCAAATATCAGCAAACATCCCTTCTACAACTTCAGCACCCCTTCATTCAGAATCTCCTACAACAACAACACCCATCCATTCAACAATGTCTCCTACAACTTCAACAACAAATGTCTCAACGGTTACAATTTATTATGATCCTGAAAATGATTCTGCCTACAACTCACAAAGCGCCACTCCTATCAGATCACCAGTCACAATATACTATGATCCACATACTATCATGATCCCTTCTGCAGCTGCTATCAGTCCAGTCACTATCACAGTGCCTGGTCCAGTTCCTTATGAAAGCAGTAATGCCATCCCTTGGCATTACGGCTCTGATCTATACTGCGAAGGACAGAAAATCACTCTCGAATCATCAACTTCTCCACCACAAATAGACAATGTGGGAGGAGGAGGAGGATTCACTCGAAGCGGACGTCTCTTTGCCCCGCAAATTCAAAAACCCACTGCTGAGGCAGAAGCTGCTGCCAAGGCAAAAGGGAAGAGCATGGTGCAAGAAGAACAAATTGTTAAGGAGGCTTTGAAAACACCTTTTGATCAAGAAGTTGATGAATTCATGAGAATCATCAAGAAAAGTGATTACAAGATAGTGGACCAGCTTCACCAGACGCCTTCTAAGATCTCCATTCTATCATTGTTAATGTGCTCCGAGGCTCATCGGAACGCACTACTAAAAGTCTTGAACGCAGCTTATGTGCCAGAAGAGATCACAGTCAATCAGTTGGAAGCTGTGGTTGGGAATGTTAATGCTAGTAATGGACTAGGGTTTGCCAACACTGATTTGACTACGGAAGGCCGCAATCATAACAAGGCTTTGCACATTACCATGGAGTGTAAGGGTGTAGTTCTTTCCCATGTGCTGGTAGACACAGGGTCATCCCTCAATGTCTTACCTAAGAAAGCCCTTGTGAAGCTGGAGTATGAAGGATTGGCATTACGTCCCAGTAACTTGGTAGTAAGAGCCTTTGACGGCTCTAAGAGATCAGTTCTGGGAGAAATTGAGTTGCCTATAACGATTGGCCCACAAACTTTTAAAACGACCTTCTACGTGATGGACATTCAGCCTGCCTACAGCTGTTTGTTGGGTAGACCATGGATTCATGCCGCTGGCGCAGTTACGTCTACCCTTCACCAGAAGTTAAAATTCGAGTGGGAGGGCCAAGTCGTTACTATTTGTGGGGAGGAAGATATTTTTGTTAGCCACCTGGCTACATACAAATACATTGAGATGGATGGGGAGATTCACGAAACGATGAGTCAAGGGTTTGAGGCCTTAAACATAAATGAAACATCTGCTGTACCTGGAACCTCAATGACATCTTATCAACAAGCCCGGAAGGTTGTTGAAGAAGGGACTGCCCAAGGCTGGGGCAAGTTGCTGCCCGTAGAGAAGAAGGAGGATAGATTTGGGTTGGGTTACAAACCAACTCAACAAGATCAAGCAGAGGCTGCTAAGGAGCCCAACTTTGTTAGTGGGGGGATGCTCACCCCTGATGCTGTCAACAATTTGGAAGACGAGGATGAAAGCGACCGCAACCTGGAGAGTTGGATACGTCCAAAGATCCCGGGGAGCAGTATCTCAAACTGGTCTTCCCAGGAAATTATAAGAGTTACTCCTGCAGAGTAATTATCATTTCCTGTAGTTTGAGCATGCATCAAGTCTTGCATCTTGCCCAAGATGACAAGACTCATTTTGTAATCGGGCCATCTGTAATTTTTGTGCAACAAGATTAATCAATGAAATATCAGACATCTTTTGCAAATGAGTCTTTTTCTTTTTTGCTCACTGTTTTTTTCCCATTTTTCTTTTTGTACAAAAAAATAAATGGCAATGTTTTCAAAATGACAACTTTATTTTTACTTTTCTAAACAAGATTAAAATCAATCACTAAAATGAACGAACTGAACCCTTGCAGAGAGTGCCTTCCAGACCGCACCGACAACAGCACGGCTATGACTTCGTATGACTTTGACAATCCAATCAATCAAGCTGATGAAGGGGTTGAAGAAGAGTATGAGCTTCCTGAGGGGCTAGCCAGATTGTTGAGACAAGAGGAAAAGGTTAACACTCCTCATCAGGAGGAGGTTGAAACGATTAATCTTGGTACAGATGAAGATGTGAAAGAAGTTAAAATCGGGGCCTGCTTACAAGACTCAGTGAAGAGACAACTAATTGACCTGCTTCAAGAGTATGTGGACGTGTTCGCTTGGTCTTATCAAGATATGCCAGGGTTGGACACCGATATTGTTATGCACAAGCTTCCTTTAAGAGAAGAATGCCCACCGGTTAAACAGAAACTGCGCCGTACTCGCCCAGACATGGCAATGAAAATCAAAGAAGAGGTACAAAAGCAGTGGGACGCCGGGTTCCTTGTTGTAACTAGCTATCCACCGTGGGTTGCTAATATAGTACTCGTGCCTAAGAAAGACGGCAAAGTGAGAATGTGTGTTGACTACCGGGATCTGAACAGAGCCAGCCCGAAGGATGATTTCCCATTACCTCACATTGATGTATTGGTGGATAATACGGCTCAGTTCTCGGTATTCTCCTTCATGGACGGATTTTCAGGATACAATCAGATCAAAATGTCACCTGAAGACATGGAGAAGACAACCTTCATCACACCCTGGGGCACGTTCTGTTACAAGGTAATGCCATTTGGACTGAAGAATGCTGGTGCAACATATCAACGGGCTATGGTGACATTATTCCACGATATGATCCATAAAGAAATCGAATGTGACGTGGATGACATGATTGCCAAGTCCCTCACTGAAGAAGACCACCTGGTAAACCTGCTGAAGCTGTTCAAGCGTCTGAGGAAGTACCAACTGAAGTTGAACCCCAACAAGTGCACATTCGGGGTGCGATCGGGTAAGCTGCTGGGTTTTATTGTGAGCGAGAAAGGGATTGAAGTTGACCCTGATAAAGTCAAAGCCATTCAAGAAATGCCTGCACCAAAATCTGAAAAAGAAGTTCGAGGGTTTCTAGGTAGATTGAACTACATCTCAAGGTTCATATCTCACCTTACGGCAACCTGTGAGCCCTTGTTCAAATTGTTGAGAAAAGAACAGACGGTCAGGTGGAACGAAGACTGCCAGAAGGCTTTTGACAAGATCAAGGAATACTTACAAGAGCCTCCAATCCTGATGCCTCCAGTTGAAGGAAGACCTCTAATCATGTATTTGACAGTTTTAGAAGAGTCGATGGGGTGTGTGTTGGGCCAGCATGACGAGTCTGGTCGAAAAGAGTACGCAATATACTACCTAAGCAAAAAGTTTATCGACTGTGAACAACGTTATTCACTGCTCGAGAAAACTTGTTGTGCTTTAGCGTGGGCTGCTCGCCGACTGAGACAGTATATGTTGACCCACACTACTTTATTGATCTAAAAAATGGACCCAGTTAAGTACATATTTGAGAAGCCAGCACTTACCGGACGGGTTGCAAGATGGCAAATGATCCTCACAGAATATGACATCCAGTACACCTCTCAGAAAGCCATCAAGGGCAGTGTATTGTCTGAATATCTTGCTGAGCAACCTATTAATGATTACCAGCCTATGAGATTTGACTTCCCTGATGAAGACATCATGTTCATAAAAGCAAAAGATCATGAAGAGCCTGTTCACACTGAAGGGCCCGACCCGGAAGAAGAATGGTCTATGATGTTTGATGGGGCTGTAAACATGAATGGTCGTGGTGTTGGTGCAGTACTCATTACACCTAAAGGAGTTCACATGCCTTTCTCGACAAAACTCACTTTCAACTGCACTAACAACGAAGCTGAATACGAAGCTTGCATCATGGGCTTGAGGAAGCCATTGACCTCAGGATCAAGACATTGACTGTATTCGGAGATTCAGCTTTGGTAGTCAATCAAACCAACGGCAAATGGTATACACACCAGGATCATCTGATACCTTACAGGGATTATACAAGGAGGTTATTGACTTTCTTTACAACAGTCAAGCTTTAGTATATCCCTCGGGACGAGAATCAGTTTGCAGATGCTCTGGCTACCATTTCATCCATGATCAAAGTTCAAGCTGCTAACTTTGTACCTCAAATTTCAGTATCCAGACTTGACAGACCAGCATATGTGTTCGCAGCAGATGTTGTTAAAGATGATAAGCCTTGGTTCCACGACATTAAGTGCTTCTTGGAGGATCAAACATACCCACCTGGGGCATCTTCCAATGATAAGAAGACTCTGAGAAGGCTTGCTGGTAGTTTCTTTCTGAACACTGATGGTTCCCTGTACAAGAGAAACTTTGATATGATACTCCTCAGATGCGTTGATAGAACGAAAGCAGACTTGTTAACGCACGAGGTGCACGAAGGGTCCTTTGGTACCCATCCTGGAGGGCATGCAATGGCCAAGAAATTGTTAAGATCAGGTTATTACTGGATCACAATGGATGCCGACTATTGTGCCTACGCCAGAAAATGTCATAAATGCCAGATTTATGCGGATAAAGTGCATGTGCCTCCGAATCCTCTGAATGTGATGTCTTCACCCTGGCCTTTTGCTATGTGGGGAATTGATATGATTGGCAAGATTGAGCCAACTGCTTCAAATGGCCACAGGTTCATTTTGGTTGCCATTGACTATTTCACCAAGTGGGTCGAAGCGGCTTCCTATGCAAACGTTACAAGACAAGTGGTAGCCAGATTTCTGAGGAGAGATATCATCTGTCGATACGGAGTTCCCGAGAGAATCATTACTGATAATGGTTCCAATTTAAACAACAAAATGATGGCAGAGCTATGCCGGGACTTCAAGATCCAACACCACAATTCTTCTCCTTACAGACCAAAGATGAATGGCGCTGTTGAGGCAGCTAATAAGAATATCAAGAAGATTGTGCAGAAGATGGTGGTCACCTATAAGGACTGGCATGAAATGCTACCATTCGCCTTGCATGGGTACCGCACATCAATCATAACATCCACTGGGGCAACACCGTATCAACTTGTGTATGGTATGGAGGCAGTCCTACCTGTTGAAGCTGAGTTACCCTCCCTACGGGTATTAATGGATGTTAAGCTGAACGAGGCAGAATGGGTCCGATCCCGATACGAACAACTGAGTCTGATCGAAGAGAAGAGATTGGCTGCAATCTGTCATGGGCAGTTATATCAGAAAAGAATGAAGAGAGCCTTCGATCAGAAAGTCAGGCACCGAGAGTACCAAGTAGGGGATCTTGTGCTGAAAAGAATCCTCCCTCCGCATACAGACCACAGGGGCAAGTGGACTCCGAATTATGAAGGACCGTTTGTAGTAAAGAAAGTTTTTTCTGGTGGAGCACTGATGCTCAGCACTATGGATGGTGAAGACTTCCCGTCCCCTGTGAATTCAGATGCAGTTAAAAAATACTTCGCATAAAAATGACCTGCTGGACATAAAAACAAAATGTAAGTCCAGGCAAAAATAGGGCATCCCGGCGAGTCAAAAACAGAATAAAAGACTCGGGCAAAAATAAGGGAAAATAAGCAAAAAACGTACACCCGCTGAGTTGAAAAGCTGCATCGGACAACTCAGGCAAAAATGGGTATCCCGATGGATTGAAAACCCGAAAGGGCGATCCATGCAAAACAAGGGAATAAGCGAACAACTGCATGCTGAATTCGTCTGTATCGTTTACAACTTGGTAAGCTTCAAAAGGATCAAGTTTCTTTCAGAATCAACAAACTTCAGAAAGCAAGATGAGAAGAACGTCAAATGTCATACGAGTCATAGCAAGAGGGAAGCTCCTCGAAAGCGTCGTCAACATTGCCAGCCTTTTGTTTCTCATTTTGTAACAATCCCCTCATTTCAGGGGATTTGTCTCTTTGACTGTATCTCGCCAATTCAGGGCACATGAATTAATAAGATCAGATTTTCAGTCATGTTTTGTCTTGTACATTTTTTATTTGCAAAAATGTCTGATGTCTTAAGAAAAACTGATTGCTTGAATACAGATGCTTATCTTCAAAAATAATAATAAAATTCACATGCTTGCAGGAAATATACTTACTCTCAGAAGTTTCTAAACTCCTATAACGGAATCCGGTAAGGGATACCTCGGGATTACTTGTGCGTTTCTATATCTTTGCAGGATTGCAGGTATCCAAAACGCAACTTGGGGCATGAAAGCTTCACTCCAACAAGCTGACAAATCAACACTCAGTCTTAGCACCCAAAGTGTTTTCTCCCCAGCTGAGTTTCCACTTGCTATTTCTCCCCAGCTGAGGTACCAACCATTCTTCTTCCTCAGCCAAGTACAGAAGCTAGGGAACCACTTCCCCACAGAGTTTCAGCCTCTATCCAGAAGAGCAACGCATGAAGGAATCACAACAGAGTGACGAAAGCTTCTACAAACCCCAGTTGGGTCTCTCACTTACTGGAATAGGTCTATCATTGACCCATTTCCCCAAACAGATACATCTCATCGGATCTACCAGTGATCTCATCCCCAGCTGGGATGTCCATTTCAAACAGATCGACCAGAGATCTCCGCAGCAACGGGATCCGAATCCCGGTTTGGTATCTTTGCATAATCATGGCATTCGCATCATACTCACCCACAAAGCGTAGCATTCCGTCTAATACGGAGCATTACGGCAAAAAGTCAAACATATTGCATAATCATAAGCCATATTTTGAATCAACACTTGTGAATATTGACAATCCGTCAACAATATACAGAATACCCCCCAGATTCCCTAGCAAACACAGTTGCCTTACATGCCCAAACACCAGTATATACTCCTTGTGGCACCCGTCCATGTCATATCTCCAGCAGAAAGCCAAAGACATCCTCTTTGCACTCACATGTACTTATATATATACATTTCCTTGACATTCGTCCATGTCATTCTCCCAGCACAGTAATGTAAACACTTTGTATATCAGATACTTGTTTATACTATACTTTTCTCCTTTCGACACTCGTCCGTGTCACTCTCCCCAACAGTTAAATACTCATCTATACACTACTCCATACTTATACAGATACTCGTCTGTATCTTGTATACACCATTTATATATCCCCGCAGATTCAACACTAGTCCTTGTTCTTTGTTAACCAGTTGATACTCGTCCGTATCATCATCTCAGAGCATGTGTCAAGCGTTTGTTTCTACCTGATACTCGTCTGTATCATAGTCTTAAGGATGCTCGTCCGCATCTTTAATCCATACACTGTGTCAAACACTCGTGTCTTCTTGAATATGGATACTCGTCTGTGTCTACTATTCCCCAGAAAAGTCCCTTCAAACTCAACACTCGTCTGCGTTCTCTGTTAACCCGTTGATACTCGTCCGTATCATCATCTCTGAACACGTGTCAGTATTTGTTTCTACCCGATACTCGTCTGTATCGTAGTCTTAGGGATGCTCGTCCGCATCTTTAATCTGTACACAAACATCTAAACACTTGTACCTTTTGTTTCTTGGATGTAAACACTCGTCCGTGTTTACTATTCCCCAGTAGATCGCCAGCGAAGCAAATTCTTTTTCTATCTAACATTCGTCCTATGTCATGATAAACCCTGAGAGCAGCCGTCCCCTGCTAGGTGGTCATCCTCCACCTCTTGATGATCGTCCTTCATCATGCTCATCCGATGGCCGTTCCCATCGTTGATCTTCTATCCGACATTCGTCCTATGTCGTGATATTTAGCAGCCGTCCCCTGCTAGGTGGTCTTCCTCCACCTTTTGATGATCGTCCTTCATCATTTTATCCAATGGCCGTCCCCATTGTTGATTTTGGTTATCTGGCATTCGTCCTATGTCATGACAAACCTTGAGAGCAGCCGTCCCCTGCTAGGTGGTCGTCCTCCACCTCTTGATGATCGTCCTTCATCATGCTCGTCCGATGGCTGTCCCCATCGTTGACCTTTTATCCGGCATTCGTCCTATGTCGCGATATTTTCGGCAGCCATACCCTGCCAGGTGATCGTCCTTCACCTTAGATGATCGTCCCTCATCTTATCCCCAACAGAGCAGCCGTCCCCTGCTAGGTGGTCGTCCTTCACCTTTGATGACCGTACCTCATCATCTGTTTATTTCATTTATTCTTTAACCTGATGGTCGTCCCCGTCGTGGTCCCTTTTCCTTTTCCTGATGATCGTCCTTCATCAGTTTAGCCCGATGGCCGTCCCCATCGTTAGTTACTTTACTTTATGAACTTGATGGTCGTCCCCGTCATGTTTCATTAATCCCCAGAGAATCTTACAGCTTTATCTTGATGGTCGTCCCCATCATAATCCCTTTTATCCCCAGCGTGTCGGCCGTCCCCGTCATTGCTTCATTTTTCGCACTTTTCTCCAGCATGTCGGCCGTCCCCGTCATTGCTCTTTACCCAGCAGTCGTCCTCTGCTCGACGGTCGTCCTCCGTCGCCCACACTTTACAATATACTTTATTTTCTTTTACAATCTATATCCCTTTTCTTCTTCATTCTGTGAGTGCAAATTTTGGACTGTCTTTGGTATTCAACCATAAGTTATCTTGTTTGCCTGTTAAGCCGTTGCTTACATCCTGCACAGCTAACTCATGTTTGAATAGGGGCAGCTGTAAACACCCCAAATTTTCCCTCACCCATTCACACCATGGCTTGTGATCTCCTCATATGCATAAACTCAATCATAGCATCTCATATCACCTTTTTGATTCACTGCATTGGTTCTAAGTCATCTGCATCTAGGGTTTGTGATCTGAGCAATCCAAGAGCTTCTTGAGCCACTCCAAAGGCCATCAATCACTTCAAATAGGTCCATGTGTGTTCAAGCATCATATTATATCCTCTCAAAGTCAAGAATGTCAAAGAATCACAAGAACTGAGAATGGTATGGAAGCAGAGCCAGGCTTAACTGCACAGATGACCTAGAATTAGGGTTTTGGTTTCAGAGGCCATAACTCCAAATTTTTTGGTCATTCTTGTTTTTATTGGTCTCTATATGGTATAGGGAGTATGCATATCAATTTTCATGAAGAAATTCCATAGGGAAGTCATCTGATCAAGAGTTGACTTTTCAAGCAAGTCAGTGTAAAATCAGGGCATTTGAGGCCCCCAATGACCCAACCAAAGGGCATTCTTCATCATTTTGATTGTATATGATCTTTATTTGATCATAGAAGAAGTTGGAAGTTCACAAAATTGAAGAATTTCAAGTCTTTTGCAAAGTTGACTTTTTGGGCAAGTTTGACTTTTAATGAAATTGCCATTTTAGGCAACTTTTTCAACCTTTACTTTTTGATTCAAAAAAGCTTCAAATGGAAAAACTTTGGTCATGAAAGTTGTATAATGGATCATTCCCTTTTCAAAAAGTACAAGAACATGACCTAATTCATTTTGAATCAAAAGTTATGGCCTTGCAAAGTTGAGCAAAATCATTAAAAATTCACTTTTGCACCAAATGGAAAACTTGCAATTTCTCATGGCAAGCCTTTGTGTGACTTCAACATGACCTCTAATCATCATACCAATGCTACACATGACATAAAATCAGAATTGGCCCAAGGAATTTCTCATTTGTGTGACTTGATTTTCAAGAAATCCATAAGTCATTTTCATAAAGATGCAAAGAGGAATTTTTGGCAAAATCATCCTCAAAGGAGTTATGTGATCACTAATTGGTTTCTATGCATTTCCATGACCAAATGAAGTATCATACACCAAAATTCAGCAAGGATTATCTCATGTACATAACCAAAAGTCATGAAATAACACAAGTGGGCAAGTTGCAAAATCTCCCTCAACTCATGATCCAAATGCTGCAGACTTTCACAACCAATCCAAGGGTCATCCTTGACTCAAGCTGAAGCAAGACAAGCCCTTAGACTGTTGCTGCCATAGCCCATGCTGCAAGTACAAATCAACTTGACTTTTTGGCCAAAACCCCCATACTCTTGGAACAGTGATCAGCCACCTCTACTGACCTGCTCCACAGGATACTCACACATCATGGGAGTGTTATAGCAACTCATTGGCCATTGAAACAAGACACAACACAACCCTCACAAAAATCTGTCAAAAACTCCTCTTCTTCGAATCTCTCTCTACAGCCATCAAACACTCATTTTCTCTTCACCAACAAATCATACACACTCAAGAGAACCAGAATCCACCATTGAAGCAGCTTGAAACCCTACAAATCCTGACTGTGAAATCTGCCATATCAGAACTCAAACTCTCAAATCAGCCATCCACAAGAGCTTTGAGGCATTCCATTGAGTTCAGAGAGGTCAAGGGAGTTCGTTTGCACAAGTGGGAGGTTCTGGAAGCTCACCATTGAAGCTTTCCAGCTCAGGTATGGCCAAGAACACTTTCTCACAGAACTTGTTTTTCTTGTTTTAAAATGAAAGTGTGTGTTGTGCTGATCATAATGATGTCCTTGGAATTGAAAATAGTGAAGAAATGGTCATTTTATGCTTCTCTGAAATTTTGCCCGTGAATGAGTTTGAGTTTGTTTCTCTTTGTTCATGGTTGATGAATGGTTTTTAAGGATGGATTTAGGTTTAATTTGGGGAGGGGAAGGTTTCTGGGCATTTAATTTAACTTGGGGTAGCCTGTAGAGGAAGCTAGGGTTTTGGCCCTGCTGGAGAAGACGACCGGAGCTCATCTCCGGTCGCCTGAAGTTGATTAGGGTTAAGCCTGATTAATTACGCAACTTTAAATCCTGTCCCTTGGATGTTGCTTCCCGCGCGCTTGTGAACGGCCCAGATGAGTCATTATGCCCTAATCCTGATTAATTAAGTAAATCATAATTAATTAAATCAACTTTAAACCTCAGCCATCAGATTGCGCGCGTTTAAGAACTTTGAACCTGGGCCTTGGATTTTGATTACTCCCAGTCTTGTTGACTTGCACGCACAGCCTCTGGATCTCTCAACTTTCCATCTAAGCCACTCATACTGCATACTTTTCATTTTTATTTCATTTTCTTTATATTTTATTTCTCCATTTAATTTAAAATAGTAAAACCTTTTCAAAAATTCTGAAAATTTTTATATAAACTTTTTTTAATTTTCAGAAACCAAAAACATTTTTATTTTTATTTTTTGCATTAAAAAATATTTTTAAATTATTTAAAAGTTTATTTTAAATTAATTAATGAGAATTAATTAATTAAAAATACTTTTAGGAATTTAAAAATCACCAAAAAATTCATGAAACCTTCATAATCATTTAGAAACATTGTCCAACCCTCAAACCAAATTTCTTTTTGATCTTGATGTCTTTTGAGAATTTTTCATGGAATTAAAATCATTTCAAGGCATTATTTTGATCCAAACTTCAAAAAATCATTTCTGCCTAACCATTGAGAGTTGGACTTTGATTCTTTTTGCATTGCATTTTGTTTAGCATGTAGTTTGTGAGATTAAATTAGCATGATTTGATATTTCATTTTCAATTTGTTTGGCATTTTTCTTGTTAAGGTACCCTAAAACCCTAGAAAACTTAGGAAATTCATAACTTGCATTAGGTTAAGAGTTAGAACCCCTCCTTTGGGTAGTGAGTTAGTGTAGGATTAGGGTTACTTTGAATGCATTTTCAATTTTTTATCTTGATGATTGCTTCTGATTTTGGTTTTTGTTTGATGCATTGATCATAAACCCTAATTTGGGTCTCCTTCTGCATTCATCTTGTATTTACACATACAGACTTGCCATGACATTTTATGCATTCATTTGATTCATGATACATCTTAAGACATAGTAGAATCATTTTTGATCATTGCATCTTTCATTTGCCATGTTGTATGTCATTTGCATTTCATGACTTTTCATGAACATCCATGGTTCAAAGCATGCTTCTCTTGCATCCATATGTTTGTATGATCATCCTCATGCCTTGTTTCATGTTTGCATCATCTCTTAGCATCATTAACATCATGTATTTGCTTCTGAATTTGTTTTGCATCATCACATTGCATTCCATTTGCATTGCATTTCATTCCTTTCACTAACTTTTCAGGTGGTAAGTTACCTTGAGAAGTGAATTTGCCTTCACTTCTCACAATCTCTTTTCATCTATCTTATGTATCATTGCTGCATTTTTGTATGTGTATTGGATTAAGCTTGCTCTTTCTTGTTCATCTTACCTTCTTTCTTCAAGCAACTTGACTTCTTAAGTGAAGCAAGTTGTTTTGCTTCTCTTTGCTCCTTTCATCTGCTTCTCTCCTTGGTGGTTCTTTGAAGATCTTTCTTGCAAACCTCACAAACCCTAGGAATGACCAAGCATGATAACAATTAGGGTTTGATTAGTCCCCCACTTAGCTTTTACCTTTGTGTCTCTTTGAGTATTCTCTTCTCATCTCATAATCAGGGACTAAACCCTAAAGGCTTTAAGGCTTTGTGATTAAGCTTATGCCTGCATCCTTCTATTAGGATGCAGTGTGTAACTTTAATCCTAAGTGTTAAACCCTTAATGTGTTTAACTCCTTTAATCAATTCACTTAATAATCATCAAGACATCAAGCTTGTAACTTGGGCCTTGCATCAGGGTTCTAATTCTTCCTTAATTGGTTAAGAAGGACTAACCCTAGTGTTAATGGACAAGTCCCCCTCAAGTTGTCTTACAAATCATAAAATTCACTTCATCATCTTATCACTAACTAAAATCCACTTAACCAAAGGCTTGTTTTGTCATGAGTTTAATCCTTAATCATGGATTAAGTTGAGGAGCTTTCCTCAGCTTAAACATTCTCATCTATTATCCTTCTATTAGGATGGTGTAATGAGTCTGTTTAATCCCTGATTATGGCTTAATCTCATTACTTAACACTAAACAAAAACAACAAAAACATCTAAATAATCACAAGCAAGATAATGATCTTAATCCTACATCAAAGGGTGATTAAGTGTGAGATGCTGACTTCACACTTAAGGTACGCTCATTACCCCTAATCAGAGGGAAGATGTGATGAGTTTACTAACCCATTGGTTTAGGCTTAAGCTCATTAACTTATGACAAACTTCAAAAAAGGCAATAAAACGTTGAAAACTCAAAAACAAACAATAATCGTCTCCTTCGGGATTCTTTTCTCATCTCATTCACTCATAAACGAGAACTTTCTTCTTCCATCTAATGCAAGACAGTTTGCACCTGAGCCAGACAGGTCATACACTTGAGCATAGACAAGTGAGCAGTTCACAAGTCAATTCACCTTTCAGTCTCTTTGGGTCGAACTACGGTGTTCTGAATTCCTCATTGCACGAGAGAATACGTAGGCATAACTTAACAGTTATCGAATAAAAGTCTCTGTATATTCCCCCTCTTTCCAGCCTTTATTCTTTTAGCCTCATGATCTTGAGCATCTTATTCCTGTCCTTACACTGACACTGTACGTACTACACTTTACACTCCTTTTTACACAGACACCTGTACATCCTTTTCCAGCTCTTTATACACAGATTGCACTGACACTACCCCTTTTAAAACACAAATCTTTTAAGCGTGGATCCCGTCGAGTACGATGGACAATCTGGGTGCTAATACCTTCCCAGGTTGTAACCAACCCCCTTTCTCAGTCTCTCTGGTTCGCAAACCGTCTTATCCATATCTTTCTAGGTTTATGCAGCATTACCTTTCCTTCGGGATAAAAATGCCTAGCTGGTGACTCTTTTCATTCCCTGTGAGTTCACTCCTGTGTGTCCTCACATCCCCCCTTCGCCTACCGTTCGCGTCTGTACCCCATTTGACCCGGCTTCATCTGGTGGGAGCGACAGGTAGCTATGAAGCTCTCCATCATTAATTCAAGGTTTGATTTTCTAGGAACATTAGGAGCAGTCTTTTGATATCCTGGTGGTGTAGCTGGCGCTTGTCCTGGTGCATATAAAGCATTGTTGTTCTTATAAGAGAAGTTCAGATGATTCTTCCAACCTGGGTTGTATGTGTTTGAGTACGGGTTTCCTTGAGCATAATTCACTTGATCTGTGGGAATTCCTTCTAATAGTTGACAATCAGGGACAGCATGTCCTAGAACTCCACATAACTCACAGTTAGGTGTTACAGCAGCCACGGTGGCTGTTGGTGTTATGGCCAAGTTGTCGATCTTTTGATTAAGTGCATCAAACTTTGCATTAACTTGGTCCATACTACTCACTTCGTACATACCTCCTTTCGTTGGTTTCTCAGTTGCGACTCTCTCGATTCCCCATTGGTAATGATTCTGAGCCATACTCTCGATAAGTGTATAAGCTTCATTATATTCTTTGTACATCAATGCGCCGCCTGCGACAACGTCTTTTGTCATTCTTGTGTTGTACAAGAGACCATTGTAAAAGGTATGGATCACCATCCAATTAACTAAACCATGATGTGGACAAAGTCTCAGCATATTTTTGTATCGTTCCTAAGCTTCGAAAGTGACTCGTTTTCCTTTTGCTTAAATCTGTTGATTTGAGCTCTTAGCATAGATGTCTTGCTAGGTGGGAAATATCTTGCTAAGAAAACTTTCTTCAGTTCCTCCTATGTAGTTACTGAATTCGAGGGTAGAGATTGAAGCCAGGCTCTTGCTCTGTCTCGTAGCGAGAGAGGAAAAAGGTGTAATCTGATTGCTTCTTGGGTAACTCCATTAGCTTTCAATGTATCTGTGTACTGCATAAATATCGAAAGATGAAGGTTCGGATCCTCGGTAGGATTTCCGGCGAATTGGTTTTGTTGCACGACTGATATCAGCGAAGGTTTCAACTCGAAATCGTTTCGGTTGATAGCTGGCGCGACAATGCTGGAATGCGGTTCAACTTGTGAAGGACTAGCGTAATACTTGAGCGGATGATTTTGTTCTTCAGCCATTTTTGCGTCTTTCGATGTTCCAACTGGTTTAGGTGGATTAACTTGAAGATCTGGAATGTTGTATTTTCGTTGGTATTCTAATATTCGTCTTCTTAAATGTAAGAAGCGTTCTAATTCAAGGACTGGAGGCTGCAAGTCTTTCCCTTGAGAGCGAGTACTTGGCATACAATCGGTAAATTAGATTAGGGAAAATAAATTGTTGCCTTAGTCTAGACAATGCTACTCTAATAGTGCACTAGTGACTAAATCAAAATCCCCGGCAACGGTGCCAAAAACTTGATGTACAAAGACCTAATGTGTCTAACGGTATCTAAACTGCAAGTGCACAGCCTATCGCAATAGTAATAAAAAGATGTCGAACCCACATGGACTTTGTAATCACTCTAGTGCTAGAAGATTTGCTAGTTTAGCTAAGGCGGAAATTTGTCACGGTTATTGTTTTAGGGATTAAAAACGGGAAACTAAACTTAATTAAAGAAATAATAATAAGGCGGTCGGTATGTAATAATATTAACCTATGCGGATCAATCTAGTCTAAGCTTATAAAGATGTTTCACTTAAATAATTCTGTAGAGATTACCAGTTTAAAAATCCTCGACTCACACTCTCGTGGTCTTATCTCAGATCATACTCCTAAAGCCCTATGTCTGCTCTCGCTAGCCCATAAATGTTTAGAAAATAATTTTTGAAAACTTAATAAGTCTAACTCGTTTTAAAGCGCTCTCGCTGTATTTAAATCAAATGCCTAACTTTAGCTATCCGGTTAAAATCTCACACTCTCGTGGTATCGACCTAGCCTATTTTACTTCTCTTACTCTCGTAACAAAAAGCTTGATTTTAATTATAAAAAGTCACAGCCAGAATATAAGTTCGTAAATGTTTTTAGCTTAATTTTGATTCATCCGTTTGGTTGCTTTATTACATACCGACTCAGTTAATTTAGCTACTCATATTAATTAAAACAACAGACGAACACAGAATGTAATTAATAAACATTAAAACATGCATTATATAATGATGACGAGAACTTAACATAAATAAATGAAACTTAATATTAATTGCAAATTAAAACCTGAACAAATAAACTCTTTGGCTCCCTCTTCCACAATCTGGCAAGCTTGGAGCGTCCAAATTAAATAGAGTAACTAAATTCTGAGGCTAAAAGAAAATAAATGCGATAACAATTTCCTGATGTTGGAAATTGTTATTAAGGTAAGGGAAAATAAATTAAAGTAGAGAAAAACAAATACTGCAAAAATGGGTGTAGAAATTGGCAGAGCTTTCGCACAAATTTGGAAATCAAAAACTCCGCCTGGTTCTCGTCTCAGCATCTTCTATTAATAAGCATTACTGGGCTTTCAGTTGAAAAAGAGAAAGTGGACTTTGTGTGCGTTCGTTGAGAAGAATTAGGGAAACATGCTTTACTTGGTTCAGTTGGAGGAGATAAATACGGAGTCAACAAAGACTTCCTTCAATTCGATCGTGACATGTGCGTAACGGGCAAAATTCTAATGTTTAGTGCGTTACTGTCGTAACGAAGTGTCACGGTCGTAAGACCTTAAAAAGGCGCGTCACGGTCGTAAGACCCTTGTGACAATCGTAAGAACAACAAATTCTGCAGTTTTAGCAGAATTGAGTTCTTCTCTTTTATTTTCATGCTAAATTTTGTTCCTTTGATCTTTTTCCATAATTTTGACTCTAGACATATTGTACCTGTAATGTGGCATATAAACTCGAAACAATCGGGAGTTAAAAGGACTAATGTATGATAAAAACGGACTAAAAACATAGTAATAATACGATGCGATTTCTCGTTATCAATTGTTCTAAGAGGATGTGATCTCATGGATGCCTTTCCACACAATTGTCATGAACTTCACATCAGTTAAGCTAATTGGATCAAACATGGTTGCATCAAAATCATATTACATTCCACCATAAGATCATGGATGCAAATGTATGGGATTCAAATGTTCAAGCACAAGCTGGCTGCATTTGAATACTTGCAGGCCCATGATTCTTTCTATGTACCTCATGAAACTTATTCTAAATCACAATGCACTTCAGGATAGTCCTTAGTTCATGCTACTCATTGCCATTGCTTGATCTATACCATAAACTTCATGGAGCTTGCAACATATGATCCAGCTCGAAGGTGGAAGATTCTGGATGTTACAGCTGGCATAACTTCCATAACTGCCTCACTCAGTTAACCTCACTCACTCAGTTAACTCAAGGCATTATCAACCATGGTTAAGGGCCCTATAAAGAAAGATAATCACTTCAGTGGAAGGTTCAGCTCCATTTTCATCACAAAATCACCAAAAATTGCAAAGTGTTCTCTCTGATTTTTCACATTGCAAATTGATTCGAGCAAGTTTTATTATCACCAATCTTGATCCATTCTTCCTCCATTGATCATCTTCATCATCTCAAGCTTAATCACCATGGATTGTACAACCTAAAAGCTTCAAGATCCAGCACTCCACATTGTTGATCTTTACTGCATTTTGGATTCAAACTCTTCAAATTTCCACAATCCTGCTTCAATCTCTCTCAATACATCATCAGCATTATCTCAAGATCAAAATCCATGGAAGGCATAGCTTGAAACATCAAGGAATCAATACTGCATAACATTAAACACCACTGCACTTTCACCAATTACTCAAGATTCATAACTCCCAGAGTGTTTATTTCACTTCCATTGATCTAGATCAAGATCCAGCAAGCTAATGATCATCATCTCTGGCCTTCTAGCAACAATTTGACATCTCTGCAACTCAGGTATGTCCTGAAATTCCATTTGCTCGAATTTCATATTTTTTATTGGTTTTATGTTGATTGAGGCCTGATAGAGGTTATGCATTGACTGGCTAGTTGATATGCATGGTAGATGCATAGATTCAATTTTCAGGCATAGATTCTTGCTTTCGATTCAGGAAATTTAGGAACCTTAAATGATTTTTGAAGCCATATTTATGATCAGTGAAGAGAGGAGAATACATTGATGGTCATGATTTCATTTTAGTGATGTTTAGGGTTTGCCCTACCGGAATAGTGAATGGAGAAGATGACGGAAATTCATCTCCGGTCATCTGAACAATGCCCTAACTTATTTCTCAGGTTTAAGTCCCAGCCTTTGATCTTTTACCATCCAACGTCTGTGAGCATGCCAGCGCATTAATGAGGCTTTGCATCTCACGTGCTTCCAAACCCCAGCTTCTGTTGACCATTGACTTCTATCCACACCCGACGCGTGTTTGACATGAGCCCATTTATGTTGTTTTTGTTGCTTCCAGCACCCCCCAGGCCCAAAGCAATTAATTTCATTTTATTTATTTTTCTCATAATATTACAATTTTGTTTCCTATTTTTAAAAATACCAAAATGCATCAAAAAATTACTATTTAATTAATATAGGATCTTCATAATTTTCTCTAATTTTCTATATTTTTAGATTTTATTTTTATTCATTTTTGAAGTTAGAATTAATTCCCTCTAATTGTTCCACAATTTCTTCATTTTGACCAATCCTTTTCTACATTTTTGTTCTCCTAAATTAAAAATGATAAAGATACCATTCCTTTTGCATTCTCTTATTGATTCATCATACTTCCCCCAAATATTTTTCCCTGGATATTTAGGCCATGTTTAGGTCCTTTTGAGTCCATTCTTCCATATAGGTTCATATAAACCCTAATTGCATTCTAGTGATTCTTTGACCATTCAAAATTAGGAGTCTTTGTGAGATATTTTGTACACAAGTCATTCTCTGGATTGTGATGTTCAATATTAAATTTCATAAATTTTCTAAGTCATTTGATATTTTTCCCAAGTTACTTAAGTCCTAAGTCATTTTTGCCCCTTTTTGCAAGGTTCCTTCTCTCCATTTGAATAAGGCATTCATGCCATTGATCTAAGGTATTGATTCTGAGTTTAGTAGGTAATATTAAAGGTTCTTAAGTGTAGAGTACAATCATTGGGTCCTTGTCTTTTGATTTTAGGATTTGCTTGAGTCATAAGTTGCCTTTGCCTCCTTTTGACCTAATTCTTCTTCATCCTCCATCTTAACCTTTCAGAACCAATTTTGTGATAATCATTGCAAGTTTAAACCACATCTTAACACTTCATCAAGCCCCATGGTCTTTGTATGGGGAATTCAAATCCTCTTGGTCATGTTTAAGTTGTATTCTAAGTCTCTTTCTTCCTTTGAAGTTTTATATGCATTTCTTCTCATTCTCACACCATTCCACATAGAGTTTGCATCCCTTTCACTTGAAAATCTTTTCTCCCATCTTGTTTTACATCTTAGGAGACTTTGATTAGGTGTTAGCCCCTGGATTTTCTTTTCACCTTAGGGTTTATACAATTTTAGCCTACTTAACCATTTAAGTTTCTTCATTGTAACTTCACCTTAACTCTTATTAAGGTTTAACTTCCTTTTAGGAAATAGTTTGAATTGTTCACTCTTATAGCTTTAGAATACTTAAGTTGAGTTTAGCTACTGACTTTTCAAGTTTTCCATCTTATAAGTTGCCTTAGGCTTAGGTATTTTTCTTAGGAGTTCACTAATTTTTTCTTTAGATAGTGTGGGTTGTTTTGAAAGATTTACCATGTTATAATTGTTCATTTTTCTCCATCATGCTAACATTTGTTTTGTAGGGGGGAAGATAAGGTAATTACTTCATTATTATTCCTTTATGAATTTATTTGATTTGCCTTAGCACTTTGGTGCTTTGTTCATAGGACCCCTTTCTTTCTTTAGATTTCAACTTAACTTCCTTAGGAAGTAAGTTGAATTCTAGTTTGCTCTTTCTTCTCCTTAGGTTAGAATACCTCATTAACCATAGGACCACACTTTTGTACATAATAAGATGACTTAGGGTTGTGTATTAGTCCCCCATTATCTTTGACCTTTACCTCTTGAGTCTTTCTCTTCTCATCTTCAAACAAAATCCAAAAAGACTTAGTAAATGTATGAAAGGATCCCTTGTGTATAGCCTTATTCCATGGGGCACTTGCATTCATTACATCTTGGAATGGTGTAGGCTTGTCTAACATGATGTACAAGTATTATCAAGGGGTTGTTTCACAGAGAAAAATCTAAAAGATACTTCTTCACAAAAGCTACAAAAACACTTAATAAAGTTCAACAAGCTAGTGAACTTAAACCCTAATTCATGGAAACCAGTCTTGGATAAATTCTCCTTGCTGGGTGTGCTTGTTCTATTATTCCATCTTGGAATGTAATAGCAAGTACACAATCCATGAAAAAGAGTTTTAATTCACTTCCTTGTGCCAAATTCATAAAAAAAAACTCTTAAAAAGCAAGCAACAAACAATAAGTGACTTTCCTGCGGGAACTTCTTTCTCATCTCATTCATTCTGAATGCGAACTCGCAATGACTTGTCTCATTTGCAAGACGGTAAACTCACTCATACCAGACGATCCTACAACACTTGAGCATAGACATACGCAGTTCTAGTTATAAAAAAACACAAATAAATAGTTCCCGCCTTAGTTAGACGAAATACGACAACTCTGATCCTCATTTTCTCGATGAGGTACGTAGGCAGTGAGGTAGGGGCCGTTCGAGCACATTCTTTATTTTCCCTACATGTCCCCCTTTCTTTCCATTTTCTTTTCCAGTTCTAGTAGTAGTTTTATTCAGCAGTAACTTTATTCTCTCATCCTTTGAAACAAACTTACAAGCATGGATCCCGTCGGGTACAACAGACGATATAGGGTGTTAATACCTTCCCAGGTCATAACCGACTCCCGAACCCAGATCTTTGGTTCACAAGGCCTTGTTCTTTCCTTCTTCCTCAGGTTTGTGCAGCATTACCTTTCCAGTATTTCGGGATAAAAATGCATGGCTAGCGACTCTACCTTTTCCGCGCCGCTTTCGCATTTGTACTAGGATGAAAATCCCGAGAGTGACACACAGGAATGAAGCATAAGCTACTCGGAATCGGTGATAAATAAGAGGGCAAACTTTGGGGTGTTACAGCTTCCCCTATTTAATCACTGTAGACCTGAATGAATGATAGAAATGGCTTTTAGACGTTCATGGTATGGAGAGATTGAATACTCGAATAAACTGGGAAATTTGTACTATGTGGGAAATTAGGAAGTAAGTTAATGAATTACATCTTCGATCAATACCACCAAGGGACCACGAAGCGGGCAAACCGACCTCAGACGGTTGGAAAAGAATATCATCGTCAAATGAAAACCTAACACCACCTATCATCCTCAAATGATAGATGCAACAACTAACCTCTAAAGGATTTCAAGAAAAGAATGTCATCCTCAAATGATAACTCACAATAAGATTCTCAGATCTGCCACGAAACCATCCCCGAATAGGATTGAAATGGTATATTGGCCTCGATTGGTAACCAGGAACACAAAGACTAAACTCAGAAAGACTCTGCAAAAGAGACATACTGACCTCAATCAATAGACTCAAAACAGTTTACCATCCTCGAATGATAACCACAACAAACAGGGCCGACCTCAGAAGGACTTGAAGAAAAGAATGTCATCCTCAAATGACAACTCACGATAAGATCCTCAGATCTGCCACGAAACCATCCTCAAATGGGATCGAAATGTATACCGGCCTCAGTTGGTAACCAGGAACACAAAGACAAACCTGGAAAAGAATTTGAAAGAGAGACTTACTAACCTCAATCAATAGACTTAAAACGGTTTACCATCCTTGAATGATAACCACAACAAACAAGACTGGCCTCAGAAGGACTTAAAGAAACAGAGAATGCAATCCTCGAATGACAATTCAAAATAAGATCCTCAGATCTAACACGAAACCATCCTCGAAATGGTATATCGGCCTCGTTCGATAACCAGGAACACAAAGACTAACCTCGGAAAGACTCTGCAAAAGAGACATATTAACCTCAATCAATACACTCAAAATGTTTTACCATCCTCAAATGATAATCACAACAAACAAGACCGACCTCAGAAGGACTTGAAGAAACATAAAATGTCATCCTCGAATGACGACTCAAAATAAGATCCTCGGATCTAACACGAAACCATCCTCAAATGGGATCAAAATGGTATACTGGCCTCGGTTGATAACTAGGAACACAAAGACTAACCTCAGAAAGACTCTGCAAAAATATATTGATCTCAATCAATAGACTCAAAATGGTTTATCATCCTCGAATGATAACCAAAACAACAAGACTAACCTCAGAATGACTTGAAGAAATAGAGAATGTCATCCTCGAATGACAACACAAAATAATATCCTGACCTCAGACAGAATTAACAGAAATTAGCTCATCGCATTTAGATGAAACTCAACAGAAATGAGACCATCACACTCAGACGAAATCGAAGGGAATGAGACCATCATACTTAGACGAAATCAAAAACATGAGATCATCGTACTTAGATGAAAACTCAATAGAAACGAGACCATCGTACTCAAACAGACTCGGCTGGGGAATAACAAGTGTTCTCTGTGGGGGCACCATTAGTAATGCTTCAGGTTTTTGTGCAAAGTACCGAACTTGCTTATGCTTCGTATGCATATGTTTGAATTTTTCCATGGCTTAATGCTCCATAATGATGGAAATGCTACACTTTATGAGGATGCAAATGTAATGATGATTACTAAATGCAAATGCAAGGGGATCTCCTGACAAGGAGATAACAGGTATCCCAGGTAGCTTTACTGGGGAAGAATCAATCACTACATTGATGTAATGAATCCATGGGGAAGAGCTACTCTACAGGGGATACCGTTTGTGATACACTGGCTCTGAATTGTCACCATTGCCAAAACTAAATTGGAATTTGAGATCGGAGAGCGATGATCCTGCTGGGGAGAATCTTAATTAGTTTGAACCTGATTGGGAGGTACGCCACCCGTAGAACTCCGTTGGGGAAGTAATAACTTTCTGACATGGGTGAGGAAAGGGTTTGTTGATACTTTATTGAGGAAACAATCTGCTAGGGGAAAATTCAGCTAGGGAATTCCTCAATTGCACAGTGTTCGGTCTGGGGGAGAGATGCCAATAAGGATTGGACTTTGCTCGGCGACCTCACTGGGGAAGATTACAACCAATACGGTGTAAGAAGGAAAACCATCCAACTTCTCACCATCTTCGCCGCTGCTAGGGAATAATGACTTTTCCTATACTGTTGGATATAAGAAATAAGAATCTCCATATACCGTTGGGGATGAGAAGACTCTGGTGGAGAATACCTCCCTTCTAGGGAAGGAATCTCTGCTTGGGGAGAATACCAACCTTCTATTACCTTGCTGGGGGAGAATTCGATTTCCAACTACTGGGGATGATGGAGGGAATCAATGAGAATGCTTTCTGCTGAAGATGTCTCTTGCTGAGGATAAGAGATATAAGGCGTCTCATGTTGGGGATGAGATGGTGATACCTTTTACCCTGGGAGTACCAACCTTCTTCTTATGGCTATTCTAGAGAAAAGATAGTCTAATGAGACTTGCTAAAGAATCTTGCTTGATGAAGTCCGCCAAGGAAAGGTTCCTTGACACCTTGTGTTGGCGATGGCTTTGTTTCTCTGTACATGCATATTTTTAAATATAACAGATAGTTATTGCAAAAGAGAAAGTTAAACAAGCCTACATGCCCTAGGTTCACGGTCTGTATCGGCCATCCCTGTTACTCAACAAATAAGATACCTGTCAAGTGTTTTAACCTTAAGCATGCATTATAACGCATTGATGTATTCACAATGCAATATTCATCACAATTGTTGGACATCTTCGCAAACAATCAATGGTATATGTAAACAAAAATAAATGATCTAATTGGATAAAAAGCATTTTATTGACTGAAAAGGGGCCATGAATAGGAATTACACCGGGAAGCAATCCCTAGAAAGAGGAAATTGCACAAAAGGAAAATAAACTATCCTAATGGCAATGTGAAAATTGGATCTCATCAAGTTCCAATCCGACTATGACTCATATGTCCTCGAGAATTTCTATGTACTTCACATTTGAGGAAGATGATTAGACCGATTCTTTACCCTCAGGTTGTCCCTAATTGTAGATGGTGAGTCACATAACTCGCAGACCGCAGTTGTTCGTTTCAATCCCTCTTTTATGTGGATCGCCCTTTCGGGTTATCAATCCACCGGGGTACCTTTTTTGCCTGAGCTATCCAATGTGGCTTTTCAACTCAGCGGGTGTACATTTTTTCATTTATTTCCCTAACTTTTACCCGAGCTTTTATCCTGTTTTTGGCTCGTTGGGATGCCCTTTTTTGCCTGGACTTTTTTTTCTATTTTAGTTCAGCGGGTCTCTTTTATACGAAGTATTTTTTAACTGCGTCTATGTTGACATGGGATGAAAAGTCCTCTCCATCCATAGTTGTTAACATTAAGGTTCCGCATGAGAAAACCTTTTTAACCACGAATGGACCTTCATAGTTGGGTGTCCACTTCCCCTGTGATTTGTTTGAGGAGGAAGGATCCTTTTTAGCACTACATCGTCGGGTATGTAGCATCGAGGTTGCACCCTTTGGTCGAACGCCCATTTCATTCTCCGTTGATACAACTGTCCATGGAATACTGCTGCTAAACACTTTTCTTTGATGAGGCTCAACTGATTGAATCTGGATTGGAGTCACTCAGCTTCCTCAAGCTTAACATCCATCATTATCCTCAAGGAGGGGATCTCGACTTCAACTGGTGGGACTGTCTCCATACCTTACACTAGTTAGAATGGGGTTACCCCTGTTTAGGTGCGCACAGATGTTCGGTACCCATACAATGTGAATGGCGAAATCTCATGCCAATCTTTATATGTCATAACCATCTTCCGTACTATGTTCTTGATATTTTTATTGTCCACCTCGACGACGCTGTTCATCTTCGGGAAGTACGGAGAAGAGTTGTGATGTTCGATTTTGAAATCCTGACATTGAGCTATCATCATCTTGTTATTGAGATTGGAACCATTATCAATAATGATTCTTTTTGGTGTTCCATATCGACAAATAATATCCCTCTTTATGAATCGGGCTACAACCTGCTTGGTAATATTAGCATAAGACACCGCTTCCACCCACTTAGTGAAGTAGTCAATGGCAACCAGGATGAAACGATGACCGTTAGAAGTAGTTGGCTCAATCTTGTCGATCATATCGATACCCTACGTGGCGAAGGTCCAAGGTGAAGACATCACTCTCAACGAATTAGGAGGCACATGCGGGAGTACTTGCAGCAATCATATTTTATGGTTATCCAATAATATCCCGGTCTCAAAAGTTTCTTCGCCATGGCATGTCCTCCAGCATGGGTACCGAAGGATCCCTCGTGAACTTCATGCATTAACATGTCTTCTTCGTGTCTATCCACGCATCTGAGTAAGACCATGTTGAAGTTCCTTTTGTAAAGCACATCATCTTGATTTAAGAAGAACCTACCTGCCAACCTCCTCAAGGTCTTCTTATTTTTGCTGGATGCCCCTGTAGGGTATTCCTGAGATTTCAGGAAACACTTGATATTATAGTACCAAGACTTATCATCATCAACACCATCCGCAGCAAACACATAGACAAGCCTTTCGAGATGAGACACCACGATTCTTGGCACATAATTCCATTGCTAAAATTTAATCATGGATGATAAGGTTGCTAGAGAATCAGCGAATTGATTCTCGTCCCGAGGTACATAATGAAGCCTTATCATCGTGAAGAATGTCAAGAACCTCCTGGTGTAATCCCTGTAGGGAATCATATGTGGTTGATGAATAGGCCACCTTCTGTTAACTTGATTGAAGACCAAAGCTGAATCACCAAAGATACCAAGAGTCTTAATTCACAAATTAATCTCCTCCTCGATCCCCATTATACAAGCTTCGTATTCTACTTCATTGTTAGTACACTCAAATGTCAACCGGGCAGTGAAGGGCATATGAACTCCTTCCGGTGTGACAATGACTGCACCAACTCCGTTGCCATTCATGTTAACGGCCCCATCAAACATCTGACTCCATTTGAATTCAGGGTCTGGCCCCTCCTCCGGAAGTGGTTCTTCATAATTGTCACACCCTAAATTTTGACCATTTTTTTCTTGTAAATATTTTCATTCATCTGGCGCATTTCATAGCATTATCGATAGTCGATCATTTTTTGCATATTTTTTAAGTTAGACATCTCACTCATCTAAATCATGCATATTCCATTTTATTTATTCCATATCAATTCTTATTTCATTCTTCTTTTTATAGAACCAATTTTATTTTAGTTTTTAATTTAGTTTAATTTTAGCTTTAATTTTTAATTTGGGATTAGCCAATTTTAATTTAGTTCTTGATTTGTAAATCATTTATATTCTTATTTTCGTTAATTTATGATTTAAATTCTATTTATTTTAATAATTTAATCCATTTTTTTTGTTTTTTATTTAAATTTAAGTTGTTTTATTTAGTTAGATAGTTAACTTAGATTTATTTAGAATCCAATTAAGTTTATTTTTATTTTAAATTTAAATTCGGTATTGTAACACCCTAATTTTTGCCCTAAGGTTTCTTCGCATATCATCTGCATTTCGCATACAAACAATATCGCACTGGCTTTTGAGTTTCTCCTCAGATGTGGGTCTATGCTTCGCAGAGGATCACCATTGTTTTTTATTTCTTTATATTTGTTTATATTTACTGATCACTAACCAAAATACAAAAAAAAAAATATATGTTGCAATATTCTTCTTCTTCTCTGTGTTGCAGGCTTTCAAAGACAGGGCAATGATTTCATTCAGATGCGTTTGTTCAGTCACAATTCGATTTCAAGTGGATGTTTGACCTAATATTAGTCAAACTATCAGATAAATTGTTTCGACTGCCAGTTGAGTGTGCCAGTAATTCATTCATCAGGCAATGCGTTTTCAAAGTACAAGTTGGGTTGTGTGACAGTGTTTTTTGTGCGAAGTTTGGTTTGTTCATCAGTTATTAGACTGGGTTTTGTGCGAGGTTTGGTTTTAATCTTCAGTGTTTATCAATTCATTAGTTCTTCAGTTCATCAGCGATTCATCTGAGGATTTATTTTCCTCAATTTGGTTTCGAATCATCAGGGCATAATCAGACAGTTTTCAGATGACAGTTGTGGTTTGAGTTGCAATTTATTCAACTGTTCAGTGGTTCTTTGGTTGGCTGTGTCCATTTCATCAGCTGGCTTGTAAAAAATCAGAGGTTGGTTGTGGGCTTGAAAATGAATTCCTCATCCATTTTCTTTCCGATTAAACCTTTTTTTTATCCATTTACCCATCCGTATACCTTTTTTATGACCATTTTTCATTATCCATTCTTTTCGATTTTTTACCAAATCACATTATCCAAATATTATCCATATATCCATTGTTTTTTATTCTTTCGCAAATACTTTTCTTATCCATTCTATCCAATTTCTTTTCCATTTTTTTCTAAATCACATCATATTATCCATTTCTATCCATATCCATTCATATTTCATTTTTTTTGACATCCCATTTATCTCGTTCACTTTTAATCCATTTTTTATATTCAATTTACTTGTTTCATTCGTATTCCAATTTTATTCTCATATCAAATAATTTTTTTTAATTTTATATCCATTATCCATTTTTAGGAATTTCCAATATTTTTATTATATTTCTATCCATATAAATCATTTTTTTTTATCAATATTTTTAACAACCAATTTCATTTTATTTTAACCCACAATTTCTATTCAAATATTAATTAAAAAATAGAGTCCAAGGCATCATCAATCCTATGCGCAGCTGACCCTACATCTCGCAAACGACACGCATCAAACAACAACAGCTTCAAACAAACAAGTACAAGCCAGCTTACAACAACAAGCTATCAGCCTTACGAAACAAACCATAAGCCTCAGCTTTTGCTAGCCAATTCCTGCACGCCGCAATTCAACAAGCCCCAGCTCTTCACAACTTCCTCACGCACGTCATCCGCACGCTTCTCGCACGAGCTTCACGAAAAGATCACCTGAAAAATCAAATATCAAAACAACAGAAGCAAAACAATACACGAGACTTTTGCGACCCAAAACGCAACTGATTCATAAGCCAAACGCAGCAACAATTAAAATCACAAAAACTATGATTTGAAATGAAAACTCACACGGATATTTCGTGAACCTCAAAACGCTCCCAATCTTCTCAAAACGGCATCACCTTCTTCATTCATTCTCCTTTAAATAGAACCCTCCTCTCACTTCAAATTTAAGCTTACATAGCCTCTCAAATTGCTGCTCAAATCAATTCAAATCCCTAACCCCTTTTCTCCTTCCAACACCCACCATCTTCAATTGATCTTCAACCATAAGCATCAACAAAAATCCGAAAATCAGAAGAGAGAATCCGAATCGGTTTGAATCGGAGAGAGAAGACTTGCGATTGAGAGAAGAAGAAAGTTTCGAAGAAGAAGAACGTTTCTGGATTTCATTTTTTTGAGGGTGAGGGTTCCGTGTTTACCCTGTTTATGGCCCTATTTTTCGCCTCTTAGCTCTCGGAGAAGAAGAAGATGTGGCTTCTTCCATTTGTTTTTTTTATTCTTTAATTTTTAATAAACTGAATGTTATGATTTGTTTGGGCTTGGATCACTTGGATCCATTTGATATCAACACCTCCCGCTGACTTCCACTATCACCATTCCCTTTTGTTTTTTTTTCTTCTTTATTTTGTTTCCATTAATTAACTTTGTTTTCATAAATGTTTTTACAATTTATTTTGATTAAAGAAATTTAAGAAACGTTGTTTTAGAAAAATATTTGAAAAGTATATTGTTTAGAAACCTTTTTTTAGAAAAGGAATTTTTAATGAAGAGAGTTTAAAAAATGATTAAAAAATTATTTCAATTTCTTTTTATGGATCTATTTTTTAGATCCATTTGTTCTTCATCTTTTTTCTCTTTTGGTCGATGACAATCTCCGATTCGGGATTGTTGATTTCCGATTAGTTTAATCTTCATTATTTCAAATCTATAGATGAATGATCGTTTGGATCATTCTCCGTACTTTGAGATCGTGATAGGTTGCTTTTTGAGAAAATCAACAAAAATCTCGATTAAGATTAGACCTTCCTTTTTCTTTTAGTGTGGCATGTTTTCGGAGAACGATCCATTATATCGTTTCTCTAACATGTATTAACACGAATATTTTCCACTTTAATTAGTGGTGGCCGGCCTCATTTGTAGGGTAATTACTCCGTAAATTACTCGGCGATTGCTTAACATAGACCTAAAGTTGTCCCGATTCGAATTAAGATCCACTTGGATCCGGTTGCCTCGATTTTATTATTTCTTGTTGTGGTTATGCTTGATTAAGTTCATCATACCACTTTATATTGTAAATATTATAATATTGTGAATATAATAATCCGTTTAAATTTAATCTCTCGCACCTTATCCTTTTTATTTTAATCTCTTGCTCCTTTATCTCTTTATATTGCTTTATCATATTATATCATATATCATTTGTTTATGTTCATATTGTGCTTGTTTTTTTTTTATTTTGTCCATTTGGATATCAAAACACTTAATAAAGGATTGAACACTTAAAAGACTTGTGACTTCTAATTTTGGACTTATGGTTACTATCCCTTTGCTTTTGGAGAATGGACTTAGACTTTAAGATCTTCCCCCTTGCTCAAGTTGGAATGGATTAGAAACCTCGGCCTCAAGATTATTTCATTAGCCTTTGAAGATGGAAGTCCGAACTTTGAAGAATTGTGCATATTATGGTTTGGTAAACTCTTTTCTTAACCTTTTAATTCAAGTACTAGGATTAGTCCCTTCATCTCTTCCCCATTCTTTAATTTTCAAAACTTCTCCCTATTTCAAAAACCTTCTTGTTTTCAAACTTCAATGCTTTCATAAACAAACCTTGACTTAGGTCAAGCGATTTTTAAACTTTTCACTTTATTTTCTTAATCAAAGTTAATTCATGTAAATATATCAAAAACCATTTTCTTACATACTTTAAAAAACACAAAACCCACTCATTTGTTTTTGTGCCTTTGTGCACCTTTTCTTTTTTTTCACATGTTTAGATATGATTCATCTTTTCTAGCGGAATTATTCGCTAAAAGATGACGACTTATCTCTACATTCTAAAATCAATTCAACTCATTGTTTCTTTTCAAATTTTGTACCACGAACTACGAGGTTTTGATCTCGCATTGCACTTTGTGGGTACGTAGGCATGAGGCATTAAAACCTCATCAAACACAAAATCATTAAAAAATATTCTTCTCCTCATCTCTTCCATATTTTCAAGCAAACCAATTTCAGACCAAAAAAGCATTAAATATTTCAAAGGGCTCCCGTGGAGTACCACGGACGAGTCGGGTGCCTAAAACCTTCCCGATTCGTAACCAATCCCCTTACCCAATCTCTGCTTGTTTCTTTTAGATTTTGCTTTTAGACTCCTAGGTTTTTATTCGTTCTTTTACCTTTTTCCTTTTGGAAATAAACAAAAGCGCGGTGGCGACTTTGTGTTCATCGAGTTAATTTAATCAATAACTTACACTCACGATTTTACCGCTGCAGAAAAGTGGCGACTCTGCTGGGGAGTAATCTCTAAGCGGATTTAGCCTACTTTGATTTATTTACTGCTTTGGTTTTATTTGTTTGTTATTTGGTTGTTCTGTTTTGGTTTTGGTGATCCTCTGTGTGAGATAGATTCTAACCCGGATCTGAGTTGAAACTTATGATAGGACGGCGATATTCGAAGTGATATGTGATGGAGTAGTCCAAAGCAATATCAATTTGATAATCTCCACTCGGTTAGGCTCTCTTGGACTATCAATGTCATGACGAGTAATCGTACGTGGCATTATTTTCCGACCTTGAGCTGATCATACTGAGGACCTTAGAACCCTTAACCCATCTAAGCCAATTTAGGAACGTAGTGTGGAAACTGTCTGGGTGTAAACCTAAGGCGGTTGTCACGCGATACTACACTCGGACGAGGTCTATTTTAAGGATGTTATCGGTTGGGGAGTAATCCAACGTACCGATGATATTCTAAAGATGGTTGTTAACTCCGGGCACCTCTGTTAGCACCCTTTTGGTTTTCTGCAGGTACAATGAAGACAAAACCTTAGTACTTACCTGTGTTGGTTGGTGTTCTGTTACCTTGACTTCATGCTCGTGACTCGGAACCTAAGCGCGTGTGCCTTTTGTGATCTTGTTTGTGTTTGTTGCATACATGCCATCATACATTCATGAGCATTGTTCGTAAGATTTCAAAGGACTTATAAGGAACTTTTGCAAAATTTCAGATGTCTATGGCTATGAATTTTGAAAGGAGGAACACAAAGAAGTACACTTTCAAGAATCCTAATGTTGTAGAGTTGAGAAAGCTAGGAGCTTTGGTTGTTGATACCCAAGAGTTCCGAAGATGTCATGGGAAGCTTTTGTATATGTTGGATACTGATGTACCTGAGGGGATTCTCCCTACTCTAGCTCAGTTTTATGATCCGTTGCACCATTGTTTCACTTTTCCGGATTATTAGCTTGTGCCGACTTTGGAGGAGTATTCTTATTGGTTAGGTTTGCCTATTCTGGATAAGGAGTTTCTTTTCACTAGTTTAGAGAAGGAGCTTACTATTAAGGTCATCGCCAAAGCGCTGTTTCTTAAGGAATCTGATCTTAATGGGATGTTTCTTCCAAAGGGGAGTGTTCGTGGTATTAATGCTAAGTTCTTGATGGGAAAGGCTTCTACTTCACTTGCTTTGGGTCATAAGGATGCATTTGAGGCTATTCCTGCTTTGCTTATCTATGGGATTATCTTGTTTCCAAACTTGGATGGTATTGTGGACGAGAATGCTATTCAGATCTTCTTGAAGAAGAACCCGGTTCCTACCTTGCTTGGAGATATATATCATGCTTTTCACTATAGGACCTCCAAGGGTGACGGAGATATTGTATGTTGTCTGCCTCTTCTTTATAGGTGGTTTATTTCGCACCTACTGAAGTCGTATGTTTTCAAGGACAATAGAGAGAATCGAAGATGGTCTCAGAGGTTGATGTCACTTTCTCATAAGGACATGACATGGTATAGTTCTCATTACGACACCGGAGTTCTTATTGATAGTTGTGGAGAATTTCCTAATGTACCTCTTCTTGGTACACGTGGGGGAATTAGCTACAACCCCATTCTGGCTAGACGACAGTTCGGTTATTGTTTGAAGGATGTTCCAAAAAATATTGCCTTATCCCATTTCTTCTTTCTTAATGGTGTTGATCATATAGAGATGAAGAAAAGGATTGCTCATTCTTGGCATGCTGTTCACCGGAAAGAGAAGGGCCAATTGGGAAGACAACATCTTCTTCCTTCCGAATGTTATATTCAGTGGGTTCGATCTAGAGCTTCCAAGCTCAAGATGCCTTATCCATCTGAGGAGCCTATGTTTCCCATATTGCCTTTGTCTGCTTTTCTTCCTCCTATTGATGAGAAGTTGGTTCTTCAAGAAGAGTTAGAGAAGATGAAGAAAGAGAAAGAGGAATGGTTACTTGAGAGGACTATTATGCAGGAGCAGCTTAAGGAGAAGGATGATCTTATTGAGCTACTTGAGCAGCGTGTCACGAAGAGGCCGAGAGATGATTTATTTTCCTCTAGTACTCCATCTACTATTCCTCCTACTTCCGGTGCTTGGAAGGCCATTGTTGATAAGCTGGTGAAAGATAAAGAAGATATGGAAGAGCGGTACAAGAATGAGATCGAGAGGATTCGTATGAAGTATCAGCCAGGATTTGGGACTTCTTCGGATATGATTCCTTAGGCCTAGTTTACTTTTCCTCTTATGTATTAGGATTATTGATGTTTGTACTTCATTTGTAATTCTCACTTTGATATTAATAAGAATGAGTTTTTAAGTATTTCAAAAATGTTTCTTTATGAATATTGCAAATTAACTTATAGTCCTTTGAAATCTTTGCATTTGCATACGCATAGCATGCATCATACTCGCATTTTTGTCTTGCTTTTCAGTGTTCTCCAGGGATCTTATTGTTGTTTCTTGGTCTTCATTCAGTGTTCCTGTCAAGCTGACTCATCGTTTTGATACTCGGGCTAATCGGAGAAGAGTGATGGAAACTTTGCAACAAGAGAATCGCGAGCTGCGCGAAGAGGTTACTTATCTGAGGGAAAGCTTGGAAAGAGTGTCTGCTATGATGGAAAATTTGGTGGCTGCTCAGAATCAGCCACCTCCTTCTCCTGTTCAGAATACTGTCATCTCTGAGGTTGTTACCGCAACAATTCCTGTTGAGACTGTTATTTCTCCTCGCTATCGTATGCCTGCTAGCACACTTTGGGGCATGCCAGTTGATTTTATTCCTGCTGGGTACCGTCCTCCTCATCATCCGGAGACTGCTGCATTTAATACTCTCCCACCACCAGTTTGGACTACTCTTCCTCCAGTTGTGACAACTGTACCGCCTGTGGTACACACCATTCCGCACCATGATGAAATGATTTACCATGCTGAGCCCAGTGAAGGTGCTGGAGTTGCTGAAAGACTTGATGACTTCCAGGGACGCTTTGTTGAGATCCAAAGGGAGATGAGAGCTTTGAAGCACAAGGATTTGTTCGGAAAATATGCCTATGACCTGTGTCTGGTCCCTAATGTTAAAGTTCCTTACAAGTTCAAGCTGCCTGAGTTTGAGAAGTACAAAGGCAACACTTGTCCGTTGAGCCATTTGACAATGTATGCAAGGAAAATGTCTGCTCAGACTGATAATGATAAGCTGCTGATTCACTATTTCCAGGACAGTTTGACCGGTGCACCCATGAGGATATGGCACCAGATAGAGATCAACTTCATGCTATGTCCCAGAAGGACAAGGAGACTTTTAAAGAATATGCGCAGAGATGGAGAGAGCTGGCAGCCCAGATTGTTCCTCCGCTGGAAGAAAAAGAAATGACGAAGATCTTCTTGAAGACGTTGGGCTCTTTTTATCATGAGAGAATGATAGCAAGCGCTCCTTCTGACTTCACTGAAATGGTGAGCATGGGGATGCGTTTAGAAGAAGGTGTCCGTGAAGGACGGTTGAGTCAAGAGAATAGTAATGGTTCAAGCTCTAGAAGGTTCAATTTCGGGAAAAAGAAAGAAAATGAGACTAATGCAGTATCCCGTGAAAGTTATAGAAGAACTCACAGTCGTGGGAATCACCATTCGCAGCATGTGGCTTCTGTAACACCGATGATCAACGTGGCTCCAACTGTGCCAGCAGTTCCAAAGTACCAACCTCGCTATCAGCAACCTTCTGTGCAACAAGGTGGTAATCAACAAGCTCGGGCTAAGCCCAGTTTTGATCCTATTCCGATGCCGTATGCGGACTTGCTTCCGTCTTTGATTGCAAAGAATCTTGTGCAAACTTGTCCTCCACCTCCAGTTCCAGAGACTATTCCATGGTGGTATAAGCCAGAGGCTCGTTGTGCTTTTCATCAAGGTGCCCCGGGGCATGATGTTGAGAATTGTTATCCGTTGAAGTTTGAGGTACAGAAATTGATGAGGAACAATGTTCTGTATTTTAATGATGTTAATCCAAATGTGCAGAAAAATCCGTTGCCGAAGCATGGTAATGCGTCTGTGAATATGGTTGATGGTTGTCCTGGGTTGTTCAAAATCTATGAAGTCCGTCATATCCGAAGATCTTTGGTGGAGATGCATGCTTTCTTGAGTGAATATCACGATATTGATCACGACTATGCTGGATGTTGTATTTGCTCGGTGAATCCTCGTGGTTGCGTAATTGTTAAAAGGGATATTCAAAAGATGATGGATGATTAATTGATTGAAGTGATAGCAAAAAGAGATGAATATGAGAATGAAGTGAATGTTATCATGCCTCAGTTCAATCTTCCTGAGAGGGTTGCTCCTGAGAGGGTGGTTATTTCTTTTGATAGTCGCAAAACTGCTGTTACTCCATTGGTGATTAATGTGCCTGGTCCAGTGTCGTATGAGTCTGATAAAGCTGTTCCGTACCGGTATAATGCTACGATGATAGAGAATGGTAGGGAAGTTCCTCTTCCTACTCCAAAGTCTGTGGTTAGCATTGCTGATGTAACGAAGGTTACCCGAAGTGGCAGAATGTATGCTTCAGATCCTCCGAAAAGAGTTGAAGATACAAGTGCAAGTAAGCAGATTATGGATGTTGTTGCCCAATCGGGCCAATCTGGTAATAATGACGATGAGGTGCTAAAGTTGATAAAGAAGAGTGAGTATAACATCACTGAGCAGTTGTTGCAGACTCCCTTGAAGATATCAGTTTTGTCTCTTTTGATGAGTTCTGAGGCTCATAGGCAGTCATTGCAGAAGATTCTGGATCAAGCTTATGTTGACCATGATGTGACTGTTGATCAATTTGATAGTATTGTAGCGAATATCACGTCATGTAACAATTTGAGCTTATGTGATGACGATCTGCCTGAAGAAGGAAGAAATCATAACTTGGCGTTGCATATTTCGGTAAATTGTCAAGAGGACGCTATGTCCAAGGTGCTAGTTGATACCGGAACTTCGCTGAATGTTATGCCAAAGTCGACATTGTCAAAGCTTGCGTTTCAAGGTGCTCCCATGAGGCACAGTGGGATTATTGTGAAAGCATTTGATGGGTCGAAGAAGACAGTGATTGGAAAGGTGGATCTTCCTATTCTTATCGGACCGTTTATATTCAAGATTACTTTTCAAGTAATGGATATATGTCCTGCATATAGTTGTCTCCTCGGAAGACCATGGATCCACGAGGCTGGAGCTGTAACCTCCACTCTTCATCAGAAGCTGAAGTTTGTGAGAGAAAGGAAATTGGTGACCATTGAAGGAGAAAGGGCGATGCTTGTGAGCAATTTGTCTTCTTTCTCCTATATTGATGCCGAGGAAGAAGTGGGAACGTCGTTTCAAGCTCTTTCTGTGGTGGATAATGCTGCTAAGAAGAATGCCATGCCCATGTCCTCTTTCAAGGATGCTCTGTGAGTGCTTGAAGCTGGTCAGTCTGATGGTTGGGGAAGAATCATTGATGCTGTTGACAACAAGGAAGGTTTTGGTATCGGCTTTGCACCAGGTACAGTTATCAAAGATCCAAAGACTATTCAAGAAGGCTTCAGAAGTGCTGGATTTATCAACGATCATTCCGCTGCTGCCATCATTGAAGATGATGAAGATGAAGAAATGCCAGACTTCGTTACGCATGGAAAGATTTGCCAGAATTGGATCGTTGTTGATGTTCCTTTTATCGTTCATTCTTCAAAGTAATTTGTTTGTTATTTCTTTCAAAAATCCTTTCACTCTGCCCAAGGTGAAAGTGATGTTTGTCGGGCTTTGTTTCAAATTTTATCATCATCAATAAAATGTTATTTTGTTATTTCCATATGTGTTTTTCCTTTTTGCTTTATTATGAAAAATGATAACATAAAAAACCCCAAAAAAATGATTGTTTATCTGCATAATGTTTGCACTTTTGTTCATATTCTAAAATAAAAATAAAATCATTGTGCAAATTGATTGATAAACCCATTGAAAACAATGATCCTATGCCCTCTCCCAACTTTGAATTCCCTGTGTTTGAAGCTGAGGAAGAGGATGATGAAGAGATTCCTGATGAAAATTCTCGGTTGCTTGAGCACGAGGAGAAGATTATTCAGCCTCATGGAGAGTCTATAGAGATGGTCAACTTGGGTTCTGAAGATGAAAAGAAAGAAGTCAAAGTTGGAGCATTGCTTGGTCCTGATATTAAGAAGAGGATTTTAGAGCTTCTCAGAGAATATGTTGATGTATTTGCTTGGTCTTATCAAGACATGCCAGGTCTTGATACTGATATTGTGGAGCATAGATTGCCATTGAAGCCCGAATGTCCACCTGTAAAGTAGAAGCTGAGAAGAACTCATCCAGACATGGCAGTAAAAATCAAAGAGGAGGTTCAAAAGCAGATTGATGCAGGTTTTCTAGTGACATCAACTTATCCTGAATGGGTGGCCATTATTGTTCCTGTTCCGAAGAAAGACGGAAAAGTCCGAATGTGCGTTGATTATAGATATTTGAACAAAGCCAGTCCGAAAGATGATTTTCCATTGCCACACATTGATATGTTGGTAGATAATACGACTAAGTTTGATGTGTTCTCTTTTATGGACGGATTTTCCGGTTATAATCAAATAAAGATACCACCCGAGGACATGGAAAAGACCACATTTATTACACCATGGGGAACATTCTGCTATAGAGTGATGCCCTTTGGATTGAAGAATGATGGTGCGACGTACCAAAGAGCTATGACTACACTTTTCCATGATATGATGCATAAAGAAATCGAAGTATATGTTGATGATATGATCGCCAAGTCGAAGACTGAAGAAGATCATGTTGAACATTTGCTGAAGTTATTTCAGAGATTAAGGAAGTATAAGCTTCGTTTGAATCCGAACAAGTGCACATTTAGTGTACGTTCTGGAAAATTACTAGGTTTCATTGTCAGCCAAAGAGGCATTGAAGTTGATCTTGATAAAGTGAAAGCTATTCAGGAAATGCCTGCTCCAAGAACCGAAAAAGCAAGTAAGAGGATTCTTGGGCCGATTGAACTATATCTCGAGGTTTATTTCTCACATGACTGCCACATGTGCTCCGATTTTCAAGCTGCTTCGAAAAGATAAAGGTTGTGTCTGGACAGACGATTGCCAAAAGGCGTTTGAAAGTATTAAAGAATATCTGCTTGAACCTCCTATCTTGTCTCCTCCGATGGAAGGTAGACCAATGATCATGTACTTGACTGTGTTGGAAGATTCCAAAGGGCTCGCATTGCACTTTGTGGGTACGTAGGCATGAGGCATTAAAACCTCATCAAACACAAAATCATTAAAAAATATTCTTCTCCTCATCTCTTCCATCTTTTCAAGCAAACCAATTTCAGACCAAAAAAGCATTAAATATTTCAAAGGGCTCCCGTGGAGTACCACGGACGAGTCGGGTGCCTAAAACCTTCCCGATTCGTAACCAATCCCCTTACCTAATCTCTGCTTGTTTCTTTTAGCTTTTGCTTTTAGACTCCTAGGTTTTTATTCGTTCTTTTACCTTTTTCCTTTCGGAAATAAACAAAAGCGCGGTGGCGACTTTGTGTTCATCGAGTTAAGTTAATCAATAACTTACACTCACGATTTTACCGCTACAGGTATGAGTTGATATTTTAATTTAATTTAAGTCTAATCTTAATATTAATTAATCTTTTTAACTAATTCAGTCATTTTTAATCTAGTTTAATTTTAATTTTAGCTTTAGTAAAAAATTAGTTTAACATTTTATTTCAGTTTAATTTTTAACATATTTTTTATTCTCTAAGTTTTTAAGGTTATTAATTAATTTTTATTTATTCATTATTATAGTCCATTTGTCTTAAATACACCCTGCAACACTCCATCCAAGTATACACCAAAGTAGGCCAAAGTCAAACCTGCTACCTTTTACACAACAACCAATACATCCCGCACAACCCTGCATTTGAAAGGGACTTAACAAGATTACAAGACAAAGCAATGGTACTTGTAAACTTGTTAAAGAAGTTTAGATTTTTATAAAAAAGAGAGCACACAGACAGAGGAAAAAAAACACAAAAAAACCAGAACAGAACGGGAGAAAAAACTCTTCTTCATACATAAACGAAAAAAGAACCTTAGGATCTTCTTCGAAAAACAGGAGCTTCATATTTTCTTTCGACACCTCCAACCTTTATTGAACCAAATGAAAAACAAAGGACCCAAAGAACATAGGAAGGGGGGATCGATACACAGAAATAAAAAATCACAAAAAAAACAACATAAATAACCTTCTGAAACCGCGAAAAACCTCTGTTCTTTTTGCGACCCTTATCTTCTTCAAAAACAACGCCAACGAACAAAAAAGGGCTAACAAAACAAAAATCTTTTCCTCCTTTCTTAGAAATTTTTTCCTTCAAAACCCATCACCTCTATTTCAAGGTTGACCTGTCACCAATACCCTCACCATTAGCGGAACCTCACCGCCACCACCATTCCATCCACCACACAACCAAACTGCATCCACAAACCTTGAATAAAAGCTCTAAAAATATCAATCCGAAACCCTTCGACAAAACCGCTGCCTATCCAAAACAAAACGAATCGCGAAATCACTTCGAATCACCATCGCAGAAAACTGACACGAACCGCTCCCCCGTCATTTCACCATCTCAAATCACCCAATCAGACCTTCAAACACCAAAACCTCCGTTCAGTTCTCTTCTCCAAACTTTCCGAAACTCACAATCGCACCAAATTGTAACGCACAAAACATGCCGTTTATTTTAGTTTTACTCAAAGAGTCTAATTTATTTTATTTTATCTATTCTATTTATTTTATTATTTTTCGCATTTCTATACAATATCAAGCTCTAACGGTCCCGGATAATTAATACTACTTGTCATTTTGCAAGACGGTAACGCACTTGTCGTTCGAGCCTGCAACACCTGAGCATTGACATAGGCAGTTCAAGCCTTAAGACACAAGCAATCTTTCCACCCCTAGTTAGGGGAACTACGACGACTCTGATCCTCATTGTCCAGATGAGGTACGTAGGCAACGGGGTAGGGTCCGTTCGAGCACACTCTTTTATGAGAAGAGAAGTCCCGAAAGAGACGCTTATTGTTTGTCCAGTGTTTTTTATGGGTTTTTTATATCTGTGGCACAAGGAATTGAACTCAAGATCTTTTCCATGGAATGTGTACTTGCTACTACATTCCAAGATGGAATAATAGAACAAGCACACCAAGTAAGGAGACTTTATCCAAGACTTGTTTCCGAGGGTTAGGGCTTAAGCTCACTAACTTGTTGAACTTATTGGGTGCTTTAGTGATAAAAAATGAAGAAGTATTTTTTATGGTTTTCTTGATGACGATGACCTCATGATCAAACTTGTGTATCATTCTAGACAAGTGTACTATTCCAAGATGGAATGAATACATATGCCTCATGGAATAAGGCTATACACAAGAAGTCACTTCTTTCTTTATTAATGTTTTTTAGGTTTTTGTTTTGAGATGAGAAGAGAAAGAACCAAAGGAGAAAAAGGTAAAAGTCTAATGGGGAAAAACTAAACCTAAAGTTATCATGCAAAAGTGGTCCTAAGGTTAGTGCGGCTTGAAGCTATCCTAAGAGAAAAGAAGAGAAAAGAAAAAGAAAAGAAGAGGAGAAGAAAGATAGAGAACAAATTACTCCTCTAAAGGAGATAAGTTGCTTCTAAGGGGGAAAGATGAAGAGTTGAATAACATGATGGCATAAGGCTCATCAAAAATCACAAAATAGAAAGCAAAGTAAGAAGAAGAGATGAAGAGTTGAAATTTGGATAAACATCCACACTTCACTTACCATTGCACCTACAAATGTTAGCAAAATTTCCAGCACATATTCAACACATCAATCAATACTAACACATTAACACAATTCATGGAATTAACATGCTCAAAGTTTTAAGAAGACAAAATCAACAAACATGCCAAGCTTTGCAAATACATGAATTCACATGTCGAGAAAATGAAGGCATACATCAACCAACAAGCAAGCCACCCTAAACAAGCATACAAAATGATCATACAATGATCCATGATGATTATAGCAAGTAAGAGAAGCAAAAAAGCTCAAAACAGCCCAAAAATGTCACTCTGCTTCAGTGTTAACTGGTTAACCAAAGCGTTAACCGGTTAACCAACTTAAACCTGCAGCAAATAACACAGAAAACAGACGTGTTAACCGGTTAACCAAAGCGTTAACCGGTTAACACTGTGCGAACATCAATAAGAACTGTAGAAAAATTAGTCCAAACCAGCTTATTTCAAATAATCCACCAACAGTCCAGCAACCAAATATGAATGAAATAGTAAAACCTATTCACATTAATCAAAGACCATTAGGCTCATGAACATTAACACATAGATCCGATCACAAATCAACCAAACAATTCAAGCAAGACAAGCAAATACACAAGCACATGGTGGATCTAAGCACAAGCATGTAAATAAGCTAAAAACATAGATAGATTTGGACTTAACCAACCTACTGTAAACACCCCAAATTTGCCCTCACCCATTCACACCATTGCTTGTGATCTCTTCATATGCATAAGTTCAATCATAGCATCTCATATTGCATTTTTGATTCACTGCATTGGTTCAAAGTCATCTGCATCTAGGGTTTGTGATCTGAGCAATCCAAGAGCCATTTGAGCCACTTCAAGGGGGTCCATGTATGTTCAAGCATCATATTGTATCCTCACAAAGTCAAGAAAGTCAAATAACCACAAGAATTGAGAAAGGCATGGAAGCAGAGCCAGGATTAACTGCATAGATGACCTAGAATTAGGGTTTTGGTTTCAAAGGCCATAACTCCAATTTTTTTGGTCATTCTTGTTTCTATTGGTCTCTATATGTCACAAGGATCATGCATATCAATTTTCATGAAGAAATTCCATGGGGAAGGCATCTGATCAAGAGTTGACTTCTTGAGCAAGTCAGTGTAAAATCAGGGCATCTGAGGCCCCCAATGACACAACCAAAGGGTTTTCTTCATCATTTTGATTGTTTATAATCTTTATTTGATCATAGAAGATGTTATAAGTTCACAAGATTGAAGAATTTCAAGCCATTTGCAAAGTTTCCTTTTTGGGAAAATGACTTGTAATGGAAACTTGCCATTTTGGGAAACTTTTTCAAACCTTTCTTTTTGATTCAAAAAAGCTTCAAATGAGAAAACTTTGGTCATGAAAGTTGTAGAACGGATCATTCCCTTTTCAAAAAGTACAAGAGCTCATTCTAATTCATTTTGGATCAAAAGTTATGGCTTGTCAAAGTTGGACAAAATCACATAATTTCAAGTTTTGTACTAAGGAGGCATTTTGCAAAATGATATGATCAAGCATTCCAAAGACTTCAAATGTGCACAAACTCATTACAACATACTCACATGACCTCTAAAGATCAGAATTGGCCCAAGAATATTGCATTTTGGTGCCTTGAACTTCATGAATTTCCAAAAGGGCCAAAGATGTACCAACTTGCAAAAACTCATGAAGCCATGCCTCTACTTGTTACAGCTCATAGAATCTGATCCACATGAACTCCATGATCTCTACTGAGCCCAACCATGCCCCTATCACAACCTCACACTTGCCCATACCTCAAGTACACCTAGACTTGACTTTTTGCAAAAAAACCCATACCAATCCCACAGTGCCACACCAACTATTCTGACCAATCAAGACTTTACAAACACACTTCAAGCAAGCCATTTCATCACACAACTCATCCTGATCTCCCCCACAAGCCAGCATTCTCAAAAACCTCCCTTTATGCATTTTGCTTCGAATCACACAACACAAGCATCAAACATAAAAACAAACTCCATAGGATCACTCAACATACTCCCCTGATCATTTCCCTACCCTCATTCATCCCTGAAACCTCCTCAAACTAAATCACGATTCTCACCCCTCACTGAACAGAACTTGATCAATCTCACAAACCAACCATTTTAAACTCCAACCAAGCCTTGCAAACTTCTCAGGGGGATCATTGGAGGTGATTGGAAGCAAAGAGCTGGCCAGAAAGTTGCAAACTGAGAAAGCTCAAGCTCAGGTACCTCAAGAACTTTTTTTCAGAAATTAAAATTTAAGTTCTTAGATTGTTCCTTATGCCTTGCTGATCATCCTGATGTTTTTACTTTTTGAAATGGTTAAGATTTGAGTGTGTACTGGTTGCCTGAAACTTTTGCCATTTTTGAGTTTTGATTAGAATCTTGTTTTGTAGGTCATAGAAATTTGTTTTGAGGGTAGGTTTAGATTCAGGGAGGTTAGGAGGTTTGATCTGGAGCTTTAGAGCTCCAGAAATAACCTAGAGAAGAAGTTGGCAACTTTCAGGTGAGGGTCTGGCCGGAGAAGATGACCGGAGGTCTTCTCCGGCCACCTGAATGTCATTAGGGCTTTAATTACGTTTAGGGCAAAGTTTTAATTAGGACCCTTGATCTTGTGGACTTTTGTTGACTCCTGCGCGAATGGACGAACCAGATCCTTCATTAAACCCTAATCCTGATTTATTAAATTAATTAATTGGGATTAAATTTGAATTTTGCCAGAAATGATCTGAGCCTTCCATTTGCGCGCTAGTCAATTCGCGCGTGTTTCATTCAAACTACAGCCTTTGGATCTGCATACTTTCCCATTTATTTATTTTTATTTCATTTTTATTCATTTGTTTTTGCATTTATTTGTACGAATTTTTAAAAATAGCTAAAATCTTCCAAAAATTATGAAATTTTTTGTCAAACATTTCATTAATTTTCAGAACCCAAAAATATTTTTATTTTTATTTTTTGCATTAAAAATTATTTTTAAATCATTTAAATGTTTATTTTTAATTAGTTAATGAAAATTAATTATTTAAAAATACATTTAGGTATTTAAAAATCACAAAAAAATTCACATAGCATTTAAAAACATTTAGAAACATTGTCCAACTCTCAAACCAAATTTCTTTTTTGTTCTTGATGCCTTTTGATCATTTTCATTGGATTTAATTCCATTTCAAGGCAATATTTTGTTTCAAACTTCAAAAATTTGTTTCTGCCTAACCATTGAGTGTTGGATGATGATTCTTTTTGCATTGCATCTTGTATAGCATGTAGTTTATAGGATAAAATTGGTTTGAATTGATCTTGCATTTTCAATTTGTTTTGCATTTTTCTTGACAAGGTACCTTAAAACCCAAGTAATCTTAGGAAATTCATAACTTTCACTAGGTTAAGGGTTGGATCCCCTACTTTGGGCATTGAGTTTGTATAGGTTTAGGGTATCTTTGATAGCATTTTCAAATTTTTATCATGTCCCTTGCTTCTGGTTTTGGATTTTGCTTTGTGTGTTGATCATAAACCCTAATTTATGCCTTCCTTTGCATCCATTTCTCCTTTGCTTGCATACCATGAATTGCCATGACATTTTGTGCATCAACATGATTCATAATACATCTTAGGACATATTAGAATCATGTTTGATCATTGCATCTTTCATTTGCCATGTTATATGTCCATCACATTTCATAACTTTTCATGAACATTCATGGTTCAATACATGCCTCATTTGCTTTCTTATGCTTGTATGATTATTCCCATGCATTGTCTCATGTTTGCATCATTTCTTAGCATCATTAACTTCATGATCTTGCTCCTGGTTTTGGTTTGCATCATCATATTTCACCTCATTTGCATTTCATTTCATTTCTTATACTAACATTTCAGGTGGTAAGTTGTTTGAGGAGTGAATTTGCCTTCACTCCTCATAATCTCTTTTCATCTCTTTCATACCTCCTTTGCTGCATTTTTGTATGTGTATTAGAGTGAGCTTGCTCATTCATGTTCATCTCACCTTCTTTCTTCAAGCAACTTGTCTTCTTAAGTGAAGCAAGTTGTTTTGCTTCTCTTTGTTTCTTGCTCCTCTCATCTGCTTCTCTCCTTGGTGGCTCTTTGAAGATCTCTTTCTTAAGCCTCATAAACCCTAGGGATAACCAAGCATGATAATAATTAGGGTTTGATTAGTCCCCATTTAGATTTTACCTTTGTGTCATCTTTGAGTCTTCTATTCTCATCTCATAATCAGGGACTAAACCCTAAAGGCTTTAAGGCTTTGTGATTAAGCTTATGCCTGCATCCTTCTATTAGGATGGAGTGTATAACTTTAATCCTAAGTGTTAAACCCTTAATGTGTTTAAATCCTTTAATCAATCCACCTAATAATCACTAAGACATCAAGCTTGTAACTTGGGCCTTGTATTAGGGTTCTAATTCTTCCTTAATTGGTTAAGAAGGACTAACCCTAGTGTTAATGGAAAAGTCCTCCTCAAGTTGTCTTGCAAACCATAAAATTCATTTCTTCATCTTATCATTAATTAAAATCCACTTAATAAAGGCTTTGTTTTGTCATGAGGTTAATCCCTAATCATGGATTAAGTTGAGGAGTCTTTCTCAGCTTAAATGTTCTCATCTATCATCCTTCTATTAGGATGGTGTAATGAGTCCATTAAATCCGTGATTATGGCTTAAACTCATTACTTAACACTATACAAAAACAACAAAAACATCTAAATAATCACAAGTAGGTTAATGATCTTAATCCTACATCAGGGTGATTAAGTGTGAGATGCTGACTTCACACTTAAGGTATTCTCATTACCCCTAATCAGAGGGAGGATATGACGAGTTTACTAACCCATTGGTTTAGGCTTAAGCTCATTAACTTATGGCAAACTTTCAAAAGCAATAAAAGACTGAAAACACAAGAACAAACAATAATCGTCTCCTTCGGGATTCTTTTCTCACCTCATTCACTCATAAACGAGAACTCGCTTCTTCCGTCTAATGCAAGACAGTTTGCACCTGAGCCAGACAGGTCATACACTTGAGCATGGACAAGTGAGCAGTTCACAAGTCAATTTATTCTTTCAGTCTCTTTGAGTCGAACTACGGTGTTCTGACTTCCTCATTGCACGAGAGGATACATAGGCATAACTTAACAGTTATCGAACAAAAGTCTCTGTATATTCCCCCTCCTTCCAGCATTATTCTTTAAGCCTCATACTCCTGAGCATTTCACTCTTATTCTTTCACTGACACTTCTCTTATACACTTCACTTTTCTTTTACACTGACACTTGCATTCTTTCCAGCTTTGATACACATTTTGGCACTGACACTACCCCTTTTAAACACAAATCTTTTAAGCGTGGATCCCGTCGAGTACGACGGACAATCTGGGTACTAATACCTTCCCAGGTTGTAACCAACCCCCTTTCTCAGTTTCTTTGGTTCGCAATCGTCTTATCCATATCTTTTCCTAGGTCTATGCAGCATTACTTTTCCTTCGGGATATAAATGCCTAGCTGGCGACTCTATTCATTCTTTCTTCTCTTTCGCCGACCGTTCGCGTCTGTACCCCTTCTTGACCCGGTGTCTTTGTGTGGGAGCGACAGCTTGGCGACTCTGCTGGGGACCCTTATCCTGTAACTAGGGCTTCTGGTTCTTTTTGTGGGTTCCTCCTAGAGCTTGTTTGATTTGTGTTTACTGAGGTGTTATGTGTTAATTGTGTTTATTTATCTGCTTTATTTATTGCTTTATGTACAGCTATTTATTGCTTTCTTTACAGCTTTATACATCATACTGTCATATTGTCATCTGGCTGGATCTCGTTTTTTTTGTTTTGGTGGGTGGGGTTCTACTGAGAGTTTGAGAGCAAATATTGAAGAATGCCTGTAAAGAGGCCCAGTTTCAGAAGGCTAGGACTGATCTCTATCTAGAGGAAAGTCAATCTAGGTGGGTCAGGATCACTGAAGCTCGCACTCAAGAAGATAAGAGAACTCAAGCCAGGATTGAGCAGTTGGAGGCCAATGAGAAGAAGCAACAGGAAGCCTTGCTAGCAGCCCAGAAGGAGATTTCAGAATTGAAGCTTAGGGCTGGTGTGAAGAAGTCAAAGGACCAGGACAGACACAGGAAGCTGACCACTGTTATTGCCACCAGAAACCTTCTTATCAGGAACATCACAGAGCATCCGGCTGGTCCTGTAACTGAAGCACTTTTGAAGGAGGTTAAGGAGGATGAGTTTGGCTTAGATGTTTGACTACTTTGCTTGTTGTTATTTCCATTTGATGTACTTTTCTTTTTATGTTGTATTTTGGACCCTTCAGGGGCATATGTTGTAAAAACAAACTATGTATTATTCATCATTTGTAATGTATTTGTCAGTTTGTTTCATTGAGTCTTCTTTCTCGCAAGCAACATCAAAGCATCTTCCTCAGGGTCTGGAAAGGTCAAAACCAAGCACCAAGCCGGATACCCTGGAAGCAAATAAGCATACTGCATTGCATGCTAAATCTTGTTTTGTTTTATAGGATTTGTCACTATTTTATTTATTTCTAACTCTGTTGTGGTTCAGGAACTATTGCTCGCCTCCGGGTGTTCCCTCTCAACCGTCCGCACCGGTATCCTACCCGCAACAACCTTCCTGGTATCCAAATGGATCAAGTACAGCAAGATCTGACAGAGGTCAGAAATCAGATGGCTAACGAAAGGTTGGAAATGAGAAACCAAATGACCCAATTCATGGAAGTAATGAATGACTTGGCTCAAAGTCAAGAGAGGTTAAGGGCATTGGTAGAAAGAAAAACCCCGGAAGAACCCCATCTGGGAACTGGAGGAACAAGTAACAATGAAAGGGGTTAGCCTCATGTTAATCCACCAGTATACGGGCCTCATCTACATCCGGAAGTCAATATCCCGGGTAATGTGCAAGGAAATACTACTGGAGGAAGGATCTTACAGGAAGACCCCCAAGAAGAGCAGTTTACTGTGATGGGAGCTGGGGATGAAGTTTATGACAGAAGGTTTGACAAAATTGCTGAGAAGTTGAGATCTCTGGAGTCTCAAAATTCCCTAGGTTTTGATGTTATGGATATGGGGTTAGTGGATGGGGTAAGAATTCCCCACAAGTTTAAACCCCCGTGCTTCGAGAAGTTCAACGGAACTTCCTGTCCACGAACTCACTTGCAGTCTTTTCTGGGAAGACTTAAAGCATATACTATGGATGAGAAACTGTGGATGTTTTACTTTGAAGACAGTTTGACTGGGGCTTCAAGGGAGTGGTACTCACACTTGACCAGAGCTACTATCAGGTGCTGGAAGGACTTAGCTGAAGCTTTCATCATACAGTACCAATACAATCTGGACATGGCTCCTAAAAGAACCCTTCTGATGGGAATGTCTCAATCCTCCAGAGAAAGATTCAGGGAATATGCCCAAAGGTAGAGACAGCTTGCTGCTGTTGTCCAGCCACCCATGTCGGAAAGAGAAATGGCTGACATGTTCATGAATACTCTGCAAGGAACATATATTGATAGGCTAGCTGCCTTTTCTTCCACCAGCTTCGCTGACGTAGTAATAGCTGGAGAAAGAATTGAAAGCCTTCTGAAGATGGGTAAGATTTCTGATAATGGTGCAAGTTCGTCAAGTAATCCCAGGAAGCCTTTTGTGGGACCTAGAAGAACCAGTGAGACAAATGCCATTCATGCCAGCAGGGGCAGGCCTCAGTATGTCCACAGATCAGTAGCAGCTGTCACTATTCCAGCTCCGATTCCTCAGCAACCAACATATCAACCACAACAACAACAACCACATTATCAACAGCAAGTTCAGTATCCGCCGCAGAGGACCTACAACAACAACAACAACAATCAACAGCAAAGACCCTTTCAGCAAAGACCATCACAGGAAAATAGGGTGATTGACCCTATCCATATGCCTTATGCTGCCTTATTGCCACAACTCCTGAAACACAAATTGGTTGAGCTAAGGACATTGGCACCACCAGATCCCTCTAATCTGCCAAGAAATTATGATGTCAACGCCATATGTGCTTTCCATTCCAATGCACCTGGCCACAATACTGAGAAATGCAGGGCTTTACAAACGAAAGTACAGGATCTGGTGGATTCCAAAGCCCTCAACTTTGCACCCCCACCAAATGTCAATAAGAATCCCATGCCCAATCATGGAGGGCCAATAATTAATGCCATTGAGGAAGAGAAGCCATCTTTCTTAATCACCAGTGTTGGACAGATTCGAACACCTCTGGTCGAGATTAAAGCTCAGCTCCTAGAGTGCCGAATGTTCCCCAGGTGTGAGCTCGGTTGTGGTTATTGCAACATTTCGGTCAACGGGTGTGATAACTTGAGAAGCGGCATAGATGGTCTTATCAAAAGTGGTGTACTTCAGATCACAACAACGGCGCCTACAAATCCAGCAATCCCTTTGACAACAATTCCTGACTCTTCTACAACTGCAACAACAATCATTCCGACCAATTCATCAATATCATCAACAATGGCTCCGTCCATCACTTCAGCAAACCAGATGTCAACAACCATTTCTTCTACAACATCAGCACCCATTTATTCAGCAGGATCTTCTACAACACCAACAGAAATTAATGAAGATATCTCAGCAGTCACCATCTACTATGATCCATCAAATGTTCCTCCAAACAACAACTTTCAACAAACAGTGGCACCTCTTGCCAGGTCACCAGTCACCATTTACTACGATCCGCACACCATTTCAGTACCTTCCTCTGCGGCAGTCAGTCCAGTTACCATCACGGTGCCTGGACCAGTTCCATATGAAAGCAGTAATGTCGTACCTTGGCATTATGGCTCTGACCTCTACTGCAACGGGGAGAAAATCACCTTGGACTCTTCAACTTCTTCTCCACAGATTGATAATGTTGGGGGAGGCGGAGGCTTCACCAGAAGCGGACGCCTTTTTGCCTCACAATTGCAAAGACCTAATGCCGAAGCAGAAGCTGCTGCAAAAGCTAAGGGGAAGAGTGTGGTACCTGAAGAACCAATCATCAAAGAAACTCAGAAGACATCTTTTGAGCAAGATGTAGACGAGTTTATGAGAATTATAAAGAGAAGTGATTACAAGGTGGTGGATCAGCTTCACCAAAATCCCTCAAAGATCTCCATATTATCCCTATTAATGTGTTCTGAAGCTCACAGGAATGCATTACTGAAAGTCTTGCACGCAGCATACGTGCCAGAGGAGATCACTGTTAATCAGCTAGAAACTGTGGTGGCAAATGTCAACACCAGTCATGGACTGGGCTTTACCAATGCCGACTTAACAACTGAGGGACGTAACCGCAACAAGGCTTTACACATCACTCTAGAATGCAAGGGTGCTGTTCTATCTCATGTACTGGTGGACACTGGGTCTTCACTCAATGTTCTACCAAAGAAAGCCTTGGTGAAGCTGGAGTATGATGGCTTGGCACTGCGTCCAAGTAATTTGGTGGTAAGAGCTTTTGATGGCTCTAAAAGATCAGTGCTTGGGGAGATTGATCTGCCTGTGATTATTGGCCCGCAGACCTTCAAAATTACCTTCTATGTGATGGACATTCAGCCGGCCTACAGCTGTTTGTTGGGTAGACCTTGGATCCATGCCGCTGGCGCTGTTACGTCTACCCTTCACCAGAAGCTGAAATTCGAGTGGGAAGGCCAAATCATCACTATCTGTGGGGGAGAGGACATTTTTGTTAGCCATCTGGCTACATACAAGTATATTGAAATGGATGGAGAAATCCATGAAACCATGAGCCAAGGGTTTGAGGCCCTGAACATTAATGAAGCATCTGTTGTACTGGGAACCTCCATGACATCTTATCAACAAGCCAGGAAGGTTGTTGAAGAGGGTACTGCCCAAGGCTGGGGCAAGCTGCTGCCCGTGGAGGAGAAGGAGGACAGATTTGGGTTGGGTTACAAACCAACTCAACAAGATCAGTCAGAGGCTGCTAAGAAGCCCAATTTTGTCAGTGGGGGGATGCTCACCCCGGATGCTGTGAACAACTTGGAAGATGAGTCGGAAGATGAGCGCAACCTGGAGAGTTGGATATGTCCAAGGACCCCGAGGAGCCGTATCTCAAACTGGTCTTCCCAGGAAATTATAAGGGTTACTCCTGTAGAGTAATTATTATTTCCTGTATATGTTAAGCATGCATCAAGTCTTGCATCTTGCCCAAGATGTCAAGACTCATTTTGTAATCGGGCCATCTTGTAATTTTGTGCAAACAGATCAATCAATGAATATCAGACATCTTTTGCAAATGAGTCTTTTTCTTTTCCGCTCACTGTTTTTTCATTTTTCTTTTTGTACAAAAATAAAATGGCAATGTTTTCCAAAATGATAACTTTATTTCACTTTTTCTAAACAAAGATTAAAATCGATCACTAAAATGAACAATCTAAACCCTTGCAGAGAGTGCCTTTCAGACTGCACCGACAACAGTACAGCTATGACTCTGTATGACTTTGACAATCCAATCAATCAAGCTGATGAAAGGGTTGAAGAAGATTATGAGCTTCCTGAAGAGCTAGCCAGGTTGTTAAGGCAAGAGGAGAAGGTTATCACTCCTCATCAGGATGAGATTGAAACGGTTAATCTTGGTACGGAAGAAGACGTGAAAGAAGTTAAGATCGGGGCCTGCCTACAAGACTCAGTGAAGGAACAAATGATTAACATGCTTCGTGAATATGTGGATGTGTTTGCTTGGTCTTATCAGGATATGCCAGGGTTGGACACCGATATTGTCATGCACAAGCTGCCTTTGAAAGAAGACTGCCCGCCAGTAAAGCAGAAGTTGCGCCGTACTCGCCTAGATATGGCAATGAAGATCAAGGAAGAGGTACAAAAGCAGTGGGACGCCGGTTTCCTTGCTGTAACTAGCTATCCGCCATGGGTTGCTAATATTGTACCTGTGCCTAAGAAAGACGGCAAAGTGAGAATGTGTGTGGACTACCAGGATCTGAACAGAGCCAGCCCGAAAGATGATTTCCCTTTACCTCACATTGATGTATTGGTTGATAATACGGCTCAGTTCTCGGTGTTCTCCTTCATGGATGGATTTTCAGGATACAATCAGATCAAAATGTCACCTGAAGACATGGAGAAGACAACTTTCATCACACCCTGGGGCACGTTCTGTTACAAGGTGATGCCATTCGGACTGAAGAATGCTGGTGCGACTTATCAACGGGCTATGGTAACATTATTCCATGACATGATCCACAAAGAAATTGAATGTTATGTGGATGACATGATTGCCAAGTCCCTCACGGAAGAAGACCACCTGGTAAATCTGTTGAAGTTATTCAAGCGTCTGCGGAAATACCAACTGAAGCTGAACCCCAACAAGTGCACATTCGGGGTACGATCCGGTAAGTTGCTGGGATTTATTGTAAGTGAAAAGGGGATTGAAGTTGACCCTGATAAAGTCAAAGCCATTCAAGAAATGCCTGCACCGAAGACTGAGAAAGAAGTTCGGGGGTTCTTGGGTAAATTGAACTACATCCACGGTTCATATCTCACCTTACATCAACCTGTGAGCCTTTATTCAAGCTGTTGAGAAAAGAACAAACGGTCGGGTGGAACGAAGACTACCAGAGGGCTTTTGACAAAATCAAGGAATACTTACAAGAGCCTCCAATCCTTATGCCTCCAGTTGAAGGAAGACCTCTGATAATGTACTTGACAGTATTAGAAGGGTCAATGGGATGTGTGTTGGGCCAGCATGACGAGTCTGGTCGAAAAGAGTATGCAATATACTACCTAAGCAAAAAGTTTACCGACTGTGAACAACGTTATTCACTGCTCGAGAAAACTTGCTGTGCTTTAGCGTGGGCTGCTCGCCGACTGAGACAGTATATGTTTGTAAACACCCCAAATTTGCCCTCACCCATTCACACCATGGCTTGTGATCATTTTCATATGCATAAACACAATCATATCATCTCATATTTCACTTTTTGTTTCACTGCATAGCTTCTAAGGCATCTGCACCTAGGGTTTGTGATCTGAGCAATCCCAAAGCATCTTGGGCCATTCCAAAGGCCACCAATCAATTCAAAGGGGTCCATGTGTTCTCTTATATCATATTCCATCTCCTCAAAGTCAAGAATTGCAGAGGAATCACAAGGACTAGGGTTTGAGTGGATGCAGAGCCAGGATGAACTGCACAGTTGACTGAAAATTAGGGTTTTGGTTTCAGAGGCCATAACTCAAAAATTTTTGGTCATTCTTGTTTCCATGGATCACTATATGGTATAGGGAGTATGCATATCAATTTTCATGAAGAAATTCCATGGGGAAGTCATCTGATCAAGGGTTGACTTTTCAGACAAGTCAGTGTAAAATCAGGGCATCTGAGGCCCCCAATGACCCAACCAATGGGTGATCTTCATCATTTTGAGTGTATATGATCTTTATTTGATCATGGAAGAAGGTTGAAGCTCATAGAAATCAAGAATTTAGGGTTTTTGCAAATGTTGACTTTTTGGGCATGGTTGACTTTTCAAGAATGCATCATTTTAGGTCATTTTTCAAGCCATGATTCATGATCCAAAAATGCTTCAAATGGAAAAACTTTGGTCATGAAAGTTGTAGATCTCATCTTTCCCTTTTCAAAAAGTACAAGAACATGATCAAACTCTTCTTGGATCAAAAGTTATGGCAATGCAAAGTTGGCAAAAATCACTTATTGTCAAGATATGCACCAAGTGGGAAAATTGCAAAGTCATGGACTAATGCATATTGTGACCTCTAATTCATTTCAAACCATTGCATAAACATTCTCTAAGTCCCAAAATCAGATTTGAACCAAAGGAATCACATGTTTGTATGGCCTTTGGAGCAAGATTTTTCACATGTGAACAAAGGAAGCCAAGTTGCAAAAACTCATGATCACTTCCATCCACTTGCTGCCTAGCTTGCTGACCACTCCTAGCCTTTCTCCCTCACCCTTGCTGCGCCAGCCCATGCTTTGTACCAAGCTAGCACTTCACCATACCTCTCTTACACATAAAGTGGATTTTGAGCAAAAGTAAACTTACCAATCACTATAGGCCAGGTCACATCATCTGACCTATAGGATTATAATACAATATCCCTTGGCAAGCCAAAGATATGAGAAAGCAAGGCTGAAACTCACACCACCATCACATACACCAAAACACTCCATTTTGCATCTTCATTCGAATTTGTTTCCTCAGCTTACAAACACAAAAGCCAAGTCCATAGATCAAATCACCATGCTTCATTGACCCCAAACCCACAAGACCCAGGCCTGAAACAAGCCACAACTCCATTTCACCATTTTCACTCCATAAAGCAAAAACTTTCGAATCTGCTTCTACAAGCCAAGAACACTCAAACAAACTCCACACATCAACTCACCTTGCTCCACTGACCAGAAACCACCCACTACCTTGGCCTGAAACCCTCCACAACTCAAATACGATTTTCACATGCCCTTGGTCAGAACTTCTGCAAATTCACTCAAGAGGCTTTTTAAACTCCAACTAAGCATCCAAAGCTTCAAAGGGGGATCATTGGAACCTGTTTGAGCCAAAGAGCTAGCCAGAGAGTGCCAGGAGTCAAAGCTTCAATTCAGGTAGCCTTGGAATTTCATTTTTCCAGAACTCTCTTTTCTTGTTTCTAAAATGATCCTTATGTTCCCCTGAGTGCATTGAACCTTTTACTTTTGAAAATGATTGAGTTTTGGGGCTGTATGCTTGATCTGAAAGTTTTGCCCGAAAATTTGTTCTTGCTTGTTTCTCTTGATTCAATGGAAATAAATGGGGTTTAAGTTAGGGGTTAGGTTTAATGATGTTCAGGGATGAAATCTGGAGAGTTTGGTGGTGATTTGATGCGTATTCAGTGAGATAGTAGTTTTGACTTGCCGGAGAAGACGACCGGAACAGTGTTCCGGTCGCCTGAAAGTCATTAGGGTTTGTTTAATTAGGGTTAAGTGTAATTAAGCCAGTTTGAATGTGGTCCGTTCATTCCCGCGCCAAGTCAATTCCCGCCCTGGCCACTTTGAATCTCACGCGTTGGATCTGATTACTTTTCATTTAATTCAGATTAAATCAATTTTATTTTCATTTTCTTTTCATTTTATTTGCATATTTATTTTAAAATAGTAAAAAATTCTTAAAAATTATGAAACTTTTTCTTAAAAGTTTTATTAATTTTTAAGACCCAAAAACATTTTTATTTTATTTTTTATCATTAAAAAAGTATTTTTAAATATTTAAAAGATTATTTTTAATTGATTAATGAGAATTAATTAATTAAAAATACTTTTAGGTATTTAAAAATTACAAAAAAATTCATGAAATATTCTAAGGCATTTAGAAACATTGTCCAACCTTCAAACCAAATTTCTTTTTTGATCTTGATGCATCTTAAGAATTTTTCATTGAATTAAATCATTTTTTATGCATTATTTTGATCATAAGTTCAAAAATTCATTTCTGCCTATTGGAGAAGGTTGAGACATTGATTCTTCTTGCATTGTGTTATGTTTAGCATGTAGTTTCTAGGATAAAATGGCCATGATTTGTTTCTTCATTTTCTAATTGTTTGGTATTTCTTTTGTTAAGAACCCTAAAAAACCCTAATAACTTAAAAAATTCATATCTTGAGTTTGGTTGAGAGTTGAGAGCTCCCCTTTGGGCAGTGGTTCATTATAGGTTTAGGGTTTCTTTGAGTGCCATTTTCCATTTTTATCTTAGGGTTTTGTTTCTGTTTTGGGTTTTTGTTTGATGTTTGATCCTTGAACCCTAATTTGGGACTTCTCTTGCATCCTCCTTGCATACTCTTGCATAACATGACTTGTCTTTGCATTTTGTGCATTCTTGTGATTCATTTGACATCTTAAGACATATAGAAAGCATATTTGATCATTGCATTACATATTTGCTATGCCATTTGTCTTGTATGCTTCATAACATTTCATGCTTGTTCATGCTCCTTAACTTGCATCATTTGCATCCATGATCTTGTATGAACATCCCCATGTCTTGCCTCATGTTTGCAGCACCTCATAACATCATAATCATCATCAACATGCTTCTGGTTTTGCTTAGCATCATACCATTTCATCTCATCTTGCATTGCATTGCATTTCTTTCTAACATTTCAGGTGGTAAGTAAACTTGAGAAGTGAATTTTCCTTCACTTCTCATAACTTTTCTTCTCATCTCTCTTGCATACATTGCTGCATTCCTATATGTGTTTGAGATTGAGCTTGCTCATTCTTGTTCTTCCCACTTTCTTTCTTCAAGTGACTTGACTTCTTGAATGAAGCAAGTCACTTTGCTTCTCTTGATCTTGTTCATCTGCTTCCTGGTGGCTCCTTTGAAGATTGTTCTTGGAAACCTCACAAACTTTAGGAACAACCAAGCATGACAATGAATTAGGGTTTTGATTAGTCTCCCCCATAGTCTTCATCTTGCATTGCATTGCATTTCTTTCTAACATTTCAGGTGGTAAGTAAACTTGAGAAGTGAATTTTCCTTCACTTCTCATAACTTTTCTTCTCATCTCTCTTGCATACATTGCTGCATTCCTATATGTGTTTGAGATTGAGCTTGCTCATTCTTGTTCTTCCCACTTTCTTTCTTCAAGTGACTTGACTTCTTGAATGAAGCAAGTCACTTTGCTTCTCTTGATCTTGTTCATCTGCTTCCTGGTGGCTCCTTTGAAGATTGTTCTTGGAAACCTCACAAACTTTAGGAACAACCAAGCATGACAATGAATTAGGGTTTTGATTAGTCTCCCCCATAGTCTTTACCTTTGTGTCTCTCTTGAGTCTTCTCTTCTCATCTCATAATCAGGGACTAAACCCCAAAGGCTTTAAGACTTTGTGATTAAGCTTATGCCTGCATCCTTCTTTTAGGATGGAGTGTATAACTTTAATCCTAAGTGTTAAACCCTTAATGTGTTTAAGTCTCTTAATCAATTCACTTAATAAATATCAAGACATCACACTTGTAACTTGGGCCTTGCATTAGGGTTCTAATTCTTCCTTAAGTGGTTAAGAAGGACTAACCCTAGTGTTAATGGACAAGTCCCCCTCAAGTTGTCTTACAAATCATAAAATTCACTTCATCATCATATCATTAACTAAAATCCACTTAATCAAAGGCTTGTTTTGTCATGATTTTAATCCCTAATCATGGATTAAGTTGAGGAGCTTTCCTCAGCTTAAACACTCTCATCTATTATCCTTCTTTTAGGATAGTGTAATGGGTCTGTTTAATCCTTGATTATGGCTTAACCTCATTACTCAACACTAAACAAAAACACCAAAAACATCTAAATAATCACAAGTAGGTTAATGAACTTAATCCTATACCAAAGGTGATTAAGTGTGAGAACCTGACTTCACACTTAAGGTATTCTCATTACCCCTAATCAGAGGGAAGATGTGATGAGTTTACTAAATCCATTGATTTAGGCTTAAGCTCATTATCTTATGACAAACTTTCAAAAACAATAAAAGACTGAAAACTCAAAAACAAATGATAATCGTCTCCTCCGGGATTCTTTTCTCATCTCATTCACTCACAATCGAGAACTTGCTTCTTCCGTCTAATGCAAGACAGTTAGCACCTGAGCCAGACAGGTCATACACTTGAGCATTGACAAGCAAGCAGTTCATCAGTCAATTCATCTTTCAGTCTCTGTGGGTCGAACTACGGTGTTCTGACTTCCTCATTGCACGAGAGGATACGTAGGCATAACTTAACAGTTATCGAACAAAAGTCTCTGTATATTCCCCCTCCTTTCAGTTTCATTCTCTTTAGCCTCATAGTCATGAGCACTTCACTCCTGTCCTTACACTGACACTGTACATTTATACACTTCACTTCTTTTACACTGACACCTGTACATCCTTTTTTCCCCAGCTATTTTATACACAAATTGCACTGACACTACCCCTTTAAAACACAAATCTTTTAAGCGTGGATCCCGTCGAGTACGACGGACAATCTGGGTGCTAATACCTTCCCAGGTTGTAACCAACCCCCTTTCTCAGTCTCTCTGGTTCGCAAATCGTCTTATCCATCTCTTTCTAGGTTTATGCAGCATTACCTTTCCTCCGGGATAAAAATGCCTAGCTGGCGACTCTATTCATTCTCCAGTGAGTTCACGGCTGTGTGTTCTCACTGTTCCCTTCGCCGACCGTTCGCGTCTGTACCTTCATATGACCCGGTGTCACTTGTCGGGAGCGACAGCTTGGCGACTCTGCTGGGGACCCTTATACTGCAACCAGGGCTTCTGGTTCTTTTTGTGGGTTCCTCCTAGCGCTTGTTTGATTTGTGTTTACTGGGGTGTTATGTGCTTGTATTTGTTTTTGTTTATTGCTTTATGTATAGTTACTTTACTGCTTTCTTTATTGCATTTATATTATCATACTGTCATTGTTGCTGGCTGGATTTGGTTTTTGTTTTGGTGGGTGGGTGTTTCATTGAGAGTTAAGGTCCTATACCTGGGACCTGAGTGACACCTAGGCTAGAGTGAATCATATTCTTTCCCATTCCATTTCGGTCTGGTGCGGGAATATGAAACACGGTTCAGATATGGGTTTCTTCTTGAGAACTCTGTGTTGCAGATTTCCTGCAATGCTAGGGCTATCTGGGAAGCCTGCTAAGTCTGGATGACCTTTTAGTATTGACCTTCAGAAACTGAGGTGAATTAGAGGAGGAATTGTTATGGTTATTGTAAACACTGTACCTCCGGGTTAGAAGTGTTTACACTTCTCATAACTGATCCAAGTCTGAGGATCCTTGTTCTAGATCACCACCTGTGAGGGGGTTGGGCTGTTTACAGGTTTGCAGGTACCTTGACTTCAGAATACCCTGTTACTTTGACTTTGTTAAGAATACTCCATGTTGGACAGTTTCTTGTGATTCTAAACCCTGGACTTGTGGCTCTTTATTTGAGTCCCCTACCTTGGTTACTGGATTTTTAGACCTCCACCTGGAATTCTTGAACACACATGGATCCATATCAAGGCAGTTAATCAGATCCAGCTCAGTCACAAACCCTTGCATTTCATTTGCATACATACTCATTGCATCATATTAACATTTGCTTATTTGTGTTTCAAGGTATCCATATTCATCTGGTTTTTTTGTTTTGACCCCATCTGCTATATTGACCTGTCTCCACCAGCACTTGCTTCAGCTTGTCAGCCATATACTTCAGTTACTAGCACTAGCCAGCCAGTGGCCCACTTCTCAACCTCTTCATCAGCACTTATCCTACTCAGTCTTCAGCATCATGGCTCCAAAGAAAAGCAACATCACCTATCATTTCTTCCAACCAGACTTATCAGACATCAGAAGGATCCAAACCCTGATCACTCCAGATCACATGCCTTTGTTCAAGGAGCATTATGGGGATATACTTGACTTGGTCATGGATCTGGACCCATCTCAGAGAAGCCTGATCCATACCTGTATTCAGTTCTATGACCCCCCATTGAGATGTTTCACCTTTCAAGACTTTCAGTTGGGTCCTCTTCTGGAAGAATACTCATCATTGATTGGTCTGCCTATCAAAAGAGAAATCCCTTTCAACCCTGAAATGGTCTCTCCCAGCAATGGAGAGGTAGCAAAAGCTTTGCACCTGGAACCTGCTTTGATTGAGCAGCATATGACCTCTAAAGCTGGGATCCCTGGATTTCATCTGGACTTCCTAATTTCTCAAGCTAGTCTGAAGGCCTCCTTGGGGGAGTGGAAAGCTGTTTGTGCTCTGTTGGCCTTAAGTGTATATGGAATTGTGTTGTTTGCAGATGAGCCTCGATTCATTAGCAAGAATGCAATCCATTTGTTCATCCTGAAGAACCCAGTGCCAACTTTACTGGGTGATCTCTATTACTCAGTACATCAGAAGAATGAGAAGCAGAGGGGAAGGCTAGTGAGGTGTTGTGCTCCATTATTCCATGCTTGGCTTCTTAAGCATCTACCCAGGACAGATGCATTCCTAAATCCTCATCAGCAAAGCAACTGGGCTAAGAGGCTCACTACTCTCATTTCAGCAGACATCAGATGGTGTACTCAAAGCACCAAGGGCAGAGATATCATTACAAGCTGTGGGCACTTTCCCAATGTGCCTTTAATAGGGGTCAAGGGAAGTATCAATTACAACCCTCTGCTGTTCAGGAGGCAATTAGGCTATGCACTGGTCCATACTCCAAGGGAACAAGACTTGGTTGAGACCCTCTACTGTGAGAACAAGATTAGTTTGGCTGTTGTTAGGCAGGCTGCCTGGGCCTGGGATAATGTTCAAACCAAGGGAGTCACCATTCTAGGGAAGTGTAATAATGTGGCATCAGCGCAATATTATGAGTGGTCCCATGCTAGGGCCCAATTCTCTGGAATGCCCTTTACCATAGAAGACATGCCTGAGTCATCTTCAGCACCACCCCCTGCCACCATCAGTTTGGAGGAGTTTGAGAGCTTGAAGGAAAGGAATGAGAAGTTAACCCAAGCCTTGCAGAAGACCCTCAGGGAGAGGAGTGAAGGTGTGAGGGAGATTGAGAGATTGGAGAAATTGAGAGTGGAACACTTGACCAAGATTGAGAAGTCTGGAGATTATATCAACAAGTCTAAGGCTGGTGAACAGATTCTGAAGAATGCTTGTAAAGAAGCCCAGTTCCAGAGAGCAAGAACAGACTTGTACCTGAAAGAGAGTCAGGCCAGGTGGGTCCGGATCACTGAGGCCCGTACTCTAGAAGACAAGAGAGTTCAAGACAAAATGGAACAGATGGAAAAAGCCCTGGCAGCAGCCCAGAAGGAAATATCAGAGCTAGAAATCAGAGCTGGAGTGAAGAGGTCTAAAGACCAAAGTCAGAACAAGAAGTTGACTGCAGCTGTTGCAACAAGAAACCTTCTCATCAGAAATCTTACGGAGCGGCCGGCTGATCCTGTGACCGAAGCACTTCTTAAGGAAGTTCGTGAGGATGAGTTTGGCCTTGGAGTTTGATCATTTGCTTGTTGTTATCCCTATTCCATGTACTTTTGCTTTTTTGTGATGTATTTTGACCCCTTTGAGGGCTTGTGTTGTAAAATGAACAAGTTGTATTTATTTCACCTTTGTAATATATTTGTGTTAGTTTCCATCTGGGTTACTTCAAAAGCAACTTCAACGGCAGCATCTTCAAGGGTCTGGAAGGGTCAAAACTGAAGACCAAACCGGATACCTTGAGAGCAAATAAGCATAACTGCATTGCATGCTAACCCTTTATTTGTTTTGTAGGGTTTTGTTTTGTTGTTGCTAACCTCTGTTGTGATGTTCAGGAATTATTGCTCGCCGCCGGGTATTTCCTCTCAACAGGCCACACAGGTACCCAACTAGAAACAACCTTCCGGGAATCCAGATGGATCAGATGCAGCAGGACCTTACAGAGGTCAGAAACCAGATGGCCAACGAAAGGCTGGAGATGAGAACTCAGATAACACAGTTCATGGAAGTAATGAACAACTTAGCTCAAAGCCAGGAGAGGCTCAGGGCTTTGGTAGAAGGGAGGAATCAAGAGGAACCCCATGTGGGAACTGCTGGCACAAGTAACAACGAAAGGGTCCAACCTCATGTCAATCCCCCAGTTTTTGGACCCCATCTCCATCCAGAGGCCAACATCCCTGTCAATATACAAGGGACAGCCACTGCAGCCAGAGTACTTCAGGAAGACCCTCAGGAGGACCAATTTACAGTAATGGGTGCCGGAGAAGAAGCCTACGATAGACGGTTGGATGAAATAGCTGAGAAGTTGAGATCACTGGAATCTCAAAATTCTTTGGGCTTCGACGTCATGGACATGGGTTTGGTAGACGGGGTCAGGATCCCCCATAAGTTCAAGCCACCTTGTTTCGAAAAGTATAATGGGACTTCATGCCCCCGGACTCATCTACAATCATTTCTGGGAAGGCTGAAGGCCTATACAATGGATGAGAAATTGTGGATGTTCTATTTTGAAGATAGCTTGACTGGAGCTTCGAGGGAGTGGTATTCCCATCTGACAAGAGCAACAATTAGATGCTGGAAGGACCTGGCAGAGGCCTTCATCAGACAGTATCAGTATAATCTAGATATGGCACCCAACAGGACCCTCCTAATGGGAATGTCACAGTCATCCAGGGAGAGCTTCAGAGAATATGCTCAAAGATGGAGACAGCTTGCTGCTGCTGTCCAGCCACCTATGTCAGAACGGGAAATGGCAGACATGTTTATGAACACTCTCCAGGGAACGTATATTGACAGGTTGGCTGCTTTCTCTTCCACTAGCTTCGCAGATGTTGTTATAGCTGGGGAGAGAATTGAAAGCCTGTTAAAGATGGGTAAGATTTCTGATAACGGTGCCAGCTCGTCCAGTAGTACAAGAAAGCCATTTGCAGGCCCAAGAAGAACTGGCGAGACCAATGCCATTCACACCAACAGGGGTAGGCCCCAATATGTTCAGAGGTCAATAGCAGCAGTTACCATCCCTGCTCCAGCTCATCCACAGCCAGTCTATCAACCTCCTCAACAAAACTTCCAACAACAACCTCAGTATCACCAGAATCAATATCCTCCAAGAAACTACAACAGCAACAACACCAACAACAACAATCAACAGAGGCCATTCCAACAAAGGCCATCCCAAGCTAACCGAGTGATCGACCCGATCCCAATGCCATATGCTGCCTTGTTGCCACAACTTCTGAAACTCAACCTAGTTGAGCTAAGAACGTTGGCACCTCCGGATCCCAACAGTCTACCAAGAAACTATGACTCCAATGCTAGGTGTGCTTTTCACTCAAAGGCACCTGGTCACAGTACAGAAAAATGCAGGGCTCTGCATATGAAGGTACAAGACTTGGTAGACTCCAAGGCTCTGAATTTTGCACCGCCGCCCAATGTCAATAAAAACCCAATGCCAAACCATGGTGGTCCCCGAATTAATGCTATTGAAGAAGACCAACCGTCTTATTTAATAACTAGTGTGGATCAGATCAGGACACCGTTGGTGGAAATCAAAGCTCAACTCCGCAAAAACTGAATATTTCCGGGGTGTGAACTAGGGTGTCCCTATTGTAATATTTCATGGAATGGGTGTGAGGACCTGAGGAATGGCATTGACAGCCTTATTCAGAGTGGCCTGCTACAGATCACCACATCATTCCCGACAAACCCAACAACTTCATCAGCAACGGTTCCAGAACCTCCTATAATTGCAGCAACTATTGTTCCCGACAATTCACCAGCAACATCAACAAGTACTTCGTCTGTCCTCCCAAATGATCAGTTTTCAACAGTTTCTCCTGCTACAACTTCAGCTTCATTCCATTTCGAATCTCCATCAACAACAACATCAGTCCTTCCAACAGAACCTCCTACAACACCAGCAATCAATCATGAAGATGTCTCCACTGTTACCATATTCTACGATCCTGAAAATAACTCCGCCTACCATTCAGAAGGTGCTGTTCCTACCAGAGCACCAGTTACAATCTTTTATGATCCACAAACAATTACAGTCCCTTCAGCAGCAGCAATCAGTCCAGTCACTGTCACGGTGCCTGGACCAGTACCATATGAAAGCAATAGGGCCATCCCTTGGCACTATGGCTCTGACGTGTACTGTGAAGGGAAAAGAATCACTCTTGAAACATCAACACCTGCACCACAAGTAGACAATGTGGGGGGAGGCGGAGGCTTCACTCGAAGCGGACGTCTCTTCGCTCCACCAATTCAAAGACCTACAGCCGAAGCAGAAGCTGCTGCCAAGGCAAAGGGTAAAGGCCCGGTGCAGGAAGATCCAGCTGCCAAAGAAGCCCTGAAAACCCCATTCGATCAGGAAGTTGATGAGTTTATGCGAATCATCAAAAAAAGTGATTATAAAGTTGTGGATCAGCTTCACCAGACGCCATCCAAAATCTCTATCCTCTCACTGCTTATGTGCTCCGAAGCCCATCGGAATGCACTACTTAAAGTCTTGCACGCAGCTTACGTGCCTGAGGAGATTACTGTCAACCAATTGGAAACCGTGGTTGGAAATGTTACTACTAGCAATGGGCTAGGGTTTACCAATTCTGACCTGACAGTGGATGGCCGCAATCACAACAAAGCCTTGCACATAACCATGGAATGCAAAGGAGTTGTCCTTTCACATGTGCTGGTGGACACAGGTTCTTCCCTGAATGTCTTACCAAAGAAGGCTTTGGTGAAGTTAGAATATGATGGATTGGCATTGAGACCCAGCAACCTGGTGGTAAGAGCCTTTGATGGTTCGAAGAGATCGGTTCTGGGAGAGATTGAGCTGCCTGTGACAATTGGCCCACAGACTTTTAAAACTATCTTTTATGTGATGGACATTCAGCCCGCCTACAGCTGTTTGTTGGGTAGACCCTGGATTCACGCCGCCGGCGCAATAACGTCTACCCTTCACCAAAAGTTAAAATTTGAGTGGGAAGGCCAAGTTGTCACAATCTGTGGAGAGGAGGACATTTTTGTCAGCCACCTGGCAACCTATAAGTACATTGAAATGGATGGGGAGATCCATGAAACAATGAGCCAGGGGTTTGAAGCTTTGATTGTGAATGAGGCATCTGCTGTATCTGGTACTCCAATGTCGTCATACCAACAAGCCCGGAAGGTTGTTGAGGAAGGAACTGCCCAAGGCTGGGGCAAACTGCTATCAGTGGAGGAGAAGAAGGACAAATTTGGGTTGGGTTACAAACCAACTCAACATCAAGCAAAGGCTGCTGCAGAGCCAGGTTTTGTCAGTGGGGGAATGCTTACCCCCGATGCTATCAACTGTCTGGAAGACGAGCTGGAAGAGGAGCGCAATCTGGAGAATTGGATTCGTCCAAAGATCCCGGGGAGCAGTGTCTCAAACTGGTCTTCCCAGGAAATTATAAGAGTTACTCGATCAGAGTAATTATTATTTCCTGTATTTTTATAGCATGCATCCAAGTCTTGCATCTTGCCCAAGATGACAAGACTCATTTTGTAATCAGGGCCATCTGTACTTTTGTGCAAACAAGATTTAAATTAATGAAATATCAGACATCTTTTTGCAAACGAGTCTTTTTCTTTTCTGTTCACTGTTTTTTCCATTTTTCTTTTTTGTACAAAAATAAATGGCGGTGTTTTCAAAATGATAACTTCATTTCACTTTTTTCTAAAGCAAGATTAAAATCAATCACTAAAATGAACCAACTTAAACCCTTGCATAGAGTGCCATCCTGACAGCACCGACAACAGCACGGCTATGACATCGTATGACTTTGACAATCCAATCAATCAAGCTGATGAAGGGGTTGAAGAAGAATATGAGCTTCCTGAAGAGCTAGCTAGGTTGTTGAGACAAGAGGAGAAGGTTATTACTCCTCACCAGGAGGAGATTGAAGTGATTAATCTTGGTACAGACGAAGACGTGAAGGAAGTTAAAATCGGGGCCTGCCTGCAAGACTCGGTGAAGAGACAACTGATAGATCTGCTTCAAGAGTATGTTGATGTGTTTGCTTGGTCGTATCAAGACATGCCAGGGTTGGATACCGACATTGTTGTGCACAAGCTGCCTCTAAGGGAAGAATGCCCACCAGTCAAACAGAAGTTGCGCCGAACTCGCCCAGACATGGCTATGAAAATCAAAGAAGAGGTACAAAAGCAATGGGACGCCGGGTTCCTTGCTGTAACTAGCTATCCACCGTGGGTTGCTAATATAGTACCTGTGCCTAAGAAAGACGGCAAAGTAAGAATGTGTGTTGACTACCGAGATCTGAACAGAGCCAGCCCGAAAGATGACTTCCCATTACCTCACATTGATGTATTGGTGGATAACACGGCTCAGTTCTCGGTATTCTCCTTCATGGATGGATTTTCAGGATATAATCAGATCAAGATGTCACCGGAAGACATGGAGAAGACAACATTCATTACACCCTGGGGCACGTTCTGTTACAAAGTGATGCCATTCGGACTGAAGAATGCCGGTGCAACATATCAACGGGCTATGGTGACATTATTCCACGATATGATCCACAAGGAAATAGAATGTTATGTGGATGATATGATTGCCAAGTCCCTTACAGAGGAAGATCACCTGGTGAATCTGCTGAAGTTGTTCAAGCGTCTGAGGAAGTACCAATTAAAGCTGAACCCCAACAAATGCACATTCGGGGTGCGATCCGGTAAATTGCTGGGCTTTATTGTAAGCGAGAAAGGGATTGAGGTTGACCCTGATAAAGTCAAGGCTATTCAAGAAATGCCTGCACCGAAAACTGAGAAAGAAGTTCGAGGATTCTTAGGTCGATTGAACTACATCTCACGGTTCATATCTCACCTTACAGCAACATGCGAACCCTTGTTCAAGCTGTTAAGAAAAGAACAAACGGTCAGGTGGAACGAAGATTGCCAGAAGGCTTTTGACAAGATCAAGGAGTATTTACAAGAACCTCCAATCCTCATGCCGCCAGTTGAAGGAAGACCTCTGATTATGTACTTGACAGTGCTAGAAGAGTCAATGGGGTGTGTGTTGGGCCAGCATGACGAGTCTGGTCGAAAAGAGTATGCAATATACTACCTAAGCAAAAAGTTTACCGACTGTGAACAGCGTTATTCACTGCTCGAGAAAACTTGCTGTGCTTTAGCGTGGGCTGCTCGCCGACTGAGACAGTATATGTTGACCCACACTACCTTATTAATCTCAAAAATGGATCCAGTTAAGTACATATTCGAGAAGCCAGCGCTTACCGGACGGGTTGCAAGATGGCAAATGATTCTCACAGAATACGACATACAGTACACATCTCAGAAAGCCATCAAGGGCAGTGTACTATCTGAATATCTTGCTGAGCAACCCATTGATGACTACCAGCCTATGAGGTTTGACTTCCCTGATGAAGACATCATGTTCATTAAAGCAAAAGATCACGAAGAGCCTATTCACACTGAAGGGCCTGACCCGGAGGAAGAATGGACTATGATGTTTGATGGGGCTGTTAACATGAATGGCCGTGGTGTTGGTGCAGTACTCATTACACCCAAAGGAGTTCACATGCCTTTCTCGGCAAAACTCACTTTCAACTGCACTAACAACGAAGCTGAATACGAAGCTTGCATTATGGGTCTTGAGGAAGCCATTGACCTCAGGATCAAGACATTGACCGTATTCGGAGATTCAGCTTTGGTAGTCAATCAAACCAACGGAAAATGGTACACCCACCAAGATCATCTGATACCTTACAGGGATTATACAAGAAGGTTGTTGACGTTCTTCACAACGGTCAAACTTGAGTATATCCCTCGAGACGAGAATCAGTTTGCAGACGCTCTTTCTACCATTTCATCCATGATCAAAGTTCAAACGGCTAACTTTGTACCCCAGATTTCAGTGTCTAGACTGGATAGACCAGCATATGTATTTGCAGCGGAAGTTGTCAAAGATGATAAGCCTTGGTTCCATGACATTAAGAGCTTCCTGGAGGATCAAGCATACCCACCTGGGGCATCTTCCAATGATAAGAAGACTTTGAGAAGGCTTGCTGGTAGTTTCTTCCTGAACACCGACGGGTCTTTATACAAGAGAAACTTTGATATGGTACTCCTCAGATGTGTTGACAAGGCAGAAGCAGATTTGTTGATGCATGAAGTGCATGAAGGCTCTTTTGGTACCCATGCAGGAGGGCATGCCATGGCTAAAAAGTTGTTAAGATCAGGCTATTACTGGATCACAATGGATGCAGACTGTTGTGCTTATGCCAGAAAGTGCCACAAATGCCAGATCTACGCAGATAAGGTGCATGTGCCTCCTAATCCTTTGAACATCATGTCTTCACCATGGCCCTTTGCTATGTGGGGCATTGATATGATTGGCAAGATTGAGCCAACTGCTTCGAATGGTCACAGATTCATCCTGGTCGCCATTGATTATTTCACCAAGTGGGTTGAAGCAGCCTCATATGCAAATGTTACTAGGCAAGTGGTAGCCAGATTTCTGAAAAGAGATATCCTCTGTCGGTATGGAGTTCCCGAGCGAATCATTACTGATAATGGTTCCAACTTAAACAACAAAATGATGGCAGAACTGTGTCGGGACTTCAAGATCCAACATCACAATTCTTCTCCTTACAGGCCAAAGATGAACGGCGCTGTCGAGGAGGCAAATAAAAATATTAAGAAGATTGTGCAGAAGATGGTAGTCACCTACAAAGACTGGCATGAAATGCTACCGTTTGCCTTGCATGGGTACCGCACGTCAATCAGAACATCCACTGGGGCAACACCGTATCAGCTTGTGTATGGTATGGAAGCAGTCCTACCTGTTGAAGTTGAATTACCCTCCCTACGGGTATTAATGGATGTTAAACTGAGTGAAGCAGAATGGGTTCGGGCCCGATACGAACAACTGAGTTTGATCGAAGAGAAAAGATTGGCTGCAATCTGTCATGGACAGCTATATCAGAAGAGAATGAAGAGAGCCTTCGATCAGAAAGTCAGGCACCGAGAGTACCAAGTAGGAGATCTTGTGTTGAAAAGAATCCTCCCTCCTCATACAGACCACAGGGGCAAATGGACTCCCAATTATGAAGGACCATTCGTAGTAAAGAAAGTTTTCTCTGGTGGAGCACTGATGCTCAGTACCATGGATGGTGAAGATTTCCCGTCCCCTGTGAATTCAGATGCAGTTAAAAAATACTTCGCATAAAATGACCCGCTGGACATAAAAACAGAATGTAAGTCCAGGCAAAAATAGGGCATCCCGGCGAGTCAAAAACAGAATAAAAGACTCGGGCAAAAGTAAGGGAAAATGAATAAAAATGTACACCCGCTGAGTTGAAAAGCCGCATTGGACAGCTCAGGCAAAAATGGGTATCCCGATGGATTGAAAACCCGAAAGGGTGATCCATGCAAAATAAGGGAATAAGCGAACAACTGCATTCTGAATTCGTCTGTATCACCTATGACTTGGTAAGCTACGAAGGATCAGACTTCAATCAGAATCAACTCTCTCCAGAAAGCAAGACGAGAAGAACGTCATTGTCATACGAGTCATAGCAGAAGAGGAAGCTCCTTGAAAGCGTCGTCAGCATCGCCAGCATTTTGTTTCTCAATTTGTAACAATCTCTTCATTTCAGGAGATATGTTTCCTTGACTGTATCTTGCCAATTCAGGGCACATGGATTAATAAAATCAGATTTTCGGTCATGTTTCGTTTTTACATTTATGTTTTGCAAAGAGTTGTCTGATATCTCTAAAAATACAATTGCATAAGTACAGATGCCTTTCTCCAAAAATAAAAACACATGCTTACAGGGAATGTGATTATTCTCGAAGGTACTTAACTCCTATGACGGAATCCAGTGAGGGATACCTCGGGACCTTTTGTACGTTTCCTTATCGTTGCAGGATTGCAGGTATCCAGAACGCAACCTAGGGCATGCGGGTTACATCTCAGCAAGTTGGCGAATCATTATCAACTCGGTCTATCTTCCACGTGGCACTGGAGAGTGCCCACCTCCCCAGCAAAGTTGCCAAATCATCAAACAGGCTTAACACTCAGGATGTTTTCTCCCCAGCCGAGTCGCCTCTCATTACTCTCCCCAGCTGAGTTATCAACAGCATTCCCCAGCTGTAGTGCCAACCATTCTTCCTCAGCAGAATGCAGAAGTCAGGGAATCATCTCCCCACAGAATCCCCAGCCTCTATTCAGAAGAGCAACGCACGGAGAAGTCACAACAGAGTACGGAAAGCTTCTACAAACCCCAGCTGGGTCCCATATTATAAGGATATGTCAATCAGCGACATGTATCCCCAAACAGATACATCATTAGATCTACCAGTGATCTCATCCCCAGCTGGGATGTTCACTTCAAGCAGATCATCCAGAGATCTTCGCAGCAATGGGATCCGAATCCCGGATCTGTGCCCCTTTGCATAATCATAGCATTCGCATCATACTATCCCCTCAGAGCGTAGCATTCCGTCTAATACGGAGCATTACGGCAAAAATCAAACGCATAGCATAATCATAAGCCATGTTATGAATTAACACTTGTGAATAAACCGTTCATCATCATTATACAGAAATATCCCCACCAGAATCCCAGCAAAAACAGTTGCCTCATATTCACGAATACCAGCATATTTTCTTTTGATACCCGTCCGTATCAACGCTCCCCAGTAAAGTCGCCTGAACACTCTTTACAAACAAATCACCCATATCACGGATACTTCATGACACCCGTCCGTGTCAAATCACCAGCAGAAAGCCAAAGACATCTTTGCACTCACATATACCTTATATACACTTTCTCGACACCCGTCCGTGTCATATCCCCAGCGCAGTCGCTCACTTTCATCACCCATATACTTGTTCATATTACACTTTTCTTTCTTGGCACCCGTCCGTGTCATCCCCCCAGCAGATAAAATACTCAGGCTCACTACTCATGTTACACTCATACAGATACTCGTCCGTATCTTGTGTATATCACTTATATCCCCACAGATTCGACGGTAGTCCTTGTTCTTTGTTAACCAGTTGGTACTCGTCCGTACCATCATCTCAGAACATTGCGTCTAGTGTTTGTTTCTACATGATACTCGTCCGTATCATAGTCTTAAGGATGCTCGTCCGCATCTTTAATCCATACACCGTGTCAAACACTTGTGTCTTCTTGGATATAGATACTCGTCTGTGTCTACTATTCCCCAGAAGGATACTTTCAGATGCAACACTCGTCCGTGTTCTTTGTTAACCAGTTGATACTCGTCCGTATCATCATCTCTGAACATGTGTCAGTTTGTTTCTACATGGTACTCGTCCGTATCATAGTCTTAAGGATGCTCGTCCGCATCTTTAATCTATACACAATGCCAAACACTTATACTTCCTTTTCTTGTTTGTGAACGCTCGTCCGTGTTCACTATATCCCCAGTAGATCACCAACAGAGCATTCTCTTTTATCAGACGCTCGTCCTGTATCATGATAACCCTGAGAGCAGCCGTACCCTGCTGAGTGGTCGTCCTCCACTTCTTGATGGTCGTCCTCCATCATGCTCATCCGATGGCCGTCCCCATCGTTGTTTTTAGCAGCCGTCCCCTGCTAGGTGGTCGTCCTCCACCCTTTTGATGATCGTCCTTCATCACTTTATCCAATGGCCGTCCCCATTGTTGATTTTGGTTATCTGGCATTCGTCCTATGTCATGAGAAACCTCGAGAGCAGCCGTACCCTGCTGAGTGGTCGTCCTCCACTTCTTGATGGTCGTCCTCCATCATGCTCGTCCGATGGCCGTCCCCATCGTTGACCCTTTTCTATCCGATGGTCGTCCCCATTGTTGATATTTTCGGCAGCCGTACCCTGCCAGGTGGTCGTCCTCCACCTTTGATGGCCGTCCCCATCATATTCCTTTTATCCCCAACAGAGCAGTCGTCCCCTGCTAGGTGATCGTCCTTCACCTTTGATGGCCGTACCCCATCATCTGTTTATTTCATTTATTCTTTAACCCGATGGCCGTCCCCGTCGTGGTCCCTTTTCTTTTTTAACCCGATGGCCGTCCCCATCGTTGGTTACTTTACCTTTATGAACTTGATGGCCGTCCCCGTCATGTTTCATTAATTTCCAGAGAATTTTACAGCTTTATCTTGATGGCCGTCCCCATCATGATTTTATTTTCCCCAGCTAGTCGGCCGTCCCCGTCTTGGCTTTACCTCTTATCCCCAGCATGTCGGCCGTCCCCGTCATCGCTTTGCTTCACACATTTTTACCCAGCAGTCGTCCTCTGCTCGACGGTCGTCCTCCGTCGCCTACATTTTACAATATACTTTGTTTTCCTTTTACAATCTATATCCCTTTTCTTCTTCATTCCGTGAGTGCAAATTTTGGACTGTCTTTGGTATTCAACCACAAGTTATCTTGTTTGCCTGTTAAGCCGTCGCTTACATCCTGCACAGCTAACTCATGTTTGAATAGGGGCAGCTGTAAACACCCCAAATTTGCCCTCACCCATTCACACCATGGCTTGTGATCATTTTCATATGCATAAACACAATCATATCATCTCATATTTCACTTTTTGTTTCACTGCATAGCTTCTAAGGCATCTGCACCTAGGGTTTGTGATCTGAGCAATCCCAAAGCATCTTGGGCCATTCCAAAGGCCACCAATCAATTCAAAGGGGTCCATGTGTTCTCTTATATCATATTCCATCTCCTCAAAGTCAAGAATTGCAGAGGAATCACAAGGACTAGGGTTTGAGTGGATGCAGAGCCAGGATGAACTGCACAGTTGACTGAAAATTAGGGTTTTGGTTTCAGAGGCCATAACTCCAAAATTTTTGGTCATTCTTGTTTCCATGGATCACTATATGGTATAGGGAGTATGCATATCAATTTTCATGAAGAAATTCCATGGGGAAGTCATCTGATCAAGGGTTGACTTTTCAGACAAGTCAGTGTAAAATCAGGGCATCTGAGGCCCCCAATGACCCAACCAATGGGTGATCTTCATCATTTTGAGTGTATATGATCTTTATTTGATCATGGAAGAAGGTTGAAGCTCATAGAAATCAAGAATTTAGGGTTTTTGCAAATGTTGACTTTTTGGGCATGGTTGACTTTTCAAGAATGCATCATTTTAGGTCATTTTTCAAGCCATGATTCATGATCCAAAAATGCTTCAAATGGAAAAACTTTGGTCATGAAAGTTGTAGATCTCATCTTTCCCTTTTCAAAAAGTACAAGAACATGATCAAACTCTTCTTGGATCAAAAGTTATGGCAATGCAAAGTTGGCAAAAATCACTTATTGTCAAGATATGCACCAAGTGGGAAAATTGCAAAGTCATGGACTAATGCATATTGTGACCTCTAATTCATTTCAAACCATTGCATAAACATTCTCTAAGTCCCAAAATCAGATTTGAACCAAAGGAATCACATGTTTGTATGGCCTTTGGAGCAAGATTTTTCACATGTGAACAAAGGAAGCCAAGTTGCAAAAACTCATGATCACTTCCATCCACTTGCTGCCTAGCTTGCTGACCACTCCTAGCCTTTCTCCCTCACCCTTGCTGCGCCAGCCCATGCTTTGTACCAAGCTAGCACTTCACCATACCTCTCTTACACATAAAGTGGATTTTGAGCAAAAGTAAACTTACCAATCACTATAGGCCAGGTCACATCATCTGACCTATAGGATTATAATACAATATCCCTTGGCAAGCCAAAGATATGAGAAAGCAAGGCTGAAACTCACACCACCATCACATACACCAAAACACTCCATTTTGCATCTTCATTCGAATTTGTTTCCTCAGCTTACAAACACAAAAGCCAAGTCCATAGATCAAATCACCATGCTTCATTGACCCCAAACCCACAAGACCCAGGCCTGAAACAAGCCACAACTCCATTTCACCATTTTCACTCCATAAAGCAAAAACTTTCGAATCTGCTTCTACAAGCCAAGAACACTCAAACAAACTCCACACATCAACTCACCTTGCTCCACTGACCAGAAACCACCCACTACCTTGGCCTGAAACCCTCCACAACTCAAATACGATTTTCACATGCCCTTGGTCAGAACTTCTGCAAATTCACTCAAGAGGCTTTTTAAACTCCAACTAAGCATCCAAAGCTTCAAAGGGGATCATTGGAACCTGTTTGAGCCAAAGAGCTAGCCAGAGAGTGCCAGGAGTCAAAGCTTCAATTCAGGTAGCCTTGGAATTTCATTTTTCCAGAACTCTCTTTTCTTGTTTCTAAAATGATCCTTATGTTCCCCTGAGTGCATTGAACCTTTTACTTTTGAAAATGATTGAGTTTTGGGGCTGTATGCTTGATCTGAAAGTTTTGCCCGAAAATTTGTTCTTGCTTGTTTCTCTTGATTCAATGGAAATAAATGGGGTTTAAGTTAGGGGTTAGGTTTAATGATGTTCAGGGATGAAATCTGGAGAGTTTGGTGGTGATTTGATGCGTATTCAGTGAGATAGTAGTTTTGACTTGCCGGAGAAGACGACCGGAACAGTGTTCCGGTCGCCTGAAAGTCATTAGGGTTTGTTTAATTAGGGTTAAGTGTAATTAAGCCAGTTTGAATGTGGTCCGTTCATTCCCGCGCCAAGTCAATTCCCGCCCTGGCCACTTTGAATCTCACGCGTTGGATCTGATTACTTTTCATTTAATTCAGATTAAATCAATTTTATTTTCATTTTCTTTTCATTTTATTTGCATATTTATTTTAAAATAGTAAAAAATTCTTAAAAATTATGAAACTTTTTCTTAAAAGTTTTATTAATTTTTAAGACCCAAAAACATTTTTATTTTATTTTTTATCATTAAAAAAGTATTTTTAAATATTTAAAAGATTATTTTTAATTGATTAATGAGAATTAATTAATTAAAAATACTTTTAGGTATTTAAAAATTACAAAAAAATTCATGAAATATTCTAAGGCATTTAGAAACATTGTCCAACCTTCAAACCAAATTTCTTTTTTGATCTTGATGCATCTTAAGAATTTTTCATTGAATTAAATCATTTTTTATGCATTATTTTGATCATAAGTTCAAAAATTCATTTCTGCCTATTGGAGAAGGTTGAGACATTGATTCTTCTTGCATTGTGTTATGTTTAGCATGTAGTTTCTAGGATAAAATGGCCATGATTTGTTTCTTCATTTTCTAATTGTTTGGTATTTCTTTTGTTAAGAACCCTAAAAAACCCTAATAACTTAAAAAATTCATATCTTGAGTTTGGTTGAGAGTTGAGAGCTCCCCTTTGGGCAGTGGTTCATTATAGGTTTAGGGTTTCTTTGAGTGCCATTTTCCATTTTTATCTTAGGGTTTTGTTTCTGTTTTGGGTTTTTGTTTGATGTTTGATCCTTGAACCCTAATTTGGGACTTCTCTTGCATCCTCCTTGCATACTCTTGCATAACATGACTTGTCTTTGAATTTTGTGCATTCTTGTGATTCATTTGACATCTTAAGACATATAGAAAGCATATTTGATCATTGCATTACATATTTGCTATGCCATTTGTCTTGTATGCTTCATAACATTTCATGCTTGTTCATGCTCCTTAACTTGCATCATTTGCATCCATGATCTTGTATGAACATCCCCATGTCTTGCCTCATGTTTGCAGCACCTCATAACATCATAATCATCATCAACATGCTTCTGGTTTTGCTTAGCATCATACCATTTCATCTCATCTTGCATTGCATTGCATTTCTTTCTAACATTTCAGGTGGTAAGTAAACTTGAGAAGTGAATTTGCCTTCACTTCTCATAACTTTTCTTCTCATCTCTCTTGCATACATTGCTGCATTCCTATATGTGTTTGAGATTGAGCTTGCTCATTCTTATTCTTCCCACTTTCTTTCTTCAAGTGACTTGACTTCTTGAATGAAGCAAGTCACTTTGCTTCTCTTGATCTTGTTCATCTGCTTCCTGGTGGCTCCTTTGAAGATTGTTCTTGGAAACCTCACAAACTTTAGGAACAACCAAGCATGACAATGAATTAGGGTTTTGATTAGTCTCCCCCATAGTCTTTACCTTTGTGTCTCTCTTGAGTCTTCTCTTCTCATCTCATAATCAGGGACTAAACCCTAAAGGCTTTAAGACTTTGTGATTAAGCTTATGCCTGCATCCTTCTTTTAGGATGGAGTGTATAACTTTAATCCTAAGTGTTAAACCCTTAATGTGTTTAAGTCTCTTAATCAATTCACTTAATAAATATCAAGACATCACACTTGTAACTTGGGCCTTGCATTAGGGTTCTAATTCTTCCTTAAGTGGTTAAGAAGGACTAACCCTAGTGTTAATGGACAAGTCCCCCTCAAGTTGTCTTACAAATCATAAAATTCACTTCATCATCATATCATTAACTAAAATCCACTTAATCAAAGGCTTGTTTTGTCATGATTTTAATCCCTAATCATGGATTAAGTTGAGGAGCTTTCCTCAGCTTAAACACTCTCATCTATTATCCTTCTTTTAGGATAGTGTAATGGGTCTGTTTAATCCTTGATTATGGCTTAACCTCATTACTCAACACTAAACAAAAACACCAAAAACATCTAAATAATCACAAGTAGGTTAATGAACTTAATCCTATACCAAAGGTGATTAAGTGTGAGAACCTGACTTCACACTTAAGGTATTCTCATTACCCCTAATCAGAGGGAAGATGTGATGAGTTTACTAAATCCATTGATTTAGGCTTAAGCTCATTATCTTATGACAAACTTTCAAAAACAATAAAAGACTGAAAACTCAAAAACAAATGATAATCGTCTCCTCCGGGATTCTTTTCTCATCTCATTCACTCACAATCGAGAACTTGCTTCTTCCGTCTAATGCAAGACAGTTAGCACCTGAGCCAGACAGGTCATACACTTGAGCATTGACAAGCAAGCAGTTCATCAGTCAATTCATCTTTCAGTCTCTGTGGGTCGAACTACGGTGTTCTGACTTCCTCATTGCACGAGAGGATACGTAGGCATAACTTAACAGTTATCGAACAAAAGTCTCTGTATATTCCCCCTCCTTTCAGTTTCATTCTCTTTAGCCTCATAGTCATGAGCACTTCACTCCTGTCCTTACACTGACACTGTACATTTATACACTTCACTTCTTTTACACTGACACCTGTACATCCTTTTTTCCCCAGCTATTTTATACACAAATTGCACTGACACTACCCCTTTAAAACACAAATCTTTTAAGCGTGGATCCCGTCGAGTACGACGGACAATCTGGGTGCTAATACCTTCCCAGGTTGTAACCAACCCCCTTTCTCAGTCTCTCTGGTTCGCAAACCGTCTTATCCATCTCTTTCTAGGTTTATGCAGCATTACCTTTCCTCCGGGATAAAAATGCCTAGCTGGCGACTCTATTCATTCTCCAGTGAGTTCACGGCTGTGTGTTCTCACTGTTCCCTTCGCCGACCGTTCGCGTCTGTACCTTCATATGACCCGGTGTCACTTGTCGGGAGCGACAATGTTGACCCACACTACCTTATTGATATCAAAGATGGACCTAGTTAGGTACATATTTGAGAAGCCAGCACTTACCGGACGGGTTGAGAGATGGCAAATGATCCTCATAGAGTATGACATTCAGTACACATCTCAAAAAGCCATCAAAGGCAGTGTATTGTCTGATTATCTTGCTGAGCAACCCATTGATGATTACCAGCCTATGAGATTTGACTTCCCTGATGAAGACATCATGTTCATAAAAGCAAAAGATCATGAAGAGCCTGTTCACACTGAAGGGCCTGACCCAGAAGAAGAATGGACTATGATGTTTGACGGGGCTGTTAATATGAATGGTCGTGGTGTTGGTGCAGTACTCATTACACCTAAGGGAGTTCACATGCACTTCTCGGAAAATCTCACCTTTAACTGCACTAACAACGAAGCTGAATACGAAGCTTGAATTATGGGTCTTGAGGAAGCCATTGACCTCAGGATCAAAACTTTGACCGTGTTCGGAGATTCAGCTTTGGTAATTAATCAAACCGATGGCAAATGGTACACCCACCAAGACCATCTGATACCTTATCGGGATTATACAAGAAGGTTATTGACTTTCTTCACAACAGTCAAGCTTGAGTATATCCCTCGAGACGAGAATCAGTTTGCAGACGCTCTGGCTACCATTTCATCCATGATCAAAGTTCAAGCTGCCAACTTTGTACCTCGGATTTCAGTGTCCAGACTTGACAGACCAGCATATGTATTTGCAGCAGATGTTGTTAAAGATGATAAGCCTTGGTTCCATGACATTAAGTGCTTCTTGGAGGATCAGACATACCCACATGGGGCATCTTCCAATGATAAGAAGACTTTAAGAAGGCTAGCTGGTAGTTTCTTCCTGAATACTGACGGTTCCCTGTACAAGAGAAACTTTGATATGGTACTTCTCAGATGCGTTGATAGGACCGAAGCAGACTTGTTGATGCACGAGGTGCACGAAGGATCCTTTGGTACCCATGCAGGAGGGCATGCAATGGCTAAAATGCTGTTGAGATCAGGCTACTACTGGATCACAATGGATGCCGACTGTTGTGCTTATGTCAGGAAATGTCATAAATACCAGATTTATGCGGATAAAGTACACGTGCCTCCTAATCCTCTGAATGTGATGTCTTCACCCTGGCCCTTTGCCATGTGGGGCATTGATATGATTGGCAAGATTGAACCAACTGCTTCGAATGGCCACAAATTCATCCTGGTTGCCATTGACTATTTCACCAAGTGGGTCGAAGCAGCCTCCTATGCAAATGTTACAAGGCAAGTGGTAGCCCGATTTCTGAAGAGAGATATCATCTATCGGTATGGAGTGCCCGAGCGGATCATTACTGATAATGGTTCCAATTTAAACAACAAAATGATGGCAGAGTTATGCCGGGACTTCAAGATCCAACATCACAATTCTTCTCCTTACAGGCCAAAGATGAATGGCGATGTTGAGGCAACTAGCAAGAATATCAAGAAGATTGTGCAAATGATGGTGGTTACCTACAAAGACTGGCATGAAATGCTACCATTTGCTTTGCATGGGTACCGTACGTCAATCAGAACATCCACTGGGGCAACATCGTATCAACTTGTGTATGGTATGGAAGCAGTCCTACCTGTCGAAGTTGAATTACCCTCCCTGCGGGTATTGATGGATGTTAAACTGAACGAAGCAGAATGGGTCTGATCCCGATACGAACAACTGAGTCTGATCGAAGAGAAGAGATTAGCTGCAATTTGTCATGGGCAATTATATCAGAAAAGAATGAAGAAAGCCTTCGATCAGAAAGTCAGGCTCCGAGAATACCAAGTAGGGGATCTTGTGCTGAAAAGACTCCTCCCTCCTCATACAGACCACAGGGGCAAGTGGACTCCGAACTATGAAGGGCCATTAATAGTAAGGAAAGTTTTCTCTGGCGGAGCACTGATGCTCAGTACTATGGATGGAGAAGACTTCCCGTCCCCTGTGAATTCAGATGCAGTTAAAAAATACTTCGCATAAAATGACCCGCTGGACATAAAAACAGAATGTAAGTCCAGGCAAAAATAGGGCATCCCGGCGAGTCAAAAACAGAATAAAAGACTCGGGCAAAATAAGGGAAAATAAACAAAAAATGTACACCCGCTGAGTTCAAAAGCCGCATTGGACAACTCAGGCAAAAAAGGGTATCCCGATGGATTGAAAACCCGAAAGGGCGATCCATGCAAAATAAGGGAATAAGCGAACAACTGTATTCTGAATTCATCTGTATCACTTACAGCTTGGTAAGCTTCGAAAGGATCAAGCATCTTTCAGAATCAACCTTCTTCAGAAAGCAAGATAAGAAGAACATCAAATGTCATACGAGTCATAGCAAAGGGAAGCTCCTTGAAGCGTCATCAACATTGCCAATACCTTTTATTTCTCAATTTGTAACAATCTCCTCATTTTAGGGGATTTGTTTCTTTGATTGTACCTTGCCAATTCAGGGCACATGAATTAATAAAATCAGATTTTCAGTCATGTTTCGTTTCGTATATTTTATTTTCATTTGCAAGAATGTCCGATGTCTTTAAGATACTGATTTCATAAATACAGATGCTTCTCTTCTAAAAATTACGTGCTTATAGGAAGTATACTCACTCCCAGGAGTGCCTAAACTCCTATGATGGAATCCAGTAAGGGATACCTCGGGATTGCTTGTGCGTTTCTCTGACTTTTCAGGATTGCAGGTATTCAAAGCACAGCATGGGGCATGAAAGCTTCACCCCAGCAAGCTGGCAAATCATTATCTACTCAGTCTTAGCACCAGAGGTGCTTTCTCCCCAGCTGAGTTGCCATTTGTTATTTCCTCCTCAGCCAAGCACAAAAGCCAGGGAACCATCTCCCCACAGAGTTTCAGCCTCTATCCAGAAGAGCAACGTCTGAAGATCTCACAACAAGGTGAAGAAAGCTTCTACAAACCCCAGCTGGGTCCCTCATTACCAAGGAAGATCTATCAGTGACCTATATCCCCAAACAAAGTCCCATATGTCAGATCTACCAATGATCTCATCCCTAGCTGGGATGTCCACTTCAAGCAGATCAACCAGAAGATCTTCGCAACAACGGGATCCGAACCCCGGATCGGTATCTTTGCATAATCATAGCATTCACATCATATTCTCCCCGCAGAGCGTAGCATTCCGTCTAATACGGAGCATTACGGCAAAAAATCAAACATATTGAACAATCATAAGCCATGTTCTGAATCAAGCACTTGTAAATACTACCAATCCGGAAGCAATATACAGAAAACTCCTCGGATTCCCCGACAGATAGCCAAAGCACTTTCCCTAGAAGATACAGATACTTCCTGACACCCGTCTGTGTCGTATCCCCAGTAGAAAGCCAAAGCGTCCTCTTTGCACTCACAGATACATATATATATATATATATATATATATATATATATATATATACAATTCCCTGACACCCGTCCATGTCACCTTCCCGGCATAGTTAGCTAAACACTTTGTAAACCATACACCTGTTTATATTACACCTTTCTCTTTTGACACTCGTCCGTGTCATACTCTCCCCAGCAAGTTAAACACTCGCCTGTACACCACTCATACTTGTTACTCCTGTTTTACTCATACAAATACTCGTCCGTATCTTTTATACACCGCTTATATCCCTTCATATTCGACACTCGTCCGTGTTCTTTGTTAACTAGTTGATACTCGTCCGTATCATCATCTCAGAACACGCGTCAGCGTTTGTTTCTACCTGATACTCGTCCGTATCATAGTCTTAAGGATGCTTGTCCGCATATTTAATCCATACACGTGTCAAACACTCATGTCTTCTTGAATTTAGACACTAGTCTGTGTCTGCTATTCCCCAGAAGAGTCCCCTCAGAATCAATACTCGTCCGTGTTCTTTGTTAACCAGTTGGTACTCGTCTATATCATCATCTCAGAACATGTGTCAGCATTTGTTTCTACCTGATACCCATTCGTATCATAGTCCTAGGGATGCTCGTCCGCATCTTTAATCTATACACCGTACCCAGACACTGATACCTCTCATTCCTTGGATATAGACACTCGTCCGTGTTTATTTGTCCCAGCAAATCCCAGCGAACTATTTCCTTTCTACCTGACATTCTTCTTATGTCATGATACCCCTTTTCGGTATCCGTACCATGCCAGGTGATCGTCCTTCACCTTTGGATGACCGTCCCTCATCCTTTCCCCAGCGGAGGCTCCATTATTGGAACCCTTTTCTATCCGGCATTCGTCCTATGTCGTGATATTTAGCAGCCGTACCCTGCTAGGTGATCGTCCTTCACCTCTTGATGATCGTCCTTCATCATGCTTATCCGATGGCCGTCCCCATCGTCGACCTTTTCACCCAACATTCGTCCTATGTTGTGGTACATTCGGCAGCCGTACCCTGCCAGGTGATCGTCCTTCACCTTAGATGACCGTCCCTCATCTTATCCCCAACAGAGCAGCCGTCCCATGCTAGGTGATCGTCCTTCACCTTTGATGACCGTACCTCATCATCTGTTTTTAACCATAATCCCCAGAGAGCCTTATATCTTTGCTTGATGGCCGTCCCCATCATAACCTCTTACATCCCCAGCATGTCGGTCGTCCCCGTCATTGCCTTTTTCCCCCAGCAGTCGTCCTCTGCTCGACGGTCATCCTCCATTGCCCGCACTTCATAAACATACTTTATTTTCATTTGCAATCTATATCCCTTTTCTTCTTCATTCTGTGAGCGCAAATTTTGGACTGTCTTTGGTATTCAACCACAAGTTATCTTGTTTGCCTGTTAAGTCGTCGCTTACATCCTGCACAGCTAACTCATGCTTGAATAGGGGCAGCTGTAAACACCCCAAATTTGCCCTCACCCATTCACACCATGGCTTGTGATCTCTTCATATGCATAAGTTCAATCATAGCATCTCATATTGCATTTTTGATTCACTGCATTGGTTCAAAGTCATCTGCATCTAGGGTTTGTGATCTGAGCAATCCAAGAGCCATTTGAGCCACTCCAAAGGTCATCAATCACTTCAAAGGGGTCCATGTATGTTCAAGCATCATATTGTATCCTCACAAAGTCAAGAAAGTCAAAGAACCACAAGAACTGAGAAAGGCATGGAAGCAGAGCCAGGATTAACTGCACAGATGACCTAGAATTAGGGTTTTGGTTTCAAAGGCCATAACTCCAATATTTTTGGTCATTCTTGTTTCTATTGGTCTCTATATTTCACAAGGATCATGCATATCAATTTTCATGAAGAAATTCAATGGGGAAGGCATCTGATCAAGAGTTGACTTCTTGAGCAAGTCAGTGTAAAATCAGGGCATCTGAGGCCCCCAATGACCTAACCAAAGGGTGTTCTTCATCATTTTGATTGTGTATAATCTTTATTTGATCATAGAAGATGTTAAAAGTTCACAAGATTGAAGAATTTCAAGCCATTTGCAAAGTTGCCTTTTTGGGAAAATGACTTCTAATGGAAACTTGTCATTTTGGGAAACTTTTTCAAACCTTTCTTTTTGATTCAAAAAAGCTTCAAATGAGAAAACTTTGGTCATGAAAGTTGTAGAATGGATTTCCCTTTTCAAAAAGTACAAGAACTCATTCTAATTAATTTTGGATCAAAAGTTATGGCTTGTCAAAGTTGGACAAAATCACATAATTTCAAGTTTTGTACTAAGGAGGCATTTTGCAAAATGATATGATCAAGCATTCCAAAGACTTCAAATGTGCACAAACTCATTACAACATACTCACATGACCTCTAAAGATCAGAATTGGCCCAAGAATATTGCATTTTGGTGCCTTGAACTTCATGAATTTCCAAAATGGCCAAAGATGTACCAACTTGCAAAAACTCATGAAGCCATGCCTCTACTTGTTACAACTCATTGAATCTGATCCACATGAACTCCATGATCTCTGCTGAGCCCAACCATGCCCCTATCACAACCTCACACTTGCCCATACCTCAAGTACACCTAGACTTGACTTTTTGCAAAAACCCCCATACCAATCCCACAGTGCCACACCAACTATTCTGACCAATCAAGACTTTACAAACACACTTCAAGCAAGCCATTTCATCACACAACTCATCCTGATCTCCCCCACAAGCCATCATTCTCAAAAACCTCCCTTTATGCATTTTGCTTCGAATCACACAACACAAGCATCAAACATAAAAACAAACTCCATAGGATCACTCAGCATACTCCCCTGATCATTTCCCTACCCTCATTCATCCCTGAAACCTCCTCAAACTAAATCACGATTCTCACCCCTCACTGAACAGAACTTGATCAATCTCACAAACCAACCATTTTAAACTCCAACCAAGCCTTGCAAACTTCTCAGGGGGGTCATTGGAGGTGATTGGAAGCAAAGAGCTGGCCAGAAAGTTGCAAACTGAGAAAGCTCAAGCTCAGGTACCTCAAGAACTTTTTTTCCAGAAATGAAAATTTAAGTTCTTAGATTGTTCCTTATGCCTTGCTGATCATCCTGATGTTTTTACTTTTTGAAATGGTTAAGATTTGAGTGTGTACTGGTTGCCTGAAACTTTTGCCATTTTTGAGTTTTGATTCGAATCTTGTTTTGTAGGTCATAGAAATTTGTTTTGAGGGTAGGTTTAGATTCAGGGAGGTTAGGAGGTTTGATCTGGAGCTTTAGAGCTCCAGAAATAACCTTGAGAAGAAGTTGGCAACTTTCAGGTGAGGGTCTGGCCGGAGAAGATGACCGGAGGTCTTCTCCGGCCACCTGAAAGTCATTAGGGCTTTAATTACGTTTAGGGCAAAGTTTGAATTAGGACCCTTGATCTTGTGGACTTTTGTTGACTCCCGCCCGAATGGACGAACCAAATCCTTCATTAAACCCTAATCCTGATTTATTAAATTAATTAATTGGGATTAAATTTGAATTTTGCCAGAAATGATCTGAGCCTTCCATTTGCGCGCTAGTCAATTCGCGTGTGTTTCATTCAAACTACAACCTTTGGATCTGCATACTTTCCCATTTATTTATTTTTATTTCATTTTTATTCATTTGTTTTTGCATTTATTTGTACGAATTTTTAAAAATAGCTAAAATCATCCAAAAATTATGAAATTTTTTGTCAAACATTTCATTAATTTTCAGAACCCAAAAATATTTTTATTTTTATTTTTTGCATTAAAAATTATTTTTAAATCATTTAAATGTTTATTTTTAATTAGTTAATAAAAATTAATTATTTAAAAATACATTTAGGTATTTAAAAATCACAAAAAAATTCACATAGCATTTAAAAACATTTAGAAACATTGTCCAACTCTCAAACCAAATTTCTTTTTTGTTCTTGATGCCTTTTGATCATTTTCATTGGATTTAATTCCATTTCAAGGCAATATTTTGTTTCAAACTTCAAAAATTTGTTTCTGCCTAACCATTGAGAGTTGGATGATGATTCTTTTTGAATTGCATCTTGTATAGCATGTAGTTTATAGGATAAAATTGGTTTGAATTGATCTTGTATTTTCAATTTGTTTTGCATTTTTCTTGACAAGGTACCTTAAAACCCTAGTAATCTTAGGAAATTCATAACTTTCACTAGGTTAAGGGTTGGATCCTCTCCTTTGGGCATTGAGTTTGTATAGGTTTAGGGTATCTTTGATAGCATTTTCAAATTTTTATCATGTCCTTTGCTTCTGGTTTAGGATTTTGCTTTGTGTGTTGATCATAAACCCTAATTTATGCCTTCCTTTGCATCCATTTCTCCTTTGCTTGCATACCATGAATTGCCATGACATTTTGTGCATCAACATGATTCATAATACATCTTAGGACATATTAAAATCATGTTTGATCATTGCATCTTTCATTTGCCATGTTATATGTCCATCACATTTCATAACTTTTCATGAACATTCATGGTTCAATACATGCCTCATTTGCTTTCTTATGCTTGTATGATTATTCCCATGCATTGTCTCATGTTTGCATCATTTCTTAGCATCATTAACTTCATGATCTTGCTCCTGGTTTTGGTTTGCATCATCATATTTCACCTCATTTGCATTGCATTTCATTTCTTATACTAACATTTCAGGTGGTAAGTTGTTTGAGGAGTGAATTTGCCTTCACTCCTCATAATCTCTTTTCATCTCTTTCATACCTCCTTTGCTGCATTTTTGTATGTGTATTAGAGTGAGCTTGCTCATTCATGTTCATTTCACCTTCTTTCTTCAAGCAACTTGTCTTCTTAAGTGAAGCAAGTTGTTTTGCTTCTCTTTGTTTCTTGCTCCTCTCATCTGCTTCTCTCCTTGGTGGCTCTTTGAAGATCTCTTTCTTAAGCCTCATAAACCCTAGGGATAACCAAGCATGATAATAATTAGGGTTTGATTAGTCCCCATTTAGATTTTACCTTTGTGTCATCTTTGAGTCTTCTATTCTCATCTCATAATCCGGGACTAAACCCTAAAGGCTTTAAGGCTTTGTGATTAAGCTTATGCATGCATCCTTCTATTAGGATGGAGTGTATAACTTTAATCCTAAGTCTTAAACCCTTAATGTGTTTAAATCCTTTAATCAATCCACCTAATAATCACTAAGACATCAAGCTTGTAACTTGGGCCTTGTATTAGGGTTCTAATTCTTCCTTAATTGGTTAAGAAGGACTAACCCTAGTGTTAATGGACAAGTCCTCCTCAAGTTGTCTTGAAAACCATAAAATTCATTTCTTCATCTTATCATTAATTAAAATCCACTTAATAAAGGCTTTGTTTTGTCATGAGGTTAATCCATAATCATGGATTAAGTTGAGGAGTCTTTCTCAGCTTAAATGTTCTCATCTATCATCCTTCTATTAGGATGGTGTAATGAGTCCATTAAATCCCTGATTATGGCTTAAACTCATTACTTAACACTAAACAAAAACAATTAAAATATCTAAATAATCACAAGTAGGTTAATGATCTTAATCCTACATCAGGGTGATTAAGTGTGAGATGCTGACTTCACACTTAAGGTATTTTCATTACCCCTAATCAGAGGGAGGATATGATGAGTTTACTAACCCATTGGTTTAGGCTTAAGCTCATTAACTTATGGCAAACTTTCAAAAGCAATAAAAGACTGAAAACACAAGAACAAACAATAATCGTCTCCTTCGGGATTCTTTTCTCACCTCATTCACTCATAAACGAGAACTCGCTTCTTCCGTCTAATGCAAGACAGTTTGCACCTGAGCCAGACAGGTCATACACTTGAGCATGGACAAGTGAGCAGTTCACAAGTCAATTTATTCTTTCAGTTTCTTTGAGTCGAACTACGGTGTTCTGACTTCCTCATTGCACGAGAGGATACGTAGGCATAACTTAACAGTTATCGAACAAAAGTCTCTGTATATTCCCTCTCCTTCCAGCATTATTCTTTAAGCCTCATACTCCTGAGCATTTCACTCTTATTCTTTCACTGACACTTCTCTTATACACTTCACTTTTCTTTTACACTGACACTTGCATTCTTTCCAGCTTTGATACACATTTTGGCACTGACACTACCCCTTTTAAACACAAATCTTTTAAGCGTGGATCCCGTCGAGTACGATGGACAATCTGGGTGCTAATACCTTCCCAGTTTGTAACCAACCCCCTTTCTCAGTTTCTCTGGTTCACAACCATCTTATCCATATCTTTTCCTAGGTTTATACAGCATTACCTTTCCTTCGGGATAAAAATGCCTAGCTGGAGACTCTATTCATTCTTTCTTCTCTTTCGCCGACCGTTGGCGTCTGTACCCCCTCTTGACCCGGTGTCTTTTATTGGGAGCGACACCTACAAAGCTGAGATATGCTTTGGTAAATGTTTTTCGAGCTGGAAATGAGGAATCTCACGGAAAACTTCGAAGATCTGGTGCTATTCTTTCCACACAATGCAAAATAAATGCAAGCAAGGGATCTTGATGCAAGAATTTGGCTCCAAAAGCACTTCTAACCACCAAATCAGATCTGAACCAATTAGTGAAACCAGAAAATTGATGCAAAGAAGCTATGGATGAAGGTCTAGTTCCAAGATCAACAAACTTTAATGCAAAGTTTTGTGATCTTCAAAGAGGAACTTTGAGTGATTTGGAAATTGGGAGAGAAAATGAGAGAATGGTGAGAGAGTAGTGAAAATTCAGAAAATGAGAAGAGTGAATTATGAGAGATTTCTTTTTCTGGTTTGGAGGGAAATGGGATAAATACCCTCTAGGTTTGAACCTAAAACATTTGGTTTGGAGTCCAAGAAAATGGTTTGGAATTAGCTTAGAAAGGTGATTAGGATCTAGCCTTGGAATTAGGCTTGGTAAACCCTCTAGATCCTTCTCCATAATTCCCAATTAATTCAAAATGAATAAAATCAGAAATAATGAAAAAAATGGAGCCAAAACACATGCTGAACTTGCTGCTGGAATTCAAAATTCGCAGCCGTTAACCGGTTAACCAAAGCGTTAACCGGTTAACGCAGGAAAAATTTGAATTTTCCCTCCTTTTGGTGGGAAACTCCTAGAATACCTCTGCGCCAACCATTCCAATATGATCTTGATTCTCAATCCTTTTAGGGCTTTGACCATGACACCAAGCTTATACAAAAGGTCCTATGAGCTTCCTGCCAGGTCATCATGCTCTTGACTTTGACTTGTAAAAAATCGTGAGTTCCCGGATGACTGATCATATGCCTTATGCTAGAACATGTGAGTACTATGCTTCATTTTTCTATGAAAAATGCTAAGGATATGACATGCTTATAATGATTATGATATGATGATGATGCTGAAAAGAAGAGGGCAAATTTGGGGTGTTACAGCTGCCCCTATTCAAGCAACTGTTTATCTGAAAAGGACGATAGCACGGGCTATCGACTGTTCAAGATAAACTATGGTTGAATACCAAGAAGACCTGAAATTTGCACTCTGCTGGAGAATGCAGAAACGGGAAATAAACCCAACCAAATAACGCTTTGAGTGCCAGAAGTGAAGACAAAGCAGACGAGCTTCTTCCAAATTAAATTGTTACGCCGGATAAGAAAAACTTAGACAGACGAGTCTTCTTCAAGCAAACCTGTTATGCCAGGAACTGGACATACAAGGCCTCTTCAAATAAAACCTTTTACGCCAGGAATTGGACATACGAGCCCTCTTCAAATAAACATGTCACACCAGGAGCTGGACATACGAGCCCTCTTCATACATTTTACAAAAATATATGACTTGAGACAAACGAACATCCTTCAGATAAACCTGTTACGCCAGGACCGGTGATGCACTTAAGTCTGTGGGATAGACATGCATAATCAGGATAGATGAACCATCTTCATATATTCTCTATAGATATATGGTCTAAGACAGACGAGCCTTCTTCAGATAACCTGTTACGCCAGGTGAAACATTAGGATTGGACGAACCCTCTTCACGAATCTTACGCAGATATGTGGCCTCTGAGACAGACGAACCTCCTTCGGATAAACATGTTACGCCAAGAACAGTAACCATTTTGACGTTTAATCCCACCGTCAGGACTTCAAACCACTTCAACACAGATGAGTATTGGATGATCATCAAGAGAACACAGACGAGTGCCGTAAGTCAATGATACAAACGAATATCAGACAATGATCTAAGAAATGCAGACGAATGCTTCAAGCGATGATATAGACGAATATCAGCCACTAATACAGATGAATACCAGAAATCCAACACAGACGAGCACTTGGAGTATCAATACAGACGAGTACCAGAGTGATCATCAAATCAGCACATACGGATATAGGCTAACACAGACAAGTGTGAGGGATGACACAAATAAGTATCCAAACAATGCAGCCGAGCTTCAAACAGATAACAAACACAGACGAGCGAAGGGGGAATGCAAAAGAGCATCAAACAACAACAAATACAGACGAGTGTTGGGAAGCGCATACGACCACAGATATCAAACATAGATGAATGTTAGGAAGCGCATACAACCACATATATCAAACAGATTTCAAACATAGACGAGTGCTGGGGAATGCGGACGAGCATCAAACAGATTTCAAACACAGATGAGTGATAGAGAATGCGGACGAGCAAAACAGATTTCAAACACAGACGAGTGTTGGAGAATGCAGACGAGCAAAACATATTCCAAACACAGACGAGTGCTGGAGAATGCGGACGAGAAAAACTTATTTCAAACACAGACGAGTGCTGGGGAATGCGGACGAGCAAAACATATTTCAAACACAGACGAGTGCTGGAGAATGCAGACGAGCAAAACATATTGCCCTGATTAGCAGCAAGACTCACAACTCTGCAAGGGAGAATCAGGTCAAGAGGCTTTTACAATTAACTCTGGTTGGGGGATGAACAATTGTTTGTATCATCATAATGGCCAAGAATAAATTGGCGACTTCTCCGGGGAATACTTCAACGACGGGAGTGAATCCCAATCATGACTCTGCGGGGGATGACCATCTTCAGACTTGGCTGGGGAATATGCTTGGTTAAGTAACCCTTGCGGGAAACAAATTCTAACATTTTGAACTTTGTAGGGAAATCAGGCGTTCGGCTGCCTGGTGGGAATACTTTACTTGTGGAAAGATAATTCGCTTGGGGAAGAAAGCTCTTCAATTAGACCTAGAGTTCCACTGGGGATTCCACTTGCTCTAACTCAGCTGGGGAACATTTTGCTTGGGGAAATATGACACCATCCTGCAAAACCTGCAACAACAATATACACACACGTGCCCCGGGGATTTATATGGTATGATCAATTCATCCATTGTCACCCGACACTCGAAGATAGTTTTAACTGTTTCCCTACAATGTCATTTTTTTGGAAAATCACCATGTTTCAAATGCAATGTTCTTTTTGCCAAAAATTCAGGAAATTTTTCAAACAAAGTAAACAAAACACAACACAGCTTTTGACTGAATATTCATTCATTGAGAAGCCTCTGAATAGGCAAAGTTTTACATCAGGAAGCAACTACCTGGAAAGAGGTAGCTACCATAAAATTGAGAAAAAGAAACTATCCTAATGGCAATGTACATGGCATTCCAATGAGTTTCCTTCCTGCTATGACCAACATATTTTCAAAACTTTTCGTTCTTGCCTTTGCTTTCTGAAGACAATGAGGGGACTTGTTCCTACCCTTATGATATTACTAGACTGTATGAAATGATGATTTGGTTCAGATTACCCGAATATCAGTTGTTCGCTTATTCCCTTGTTTTGCGTGGATCGCCCTTTCGGGTTTTCAATCCACCTGGATACCCTTTTTTGCCTGAGTTGTCCGATGTGGCTTTTCAACTCAGCGGGTGTACACATTTTTTTATTTATTTTCCCTAAATTTTTCCCGAGCTTTTTATTCTGTTTTTAGCTCGCCGGGATGCCCTTTTCTTGCCTGGACTTTAATTCTGTTTTTGTGTCCAACGGGTCTTTTTATGTGAAGTATTTTTTAATTGTGTCTGAGTTAACATGGGATTGAAGATCTTCTCCATCCATAGTAGTGAGCATCAGTGCCCCACCCGAGAAAACTTTCTTCACTATGAATGGGCCTTCGTAGTTTGGGGTCCACTTACCCCTGTGATCTGAACCTGGAGGAATAATCCCCTTAAGTACAAGCTCACCTACTTGATACTCTTGAGTACGTACTCGTTGTTCGAATGCTCGCTTCATTCTCCTCTGATAAAGCTGACCATGACAGATAGCCGCTAATCTCTTTTCCTCAATTAGGCACAACTGGTTATATCGAGCACGTACCCACTCAGCCTCATCAAGCTTTACATCCATCATTACACGTAAAGAAGGAATCTCTACCTCCACAGGTAAGACTTCCTCCATGCCATACACCAGGGAAAACGAAGTTGCCCCAGTAGACGTCCTAACTGACGTTCGGTACCCATGCAGTGCGAATGGTAACATCTCATGCCAATCTTTGTAAGTGACAACCATCTTCTGCACAATCTTCTTAATATTTTTATTAACTGCCTCTACCGCGCCATTCATCTTTGGCCGGTAAGGAGAAGAATTGTGATGTTGAATCTTGAAGTCCCGACACAGCCCTGCCATCATCTTGTTGTTCAAATTGGAACCATTATCAGTAATGATTTGCTCAGGCACTCCGTATCTGCAAATGATGTCTCTATTTAGAAATCTGGCTACCACTTGGTGAATGACATTGGCATAAGATGTTGCTTCAACCCATTTGGTGAAGTAATCAATCACAACCAAGATGAAGCGATGACCATTTGAAGAAGTAGGTTCTATATTCCCGATCATGTCAATGCCCCACATAGAAAAGGGTCACGAAGATGACATGACATTGAGCGGGCTAAGAGGAACATGAACATTGTCTGCATATATCTGGCACTTACGAGCATACGAACAACAATCTGCATCCATTGTAAGCCAATAATACCATGATCTCAATAACTTCTTAGCCATTGCATGCCCTCCTGCATGAGTACCAAAGGATCCCTCGTGGACCTCCTACATTAACAAGTCTACTTCGTGTCTATCCACGTATCTGAGCAAGACCATGTCAAAGTTCCTTTTATACAGAACTCCTTATGCATTCAAGAAGAAGCTAGCAGCAAGTCGTCTCAAGGTTTTCTTATCATTGGATGATGCCCCAGCTGGGTGTTCTTGTTTTTCTAGGAAAATCTTGATATCAAAGTACCAAGGTTTCTCATCAGATACTGCGTCTACAGAGAAAACATAAGCTGGTGCGTCAAGCCTGGAAATGTCCATCTTGGGCACATAGTCCCAACACAAGACTTTGATGGACGAAGAAAGAGTAGCAATTGCATCAGCAAATTGATTCTCATCTCGTGGTATATACTGAAGCTTAATTGTTGTAAAGAACGTCAACAGTCTTCTGGCATAATCCCTATAAGGAATTAAGTGTTCTTGATGTGTATACCACTTGTCGGTAACCTGGTTGATAACGAGGGCTGAATCTCTGAATATGTCGAGGGTCTAAATCTGAAGATTGTCAGCCTCCTCTATTCCCATTATGCACGCCTCGTATTCCCCTTCATTGTTGGTGCAGCCAAAGGTAATTCTGGCAGCGAAGGGAAAGTGAACACCTTCGGGAGTGATAAGAACAACAACAACTCCATGTCCATTGATATTGACTGCTCCATCAAACATCAACTTCCATTTGGATTCGGGGTCAGGCCCCTCCTCCGGAAGTGGTTCCTCGCAATCTCCTTCCTTGAGGTGCATGATGTCCTCATCAGGGAAATCAAACTTCATTGGCTGGTAATCGTCTTCAAGCGGTTGATGTGCAAGGTAATCTGACAATACACTTCCTTTGATGGCTTTCTGGGAAGTATACTATATGTCATACTCTGTTAATATCATTTGCCACCTTGCAACCCTTCCGGTTAATGCTGGTTTCTTGAAAATATACTTGATAGGGTCCATTTTTGAGATTAGCAATGTTGTGTGGGTCAACATGTACTGTCTCAGTCGGCGAGCAGCCCATGCCAAAGCGCATCAAGTTTTCTTGAGTAGTGAGTAACGAGATTCACAGTCGGTAAACTTTTTGCTAAGGTAATAAATAGTATGATCTTTTCGACCAGACTCGTCATGTTGGCCTAGCACACACCCCATTGACCCTTCTAACACAGTCAAGTACATGATAAGTGGTCTTCCTGGAACTGGAGGCATTAGAATCGGAGGCTCCTGCAAATATTCTTTTATCTTTTCAAAGGCTCTTTGACAGTCCTCATTCCACCTGACCGTTTGTTCTTTTCTTAACAATTTGAATATTGGCTCGCATGTGGCAGTTAGATGAGATATAAACCGTGAAATGTAGTTCAATCTCCCTAAAAACCCACACACTTCTTTTTTTGTTTTCGGTGCAGGCATGTCTTGTATTGCTTTTACTTTTGCAGGATCTACCTCAATTCCCCTTTGGCTAACAATAAAACCCAGCAATTTACCGGAGCGCACTCCAAAAGTGTACTTGTTTGGATTCAACCTCAGTCTATACTTTATCAATCTGTCAAACCGTTTTTTGAGATTGACCAGGTGTTCTTCTTCATCCTGAGACTCGGCAATCATATCGTCCACATAGCACTCAATTTCCTTGTGTATCATGTCGTGGAACAAAGTTACCATAGCCCGTTGATACGTTGCCCCGACATTCTTTAACCTAAAGGGCATAACTTTATAATAGAATGTACCCCACGGGGTAATGAACGTCGTTTTCTCCATGTCTTCCGGTGCCATCTTAATCTGATTGTACCTGGAGAAGCCATCCATGAAAGAAAATACCGAGAACTGAGTGGTGTTATCTACCAACACATCAATGTGAGGTAATGGAAAGTCATCCTTTGGACTTGCTCTATTTAGATCCCGATAATCGACGCACATCTGGACCTTGCCATCTTTCTTTGGTACAAGCACAATGTTAGCTACCCAAGGCGGGTAACTAGTTACAACAAGGAACCCGACATTCCACTACTTTTGAACTTCCTCCTTGATCTTCATTGCAATATCAGGGCGAGTTCTTCTTAGCTTTTGCTTTACAGGAGGACAATCTTCCTTTAGTGGCAGCTTGTGTACAACAATGTCAGTATCCAACCCCGACATATCTTGATACGACCAGGCGAAGATATCCACATATTCACGTAGCATACCAATCAACTCCTTCTTTACCTCGGTCTGCAGATTGGCCCCAATCTTTATCACTTTCTTTACATCCTCAGACCCGATGTTGATGATCTCTATTTTTTCCTGATGAGGTTGAATGACCCTTTCCTCTTGTTTCAACAACCTAGCCAATTCTTCCGGGAGTTCACAGTCTTCCTCAACCCCTTCATCAGCTTGGTAGATAGAATTGTTGAAGTCATGCATAGTCATAGCAGGAACGTTATCACTGGAATCCGAATGATCAACACTGCACAAATGATGTGCTTATCTCAGAATTTGTTTTTATTTCTTTTCAAAAGAGACGCAAACACACAAAAACACAGAAAAATAAAACATTGCCATTTTATTTGTTTTGTGTGAAAAATTTTAAAACGAAAGAAAGAGAACACAATTTGCTTGAAAAATGTCCTTTATTTCATGGAAAAAGTAAATGCATTAAAAGTATGGTGGCCCTACAAATGGATCCATTCACCTTGGGCAAAGTGTAGGATTTGACATGCAGTATGATAAAAATGGAAACAAGAAAATTACTTTGACTGCCAAGTAAATTGAACAAAATCTACAGCAGACCAGTTCCGGAGCTCCTCCCCAGGTGCACATGCGTTAATCCAGTTATCCAAGTCGCAGTCATTATCCCCCTCTTCATCTGTTGCACAAATGTTGTTGTAGTCGATCATTCCAACACTTGTGAACATTATGGACTTACTGCCCTAAGACCAGCTAGACCCACCAGGTTGATATCCGAGACCGAACTTGCCATCCTTCGTTTCCACTTCTAACAATTTTCCCCAGCCCTGGGCATTTCCGGATTGGACCACTTCCTTAGCTTGCTTGTAGGATTAGATAGGAGTCCCTTCCTTCTCATTGCTTTGAACTGCAGCAACCGGAGGCAAAGTACTAACATTAACTGTCACAAAAGCTTGGCAAAGTGTCTCATGGATCTCCCCGTCCATTTCCACATACTTGAAGGTCGACAGATGACTTATGAAAATATCTTCTTCACAGCATATAGTAACAACCTGACTGACTACCACATACTTTAACTTTTGATGCAACATGGATGTTACTGCGCCAACACTATGAATCCAAGGACTTCCTAGCAGACAACTATAAGCGGGTTGGATATCCATGACATAGAATGTACTCTTGAATACCTGAGACCCAATCTTTACCGGTAGCTCCACCTCCCCAAACACAGACCTCCGTGACCCATCAAAGGCTTTTACAATCAAATCCCTGGGTCGCAAAACAATGCCATCAACATTTAGCTTCATAAGGGCCTTCTAAGGGAGCACATTGAGAGAAGAGCATGTATCTACCAGGACATGTGATAAAACAATGCCCTTACACTCCATGGTGATATGTAAGGCCTTGTTGTGATTACGTCCCTCGGAAGTGAGATCTCTATCTGTGAATCCCAACCCATGGCTGGTGTTCACACTGGCTACTATAGCTTCCAACTGGTAAACAGTTATCTCTTGTGGTACATATGCCATTTGCAAAACCTTTAGCAAAGCCTCCCGGTGAGCTTGGGAACATATTAACAATGACAAAATGGATATCTTGGATAGGGTTTGACTCAGCTTCTCAACTACCTTATAGTCACTTTTCTTAATGATTCTCATGAATTCCTCGAGTTCTTTTTTAAAAGTGCCCTGACTAGCAGCAGGAGTTGTCACCTCTTCGGTCACTATTTGTTTACCTTTAGCCTTTGCAGCAGCTTCAGCTCCGGAATCAACTCTAAGAGTTTGAGGAGCAAAGAGACGCCCACTCCGTGTAAACCCACTAACTCCTCCGACATTCACAATAGTCGGGTCAATTGTCACCGCTTTATTTTCCACCTTCTGACCTTCTACGTACACATCTGAGCCATAGTGCTAAGGAATGGCCTTGTCATCAACATATGGAATTGGTCCCGGAACAGTGATAGTTACTGGACTCACTTATGGAACATAGATAGTCACATACTCTCTCCGGGTAGGAACTTCAGCAGGATCAAAATAAATTGTTATTGTAGACACACAATCACTTCTATTGTCAACCATGTCAAACTGTAGAGACCCCTCATCAATCAAACACTGCAACCCAGCTTTCAAATCCCCGCAACCATTAACTGAATTCATGCAACCCTCGCAGTCAAAATCACAACCTGGAAAAACCTTCCCTTTCAACAATCTGTCTTTCACAACTAACAACGAAGTCTTCACTTCATTCACGCTCAAAATCAAGTTTAACCTCTCACCACCATCAACAACATTTATCCTGGCCCCTCTATGATTTGGAATGGGGTTTGATGTAACATTTGGAGGCGATGCAAAGTTAATTGCTTTCGATTCAATCAAGTCTTGGACCTTATGCTGTAATGCCCTGCACTTCTCTGTTGAGTGTCCAGGAGCTCCTGAATGGAATGAACATCTTGCATTAGCATCATACCCCACTGGAAGCTCTCCAGGTGGTGGTGCTAATTTCCTAAACTGAACCAAATTCAAATCTAACAATCTCTGGAGCAGTGTTGCGTTGTGGCTGTTGTTGTTACTGTTGTTGTTGTGGTTGTTAAACGGGACTTGATGGAATGGTAACAGATGCCACCTGCTCTTAAGATCCCCTGTATCCACGGCCCCGGCCTCGGCTGTACATAACATTATTTTCTCCCTCCCTTCTTCTCGGAGGTCCGTTAAAAGCTTTTCGAACACCACTTGAGCTACCTGCACCACTATCTTGAATTTTCCCCATTATCAGAAGAGTTTCAACCCTTTCTCCAGCTATTACAATGTCGTTAAACTTTGTCGCTGAACAAGACGCCAGTCTATCAATAAACACACCCTGCAGTGTTCCCATAAAAATGTCTTCCATTTCATTCTCTAACAAGGGAGGTTGTACTCGAGCAGCAAGCCGACGCCACCTCTGGGCGTACTCTTTGAACCCTTCTTTAGCATTCTGAGACATTGTTTGCAACTGGGTACGATTAGGAGCCATATCCAAATTATACTAATACTGTTTCACAAACGCCTCAGCTAAATCCTTCCAGCTTCGAATATTGACCCTGCTCAGCTTCATGTACCATTCCAAAGAAGCTCTTACAAGACTATCTTGGAAGTAATACATCCACAGCTTCTCATCATCTATATGCGCAACAATCCTTCCCACAAAAGACTGAAGATGAGTTTTCGGGAAAGCTATTCCATTGCACTATTCAAAAGTAGGTACCTTGAACTTGTAGGGAATTCTCACCCCTGGGACTAAGCCTAAATCAGTGATGTCAAACCCTAGAGAACTCTGAGATTGAATGGTGCGAATTTGCTCAGCCATTTCTTCAAATATCCTATTCATGTCAATCCCCTGGCCTTCTTCCTTGTCCAGCAAAGTGAACTGCTTGTCCTGTCCATCCATCTGCATGTTATGCACTCCATCATTGATAATGGTGACCCCTGGTTGCACCACAAGGATTTCAACATAATGGGCGCCAGCCCCATTGCGATTACCTCCATCTGTTGTCCTATTGTTCCTGGCTTGATTATTCTCCACCATTTCATGCAAGCGCTCTTGAGTTTGACCCATCCCAGCCATGAGGTTCATGAAGTTGTCCATTCTTGTCCTTAAATCAGCCAGATCCGCTTGCATCTGCTCCATTTCTCTCTCTCTGTTCACCTTTGTAGGGTATCTGTGTACAATTGGCTGTCTCTGAACCTTCTTAGGAGCTATAGTGCCTGAAATTTGCATAAATGTTAGAAAACTGAAGACTTACCTGCAAAACAACAAACACGTTATATGCATGCAATGTAACTATTCATGTTTCCATGTCTAGGCATTAACATGCCCTAGTTCTGGGTTTTTTTGACAGAAAATACTCCAGATGTCCCTTTGGAAACTAACTTTCCAAACTCTTTTGAGGAGTATTCGGACCCTGATGGCTTCGGACAAACAACTTTGCTCATTCAAAAATGGTAACTGGCTCTGCAATCTCCTTTATTGCTTTCTCCAATGCTAGCTGGCTCTGTACCAATTGCTGAGTCTTTTCCCTTCATATTTTGTGAACTTGTTCTACTTCTTCTTTCTTGAATGCCATCTGCACCTCAAACAACTCTTCCTTTTCTTGGTACTTTTTTTGCTCCTGTTCTCTTTGGCCTTGTAACCAGGTAATGGATTGACGAGCTTCCCTGAGAGTCTTCAAAGTATTCTTACGCTCCTCTTCTCTTTTTTACTCTGTTAAACCCAATCTCTGAAAATGAGCTTCTCTCCCAGCAAACTACTTTTCTTTAGCTTCTAAGGTAGCCTGCATCCTCTATAGCTTTTCTTCTGCTTCTTTTTTAGCATGATTGGCACAGTGATACAAGCTAGCCATTTCAGAATTCTCTACCCGAACCTCGTGCAACTGAGCTTCCAACTTCTTGTAATCTTCAAGAGAAACAGTGGTTTGTACTGGTATTTCTTTTGGATATAATGGAGCCTCAGCTGAAATTGGAAGGAAGAAAGCGTCAACCCTACCTTGTATCCAAGAAGCAAAAGGGGGATATGTCTTAGGGTCCACCCTTCCAAATTCTTTCTTACCCTCCCTAACTTTTGTTTCCCAAGCTTGAGTTACTTGAATAATCAACTGCTCACTATCTTCAGCTGGAAGATACAAAGTCTTAGCTATTTCCTCATCTGATGGAGGATCCTTCAGTGGATAACCAAATTGTTTTCTAGACATCACAGGGTTATGACTCATCACTCATTTCCTACCTAACAAAGGCACATAGGGAAATTCACCACACCTTGTAATAAACTCCTTCCCCACTAAGTTTCTGCTACATCCCCAAGCTATATCATCAGATGTTAACCCCATCAACCTTCTAGCCCACTTCCAATCTTGCTTAAGATCTTTGAATGATCCTGACTTTGGAAGCTTCTTAGAAAACCACTCAGCAAACAATAGAGCACAACAATTTACGTACCCTTTTCTTTTATCATTTCTGTGATGTACACCAAAGTAAAAGTATCCCAACAACGTAGGCACTGGGTTTTCTTTTATGAAGAGGGTGATAGCCTCCAAGCATACCCATCCTTTCTCACCTGGGAATAAACTTATCCCATATACCATTAATGCTAACAGTGCACTGAATTCTAACCACTTCCCTCCCAAAGCAAACACATGAGCTTCTGTGATAAGAAAATCCAGAGTAAATCCCTTCCCCTTGCTAGCTTCCAACTCCATCTTTACTCTAAGCATACTAAAATGACTGGCACCTGCAATATCCTTGTACGGGGGAAATTTCTTTGCAGCATAATAGGGAACACCACTCCTGATGGGAATCTTCAGGATGTCAGAAATCTCTTCCATAGTAGGAGCCAAGACATAGTCAGCAAACACAAAAATTCTTAACTGAGGATCATAAAACTGCAACAAAGAGTGAAGACTATCTCACTAATCAACAATAGGTTTGTTCATATAACCCAAGATCTTCCCATACCAAATTCTGAAATAATTTGAAACCTTGTCACTCATCAAGCCCACCAGTTTTTGAATACCCTCAATTTCTGGTTGCGGGAAAGTGTAATGAGCATTCTTTTTCTAGTTATCTCTTAGACTTCTGTCATCTGGAGAAATAATGAATACCAGAACTGGGTACAGAGAATAAATGATAACCTGAAATGGAAACACAAATAGTTAATGCAAGTATGATGCGATGCAAATGCAATGCAGGCATATGATCAACAACTGGGACTGTCTGGATATGGAATACCGGATTCAAGTGACCAAGAACCAAGATCCTCTGAATAAAGCCCCATGAACAAGAATTCAGTCTCAAATAAGCCCCAAATCGGATATCAAATGACTTAAGAACTCCAAAATCCATATAGCCATATCAAATCATAGAACTGTACTGGTAATGAGGTATGATGAGGTCAAGGGTTCCTGCAAACCTGTAAACCCCTCCCAATCTCACAGGTGTGCTCCGGGTCAAACATCACAGACTCTCAAAGCCGAATATCAATAATACATTCACCATTTTCAAGAAATGGCTCATGACCAAATCAGGGAATCGGTTTGGCATTATGTACTACTCAGGGAGGTCTCAGCATGAGTCCGGGAAAACAAGCATCCCTTATAAGTTCCCATCTTCAAGCACTGAAATCAAGAAACAATAGTACATTCATCCTGAAGGGTACAATACTATCGTCATACGACCAGATGCTTTGACTGAGTTCCTATAAGAGAACCAGACCATCCTATGCAAGTTCCCAGTGGGCCGTCGGGTGCGAGTGGGTTTGCCACAGAATGTGGTCTACCACTGTCACCACTAGAGAGGGTTGTTTCCACAAAGGTACTAAATGATCGGTCCCCATATGCACATAACTATCGAGGTCATGTAATGATCCAAGAAAGATTCCCGCATCAAAACATTTCCAAGACGATCGCAAGTCTGGGTGTGGAACTCACTACTACCAATATAGCAAGATGCCATGAAGACAAAGTGACTATCCACGCTAAGTCCTAAGGTGCACTCGAGCCCCGGTTACAATCTCATATGACAGTAATAATTTCCAATCTCACCAAAAGAAAACTAGTACAGTCAGACTGTCCAAAATATATACATGATATGCATGAAATAAATACTGAAAACTGTAAATAAAGCTGTAAGTAAAACTGTAAATAAACAACAGTAAAATAATCATGCAACAACAAACAATCAACACCCAAAAAAACAGAAACACACAAGCGCTAGGAGAGACTCTCAAGGGAACCAGAGATTCTGGGTTCCGTCCCCAGCAGAGTCGCCAGCTATCGCTCCCTGGATTTCCATCCTGGTACAAACGCGAAAGTGGCGCGGAAAAGGTAGAGTCGCCAGCCAGGCATCTTTATCCCAAAGGAACGGGAATGGTAATGCTGCACAAACCGAAGAAAAGAAAAGGAAGGACACAGGTCCTGCGAACCAAAGAGACTGGGTTCGGGAGTCGGTTACAACCTAGTGCCCCTGTTTAATTTTCTGAAACCTGAGGAGTTAGATTGGCCTGTGTGCCATTCGTGACTTGGAAGGTTGAAGGGGATTGAACATAAAAGCCCAAAAATTTGCACTCGCCGGTGCGTAAAGTAACACTGCTGATTGGTTATATATGCTGGAGTGGGCTTAAAGATGCCACTCAGAAGAACCGGAGATGGGCTTATAGATGCCATCCATAACATCAGGAGGTGATAGTATCAAAAGGTTGTCACTGGATATCAGTATTAGGTCTTCGTATAAGCCGTCTCTGAATCATTCCTGTAACATGGTTTGAGTTGAACGTCAACACTAGATCTTCGTATAGATTGTCTCTGTATTATCTCTGGGGGGAAAAGAATATCCTTCATTAGGTGTCAGTACTTAGATCTTCGTGTAGATCGGCTCTGAACCATCTTTAGGAACATACTTTAATTTAAGCATCAGAATCAAATCTTCGTGGCGATCTTTTCTGAATTGCTTTTGGTGATATCTTGGGCTAAGTACAAGATCTTTGTATCTATCATTTATGTATCATCCCAAAGATAAACTTTTGCATATACCATTAGAAATAAATCTTCGTAGTGATTATCTCTTCTGGAAATATCCCGGATTAGGTAATAGATCTTCATATAGACCATTTACATACCTTCCCAAGGGCAAAATGAATATCAGGATTAAATCTTCGTGGCGACTATCCCTGAACTTCTTCTGAAAGAATCTCTTGGATTAAGTGCTAGATCTTCGTATAGATCATTTACACATTATCCCAAAGATAGTTGACCATCAGAAATAAATCTTCGTAACGATTATCTCCTCTGGAAACATCCTGGACTAAGCACTAGATCTTCGTATAGATCATTTACGTACCCTTCTGAGGACAACTTGATTATTGATCATCAGAAATGAATCTTTGTAACGATTATCTCTGAATTAAGCATCAGTGCTAGATCTTTGTATAGATCTTCTCTGAACTGTTTCGAGTTGCTGATAGTGTTTATCTGTCTGCAATTATCCTGAAAAGAGAAAGTTAGTTTATGCAAGATGTATGCATGTATGGCATGATGTGCCTAAATAAATGTCTTATGCACTATGGATGCGTATGATGTGATATGATATAAATGATGTATGTATGAATCATGTATCCTGAAGTGTCTGGGTATCTCTGTATAACAACTTCTCCCTGGAGAAAATAAATCCCGGTTCGTTGCTAAGGAACATGAAGATTTCGTTCCCGTCTTGTTTGATAGTACGGTACTCAGAACCTCCCGTCTTCGTTCGTCGTGCTTTTTATTGAAGGAATAAGTTCCCGAATATCCTGACTGAGGATAAAAGAGATGGACATAAATCCGGGAGACTTAATTCTTCGGAGGATATGAAACTTGCTTGAAGACTTCGTTGGGTGGGAAGTAAGATATTACTTGAATAGTTTCGTAAGTATATCCGTAAAGATTACTCCGTGGGGATGAACCGGCGAAGCTTTGTTGAATTCCAACTTCGTTCGTCCTTAGTAAATACTATTACTGTATTTTATGCATTTCTGGTAAACCTCAATCATATTCAAAAGCATACATACATTCAAACACAACCAATAGACGTTTTCGTTTAAATAAACAAGGTAAAAGTAAATTGGAACTCAAAGATGAGACTTTATTTATTTTAGAAAGTGGCATATGCACAAGCAAATTTGTACAAGGAGACAGAAATCCTAGTAAGAGGAATTCGTCATAAAAATTTTACAAAAATAAAGAAGAGCAGCTATGTGAAAAATAATCCTATTGAGTTCCAATACTACTATTGCCATTATCTTCAAGTATCTCATCCTTTACTGTCGAGATAGAAATGATTGGATTGATCTTTATCTGCTTGAACTTGATTCAGGTAACACAACTGGTTGGGGTTACATGAGTGATCCAACGAGACACAACATACGCTTTAATCCCTAACTTTTGCATGGATTGCCTTTTCAGGTTTTCAATCCACCGGGATACCCTTTTTTGCCCAAGCCGCCTTTTCAGGTTTTCGACTTTCCAGGTGTACATTTTTTTATATATATCCCTAATTTTTGCCCGAACCCTTTTGGTTCACCGGGATGCCCTTATTTTTGCCTAGGCCAGTCAACCTATTGGGTCTCTTTTTATGCGTAATATTTTTTAACTATGTCTGCGTTTACGGGTTGTGGGAAATCTTCACCATCCATAGTAGTAAGCATCATGCCACCTCCTGAGAATACCCTCTTGACTACAAATGGTCCTTCATATGTAGGAGTCCACTTTCCCCTAGGATCACCCTGTGGTAATATGATACGCTTGATTACCAAGTCTCCAGTCTGATATACCTTTTGCTTAACCTTCTTATTAAAAGCTTTGATCATCCGTTTCTGGTACATCTGACCGTGACAAACAGTTGCCAACCTTTTCTCATCAATCAAATTTATCTGGTCAAGTCGAGTCTGAATCCACTCATCTTCATCCAAGCCTGCATCCTTCATGATTCTTAAGGAGGGGATCTGAACTTCAATGGGTAGAACTGCTTCCATACCATAGACTAAGGAGAATGGGGTTTCCCCTGTTGAAGTACGTATGGTAGTACGATAACCATGAAGAGCAAATGGTAACATCTCATGCCAATCCTTATAAGTAACAGTCATCTTCTGTAAAATCTTCTTGATGTTTTTATTAGCAGCTTCTACTGCACCATTCATCTTTGGACGATACGGAGAAGAGTTATGATGCTTTATCTTGAACTGCATGCAGAGATCAGTAATCATAGTGTTGTTCAGATTAGTTCCATTATCTGTGATAATCCTTTCAGGGATGCCATACCTACATATGAGATTATTCTTAATGAATCGAGCCACAACATTCTTAGTAACAGATGCAAATGAGGCTGCTTCCACCCACTTTGTAAAGTAATCCATAACAACCAGGATGAAACGATGCCCATTGTAAGAAGTAGGTTTGATCTCGCCAATCATATCAATGCCCCACATGGCAAAAGGCCAAGGAGCAGTCAACACATTCAACGGAACTAGAGGTACACGCACCTTATCAGCATAAATCTGACACTTGTGACATGTTTTAGAATGTTGATAGCAGTCAGCTTCCATGGTAGACCAATAGTAACCTGCTCTCAATATCTTCTTTGCCATGGTATGACCACTAGAATGAGTGCCAAAGATCCCATCATGCATGTCTTCCATAATCTCTATTGCTTCCTTCTTATTCATACAACGAAGCAAAGTCGAATCATGATTGCGCTTGTACAAAATTCCATTACTCAAGAAGAACTTAGAAGAAAACCTCCTCAGAAACTTTTTATCATTGACAGATGCCCCTTCAGGGAACTCCTGAGCTTCAAGATACCTTTTCACTTCATAGAACCAAGGCTTTCCCTCTACTCCCTCAGTGTCAATCTCATTGCAGTATGCAGGCTTCTCAAATCTATCAATAGTGATCTTGGGAGCTTCATCATCCCAGCTAATCTCAAACATAGATGCCATGGTGGCTAATGCATCTGCTAACTGATTCTCTCCTCGTGGAATATGTCCAAAGGTAATTTCTTCAAAATATGGGATCAAAGACAACACATGCTCTCTGTAATGACTGAGATTTGCATGCTTGGTATCCCAGTCTCCTTTAATCTGACTAATTACCAGGGATGAATCTCCATATACATCCAGAAACTGAATCTTCATCTCAATGGCAGCTTTGATACCCATGATACATGCTTCATATTCAGCCATATTATTGGTACAATAGAACAAAGTCTTGCAGTAATTGGAGTATTACAACCTTCAGGAGAAATGATCACAACACCAACTCCATTACCAAGCGCATTAGAAGCTCCATCAAAAACCATAGTCCATCAGGATCCTTGTTCAGGTCCGTCATATTTTCCAAGTTCTTTAGTAACAATCATAATGTCTTCATCCGGGAACTCAAAATTCATAGACTGATAATCATCCACTGCCTGATGAGCCAAATGATCAGCTACAACACTGCCCTTAATTGCCTTCTAAGTGGTGTACTGTATATCATATTCTGTTTAGATCATTTGCCATCTCGCTATTCGTCCGGAGAGAGAAGATTTCTCAAATATGTACTTGATGGGATCCATCTTTGAAATCAACAAGGTAGTATGAGTCAACATATACTGTCTTAGTCGGCGAGCAGCCCATGCCAAAGCGCAACAAGTTTTCTCGAGCAGTGAGTATCTTGTTTCACAGTCGGTAAACGTTTTGCTAAGGTAGTATATTTCCTGCTCTTTTCGACCAGACTCGTCATATTGCCCCAACACACACCCCATTGAGTTGTCTAATACTGTTAAGTACATAATCAAGGGTCTTCCATCAACTGGTGGCATCAAAATTGGAGGTTCTCGAAGATATCTCTTGATTTCATCAAAGGCTACCTGGCATTCTTCATTCCACTCCATTACCTGATCTTTCTTCAACAACTTGAAGATTGGCTCACAGGTAGCAGTTAGCTGGGAAATAAATCTTGCAATGTAATTCAGTCGTCCCAAGAAACCTCTTACTTCCTTTTTAGTACGGGGAGCTGACATCTCCTGTATGGCTTTTACTTTGGCAGGATCCATTTCAATACCTTTTCCATTGACAATGAAACCCAGGAGTTTACCAGATCTAACTCCAAAAGTACATTTGTTTGGATTCAATCTCAGCTTGTATTTTTTCAATCTCTCAAACAACTTGTGCAGGTGATCAAGGTGTTGTTCCTCATTCTGAGACCTGGCTATCATATCATCCACATATACCTCTATCTCATGATGAATCATATCATGAAACAAAGCCACCATAGCACGCTGATATGTTGCCCCGGCGTTCTTCAAACCAAATGGCATCACCTTATAACAAAAAGTGCCCTACTGTGTAACGAATGTAGTCTTCTCCATATCTTCAGGTGCCATCTTAATCTGATTGTAACCAGAGAAACCATCCATGAAAGAGAATACCTTATGCTGAGCAGTGTTGTCTACCAAAACATCAATATGTGGAAGTGGAAAGTCATCTTTAGGACTGGCCTTGTTCAAATCCCTGTAATTCACACACATGCGTACCTTACCATCCTTCTTAGGTACCGGTACCACGTTTGCAACCCATTGAGGATAAGAAGTCACAGCTAAGAACCCTGCATCAAATTGTTTCATTACCTCTGCTTTAATCTTTTCTGACATTTCAGGACGCATGCGACGAACATTTGGCTTCTTTGGACGACAGTCTTCTTTTACCGGCAGACGGTGAACCACAATGTTAGTATCCAACCCTGGCATATCTTCACACGACCAAGAAAAGATTTCCACATAATCACGTAACATCTAGATTAATCTGTTCTTAACACCATCTTCTAATTCAGCCCCTATCTTGACCTCTTTCCTGTATTCTCAGTTCCCAGATTCACAACTTCGATTGGCTCTTCGTGCGGCTATATAGCTTTCTCTTCTTGTTGTAACAACCTAGCAAGCTCTAAAGGTACCTCACAATCTTCCTCCTTTCCATCTTCAGCTTGATAGATCAGATTCTCGAAATTATAATTGGCAATAATAGAACTGTTATCAACAGGATACATAGTGGATGAGGATCTGCATTTTAGTGACGTGGGTGTGTGTAAGAACACATAGCTGATAAAAACCGAAATAATAATAAAAGAAAGACAAGGAGCACAATATTTACGAAAACGAAACGTCCATTGATTTTATTGAATGAAGTATGCAAATGAAATGACATCCCGAAACAAGCATACCATTGTGCCCCGGGCAAGACACAAGGCTTAAAAGGTTTTATTGTTCGAAATTACAAACTTAAAACAAAACATAGTAATAGTATTTACTCCCGACTAAAGGAGATAGGAATAACATCTTCCGCCTTCCAATTGTTGAGCCCATCACCCATGGTAGGAAAGATCCAATCATCTAGGTTGTAGTCTTCATTATGGTCACCCACAACATTGATTTGATCTCTTATGACCCATTGATTAGTGATACGAACAGCACGAGCACGACGAACAACCCTCTGAGATTCTGCAGTGAAACCCAAACCAAACTTGTCAGACTTGTAAGGGATGTTGGGAAGCAGACCCCAAATAGCAGAACCACCTTTTGCCACCACAATCTTAACATCTTTAAGGGAGGCCATTGCAGGAGGTATTCTAGTAACCACAGGAGCTCTTTCAGAAGCAGGGACAGACCGAGGAACAGGAGCGGAGCAAGGAACAACTTCAAATGTTTGACACGGAGTTTCAACCCTTTCACCCTCCATTTCTACATATTTGAAAGTATTCACATGGCTCACCATGTACTCTTCTTCACCATAGACAGTGATAATTTTGTTTTTCACCAGATATTTCAACTTCTGATGCAAGGTGGAAGTCACAGCACCTGCCCCATGGATCCAGGGGCGCCCAAGCAAACAAGAATACGCAGGACGAATATCCATCACATAGAAAGTGGAGTTGAAGACTTGAGAGCCTACTTTGATCGGGAGGTCTACTTCTCCATGTACCACTCTTCTTGAACCATCAAAGGCCCTTACCACTACATCACTTGGTCTTAACACCGCATCTTCGGGACTGAGCTTGTCCAGAACCTCTTTAGGGAGCACATTTAATGAAGAACCATTGTCAACCAATACATGAGACAAAGTAGTGCCCCTACATTCAATGGAGATATGCAGAGCTCTGTTATGATTTCTCTTGGTAGGAGTCAGATCAACATTAGAAAAACCCAAACCATTATCACTAGTCAGATGTGCAACACAATTCTCAAATTGATCCACAGAAATTTCATTTGGAACATGGGCAGTCTTTAAGAACTTGATTAAGGCTTTAGCATGGGCCTCCGAACACAGCAGCAAAGATAACATGGAGATTTTGGAGGGAGTATGCCCCAACTGGTCAACAATATCATAATCACTTTTGTGAATGATCTTCAGTACTTCCTCCATCTGTTTAGAAAGATTTTAAGCAGTTGGTGCCTCAGCTTGCACAGGTTCATTCACAGGACCTTTTCCCCGGGCATCAGTACTTGGCCCAGAATTAGAGGTGTGAGTTGGAGTAACTGCACTTTTAGAGGTATCTTGAGGGGAGAAGATTCTTCCACTTCTGGTGATCTTACTAGATCCAGCAATATTGTCCATATCAAGACTAACATCAGTAACATGTGCATCAGTCAAAGGCTCCTGTTTGACACCATGGATATAAACATCAGAACCATAATTCCAGGGTATAGCTTTATCAGAAGTATAAGGAACAGGGCCAGGAGTGGTAATGATCATGGGAGCCACTCTAGCTTCAGCAACAGTCTTCACAGGGCCTTTAACAATAATCTTCACTGGTCCTTTGGATGTAATCCTGACAGGGCCTTTGGAGGTAATCTTCACTGGCACTTTATCAACCATAGCTACATCTTCAAGCTTCGTGCTTCGAGTCAGATGTTCACACATACTTTCTACAGAAGGAGTCCTTTCGAACAATATGGTGTAATTGTCCATGAGGCATTGAATTCCATCCTTCAACTTCTAGCAACTATCAGGTTTATAGGCACAGTAAAAACAATCTTCATTGCAACCTGGAAAGAACCCAGCCTGCACTAGCTTCTTCTTGATAATGGATAGAGGAGTAGTCACATCTGCTACTGAGGAAACATAGGAAACCTCATCAACAACATTAACAGTCTTCTCATGATTGGGCATAGGAGCAGTGATCACATTTGGGGTCCCAAGAGGGTCAAATTCAATTTCCCCAACTTCAATCATGTCTTGAATCTTGTTTTTCAACACCCAGCAGTTGTTGGTGTCATGTCCCGGACTATTAGAATGATATGCACATCTTGCATTAGGATTGTACCGAGGAGAGAATGTATTAGGATTCTGAGGAGGATCCCTTAAAGTAATTAGTTCCCCTTTCAACATGTGTTGCAAGGCTTGGCACAGTGACATGTTGATCTTGGTGAACTGTCTTCTAGGATTCTGTTGATTGTATTGTTGTTGCTCTAGTGCTGTAGGGGAAGGATTGGAGATGTGAACTGCTCCCACAGATTGGTAACTCCTGTTACGATTATGTTGACCATACATGGCATTAGACTCATTCTTTCCACTAGGGGGCTTCTTAGCAGTGCTTGATGAAGAGTCACCCACCTGTATCTTACCACTTCTTATACCACTTTCCACACGTTCTCCAGTCATTATCAGCTCAGTGAAACCAGATGATGAGCTTCCAATGAGATGACTATAGAAAGGACCATTCAGCGTACTCATAAACATATCCACCAGCTCACTGTCAGTCAGAGGCGGTTGAACTCTGCCAGCCAAATCTCTCCATTTCTGGGCATATTCTTTGAAACTCTCCTTAGCACCCATAGACATGCTTTGGAGCTGCATGCAACTTGGTGCTAAACCAGCATTATATTGGTATTGCCTATAGAAGGCCTCGGCAAGATCATTCCAATCACGAATATTAATACTTTCAAGTTGATAATACCATTCCAATTGAGCTCCAGATCAACTCTCTTGGAAGAAATGAATCCACAGTTTCTTGTCAGCAGTATGTGGTTGAATCCTCTAGACATAGGATCTCAAATGCAGTTTAGGACATGAAACACCATCATACACCACAAAAATAGGAACCTTGAAGCCAATGGGTATAACCACTCCAGAAACTAAACTCACTCAGATCTTCAAAATCAAGCCCATAAGATTTATGTAGTTCCATAGCATTCATTCTGTCTACCAACATCTTGTACTTCTACTCACTAGCAGGATCATGATAATAGTTTGCCTCAGAATCAGAATCTTCCACAGTATCATGGAGACTACCTCCCCCTTTCTCAGAATTTTCAGACTCAAAATCCTCAACCTCTTCTTTTATCTTGACAGGACCTCTGAATCTTCTACCCGGGTTGATGAGGCCCCCTGATTTTCTAGTCTTCTTCTTTTTCTTAGCCAGCAGTGTCTTCAGCTCATCTTGTCCCTTGGACAAGTTCAGGATCAGCTCCTGAAATTGTGCATTCTGAGCCTGGAGATCCTTGACAGTTTGTTCGAGAGCCATTTCTGCTGAAATAAACAGCGAGAAGATAAGATACCTGTTCATAAGAAACTTGTGATGCAATGATATGGTATGTAAATGCATATGCAATGTTTTCAAGGACCGCAGGATTTAAATTTGTTTAAACAACCAGAAAGTAAACTTTTATTAGTAAGCAATAAACTTGTTTGCCCCTTGGGCTTACAACAAAAATGAAATAAATACAAAGATGGGGTTTTAAGTTTCCCATGGACGTTTCCTCTTTGTATGGAGGTATGTGTTGAGATTCCGCTCTTCGTGAAGTTCTCTTGTCAGCCCCAAGATTCTTTCTTCACTAGCTTTGAAATGAGTCTCAAAAGTATCCCTTTGCTCCTTCAACTGGATCTAGGACCTTTGTAACTCTTCCATGTTAGTGGGCATGTCTGGATGAAGGATGATATAAGGAGTATCTCCTTTAGCGACAGGCTCCATGGTAACTGACAGGATAGCAGGATATGGCATCATGAGAGTCTGAGCACGTGCTTGTACCCATCTGAGGTAAGGTGATAACGAGAAATCGTATCACATTATTATTATGTTTTTAGTCCGTTTTATCGAACATTGATCCTTTTAACTCCCGATTGTTTCGAGTTTTTATGTCACATTGCAGGTATAACATGTCTAGAGCCAAATTATGAGAAAAAGATCAAATGAACCAAATCTAGCATGAAAAGAAGATCAAGAGATCAATTATGCTAAAGTCTGCATTTTTTGTTGCTCTCACGGTCGTCACAACTGACTCACGACCGTGACGCGCTATTTAGAGGTCTCACGACCGTTACTCCAATGTCACGACCGTGACGCGCTTAATTGAAGAAATCTGACTGTTACACCATGTCACGAACGTGACAAGAGAAAGTTATTAAATTTGTTTGAATTTAATTGAGAACGTGCAACGAGTCTTCAGAGACTCCTACTTTCCCTCAACTTCAGCAACACCCAGTACACCACTTCTCCTGGATTCTCTCAAAACAGAACGAAGCCCACACTACTACTCATTCAACTGCCAAAATCCTCTTCTATAAATACCCAAGAATCAAATGAAAAAGTACAGAGTTTATTATTGAATTTTTACGCGGAAGCTCTGCCGTTTTTTCTTTCAACCCATTTATTTTCCAGCTTTTGTTCTTGCTGTGTTTTTCTTTTAATTTCCAACCCATCTAATAACAATTTCCAACATTAGGAAATTGTTATTTTAATTAGATTTTCTTTTTAGCCTCAGAACTCGTTATTTTATTTTATTCCGATTCCGACACTCCAAGCTTGCCGATTTGTGGAAGAAGGAGTCTAAGAATTAAATTGTTCAGGTTTTTATTTTACAATTTATATTAAGTTTATTTATTTATTTATTTATGTTAAATTTCTATTATTATATAATGCATGCTTTAATATTTATTTATTTCGTTTTGCATCTGTCTGTTGTTTCAATAAATATGAGTAGCTAAATTAATTAGTCGGTATGTAATAAACCAAACCAAAATGGATAAATCGAATCTAAGCTAAAAACAATTAAGAACTTATATTCTGGCTGTGGCTTTTTATAATTAAAATCAAGCTTTTTGTTACGAGAGTAAGAAAAGTGAAATAGGTTAGGTCGATACCACAAGAGTGTGAGATTTTAACCGGATAGCTAAAGTTAGGCATTCGATTTAAATACAGCGAGAGCGCTTTAAAACGAATTATACTTATTAAGTTTTCAAAAATTATTTTCTAAACACTTATGGGCTAGCGAGAGCAGGCATATGGCTTTAGGAGTAAGATCTGAGATAAGACCACGAGAGTGTGAGTCGAGGGTTTTTAAATTGGTAATCTCTACAGAATTATTTAAGTGAAACATCTTTATAAGCTTAGGTTAGATTGACCCGCATAGGTTAATATAATTACATACCGACCACCTTCTCATTATTTCCTTAACTAAGTTTAATTCCCGTTTTTAATCCTTAAAACCATAATCGTGACAAATTCCCGCCTTAGCTAAACTAGCAGACCTTCTAGCACTAGAGTGATTACAAAGTCCCTATGGGTTCGACATCTTTTTATTACTACTGCGATAGGCTGTGCGCTTGCAGTTCAGATACCGCTAGACACTTCACGTCTTCGCCCCATCATGTTTTTGACGCCGTTGCCGGGGACCTTGATTTAGTCACTAGTGCACTATTACAGTAGCACTGTCTAGACTAAGGTAACAACTTATTTTCCCTAATCTAATTTACCGAGTGTATGCCAAGTACTCGCTCTAAAGGCGAAGACTTGCAACCTCCAGTCCTAGAATTAGAACGCTTCTTACATTTAAGAAGACGAATATTCGAATACCAACGAAAATACAATATTCCAGATCTTCAAGTTGATCCACCTAAACCAGTTGGAACATCGATGGACGCAGAGATGGCTGAAGAACCAAATCATCCACTAAAGTATTACGCTAGTCTTTCACAAGCTGAGCCGCATTCCAACATTGCTGCACCGGCTATCAACCGAAATGATTTCAAATTGAAACCTTCGCTGATATCATCCGTGCAACAAAAACAATTCGCCGGAAATCCTACCGAAGATCTGAACCTTCATCTTTCGATATTTGTGCAGTACGCAGATACTGTAAAAGCTAATGGAGTTACCCAATAAGCAATTAGATTACGCCTTTTTCCTTTCTCACCTCGAGACAGAGCGAGAGCCTGGCTTCAATCTCTACCCTCGAATTCAGTAACTACGTGGGAGGAAATAAAGAGAGTCTTCTTGACAAGATATTTCCCACCTAGCAAGACAGCTATGCTAAGAGCTCAAATCAACGGATTTAAGCAAAAGGAAAACGAGTCACTCTTTGAAGCTTGGGAACGCTACAAAGATATGCTGAGACTTTGTCCACGTCACGGATTAGTAGAATGGATGGTCATCCATACTTTCTACAATGGACTCTTGTACAACACTAGAATGACGATTGACGCTGCCGCAGGCGGCGCACTAATGGACAAAGAATATAATGATGCTTATGCACTTATCGAGAGTATGGCTCAGAATCATTACCAATGGGGAAGCGAGAGAGTCGCAACTGAGAAACCAACTAAAGGAGGTATGTACGAAGTGAGTAGTATGGACCAAGTCAATGAAAAGTTTGACCAACTTAACCAAAAGATCGACAACTTGGCCATAACACCAACAGCCACCGTGGCTGCGGTAACACCTAACTGTGAGTTATGTGGAGTTCCAGGACATGCTGTCCCTGATTGTCAACTATTAGCAGGAATTCCCACAGATCAAGTGAATTATGCTCAAGGAAACCCGTACTCGAACACATACAACCCAGGTTGGAATAATCATCCAAACTTCTCTTATAAGAATAACAATGCTTTATACGCACCAGGTCAAGCACCAGCTACACCACCAGGATATCAAAAGACTGCTCCTAATGTTCCTAGAAAATCAAACCTTGAATTAATGATGAAGAACTTCATAGCTACCCAATCTCAAACAAACAAGGAATTCTTAAACCAAAACGTACACACTAGCGAGCAGATTAAGCAATTAGTGAGCAAGGTAGATGCGTTAGCTACACACAACAAAATGCTTGAAACTCAAATTTCACAAGTAGCTCAACAACAAGCACCTACCGCTGCACCAGCTGGAGTATTTCCTGGACAACCCCAACCTAATCCAAAAGGACAGGCCAATGCTGTGATACTAAGAAGTGGCAAGGAACTTGACGGACCTGCCGATCCAAGACTTGACAATCCATCCATGTGCCAAAAGCAGGATAAACCGACTGAAAAGGAGAATGAACCAGAAGAAAAAGAAGATAATAATCAAGAGGCAGTGGAGAAAGAAAAGCCTTATGTACCTCCACCACCTTATAAACCACCAATTCCGTGCCCTCGGAGATTAACCAATTCCAAGACGATGGGCCAGTTTAAGAAATTTGTTGAACTTCTAAAACAATTGAATATTACTATTCCGTTTACAGAAGCTATCACCCAAATGCCATCGTATGCTAAATTTCTAAAGGAAATCTTATCCAATAAGAAGAAGATAGAGGATAACGGAACCGTTACACTTACTGCTGAGTGTAGCGCAATAATTCAAAACAATATGCCTCCTAAGCTAAAAGATCCAGGTAATTTCTCTATACCCTGTGTAATTGGAAAATTCTTCATTGACAAAGCTCTATGCGATTTAGGAGCCAGTATCAGTGTTATACCCTTAACAATTTGCAAAAGGCTAGACATGGGAGACCTAAGACCAACTAAAATGTCTGTTCAACTAGTCGACCGCTCTATTAAATATCCTGTAGGCATACTAGAAAATGTCCCAGTACGTATAGGTCAATTCTACATTCCTACTGATTTTATAATCATGGACATCACTGAAGACTCCATTACACCTATCATACTAGGAAGACCATTCTTAGCTACCGCCGGAGCTATTATAGACGTAAAGAAAGGAAAGCTAACCTTTGAAGTAGGTGAAGAGAAAGTTGAATTTATTTTAACACAATTCTTACAATCACCAGCTATAGAGGACACATGCTATTTATTGGATGTCATTGACGAGTGTGTAAGAGAGATGGAAATGAAAGAAACTACTTATTCTGAAATTATGAAAATTCAAATCCCTCCGATTTTCAAAGATGACAATTGGCATGAACCGTATCAGGATGATAGTCTAAGCGAAAGTTTAGCACTTACACCGGATCACATGCCAAGTAAGAAGAAACCTACATTAGAGTTAAAAACCTTACCTAATAACCTAAGATAAGAATTCCTAGACACTGAATGTACGCGACCAGTTATAATCAATTCCGGTTTAGGAACGATCGAAACGAAGAAACTTTTAGATGTTTTAAAGAAATACCCAACTACATTAGGATATAATATATCTGATCTCAAAGGAATATGTCCTTCAATCTGTATGCATCATATTATGCTAGAAGAAGATTGCAAAACCTCCAGAGAATCTCAAAGAAGAATTAACCCAATCCTTAGCACTGTAGTAAAAGAAGAAGTTAAGAAACTACTAGACGCTAGAATAATATATCCAATCTATGATAGTCAATGGGTTAGTCCAGTACATGTAGTACCAAAGAAAGGAGGTATCACTGTTGTGAAAAACGCTAAAGGCGAATCTATATCACAAAGAGTAGTGACCGGACATAGAGTGTGCATCGATTATCGAAAACTAAACAAAGCAACTCGGAAAGATCATTTCCCACTACCTTTTATAGATTAAATGTTAGAACGATTAGCCAAACACTCGTATTTCTGTTATCTAGATGGTTACTCAGGATTTTTCCAAATCCCTATCCACCCAGATGATCAAGAGAAGACTACATTCACATGTCCTTATGGAACGTTCGCTTATAGACGAATGCCCTTTGGATTATGTAACACTCCTGCAACCTTTCAAAGATGTATGATGTCAATCTTCGTAGATTTCATAGATAACATCATGGAAGTGTTCATGGACGACTTCTCTGTATGCGGGCAAAGTTTTGAAGGATGTCTATCAAATTTAGAAATGGTGTTAGAAAGATGTGTAAAAGTAAACCTCGTACTTAACTGGGAAAAATGCCATTTTATGGTCAGAGAAGGAATCGTACTAGGACACGTTATATCTGATAAGGGAATTGAAGTTGATAAAGCTAAGATAGAAGTCATAAAAGATCTTCAACCCCCTAAGACCGTTCGAGAAATATGAAGCTTTTTAGGACACGCCGGTTTCTACCGACGATTCATCAAAGATTTCTCGAAAATCACTAAACCTCTTACCGGTTTATTAATGAAAGACGTTGAGTTCATATTCGATAAAGATTGTCTTAAAGCATTCGAAACTCTAAAAACAGCCCTCATCACCGCACCAATCATGCAACCACCTGACTGGAGATTACCTTTCGAAATCATGTGCGATGCGAGTGACTATGTTGTAGGCGCAGTTCTAAGACAAAGGAAGGACAAGAAACTTCACGCAATCTACTATGCCAGTAGAACTTTAGATTCTGCTCAATTGAACTACGCCACTACTGAAAAAGAATTGTTAGCAGTCGTCTTCGCGCTTGATAAATTTCGTTCCTACCTAGTAGGAGCAAAAATAATCATCTACGCAGACCACGCTGCTATCAGATATCTATTAACCAAGAAATATGCTAAACCAAGACTCTTGAGATGGATCTTACTCTTACAAGAGTTTGATCTCGAAATCAAAGATAAGAAAGGTACTGAAAACATCGTAGCGGACCATTTATCTAGAATAGAAGGTATTAAACCCGAACAAGTGCCAATTAACGACGATTTTCCATATGAACAGCTGATAGCACAAATAAAAAGCGACCCAGCTCAGTTAGATATAGATGAACAAAAAACCGTGGAAACAATCCAAACAACCGTAGGACTGCCATGGTACACTGACATTGTCAACTACTTAGCTACAGGAGCACTTCCACCGGACTTAACCTATCAGCAGAAAAAGAAATTCTTCCACAATCTCAAGTATTACTATTGGGACGAACCATTATTGTTTAAAAGAGGCCTGACGGAATCTTTCGTCGGTGCATTCCCGAAGAAGAAATAGAAGATGTCATTGCTCACTGTCATTCATCTCCTTATGGTGGACATGCAAGCACTTCCAAGACTTGTGCAAAAATCTTACAAGCTGGCCTATTTTGGCCTAATCTATGGAAAGATGTCCACATCGCTGTTATAAATTGCGATCGGTGTCAACGCACCGGTAATATTTCAAGAAGAGATGAAATGCCTCAAAGAGGAATATTAGAAGTTGAAGTCTTTGATGTCTGGGGAATCGATTTCATGGGTCCATTCCCATCATCTTTCGGTAATAAGTATATACACGTAGCTGTCGATTATGTTTCAAAATGGATTGAGGCTATAGCTTCTCCTACAAATGACACACGAGTAGTAATTAAGCTTTTCAAGAATATAATCTTTCCAAGATTTGGTGTGCCTAGACTTGTCATTAGTGACAGTGGCTCGCATTTCATTTCGAAAATATTCGAAAAATTACTATCTAAGTATGGAGTCAGACATCGTGTAGCAACACCGTATCACCTGCAAACAAGCAGACAGGTTGAAGTCTCGAACAGAGAAATAAAATAAATTCTAGAAAAGACTGTCGCCATATCTAGGAAAGATTGGTCATCTAAACTTAATGAAGCTTTATGGGCTTATAGGACAGCCTACAAGACACCCATAGGAACTGCACCCTTCAAACTAGTGTATGGGAAGGCTTGTCATCTCCCGGTAGAACTAGAACACAAAGCATATTGGGCGATTAAAACACTCAATATAAACTACAATGCCGCTGGAGAAAAGCGAATCCTCGACATTAATGAATTAGAAGAATTAAGATTAGACGCTTATGAGAATGCTAAGATATATAAAGAAAGAACCAAGCGTTGGCACGATAAGCGTCTATCTAGGAAAGAATTTAGTGTGGGAGACGTTGTACTCCTCTTCAATTCAAGACTTAGGCTTTTTCCTGTAAAACTAAAATCTAGATGGTCAGGACCCTTTGAAATAACAAGAGTGTTCCCAAGCGGAGCAATAGAAATTAAGGGTAGGAATAGTGAACCGTTCACAGTAAACGGAAAACGATTAAAACATTACCATAATATTGAAAATAGAGATTATGCGAATAGTTCAAAACTTTTAGAGTTGTCCACTAACTTCCCTGATTAATCTACCCCTAAGCACTACGTCAGGCTTATGACGTTAAAAATAGCGTTTAGTGGGAGGCAACCCATTTTATTGTTTTATTTCATTTTTATTATTATTGACTCTATTTATCTATTTTCTATTCCTTATTTTCTTTATTTTAACTTTTATTTTCTAAATCACTTTTAAATTTACCTTGCTACAGATTTTTTAAAGTCTTTTCTACCTTACCTCTTTCTCCCCTGATTTGTTTCCTCCACTTTAACACTAACTATGTCTAACAAACCAAGAAACTTTATGGAAACCATATTTAGAGGTAGAAACCAAAGAAGGAAATTTGAGGAATTATCACAGAGACAAATGGATTTGACTCTGTATTACAATAAACAAACTATGGAAACTTTAGGTATAAAGGATAGCATCCTATACCTGTTTAACCAGCTTGGATGTGAGAACACTCTCATAAAACATAAATTTGTAACTTACCGCGAGCTCACCCTTGAGTTTTTAAGCTCCTTAATTTACCTACCTGAGCGCGGATTTGGATTAAGGAAAGGATTTATTAGTTTCCGACTATTCGGTATCGAATATGTCTATAACCATAAGGAACTAGCTGACCTACTAGGATTTCCTAGCGGACCTTTTGCCTTTACTACGACCCAGGTAGAATTAATGGATATTGAGCTAGATTTCTTTTGGGGAACTTTAACCGGAAACTACCACCCTGAACCGGATAACATGGACAATGATGAAATACACAACCCAGCTATCCGCTATTTTCATAAAATCCTTGTCCACACCTTCTTTGGAAAGGAAGAGAACCTCACTGGAGTATCTAAAGACGAGATATTCATTATGTCCTGTTTCACCGATGGAAAACCCGTAAATGTTGTACCCTTCATGATGCAAACATTTACCCGCATTCAAGAGGAACCTAATCTACCAATATTGGTAGGAGGCCTGGTCACCATGATTGCTAATGCCCTCAGACTGAGATACCAGTTACACAAGTGCAACCGTTTAGGTACCATTCGCCCTATGAATTTGAACATCTGCTTTAACCGCCGAATAATAGGAAACATAGGACAACCACCATACGAGTACCTAATTAGAAATGAAATTGTAACCCTGTTCACATTACCGAACCATGTTAAAGTCAGTGTTCACAATAGAGATAATTGGCTTTATGAGCTTATCCCTCCTGACTATCCTACAACACCTGAAACACCACAATCCTACCAAATTAGGGATGATATGATGACGGATGTAGAAAGTGACCCTGAGACCCCTCCTGGTTACCATGACATCAACCACACTGATGAAGTTATTGAAACCCCTGAAATCAACCAAGTAGGATATGCTGACAGCTTAAAGAAAATTTTGACAACTCTTGAAGTATACCAAGCTGACATTAATGTTTTTAAGGATGAAGTCAAAAGCATGAGATTGGACATTATAGGCTTAACTGATATAACATGTAAACAATTCTATCATATAAACTCCGCACTTGAAGACTTGAAGAAGCGACTTTGATAATGTTGTAGTAATTTGATTTATCTTACTTTTTGCTTTTTGTTTCTAGTTAGTTTTGATATTTTGCAACATTTCATAGTTTATTTTTATCACTGTAATTTCTTTCAGTTATGTCAAAAACAAAGTATTTCCATTTATGCAATTTTCCATTCAATCTATTTACATGTTTTTCATTATTTACTGATACTTTTAATTGCTGGATATTTTGGATATATTGATAAATTTTCGTGTGAAGAAATCCAATGATTATATATTGATCCATTGATATGTGTTATGTTGGAATTAAATATTGAAAGTAATAAGAATTACAATTGGATTGAACTGAGGTAACCATTATGTGAAATCCCAAATTTTGTGAACATCACGGTCGTAATCATCCCCTCACGATCATAACGAGCAATTTAGCGCGTCACGATCGTAACTACCCCCTCACGACCGTGACAACCCTGATTCATGACCTCTGAGTTACAGAGGCCGTTCTTCTTCGCAAACTCCACTTCTATTTTCATAAAATTCTCAAACCGCCCATTACCTCTTCTTCTCCCGTAACCACCGATTAATCCCCAATCAATCCCATTACTCCGTTCCACCTTCTCATTTAACCCCAACTCCACATATTCCTTTCACTCCATTATAAACCAATCAATTTCTTCACAGTTTCATCACAAAACCTCAAACACCTATCTCACGATAAACCTCATTTGCATGCAATGGAAAAAATTCAGTTTAGAGAGAGAACAAGGAGAAGCACAAAGAGAGAAGTTTGAAAGGTTTCGAAACCAAGGCATCCAAACTACTTGGTACGTCGACCTCGACTGCTTGAGGGAGTTAGGATTGTTCGACGGAGTGAAGCTACTGCTTGAACAAGTTGGCTTGTGGGACTTATGCAGTCAACCGCAACCGACATTTGCAAACCTCACTTTGGAGTTCCTGAGTTCTTTTCAATACATCACACCTTCAGGATCAACGAACCAACTCACCGACAGCGCAAAATTCTGAATGCTTGGAAGAGAGTTCGAACTCACTCAAACCAGAGTCGCTGAACTGTTAGGCTTCAGTCACGGTGACGGTGCTCACCTTCGCGTGCCCGACAACTTTAATGAAGCAGCTTTCACTTTGTGGCATAACATCACAAACAGCCGTGCTTCCGCCTACCAAAGTCTCAACGCCACTCATATCCATAATCCAGCAATACGGTATTTTCATTGTATCATATGCAACACAATCCTTGCAAGAGAGAGCAACCATAAGCTCAATTCCAAAGAGCTCTTATTCTTGCATTGTGCCTTGAATGAAGAACGCATCAACGCTGCTCCGTTCCTTATGGCCCACATTCAGTTTGTAGCACAAAGAGGCGCCACTCCCTTCTACATTGGCGGGATTGTCACTTCCCTTGCTATACAGCTGACTCTTGGAGACCACCTCTCTCATTTGCCTCATAGAGCACCGGAGCTTCTTACCATGAACTACTGCAAGTCCGCTCACATGATCTCTCAGCGAGAGGATGGCAGGTTCAACCTTGTGATACAAGGCACCATCTATCATCATATCATTTTGCCTTGCAGGAACCGTATTGATCCATCAAACAGAGCCAATTGGCTATTTGATTTGCCGGTTGCCACAGGCCATGTTCCGATTGTTGACGACCTGCCTGATGCACCTGTGGACGAGATGCAGGATGCGATGGATGCTGCTGAGCCAGTTCAGGACATCCTTGAGTCTTCCACCAGGCAGCCACCTTCAGCTGACATCACCCTTGAAGAAATCCTCCGTGCCATTCATCAGCAAAATCAGATGAATGCTGCACTTGAGCGTAGGCAGAAAGAGCAGTATGATGCACTCCTTGCAACTGTTGTCAGTAACTAGAAAGCAACAGATGAAAAGCTAGGAGAGATTTTCAGCGAGTTGGAAGCTTTGCGGATGGACGTCACTACTCTCACCGTCACTGGTTCTGATGAGGAAGCCACTCCTACCAGACGCTCCCGCACCAGAAGCCGAGGCCGTGGTCGTCAGCAGCATTAGATTATCTTTTTGTTTTTGCATTTCTGTTCTTGTAATGTATTTCCCCGCTATTATATCACAACATTGAGGACAATGTCTGATATAGTGTGGGAGAGGTACCTTTCCCGTTTCCGGATTCATTGTATTTCCCTTTCCACATTTTTCAATTAAACAAGTAATATTTATGTTATTTCTTAAGTTTCAATTCTTCCCCGCTTTATTTAGCCATACCGAAATTTTTTTGCCTTATCTTCGGATTACTCGACATACCTATGAAATCGTAGTTAAGAAGCTGAGAAAGATCCAACAAGATCAATACAGTCTTGATACCTTAGAGTTCCTACTTAAGCATTCCATTTCGATAATTGTTACGACTACACCTTAAGTCTTAGTTCTAAAGTAACCCCTAGTAGTTTATACTAGCAGTCAGCACCGTCTGGACACAAACCACGTGGGGAGCCGATGAACATAAGTGTTTGATGCCTAATCTATAAACGATCCTTCATATCTTGATGCCATAAAAAAGAAATTGCACCAAAGTACACAGTCGCATATAAGAGACGAGTAATAAAAGAAGGAGTCCATTGCTGGTTGGTTCAGAGGTACCTGGTTCTGAACTTGGTAGGGCGTGCTACGGCTAGATCCCCCACGACCTCCAATCTGGATAATATGTAAAGGGTTGCCACATTCGTGTACCAGACCCCGTGCTAATAAAGGATCAAAGTCACTAACCGGCTCCTCCACTACGTGCGTGCTAAGATAAAGGGCTTAATGTGATTGCGCTAGAACGAAACCGAGTGAAATAAGAACGAAGGACTCTAGGTAGAATCATAATGAAATTACTGAATGTTTCGTTTAAAGGGAAGTCGACGACTTAGCTTGTTGCTTGTGTCATTAGTGTATCGTTAGTGTTCTACTCTAGTATCGGTTTATCTAACTAAATGACTTCTCGTATGGTATGTTATGAGTATGCATCTGATGAAAATTGTCCGATCATTTTTCAATTGACTATTTGCTTGAGGACAAGCAAAGGTTTAAGTATGGGGGAGTTTGATAACGAGAAATCGTATCACATTATGACTATGTTGTTAGTCCGTTTGATCGAACATTGATCCTTTTAACTCCCGATTGTTTCGAGTTTTTATGTCACATTGCAGGTATAACATGTCTAGAGCCAAATTATGAGAAAAAGATCAAATGAACCAAATCTAGCATGAAAAGAAGATCAAGAGATCAATTCTGCTAAAGTCTGCATTTTTTGTTGCTCTCACGGTCGTCACAACTGACTCACGACCGTGACGCGCTATTTAGAGGTCTCACGACCGTTACTCCAATGTCACGACCGTGACGCGCTTAATTGAAGAAATCTGACCGTTACACCATGTCACGAACATGACAAGAGAAAGTTATTAAATTTGTTTGAATTTAATTGAGAACGTGCAACGAGTCTTCAGAGACTCCTACTTTCCCTCAACGTCAGCAACACCCAGTACACCACTTCTCCTGGATTCTCTCAAAACAGAACAAAGCCCACGCTACTACTCATTCAACTGCCAAAATCCTCTTCTATAAATACCCAAGAATCAAATGAAAAAGTACAGAGTTTATTATTGAATTTTTACGCGGAAGCTCTGTCGTTTTTTCTTTCAACCCATTTATTTTCCAGCTTTTGTTCTTGCTGTGTTTTTCTTTTAATTTCCAACCCATCTAATAATAATTTCCAACATTAGGAAATTGTTATTTTAATTAGATTTTCTTTTTAGCCTCAGAACTCGTTATTTTATTTTATTTCGATTCCGACACTCCAAGCTTGCCGATTTGTGGAAGAAGGAGTCTAAGAATTAAATTGTTCAGGTTTTTATTTTACAATTTATATTAAGTTTATTTATTTATTTATGTTAAGTTTCTATTATTATATAATGCATGCTTTAATATTTATTTATTTCGTTTTGCATCTGTCTGTTGTTTCAATAAATATGAGTAGCTAAATTAATTAGTCGGTATGTAATAAACCAAACCAAAACGGATAAATCGAATCTAAGCTAAAAACAATTAAGAACTTATATTCTGGCTATGGCTTTTTATAATTAAAATCAAGCTTTTTGTTACGAGAGTAAGAAAAGTGAAATAGGTTAGGTCGAGACCACAAGAGTGTGAGATTTTAACCGGATAGCTAAAGTTAGGCATTCGATTTAAATACAGCGAGAGCGCTTTAAAACGAATTAGACTTATTAAGTTTTCAAAAATTATTTTCTAAACACTTATGGGCTAGCGAGAGCAGGCATAGGGCTTTAGGAGTAAGATCTGAGATAAGACCACGAGAGTGTGAGTCGAGGGTTTTTAAACTGGTAATCTCTACAGAATTATTTAAGTGAAACATCTTTATAAGCTTAGGTTAGATTGACCCGCATAGGTTAATATAATTACATACCGACCACCTTCTCATTATTTCCTTAACTAAGTTTAATTCCCGTTTTTAATCCTTAAAACCATAATCGTGACAAATTCCCGCCTTAGCTAAACTAGCAGACCTTCTAGCACTAGAGTGATTACAAAGTCCCTGTGGGTTCGACATCTTTTTATTACTACTGCGATAGGCTGTGCGCTTGCAGTTCAGATACCGCTAGACACTTCACGTCTTCGCCCCATCATAAGGTTCCATAGAAATGGAGTACTTTGGTTCCAGAGTCTTGTTGTCAACCTTGTTCACTTTTCCCCAAGCTCGTATGAACCTTTGACGGTAACCTTGCAGATCGTTGTCGTAGTCGAACACAATACCCTGAATAAGCATGTCATGAGGACCATCACTCCGAGCATAACCAAAATAGCGTAGAGCTAAAGAAGGGTTGTAAGTAATGCCCCCTCTTATGCCAAGGAGTGGCACATTAAGGAACTCCCCACAACGGTCAATGATAGTAACATTTTCCATAGATCGAGAGCGCCAATGAATATCTGAATGGGAAAGTGACATAATCCTTTTGGACCACCGGAACCCTTGTTCATTCTTCATCACTGATCGATGAAGGTGAGAAATAAACCACCTAGATAGTAAAGGTATGCAGCACATCATAGTTCCTCTCGCCTTTGTAGTACGAGTGTGGAGAGAATGTAAGATGTCTCCAAGTAATGTAGGTACTGGATTGCAAGTCAGAAATATGTTGATGGCGTGTATGTCTATGAACTGATCTGGATTAGGGAATAACACTAGGCCATAGATTAATAAGGCTAAGATCTCCTCAAAAGCATCATAACGCATAGCCTTCAGGAACACTTGAGCTTTCTCCATCAATACCTTAGCAAGGATACCCTTACCTCCACTTCTCGTTTCTAGGACAATGTCAGATTTCTTCAGATGTAGGGCTGCAGCAATGACTTCAGGTTTAGGCTCTTTTTCTAAGCCTGTGAAAATTCTTTGATCAAGGATAGGTATACCCAGTAGTTTAGAGAACTCCTCCATTGTAGGAACAAGCTGATAGTCAGGGAATGTGAAACAATGATGTTTAGGGTCAAAGAACTGAAACAGGACACTCATCATGTCTTCATCAAATCCTGAGGTAACCAAGTCAAGTAGGTGACCATGCTTCTTGATGAACTGGGAGTTTTCAGAAACTTGAGAGACCAATTCCTTAAGCTTAGGAGGTATCCCTACAAAGTTGATCCGGATAGTAATCCTACGAGTAGAAGCCATGACCTGCAAAAAAGAACAAAGATAAATCCTTTGGTCCTTGAAATGGTTAGTGAAAATGATATGCTTATGATGTCATGATGTCATGATGTTATGCTCAATCACAAACATGTGGCACACACAAATAAGTCACACAATAGCCCTAGGTTTGAAGGCTTGCATGAGGTTTCAAGGTAAGTACCCTCCCCTGAAGTTTAGTTGGTTCATCCTGTCCTACAAAAGTAACTGGGTTCTAAGGGATCTCAATATCATTGATCCTTCCCAAGGGTGGTTATTCAGTAGGCAACTTACTTGCCAACCAAAACCCTCCAAGTTTAGGATCTCAATGAGCGTAGTATCGAGTATCAACCAACTTCAGTCTTCACCAAAGCCAGTTATCTCACTACTTTCTAAAGGCCAAGATGGGATTACTAAGGTTCTAAAAGTTAGTTAGTGTATTAACCACATATGGAAGCCCCATATTATCCTTAACATACTTAAGGAACATAAGCACCAACCAAGAAGTCACACTAACTATGGCCACCAGATCAACCATATCGGTATACGCCCTACAGTTTCCTTGGTCTATTGCCATTTACCTAAAGTACACTAGATCCGGGTTAGGATCTTTCACACATAAAAGAAGCCCAACAGATAAGTATAAAGCAAACAAAGCAAATAATTTAAGTGATCTAATTCCTAAGGGTACCCCTCTTTTACTTAGTAACTCCCCAACAGAGTCGCCAGTTCTGTAACACGGTGGGAGAACTGACTTTCTATAAATGTTGCGGATAGCAAGAGTCGCCACCAACTTTTATTTTATCCAAAAGGAAAGGACATAAAAGAACAGGAAAGACCTATTTTAAAAGACTTGAGTTCGGGGGGTAGGTTATACAAAGGGAAGGTGTTAGCACCCTTTATATCCATGGTTATCCATGGGCTCTTAGTTACTTAGCTCACTTTGTTTGTTTGCAAGAGTGTAGTATGTTAAGAAATATTTCTTTAAGTACTTGGTAATGACCCTCGTATGGGTGTATACAAAGCCTAGTTTAGAAATTGTGAGGTGTAAAAGTAACTTTGAAAAGTGTGAGCAAGTAACTATGAGGTACCTACCCTAGATTAAGTCTTTCATGTTCTCGTATGTTCTTTCAATGGTAAGACTATCTCTATTATTAAGGAGTAGGTAGTCATTACCTTGGATGTGAAGGAACAAACGTAGGGTCATCGTATGGTCATAGAAAGCAACTTAAGGGATGTCTTTAGCAATTTGCAGGGACTATCATCTTTTATTCGAAGGGACAAGATCATTATTCTGTAGGCAACCTCGAAGGGACTTGATCTTTGAAACTGTAGGGACCTGATTATTTTTATGAAGGGACTTTGCTTAAGACACCCCCTATATTCGAGGGACTTGACCATGTTTAAGGCAACCAAGAGGGGTAACTTAGGAAATGCAAGATGGCGATCAAAGATCGACTTACGTGTGTGAGTGTTTATATTCAAGTATTTATCTTATTTAAATTAATTCTCTAAGTTCAATTTAATCACATATAAGTTATGCACATCCTAAGGTTACTAACCATACAATAAAAATAATTACAAAAATAAAGCAAAGATACAAAATAAACCTATTACATGGCTTTAGCAATTACATAATAATAAAAATAATAATGATCAATATAATAGTAATAAGAATAATAAATAAACAATAATCACATATTAGTAATAATAAAATAATAATAATAAGAGTTAGAAAAATAAATAAATAAAGGAAATAAGAATTTAACAATAAAAATTAATATTAGAAAAGTTTTAGAAATTAATAAAAAAATAAGTTTAATAATAATAAACAAATAACAAATTATTTACATATTAAAAATAATAAATATTAATAATTTAATTAGGGTTTAGAAAAATTAGGTTAATTTTTAGGGTTAGGATAAAAATTAGGGTTGACAAAAAATTAGGGTGTAAACACCCCAAATTTGCCCTCACTAATTTCACACCATGGCTTTTGATCTTTCATATTTGCATAAATTTAAGCATATCATTTCATATTGCATTTTTGTTTCACTGCATTAGTTCAAGTTCATCTGCATCTAGGGTTTGTGATCTGAGCAATCCAAGGATCCATCTGAGCCACTCCAAAGATTTTCAATCATTCCAAGAGGGTCCATGTATGTTCAACCATCATATTATATCCCTCAAAGATCAAGGAAGTCAAAGAATCACAAGAACATGGAAAGCATGGAAGCAGAGCCAGGGTTTCACTGCACAGATGACATGAAATTAGGGTTTTGGTTTCAGAGGCCATAACTCCAATTTTTTTGGTCATCCTTGTTTCTAATAGTCTCAATATGTCATAAGGATCATGTGTACCAATTTTGATGAAGAAATTCATTGTGGAAGTCATATGTTCATTGGGTAACTTCTTGAGCAAGTCAGAGCAAAATCAGGGCATCTGAGGCCCCCAACATGGGAACCAAAGTGGATTTTTCATCAAATTGAAGTCATATGATCTTTATTTGATCATTGAAGTGCTTGGAAGTTCACAAAATTGACTTGTAATGTAAACTTTCCATTTTGGGAAAGTATTTCAACCTCCTCTTTCTCAACAAAAAATGCTTCAAATGAAAAATTGTTGGTCATGAAAGTTGTAGATTGGATCATTCCCTTTTCAAAAAGTATAAGAACAAGTTCTAATTCATTATGGAACTCAAGTTATGGCCTTTCAAAGTTGGCAAAAATCCTATAATTTTCAAGAATACACCAAAGAGGGATTTTTGCAAAACCACTTGCCAAGCCATTTTGTGACCTCTAATACACTTCTATGTATCATACCAACATAGTGCATTGCCTAAAAGTAAGAATTGGCCCAAGAATAATCTCATTTCAAGCCTTGAACTTCAAGAAATCACAAAGGGGCCAAACTTCATGAAAATTGCAAAAGAGCACAAAACCTTTCACACACTTGCTGAATCACCACAAAATGCATTCCATGGCTCTCCTTGATCTCTGCTGAGCAAGGACAAGCCAAAAAGCTAGCTGCAAAAGAGCCCATACCTCAAGTACAAGTTTTGTTGACTTTGTTCAAAAGGGCCCATACCAATCACCATAGGCCACAACCACTCTTCTGACCTATCAAGACTTGTTATGTGGATCAAACACAAGATATAACACAACATAATCAAGCCTGAAACCTCAGAATCCTCAAGCTCTCAAAAATCACCCCATTTGCAAAAGCTTTCGAAACTCACAACACACTCACTCAAACTTCAAACTTTTTTCACAAAACAACTCAGCATCACAAGAGGATCATTTCCCACCCTTCATTGCAACCAAAAAGCCTATCTACACAAAACACGATTTCTGGCCAGCAAGAGTTCAAGCTCTCATTTCAGCCATTACAAACTCCCTCCAAGCATCAAAGCTTCATCAGGAGGATCATTGGAGTCAGTTTGCACCAAAGTGGAGGCCAGATAGCTCAGTTTGAGAAAGCTTCACTTCAGGTAACCTCAAGAACAAATTTTCCTGAAATGATATTTCATGTTATAGAAATGTTGCCCATGCTTCACTGATCCCACTGCACTTTTTGGTTTCGAAAATGATTGAGTATTAAGCATGTATGAAGCTTCTGAAATTTTTGTGTGATTTTCCGTTTTTCTTCGAATCTCGATGTTCATGTGAAATAAATGAAATTTGTTGGTTGAATCTTGTTTAGAGTTTATTTTACGTTTTGAGAGAGATAGCAAGAGTGAGCTGCCGGAGAAGATGACCGGAACACTGTTCCGGTCACCTGAAAAAGATTAATGTTTAATTTGGGGTTTAGTGTGAGTTTGAACGTAGGCCCTTGGATTCTCTTCCCGCGCGTAAGTGAATGGTCCAGATCTTTCATTATAACCCTAAATCCTGGTTAATTAACTTAATTAAGTTTATTAAATTCAAAATTCCAGAATCAATCCCAACCCTCCAAACGCGCGCCAGATCTTTCCCTCCATCCTCAGTTTAAATGTGATCCCTTGGATGCACTGACTTTTGTTTTAATTCATTTTTATTTCATTTTTTATCATTTATTTTGCATAATTAATTTAAAATACTTAGAAAATTCTAAAAATATTTTCCTTCTGCATTTTTAATTCAAATATTTTTCTTCACCCAAAAGCATTTTTATTTTTATTTTTTGCATAAATAAATAATTTTTAAAATATTTAAATGTTTATTTTAATTAATTAATGGAAATTAATTAATTAAAATATCATTTAGGTTTTTAAAAATTCCAAAAAATTCACATTGCATCTTAGGACATTTAGAAACATTGTCAAACCATTCATACAAATTTCTTTTTGGTTTTGAACACTCTTTGATATTTTTCTTTATCCATTTTTGAACCCTAACTTCAAGAATTCTTTTCTGCCTAACCATGAAGGGTTTGACATTGGTTCTTTTTGCATTGATCTTCATATAACATGTAGTGTTTAGCATATTTTTTTCACAAATTTATCTTGAATTTTTTATTTGATTTGCATTTTTCCTCTTAAGGTACCTTAAAACCCTAGATAAATTAGAAAAATCACAACATTCTTTAGGTTAAGAGTTGGACCTCCTCCTTTGGGGCGTGATATCATATGGGGTTAGGGTTCCTTTGATTTCATTTTCAATTTTTTATCTTATGTTTTGCTTCTGTTTTTGACTTTTGCATCTCATGTTGCCTTAAAACCCTAATTTCTCATGTTCATCTGCATATATCTTGCATATGCATCCATTCATGAACTTTCCATGACATTTCATGCATTCACATGTCATCTTAGACATCATAGAACACATTAGAACCATGCTTGATCATTTCTTCATCCATTTGCCATATTGTGCATTCATTTCACTCCATGAACTTTCATGTGCTTTCATGCTTCCTACATGCTTCATTTGCATTCCATCTCTTGTGTGATCATTCATGACACTTGACATGTCTTTGCATAATCTCATAACATCATTTGCATCATGAATTTGCTTCTGGTTTTTGTTTGCATCTTTGCATTTGTTTCATTTTCATTTCATTCCTTTCTTTATGCTAACATTTTGAGGTGGTAAGTAACTTGAGAAGTGAATTTTCCTTCACTTCTCATTTCTCTTCTCATTCCTCTTATGCATAATTGCTGAATTTTCTTTTGCTTTAGAGTGATATTTCTTATTCATGTTCATCATTCACTTTCTTTCTTCAAGTAACTTAGCTTCTTCAATGAAGTAAGTTAACTTGTTTCTTCTGCTTCTCCTCCTTTCATCTGCTTCTTCCATTGGTGGCTTATTTGAAGATCTCTTGCAAGCCTCATAAACCATAGGAACACCCAAGCATGACAATAATTAGGGTTTTGATTAGTCCCCCTTTAGTTTTTACCTTTGTGTCTTCTTTGTGTCTCTCTTCTCATCTCATAATCAGATACTAAACCTTTAAGGTTTTAAGACTTTGTGATTAGGGTTATGCCTGCATCCTTCTCTTAGGATGGAGTGTATAAATTTAATCCTAAGTGTTAAACCCTTAATCTATTTAAACCTCTTAATCAATCCATCTTAATAATCACTAAGACATTAACTTGTAACTTGGGCCTTGCATTAGGGTTCTAATTCCACCTTTATTGGTTAAGAAGGACTAACCCTAGTGTTAATGGACAAGTCTCCCTCAAGTTGTCTTATTAATCATAAAACTCACTTCTTAATCTCATCATTAATTAAAATCCACTTTAATCAAGTTTTTTTTGTCATGAAGTTAATACCTAATCATGGATTAAGTTGAGGTATCTTCCTCAGCTTAAGTGTTCTCATCTATTATCCTTCTATTAGGATGGTGTAATGGGTCCATTAAATCTTTGATTATGGCTTAAACTCATTACTTAACACTAAACAAAAACACCAAAAACATCTAAATAATCACAAGTAGGTTAATGATCTTAATCCTACATCGTGGTAATTAAAGTTTGAGGTGTTTATCTCATACTTAAGGTATTCTCATTATCCCTAATCAAAGGGAGGATATGATGAGTTTACTAACCTTTGGTTTAGGCTTAAGCTCATTAACTTATGACAAACACAAAAAAGAAATAAAATATTGAAAACATCAAAAACAAACAATAATCGTCTCCTTCGGGATTCTTTTCTCATCATCTTCACTCAAAAACGAGAACTTGCTTCTTCCGTCTAATGCAAGACAGTTAGCACTCGAGCCAGACGAGTCTTACACTTGAGCATAGACAAGCAAGCACTTCATCAGTCAATTTATCTTTCAGTCTCTTTGTGTTGAACTACGATGTTCTGACTTCCTCATTGCACGAGTGGATACGTAGGCATAACTTAACAGTTATCGAACAAAAGTCTCTGTCTCTTTCCCCCTCTTCCAGCATTATCCTTTAAGTCTCATTCTTGAGCATTTCACTTCACCTTCTTGCACTGACACTTGTATATTTTCTTCCAGCTTTGCACACATATAGCACAAAAACTACCCCTTTAAACACAATCTTTCTAGCGTGGATCCCGTCGAGTACGGCGGACAATCTGGGTGCTAATACCTTCCCAGGTTGTAACCAACCCCCTTTCTCAATTTCTCTGGTTCTCGATCGTCTTATCCATATCTTTCCAGGTTTATGCAGCATTACCTTTCCTTCGGGATAAAAATGCCTAGCTGGCGACTCTATTCACTTCACCCTCATCTTCTCCTTTCGCCGACCGTTCGCGTCTGTACCCTATCTGACCTGGTGTCACTTAGCGGGAGCGACAGCTTGGCGACTCCGCTGGGGACCCTTATATTGCAACCAGGGCTTCTGGTTCTTTTTGTGGGTTCCTCCTAGCGCTTGTTTGATTTGTGTTTACAGGGGTGTTATGTGCTACTTGTGCTTCTTTATTTGCTTGATTTATTGCTTTATGTACAACTTTATTTACTGCTTTCCTTTACAGTCTTATGCATTTTCATACTGTCATTATCATGTGTTGGCTCTTGTCTGTTTTGGTGGGTGGGGTTTCATTGAGTGATTAAGGTCCTATACCTGGGACCTGAGTGATATATAGGCTAGAGTGGCTTCATATTATTTCCTATTCCATTTTGTTCTGGTGCGGGAATATAATACACGGTTCAGACATGGGTTTCTTCTTGAGAACTCTGTGCTACAGATTTCCTGTAGTACTAGGGCTATCTGGGAAGCCTGCTATGTCTGGATGACCTTTTTTATGACCTTCAACATCTGAGGTGAATTAGAGGAGGATCTTTTATGGTTATTATAAAAACTGTACCTCCGGGTTAGAAGTGTTTACACTTCTCATAACTAATCCAAGTCTGAGGATATTTGTTCTAGAACATTACATGTGAGGGGGTTGGGTTATTTACAGGTTTGCAGGAACCCTTGGCCTCATCATACCTTTGTTACTAGATTTGTTAAGGTTGTATTATTTGGACAGTTCTTGTGATTACCCTGGGCTTGTGACTCTTTATTTGAGTCCCCCACTTGGTTACTGGATTTCTAAGCCTTCATCCGAACTTATGAACATACATGGACTTTTACCAAGACAGATAACCAGGTCCAGCACTTGATCACAAACCCTTTGCATATCATTTGCATACATCATTTTTGCATCATTTAACATTTTCTTATTTGTTTTACAGGGTATCCATCTTTATCTTTGGTTTGGTTTTGACCCCTTCTACTGCTCAGACTGCTTCAGTTTTCTTCTCCAAAGACCCATCTCCAGCATCTCATTCAGTGAACTTCATCAGCAGTTGTTCTCAGCTTCTTCATCAGCATCCATCATCAGCATGGACACTTCAAGAAAGAGCAACATCACTTACTACTTCTTTGAGCCCACCCTGACTGGCATCAGGCAGGTCCAGTCCCTCATTACTCCTTATCATATCCCACTATTCAGAGAGCATTATGGAGGCATATTGGACATGGTCATGGACCTGGATGCATCTCAGAGAAGCATGATCCATACTTGCTTGCAGTTTTATGACCCTCCACTCAGATGCTTCACATTCCCTGATTTCCAGATGGGACCTTTGCTAGAAGAGTTTTCCTTGTTGTTAGGGGTTCCCATCAGGAGAGGGATTCCTTTCAACCCTGAGATGGTTGCTCCCAGAAATGAAGACATAGCCAGGGCATTGCATTTGGAGCCTGCCCTCATTGAGCAGAACATGACATCCAAAGCTGGAGTTCCAGGCCTCCACCTAGACTTCTTGATCTCCCAGGCTACCCTGAAGGCTGCAATATGAGAATGGAAGGCTGTCTGTGCACTTCTAGCCCTCAGCATATATGGGGTTATTTTGTTTGAATATGAGCCAAAGTTTGTGAGCAAGAATGCCATCCACCTATTCTTATTGAGGAATCCAGTTCCTACCTTGTTGGGATACTTCTATTACTCAGTACACCAGAGGAATGAGAAGCAAAATGGAAGGCTGGTCAGATGTTGTGCTCTTCTTTATTACTCTTGGCTGCTAAGACACTTGCCAAAATCAGATACTTTCCTGAACCCACATCAGCAGAAGAATTGGGCTAAAAGGTTCATTTCCTTGACATCAGATGGTGCACCCAGAGCACCAAAGGCAAGGACATCATTACTAGCTGTGGGCAATATCCTAATGTGCCTTTGATAGTGTCGTACCCCGAAAAATACGACCTTACGCGATCCGAATGGACGGAGTCACGCGCTGGACGGACCGAAGAGTCGCCACCTAATTCTATTTATTCCCGAAGAGGGAAAGGGAAGATATAGATACAACCCGGGAGGAGAAGGATGAGGACAAAGGTCAACGGATCCATTGCCTGGGTTCGGGAGTCGGTTATGCAGGGGGAAGGTATTAGCACCCCCTACATCCATCGTACTCGATGGGAACCATCTAAGTTAACGCGCGCGAAAGGATGTCTATGCTTAAACGAATTGCTTGCTAGAGGGAAATGAGTTGAATTATAAGTTAGATTGAACCTAGGTGCTCGGCAAGGATTGAGATCCTCGTGCCTACGTACTCCCGTGTGCAATGGGAAAGTCAGAGCCCTTGTAGTTCGGCCTACTAAGGGTAATGGTTGTTTGATTTTATTACCTTTCGTCGATGAAAGGGTTTAGGAGTTGAAATGCACTAAAGACTATGGATAGTTTATCTCGCCCAACAAGACGAGTGTCCTGCGTCGAAATAATCAGAGCGAGTAACGAAAGCTCGTTATCCCCCTTTCTACCGCTTAAGGCTCGTGGCGTACAAATCTTCTCGCATTATTAAAGTGTTTTATTTCCTAAAGCCGCTTGACGTTGGATCAAGGGTTTGGATCTAATCGAAACATTTTGGTTTTTTGAGGTTTAGAGGGTGCATGCAATTGGAGGTTTATTTTGTGGTTTGTTAGCGAGGCACGAATTGCTCGGCTCGCAAAGGTGGAGTGAATCCTAAATGAAAAAGATAACTGAAAAATAAAGTGCAAGTGTGCAAGTGCAATCGCTTGGCGTTGGACCAAGGATCCAGAATTAAATGTGAGAAATAAAAGTGCGTACAAATTAATGGGAGAGGGGTACAAAATAAATACAGGGGATTGCGAGAAATAAAGAGGTCTCATTGTAGTTAGCCCAAGAGAAAGCGTGTGTGCAGTGTGTTTGAACTATTCGAAGGCGTTCGGCCTGTTTATTCGGGACGCAACTATTCGGAGGCGTTGGACCTTTTAATCGAGCGCAACTATTCGAAGGCGTTGGACCTTTTTGGGACACGACGAAATTTTGTTCGTTTACTGCCTTAGAATCGGTTCAAAATGGGAACCATTCTATAAGGAGTCGAATCGTAATTTGATGCAAAAATAAATAAATTAAATGAATTGAATTGTTAGAATCAAAAAAAAAAATAATGAATATGAATAATAAATGAATTAAATAATATCAAGGATAATAAAGTAAATTAAATTAAATACAATGTTTGTTTGTCGGAATAATAAAATGAAAAAATAATTACAAGGAGGGCCTCATATTGACCGCTCATCAACGATTAAATGTAATCGGGCGAAAAACGGCCTTTTATAATATCATCGTCCCGAAAATAATAAAATTAAAAATAGTAGATCTATAAAAAACAATTAGAAACTATTAGGAACAAAATAATAGACAAAAAAATGGTCTCATATTGGTTTGATAATGTTAACTCATGGAATCAAATATCTAAACCATATTTAAATATCATAGACCCAACATAAAAATAAAAATGAAATATGAAAGTTAAAGAATTTGCACGAAAGGGATTGAAAATACAAGATCAAAAATTCTTAACATAATAATCTATTATTAAATCAAACAAATGTAACAACTAAAAATAAATAAAGACAAATAAAAGAGATGAATAGGGTATATGTGGTAACACAATGGTGTATAAACCAAAACAATATGGACCGGTGAAGGCCCAAAAAAATCATGACAAATAATTTATTAAAAAAAACTCAGCAAGTGACATTGGTAATAGGCAAAGCAAAAAAAACGTTGAAGCTTACTAAAAAATCAACGTGAAGACTCTGAGTTATGCCGTCACTGTTACTCGTTCATCCTCTTTCGTTTTTTTCTTTCCAGATCTCTCGCGGTTTGGCTTCACGGTTGGTGGCGGAGGAGGAAGCTTTCGCGGCGTTAGCCGGCGGTTGGGTGGTTGTGGATGGTTCGTGTGCGATTTAACGGAGGTATGGGTCGTGGTTTGGTCCGCGGCGATTAACGGAAGGTGGTTCCACGGCCGACGATTCGCGGCCTGAACGATGGTGGTGGGTCGCAGGCTTGCGCGCGGTTTCGTGAAAGGTAGGGCGGTGAAACGGTGGATTCACTTTGGTTTCGATCTGTTCTTGCTTGCGCGGTTTGCGGGTTTACGGTTGTGAATGGTGGGATTCCGATTTGGTGAGGGTCTTGTTTCGGTTGGTGATTGTGGGCTTGCGGTTGTTCGTTGGTTTTGGTTGGTTTTCCGAAAGGGTTTCGCGGCGGCTTGGCTTCCGCGCGGTGAAGGGATGGAGTTTGTGCGTGTTCGCTTGGTTACAATTTCTTCTACCTTCTGTTTTTTCTTGATTTTTGTGGTGGTGAATGATGAGATTTGGATTCACAGAGGGTCAGTTTTTTTGTGCGTTTATGTTTTTATGAAGGAAGAAGGTTGAGGTGGAGTTTGAGCGGCTGGGATTTGCGATTCTGTAATGGGGGTTCTGTGTAACAGTTTCTGGTTTTGGTTGTTTTGGATCTGTTTTTGTTCTGAGTTTTTCTGAGTATTGAAAGGTTTGAAGGTGGCTGAAGGTGATTGAAGGAGGTAAATTGCTGAGAGCTTCACAGTGATATTTTTTTGAGTTCTTATCGTCAAATCTTCTTCATCTCAGATCTTATGACGTTGGTTTATGGTTTTTTGTTTTGGAATTTATGAAAATGTAAAGTATTATGTGCTTCTGTGAAGAAAGATGGTTGTTGGTTGAGATGAGGATCAATGGAAGGGTGGTTTGAAGATGGAGGAGGATGATGCGGTTTTTTATGAATTTGCCGTTTGAGAATTCGGTTGTGTGTGAGCATAAAAAAATGCAGGTGGTTTTATGGAGTGTTGCTGGGAGAGATTTTGTTATGGCTGTTGCTTTGTACAAATCATTGTGCCTTTGTACGATTTTTTGTTATGAGCAAATCCTTGAAGATTCTAATGACAGGCTGTGAATTGGTTGTTATGTATTTGGCTGGTAGTGGAAAGAAAGAAAAAAAAAAAGAATATCATATGGTATAGAGAAATTGGTGTAATAAATTTAATAAAATATTGGGTGACCTGTAAACAGAAAAGTGAGACAAGTTTGACTATGAGTAGTATATGTGAAAAAAAAGTTATGTGCTTAATAATAATAATAATAATAATTATAATAATAATAATAGTGAAATGATGATAGAATTTATAATAATAATGATAATAATAATAAATAATAATAATATTTGTAAAAATAATAAAGAAAAGAATACAAGAAACAAAAATGATAATGGAAGTATTTTTATATATTGATATAGAAAAATGAACAATGAGTTTATGGTGTAAAAATGGACATCTCAAGGATAGAAAAAAAAGAATTTAGGAAAAATAAGAATGGTTTATGAATGACTAATAAATAGAAATTGATTTTTTTAGAAATTTGGGAATGAAATGGAGTTTAGAAATATTTGGACATGGAAAATGTGGATTATGGAATAGTTGGGAATTAAATTATCTTATAAAATTTTTTGACAATAGAATAAAATATATTAATGGAATAGGAATAAAAAAAATGAAAATGGTAATTTGGAGGGAAAAAGATGGGATAACCGAAAATTGAAAAAGAAAAATGGATAAAAATAAATGCTACGGGTGAAGTTAAGAAAACGAAATCGCAATACGAGTATATGAATTTAAGTAAAACTAACAAATACGTATTTTGATATTTTTTAACAAACTAAAAAAAAACTGATATTATCTTCTTCTTTTTTATTATATTTTTGAAATAAAGAGATACAAACAAATAAATTTTAAAAAAACTAAAGTAAACACAGAGTAAAATTTTTTTACTCTTTGGAATATAGTTAGACAGAAAAATGGCAAGGGTAGGACAAATTTGGGGTATGACAGATGCCCCTGTCGAATTGGCTTAGACCGAGTAAGATGAACTGGCTCACGTTCAATCTTTCAAGGTATAAGATAATTAGATATTAACAGACTCCAAATTTGTCCGATAAATGAAATAACTGGAAGCGATGGGCGACACATCAAAAACAAATTGACAAAATAAATCACTTATCACCAGAGGATGATAAGGCAATAAACAGAAAAATAAACTCACTTATCAACAGAGGATGATAAGGCAACAAACTGAAAACAAACTCACTTATCAACAGAGGTTGATAAGGCAACAAACTGAAAACAAACTCACTTATCAACAGAGGATGATAAGGCAACAAACAGAAAATAAAATCACTTATCACCAGAGGATGATAAGGCAACAAACAGAAAATAAAATCACTTATCACCAGAGGATGATAAGGCAACAAACAGAAAATAAAATCACTTATCAACAGAGGAAGATAAGGCAATAAACTGAAAATAAAATCACTTATCACCAGAGGATGATAAGGCAACAAACTGAAAATAAAATCACTTATCACCAGAGGATGATAAGGCAACAAACTGAAAATAAAAATCACTTATCACCAGAGGATGATAAGGCAACAAACAGAAAAATAAACTCACTTATCAACAGAGGATGATAAGGCAATAGACAGAAAAATAAACTCACTTATCAACAGAGGATGATAAGGCAAATGGACTGAAAATTAAACATGGCTATTGAATCCGCCAAGAGGATGCCAGGAATCTGATTGATGTGATCTTCCGCTGGGGAAAGGACCAGAAACTTGTGCTGATCCTGGATCCTGAATTATGCAATTATGCTTGATTGTTTTGAAATGGTATTCCATAGGGATGGAGATACGATGCAAATGTTGATGCACTGAGATGTAGGTTGAAACTGTTGGGGAAAATAAAAGGTCTGATTTATTTAAGGTATGCGAATGATGCACATGTTGTAAATGATTGATGTAAATGATGCTTATGATGTTGATGATGCATGATGATGCATATGAGCGAATGGAATGAAAGGTGAAAGGTGCCAGCTTGGTGGACTTTTGGTCTGGTAGTTGCCAATGGTAATTGGACTTTTGGGTGGGTGGAGGGCTTGATTCCCCGACACTCGATCTTCGACGATGTATGATCAGAAGATGAATCTGAGAGCTCCAAGTTTTGGTCACTTGCTGATGAGCGGAGCGACTTAATTGACACCTGAAGACTGACTTCGCTTTGAATGATTTTCAATGTCTAGCAAGAACTGCCTATTCGGCTGGGGAGAAAGAGATAGGAAGATTTGCTCCTGTTTGCTTGCCCCTGCCTGTAAGGTATCTGAAATAAATTTGACGGGGAAGTTTCGACAGTGGCCATGACATGACCTGCCCCTGATTGAGCCTTTGAAGGTGATCTTGCCCCTGACTAGGCTGCTGAGGTAGTCTTGATTCATGTTGGCACTAATGAAGTTCAGACTTCTCTTTTGATTGCCCCTTGTTGGGATTGTACTGATGTCAAGCATTGAATTGCAATTAAATTGTTCACACACAAATGGCAGTGTTAATGTAAAGTTCATGTAAGTTTTGAAAAAATTAATTTATTTGAATGATTGTGATAGTGTAACGAATGGACCGTTAGCCCAAACGAGGTGCTGATTTAGAAAATGCGTGAAAGATGCAGCAAGAATAATGTGCAAACAAGATTGAATATTAGCAAATATATGGGAGTCAATTTACGCAACCTTGTTGGTAGCATACTTTCAGAATAAACCGCGCCTCAATTAGGTCTTTTGAGGGTTGTAATATGGTCTGGTTAATGGTTCGAGAAACAAAGGATATTAGGCTCAAAGTTTGATTTGTACCCACCCTCTTCGTAATGTTCTCCAGTCCTACGTTCAGTTAACTTTGCACATGCAATTGTTTTGACTTTGCAAGAGTGAAGATTAAGCTTTAAGGTTCGCTTGGGAATGGCAGTCATCTTTTTGTTATTGGTGACCCTTTGATTTTGTTTTGGTGGTCACCTGATCTTTGCTTTGTTTTTGCTGAGGATTTGAGCTCCTCTTTTGATTTGTTTTTTTCCGACTAAGTCTCCCTTTGGGTGCTCAACTTAGTGGTTTTTTTCTATTTTTTTGTTTGAATATTGTGACTGCCAAGTCATTTGTTGATGGTCCTCCGAAGGGATGTCTCATCTTGCGATTTGAAGGTGTAGTCAGGTTAACTGAACAACTACCCTGCCCCGGGTTAATATGTAAGGGTTGTATCCGAAAGAAACTCCTACTTCTAGGCTCGAAGTGGTTGACTAGGGATTAACTCCTTATATCTCCAGTGTTTGGGGATTTGAAAAAATGCCTGTACATCATTGACGAGGTTTTATCCGAAAGCATACCGCAACAATTATGGGTATTTCGTTTTCATCATCCTCCCTCAAATATTTGCTAAAGTGAAGTGAGGGAATATTTTTTGTGATTTTTGTGATAAATGATAAATATGAGCGAATGCGAATAAACTGATTCAAAACATGAATAAACATAACATTAACAAAACCAAGTACAAATGACAATGTTCAAAGCAAATAATACTTAAACAAACAATACAAAACAACAGGAATGCGAAAATTATAAATGGCTATGGCTGCCTTGATTTGAGGAATGAACTTCTCTTGATTGAATGCTTCAAAGTTGGAGACTACTCAGCTTGGTCTTCAACAACCCTTTCAAATGTCTTCACTTGTTGGCACCATGCGACGGCATTGGATCGTTCTGGACATTTGGATTTCTCGGAGTGAAGGTAAGATCCTTAGAGTCGATTAAATCTTGGACTTTGTGCTTGAATAACCTGCAGTTGTCAATTGTGTGACCTGGAGCACCCTTGTGATACTCACAGCGAGCATTGGCATCATAATTTAGAGCGTTACCAGTTTGAGGTGGCATGTCCTTTAACACAAGAGTTCCTTTTGCCATCATCTGATTAAAGATTTCTCCATACGTCATAGGCAAGGGATCAAAGGTTCTTTCAGGCCTTCTTTGCTGATATGGTGGACGCTGTTGAGGAGCGCGCTGTTGTTGTTGACCAGGCCGTGGTTGATAAGCATGTTGCTGGTATGGATTGGGCGCATACTGCGCAGCTGCAACCATAGGAGGTGGACGTGGTTGATGAGCCATCTGAGGCGGAAATAGATTTTGAAAGGCCTGCTGATAAGGCATTGGAGGAACTGGCTGATATGGCATAGGAGCATATTGTGTAGCAGCAACATAGGGATGTTGGTAGTAGGGAATTGGTGCAGGTGCACTCTGTTGAAAATTCCCACTTGCAGCAGAAATGGCATTTGTTTCGCCCTTTTTATACCCGTTGAAAGGCTTCTTGGCATTGTTCTGGCTGCTAGAGCCTCCTTGTATCTTTCCGCTCTTCAAGCCTTCTTCGATTCTTTCTCCTACCATCACCATTTCTGAAAATCCAGAAGATACGCTGCTGATCAGCTTCTCATAGTATTGCCCTTGTAGGGTACCCATGAAGATATCGATCAGTTCACGGTCAACCAATGGAGGATGCACTCTGGCGGCTAGCTCTCTCCAGCGTTGGGCGTACTCTTTGAAGGATTCACTCTCCTTTTGAGACATACTCTGAAGTTGAGTACGGTTAGGAGCAAGGTCAGTGTTGTACTTGTACTGCTTTTTGAATGCATCAGATAGATCAAGCCAAGTACGAACATTGTTGCGTTCGAGCTGCATGTACCATTCTAAAGACGCTCCAGACAGGCTATCTTGGAAGCAATGGATCATAAGCTTATCATCTTTGGCATGAGCGGCCATTTTCATGCAATACATCCTCAAATGAAGCTCAGGACAGCTGAGACCTTTGTATTTTTCAAACTCCGGCAGTTTGAACTTAGTAGGGATCACAACATCTGGAACTAAGCACATGTCTGAGGCACTCAGAGAAGTTGAGTTGTGTCCTTCCATGATTCGGAGTTTTTCGGCTAACTCGCGACACATCTTCATAGCTTCGGATTCTTGAACAGCATGAGGATTGGTGATTGGAACAGCAGTATGCATCTCATACTCAACTTGATGATTCTCTTCAGTTTGAGGAAACTGGACTTGAGTTGGAATAGGTTGAGCTTGAGGAATAGCACCAATAGTGACACCAGAAGCAGGTATTGGTTGGGAAGTGACCTCTTCGACAGCAGGAGTGAAGCCTAGAGGCAAACCATAGACCAAAGGATTTGGAACGGGAACTGAAGGCATTGCTCGTGAGGTAGATCCTTGTACTTGAGCATTGTTCATTGCGGCAGCAGCTTCGCGACATTCTTCCATTCTTGCCAAAGATTGCAAAGTCTCATAAATCTGGTCAATTTTGCTCTTGACCGAGTCAATCTCTTCCCTCATGGCAGCTTGCTCTTCTTGAATCACGTCCATCAGTCTTCTAGTGTTGGCTCGGGTCAGATACGGTCGTCTAGCTCGATACGGGCGTCGGGAAACCAGCTTGATTTACTGAAGATGGAGGAACATGAAATAAGTTTTTGGCTTTTGGAATGAAATGCAAGATGAATAAATGATGCAAATGAAAATGATATGCAATGTCAGAATCCAGGATCACAAGATCAAGGTCTCACGAGTCCAAGGTATAGCCGGAAGATACTCTGATCAAGAATTCACTGGGTAGACTCTAAAGTTTTAGGGATCCCAAAGTTATCAATTCATATGGCTGTTCATCACACGCGCCATAAGCATGACGGTTGATTGACTCCGCCATATGAATCTATTTTGGGTGAGATCTTCGTATCGACAACCCACGAGAGCAGATTTTCTCGGGAGTCCATACTACGTGATCAACGACACAAGGTTTAAAACAAAGTCCTGGAGTTATGGAACTTTCTCAACTGTTTGATGCACGTGTCAATTTCATACATTCTTGACAGTCAATCAACTCCATTGAGTAAGTCTATTCCAAGTGAGGTTTTCGTATCGAGCCACGCGAGGGCGAACCCTGGTGCCCAATACTACGCAACCATCAACCGATGTTTTTAACCAAAAGGTTCTAAAGGTCCTCAGAGTCGACGACTTTAATGAAAACAATTGAGCACACACGCCAAAAGCTTGACGGTTGTCAGTATTTCCATTAAAATCTACTCCGAGTGAGGTTTTCGTATCGACAACCCACGAGAGTGGTTCTCTCGGGAGCCCATACTACACAACCTCGCTAACTTATATTTGTACTCGAAAGCCCGGGCATAGAGCTTTTCCCTCAAGTTTCTTTTGCAAAGTATCGATCCAAATTATAGTACCAAGGAGCCACAAGATATATAAAATGGAATGCGATAAGGAAAGCGATAAAAATAAACAAGCAAGGCATAAAAGCAAACATTCAAACAAACGCGCGAACCTAGACTAGGCTTGACTCGCATAGGGGTGAACCAGTCCCCAGCAGAGTCGCCAGCTGTCGTACCCCGAAAAATACGACCTTACGCGATCCGAATGGACGGAGTCACGCGCTGGACGGACCGAAGAGTCGCCACCTAATTCTATTTATTCCCGAAGAGGGAAAGGGAAGATATAGATACAACCCGGGAGGAGAAGGATGAGGACAAAGGTCAACGGAACCATTGCCTGGGTTCGGGAGTCGGTTATGCAGGGGGAAGGTATTAGCACCCCCTACATCCATCGTACTCGATGGGAACCATCTAAGTTAACGCGCGCGAAAGGATGTCTATGCTTAAACGAATTGCTTGCTAGAGGGAAATGAGTTGAATTATAAGTTAGATTGAACCTAGGTGCTCGGAAAGGATTGAGATCCTCGTGCCTACGTACTCCCGTGTGCAATGGGAAAGTCAGAGCCTCGTAGTTCGGCCTACTAAGGGTAATGGTTGTTTGATTTTATTACATTTCGTCGATGAAAGGGTTTAGGAGTTGAAATGCACTAAAGACTATGGATAGTTTATCTCGCCCAACAAGACGAGTGTCCTGCGTCGAAATAATCGGAGCGAGTAACGAAAGCTCGTTATCCCCCTTTCTACCGCTTAAGGCTCGTGGCGTACAAATCTTCTCGCATTATTAAAGTGTTTTATTTCCTAAATCCGCTTGACGTTGGATCAAGGGTTTGGATCTAATCGAAACATTTTGGTTTTTTGAGGTTTAGAGGGTGCATGCAATTGGAGGTTTATTTTGTGGTTTGTTAGCGAGGCACGAATTGCTCGGCTCGCAAAGGTGGAGTGAATCCTAAATGAAAAAGATAACTGAAAAATAAAGTGCAAGTGTGCAAGTGCAATCGCTTGGCGTTGGACCAAGGATCCAGAATTAAATGCGAGAAATAAAAGTGCGTACAAATTAATGGGAGAGGGGTACAAAATAAATACAGGGGATTGCGAGAAATAAAGAGGTCTCATTGTAGTTAGCCCAAGAGAAAGCGTGTGTGCAGTGTGTTTGAACTATTCGAAGGCGTTCGGCCTGTTTATTCGGGACGCAACTATTCGGAGGCGTTGGACCTTTTAATCGAGCGCAACTATTCGAAGGCGTTGGACCTTTTTGGGACACGACGAAATTTTGTTCGTTTACTGCCTTAGAATCGGTTCAAAATGGGAACCATTCTATAAGGAGTCGAATCGTAATTTGATGCAAAAATAAATAAATTAAATGAATTGAATTGTTAGAATCAAAAAATAAAATAATGAATATGAATAATAAATGAATTAAATAATATCAAGGATAATAAAGTAAATTAAATTAAATACAATGTTTGTTTGTCGGAATAATAAAATGAAAAAATAATTACAAGGAGGGCCTCATATTGACCGCTCATCACCGATTAAATGTAATCGGGCGAAAAACGGCCTTTTATAATATCATCGGCCCGAAAATAATAAAATTAAAAATAGTAGATCTATAAAAAACAATTAGAAACTATTAGGAACAAAATAATAGACAAAAAAATGGTCTCATATTGGTTTGATAATGTTAACTCATGGAATCAAATATCTAAACCATATTTAAATATCATAGACCCAACATAAAAATAAAAATGAAATATGAAAGTTAAAGAATTTGCACGAAAGGGATTGAAAATACAAGATCAAAAATTCTTAACATAATAATCTATTATTAAATCAAACAAAAGTAACAACTAAAAATAAATAAAGACAAATAAAAGAGATGAATAGGGTATATGTGGTAACACAATGGTGTATAAACCAAAACAATATGGACCGGTGAAGGCCCAAAAAAATCATGACAAATAATTTATTAAAAAAAACTCAGCAAGTGACATTGGTAATAGGCAAAGCAAAAAAAACGTTGAAGCTTACTAAAAAATCAACGTGAAGACTTTGAGTTATGCCGTCACTGTTACTCGTTCATCCTCTTTCGTTTTTTTCTTTCCAGATCTCTCGCGGTTTGGCTTCACGGTTGGTGGCGGAGGAGGAAGCTTTCGCGGCGTTAGCCGGCGGTTGGGTGGTTGTGGATGGTTCGTGTGCGATTTAACGGAGGTCTGGGTCGTGGTTTGGTCTGCGGCGATTAACGGAAGGTGGTTCCACGGCCGACGATTCGCGGCCTGAACGATGGTGGTGGGTCGCAGGCTTGCGCGCGGTTTCGTGAAAGGTAGGGCGGTGAAACGGTGGATTCACTTTGGTTTCGATCTGTTCTTGCTTGCGCGGTTTGCGGGTTTACGGTTGTGAATGGTGGGATTCCGATTTGGTGAGGGTCTTGTTTCGGTTGGTGATTGTGGGCTTGCGGTTGTTCGTTGGTTTCGGTTGGTTTTCCGAAAGGGTTTCGCGGCGGCTTGGCTTCCGCGCGGTGAAGGGATGGAGTTTGTGCGTGTTCGCTTGGTTACAATTTCTTCTACCTTCTGTTTTTTCTTGATTTTTGTGGTGGTGAATGATGAGATTTGGATTCACAGAGGGTCGGTTTTTTTGTGCGTTTATGTTTTTATGAAGGAAGAAGGTTGAGGTGGAGTTTGAGCGGCTGGGATTTGCGATTCTGTAATGGGGGTTCTGTGTAACAGTTTCTGGTTTTGGTTGTTTTGGATCTGTTTTTGTTCTGAGTTTTTCTGAGTATTGACAGGTTTGAAGGTGGCTGAAGGTGATTGAAGGAGGTAAATTGCTGAGAGCTTCACAGTGATTTTTTTTTGAGTTCTTATCGTCAAATCTTCTTCATCTCAGATCTTATGACGTTGGTTTATGGTTTTTTGTTTTGGAATTTATGAAAATGTAAAGTATTATGTGCTTCTATGAAGAAAGATGGTTGTTGGTTGAGATGAGGATCAATGGAAGGGTGGTTTGAAGATGGAGGAGGATGATGCGGTTTTTTATGAATTTGCCGTTTGAGAATACGGTTGTGTGTGAGCATAAAAAAATGCAGGTGGTTTTATGGAGTGTTGCTGGGAGAGATTTTGTTGTGGCTGTTGCTTTGTACAAATCATTGTGCCTTTGTACGATTTTTTGTTATGAGCAAATCCTTGAAGATTCTAATGACAGGCTGTGAATTGGTTGTTATGTATTTGGCTGGTAGTGGAAAGAAAGAAAAAAAAAGAATATCATATGGTATAGAGAAATTGGTGTAATAAATTTAATAAAATATTGGGTGACCTGTAAACAGAAAAGTGAGACAAGTTTGACTATGAGTAGTATATGTGAAAAAAAAGTTATGTGCTTAATAATAATAATAATAATAATAATAATAATAATAGTGAAATGATGATAGAATTTATAATAATAATGATAATAATAATAAATAATAATAATATTTGTAAAAATAATAAAGAAAAGAATACAAGAAACAAAAATGATAATGGAAGTATTTTTATATATTGATATAGAAAAATGAACAATGAGTTTATGGTGTAAAAATGGACATCTCAAGGATAGAAAAAAAAGAATTTAGGAAAAATAAGAATGGTTTATGAATGACTAATAAATAGAAATTGATTTTTTTAGAAATTTGGGAATGAAATGGAGTTTAGAAATATTTGGACATGGAAAATGTGGATTATGGAATAGTTGGGAATTAAATTATCTTATAAAATTTTTTGACAATAGAATAAAATATATTAATGGAATAGGAATAAAAAAAATGAAAATGGTAATTTGGAGGGAAAAAGATGGGATAACCGAAAATTGAAAAAGAAAAATGGATAAAAATAAATGCTACGGGTGAAGTTAAGAAAACGAAATCGCAATACGAGTATATGAATTTAAGTAAAACTAACAAATACGTATTTTGATATTTTTTAACAAACTAAAAAAAAACTGATATTATCTTCTTCTTTTTTATTATATTTTTGAAATAAAGAGATACAAACAAATAAATTTTAAAAAAACTAAAGTAAACACAGAGTAAAATTTTTTTACTCTTTGGAATATAGTTAGACAGAAAAATGGCACGGGTAGGACAAATTTGGGGTATGACAGATAGGAGTGAAAGGTTGCATCAACTACAACCCTTTACTGTTTAAGAGACAATTGGGATATGCTTTGGTTCATCCTCCCAGAGGACAAGATTTGGCTGAGACCCTCTACTGTGAGATCCAACCCAACTCTACTGTTGTCAGACAAGCTGCCTGGGCTTGGGATAACATCCAGACTAAGGGAACAACCATCCTTGGCAAGTGCAACAACATTGCTTTAGCACAGTATTCTGATTGGTCTCGTACCAGAGCTCAGATCACCCGGATGCCATTCACTTTAGAAGATGTACCTGGACCTTCTACAGTACAACTTGCAGCTACTGCCCGCCTGGAAGAGTTTGAAAAGCTAAAATAGAGGAACACTCAGCTATCTGAAGCCTTGAAGAAGACTCTCTGGGAGAGAAATGATAGCCGTTTGGATAATGAGAGATTGGAAAGGCTCAAGATTGAGAATTTGACCAAGATTGAGAAGACGGATGACTACATCGGGAAGGCAAAAGCAGGGGAGTTAGTACTGAAGAATGCTTGCAAGGAGGCAAAGACTCAGAAGGCTAGGGCAGAGCATTATCTAGAGGAAAGTCAGGCTAGGTGGATCAGGATCACTGAAGCCCGTGTACAAGAAGATCAAAGGACTCAGGCTAAGATAAAGCAGTTGGAGGCTAGTGAGAAGAAGCATCAGGAGGCTTTATTGGCAGCTCAGAAAGAGATATCTGAATTGAAACTCCGGGCGTGGTTGAAGAGGTCAAAGGATCAGGCCAGGCATAAGAAGTTAACTAGTGCCATTTCTACCAGGAACCTCCTCATTAGGACTATTACAGAGCATCCAGTGGGACCAGTGACTGAGGCCCTCCTGAAGGAAGTCAGAGAGGATGAGTTTGGATTAGATGTTTGACTCATTTGCTTGTACTTTTCTTTTGTTGTACTTTTCTTTTGTTGTTGTATTTTGACCCACCATGGGGATGTTATTGTAATCAAACTATGTATTTTCACTCTTTGTAATATATTGGTTTGTATTATTTTTGGTGGGCTTAATCTATCAACATCATCAGCATTTCCTCGAGGTCTGGAAAGGTCAAAACCGAAGAACCAAACTGGATATCCTTGGAAGACAAATAAGCATATTGCATTGCATACTAACATTTTCTTTGTTTTGTAGATTTTTGTTTATTGATGTTTCTCACTTTGTTGTGGTTTCGGGAAACATTGCTCGCAGAAGAGTGTTCCCTGTCAACAGAATACACCGGTACCCGACAAGAAACAACCTTCCGGGACTCCAGATGGATAAAGTCCAGCAAGACTTGAATGAATTAAGGACCCAAATGGCAAATGAGAGGGTTGAGATGAGAAATCAGATGACCCAATTCATGACTGTATTGACTGGCTTAGCTCAGAGCCAGGAAAGACTAAGGGAGTTGGTTGAGAGACAAACTCTTGAAGAACACCATCCGGGTACAGGAGGTACCAGTAACAACGATCACGGGCAGCCTCGCACTGATCCATCAGAGTTTGGGCCTCATTTAAACCCAGAAGTTAATGTCATAAGGAATACTCAGGGTAACACTGCTGGAGGTAGGATCCTGCAAGAAGAGCATTTTACAGTTGTTGGGGCTGGGGATGAAGTTTACGACCATAGGCTGGATGAGATTGCAGAGAAGCTGAGGTCTCTTGAATCCCAGAATTCCCTAGGCTTTGATGTAATGGACATGGGATTGGTGGAAGGGGTGAGAATTCCTCACAAATTCAAACCCCCGTGTTTTGAAAAGTATAATGGCACATCCTGCCCACGCACCCACCTTCAATCATTCTTGGGAAGGTTAAAAGCATACACCATGGACGAAAAGTTGTGGATGTTTTACTTCGAGGATAGTCTAACAGGGGCATCCCGAGAATGGTACTCCCACCTAACTAGAGCCACAGTAAGGAATTGGAAAGACTTGGCTGAAACTTTTATCCGGTAGTATCAGTATAACTTGGACATGGCTCCAAACAAGACCCTTCTTATGGGGATGTCTCAATCTTCCCGAGAGAGCTTCAGAGAATATGCCCAAAGGTGGAGACAACTTGCTGCTGCAGTTCAACCCCCTATATTTGAAAGGGAAATGGCATACATGTTCATGAATACACTTCAAGGAACATACATTGACAGATTGGCTGAATTCTCTTCTACCAGTTTCCTAGATGTGGTGATAGCTGGAGAAAGAATAGAGAGCCTATTGAAGATGGGAAAGATCTCCGATAACGGTGCCAGTTCAAGTAGTACAAGAAAACCATTTGCTGGGCCTCATAGATCCGGTGAGACCAACTTCGTGCACATGGGAAGAGGGAGACCCCAATACTTGCCCAGAACAGTTGTTGTTGTTACTATCCCTGCTCCACCTCTTCAGTATACTCAACAACCACAAAACTTTCCGCAACAACAACAGTTTCTGCAACAAAGATCATACAACAATAACAACAACAATCAACAACAACGCCCGTTTCAACAGCGACCATCTCAGGTCAACCGGGTGATTGACCCCATCCCAATGTCGTATGCTACACTACTGCCACAACTCCTAAAGCTCAATCTGGTTGAGTTGAGGACATTGGCTCCACCTGATCCTCAAAATCTTCCAAAAAACTACGATGTTAATGCTAGGTGTGCTTTTCATTCCAACGCTCCTGGTCACTCTACGGAAAAATGCAGAGCCCTGCATATGAAGGTTCAGGATCTGGTAGATTCAAAAGCCCTGAACTTTGCACCTCCTCCAAATGTAATGAAAAATCCTATTCCAAGCCACAGTAGGCCAAGAATTAATGCTATAGAGGACATTGCATGTATTCAAACACCTCTAGCAGAGGTTAAAGCCCAGCTTTTAAGATGTCAAGTGTTTCCAGGTTGTGAGGCCTGTTGCGAATCATGCAAAATTTCTGAGAATGGGTGTGCCAACTTGAGGAAAGGCATCAGTGACTTAATCAAGGAAGGCATTCTACAAATTACAACCACAACTTCTACAACACCAGCAACCCTTGTGTCAACAACAAGTAAATCTCCTACAAATGCAACAACCATCTGTCCAAGTGTTTCTTCTATAACCGCAACAACCATTGTTCCAACCGATTCAGCTACAACTTCAGCAATCGTTCCATCTGTCACTTCAACACACAACAATTCATTTTCACTAGCTACTACAACTTCAACAACCAATAATGATGTTTCCACTGTCACAATCTATTATGACCCGGCAACGGTCCCGAATTCCAGCAACTTTCAGCAAAATCAACAACAGTCTCAACAAAACTTCAATTCACCTCCACCAACATCCACCAGAGGTCCGATAACAATATTTTATGACCACAAACCATTGTAGTCCCAACAACAGCTGCAGTAAGCCCAATCACCATCACAGTGCCCGGGCCGATCCCATATGACAAAGACAGTGTTATACCATGGCATTATGGTGTTGATCTATACTGCAACGGAGAAAAAGTCCTTCTTGATTCTCCAGTTCTCACTCCCCAAGTGGATAATGTTGGGGGAGGCGGAGGCTTCACCCGAAGCGGACGTCTCTTCGTCCCTAGAATCTGTTGCCAAAGCCAAGGGGAAGAGTGTGATACCGGAAGAATCTGCACCGAAAGAAACTCATAAGTCATCCTTCGATCAAGACGTGGATGAGTTTATGAGAATTATCAAAAGAAGTGACTATAAAGTTATGGACCAGCTCCACCAAACTCCTTCAAAGATCTCAATCCTATCAATGTTGTTGTGTTCCGAAGCCCATCGGAATGCACTTCTCAAAGTTCTGCACGCTGCCTACGTGCTAGAGAGATCACTGTAAATCAGCTGGAAACAGTGGTATCAAATGTCAATACTAGCCATGGGCTAGGTTTTACTGATGCTGATTTGACAACAGAAGGACGTCTCCACAACAAAGCTTTGCATATAACCTTGGAATGCAAAGGAGCTATCTTATCTCATGTGCTTGTAGACACTGGGTCCTCACTCAATGTCTTACCTAAGAAAGCTCTTGTCAAGCTAGAATATGATGGGATAGCTCTCCGACCGAGTAATCTCGTGGTCAGGGCTTTTGATGGCTCTAAAAGATCTGTTTTGGGAGAGGTGGAGCTACCATTGGTAATCGGTCCACAAGTTTTCAGGACCATTTTCTATGTGATGGACATACAGCCTGCTTACAACTATTTGCTAGGTCGACCCTGGATTCACGCCGTAGGCGCAGTAACGTCGACCCTTCACCAGAAACTGAAGTACGAATGGGAAGGATAGATTATTACCATCTGTGGTGAGGAAGACATATTTGTTAGCATCTGGCTACTTACAAGTATATTGAGATGGATGGTGAAATCCATGAGACAATGAGCCAAGGGTTTGAGGCCCTAAATGTTAATGAGGCTACTGGAGTATTGGCTGCATCCCAGAAGGACAGGATGGGTACTTCAATCATCTCTTATCAGCAAGCTCGAAAGGTTGTTGAAGAAGGTACTGCTCAAGGCTGGGGCAAGCTGCTGCTAGTGGAAAAGAAGGAAGATAGATTCGGTTTGGGTTACAGACCAATCCGACAAGATCAATTAGAGGCTGCCAAGGAGCCCAAATTTGTCAGTGGGGGATGCTCACCCCAGATGCTGTTAATAATCTGGTAGACGAGGAGGAAAGAGACCGCAACCTGGAGAGCTGGATACGTCCAAGGATCCCGGGGAACCAAGTCCTTAACTGGTCTTCCCAGGAAATTATAAGGGTTACTCCTGCAGAGTAATTATTATTTCCTGTCTTTTTTAGCATGCATCAAGTCCTGCATCTTGCCTAAGATGTCAGGACTCATTTTGTAATAGGGCCATATAGTAATTTTGTGCAAATGATTAATCAATGAATATCGGACATCTTTTGCAAACGAGTCTCTTTTTGCTCACTGTCTTTTCATTTTTCACTTTTGTACAAAAACAATAAAATGGCAATGTTTTCAAAATAAATAACTTCATTTTCACTTTTTCTAAACAAGATTAAAATTGATCACTAAAACGAACCAATCTCAACCCTTTCAGAGATTATCCTCCAGATTGCACCGACAACATCATTGTTATGACCTTGTATGACTTCAACAATCCGATTAATCAAGCCGATGAAGGGGTTGAAGAAGACTATGAGTTACCTGAGGAGTTAGCCAGATTGTTGAGGCAAGAAGAGAAAGTGATCACCCCTAATCAGGAGGAGGTTGAAACAGTTAATCTTGGTACCGAAGAAGACTTGAAAGAAGTGAAGATCGGGGCCAGTCTGCAAGATTCAGTGAAGGAACAACTTATTGACATGCTTCGAGAGTACGTTGATGTCTTTGCTTGGTCCTATCAAGACATGCCAGGTCTGGATACCGACATTGTTATGCACAAGCTGCCTTTGAAAGAAGATTGTCCTCTTGTGAAACAGAAGCTACGCCGTACTCGTCCATATATGGCTATGAAGATTAAGGAGAAGGTACAAAAGTAGTGGGACGCCGGTTTCCTTGCTGTAACTAATTACCCGCCGTGGGTTGATAATATTGTACCAGTGCCTAAGAAGGATGGAAAATTGCGACTGTGTGTGGATTACCGGGATCTGAACAAAGCTATCCCGAAGGATGACTTCCCTTTACCTCACATTGATGTATTGGTCGACAACACAACTCAGTTCTCGGTATTCTCTTTCATGGATGGATTTTCCGGGTATAATCAGATCAGGATGTCACCCGAAGACATGGAGAAGACTACCTTCATCACACTTTGGGGCACATTTTGCTACAAGGTAATGCCATTTGGATTGAAGAATGCCGGTGCAACTTATCAACGGGTTATGGTAACATTATTCCATGACATGATCCACAAAGAAATTGAATGCTACGTGGATGACATGATTGCCAAGTCCCTCACTAAAGAAGACCATCTGGTAAATCTGCTGAAGTTTTTCAAGCGTCTGAGAAAGTATCAGTTGACGCTAAACCCCAATAAATTCACTTTCGGGGTACGTTCCGGTAAGCTACTAGGATTTATCGTAAGTGAAAAAGGAATTGAAGTTGATCCTGACAAAGTCAAAGCCATTCAGGAGATGCCTGCACCTAGGACTAAAAAGGAAGTTCAGGGCTTCTTAGGAAGATTGAAGGAAGACCTCTAATAATGTACCTGACAGTATTAGAAGGATCAATGGGGTGTGTGTTGGGCCAGCATGACGAGTCTGGTCGAAAAGAGTATGCAATATACTACCTAAGTAAAAAGTTTACCGACTGTGAACAACGTTATTCACTGCTCGAGAAAACTTGCTGTGCTTTAGCGTGGGCTGCTCATCGACTAAGACAGTATATGCTGACTCACACTACTTTGTTGATCTCAAAGATGGATCCAGTCAAGTACATATTTGAGAAGCCAGCGCTTACCGGAAGGGTTGCAAGATGGCAAATGATTTTAACAGAGTATGACATTCAGTACACATCTCAAAAAGCCATCAAAGGTGTCGCTCCCACCAAATGACACCTCAGGTCAGAAGGGGTACAGACGCGAACGGTCGGCGAAAGAGAAGGAATGAATAGAGTCGCCAGCTAGGCATTTTTCTCCCGAAGGAAAGGTAATGCTGCATAAACCTAAGAAAAGATATGAATAAGACGGTTGCGAACCAGAGAGGCTGAGAAAGGGGGTTGGTTACAACCTGGGAAGGTATTAGCACCCAGATTGTCCGCCGTACTCGACGGGATCCACGCTTGAAAGATTTGTGTTTTAAAGGGGTAGTGTCTGTGCAATCTGTGTATCAAAGCTGGAAAGAGTACAAGTGTCAGTGTAAAAGAAATGTGTGATGTATAAGGGAAGTGTCAGTTTAAGATAAGAATGGAATGCTCAAGACTATGAGGCTGGAAAGAGGGGGAATATACAGAGACTTTCGTTCGATAACTGTTAAGTTATGCCTACGTATCCTCTCGTGCAATGAGGAAGTCAAAACACCGTAGTTCGACCCAAAGAGACTGAAAGATAAATTGACTTGTGAACTGCTTGCTTGCCTATGCTCAAGTGTATGACCTGTCTGGCTCAGGTGCAAACTGTCTTGCATTAGACGGAAGAAGCAAGTTCTCGTTTATGAGTGAGTGAGATGAGAAAAGAATCCCGGAAGAGACGATTATTGTTTCTTTTTGTGTTTTCAATCTTTTATTGCTTTTTGAAAGTTTGTCATAAGAAAATGAGCTTAAGCCTAAAACAAGGGTTCGTAAACTCATCACATCCTCCCTCTGATTAGGGGTAATGAGAATACCTTAAGTGTGAAGTAAGCATCTCACACTTAATCACCATGATGTAGGATTAAGATCATTAACCTACTTGTGATTGATTAAATGTTTTTGTTGTTTTTGTTTGGTGTTAAGTAATGAGTTTAAGCCATAATCAAGGATTTAATGGACCCATTACACCATCCTAATAGAAGGATAATAGATGAGAACATTTAAGCTGAGAAAGACTCCTCAACTTAATCCATGATTAGGGATTAACCTCATGACAAAATAAAGCCTTTACTAAATGGATTTTAGTTAATGATAAGATGAAGAAATGATTTTTAGGGTTTGTAAGACAGCTTGAGGGGGACTTGTCCATTAACACTAGGGTTAGTCCTTCTTAACCAATTAAGGAAGAATTAGAACCCTAATGCAAGGCCCAAGTTATAAGCTTGATGTCTTGATGATTATTAAGTGAATTGATTAAAGGATTTATACACATTAAGGGTTTGACACTTAGGATTAAAGTTATACACTCCATCCTAATAGAAGGATGCAGGCATAAGCTTAATCACAAAGCCTTAAAGTCTTTAGTGTTTAGTCCCTGATTATGAGGTGAGAAGAGAAGACTCAAAGATGACACAAAGGTAAAAGCTAAATGGGGCACTAATCAAAACCCTAATTGTTATCATGCTTGGTTATTCCTAGGGTTAATGAGGTTTGCAAGAAGATCTTCAGAGAAACCACCAAGAAGGAAGCAGATGAAAGAAACAAGAAGCAAGGAGGAGCAAAACAACTTACTTCACTTAAGAAGACAAGTTGCTTAAAGAAAGAAAGATGAACATGAATGAGCAAGATCACTCTAAAGCAAATTTAAAATGCAGCAATGATGCAAGAGAGATGAGAAGAGATTGTGAGAGGTGAAGGCAAATTCACTTCTCAAAACAACTTACCACCTGAAAAGTTAGCAAAAGAAATGAAATGCAATGCAAATGAGATGAAATGTCATGATGCAAACCAAAGTCAGAAGCATTTACATGATGTTAATAATGATAAGAGATGATTCAAACATGAGACAAGGCATGAGAATGATCAAACATGCATAATGATGCAAAAGAGGCATGCTTTGAATCATGGAAGTACATGAAAAGTTATGAAATGTAATGAACATACAACATGGCAAATGAAAGATGCAATGATCAAACATGGTTCTAATATGTCCTGAGATGTATTATTAATCAAAAGAGTGCACAAAATGTCATGGCAAGTCAATGGATGCAAGCAAATGAAAGATGGATGCAAAGGGAAGCACAAATTAGGGTTATATGCATCATGCAAGGCAAAAATCCAAAACCAGCAGCAAATGACATGATAAAAATTTGAAAATTCAATCAAAGATACCCTAAACCTATACAAGCTCACTGCCCAAAGGAGAGGATCCAACTCTTATCCTAGTGAAAGTGATGAATTTCCTAAGATTGCTAGGGTTTTGGGGTACTTTTCCAAGAAAAATGCTAAACAAATTGAAAATGCAAGATCAAATCCAACCAATTTTATCTTATAAACTACATGCTATACAAGATGCAATGCAAAAAGAATCATTATCCAACTCTCAATGGTTAGGCAGAAAGAAATTTTTGAAGTTTGGAACAAAATATTGCCTTGAAATGAAATTAAATCCAATGAAAATGATTAAAAGGCATCAAGAACAAAAAGGAAATTTGGTTTGAGAGTTGGACAATGTTTCTAAATGTTCCTAAATGCAATGTGAATTTTTTTGTGATTTTTAAATACTTAAATGTATTTTTAATTTATTAATTTTCATTAAATAATTAAAAATAAACATTTAAATGATTTAAAAATAATTTTTAATGCAAAAAATAAAAATAAAAATATTTTTGTGTCTTAAAAATTAGTGAAATCTTTGACAAAAAAATTCATAATTTTTAAATGGTTTTTGCTATTTTAAATAAAATGCACAAAATAAATGAAAAGAAAATAAAATAAATATGAATAAAAAGAAAGTCAGCGCATCCTAAGGCTGACATTTAAACTGGGAATGGAGGGAAAGACTGCGCGCCAGATCCTGTGGCTCTCATTCAAATTGACTAAACTTAATTAATTAATTTAATTAAATGGGATTAGGGTTTAATGAAATGATCCAGGCCATCAAAACGCGCGGGAGTCAACAAAAGTCAGCCAGATCTAAGGTCCATATTTAAACTAAACCCTAAACGTGATTAACACATTAATGACTCTCAGGTGGCCGGAAATGACCTCCGGTCATCTTCTCCGGCCACAATCCTCCCTGAAAATTTCTATCTTCTTCCCTAGGTCACTAAAATCCAATCTCTCTGCCCAGAAATGATCCCCATACTTCATACATCAAGAATCAACAAACAAACAACATTTAAAACACATCAACAATGAGAATCGAATCAAAACATTTTTAGGTCAAAAAATTTCAGAACACGAATACATACTCATTTCTCAACCATTTTCAAAACAAAACATATCAACATGATCAGTGAAGCATAAAGAATCAATTGGTAACTTAAAAACAAGTTTCTGGAAAAAATGTTCTTGAGCTCACCTGAACTGGAGCTTTGATCTTTGGAACTTTCTGGCTGCTTCTTTGATCCAAAACGCCTCCAATGAACCTCCTGAGAAGCTTGCAGTGCTTGGTTGGAGTTTCTTTTGGCTGGTTTGAGAGATTGAGTGAGTTCTGTTCAGGGAGGGGATGAAATCGTGTTTCTGATTGAGGAGGTTTCAGGGATGAATGAGGGTAGGGAAATGATCAGGGGAGCATGCTGAGTGATTCTGTGGAGTTTGTTTTTATGTTTGATGCTTGTGTGATGTGTTTCGAATGAAAATGCATAAGAGGCATAAACTTGGAACTATGGCTTGGAGAGTGTTTCAGGCTTGTGTGTGTGGTGTGTTGTGTTGCATTTGGTCCACTTATCACTCTTGGATAGGTCAGAGGAGTTGGTCTGGCCTAGCTTGATTGGTATGGGTCTTTATGCAAAAAGTCAAGTTTTGTGTAAGAGAGGTATGGGTCAATGGTAGGCCAAGGACAATAGGGGTGTCCTGCGCAGCAAGGAATGAGGAGAGCCATGGGATCAGTCTTGAAGCCAATTAACAAGTGGATTAGGATTTGTATGATGTTTTGCAACTTTGTTCACTTTTGGCCCTTTTGAAGTTTCTTGATCCATAAGTCATGAAAATGGGCAAACCTTTGGTGCATTCTGAATTTTAGGCCTTGGTTCATGTTTGTACAAAGATTAGAAGTTCATTTGAAAGCACAATTTGTCTTGGCAAGTGGTTTTGCAACTTTGCCTCTTTGGTACATAACTTGAAATTATGTGATTTTTCCCAACTTTGACAAGCCATAACTTTTGATCCAATATGAATTAGAATGAGTTCTTGTACTTTTTGAAAAGGGAATGATCCATTCTACAACTTTCATGACCAAAGTTTTCCCATTTGAGGCATTTTTGAATCAAAAAGCAAGGGTTGAAAAACTTTCCCAAAATGGCAAGTTTCCATTACAAGTCATTTTCCCAAAAAGGCAACTTTGCAAATGGCTTGAAATTCTTCAATTTTGTGAACTTCTAACATCTTCTATGATCAAATAAAGATCATACACACTCAAAATGATGAAGAACATCCTTTAGTTGGGTCATTGGGGGCCTCAGATGCCCTGATTTTGCACTGACTTGCTCAAGAAGTCAACTCTTGATCAGATGCCTTCCCCATGGAATTTCCTCATGAAAATTGATATGCATGATCCTTATACCATATAGAGACCAATAGAAACAAGAATGACCAAAAATTTTGGAGTTATGGCCTCTGAAACCAAAACCCTAATTCTAGGTCATCTGTGCAGTCAAGCCTGGCTCTGCTTCCATGCCATTCTCAGTTCTTGTGATTCTTTGACTTTCTTGACTTTGTGGGAATATAATATGATGCTTGAACATACATGGACCCCTTTGAAGTGATTGATGACCTTTGGAGTGGCTCAGATGGCCCTTGGATAACTCAAATCACAAACCCTAGGTGCAGATGACTTGGGAACAATGCAATGAATCAAAAATGCAATATGAGATGCTATGATTGGACTTATGCATATGAAGAGATCACAAGCCATGGTGTTAATGGGTGAGGGAAAATTTGGGGTGTTTACAGCTGCCCCTATTCAAGCATGAGTTAGCTGTGTAGAATGTAAGCAACGACTTAAAAGGCAAACAAGATAACTTGTGGTTGAATACCAAAGACAGTCCAAAATTTGCACTCACAGAATGAAGAAGAAAAGGGATATAGATTGCAAAAGAAGATAAAGTATGTTTATAAAGTGCGGGCGACGGAGGACGACCGTCGAGCAGAGGATGACTGCTGGGGAAAGAGCAATGACGGGGACGGCCGACATGCTGGGGATATAAGAGATTATGATGGGGATGGCCATCAAGTAAAGCTATAAGACTCTCTGGGGATTATAGGTAATAGTGAATGATGGGGACGACCATCAAATTCAAAGTATAAATGCATTAACTGATGAGGTACGGTCATCAAAGTTGAAGGACGATCACCTAGCAGGGGACGGCTGCTCTGTTGGGGATAAAATGAGGGACGGTCATCTAACGGTGAAGGACGATCACCTGGCAAGGTATGGTTGCCAAAAGTATCGCGACATAGGACGAATGCTGGATAGAAAGTCGACGATGGGGACGGCCATCGGATAAGCATGATGAGGGACAATCATCAGGAGGTGAAGGACGATCACCTAGTAGGGTACGGCTGCTATCAGGGTTTATCATGACATAGGAAGAATGTCAGATAACAAGATCAACGATGGGGATGGCCATCAGATAAAATGATGAAGGACGATCATCAGGGGGTGAAGGACGATCACCTAGCAGGGGACGACTGCTGAAAATATACGACATAGGACGAATGTCGGATAGAAAAGGGGTTCTAATGAATAGAGACTCCACTGGGGGTGATGAAGGACGATCATCAAAAAGGTGAAGGACGATCACCTGGCAGGGTACGGCTGCCGAAAGGTATCATGACATAGGACGAATGTCAGATAAAATAGAAGTTTTTGTTGGGGACTTCGCTGGGGAAAAATAGACACGGACGAGTGTTTAATCTCATGAAGACATAAGTGTTTGACACGGTGTATAGATTAAAGATGCGGACGAGTGTAGACACCTCAAATTTGCCCTCTGGTTTTCTAGTTTTATTCTGGCTTTTCGTTTTGCATTCATACGCATTTTGCATATCATTTGCATAAGTTCCTAAGGCATGGGATCATGGTCATCCGGGGATTAAGGTTTCACACCTCATTTGTAGATTATCAGAAGAATTCAAGGTCTTGGCTATGCCGCTTCATTGGTATCATTCTCTTATTGTTCCTGTCACTAAATTAGGGTTTATTTCCCTGATTTAGCGGTAGTCAAGGATTTCACGTCTGAGAGGACTATTTGCTATGCATCTGGGTCGTCATCAATTCAGTGGTTGATTTCTCAAACAGTGCATGTTCAAGTCAAGTTGTGTTGTGTGCTGAGTTTATCAAATTATCAAGTTGTGATTCATGAGAAGTTTGGTTCAGGAAATTAGACTGTCAGTTATTCTATGCTTCTTCCGTGAATTTATTTTTCAAGAGGTTAATTCAGATTATTCAAAGTGATCCAAGAATTATTTTGACAGAGGATGATTAATTCGGAGAGTTATTCATTTCAGTTGCGAGTTGTCTGGTGATGGTTGTGTTCATTTGATCATTGGTTCTTATGGAAAAGTTTGAGTATGGATTCATTTATTCCTTGAATTGAGTTTTCATCATCCATTTGTTCATGAGATTTTTTTTCCTAACCAACATTTGTTTCTCATATCCATTTTGTAAACCTTTTTTTTTTCCTCTTCATTATTCAATTTATTTAGATTATCTGTAAACCCATGTCAGTCCACAAACCATTTTCTTTTTACTCATTTTTATACCAATATCCAAATATTAACCATTTCATTTTCTAATTTTTTTTTCCTACCATATCCATTGTTCATCCAAATATCATTTCCAATTTCTATCTATAAATCTATATTCATTTTATTTTCTTTAAACCAATGTTCATATTTCCAAAAAAAATCATTTTTATCAATAATAGCCTTACAAATGTGATTCATTCTTTTTCCAAGCCCATTACCAAATGATGTTAAGCCCATGTTAAACAAAAGATAGAAAAGATAAGTTTGACCTAAGTATAAATAGAAACAATGTTGATCCCTAGGTCATAAAAAAAAGAGAGGAGAGAAAACGGCGCCTCTACCACCCAACTTGCAGCACAATCACACCTCAACTTTCTTCAACAAAACCAATAAAAATCACCCACAAAAAAAACTGGCAGCCACACTTAATACACACAAACAGCCTCTCAAACCCTTCACACACACAGCAACACGCTGAAATTTTCATTCAGCAACAATTACACAAACCCCTTCTTCAACCGAGCCCAACATCCATCTTCAAATTATTCTTCTGCAGAACCAATAGCAACATCAAATCTTCATCAACAGAATAACCTGCAAACTATTCCTCCAACACAGCCACCAAAAGCATTTTCGAACCATTCTCATTCTCGTCGACATCCATAATTCATTTTCTGAAACAAAAACCATCACAACCATCACTACTCTTCAAAAAAACAAAAATCCGCAAAACTGCAACGTTACACAAACTTGAACTTTCTTCAACAACCTTCAACTCTCACCTTCGGTTTTTTTTTTCAGGAACATCACACAACACTTTTCTTCATCACTCAGCACCTTCATCAACATCCTCTATAACTTCTTCCCAACCTCAAATCCGCACAAAACAAAGAACTATAGAAGGTTTCTCCCCAAAATCACCTTGAACAAAGACAGTAGCTCACTCACCGCTTACCTTTTCGCTCATATTCCTTTTTGAGGTTAACACGAACCACATTCATACAAGCACAACTTTAATCTACCCTGTTTCAGACAAAAGATTAGCATATTCCTCTACCACCAACAACAATAACAGAACCATTTCAAATCCTTTCTTCAATCATTGAACCACAACAAACATCAACGCTTCACTCGGCAAAATCATAACAACCCAAGCCCTCTCCTTCATCGGCCTTAAACTAAAAGTCTACCCTCCATCAAACCTTATCACAATCCACCGAAACAAAACACACAACACCCAACATCAAATCAACATCATCAGCACAACCGCAGAACAACAACACCAAAATAGCTTGAAACAGAAAACAGAAAAAGAAGAAGAAGTGGATCTAGATCAAAGTTGGAAGCTGAAAACGGAATCAAACCGTGATGAGGAGCAAGCCGGATCGAATCGAAGAAATCGCGAAGAACGGTGGAACCTCTTTATTCTCATCCGACGAGGAGCTTTTCGCGGTGCTTCTAAGAGCAAGACGGAGGACGCCGATTATTGAAGGCTGAACGGAGGGTTTCAGGACGAAAGCGCTGGCGGGATTTGTTTTCCTTCGTGGATTGTTGCTCGCCATTTGCGGAAGTTTGAGAAGAGAGAGAGATCGGCGGCGATGTTGAGAAGAGAGAGGAGACTCGATTTGTATCCCCTGTTTTCTTTTGTGTTTGTGCTGATTTTCCTTGCGTGTCTTTTAACCCTTCCTTGTATTCATTTTCATTTATAATATCTTTTTTAATTTTTTTGTTTTATAAAAAGAGAAAACAGGTCTTGCTGTTGTTGTTGGCGTTGGGCTCAGCCCATAGTAGATTCCAACACCCCATGTGTTCAGCGGCCTCCCCCCTCATCTTTTGATATTTCATTTTTCTTTGTTTTTTTATTGAGATTATTAACATTTTTCTATTTATAATTTTTCTATTTGTTAAGAGTTTATTAATCTAGAATATTTTTTAGTTTCATTTAAATTCTGTTGGTAATTTTAATTTAATTGTGCTTAATTTTGATTAATTTTATTTAAGTGAATAGAATTTTAGATATTATTTTGGCTAACTTCGATTTTTAATACTAACATAGCTTTGATTTTAGTTCTTGTTTCAGTTTATTTGAGTTTAATTGAATATAATTGTGCTTAATCTTGGTTCTAGTTTGTGTGATATTTTGTAGGTCGATTGTTCAAATTCGACGATTGTGGATATTGCTTGATGACGACCCTGTGACAAATCGTTTTCATAATCCTGTCTGGACTAATGAGAGGATGTAAATTGCGTTTAGCACTTGATTTTATTTAGACTTATTCTTGGTGTTAATTATGTTTGTCTTATGAATCTGTTCTGGACTTGACATTATTTCTTGAGTTTTTGTGCGCACATTGAAGAGGCAACGGACCTTCTCCGTTAGGTAACGCTATGGCCCGATTTTAATTACTGCATGCTGCTGCATCTGGAAGTCCTACTGGTGTAGGCTCTGTTTGTGCATTCCTTATCTTCGTTCTTATTCATCTCCACATCGCATTCTCATCTTATTTCTCCTTATCTTATTTCTATTTTATCCAACTCACCCTATTTCATTCTTCATTCTTGTTCATCTTAATTCTTCTTTCTCATCTTCTTCTTTTCGTTCTTAACTGGAGGTGTGCTTAGGCCACCATGGAGCTTCTCCTTTCATCTTTCTCTTTTTCTTTCTTTCTTCTCTAGGATAGTAAGCCTCACTAACCTAGGACCATCCGAGCATGTGAATATTTGATTAGTCTCCCCACTTAGCTTTTACCTTTGTGTCTCTTTGAGTCTTCTCCTCTCATCTCATAATCAGGGACTAAACCCTAAAGGTTTTAAGGCTTTGTGATTAAGCTTATGCCTGCATCCTTCTATTAGGATGGAGTGTATAACTTTAATCCTAAGTGTTGAACCCTTAATGTGTTTAAATCTCTTAATCAATTCACTTTAATAACTATCAAAGACATCACACTTGTAACTTGGGCCTTGCATTAGGGTTCTAATTCTTCCTTAACTGGTTAAGAAGGACTAACCCTAGTGTTAATGGACAAGTCCCCCTCAAGTTGTCTTACAAACCCTAAACCTCACTTCATCATCATATCAGTAAATAAAATCCACTTAACAAAGGCTTTGTTTTGTCATGATTTTAATCCCTAATCATGGATTAAGTTGAGGAGCTTTCCTCAGCTTAAACACTCTCATCTATTATCCTTCTATTAGGATGGTGTAATGAGTCTGTTTAATCCCTGATTATGGCTTAATCTCATTACTTAACACTAAATAAAAACACCAAAAACATCTAAATAATCACAAGTAGGTTAATGATCTTAATCCTACACCAAAGGTGATTAAGTGTGAGAATCTGACTTCACACTTAAGGTATTCTCATTACCCCTAATCAGAGGGAAGATGTGATGAGTTTACTAACCCATTGGTTTAGGCTTAAGCTCATTAACTTATGACAAATTCTCAAAAGCAATAAAAGACTGAAAACTCAAAAACAAGCAATAATCGTCTCCTCCGGGATTCTTTTCTCATCATCTTCACTCACAAAAGAGAACTTTCTTCTTCCGTCTAATGCAAGACAGTTTGCACCTGAGCCAGACAGGTCATATACTTGAGCATAGACTAGTAAGCAGTTCATCAGTCAATTCATCTTTCAGTCTCTTTGGGTCGAACTACGGTGTTCTGACTTCCTCATTGCACCAGAGGATACGTAGGCATAACTTAACAGTTATCGAACAAAAGTCTCTGTATATCCCCCCTCTTTCTAGCTTCATTCTTTAGCCTCATGATCATGAGCAATCCATTCTCATTCTTACACTGACACATCATTCATACACTTCACACTCCTTTTACACTGACACCTGTACATCCTTTTCCAGCTCTTTTACACACAGATTGCACTGACACTACCCCTTTAAAACACAAATCTTTTAAGCGTGGATCCCGTCGAGTACGGCGGACAATCTGGGTGCTAATACCTTCCCAGGTTGTAACCAACCCCCTTTCTCAGTCTCTCTGGTTCGCGACCGTCTTGTCCATATCTTTTCTAGGTTTATGCAGCATTACCTTTCCTCCGGGATAAAAATGCCTAGCTGGCGACTCTATTCATCTCCAGTGAGTTCACTGCTGTGTGTTCTCATTGTCCCTCTCGCCGACCGTTCGCGTCTGTACCTTTATCTGGGCCCTGTCCCATCTATCGGGAGCGACAGCTTGGCGACTCTGCTGGGGACCCTTATACTGCGACCAGGGCTTCTGGTTCTTTTTGTGGGTTCCTCCTAGCGCTTGTTTGATTTGTGTTTACTGGGGTGTTATGTGCTATTTGTGTTTATGTATTTATGTCATTGCTTTATGTACAGTTTTGTTTATTGCTTTCTTTACAGCTTTACATATATCATACTGTCATACTGTGCTGGCTAGATCTGTTTGTTGCTTTGGTGGGTGGGTGTTCCATTGAGAGTTGAGGTCCTATATCTGGGACCTGAGTGACACCTATGTTGGATTTATTAATTCAGCGTCACCCTTAGGGATTCGATGGGCTTAACATCCCAACCCATGGCGCTTAATAGGCGCAGCCCCTTGAAAGACTCTATACTATAAGGAAATAAAGTTGCGCCTTCACTAACAGCAATTGCTTTTAGTGCAGTGGTAAGCGCTTGATCCTACAAGTGGTATCAGAGCCAGGTCATGGGTTCGAATCCCCCCGGCTGACACTGGGGGGGAGATTGTTGGATTTATTAATTCAGCGTCACCCTTAGGGATTCGATGGGCTTAACATCCCAACCCATGGCGCTTAATAGGCGCAGCCCCTTGAAAGACTCTATACTATAAGGAAATAAAGTTGCGCCTTCACTAACAGCAATTGCTTTTAGTGCAGTGGTAAGCGCTTGATCCTACAACCTAGGCTAGAGTGGTTCATGTTCTTTCCCATTCCATTTCGGTCTGGTGCGGGAATATGAAACACGGTTCAGATATGGGTTTCTTCTTGAGAACTTCGTGTTGCAGATTTCCTGCAATACTAGGGCTATCTGGGAAGCCTGCTAAGTCTGGATGACCTTTATTATGACCTTCAGAAACTGAGGAGAATTAGAGGAGGATTTTTTATGGTTATTGTAAACACTGTACCTCCGGGTTAGAAGTGTTTACACTTCTCATAACTGATCCAAGTCTGAGGATCCTTGTTTTAGAACACTACCTGTGAGAGGGTTGGGCTATTTACAGGTTTGCAGGAACCCTTGACCTCAACATACCCTCATTACCAGTACAATTGTTTGATCCGGTCACTATGATCCTGAAGTTATTGACATCTGGTTTTCAGTTACTATTTCGGGTTACTATACAGAGATCTTGTGGTTACAGACACTTGATTCTTGGCAGTATTCCAGATTCCAGGCAGTTTCTAGCTGTGATCCCATGTCTTTGCATCTTTTGCATTATCATATTGCATTTTGCATTTGCATATGCATTGCATTTTCCTCCTCCAGAGAGCTCATCCTTCGTCTTTTGTCCATGACCAGCCAGTTGATTTCCCGGTACTCAGTTTGAACAAGTGTTAACTGTTGGAAGACGACAGTGTTTGAAGGAAGATTGAGCGGTGTCAAGAGTTAAGAAGGGTCAGTTTGAAATCCATCAATAGCTATGTCAGAGAGCAACTGTCAGAATGTTGAGTTTCCACCTGGTTTCACTTCAATGACCAATCCGTTGTATGGTCTTTCTCCTGATGACGATCTTCCACAAGTGAATAATCTTGCTCAAGCTCAGCCTGCATAGACCCCGATCGTGAATCAGAATGTACCTGAACCATCTGTTGCCCGAGGTGGACCTTCATCTTCTTTTGATTCCACAGATTATCAGAGTTTTGCCTTCCCTATGCCAGACTTCCAAGGGGCAATCCCTCTTGTGAAAACCAAGGATCCACAAGTTATTGATCCTGCTGAAAGATTTCGTATGTTGGACGAGCGACTCAAATCCTTAGCGGATCCTGATGCCTTCGGTTTTGATGCTCTAACCCTGTGTTTGGTGCCTGGTCTTGTCATTCCTCCAGATTTCAAGACTCCGAAGTTTGAGAAATACACTGGTGTCAGTTGCCCGAAGCGTCATTTGGTGATGTTTTGTAGAAAAATGACTTCTCATGCCCGCAATGATAAGTTGATGATTCACTGTTTTCAGGACAGTTTAAGTGGGGCATCTTTAAGTTGGTACATGGATTTGGAAATCAGTCATATCCGATCTTGGAATGATTTATCCAGAGCTTTCGTAAAGCAATACCAGTACAATATGGACGTGGCGCCCAATCGCACGCACTTGCAGAGCCTATCCCAGAGGAGTGGTGAATCTTTCAGAGAATATGCACAGCGGTGGAGAGAATTGGCAGCCCAAGTGCAACCACCACTTTCAGACAGAGAATTAATTGACCTGTTCGTGGGCACCTTGCAGGGTCCATACTTGGAAAGAATGAGTAGCATTGGGATAACAAGCTTCTCTGATTTGATGATAGTTGGAGTACGCATTGAGAGCCTGCTCAAAAGTGGAAAGATCCAGGACTTTTCGAATATCCCAGCTAGTAGAAGTGAATCTGTTGTTAGCTCCCAAGAGGAAGAATGGTATGACGTCAGTGCAGTCATGGCAAATATCGAATATTCTAAAACAACATCTTCTAAGAGATCATCTTTTCCTGAATCTGATTACTCTTACGGGCATTCGGCAATGCTCAGAACACCGTGTCAGAAACCCTGGGCTCCTCCTCGTCCAAATCTGCAATCTCATGGTCGAAGACCTCAAAATCAACTTCAGAGCCAGCCTAGGCCTCGCAACAATTTGGAAAGAAGGATTGCTCCTCTTCATTCGGTCCCCATGGCATATAGTGAACTCTTGCCGCATCTAATTCAAAGCTCTTTGGTGGTTCCTAAACCTCTCAAGCCGTTGTCAGAGTCGTACCCTCCAGGGTACAATCCTCATGAGCAGTGCGGGTATCATGGCGGATCAATGGGGCATTCAACTGAAGATTGCAAAGCTTTTCAAGCCAAAGTACAACAATTGATCGACAAGGGCTACATTTCCTTTCCAGAAGGAAGCTTGGTTGTGCACGTCAACCTTTCACCTGATTGAGTTCAAAGACTTTAGAAGAAGCGTATCTTGATTTCAGTGGCTCAGACAACAGTATGTCAGCAGAGTTGGTGATCATTTTATCCTTTTATCATTTGCATTGTAGTTTCTTTCCTGTTAGCAGCTACTTGTCTTTTAAGCATTGTTATTTTAAATGGTAACGTTAATGTAGTGATCTTGCACTTTTTGAATCAATTATGTCGCATTCGCTCATTTTTCTTTACTTGCATTGAAAAAAGAAATAAAAAAATTGCATCCATATACCTCCCATTTATTTCACTGTTGTTTAGCAGGTTTGAGGGAGGATGATGACAACTGAATACTCATAATTGTTGAAGGTATGCTTTCAGGGTAGAACCTGCTGACGATGTATAGGCATTGTTTCAATTCCCAAACACCGGAGATATAAGGGAGATAAACCCTCGTCAACCCCTTTGAGCCTTGAAGTAGGAGTTTCTTTTCTAAACAAAAAAAACCCTCAACCCGGGGCAGGGTAGTCATCGAACAAAAGTCTCTGTATATCCCCCCCTCTTTATAGCTTCATTCTTTAGCCTCATGATCATGAGCAATCCATTCTCATTCTTACACTGACACATCATTCATACACTTCACACTCCTTTTACACTGACACCTGTACATCCTTTTCCAGCTCTTTTACACACAAATTACACTGACACTACCCCTTTAAAACACAAATCTTTTAAGCGTGGATCCCGTCGAGTACGGCGGACAATCTGGGTGCTAATACCTTCCCAGGTTGTAACCAACCCCCTTTCTAAGTCTCTCTGGTTCGCGACCGTCTTGTCCATATCTTTTCTAGGTTTATGCAGCATTACCTTTCCTCCGGGATAAAAATGCCTAGCTGGCGACTCTATTCATCTCCAGTGAGTTCACTGCTGTGTGTTCTCATTGTCCCTCTCGCCGACCGTTCGCGTCTGTACCTTTATCTGGGCCTGGTCCCACTTATCGGGAGCGACAACGAGCATCCTTAATACTATGATATGGACGAGTATCAGGTAGAAACAAACGCTTGACGCATGTTCAGAGATGATGATACGGACGAGTACCAACTGGTTAACAACGAACACGGACGAGTGTTGGATCTGAGGGGACTCTTCTGGGGAATAATAGGCACAGACGAGTGTCTAAATTCTAGGAAGAGGTAAAAGTATCTGACATTGTGTATGGATCAAAGATGTGGACGAGCATCCTTAAGACTACGATACGGACGAGTATCGGTAGAAACAAACGCTGTGGCATGTTCTGAGATGATGATACGGACGAGTATCAACTAGTTAACAAAGAACACGGACGAGTGTCGAATCTGAAGGGATTTGAGTGATATATACAAGATACGGACGAGTATCTATATGAGTGGAACAGGAGTAACAAGTATGAGTGGTGTACAGATGAGTGTTCAACTTGCTGGGGAGAGTGACACGGACGAGTGTCAGAAAGTGTAATATAAACAAGTGTATGGTTTATAAAGTGTTTAGGTAGCTATGTTGGGGAAGGTGACATGGACGGGTGTCAGGGAATTTGTATAGATATATATTCGTGAGTGCTAAAGAGGACGCTTTAGCTTTCTGCTGGGGAATCTGGGGGGTTTTCTGTTTCTTTAGGGAAAGTGCTTTGGCTCCCTGTCGGGGAATCCGGGGAGTTCTCTGTATACTACTGACGGATTGTCAGTATTCACAAGTGTTTGATTCAGAACATGGCTTATGATTATGTAATATGTTTGATTTTTTTGCCGTAATGCTCCGTATTAGACGGAATGTTACGCTCTGCGGGGAGAATATGATGCGAATGCTATGATTATGCAAAGATACCGATCCGGGATTCGGATCCTGTTGCTGCGAAGATCTCTGTCTGATCTGCTTGGAGTGGACATCCCAGTTGGGGATGAGATCATTGATGGATCTGACATATATGACTCCGCTTGGGGAAAATAGGTCACTGATAGGCCTATCTTCGGTAATGAGGGACCCAGCTGGGGGTTTGCAGAAGCTTTCTTCACCCTGTTGTGAGATCTCCTGGCGTTGCTCTTCTGGATAGGGGTTGAAACTCTGTGGGGAGATGGTTCCCGGTATTTGGTTGGGGAGGAAATAACAAATGGCAACTCAGCCGGGGAGAAAGCACCTCCGGTGCCAAGACTGGGTAGATAATGATTTGCCAGCTTGCTGGGATGAAACTTTCATGCCCCATGCTGTGCTTTGAATACCTGCAATCCTGAAAAGTCAGAGAAACGCACAAGTAATCCCGAGGTATCCTTTACCAGATTCCATCATAGGAGTTTAGACACTCCTGGGAGTAAGTATATTTCCTGCAAGCACGTATTTTTAGAAGAGAAGCATTTGTATTTATGCAATCAGTATCTTAAAGACATCGGACATTCTTGCAAATGAAAATAAAATGAAACGAAACGAAACATGACTGGAAATCCGATTTTATTAATTCATGTGCCCTGAATTGGCATGATACAGTCAAAGAAACAAATCCCCTGAAATGAGGAGATTGTTATAAATTGAGAAACAAAAGGTATTGGCAATGTTGATGACGCTTCAAGGAGCTTCCCTATGACTCGTATGACATTTGACGTTCTTCTCGTCTTGCTTTCTGAAGGAGGCTGATTCTAAAAGAAGCTTGATCCTTTCGAAGCTTACCAAGTTGTAAGTGATACAGATGAATTCAGAATACAGTTGTTCGCTTATTCCCTTATTTTGCATAGATCGCCCTTTCGGGTTTTCAATCCATCGGGATACCCCTTTTTGCTTGAGTTGTCCGATGCGGCTTTTCAACTCAGCGGGTGTACATTTTTGTGTATTTTCCCTTACTTTTTCCCGAGTCTTTTATTCTGTTTTTTGACTCGCCGGGATGCCCTATTTTTGCCTGGACTTACATTCTGTTTTTATGTCCAGCGGGTCATTTTATGCGAAGTATTTTTTAACTACATCTGAATTCACAGGGGACGGGAAGTCTTCACCATCCATAGTACTGAGCATGAGTGCTCCGCCAGAGAAAACTTTCTTTACTACGAATGGCCCTTCATAGTTCGGAGTCCATTTGCCCCTGTGGTCTGTATGAGGAGGGAGGAGTCTTTTCAGCACAAGATCTCCCACTTGGTACTCTCGGAGTCTGACTTTCTGATCAAAAGCCTTCTTCATTCTTTTCTGATATAGCTGCCCATGACAAATTGCAGCCAACCTCTTTTCTTCAATCAGACTTAGTTGTTCGTATCGGGACCGGACCCATTCTGCTTCACTCAGCTTAACATCCATCAGTACCCGCAGGGAGGGTAATTCAACTTCAACAGGTAGGACTGCCTCCATACCATACACAAGTTGATACGGTGTTTCCCCAGTGGATGTTCTGATTGACGTTCGGTACCCATGCAAGGCAAACGGTAGCATTTCATGCCAATCTTTATAGGTAACTACCATCTTCTGCACAATCTTCTTGATATTCTTGTTAGCTGCCTCAACGGCGCCATTCATCTTTGTCCTGTAAGGAGAAGAATTGTGGTGTTGGATCTTGAAGTCCCGGCATAACTCTGCCATCATTTTGTTGTTCAAGTTGGAACCATTATCAGTAATGATTCGCTCGGGCACTCCATACCGACAAATGATGTCTCTCTTCAGAAATCGGGCTACCACTTGCCTTGTAACATTTGCATAGGAAGCTGCTTCGACCCACTTGGTGAAATAGTCAATGGCAACCAGGATGAATCTGTGGCCATTCGAAGCAGTTGGTTCAATCTTGTCAATCATATCAATGCCCCACATGGCAAAGGGCCAGGGTGAAGACATCACATTCAGAGGATTGGGAGGCACATGCACCTTATCCGCATAAATCTGGCATTTATGGCACTTCCTGGCATAAGCACAACAGTCGGCATCCATTGTGATCCAGTAATAGCCTGATCTTAGCAACTTTTTAGCCATGGCATGCCCTCCTGCATGGGTACCAAAGGATCCTTCGTGCACCTCGTGCATCAACAAGTCTGCTTCTGCCCTATCAACGCATCTGAGGAGTACCATATCAAAGTTTCTCTTGTACAAGGAACCATCAGTATTCAGGAAGAAGCTACCAGCTAGCCTTCTTAATGTCTTCTTATCATTGGAAGATGCCCCGGGTGGGTATGTCTGATCCTCCAAGAAGCATTTGATATCATGGAACCAAGGCTTATCATCTTTAACAAAATCTGTTGAGAACACATATGCTGGTCTGTCAAGTCTGGACACCGAAATTCGAGGTACAAAGTTGGCAGCTTGAACTTTGATCATGGATGAAATTGTGGCAAGAGCATCGGCAAATTGATTCTCGTCCCGAGGGATATACTCAAGCTTGACCATTGTGAAGAAAGTCAGTAACCTCCTTGTATAATCCCAGTAAGGTACCAAATGATCTTGGTGCGTGTACCATTTGTCGTTGGTTTGATTGATTACCAAAGCTGAATCTCCAAACACAGTCAAAGTTTTGATCCTGAGGTCAATGGCTTCCTCGAGACCCATAATACAAGCTTCGTATTCAGCTTCGTTGTTAGTGCAGTTAAAGGTGATTTTTGCCGAGAAAGGCATGTGGACTCCCTTAGGTGTAATGAGCACTGCACCAACACCACGACCATTCATGTTAACAGCCCCATCAAACATCATAGTCCATTCTTCTTCTGGGTCAGGTCCTTTAGTGTGAACAGGCTCTTCATGATCTTTTGCTTTAATGAACATGATGTCTTCATCAGGGAAGTCAAATCTCATAGGCTGGTAATCATCAATAGGTTGCTCAGCAAGATAATCAGACAATACACTGCCCTTGATGGCTTTTTGAGATGTGTACTGAATGTCATACTCTGTGAGAATCATTTTCCATCTTGCAACCCGTCCGGTAAGTGCTGGCTTCTCGAAAATGTACTTAACTAGGTCCATCTTTGATATCAATAAAGTAGTGTGGGTCAACATATACTGCCTTAGTCGGCGAGCAGCCCACGCTAAAGCACAACAAGTTTTCTCGAGCAGTGAATAACGTTGTTCACAGTCGGTAAACTTTTTGCTTAGGTAGTATATTGCATACTCTTTTCGACCAGACTCGTCATGCTGGCCCAGCACACACCCCATTGATTCTTCTAATACTGTCAAGTACATTATCAGAGGTCTTCCTTCAACAGGAGGCATAAGGATTGGAGGCTCTTGTAAGTATTCCTTGATTTTGTCAAAAGCCCTCTGGCAGTCTTCGTTCCACCTGACCGTTTGTTCTTTTCTCAAAAACTTTAACAAGGGCTCACAGGTTGCTGTAAGGTGAGATATGAACCGTGAAATGTAGTTCAATCTACCTAAGAACCCTCGAACTTCTTTCTCAGTCTTCGGTGCAGGCATTTCTTGAATTGCTTTGACTTTATCAGGGTCAACCTCAATCCCTTTCTCACTTACAATAAATCCCAGCAACTTACCGGATCGCACCCCGAATGTGCACTTGTTGGGGTTTAACTTCAGTTGGTATTTCCTCAGACGCTTGAATAATTTCAACAGATTTACCAGATGGCCTTCTTCTGTGAGGGACTTGGCAATCATGTCATCCACATAACATTCAATTTCTTTATGGATCATGTCGTGGAATAATGTTACCATAGCCCGTTGATAAGTTGCACCTGCATTCTTCAGTCCGAATGGCATCACCTTGTAACAGAACGTGCCCCAGGGTGTGATAAAAGTTGTCTTCTCCATGTCTTCAGGTGAAATTTTGATCTGATTATACCCTGAAAATCCGTCCATGAAGGAGAACACCGAGAACTGAGCCGTATTATCCACCAATACATCAATGTGAGGTAAAGGGAAGTCATCTTTCGGGCTGGCCCTGTTCAGATCCCGGTAATCCACACACATCCTCACCTTGTCGTCTTTCTTAGGTACCGGTACAATGTTAGCAACCCACGGCGGATAGCTAGTTACAGCAAGGAACCCGACGTCCCACTGCTTTTGTACCTTTTCTTTGATCTTCATTGCCATATCTGGGCGAGTACGGCGCAATTTCTGTTTTACTGGCGGGCAGTCTTCTTTTAAAGGCAGCTTGTGCATGACAATATCGGTGTCCAACCCTGGCATATCCTGATAAGACCAAGCAAAGACATCCACATATTCTCGAAGCATATCAATCAGTTGCTCTTTCACTGAGTCTTGTAAGCAGGCCCCGATCTTAACTTCTTTCACATCTTCTTCCGTACCAAGATTAACCGTTTCGACCTCCTCCTGATGAGGGGTGATAACCTTCTCCTCTTGCCTTAACAACCTGGCTAGCTCTTCAGGAAGCTCATAATCTTCTTCAACCCCTTCGTCAGCTTGATTGATTGGATTGTCAAAGTCATACGAAGCCATAGCTGTGCTGTTGTCGGTGCAGTCTGAAAGGCACTCTCTGCAAGGGTTTAGATTGTTCATTTTAGTGATCGGTTTTAATCTTTGTTTAGAAAAAGTGAAATAAAGTTATCATTTTGGAAAACATTGCCATTTTATTTTTGTACAAAAAGAAAAATGGAAAACAGTGAGCAGGAAAGAAAAAGACTCATTTGCAAAAGATGTCCGATATTCATTGATTGATCTGTTTGCACAAAATTACAAGATGGCCCGATTACAAAATGAGTATTGACATCTTGGGCAAGATGCAAGACTTGATGCATGCTTAAAAATACAGGAAATAATAATTACTCTGCAGGAGTAACCCTTATAATTTCCTGGGAAGACCAGTTTGAGATATGGCTCCCCGGGGTCCTTGGACGTATCCAGCTCTCCAGGTTGCGCTCATCTTCCGACTCATCTTCCAAGTTGTTCACTGCATCCGGGGTGAGCATTCCCCCGCTGACAAAGTTGGGCTTCTTAGCAGCCTCTGATTGATCTTGTTGAGTTGGTCTGTAACCCAACCCAAACCTGTCCTCCTTCTTCTCCACGGGCAGCAGCTTGCCCCAGCCTTGGGCAGTACCCTCTTTAACAACCTTCCTGGCTTGCTGATAAGACGTCATGGAGGTTCCCAGTACAGCAGATGCTTCATTAATGTTCAGGGCCTCAAACCCCTGGCTCATGGTTTCATGGATCTCTCCATCCATCTCAATGTATTTGTACGTAGCCAGATGGCTAACAAAGATGTCCTCCTCCCCACAGATGGTGATGATCTGGCCTTCCCACTTGAATTTCAACTTATGGTGAAGGGTATACGTAACAGCTCCAGCGGCATGGATCCAAGGTATACCCAACAAACAGCTGTAGGCCGGCTGAATGTCCATCACATAGAAGGTAATCTTAAAATTCTGCGGGCCAATCATCACAGGCAGATCAATCTCTCCAAGCACTGATCTCTTAGAGCCATCAAATGCTCTCACTACTAAATAGCTTGGACGCAGTGCCAAGCCATCATACTCTAGCTTCACCAAGGCTTTCTTTGGTAGAACATTGAGTGAAGACCCAGTGTCTACCAGCACATGGGATAGAACAGCACCCTTACATTCTAGAGTGATGTGTAAAGCCTTGTTGTGGTTACGTCCCTCAGTTGTTAAGTCAGCATTGGTAAAGCCCAGTCCATGACTGGTGTTGACATTTTCCACCACAGTTTCTAGCTGATTAACAGTGATCTCCTCTGGCACGTACGCTGCGTGCAAGACTTTCAGTAATGCATTCCTGTGAGCTTCAGAACACATTAACAGGGATAATATGGAAATCTTTGAGGGAGTTTGGTGAAGCTGATCCACCACCTTGTAATCACTTCTCTTTATAATTCTCATAAACTCGTCTACATCTTGCTCAAAAGATGTCTTCTGAGTTTCTTTGATGATTGGTTCTTCAGGCACCACACTCTTCCCCTTTGCTTTGGCAGCAGCTTCTGCTTCGGCATTAGGTCTTTGCAATTGTGAGGCAAAAAGGCGTCCGCTTCTGGTGAAGCCTCCGCCTCCCCCAACATTATCAATCTGTGGAGAAGAAGTTGAAGAGTCCAAGGTGATTTTCTCCCCGTTGCAGTAGAGGTCAGAGCCATAATGCCAAGGTATGGCATTACTGCTTTCATATGGAATTGGTCCAGGCACCGTGATGGTAACTGGACTGACTGCTGCAGAGGAAGGTACTGAAATGGTGTGCGGATCGTAGTAAATGGTGACCGGTGATCTGGCAGGAGGTGCCACTGCTTGTTGTTGAAAGTTATTGTTTGGAGGAACATCTGATGGATCATAGTAAATGGTGACTGCTGAGATATCTTCATCAATTTCTGCTGGCGTTGTAGAAGATTTTGCTGAATAAATGGGTGCTGATGTTGTAGAAGAAATGGTTGTTGACATCTGGTTTGCCGAAGTGATGGACGGAGCCATTGTTGATGATATTGATGAATTGGTCGGAATGATTGTTGTTGCAGTTGTAGAAGAGTCAGGAATTGTTGTCAAAGGGATTGCTGGATTTGTAGGCGCCGTTGTTGTGATCTGAAGTATACCACTTTTGATAAGACCATCTTAGCCGCTTCTCAAGTTATCACACCCGTTGACCGAAATGTTGCAATAACCACAACCGAGCTCACACCCGGGGAACATTTGGCACTCTAGGAGCTGAGCTTTAATTTCGACCAGAGGGGTTCGAATTTATCCAACACTGGTGATTAAGAAAGATGGCTTGTCTTCCTCAATGGCATTAATTCTTGGCCCTCCATGATTGGGCATTGGATTCTTGGTGACACTTGGAGGGGGTGCGAAGTTGAGGGCTTTAGAATCTACCAGATCTTGTACCTTCATTTGTAAAGCCCTGCATTTCTCAGTATTGTGGCCAGGTGCATTGAAGTGGAAAGCACATCTGGCGTTGACATCATAATTTCTTGGCAAATTAGAGGGATCTGGTGGTGCCAATGTCCTTAATTCAACCAAGTTGAGTTTCAGGAGTTGTGGCAATAAGGCAACATAAGGCATAGGGATAGGGTCAATCACCCTATTTTCCTGTGGTGGTCTTTGCTGAAAAGGTCTTTGTTGTTGATTGTTGTTGTTGTTGTTGTAAGTCCTTTATGGCGGATACTGAACTTGCTGTTGATAGTGTGGTTATTGTTGTGGTTGATATGTTGGTTGCTGAGGAATCGGAGCTGGAATAGTGATAGCTGCTACTGATCTGTGGACATACTGAGGTCTTCCCCTGCTGGCATGAATGGCATTTGTCTCACCGGTTCTTCTAGGTACCATAAAAGGCTTCTTGGGGTTACTTAACGAACCTGCACCATTATCAGAAATCTTACCCATCTTTAGAAGGCTTTCAATTCTTTCCCCGGCTATAACTATGTCTGCGAAGCTGGTGGAAGAGAAGGCAGCTAGCCTATCAATATATGTTCCTTGCAGGGTATTCATGAACATGTCGGCCATTTCTCTTTCCGACATGGGTGGCTGGACAGCAGCAACAAGCTGTCTCCACCTTTGGGCATATTCCCTGAAGCTTTCCCTGGAGGATTGAGACATTCCCATCAAGAGGGTTCTGTTAGGAGCCATATCCAGATTGTATTGGTACTGCCTGATGAAAGCTTCAGCTAAGTCCTTCCAGCATCTGATTGTAGCTCTGGTCAAGTGTGAATACCACTCTCTTGAAGCTCCAGTCAAGCTATCTTCAAAGTAGAACATCCACAGTTTCTCCTCCATGGTATATGCTTTAAGTCTTCCCAGAAAGGACTACAAGTGAGTTCGTGGACAGGAAGTTCCGTTGTACTTCTCGGAGCACGGGGGTTTAAACTTGTGGGGAATCCTTACCCCGTCCACTAACCCCATATCCATAACATCAAAACCTAGGGAGTTTTGAGACTCCAGAGATCTCAACTTCTCAGCAATTTCATCAAACCTTCTGTCATAAATTTCATCCCCAGCTCCCATCACAGTAAAATACTCTTCTTGGGGGTCTTCCTGTAAGATCCTTCCTCCAGTAGTATTTCCTTGCACATTACCCGGGATGTTGACTTCCGGATGTAGATGAGGCCCATATACTGGTGGATTAACATGAGGTTGACCCCTTTCATTGTTACTTGTTCCTCCAGTTCCCAGATGGGGTTCTTCCGGGTTTTGTCTTTCTACCAATGCCCTCAACCTTTCTTGACTTTGGGCCAAGCCATTCATTGCTTCCATGAATTGGGTCATTTGGTTTCTCATTTCCAACCTTTCGTTAGCCATCTGATTTCTGACCTCTGTCAGATCTTGCTGTACTTGATCCATTTGGATACCAGGAAGGTTGTTGCGGGTAGGATACTGGTGCGGACGGTTGAGAGGGAACACCCGGCGGCGAGCAATAGTTCCTGAACCACAACAGAGTTAGAAATAAATAAAATAGTGACAAAACCTACAAAACAAAACAAGAGTTAGCATGCAATGCAGTATGCTTATTTGTTTCCAAGGTATCCGGCTTGGTGCTTGGTTTTGACCTTTCCAGACCCTGAGGAAGATGCTTTGATGTTGTTTGAGAAAAGAAACTCAGTGAAACAAATTAACAAATATATTACAAATGGTGAATAATACATAGTCTGTTTTTACAACATATGCCCCTGAAGGGTCAAAATACAACATAAAAGAAAAGAACATCAAATGGAACCAACAACAAGCAAAGTAGTCAAACATCTAAGCCAAACTCATCCTCCTTAACCTCCTTCAGAAGTGCTTCAGTTACAGGACCAGCCGGATGCTCTGTAATGTTTCTGATAAGAAGGTTTCTGGTAGCAATAGCAGTGGTCAACTTCTTGTGTCTGTCTTGGTCCTTTGACCTCTTCAAACCAGCCCTAAGCTTCAATTCTGCAATTTCCTTCTGGGCTGCCAGCAAAGCCTCCTGTTGTTTCTTCTCTTTGGCCTCTAACTGCTCGATCCTGGCTTGAGTTCTCTTATCCTCCTGAGTGCGAGCTTCAGTGATCCTGACCCACCTAGCTTGACTTTCTTGCAGATAGAGATCAGTCCTAGCCTTCTGAAACTGGGCCTCCTTACAGGCATTCTTCAATATTTGTTCTCCAGCTCTTGATTTCTTGATGTAGTCCTCTGCTTTCTCAATCTTGTCCAGATGCTCCACCTTAAGCTTTTCCAACCTTTCAATGTCTAGACGACCATCACTCCTCTCCCAGAAGGGTCTTCTTCAGAGCTTGAGACAGATTCTCATTCCTTTCCTTCAGCTTCTCAAATTCTTCCAGGCTGACAGTAGCTGGAGGTGGTACTGTGGATGGTCCAGGTGCATCCTTAATGGTGAAAGGCATCCCAGAAATCTGAGCTCTAGCATGGGACCATTCATAATACTGAGCTGAGGCCATATTATTGCATCTCCCAAGAATGGCCATCCCCTTTGTCTGGATGTTGTCCCAAGCCCAGGATGCTTATCTGACAACAACTAGATTAGGCTTTATCTCACAATACAGGGTTTTAGCCAAGTCTTGCACTCTAGGAGGGTGGACCAAAGCATAGCCCAATTGTCTCTTAAACAATAAAGGATTGTAGTTGATGCAACCCTTCACTCCCACTAGAGGTACATTGGGGTACTGCCCACAGCTAGTTATTATGTCCCTGCCTTTGGTGCTCTGGGTGCACCATCTGATGTCATTTGAAGTCAAAGAAATAAGTCTTTTAGCCCAATTCTTCTGTTGATGAGGGTTCAAGAAGGCATCAGTCTTGGGTAAGTGTTTAAGCAGCCAAGTGTGAAATAGAGGAGCACAACATCTCACCAACTTCCCTCTCTGCTTCTCATTTCTTTGGTGAACAGAATAATAGAAATCCCCCAGCAATGTGGGTACTGGGTTCCTCAGAAGGAAGAGATGAATGGCATTCTTGCTGATAAACTTGGGCTCATCTGCAAATAGTATAACCCCATATATACTGAGGGCTAACAATGCACAAACTGCCTTCCATTCCCCCAAAGAGGCCTTCAGGATGGCCTGAGAAGTCAGAAAGTCTAAGTGCAAACCAGGGATCCCAGCCTTTGTGATCATGTTCTGCTCAATCAAAATAGGCTCCAAATACAGTGCCTTTGCCACTTCTCCATTGCTGGGAGAAGCCATCTCAGGGTTGAAGGGGACACCACCCCTAACAGGTACTCCAATTAATGATGAGAACTCCTCCAGCAGAGGTCCTAACTGAAAGTTCTGAAAAGTGAAGCATCTCAAAGGAGGGTCATAAAACTGTAGGCAAGTGTGGATCAAACTCCTCTGAGAGGGATCCAGGTCTATAACCATATCAAGGATGCATCCATAATGCTCTATGAATAATGGGATGTGGTCTGGAGTGATAAGTGCCTGGACCTGTCTGATGCCAGTCAGCACAGGCTCAAAGAAATGGTATGAAATGTTGCTCTTCTTGGGTGCCATGACTGCTGATGAAGAGCTAAAAACAAATGCTGATGAAGATCAAAACTGGTACTGGAGATGAGCCACTGATAGGCTGATGTTGATGATGATGAAGGTGACTGAAGCAGACAACTGATGAAGATAGCTGAAGCAGATAACTGATGAACAAGGGTATATGCAGATGAAGGGGTCAAAACCAAGCCAGATGTAAAGTGGATACCCTGAAAAAACAAATAAACAAATGTTAAAATGATGCAAATGATGAGTATGCAAATGATATGCAAGGGTTTGTGATCAAGCTGGATCTGATTTTTCTATCTTGATATAAGTCCATGTATGTTCAAGAAATCCAGATGGAGGTTCAGAAATCCAGTAACCAAGGTGGGGGACTCAAATAAAGAGTCACATGTCCAGGGTTAAATCACAAGAACTGTCCAAAGTGAAGCATTCTTAAACACAATAAGTAACAGGGTATGATGTGGCCAATGGTACCTGCAAACCTGTAAACAGCCCAACCCCCTCACAGGTGGTGTTCTAGAACAAGGATCCTCAGACTTGGATCAGTTATGGGCAGTGTAAACACTTCTAACCCGGAGGTACAGTGTTTACAATAACCATAAAAGATCCTCCTCTAATTCTCCTCAGTTTCTGAAGGTCATAATAAAGGTCATCCAGACTTAGCAGGCTTCCCAGATAGCCCTAGCACTACAGGAAATCTGTAGCACAGAGTTCTCAAGAAGAAACCCACATCTGAACCGTGTTTCATATTCCCGCATCAGACCGAAATGGAATGGGAAAGAACATGAACCACTTTAGCCTAGGTGTCACTCAGGTCCCAGGTATAGGACCTTAAACTCTCAGTAAAACCCCACCCACCAAGACAAAAAAACAGATCCAGCCAGATAACAGTATGACAATATGATATATATAAAGCTGTAAAGAAAACAATAAAATAACTGTGCATAAAGCAGTAAATAAAGCAAATATACAAACATAATTAGCACATAACACCCCAGTAAACACAAATCAATCAAGCGCTAGGAGGAACCCACAAAAAGAACCAGAAGCCCTGGTTACAGCATAAGGGTCCCCAGCAGAGTCGCCAAGCTGTCGCTCCCACCAAATGACACCTCAGGTCAGAAGGGGTACAGACGCGAACGGTCGGTGAAAGAGAAGGAATGAATAGAGTCGCCAGCTAGGCATTTTTATCCCGAAGGAAAGGTAATGCTGCATAAACCTAAGAAAAGATATGAATAAGACGGTTGCGAACCAGAGAGGCTGAGAAAGGGGGTTGGTTACAACCTGGGAAGGTATTAGCACCCAGATTGTCCGCCGTACTCGACGGGATCCACGCTTGAAAGATTTGTGTTTTAAAAGGGTAGTCTCTGTGCAATCTGTGTATCAAAGCTGGAAAGAGTACAAGTGTCAGTGTAAAAGAAATGTGAGATGTATAAGGGAAGTGTCAGTGTAAGATAAGAATGGAATGCTCAAGACTATGAGGCTTAAAGAATGAGGCTGGAAAGAGGGGGAATATACAGAGACTTTCGTTCGATAACTGTTAAGTTATGCCTACGTATCCTCTCGTGCAATGAGGAAGTCAGAACACCGTAGTTCGACCCAAAGAGACTGAAAGATAAATTGACTTGTGAACTGCTTGCTTGCCTATGCTCAAGTGTATGACCTGTCTGGCTCAGGTGCAAACTGTCTTGCATTAGACGGAAGAAGCAAGTTCTCGTTTATGAGTGAGTGAGATGAGAAAAGAATCCCGGAAGAGACGATTATTGTTTGTTTTTGTGTTTTCAATCTTTTATTGCTTTTTGAAATTTTGTCATAAGAAAATGAGCTTAAGCCTAAACCAAGGGTTAGTAAACTCATCACATCCTCCCTCTGATTAGGGGTAATGAGAATACCTTAAGTGTGAAGTAAACACCTCACACTTAATCACCATGATGTAGGATTAAGATCATTAACCTACTTGTGATTGATTAAATGTTTTTGTTGTTTTTGTTTGGTGTTAAGTAATGAGTTTAAGCCATAATCAAGGATTTAATGGACCCATTACACCATCCTAATAGAAGGATAATAGATGAGAACATTTAAGCTGAGAAAGACTCCTCAACTTAATACATGATTAGGGATTAACCTCATGACAAAACAAAGCCTTTACTAAATGGATTTTAGTTAATGATAAGATGAAGAAATGATTTTTAGGGTTTGTAAGACAGCTTGAGGGGGACTTGTCCATTAACACTAGGGTTAGTCCTTCTTAACCAATTAAGGAAGAATTAGAACGCTAATGCAAGGCCCAAGTTACAAGCTTGATGTCTTGATGATTATTAAGTGAATTGATTAAAGGATTTATACACATTAAGGGTTTGACACTTAGGATTAAAGTTATACACTCCATCCTAATAGAAGGATGCAGGCATAAGCTTAATCACAAAGCCTTAAAGCCTTTAGGGTTTAGTCCCTGATTATGAGGTGAGAAGAGAAGACTCAAAGATGACACAAAGGTAAAAGCTAAATGGGGCACTAATCAAAACCCTAATTGTTATCATGCTTGTTTATTCCTAGGGTTAATGAGTTTTGCAAGAAGATCTTCAGAGAAACCACCAAGAAGGAAGCAGATGAAAGAAACAAGAAGCAAGGGGGAGCAAAACAACTTACTTCACTTAAGAAGACAAGTTGCTTAAAGAAAGAAAGATGAACATGAATGAGCAAGCTCACTCTAAAGCAAAGTTAAAATGCAACAATGATGCAAGAGAGATGATAAGAGATTGTGAGAAGTGAAGGCAAATTCACTTCTCAAAACAACTTACCACCTGAAAAGTTAGCAAAAGAAATGAAATGCAATGCAAATGAGATGAAATGTCATGATGCAAACCAAAGTCAGAAGCATTTACATAATGTTAATAATGCTAAGAGATGATTCAAACATGAGACAAGGCATGAGAATGATCAAACAAGCATAATGATGCAAAAGAGGCATGCTTTGAATCATGGAAGTACATGAAAAGTTATGAAATGTAATTAACATACAACATGGCAAATGAAAGATGCAATGATCAAACATGGTTCTAATATGTCCTGAGATGTATTATTAATCAAAATAATGCACAAAATGTCATGGCAAGTCAATGGATGCAAGCAAATGAAAGATGGATGCAAAGGGAAGCACAAATTAGGGTTATATGCATCATACAAGGCAAAAATCCAAAACCAGCAGCAAATGACATGATAAAAATTTGAAAATTCAATCAAAGATACCCTAAACCTATACAAGCTCACTGCCCAAAGGAGAGGATCCAACTCTTATCCTAGTAAAAGTTATGAATTTCCTAAGATTGCTAGGGTTTTGGGGTACTTTGCCAAGAAAAATGCTAAACAAATTGAAAATGCAAGATCAAATCCAACCAATTTTATCTTATAAACTACATGCTATACAAGATGCAATGCAAAAAGAATCATTATCCAACTCTCAATGGTTAGGCAGAAAGAAATTTTTTAAGTTTGGAACAAAATATTGCCTTGAAATGAAATTAAATCCAATGAAAATGATTAAAAGGCATCAAGAACAAAAAGGAAATTTGTTTTGAGAGTTGGACAATGTTTCTAAATGTTCCTAAATGCAATGTGAATTTTCTTGTTATTTTTAAATACTTAAATGTATTTTTAATTAATTAATTTTCATTAACTAATTAAAAATAAACATTTAAATGATTTAAAAATAATTTTTAATGAAAAAAATAAAAATTAAAATAGTTTTGTGTCTTAAAAATTAGTGAAATCCTTGACAAAAAATTTCATAATTTTTAAATGCTTTTTGCTATTTTAAATAAAATGCACAAAATAAATGACAAGAAAATAAAATAAATATGAATAAAAAGAAAGTCAGCGCATCCTAAGGCTGACATTTAAACTGGGAATGGAGGGAAAGACTGCGCGCCAGATCCTGTGGCTCTCATTCAAACTGACTAAACTTAATTAATTAATTTAATTTAATGGGATTAGGGTTTAATGAAATGATCCAGGCCATCAAAACGCGCGGGAGTCAACAAAAGTCAGCCAGATCTAAGGTCCATATTTAAACTAAACCCTAAACGTGATTAACACATTAATGACTCTCAGGTGGCCGGAAATGACCTCCGGTCATCTTCTCCGGCCACAATCCTCCCTGAAAATTGCTATCTTCTTCCCTAGGTCACTAAAATCCAATCTCTCTTCCCAGAAATGATCCCCATACTTCATACATCAAGAATCAACAAACAAACAACATTTAAAACACATCAACAATGAGAATCGAATCAAAACATTTTTAGGTCAAAAAATTTCAGAACACGAATACATACTCATTTCTCAACCATTTTCAAAACAAAACATATCAACATGATCAGTGAAGCATAAAGAATCAATTGGTAACTTAAAAACAAGTTTCTAGAAAAAATGTTCTTGAGCTCACCTGAACTGGAGCTTTGATCTTTGGAACTTTCTGGCTGCTTCTTTGATCCAAAACGCCTCCAATGAACCTCCTGAGAAGCTTGCAATGCTTGGTTGGAGTTTCTTTTGGCTGGTTTGAGAGATTGAGTGAGTTCTGTTCAGGGAGGGGAGGAAATCGCGTTTCTGATTGAGGAGGTTTCAGGGATGAATGAGGGTAGGGAAATGATCAGGGGAGCATGCTGAGTGATTCTGTGGAGTTTGTTTTTATGTTTGATGCTTGTGTGATGTGTTTCGAATGAAAATGCATAAGAGGCATAAACTTGGAACTATGGCTTGGAGAGTGTTTCAGGCTTGTGTGTGTGGTGTGTTGTGTTGCATTTGGTCCACTTATCACTCTTGGATAGGTCAGAGGAGTTGGTCTGGCCTAGCTTGATTGGTATGGGTCTTTATGTAAAAAGTCAAGTTTTGTGTAAGAGAGGTATGGGTCAATGGCAGGCCAAGGACAATAGGGCTGTCCTGCGCAGCAAGGAATGAGGAGAGCCATGGGATCAGTCTTGAAGCCAATTAACAAGTGGATTAGGGTTTGTATGATGTTTTGCAACTTTGTTCACTTTTGGCCCTTTTGAAGTTTCTTGATCCATAAGTCATGAAAATGGGCAAACCTTTGGTGCATTCTGAATTTTAGGCCTTGGTTCATGTTTGTACAAAGATTAGAAGTTCATTTGAAAGCACAATTTTTCATGGCAAGTGGTTTTGCAACTTTGCCTCTTTGGTACATAACTTGAAATTATGTGATTTTTCCCAACTTTGACAAGCCATAACTTTTGATCCAAGATGAATTAGAATGAGTTCTTGTACTTTTTGAAAAGGGAATGATCCATTCTACAAATTTAATGACCAAAGTTTTCCCATGTGAGGCATTTTTGAATCAAAAAGCAAGGGTTGAAAAACTTTCCCAAAATGGCAAGTTTCCATTACAAGTCATTTTCCCAAAAAGGCAACTTTGCAAATGGCTTGAAATTCTTCAATTTTGTGAACTTCTAACATCTTCTATGATCAAATAAAGATCATACACACTCAAAATGATGAATAACACCCTTTGGTTGGGTCATTGGGGGCCTCAGATGCCCTGATTTTGCACTGACTTGCTCAAGAAGTCAACTCTTGATCAGATGCCTTCCCCATGGAATTTCCTCATGAAAATTGATATGCATGATCCTTATACCATATAGAGACCAATAGAAACAAGAATGACCAAAATTTTTGGAGTTATGGCCTCTGAAACCAAAACCCTAATTCTAGGTCATCTGTGCAGTCAAGCCTGGCTCTGCTTCCATGCCATTCTCAGTTCTTGTGATTCTTTGACTTTCTTGACTTTGTGGGGATATAATATGATGCTTGAACATACATGGACCCCTTAGAAGTGATTGATGACCTTTGGAGTGGCTCAGATGGCCCTTGGATATCTCAAATCACAAACCCTAGGTGCAGATGAATTGGGAACAATGCAGTGAATCAAAAATGCAATATGAGATGCTATGATTGGACTTATGCATATGAAGAGATCACAAGCCATGGTGTGAATGGGTGAGGTTAAATTTGGGGTGTTTATAAAAGGCAGTGTACTGTCTGACTTTCTAGCTGAGCAACCCATTGATGATTACCAACCAATGAGGTTTGACTTCCCTGATGAAGACATCATGTTCCTAAAAGCAAAAGATCATGAAGAGCATGTTCACACTGAAGGGCCTGACCCGGAAGAAGAATGGACAATGATGTTTGATGGGGCTGTCAACATGAATGGTCGTGGAGTTGGTGCAGTGCTCATTACGCCGAAAGGAGTTCATATGCCTTTCTCGGCAAAACTCACCATTGCATGCACTAACAACGAAGCTGAATACGAAACCTGTATCATGGGTCTTGAGGAAGCCATTGACCTCAGGATCAAGACGTTAACTGTATTCAGAGATTCAGCTTTGGTGATCAATCAGACCAACGGCAAATGGTACACTCACCAAGAGCATCTGATTCCATACCGAGACTACACGAGGAGATTATTGACTTTCTTCACAACAGTCAAACTTGAGTATATCCCTCGAGACTAAAATCAGTTCGCAGATGCTTTAGCTACCATTTCCTCTATGATCTAGGTTCAGACTGCCAATTATGTGCCTCGAATTTCGGTATCCAGACTAGACCAACCGGCATATGTATTCTGTGTGGACATTGCTAAAGATGACAAGCCTTGGTTCCATGATATCAAAAGCTTCTTAGAGGATCAAACATACCCACCCGAGGCATCATCCAATGATAAGAAGACATTGAGGAGGCTGGCTGGTAGTTTCTTCTTAAATGCTGATGGTTATTACTGGATCACAATGGATGCAGACTGTTGTGCCTATGCCAGAAAGTGCCATAAATGCCATATCTATGCAGACAAAGTACATGTGCCTCCAAATCCTTTGAACGTGATGTCTTCACCTTGGCCATTTGCCATGTGGGGCATTGACATGATTGGAAAGATCGAACCGACTGCTTCAAATGGCCATAGATTCATCCTGGTAGCCATTGATTACTTCACCAAATGGGTTGAAGCAGCTTCATATGCAAACGTCACCAGGCAAGTGGTAGCCAGATTTCTGAAAAGAGACATCATTTGTCGATATGGAGTTCCCGAGCGAATCATTACTGATAATGGTTCCAATTTGAACAACAAAATGATGGCAGAACTGTGTCGGGACTTCAAGATCCAACATCACAACTCTTCTCCTTACAGGCCAAAGATGAATGGCGCTGTTGAGGCAGCTAACAAAAACATTAAGAAGATTGTGCAGAAGATGGTGGTTACTTACAAAGATTGGCATGAGATGCTACCATTTGCCTTGTAGGGGTATCGGACCTCAATCAGAACGTCTACTGGGGCAACACCGTATCAGCTGGTGTATGGTATGGAGGCAGTCCTACCTGTTGAAGTTGAATTACCCTCCTTACGGGTGTTGATGGATGTAAAATTGAATGAAGCAGAATGGGTCCGATCTCAGTACAATCAACTGAATCTGATCGAAGAGAAGAGATTAGCTGCAATTTGTCATGGGCAGTTATATCAGAAAAGAATGAAGAAGGCCTTCGATCAGAAAGTCAGGCTTCGGGAATACCAAGTAGGAGATCTTGTGCTGAAAAGACTTCTCCCTCCTCATACAGACCACGGGGGCAAGTGGACTCCGAATTACGATGGTCCATTCATATTAAAGAAGGTCTTCTCAGGTGGAGCACTGATACTCACTACTATGGACGGTGAAGATTTCTTATCCCCTGTGAATTCAGATGTAGTTAAAAAATACTTCGCATAAAATGACCCGCTGGACATAAAAACAGAATGTATGTCCAGGCAAAAATAGGGCATCCCGGTGAGTCAAAAACAGAATAAAAGACTCGAGCAAAAATAAGGGAAAATTAAAAAAAAAAGTTTACACCCGCTGAGTTCAAAAGCCGCATTAGACAACTCAGACAAAAATGGGTATCCCGGTGGATTGAAAACCTAAAAGGGCGATCCACGCAAAATCAGGGAATAAGCGAACAGCTGCATTCTGAATTTGTCTGTATCACTCACAACACGGCAAGTTTCGGAAGCATCAAGCATCAGTCAGAATCAACCTTCTTCAGAAAGAAAGATGAGAAGAACGTCAAGGTCATACAAGTCATAGCAAAGGAAGCTCACCGAAGCGTCGTCAACATTGCCAGCACTTTTACTTTTTCAATTTGTAACAATCTCCTTATTCCAGGGGATCTGTTTCTTTGACTGTATTTTCCAATTCAGGGCACCCAAATTAATAAAATCAGATTTTCAGTCACACCTTGTCTTGTGCATTTTTCATTCCGTTTGCAAAATGTCCAATATTCATGATATAATATTTGCATAAAACAAATGAGCCATTCTTAATAAATGTTTGTAGGAAATGTATTTACTCTCAGGAATATCTAACTCCTATGACGAAATCCGGTAAGGGATACCTCGGGACACTTGTGCGTTTCTTTGTCTTAACAGGTTGCAGGTATTCAAACATGGGGCATGCCCAGCATCACTTCCCCAACACATATTCTCCAAGCAGCATCTGAAATGCTTTTTCCCCAACAGAGTTGTCAAAGCCTCCTCATCCTCAGTCGGGATCCTCGAAGAAATTTCTAGGAGGATCTTTCAGTGATATTTCCTCTCCCAGACAGAGTGCCAGGTCTCCCAAAGACAAGGGGACCATCTCCCCACAAAGTTTCAACCTCTACCCAGAAGAGAAATGTCTGAAATTCTCTAGCAACAAAGTCACGGAAGCTTCCTCATCCCCAGCTGGGTTTTCTCACTACCGGATAGATCTGTCAGTGATCTAATTCCCAAGCAGAACCATATGTTTTATCAGATCTACCAATGATCTCATCCCCAGCTGGGATATCCTTCCAAGCAGATCAGCCAGAGATCTTCACGGCGGCGGGATCCGAATCTCGGATCGGTTTCTTTGTATAATCATAGCATTCACATCATTTTTCCCACAAAGCGTAGCATTCCGTCTCAATACGGAGCATTACGGAAAAAATCAAACATATTGCATGATCACAAGCTAGGTTCGAACCAGTCACCTGCAAATACCAACAGTACCTCATCAACAATATACAAAATACATCCCTTGCACATAAAAGCTAAAGCGTCCCTTTGCACCCTCAAGTACAAATACTTGTCCATAGCATGTCCTTCTCGACACTCGTCCGTGTCATCTCAATTTCCCCAACAGAAAGCCAAAGCGTCCCCTTTGCACTTTCCCACAGATACATGTTCGTATATACTCTATTAACACTCGTCCGAGTCATATAATCCCCCGAAAATAAAACCACAAGCATCCTCTTTGAATACAGAAACCTATATACACTCTCTTGACACCCGTCCGTGTCACCGCTCCCCAGCACGGTTTCCAAAACACTTGTTGCAAACCAAACACTTATTTATAATACACTCTTGTTGACACCCGTCTGTGTCATCCTATCCCCACAGATTTCCAGGATACCGTTTTACATTCATAAGTTCATAACTTATACACTTTTCTCTTCTGACACCCGTCTGTGTCAAACTTTTCCTATCAAGTTGAACACTCGTCTGTGTCTTGCTCACACTTCACAATACTTGTATATACTTATACAGATACTCGTCTGTATCTTATATATATCTTATTCCCCACAGATTCGACACTCATCCCTGTTCTTTGTTAACCAATTGGTACTCGTCCGTACCATCATCTCTGAACATGTGTCAGCGTTTGTTTCTACCGATACTCGTATGTATCATAGTCTTAAGGATGCTCGTCCGCATCTTTAATTTACACACAGCGTCAAAACACTTATACCTTTTATTTCTTAAGCGTAAGCACTCATCCGTGTTTACCGTTCCCCAGTAAAAGTAACTTTTTCTTCTATCAGACATTCTTCCTATGTCATGATACTTCCGACAGCCGTACCCTGCCAGGTGATTGTCCTTCACCTTTGGATGACCGTCCCTCATCCTTTCCCCCAGCAAAGTCTCCATTATTGGAACCCTTTTATATTCGACATTCGTCCTATGCCGTGATATTTAGCAGTCGTCCCCTGCTAGGTGATCGTCCTTCACCTCCTGAGGATCGTCCTTCATCACTTTTATCTGATGGCCGTCCCCATCATTGATCTTGTTATCTGACATTCGTCTTATGTCATCATAAACCCCGAGAGCAGTCGTACCCTGCTAGGTGATCGTCCTTCACCTCTTGATGATCGTCCTTCATCATGATTATCCGATGGTCACCCCCATCATCGATTTTTTCTATCCGACATTTGTCCTATGTCGTGATAAAGAGCAGCTGTCCCCTTCTAGGTGATCATCCTTCACCTTTGATGAGCGTCCCTCATCATTATTTCATTTATTCTTTAGACCGATGGCCGTCCCCGTCGTTTTCTTTTACTTTGCAAACCTGATGGCCGTCCCCATCATTGCCTTTCCTTTAATCCCCAGAGAACCTTGTTACTTTGCTTGATGGTCGTCCCCATCATGATCTCTTTATTTCCCCAGCATGTCGGCCGTCCCCGTCATTGCTTTATCCCCAACAATCGTCCTCTGCTTGATGGTCGTCCTTCATCGCCCGCATTTGATAATCATGCTATACTTTCTTTTACAATTTATATCCCTTTTCTTCTTCTCCCTAGTGAGTGCAAATTTTGGACTGTCTTTGGTATTCAACCACAAGTTATCTTGTTTGTCTGTTAAGCCAGACGCTTACATCCTGCACAGCTAACTCATGTTTGAATAGGGGCAGCTGTAAACACCCCAAATTTTCCCTCACTAATTTCACACCATGGCTTGTGATCTTTCATATTTGCATTAGTTTAAGCATATCATTTCATATTGCATTTTTGTTTCACTGCATTAGTTCAAGTTCATTTGCATCTAGGGTTTGTGATCTGAGCAATCCAAGGATCCATCTGAGCCACTCCAAAGATCTTAAATCATTCCAAGAGGGTCCATGTATGTTCAACCATCATATTATATCCATCAAAGATCAAGGAAGCCAAAGAATCACAAGAACTTTGAAAGCATGGAAGCAGAGCTAGGGTTTCACTACACAGATGACCTGAAATTAGGGTTTTGGTTTCAGAGGCCATAACTCCAAATTTTTTGGTCATCCTTGTTTCTAATAGTCTCAATATGTCATAAGGATCATGTGTACCAAGTTTGATGAAGAAATTCATTGTGGAAGTCATATGTTCATTGGGTAACTTCTTGAGCAAGTCAGAGCAAAATCAGGGCATCTGAGGCCCCCAACATGGGAACCAAAGTGGATTTTTCATCAAATTGAAGTCATATGATCTTTATTTGATCATTGAAGTGCTTGGAAGTTCACAAAATTGAAGAAAAGTGAACTAAACTAAAAGTTGCCAAAAATGGAAATGATTTGTAATGTAAACTTTCCATTTTGGGAAAGTATTTCAACCTCCTCTTTCTCAACCAAAAATGCTTCAAATGAAAAATTGTTGGTCATGAAAGTTGTAGATAGGATCATTCCCTTTTCAAAAAGTATAAGAACAAGTTCTAATTCATTATGGAACTCAAGTTATGGCCTTTCAAAGTTGGCAAAAATCCTATAATTTTCAAGAATACACCAAAGAGGGATTTTTGCAAAACCACTTGCCAAGCCATTTTGTGACCTCTAATACACTTCTATGTATCATACCAACATAGTGCATTGCTTAAAAGTCAGAATTGGCCCAAGAATCATCTCATTTCCTGCCTTGACCTTCAAGAAATCACAAAGGGGCCAAACTTCATGAAAATTGCAAAAGAGCACAAAACCTTTCACACACTTGCTGAATCACCACAAAATGCATTCCATGGCTCTCCTTGATCTCTGCTGAGCCAAGACAAGCCAAAAAGCCAGCTGCAAAAGAGCCCATACCTCAAGTACAAGTTTTGTTGACTTTGTGCAAAAGAGCCCATACCAATCACCATAGGCCACAACCACTCTTCTGACCTATCAAGACTTGTTATGTGGATCAAACACAAGCCATAACACAACACAATCAAGCCTGAAACCTCAGAATCCTCAAGCTCTCAAAAATCTCCCCATTTGAAAAAGCTTTCGAAACTCATAGCACACTCACTCAAACTTCAAACTTTTTTCACAAAATAACTCAGCATCACAAGAGGATCATTTCCCACCCTTCATTGCAACCAAAAAGACTCTCTACACAAAATACGATTTCTGGCCAGCAAGAGTTCAAGCTCTCATTTCAGCCATTACAAACTCCCTCCGAGCATCAAAGCTTCATCAGGAGGATCATTGGAGTCAGTTTGCACCAAAGAGGAGGCCAGATAGCTCAGTTTGAGAAAGCTTCACTTCAGGTAACCTCAAGAACAAATTTTCCAGAAATGATATTTCATGTTATAGAAATGTTACCCATGCTTCACTGATCACACTGCACTTTTTGGTTTTGAAAATGATTGAGTATTAAGCATGTATGAAGCTTCTGAAATTTCTGTGTGATTTTCCGTTTTGCTTCGAATCTTGATGTTCATGTGAAATAAATGAAATTTGTTGGTTGAATCTTGTTTAGAATGAGGTGAGGATCATTTCTGGAGAGTTTGGTGAGTTTATTTTATGTTTTGAGAGAGATAGCAAGAGTGAGCTGCCGGAGAAGATGACCGGAACACTGTTCCGGTCACCTGAAAAAGATTAGGGTTTAATTTAGGGTTTAGTGTGAGTTTGAACGTAGGCCCTTGGATTGTCTTCTCGCATGTAAGTGAATGGTCCAGATCTTTCATTAAAACCCTAAATCCTGGTTAATTAACTTAATTAGGTTTATTAAATTCAAAATGCCAGAATCAATCCCAGCCCTCCAAACGCGCGCTAGGTTTTTCCCTCCATCATCAGTTTAAATGTGATCCCTTGGATGCGCTGACTTTTGTTTTAATTCATTTTTATTTCATTTTTTATCATTTGTTTTTCATAATTAATTTAAAATACTTAGAAAATTCTAAAAATATATTCCTTCTGCATTTTTAATTCAAATATTTTTCTTCACCCAAAAACATTTTTATTTTTATTTTTTGCATAAAAAAATCATTTTTAAAATATTTAAATGTTTATTTTAATTAATTAATGGAAATTAATTAATTAAAATATCATTTAGGTTTCTAAAAATTCCAAAAAAATTCACATTGCATCTTAGGACATTTAGAAACATTGTCAAACCATTCATACAAATTTATTTTTGGTTTTGAACACTCTTTGACATTTTTCTTGAATTTAGGGTTCATAAAAATCCCATTTTTGAACCCTAACTTCAAGAATTCTTTTCTGCTTAACCATGAGGGGTTTAACATTGGTTCTTTTTGCATTGATGTTCATATAGCATGTAGTGTTTAGCAAATTTTTGTCACAAATTCATCTTGAATGTTTGATTTGATTTGCATTTTCCCTCTTAAGGTACCTTAAAACCCTAGATAACTTAGAAAAATCACAACTTTCTTTAGGTTAAGAGTTGGACCTCCTCCTTTGGGGCGTGATATCATTTGGGGTTAGGGTTCCTTTGATTTCATTTTCAATTTTTTATCTTATGTTTTGCTTCTGTTTTTGACTTTTGCATCTCATGTTGCCTTAAAACCCTAATTTCTCATGTTCATCTGCATACATCTTGCATATGCATCCATTCATGAACTTGCCATGACATTTCATGCATTCACATGTCATCTTAGACATCATAGGACACATTAGAACCATGCTTGATCATTTCTTCATCCATTTTCCATATTGTGCATTCATTTCACTCCATGAACTTTCATGTGCTTTCATGCTTCCTACATGCTTCATTTGCATTCCATCTCTTGTGTGATCATTCATGGCACTTGAAATGTTTTTGAATCATCTCATAACATCATTTGCATCATGAATTTGCTTCTAGTTTTTGTTTGCATCTTTTCATTTGTTTCATTTTCATTTCATTCTTTTCCTTATGCTAACATTTTCAGGTGGTAAATAACTTGAGAAGTGAATTTGCCTTCACTTCTCATTTCTCTTCTCATTCCTCTTATGCATCATTGCTGAATTTTCTTTTGCTTTAGAGTGAGCTTGCTCATTCATGTTCATCATTCACTTTCTTTCTTCAAGTAACTTATCTTCTTCAATGAAGTAAGTTAACTTGTTTCTTCTGTTTCTCCTCCTTTCATCTGCTTCTTCCATTGGTGGCTTATTTGAAGATCTCTTGCAAGCCTCATAAACCATAGGAACACCCAAGCATGACAATAATTAGGGTTTTGATTAGTCCCCCTTTAGTTTTTACCTCTGTGTCTTCTTTGTGTCTCTCTTCTCATCTCATAATCAGATACTAAACCTTTAAGGTTTTAAGACTTTGTGATTAGGGTTATGCCTGCATCCTTCTCTTAGGATGGAGTGTATAACTTTAATCCTAAGTGTTAAACCATTAATCTATTTAAACCTCTTAATCAATCCATCTTAATAATCACTAAGACATTAACTTGTAACTTGGGCCTTGCATTAGGGTTCTAATTCTTCCTTTATTGGTTAAGAAGGACTAACCCTAGTGTTAATGGACAAGTATCCCTCAAGTTGTCTTATAAATCATAAAACTCACTTCTTAATCTCATCATTAATTAAAATCCACTTTAATCAAGGTTTGTTTTGTCATGAGGTTAATCCCTAATCATGAATTAAGTTGAGGTATCTTCCTCAGCTTAAGTGTTCTCATCTATTATCCTTCTATTAGGATGGTGTAATGGGTCCATTAAATCTTTGATTATGGCTTAAACTCATTACTTAGCACTAAACAAAAAAAACAAAAACATCTAAATAATCACAAGTAGGTTAATGATCTTAATCCTACATCATGGTAATTAAAGTTTGAGGTGTTTATCTCATACTTAAGGTATTCTCATTATCCCTAATCAAAGGGAGGATATGATGAGTTTACTAACCTTTGGTTTAGGCTTAAGCTCATTAACTTATGACAAACACAAAATAGCAATAAAAGATTGAAAACATAAAAAACAAACAATAATCATCTCCTTCGGGATTCTTTTCTCATCATATTCACTCACAAACGAGAACTTGCTTCTTCCGTCTAATGCAAGACAGTTAGCACTCGAGCCAGACGAGTCTTACACTTGAGCATAGACAAGCAAGCAGTTCATCAGTCAATTTATCTTTCAGTCTCTTTGAGTCAAACTACGGTGTTCTGACTTCCTCATTGCACGAGAGGATACGTAGGAATAACTTAACAGTTATCGAATAAAAGTCTCTGTCTCTTCCCCCCTTTTCTAGCATTATCCTTTACGCCTCATTCTTGAGCATTTCACTTCTCCTTCTTGCACTGACAATTGTATATTTTCTTCCAGCTTTGCACACAGATAGCACATACATTAACCCTTTAAACACAATCTTTCAAGCGTGGATCCCGTCGAGTACGACGGACAATCTGGGTGCTAATACCTTCCCAGGTTGTAACCAACCCCCTTTCTCAGTTTCTCTGGTTTGCGACCGTCTTATCCATATCTTTCCAGGTTTATGCAGCACTACCTTTCCTTCAGGATAAAAATGCCTAGCTGGCGACTCTATTCACTTCACCCTTATCTTCTCCTTTCGCCGACCGTTCGCGTCTGTATCCTATCTGACCTGGCGTCACTTAGCGGGAGCGACATAGGGTTAATATTTAAATTAAGAAAATTAGGGTTTTTAATTATAATTAAAATACATTATTAATTTATTTACAAAAAATACATAATAATTATATATAAACATATTATAAAATTAATGCAAATAATTTTCATTTAAGAAAATAAATACGAATTTTAGAAAATATGAAGTTTTATGAAAATATTATTAGTTATTATTTAGAAATTATTTTAATTATATTAGTTTAAATTAAAAATAAGAAAATAATAGAAATAAGAAAATAATGAGAAAAAGCCCTAAAAAGATAGGACCTGGGATTTGAACTCAGGTCCTTTACCTGAACATCAACACACAAAACCAGCTGAGCCAGCATGCGCTGGTGAATACTATGTGCAATGCAATCCTTATATTATAAACCTGCAAAACAAAAATAATTATGAAAAAATGTTGGAACCTAGGATTCGAACCCCTGACCATAACAACAACAACCAAACACTCCAACCACTAAGCCACATGGGGCGCGTTGCAAACTAATCAACAAATAATGATAATATATTTAGTCAGTTGAATAAGTGGAAAATTGAACAAAATATTGTTGTCACCAAGGATCGAACATAGGTCACAGCTAATAACACGCACACGCCAATACCACTGGGCCAAGCATCATCTGTTGAAACAATATGAAAACAATTTAATAAAACATTAAACTCAAATTTGAATTTCCTCCTGCGCGCCAACTGACTTCATCTTCTTCCTTTTTCCTACGAAATTGCCTGCAAATTCATCCACAAATTTTCCTGCGAATTTTGAATTTCAAGAACCTGCGAAAATGGGATCTTTCATAATACGCAAAATTTCATCAAATTGATCACATAGACATGATCCACACATCATACACAGTTCATTGATGTCCTTAGAATTTATTTATATTGGTTTAATTAAGAAACTCTAAACGGCCACCATAAACCCTAACAATGGTGGTTTTCGATTCAGGTCATGGTTCTTCAATCTTTTTGCCCAGAAACAATCTAAACATCATGGCTAACAAGAATATATGGTTAGAATTCATCAACAACACACAAATAATCGAAATTGAAGAAAATAAAAACATGAACAAGCTAGGTTCGGTTTATGCAATTAGTGATGATTTGGATGCTGCAAATGATTCAAATAGATTCAATGATCATCCAGGAATGCATTGCAACCTTCAAAACTTCTTGATATGGCCTGCAATTAAGAATCCGAATGTGACTTTTTATGTGAAATTTTGAAATTGAATGATGTTCTTGGAGGCTCTGAATTTCGTCCCTTGAGCTTGCAGCTTCTTTATGAACTTATAGTGATCTGAATTAGGTCATAACTTTGTGGATTTGCGGGCTTTCTTGAATAAGTTGAGTATGAAGAAATCTCATGATCAAAATATGTGAAAAATCAAATCTTTGTATACCAATATAGTCTAGCACGAATTTGGATCTGATCAATCATCTCTAAATAATGTTTATGACCTTCTAGAACAAAAATCAAATTTAAATATTGAGTTTTCATATTTTATTTTAATTTAAATTGATTTTTAATGAATAAAATCAAAATAAATAAAAAATAAACTATAACAATATAAATAAATGATATTTGATTCGTGCATGATGTCATGGTAGATATTGGGAAATAAAAATGCAAGCCCATGTGAAAAGAATTGGTTCTAAGACCCCTTTTGCTCAATAAACCTCTCAAACGTTTCCCAACTTTGCAAAGGCACAAATCCCTCAATTTTAAGGCTATGAAGGTGTTCTTGGACATTTTAGAAAGATTAGAGAGTCCTCTAACCAACCTCTTTGGTCTCATTTCCATATCCTTTACCATTTTCAAATTATGCCCTTTGGAAGATGTTGACTTTTTGTTAACTTTTAAAATGACCTATAATGTCTTAGCTCATACCCTTCAAATGAATCATTTTTGGGCTTGACTTGTGAGACACAAAGTTGTAGATAATTCAATTTACTTAAAAATGAGATTTGGATGGAAATTTTTTGATGAAGCATGTGAAAGTTATGGCAGGTCAAAGTTCAGTTGACTTTTCCTATGAAAACCCTAATTTAGAAATTCCTGATTCTTGATGATTTGAAATATCCTTGATGTATCATGATCAACCCTTGATAAAATGATGAATTTTACTTCATATACTTGATGTTGGCAAAAACGCATGAATTTTGACTTTGGTTTGACCACAGTTGACCTCAGTTTGACTTTTTAACTACTTTGACTGATTTTTGCATATCTGATCATCTGACTGAGCAAACCTTTTGGGAAAGTCTTGAAACTTGACATAGGTATTCTTAAAGACATATAGGATGTTATGAAGCTTACTTTAAGCCTTGTAAATCTATTTAGCCTGATGAAATCCAAAACCCTTGTTTAGGATGCATTGCTTAGGAGGATGCTTTGTCTGAGGGGATTGTTAAACTTTCTGACTAATTGTGAATCATGTGAACCTCTTGAGATACCTTGTGAACCTCTTGAGATACCTTGTGAACCTTGTGAAACTTATGAACCTATTGGGACACCTTAGTACACAATGTCTTGTCTAGGTGAGGGAAAATTTTGGGGTGCAACACCTAGGAAGGTATTAGCACCCCAGATCGTCCGCCGTACCCGACGGGATCCACGCTTGCAAAGGATATGTTTCAAAGGGTGGAGGAAAGAAAGCTGCTGCAAAGAAAAGGAACTGAACTGGATAAAAGAAACGAAAGGGGGAAAGTGTATGGAAAATAAAAGAGTGTGCTCGAACGGGCCCTACCCCGCTACCTACGTACCTCATCTGGACAATGAGGATCAGAGTCACCGTAGTTCCCCTAACTAGGGGTCGAAAGATTGCTTGTGTCTTAAGGCTTGAACTGCCTATGTCAATTCTCAGGTGTTGCAGACTCGAACGACGAGTGTGTTACCGTCTTACAAAATGACAAGTAGTAGCAAGTTCGTAAGTAAAAAGTGAAGGTGATGAGAAGAGAAGTACCGAAGGAGACGCTTATTGTTTGTCCAATGTTTTTTATGGGTTTTTTATATGTGTGGCACAAGGAAGTGAACTCAAGCTCTTTCCATGGAATGTGTACTTGCTACTACATTCCAAGATGGAATAATAAAACAAGCACACCAAGTAAGGGGAATTTATCCAAGACTCTTTTCCAAGGGTTAGGGCTTAAGCTCACTAACTTGTTGAACTTAATATGTGCTTTAGTGATTAAAAATGAAGAAGTATTTTTTATGGTTTTCTTTATGAAGATGACTTCATGATCAGACTTGTGCATCATTCTAGACAAGTGTACTATTCCAAGATGGAATGAATACATATGCCTCATGGAATAAGGCTATACACAAGAAGTCACTTCTTTCTTTATTAATGTTTTTTTAGGTTTTGTTTTAAGATGAGAAGAGAAAGAACCAAAGGAGAAAAAGGTAAAAATCTAATAGAGAAAGACTAAACCTAAAGTTATCATGCAAAAGTGGTCCTAAGGTTAGTGTGGCTTGAAGCTATCCTAAGAGAAAAGAAGAGAAAAGAAGAAGAAAAGAAGAGGAGAAGAAAGCTAGAGAACAACTTACTCCTCTAAAGGAGATAAGTTGCTTCTAAGGGGGAAAGATGAAGAGTTGAATCACATGATGGCATAAGGCTCATCAAAAATCAAAAAATAGAAAGCAAAGTAAGAAAAAGAGATGAAGAGTTGAAATGTGGATAAACATCCACACTTCACTTACCATTGCATTTACAAATGTTAGCAAAATTTCCAGCACATATTCAGCACATCAATCAATACTAACACATCAACACAATTCATGGAATTAACATGCTCAAAGTTTCAAGAAGACAAAATCAACAAACATGCCAAGCTTTGCAAATACATGAATTCATGTGTCGAGAAAATGAAGGAATACATCAACCAGTAAGCAAACCACCCTAAACAAGCTTACAAAATGATCATAAAATGATCCATGATGATTATAGCAAGTAAGAGAAGCAAACAAGCTCAAAACAGCCCAAAAATGTCACTCTGCTTCAGTGTTAACCGGTTAACCAAAGCGTTAACCGGTTAACCAACTTAAACCTGCAGCAAATAACACAGAAAACAAACATGTTAACCGGTTAACCAAAGCATTAACCGGTTAACAGTGTGCGAACAACAATAAAACCTGTAGAAAAATTAGTCCAAACCAGCTTATTTCAAATAATCCACCAACAGTCCAGCAACCAATTATGCATGAAATAGTAAGACCGATTCACATTAATCAAACACCATTAGGCTCATGAACATTAACACATAGATCCGATCACAAATCAACCAAACAATTCAAGCAAGACAAGCAAATACACAAGCACGTGGTGGATCTAAGCACAAGCATGCAAATAACCTAAAAACAAAGATAGATCTGGACTTAAACAACCTACAAAGCTGAGATATGCTTTGGTAAATGTTGATCGAGCTGGAAGTGAGGAATCTTGCGGAAAACTTCGAAGATCCGATGCTATTCTTCCCACACAATGCAAAATAAATGCAAGCAAAGGATCTTGATGCAGGAACTTGGCTCCAAAAGCACTTCTAACCACCAAATCAGATCTGAACCAATTAGTGAAACCAGAATATTGATGCAAAGAAGCTATGGATGAAGGTCTAGTTCCAAGATCAACAAACTTTAATGCAAAGTTTTGTGATCTTCAAAGAGGAACTTTGAGTGATTTGGAAATTGGGAGAGAAAATGAGAGAATGGTGAAAGAGTAGTGAAAATTCAGAAAATGAGAAGAGTGAATAATGAGAGAGTTCTTTTTTCTGGTTTGGAGGGAAATGGGATAAATAACCTATAGGTTTGGGGCCCAAAATATTTGGTTTGGAGTCCAAAAAAATGGTTTAGAATTAGCTTAGAAAGATGAATAGGATCTAGCCTTGGAATTAGGCTTGGTAAACCCTCTAGATCCTTCTCCATAATTCCCAATTAATTCAAAATGAATAAAATCAGAAATAATGAAAAAAAATGGAGCCAAAACACATGCTGAACTTGCTGCTGGAATTCAAAATTCGCAGCCGTTAACCGGTTAATCAAAGCGTTAACCGATTAACGCAGGAAAAATTTGAATTTTCCCTTCTTTTGGTGGGAAACTCCAAGAATACCTCTGCGCCAACCATTTCAATCTGATCTTGATTCTCAATCCTTTTAGGGATTTGACCATGACACCAAGCTTGTACAAAAGGTCCTGTGAGCTTCCTGCCAGGTCACCATGCTTTTGACTTTGACTTATAAAAAATCGTGAGTTCCCGGATGACTGATCATATGCCTTATGTTAGAACATGTGAGTATTATGCTTCATTTTTCTATGCAAAATGCTAAGGATATGACATGCTTATGATTATTATGATATGATGATGATGTTGAAAAGAAGAGGGCAAATTTGGGGTGTTACACTTAGCTAACAGTGTGTTTAATGGTTGATCTTTATTTTATTTTTTTGTCTTCTCTATGTCTGTTATCTTTGTTTATTTGTTCCTTTTATTTCTTTTTCTTATTGCTCATTATTATACTTGCTTGTGGGGTTCGAGAATTTTATCACAAGTAAAGCTGCAACCGAGCTTTGGGAAAAGAAGAGGGAAAATCTAGGTTAGAATTTGGTAGTTATTAGTGTTAGTCTCCAAGGACTCTCTCATTGCAAGCCTAGCATGAAAGCTCCCCCAGATAGTTAGACTTTTCGTAGATCTTGTCGCAATGCAGCTAGCCTATCGCATGAACTGATTCATGAAAGGGTTGTGACTCTGGACCCCCTAGAACCAGTTTCAATATTGGTAGTTGTGTAATGTTAGTCTCCAAGGGCTCGCCTTTGTCAGCCTAGCATGAGAACTCCATTCAAGATAGACCTTATCGTCATCATCGTCACAATGCAGCTAACCTGCGACAGGGTGTTAGTACGATAAATGTCTGTGACCTTGAGTTTCATATACCATCACCGTAGAAACTATCATGTGAGTGGGATGTATGGGTAGAGAATGCAGATCCAATCTCTTACAGCCTACCAAATAGGAAGTTTCAAGCTTTTTCAGCTTCCGAGTCTGTTTATGCTTATGATCTTAAGCATCCTTGCATTGCATCCATTCGCATACCATTGCATCTGCATTGCATATCATTTTATTTCCTCAGAGTAAACTCATCCTCGTCCTGTGTCCATAACCTACAGTTGATTTCCCGACACCTACATTGGACTGGAAGTAGTTCTTGATTGATCATAGACCCTGGAGTACAAAAGCAGATTGTGCCAAGGGGAGACTTCGATTTTACAAAGGACCAATTGAACCAACTCATGGATGTTGTGACAGCTTTGACAAGGAGAGGGGATAATGTTCAACGGACTACCGTAACTGAAGTTATCTTTCCACCTCAAGGGAACAACCTTGCTCAACCTCAGCCTGCAAGGATCCCAGTTGAGGCACCTGTCATTCAAGGGCATACCATTATTCAAGATGGTAACTCCTTACCTCACGATGTTGTTGAATACCAAAGCTTTGGGTTCTCTGAGCCGATTTATCAAGGGGCAATCCCAGTGAGAAAGACCAAGAGACCAGATGTCGCTGAGATGACTGAAAAATGTCGGGTGTTGAATAAAAGACTCAAAGTTGTAGAGGGGCAGAATGCTTTTGACCTGGATGCTTTAAACATGTGCTTAGTGTCTGGTTTGGTTATAACTCCGAAATTTGAAGCGCCTAATTTTCAGAAGTACAAAGGGGATAGCTGTCCAAAGCACCAATTGGTGATGTTCTGCTAAAAAATGACCCCATATGCTTTTGACGATAAGTTGATGATTCACAACTTCCGAGACAGTTTGAGTGGGGCACCGTTGAATTGGTACATGGATTTGGAAATAAGTCATATTCAGTCATGGTTAGACCTGGCCAATTCTTTTGTGAAGCAATACCAATACAATTTGGAAGAAACACCCAGGCGCTTTCACTTGAAAGACATATCTCAAGAAACTAATGAGCCTTTCAAAAAGTACGTCCAGAGATGGAAAAAGTTTGTTGACCGTGTTCAACCGCCGCTATTAGAGAAAGAGTTAGTTGACCTGTTTATGGATACTCTGCAGAGCCCGTACTTTGAGAATATGGTAGGCACCGCATCAACAAGTTTCTCTGACCTGGTAAAAATGGGAGAACATATTGAGGTTATTCTCAAAAGTGGAAGAATCCAAAACGCCTCTAGTCTCCAGAGCATTGAGAGTGAATACCTTGCTGATTCACAAGAGGAAGAAGAGGATGTAATTAATGTAGTCATGGCCGATGTCAGGCATTCCTAAGATGCACCAGCAAGACCCTATAGTCCTCCGTCTTTTCTGAAATCACCACTTCGTATGCCTTACTCTCCATGTAGGCAACCAACAATGTTTAGAGTTCCATACCAACAAGCCTGGATTGCTATTCATCCAAGTCAGCAAGCCCAAAGCCGAGGATATCTGAATCAGCATCAGAACCAACATAAGCCTCACAATAATTTGGAAAGAAGGAATGCTCCTCTTCATCTAGTACCTTTATCATACACTCAACTTCTGCAACCTTTGATTCAAAGCTCCTTGGTGGTCCCCAAGTCTCTCAAGCCATTTCCAGAACCGTATCCACCTGAGTATAATCCACACAAGCAATGTGGATATCATGATGAATCAATAGGGCATTCAACTGAAGACTGCAAAGCTTTTCAGGCCAAGGTACAACATTTGATCGATAAGAAGTACATATCCTTTCCAGAAGGAAAACTGTTGGTGCGCGTCAACCTCTCGCCTGAGTGAGTACAAAGACTCTTTGGGGCATCACTTAAAGACAGTAAATCAAGACATTTTCAATTCCCTAAAGCTGGCAATCCTTTGTTTGTTTCAGCATTGTTGTTGTATTTTTATTTGCATGCTGATTTTGCATTTGCTTGTAAGCATTGTTGTTTTTTAAATGGGCAAGATTAATAAAATATTTATGCATATTCTGAATCAATCGATTCGTGTTCACTCATTTTCTTTCATTGTTATGACAAAAAAAACAAAAATTATTTCTCCCATTTATTTACCTTTATCGCATGTAGCTGTTAAGTGAGATATGAACCGTGCTATGTAGTTCAATCTTACTAAGAAGCCACACACTTCTTTCTCAGTTTTAGGCTCAAGAATTTCTTGAATTGCTTTCACCTTTGCAGGGTCAACCTCAATCTCCTTTTCACTTACAATGCAACCCAACAGCTTATCGGAGTGCACTCCGAATGTACACTTGTTCAGGTTCAACCTCAATCTGAACTTCCACATCCTGTCAAACAACTTGGCCAAGTTGACTAAGTGTTATTCCTCAATTGGAGACTTCACAATCATTTCATCCATGTAGACCTCAATCTCATGATGAATCATGTCATGGAAGAGAGTCACCATTGCCCGTTGGTAAGTTGCCCCAACATTCTTCAAACCAAACGACATCATTCTGTAGAAAAATGTTCCCCAATGGGTCATGAATGTAGTTTTCTCCATATCATCTAGCGACATTTTGATCTGGTTGTAGCCCGAAAAGCCATCTATGAAGGAAAACACCAAAAATTGAGTTGTATTGTCAAGTATCACATCAATGTGAGGCAACGGGAAGTAGTCCTTGGGACTAGCTCTGTTTAAGTCTTGATAGTCCACACACATCTGAACTTAGCCATCTTTCTTCGGTACCGGCACGATATTGGCAACCCACGATGGATAACTCGTAACAACCAAGAATCCAGCATCAAACTATTTTTGAACCTCTTCCTTGATCTGTATTAACATGTCAGGTCGAGTTCTTCGCAACTTCTACTTTACTGGTGGGCAGTCTTCTTAGAGCGGTAGCTTATGTACTACGATATCAATATCGAGCCCTGGCATGTCCTGGTAAGATCAGGCGAAGACGTAAACATATTCACGGAGCATGTCAATCAATTGTCCCTTCACAGATTCTTCTAAAGCAACCCCGATTTTAACTTCTTTCTTCACCTCTTCGGTGCCCAGGTTTACAATTTCAATAACATCCTCATGTGGATGAATCTCCCTCTCCTCTTGTTTCAACAATCTGACTAAATCTTCGGGTAATTCATAATCTTCCGTACTGTCCTCGTCGGCTTGGTAAATCGGATTGTCTAAGTCATAGCGAGCCATATCAAGATCGTTATCGATGAGACCCATTAGGGTATATCTGCATGAATGATGATCCATGCTAGATTTTAGAAAGAGTGGTGGAGACATGAAAAATGAAAAATGCACATTGCCATTTATTGTGTAAAAGCATAAATGAAAGACATGGAACACTATGAATGAATGCAAAAACGTCCATTTTATTGATGATTAATATTGAAAATTGAAACAATGAAGCCCTTATAATGAGCCACTATGCCTTGGGCAAGACATAGAGATTTCATACAAGAATAAAACACAAAACAATTACTCTTAGTGCTGGGTGTAATACCTCAAAATTTGCCCTAATATTTATTCCCTCTACTGGCTTATCGTTTCGCATTCATCTGCATTCCCCATTAGATCATAATATCCATCATCATGCAATTGCATTTTATTCCTCATGCATGAGATCAATGTCATATGAGAGTGGGGTTCTGTACCCCATCCATATCTTTCAGATGGACTCGAGGTTTTGGTTATGTGGCTAACAACGTCTGTTTGTATTCTCGCTTCCTGATTAGGGTTTATTTCCCTAATTAAGTAATACTTGATAAGGTTTCCTTGCGGAATTTGTTCATAAGTGATCTTTTCGTTCAAGTAATTCCATCACTACTTGAGACACAATTTATGGAAGATCATAAGGCATACGGAGCTAATTAGGTTTTCATGGCAAAGGAATGTTGGGTCGTGGTACAAGTTGGGTCGTAGTACGAGAGGTCAAGTTACAGATCCTTATGATAATCAGGGTATTGTGGTCCTCTTTTCGATGCGTTGTCTGTAATACGAGTAAATGAGGTTTGGATTTGAAAGTTGACTGAAGATCGAGGATCCTTTGAAGACATAAGTTTGATTTTGATTAGGAGTTTAAGTTGGGTTAAATGTGTTGAGATTGGTTGCACGAATTACTTGGATTTCAATATTTCTTTCCTTTCACGTTAATATTCATATTTTGTCCACTATCCAAATTAAGTCCATAAACTTTTTTAGTTCATTATCCGCGATAAATGTAATTCAAGCCTAATCCCCACTTAGGATCCATTTCAAGTCTCATTTGTTTAATCTAATATCCAAGTGTCTAGCTCCAATTTTAAGCGTCCAATTTTATTCTGATTTCACTTGTCCATTGTTATAGCCAATTAACAACTGTATTCCGAAGTTACATTTTATCCGTAATTCTTTGTGTCGAGTTTAGAATTCATTAATTAATAACCATATCCCAGTTTCTTTTTTTTGTTTGTCACTAATAGGAGAAGGTTCAGTGTGCTTGTTTGAAATATTGAAAGGACTTGAGTTTGCCGAATTGTGATTGCCACCAGAACTCATTAATGACTGTAAGGGTATTCGTTCCACTCTCTTTTTTCTCAATCCTGCAGTATCATGACACTCCAGAGGCTTCCTCTCTGACTGCCATTGTTGGGCTACCCTTTGACATTCACTCAATGGAATTCAATACAAAACAATAAATATTTCTAATTGTCTCAATGGAATTCAATACAAAACAATAAATATTTCTAATTGTCTCAATGAAATTCAATACAAACATATAACAGAATTTTTTACAGCAATTTGAGTAATCAATAATGCATCGGAAATTCAGTTACAATTTTACACCATAAAAACCAAGGTCTGTCACAGAAAGTCTGGTAGAATTCCAGAAAATAACATATCAGTGAAAAGAAGAATCCTAACAAAGGGGGAAAGGAGCTTCAAATCAAGGCGGGTGATATACACAAACTGTTACACAATCTCAGGATATAACTGAACAGAAACAAAATTCAGAGGAGAGGCTCCAACAAACTTCAACACAAACTCCATTCACCTTGATCAACTTTTGAGAATAAGGCAGAACTTCTGAATAATTTCATTGGATCGACCTTCATCGAATCAACCACCCTCATCAATCTTTATCTCCATAATCTCCATCATTCACTTCTGAAAATTCTGCAATCTCGCTCAGCTACAATCTGCATCTTCAACCTCACATTTTCGACTTTCGATCTTCACCCTTTATTCTTTCGCAAATCAGCATGCTACCTACACCAGAAGAATTTCACAACAAAAAGAAACTCAGGAAAAGTTCCACAAAAAAAAACAGTTGCAATTATAACTGAATTTCAACAAACTTTCAACTGATTCTAACAGAATCATAACAAATTTTACCTGGAGAATTCTAGAACAATCCTTGATCTTCAGCTATAAAACAGAACCAACCTCTCCATTTTGGAGGTTCAGCATTCATTCATCTCATCACCATTCTCCTTCACTGTTCTGTTTCTTCTTCTTCAATCCTCCCTCTTCATCAAACCTGATTCTATCATCATTCTTTATCAGATCCTCACCAACTTCCCAAAATCTTCATCAATTTTGGGCTGGTATCATTTCTCCGTCAATATTTCATAATCATCTTCATCAATGGCGCACCTCTAAGCGAATCAAGGTCAAAGAACCGCGGTAGCCTCAATAGATAAAATTGAATCCTGCGAGCTTCACTCAATCTGCAGCTTCATCAATCTATCATCATCACACACGGATCTTTCGGGCCGAATCCATCACCTTCTTCGATCGAAACCAAGCCTTGTGGATTTCCATCACCGATTGAGAAAACTAGGGTTGCACATCCCAATATCAGGGTATTAACCGAGCAAGTTCATCATCAACAGCTCTGTATCGGCGAAATAACAGGGAACGATAATTTCACCTGGATATCGATATTCATCCTGTTGAGCTTCAACCACCGACACTTGAACAGTTCCTCATTGGATTCGCTCGTCCGCGGCTCACGATCGTCTTCACAGAGTCTTCAATAAGCCGTGGCAAGCCAGGACATACCCGAACACCGTAATCGTTCGAACTGAACAAAACCATCACCTCCACGGATCTTTTCGCTTTCGAATCGAATCTCTCAACAACATCCGCGTCACGGAAACTTGGCTCTCGTCGATTGAAGGTACGCCGTCACGAATTTAGGTTTTGGAGTGAATAAGCCGTTCATGTTAAGAGAATCAGTTTAGGATTGTTGTTGATTTTTGGGATATGGAATTGATAAAGGATGAGGATTATTTAGAGAAGAAGAAGATTAAGTTAGGAAAAAAGGAAAGGGGAACGAAGTTGAAGAGGATGATTTTCGGCGATTTGAATTTGAGGGGTTTTGGGTTAGGTATTGATGAGTGTATGGTGTGCGGTGGTGGTTTTTGGGGAAGAAGAAGGAGTGTACGGCCGCGGCGTGAAGAGAATGACGAGGAGAAGGGTGGCCGCCGCAGAGAAGAGGGCTTAGGGTTTCTCCATCTTTGTTCTTATGTGTTTATACATTTGATTTTAATTATTAGTTTTAATGTAAATTAAGGGTACTTGAAAAGATTAGGGAGAATAATTCACAATTAAACCCAATTAATTAGCATTGAAGTTTGGTAACCAGTGATCACGTTTTTATTAATTTTAAATTTTCAAATTCCATGCATTCTTGAAGATAAGGATAAGGATTTGTTTTTGTTGTTGCTATTTGCACCCATTCTAAAGCCCGTAATCAAAAATAACTAAGGAAAAAGAGATTCCAGCACCCCCTGGCTTCCGTGCAAACTGGGCCTGTTTCCTTTGCTTTTCGCACCCACCGTATTAAGCCCATTTAGAAAAATACATAAAACAAATGCTTTCCGCACCCCTTCTCATTGCAGCGCCTCTGGGCTTAGGAATTCGCTAGTGACACCCCCATTTTAGGCCCATTTCGAAAATTACTAGGAAGAATATGTTTCTAGCACCCCCCTGCCATTTTTTAATTGTTAGTTTTTTTAAGTTCTATATAATTAGAAAATAATGCAAATAAAAATAGAAAAGTCATAAAAAATTCCCAAAAAAATTCAAGTATATTTTAATTCATATTAGAATTGATTAGAATTTGATTTTTCTATTTTTTTGCTTTATTTTTGGTTTTAGATTGAATTTTTCATGTAGATGTTTCTTATTGAATTTTCTTCAATTGTCCATGATTTTGTTCATTTTATTTTTTAACTTTCCAGTAATTTTTTTTGACCATTCTTTTTACTGTAGTTAGATGACTCATAATAGTACTTAGATTAATTTTTATGGAATTTTAAAATCATTTTATCTTAGGTTTTAGAAGCTAAATCCTTAGAGATTAGAGGTTAATTTTTAGGCGTAAATAAGCAATTTTTAGGCCTAGTTAAATTCTGAATTTTTAGGATTTTTTTTGACACAATGTTATGTGTAGTTTTAGGACTCTATAAAATTAATTCCAAAATTTTTCCAGGACCTTTACTATTTTTTAGGATATTAACCTTTAGGCTTTGTTACATATGATTTCCATTTAGTTTAGGCTAGGATATTAAATTCCATTTAAAAATAGCTTAAGTAGATTTAATTTTAGAATTTAATAGTGATTTAGATTAGTTTAGATGTTTTTTAGAAGAAAATGCTAAGTAGGACTTTAGTTTAGAATTTAGGCTTAAGTTTCATTTTAATTAGGATTAGAATAAATAGGACTATTTTTCATGCCTTTAAATGTTTTGTTTAGAATTTTATTTCTTAATCCAATTTTAATATTTTTGCCTTATTATTTGAATTTCTCACTTGTATAAGTTCCCTTTGGCTTTAGAATCGACTTATCTTCCTTAGGAAGTAAGTCGTATTCTAATAGTTCTAAGTCCTTTTCTCATTAGGATTAGAAAACCTCATTAACCATAGGACATCATTTGTAAATAAACGAAAATTAGGGTTGTGTCTTAGTTCCCATTAGATTTTGCCTTTTTGCAATTTGAGTCATTCTCTTCTCATCTTCAAACAAAATCCAAAAACACTTAACAAATAAATGAAAGGATCCTTTGTGTATAGCCTTATTCCATGAAGCACTTGCATTCATTCCATCTTGGAGTGGTGTAAGCTCGTCTATCATGATTCACAAGTCTCATCAAGGGATTGTTTCATAACACAAACAAATTCAAAACACTTCTTTTAAAAGACAAAAAACAAATAACAAGCGACTATCCTGCGGGAACTTCTCATCCCATCTCATTCACTCACGACGCGAACTCGCGACGACTTGTCTCATTTGCAAGACGGTAAACGCACTCGTACCAGACGAGCCTGCAACACCTGAGCATAGACATACGCAGTTCCAGCTGTAAAAAACACAAACAAATTGTTCCCGCCTAGGTTAGGCGAACTACGTCGACTTTGATCCTCATTATCCCGATGAGGTACGTAGGCAGCGGGGTAGGGCCCGTTCGAGCACATTCTTTATTTTCCCTACATTTTCCCCTTTTTATTTCCATTTTGTCAATTCCAATTTCATTTCTCATTCCAATTTCCAGTTAGCGGTTTTATTCAGCAGCAGTTTATTTTCTCACCCTTTGAAACAAAACAAGCAAGCGTGGATCCCGTCGGGTACGACGGACGATCTGGGGTGCTAATACCTTCCCAGTTCGTAACTGACTCCCGAACTCAGATCTTTGGTTCTCAGGACCTTGTCCTTTCCTTCTTCCTCAGGTTTGTGCAACATTACCTTTCCCATTCTTTCGGGATAAAAATGTATGGCTGGCGACTCTGACCTTTCCGCGCCACTTTCGCGTTTGTACTAGGATGAAAATCCCGGGAGCGACAGCTAGCGACTCTGCTGGGGACATATACCTGATTCTTCCGGTTTCCCTTGTAGAGTCAATCCTAGCGCCTGCTTGGTTTTGTTTCTTTGGGTGTATATTTGTTTGTTGCTGTGTGCTTTAGTTTAGCTTTACTGTTTTATTTACAGTTTTACTTTACAGCTTTACTTTATCGCATTTATTTACCGCTTTTAGTATTTTATTTTCCATGCATCATATTATACTGGACTGTATGGCTGTGCTGGTTTTCATTTTTTCTGTGGGATGGGGTTACTGTGAGATGAGCTCGTAACCGGGGCTCGAGTGCACCCTAGGACTTAGAGTGGTTCCACTTTGGCTTCATGGCATCTTGCTATGTTAGTAGTAGTGAGTTCCACACCTTGACTTGTGACCTTCTCGGGAATGTATTGATACCAGAATCTTTCTGGGTTAATGCGCTACCTTGATAGTTATGTGCAGTTAGGGGACCGATCATTGAGAACCTTTGTGGAAACATCCCTCTCCAGTGATGACAGTGGCAGACCACATTTGTTGGCAAACCCACTCGCATCCGAGGGCCCACTGGGGACTCGCATAGGATGGCCTGGTTCTCTCATAGGAATTCAGTTAAAGCAAACTGATCGTATGATGATAGTATTGTACCCTTCGGGATGAATGTACTATTGTTTCTCGACTCAGTGCTTGAAGCTGGAGACTTGTGAGGGATGCTTGTTCTTTCCGGACTCAACTAAGACCTCCCTGAGTAGTACATAATGCCAAACCGATTCCCTGATTTGGTCATGAGCCATTTCTCGGAAATGGTGAACGTATTATTGCTATTCGGCTTTGAGAGTCCGTGATGTTGACCCGAGTAGCACACCCGTGAGATTGGGAGGGGTTTACAGGTTTGCAGGAACCCTAATACTTTCAGCATACCCACTTTGCCTTTGGTTCAGTTTTGTGATCTGGATTTTTGATATGGATCCCGGATCAGAGGGATGATTATTGTGATATATGGATTTTGAGACCTTACACCGACACCTGATTACTTGATTGGCACATCACAGACACTTCACTGATCACATGCCTTGTCTTGCATAAGCATCATATCATCATTGATCATTTTGTGTCCTTTTATTCTCAGGGTTCATTACCTCCTAGGTCCTGGTCATATTTGTTACTTCATCATGGAGATTCCGAGGAAGAGAAATGTTCATTATACCTTCCCGCAGCCGGAGACAGAGAGTGTTCAGGGTTTGATTAGCTTGATGGGTGAACGAGTCCTTGATGATTTCAGGAAAGAGTTTGGCAAGATACTGGATTATGTGAGCAAGCCCACAGTCGAACAGAGAGATAGCTTGCATTCTTTGTTACAGTTCTATGATCCGCAACTGAGGGTCTTTGTCTTCCCTGATTACATCCTGGCACCTACATTACAGGAGGTTTCTAGCATGCTGAATATTCCTGTTAAGGAGGGTATACCTTATTATGTTTCAGAGAGGATCCCTTCTCATGAGGATATCACTATTGCCTGTCATTTGAGTATGCTCAGACTCAAGATGGGATTAGAGGCTGGCCAAAGTAAAGGGATCCCTTTGGACTTTCTTATTGCAGAGGCACATGTCATGGCATCAGGAAAGAAGTGGGCAGACTTCAAAGCACTGTTAGCCATGATAGTATATGGAATCAGTTTATTTCCAGGAGAGAAAGGGCTAATTAGCATGGAGGCCATCACCATCTTCGTCAAGAGAAATCCTGTTCCTACATTGCTAGCTGACTTTTATTATGGGGTTCACCACAGAAATGAAAAAAGGAAGGGACATGTGAACTGTTGTGCTCCCTTATTTGCTGATTGGTTTGTAAGGCAACTCCCCAAATCAGGACCCTTTCAGGATTTGAAACAATCTTGGAAGTGGTCCAAGAGATTAATGGGCTTAACCTCAGCTGACATAGCTTAGGGATGCAACAGAGATTTGGTGGGCAAAGAAATGTTGGTTAGTTGTGGTAGCTTTCCAAATGTGCCTTTGATGGGAAGGAAAGGTGGGATTAGCTACAATCCTATTTTGTCCAGGAAACAGTTCGGCTATCCTTTAAGAGATGTACCTTTGATCGACGATGCAAATGAGTCCTTATATTTTCCAGCAGAGGGAAACTCCAAGATGAGCATACTAGCATCCCAAGCTTGGGAAGTTAGGGTGATGAAAGGGAAGAAAGACTTTGGAAGAGTGGATCCTAATACTTATGATCCTTTTGCCAGCTGGTTGGAGGATCGTGTGAAGACTCATCTTCTACCATTTTCTAGAGAGACACCTCTCTACCCTAAAGAGGTAGCGCCAAGGACTTCAGTACCTTTGGAAGATTACCAAAAGTTGGAAGCTTTGGTCAAGAAGCTTAGGGTTGAGAATCAAGAGGCTCATAATTCTTGTCAGAAACTGATGATTCAAAACCGTCAGTTAGAAGATAGAGCTGCACAAGCCGAGGAAACAGTTCGTCTCAAGCAGAAGGACTTTGAAGAAAGAGAGCTCTACTTCAGGAAAAGGGGGTTAGCTGAGACTCACAAGAAGGCCCAGCGGCGAAGAGAGAAGAAAGATCTGAGTGAAGCCAATGAAGCTGTTACCTTATGGTAAGAAAAATGGGCCGACCATTTGAAGAAGCAAAAGGAGTTAGACGCCAAGCATGAGCTGGAAATCAAAAGTCTTCAGGATTCTTTTGATGGGCAGAAAGAACTCCTCAGGAAGGCTTATCATCAAGAGAAGGGCCGTCTCCAACTCTTAGCCGAAAGTCAACAAGCATTGAAGGAAGCTCAAAAGGAAATTGAAGACTTGAAGTTGAAAGCTGATGTGAAGAGGTCAAAGGCCGAGTCGAGTCAAAGCAAAGAGAATGAGACAGCAAGATATAGAGTTACACGCTTCTTCTGATACGAGGGACCTCCTCATCCGGAGACTCATCCAGGAGCCTGATCATCCATATGTAGTTCAGCTGTTCCAGAACGTCAAGCGCCTTAGCTGGAGATTGCAAGATATAGAGTTCCCTAGGGTTTAATTTCATGCTATTGTACTTGAATTACCCACAGGCTTGTTGTGGGATTCCTTATGTTTGATGTACTTTTGTTGTTATTGTGATTGGCACCCTTCGGGGACTTTGTATTTTCAAACTCCAGTTTATATGATTGATTTGTTCTGAATTTCTTGTTCGTAATTTGTTGCACCGACACGGGGTAATGGGCACCAATTCTCCACAGCCGTCATTATATTTGAATATTACTTGGGTTTTCTTCCCAATTCTTATCTTCTTAATGCCAGGACCGGAAACGGGGAAAGACTTGTGAATAAAAGGAACACATTGCATTGCATACGCATCATTCGCATTTTGTCTTTGTCTTTGCAGGTTTTTCTTCAGGATGCTTAATTTATCTATGTTTCAGGCAAAGATTGCGAGAGCTGCCAAGACCCGGAATCTCCGACAAGATATCCCTCATCGGTACGCGACCCGCAGCAATCAAAGAACAGCAATGGACGCCATGCAGACAGAGATCAATGAAGTCCGTACCAAGATGGCAGAATTCATGACCCTAATGCAAGGGATTCCCCAAGGGTAACAAGAGCTGAGAAACGCAATTCAAGGGTTAAGTCCTCGTAATACTAATGCTCAAGCGACCACTTCTGGAGGGTTAGGGGCTCCTCCCAACACCAACAATGGCCCAGGTGGACCTCATGTTCCAGACCCAGCTATGGCAACGTTCGTTCCTGTGCACGACAGGCAGGAGGACCAATTCCAGTATTTCAACAATGACATGGGTTTCGGCGGTGATGGAAATCTTAATGACTTCTTGGTGCTTGCAGAGAAGCTCAAGGCCCTCGAGTGTAGAGACACTTTAGGGATTGATGTGTCGGATATGGGTTTAGTACCTGGGGTGGTCATTCCACACAAGTTCAGACCACCAGCTTTTGATAAATACAACGACAGCTCCTTCCCGAAAACTCACCTACAGGCCTTCTACCGGAAGATCGCGGCCCACACGCAAGACGAAAAACTTTGGATGTACTACTTCCAGGATAGTCTCTCCGGAGGATCCTTGGAGTGGTACATGAAGCTGGAGAGGAGCACTATTAGAAGCTGGAAGGATTTGGGAGAAGCTTTCCTCAGGCAATATCAGTACAACATTGACATGGCACCCAGCCGCACTCAGCTTCAGAGCTTGACGCAGAGGAGCTCGGAGAGCTTCAAAGATTATGCACAGAGGTGGCGTGAAGTAGCCGCTCGAGTGCAGCCACCTTTATTGGAGAGAGAGATGGTCGACCTTTTCCTGAATACTCTCCCAGGGCATTTCATGGAAAGGCTGGCTAGTTATTCCTCGAGTGGTTTTTCGGACATTATCTTGACTGGAGAAAGAATTGAAAGCTGGCTCAAGCAGGGGAAAATTTAGAATGGAGGCGCTTCAGGGTCTGGTATCAAGAAACCCTTTGTGAAAAGGAGGGAAGGAGAAACAGGTGCAGTGTACGCACAGAGAGGAGTGATTAACCAAGGATATTATCAGCAAGTGGCCCCTGTCACTATTTCAACTCTGCCCGTTCAACAGCAGGTCCAACCTCCACAGCCTCCGTGCTCACAAGGGTATCAGCCAAGTGCCCCTCGTCCATACTACCCTCAGAGGCCGAAGGATAGGAATTTTAAAGCTCCACCGATGTCTTACTCGCAGCTTTTGAAGAATCTCTTACAGCTTCAGATGATTCAACTCCGAACTTTGTAACCGCCGAAGCCAGGCCAGATTCCTGAGGGTTATGACCTAAATGCTAGATGTGAATTTCATTCCGGAGCTCCCGGCCATACTACTGAGAACTGCAAAGCATTGAAGCATGTCGTTCAGGATTTATTGGACACTAAGGCGATCAACTTTGCTCCCTCTCCTAATATGCTTCAGAATCCCATGCCTCCTCACAGGGGTACGGTTGGTGCAATTGATGAAGGGGAGAACCTGAATTTGGTGGGTGATGTTGATGACTTGCAGACCTCATTGGTTGCTATCAAGGTTTGCTTGTTGAAGAAAGGTATCTTCCCTGGATGCGAGGAAGATTGTCCGGAATGTGCTGAAGCTACAAACGGTTGTAAGCGGTTGAAGGCCGGAATCCAAGGCATGATTGATGAAGGAGTGCTGCAATTTGACAAGATTGTAAAATAAAGTGAAGTATCCACAGTAACTATCTTTTATGACCCATCTCAAGTTCCTTCACGGGCCAGAGCGGCACCAATAACCATTACCACTGCTGGACCTATAATGTACCAAAGTGACAGAGCTGTTCCTTGGAATTATGGTGGTGAAGTGTACTGCAATGGCCAGAGGCAAGAGTTGGCCACGACTAGTATAACCCCAGCTCAAGTAGAAAATGTTGGAGTAGGGGGTTTTACTCGAAGTGGAAGGTTGTTTGCGCCGGAAACACTGAGAAACAATGTGATACCACCCAGAGATACTGCCGAAGCCCAAGCTAGAGCAAGAGGGAAGCAACCAGTAGTTGTCAATGATCCAACGCCATCAACTGATCCAGACCTCACCTTTGATAAAGAAGCTGAAGAATTCCTGAGGATCATCAAGAAGAGTGACTACAAGATTGTGGACCATCTGCAACAGACGCCGTTGAAGATTTCCATCTTGTCCTTGCTCATGTGTTCTGACTCCCACAGGAAAGCTCTCCTAAATATTCCGAACAAGGCATACGTGCCTCAGGATATTTCCATAAATCAGTTAGAAGCGGTGGTGTCCAGCGTCAACGCCAGTCACAGATTGGGTTTCACAGACTTGGATTTGACTTCTGATGGGCGTGCTAATAATCGGGCATTGCATATCTCTCTGGAATGTAAGGGTGCAGTACTCTCCCACGTGTTGGTAGATACTGGATCATCTTTGAACGTTTTGCCCGAGAAAGCGCTGATGAAGTTGGACTATGATGGAGTGGTTCTAAAGCCCAGTGATCTAGTAGTTCGAGCATTTGATGGGTCGAGAAGATCGGTGTTTGGAAAGGTGGAGTTACCTATCAAGGTAGGTCCACAGATCTTCAATACCACGTTCTACGTGATGGATATACAACCTGCATATAGCTGTTTACTCGGGAGACCTTGGATACATTCGGCAGGAGCGGTATCGTCTACACTCCATCAGAAGCTAAAGTTTGTCTGGGAGGGTCAAATTGTGATTGTCAGTGGGGAAGAAGATATCTTTGTTAGTCATCTAGCTTCATTAAATATGTGGAGATGGATGGCGAAATAGTCGAGACCCCATGTCAGGCTTTTGAGCCCTTGAAGTCTGAGCAAGAATCCGCAGTAGCAACTTCTCCTGAAGTACCGAAGAAGGAGGTTTCCATAGCCTCTTATAAACAAGCGCTTGGATTGGTAGAATCTGGAATACGAGAAGGCTGGGGCAGTCCGGTAGAAGTGCCAGAGAAGAAAGACATGTTCGGGATTGGCTATCACCCTGGAAGATCTTCATATGAAGCAAGCGCTAAAGGTTGTCAGAGCCCGGTCACTTTCACAAGTGCGGGAGTGGTAGACTACGGAAACATCAGTGCGGTACAGGATGACGCTGTCGATAGTGATTGTGACTTAGATGAATGGATCAAGCCTGCCGCTCCAGGAACTCACCTTAGCAACTGGACATCGGAAAGGCTTATTTCGGTCACCTCTTTCGAAGAGTAATAATGTTTTGTTTTTGTTTTTCCTGTACTAAGCACTATGTCTTGCCCGAGGCATAGTGGCTCTTTGTAAGGGTTCATTTGTTCATTAACACAATCATAAATAAAATTGACGTTTCACATTCATTCATGTTGTTCTCTGTCTTTCGTTTTTTTTTACTTTTGTTTTTCAAAAAGAAAGAAAAGTTTTAAAATGGAAATGTTTCTCATTTTCTCAAGTTGTTGCTAAAGCCTTGCATGAATCACCATTCATGCAGGTGCTCGTCATCGGATCTTATCAATGACGACCCTGTTATGGCTGAGTATGACTTCGAAAATCCAATTTATCAAGCCGATGAGGAAGGTGAAGAGGATTGTGATCTACCCGAAGAATTGGCCAGACTGCTTAAACAGGAGGAGAAGATGATTCAGCCGCACGAAGAAGATGTCGAAGTAATAAACCTGGGTACTGAAGAAGACAAGAAAGAAGTCAAGATTGGAGCTGCATTAGAAGAATCTGTCAAGACTCGTTTGATGGCTATGCTTCGAGAATATGTTGACGTCTTCACGTGGTCCTACCAAGATATGCCGGGTTTAGACACTGACGTTGTGGTACACAAGCTACCTCTCAGAGAAGATTGTCCTCCGGTAAAACAGAAGTTGAGGCGCACGTGTCCAGACATGGCAATTAAAATAAAAGAAGAAGTGCAAAAACAGTTTGATGTTGGCTTCCTTGCCGTGACCAGTTATCCTCCGTGGGTCGCTAACATTGTGCCGGTTCCCAAAAAAGATGGCAAAGTCAGAATGTGTGTGGACTACAGGGATTTGAATAGGGCTAGACCCAAAGATGATTTCCCTCTACCTCACATAGATGTAGGATCAAGCGCTTACCACTGCACTAAAAGCAATTGCTGTTAGTGAAGGCGCAACTTTATTTCCTTATAGTATAGAGTCTTTCAAGGGGCTGCGCCTATTAAGCGCCATGGGTTGGGATGTTAAGCCCATCGAATCCCTAAGGGTGACGCTGAATTAATAAATCCAACAATCTCCCCCCCAGTGTCAGCCGGGGGGATTCGAACCCATGACCGGGCTCTGATACCACTTGTAGGATCAAGCGCTTACCACTGCACTAAAAGCAATTGCTGTTAGTGAAGGCGCAACTTTATTTCCTTATAGTATAGAGTCTTTCAAGGGGCTGCGCCTATTAAGCGCCATGGGTTGGGATGTTAAGCCCATCGAATCCCTAAGGGTGACGCTGAATTAATAAATCCAACAATAGATGTACTTGTCGATAATACTGCCCAATTTTCCGTGTTCTCCTTCATGGACGGATTCTCAGGCTATAATCAGATCAAGATGGCTCCAGAAGACATGGAAAAGACAACTTTCATCACTCCTTGGGGCACATTCTGTTATAAGGTTATGCCATTTGGTTTAAAGAATGCAGGAGCTACCTATCAACGGGCAATGGTGACGTTGTTTCACGACATGATCCATCATGAAATTGAGGTTTATGTTGATGACATGATAGCAAAATCCCAGACAGAGGAAGAGCACTTGGTTAACCTAGCAAAATTGTTTGACAGGCTCCAGAAGTTCAGACTGAGGTTGAATCCGAATAAGTGTACCTTCGGGGTTCGTTCTGGCAAGTTACTCGGCTTCATTGTTAGTGAACGAGGAATTGAGGTTGATCCAGCCAAGGTGAATGCTATCCAAGAAATGCCTGAGCCGAAGACTGAAAAGCAAGTGCGTGGTTTCTTAGGGAGACTAAACTACATTGCACGGTTTATTTCTCACCTAACGGCCACGTGTGAGCCCATCTTTAAGCTTCTGAGGAAGAATCAGGCCATTAAATGGAACGAAGATTGTCAGCAAGCCTTCGACCGAATCAAAGAATATTTGTTAGAACCACCAATTCTTATGCCTCCAGTGCCAGGGAGACCTCTGATTATGTATCTTACTGTGCTTGAAGGATCGATGGGATGTGTGCTGGGTCAGCAGGACGAGTCTGGTCTAAAAGAGCACGCCATTTATTACCTTAGCAAAAAGTTTACCGATTGTGAGACGCGATACTCACTACTCGAGAAAACTTGCTGCGCTTTGGCATGGGCTGCTCGCCGACTAAGACAGTACATGCTGACTCACACTACTCTCTTAATTTCCAAGATGGATCCTGTGAAATAAATCTTTGAGAAGCCGGCTTTGACAGGAAGGGTGGCCCGTTGGCAGATGATACTAACGGAGTATGACATACAATGCACTTCGCAAAAGGCAATCAAGGGGAGTGTGTTGTCAGAATACTTGGCCCAGCAACCGATCGATGATTATCAACCCATGAGGTTTGAGTTTCCGGATGAGGACATCATGTTCCTCAAGTATAAAGACTACGAAGAACCACTTCCGGAGGAGGGGCCCGACCCTGAATCCAGATGGAAGTTGATGTTTGACGGGGCTGTGAACATGAATGGGAGTGGAGTAGGTGCTGTTATTATCTCGCCAGAAGGGGTCCACACCCCTTTAGCCGCTCGGTTGACTTTCAAATGCACTAACAATGAGGCGGAGTATGAAGCTTGTATCATGGGGATCGAAGAGGCAATAGACTTGCGAGTCAAGAACCTTGAGATCTTCGGAGATTCTGCTTTGGTGGTAAATCAAGTCAACGGCAAATGGCTGGTTCATCAAGCTCGTTTGATCCCCTACAGAGATTATGTCAGGAGGCTGTTGTCGCTCCCAAAAGATGAGACTGGGCTCAAATGAGGTACAGACGCGAACGGTCGGCGAGAGGAGGGTGTGAGAACACACAGCAGGGGACTCACAGGAAAAGAAAGAGTCGCCAGCTAGGCATTTTTATCCCGGAGGAAAGGTAATGCTGCATAAACCTAGAAAGATACGGATAAGACGGTTGCGAACCAGAGAGACTGAGAAAGGGGGTTGGTTACAACCTGGGAAGGTATTAGCACCCAGATTGTCCGCTGTACTCGACGGGATCCACGCTTAAAAGATTTGTGTTTTAAAGGGGTAGTGTCAGTGCAATCTGTGTGTAAAAGAGCTGGAAAAGGATGTATGAGTGTCAGTGCAAGAAAAGTGTGAAGTGTGATATATACAGTGTCAGTGTAAGGACAGGAATGAAGTGCTCAGGAGTATGAGGCTTAAAGAATAAAGCTGGAAAGAGGGGGAATATTCAGAGACTTTTGTTCGATAACTGTTAAGTTATGCCTACGTATCCTCTCGTGCAATGAGGAAGTCAGAACACCGTAGTTCGACCCAAAGAGACTGAAAGATGAATTGACTGTGAACTGCTTACTTGTCAATGCTCAAGTGTATGACCTGTCTGGCTCAGGTGAAAACTGTCTTGCATTAGACGGAAGAAGCAAGTTCTCGTTTGAGAGTGAATGAGATGAGAAAAGAATTCCCGAAGGAAAGACGCTTATTGTTTGTTTTTGAGTTTTCAGTCTTTTATTGCTTTTGAAAGTTTGTCATAAGTTAATGAGCTTAAGCCTAAACCAATGGATTTAGTAAACTCATCACATCTTCCCTCTGATTAGGGGTAATGAGAATACCTTAAGTGTGAAGTCAGCTTCTCACACTTAATCACATTTGATGCAGGATTAAGATCATTAACCTACTTGTGATTATTTAAATGTTTTTGTTGTTTTTGTTTAGTGTTGAGTAATGAGGTTAAGCCATAATCAAGGATTAAACAGACTCATTACACCATCCTAATAGAAGGATAATAGATGAGAATGTTTAAGCTGAGGAAAACTCCTCAACTTAATCCATGATTAGGGATTAACCTCATGACAAAACAAAGCCTTTATTAGATGGATTTTAGTTAATGATATGATGATAAAGTGATTTTTATGGTTTGTAAGACAACTTGAGGGGGACTTGTCCATTAACACTAGGGTTAGTCCTTCTTAACCAATTAAGGAAGAATTAGAACCCTAATGCAAGGCCCAAGTTACAAGTATGATGTCTTGATGATTATTAAGTGGATTGATTAAAGGAGTTAAACACATTAAGGGTTTAACACTTAGGATTAAAGTTATACATTCCATCCTAATAGAAGGATGCAGGCATAAACTTAATCACAAAGCCTTAAAGCCTTTAGGGTTTAGTCCCTGATTATGAGATGAGAAGAGAGGACTCAAAAGAGACACAAAGGTAAAACTAAGAGGGGAGACTAATCAAAACCCTAATCATTTTCATGCTTGGTTGTTCCTAAGGTTTGTGAGGTTTAACAGGAAAGATCTTCAAAGGAATCACCAGGAAGCAGATGAATGGAGCAAAGGAAGCAAAGCAACTTGCTTCATTTAAGAAGACAAGTCACTTGAGGAAAGAAAGTGGGAAGAAGAAGAATGAGCAAGCTCAAACTCAAACACATACAAAAAATGCAGCAAGGATGCATAAAAGAGATGAAGAGAAGTTATGAGAAGTGAAGGCAAATTCACTTCTCAAAGTCACTTACCACCTGAAAAGTTAGTGAAAGGGATGCAATGCAATGCAAAATGAAATGAAATGGCATGATGAGAAACAAAACCAGAAGCACATACATGATGCTAATGATGCTATGAGATGCTACAAACATGAAACAACACATGGGGATGATCATACAAGCTTATGAATGCAAATGAAGCAAGTTAAGACACATGAACATACATGAAAAGTTATGACATGCAAATGGCATACAACATGGCAAATGCAAGATGCAATGATCAAACATGCTTCTAATATGTCTTAAGATGTCCAATGAATCAAAAGAATGCATAAAATGCTATGGCAAGTCAAAGTATGAATGCAAATGCAAGATGGATGCATATGGAAGCCCAAATTAGGGTTTATGATCAAAGCATCAAACACAAACCAAAATCAGAAGCAAACATCAAGATAAAAAATTGAAAATGAATTCAAAGGATCCCTAATCCTATACTAACTCACTGCCCAAAGGAGAAGTTCCAACTCTTAACCTAATTCAAGTTATGATTTTTCTAAGTTTTATAGGGTTTTAGGGTTCCTTAACAAGAAAATTATCAAACAAATTGAAAATGAAAGATCAAATCATGGCCATTTAATCTTACAAACTACATGCTAAACACAATGCAATGCAAAAAGAATCAAAGTCCAACTCTTTAGGGTTAGGCAGAAATGATTTTTGGAAGTTTGGATCAAAATAATGCATCAAAATGATTTTAATTTCATGAAAAATTCTCAAAATGCATCAAGATCAGAAAATAAATTTGGTTTGAGGGTTGGTCAATGTTTCTAAATGTTTTTAAATGTTTCATGAATTTTTTGGTGATTTTTAAATACCTAAAAGTATTTTTAATTAATTAATTAAAAAGAAACTTTTAAATATTTAAAAATAATTTTTTAATGCTAAAAATAAAAATGAAAATATTTTTGTGTTCTGAAATTAAATAACAACTTGTGTAAAAAATTTCAAATTTTTTAAAGTATTTTTGCTATTTTAAATAAATTATAGAAAACAAATGAATTAATATGAAAATAAAATGAATTTTAAACTGAAAAAGGAAAAGTAATCCAATCTGAAGGCCCAGATTCAAACTCCCATACGCGCGCATTGACTTGGCGCCAGATCCCACGGCCAGCATTCAAACTCACTAACCCTAATTAATTAGCCCTAATCCCACCGTTAATGACTCTCAGGTGACCGGAACAGTGTTCCGGTCATCTTCTCCGATCACCCAAAATTGCAAACTCCTTCTACACGCATCTAAAACGAATTCTAATTAAACAGAAATGATCCCCATCAAAAAACGAATTAAAACCCCCCATTCAAACAACATTTATCATTCCTAAACTGGCTGAATCGAATCAAACAAAACCTAGGGAAAAAAGTTTCAGAAACAGATTAAACTCTCATCTCTCCACCATTTTCAAAACCAAAGGCATCAGAGTGATCAGTGAACTACAAAGAACAACTTAGGAACTTTAAAAATCATTTCTGGAAAAAAAGTTCTTGAGCTACCTGAGTTTTGAAGCTTTCAACTTTGCAACTTTCTGACCTCTCCTCTTGATGCAATCCACTCCTCTTGGCCCCTTGATGATGTATGAATGCTTGGAAAGAGTTTATGTTGGCTGGTTTGAGAGTTTGAACAAGTTCTGTTCAAGCTCATGTGGGAATCGTGTTTATGATTCAGGCAGTTTCAGGCAAGGGGGAGGGGTTCTTTGTGATCAGGATGATGAGTTGAGAAGGTCTGTGAAGTTTGTTTAAGTGTTTGTGGCTTGTATGAAGAGTTTCGAATGCTTTTTTTTCAAGGGTGAAAAATGAGAGAGTTGTTGTAAACACCCCAAATTTGCCCTCACCCATTCACACCATGGCTTGTGATCATCTCATATGCATAAACACAATCATATCATCTCATATCTCAATTCTGAGTCACTGCATAGTTCCTAAGTCATCTGCACCTAGGGTTTGTGATCTGAGCAATCCAAGAGCCTCCTGAGCCACTCCAAAGGCCATCAATCACTTCAAAGGGGTTCATGTGTGTTCTTGTATCTTATTACATCCTCTCAAAGTCAAAAATGCCAAAGAATCACAAGGACTGGGATTGGTGTGGATGCAGAGCCAAGTTTGACTGCACAGTTGACCTAAAATTAGGGTTTTGGTTTCAGAGGCCATAACTCCAAATTTTTTGGTCATTCTTGTTTCCATGGGTCTCTATATGGTATAGGGAATATGCATATCAATTTTCATGAAGAAATTCCATGGGGAAGTCATCTGATCAAGAGTTGACTTTTCAGACAAGTCAGTGTAAAATCAGGGCATCTGAGGCCCCCAATGACCCAACCAAGGGGTGATCTTCATCATTTTGAATGTATATGATCTTTATTTGATCATGGAAGAAGGTTGAAGTTCACAAAAATCAAGAATTTGAAGTTTTTGCAAAGTTGACTTTTTAGGGCATAGTTGACTTTTAAGGAATTTGTCAATTTAGGTCACTTTTCAAACCCTACTTTTTGATCCAAAAATGCTTCAAATGGAAAAACTTTGGTCATGAAAGTTGTAGATCACATTTTTCCCTTTTCAAAAAGTACAAGAACATGATCTAATTCTTCTTGGATCAAAAGTTATGGTGTGACAAAGTTGGCAAAAATCACTAAAATTCAAGATATGCACCAAAAGGCAAAGTTGCAAATTCTCCTTTCAAGGCCAATTCAGTCATCATATGGGCTTCTAATTCACTCAACATGATCACACAACTTCTAAAAATCAGATTTGAACCAAACTTCTCATGTTTCATGGCTTGTGTAGCAAGATAGTCACATGTGAACCAAAGAGGAACCAAGTTGCAAAAGCTCATGATCACTTCCATCCACTTGCTGCATTGACCATTGAACCTTCCTAGCACTCCACACACACCATGCTGCGCAGCCCATAGCCATTGTACCAGCCTAGAACACAACCCATACCTCTCTTACACAAAATTGGACTTTTTGCAAAAGGTGACTTACCTATCACAGCAGGCCAAGTCACATCAACTGACCAATAAGCTTTGTTTATGTGGATCAAATGCTGGCCATTAGACACAAGAAGCAAGCCATAGCACAGCATTCACAAACTCACTCCCTTGAGCAAAAACCTTCGAATCTCTCTCCACAAACCTCAAACACAAAGACAAACTTCACCAATCATCTCTGCTCACTTCACTGGCCAGAAACCACCCTTCATCCTGGCCTGAAACACCTTGAAGCCAAAATACGATTTTCACATTCCCTTGGCCTGAGCTTCTGCAAACTCACTCAAGAGGTTGTTTAAACTCCAACCAAGTGTCCAAAGCTTCAAAGGGGGATCATTGGGACCTGTTTGAGCCAAAGAACCATCCAGAAAGCTCCTGAATCAAAAGCTCAACCTCAGGTGACTCCATGAACTTTTTTTCCAGAACTCCATTTTCTTGTTAAAATATTGTTTTGTATGTTGCACTGATCATTGGGATCTATTTACTTTTGAAAATGAACAAGAAATGAGTATGTTATGGTGTTCTGAAAGTTTGACCTAGAAATTTCTTTGCTTCGATTCTTGTTTGTGTTTGAGTTTTAACATGATTTGATGCTGGATTCGTGTTTAGGATAGTTGGTAGATGGTTTCTGGAGAGTTAGAGCTCCTAAAATGGCCTGGAGAGAGAGATTGGTTTTTGGGGTGAACGGGGAAGATGACCGGAACACTGTTCCGGTCACCTGAGGGTGTTTAACGGTGAGATTAGGGTTTTAATCATTAATTAGCCAGTTTGAATGTGGTCCGTTCGTTTCCGCGCGCAGTCAACTCCCGCCCTGGCCAGTTTGAATCTCACACGTTGGATCTGTTGACTTTTACTTATTTCAGTTTAAATTCATTTATTTTCATATTTATTTCATTTGTTTTGCACAATTTGTTAAAAATAGCAAAATTGTTTTAAAAATTATGAAACTTTTTCTCAAGAGTTTCACTAATTTTTTAAAACACAAAAATATTTTTATTTTTATTTTTAGCATTAAAAAAGTATTTTTAAATATTTAAAAGTTTATTTTTAATTGATTAATGAAAATTAATTTATTAAAAATACTTTGAGGTATTTAAAAATCACCAAAAAATTCATGAAATGTTCTAAGACATTTAGAAACATTGTCCAACCTTCAAACCAAATTTATTTTTTGATCTTGATGCATTTTAAGAATTTCTCATTGAATTAAAATCATTTTTGTGCATTATTTTGATCCAAAGTTCAAAAAATCATTTCTGCCTATCCATGAAGAGTTGGACATTGATTCTTTTTGCATTGCATTGTGTTTAGCATGTAGTTTGTGAGATTAAATGGCCATGATTTGATCTTTCATTTTCATTTTGTTTGACATTTCTTTTGTTTGGAAACCCTAAAAACCCTAGAATCTTGTAGAAATCATAACTTGAGATTGGTTAAGAGTTGAGACCTCTCCTTTGGGCATTGGTTTAGTATAGGATTAGGGGTCCTTTGAGTGGCATTTTCAATTTTTTATAATGTTGTTTGCTTCTGATTTTGGTTTTTGTTTGATGTATTGTTCATAAACCCTAATTTGGGCTTCCATATGCATCCATCTTGCATTCTCTTGCATAACATGACTTGCCATGACATTTCAAGCATCCATTTGATTCATTTGACATCATAAGACATATTGAAAGCATGTTTGATCATTGCATCCCTCATTTGTCATGTTGTATGCCATATGCATCTCATAACTTTTCATGTATGTTCATGTGCCTTAACTTGCTTCATCTGCATCCATGAGCTTGTATGATCATCTCCATCTGTTGTCTCATGTTTGCATCACTTCATAGCATCATTATCATCATAAATATGCTTCTGGTTTTGGTTTGCATCATGTCATCTCATCCCATTTTGCATTGCATTGCATTTCTTTTCTAACATTTCAGGTGGTAAGTGATTTTGGGAAGTGAATTTGCCTTCACTTCTCATAACTTTTCTTTTCATCCCTCTTGCATCCATTGCTGCATTTTTATATGTGTTTGAGTTTGAGCTTGCTCATTCTTCTTCTTCCCACTTTCTTTCTTCAAGTGACTTGACTTCTTAAATGAAGCAAGTTGCTTTGCTTCTCTTAATCCTTTCATCTGCTTCCTGGTGGTTCCATTGAAGACTTCTCTTGCAAACCTCACAAACCTTAGGAACAACCATGTATGACAATGATTAGGGTTTTGATTAGTCTCCCCTCTTAGTTTTACCTTTGAGTCTCTTTTGAGTCTTCTCTTCTCATCTCATAATCAGAGACTAAACCCTAAAGGCTTTAAGGCTTTGTGATTAAGCTTATGCCTGCATCCTTCTCTTAGGATGGAGTGTATAACTTTAATCCTAAGTGTTAAACCCTTAATGTGTTTAAATCTCTTAATCAATTCACTTAATAAGTATCAAGACATCACACTTGTAACTTGGGCCTTGCATTAGGGTTCTAATTCTTCCTTAATTGGTTAAGAAGGACTAACCCTAGTGTTAATGGACAAGTCCCCCTCAAGCTGTCTTACAAATCTAAAAAAACACTTCATCATCTTATCATTAAGTAAAATCCATCTAATAAAGGTTTGTTTTTTCATGAGTTTAATCCCTAATCATGGATTAAGTTGAGGAGCTTTCCTCAGCTTAAACATTCTCATCTGCATCCTTCTCTTAGGATGGTGTAATGAGTCTGTTTAATCCTTGATTATGGCTTAACCTCATTACTCAACACTAAACAAAAAAACAACAAAAAACATCTAAATAATCACAAATAGGTTAATGATCTTAATCATATACCAAAGGTGATTAAGTGTGAGAATCTGACTTCACACTTAAGGTATTCTCATTACCCCTAATCAGAGGGAAGATGTGATGAGTTTACTAAATCCATTGGTTTAGACTTAAGCTCATTGACTTATGACAAACTTCAAAAGCAATAAAAGACTGAAAACTCAAAAAACAAACAATAATCGTCTCCTCCGGGATTCTTTTCTCACCTCACTCACTCACAAACGAGAACTTGCTTCTTCCGTCTAATGCAACACAGTTAGCACCTGAGCCAGACAGGTCATAAACTTGAGCATAGACAAGCAAGCAGTTCATCAAGTCAATTCATCTTTCAGTCTCTTTGGGTCGAACTACGGTGTTCTGACTTCCTCATTGCACGAGAGGATACGTAGGCATAACTTAACAATTATCGAACAAAAGTCTCTGTATATTCCCCCTCCTTCTAGCTTCATCCTTTTAGCCTCATGATCATGAGCATACTTTTTCCTTACACTGACACTGTACATTTATACACCTCACTTCTTTTACACTGACACCTGTACATCCCTTTCCAGCTCTTTTACACACAAATTGCACTGACACTACCCCTTTAAAACACAAATCTTTTAAGCGTGGATCCCGTCGAGTACGGCGGACAATCTGGGTGCTAATACCTTCCCAGGTTGTAACCAACCCCCTTTCTCAGTCTCTCTGGTTCGCGACCGTCTTATCCATCTCTTTCTAGGCCTATGCAGCATTGCCTTTCCTCCGGGATAAAAATGCCTAGCTGGCGACTCTATTCATTCTCCAGTGAGTTCACGGCTGTGTGTTCTCATTGTCCCTTTCGTCGACCGTTCGCGTCTGTACCTTTATCTGGGCCTGGTCCCACTTATCGGGAGCGACATCTTGGCGACTCTGCTGGGGAGGCTTATTTTGCAGCCAGGGCTTCTGGTTCTTTTTGTGGGTTCCTCCTAGCGCTTGATTGATTTGTGTTTACTGGGGTGTTATGTGTTTATTTATGTTTATATACGTTTTATTTTTGCTTTATGTACAGTTGTTTATCTGCTTTCTTTACTGCTTTACATATATATCATACTGTCATGCTGTCTGGCTGGATCTGTTGTTTGCTTTGGTGGGTGGGTGTTCCATTGAGAGTTAAGGTCTTATACCTGGGACCTGAGTGACACCTAGGCTAGAGTGAATCATATTCTTTCCCATTCCATCTCGGTCTGGTGTGGGAATATGAAACACGGTTCAGATATGGGTTTCTTCTTGAGAACTCTGTGTTGCAGATTTCCTGCAATGCTAGGGCTATCTGGGAAGCCTGCTAAGTCTGGATGACCTTTTAGTATTGACCTTCAGAAACTGAGGTGAATTAGAGGAGGAACTTTTATGGTTATTGTAAACACTGTACCTCCGGGTTAGAAGTGTTTACACTTCTCATAACTGATCCAAGTCTGAGGATCCTTGTTTTAGAACACCACCTGTGAGGGGGTTGGGCTGTTTACAGGTTTGCAGGTACCTTGACCTCAGAATATCCTGTTACTTTGACTTGATTAAGAATACTTCATGTTGGAACAGTTCTTGTGATTCTAAAACCCTGGACATGTGGCTCTTTATTTGAGCCCCCCACCTTGGTTACTGGATTTATAGACCTCCATCTGGAATTCTTGAACATACTTGGACCTACATCAGAGCTCTTGATCAGATCCAGCTCAGTCACAGGCCCTTGCATATCATTTGCATACATAAACATTGCATCATATTGACATTTGCTTATTTGTGTTTCAGGGTATCCATCTTCATTTGGTTCTGGTTTTGACCCTATCTTCAGTTTTTGACCCATCTTCATCAGCATCTGCTTCAGTTATCAGATACCTGCACCAGCCAATCAGTGGCCCATTATTCAGTATCCTCACCAGCACTTGTCTCTACTCAGTCTCAACATTATGGCACCTAAAAAGAGCAACATCACCTACCACTTCTTCCAGCCAGAGCTATCTGACATCAGGAGGATTCAGACCCTGATCACTCCAGATCGCATACCATTGTTCAGGGAACACTATGGGGATATACTTGATATGGTTATAGATCTGGACCCTTCACAGAGAAGCCTGATCCACACTTGCCTTCAATTTTATGATCCCCCACTGAGATGCTTCACTTTTCAGGACTTTCAGCTAGGCCCTCTATTAGAAGAATACTCATCATTGGTTGGTATGCCTATCAGAGGTGGAGTCCCTTTCAACCCTAAAATGGTCTTTCCTGGCAATGGAGAAGTAGCAAAGGCTTTGCATCTGGAACCTGTCCTGATTGAGCAGCATATGACTTCTAAAGCTGGAATCCCTGGCTTCCATCTGGATTTCTTGATCTCTCAAGCTACCCTGAAAGCTTCTTTAGGAGAGTGGAAAGCTGTCTGTGCTTTGTTGGCCTTGAGTATATATGGAATTGTGTTGTTTGCAGATGAGCCTCGATTCATTAGCAAGAATGCAATCCATCTTTTCATCTTGAAGAACCCAGTGCCCACTTTATTGGGGGATATCTATTACTCAGTGCATCAGAGGAATGAAAAGCAGAGGGGAAGATTAGTGAGGTGTTGTGCTCCATTGTTCCACACTTGGCTTCTCAGGCATCTACCCGGGACAGATGCATTTTTGAATCCTCATCAGCAGAAAAACTGGGCTAAGAGACTCACTGCTCTAACTTCAGCCGATATCAGATGGTGCACCCAAAGCACCAAGGGCAGGGATATCATCACCAGCTGTGGGCATTTTCCCAATGTGCCCCTAATAGGAGTTAAGGGTAGTATCAATTACAACCCTCTGCTGTTCAAAAGGTAACTGGGCTACGCACTGGTCCACACTCCTAAGGTACAGGACTTGGTTGAGACTCTTTATTGTGAGAACAAGCCTAATCTGGCTATTGTTAGGCAGGCTGCCTGGGCCTGGGATAATGTTCAAACCAAGGGAGTAACCATTTTGGGGAAGTGTAGCAATGTGGCATCAGCACAATATTATGAATGGTCCCGTGCCAGGGCTCAATTCTCTGGGATGCCCTTTACCATAGAAGATATGCCTGAATCATCTTCAGCACCACCCCCTGCCACTGTCAGTTTGGAGGAGTTTGAGAGCTTGAAAGAAAGAAACGAGAAGTTAACCCAGGCTTTGCAGAAGACCCTCCGGGAGAGGAGTGAGAGTAGGATGGAGATTGAGAGGCTGGAGAAGTTGAGAGTAGAGCATCTGGTTAAGATTGAGAAGTCTGGGGATTATATCAAGAAGTCTAAGGCTGGAGAACAAATTCTGAAGAATGCTTGCAAGGAAGCCCAGTTCCAGAGAGCAAGGACAGACTTGTATCTAAAGGAGAGTCAGGCCCGGTGGGTCAGGATCACCGAGGCTCGTACTCTGGAGGACAAGAGAGTTCAAGACAAGATGGAGCAACTGGAAGCTAGTGCAAAAGAACAGCAGGAAGCCCTGGCAGCAGCCCAGAGGGAGATATCAGAGCTGAAGATCAAAGCAGGAGTGAAGAGGTCAAAGGACCAAAGCCAGCACAAGAAACTAACAGCAGCTGTTACGACCCGGAATCTCCTCATCAGGAATCTCACGGAGCGTCCAGCTGATCCTGTGATCGAAGCACTTCTCAAGGAAGTTCGTGAGGATGAGTTTGGTCTTGGTGTTTGACCATTTGTTTGTTGTTGCTTTCATTCCATGTACTTTTATTTTCCTGTAATGTATTTTGACCCCTCAGAGGGCTTGTATTTGTAAACAAACTATGTACCATTTTGCTTTTGTAACATATGTATTAGTTTGTCCGTCCAAGTTTCACTTCGAAAGCAACATCAACAGCATCTTCAAGGGTCTGGAAGGGTCAAAACTGAACGCCAAGCCGGATACCTTGAAAACAAATAAGCATACTGCATTGCATGCTAACCCCTTTGTTTGTTTTGTAGGTTTTTGTTTTGTTGTTGCTAACTCTGTTGTGATGTTCAGGAATTATTGCTCGGCGCCGAGTATTTCCCCTCAACCGTCCGCACCGTTATCCAACCCGTAACAATCTTCCGGGCATCCAAATGGATCAGGTACAGCAGGACCTTGCAGAGGTTAGAAATCAAATGGCAAACGAAAGATTGGAGATGAGAACACAGATGACTCAGTTTATGGAAGTGATGAACAACATGGCTCAGAGCCAGGAAAGATTAAGGGCCATGGTGGAAAGGCAAAATCAAGAAGATCCACATATAGGGACTGCCGGCACCAGCAACAATGAAAGGGTCCAACCTCATGTTAACCCCCCTGTATTTGGCCCCCATCTTCATCCAGAGGTCAATATTCCTGCAAATGTTCAAGGGACTGCCACTGCAGCCAGGGTACTTCAAGAAGACCCCCAGGAGGATCAGTTCACAGTAATGGGTGCTGGGGAAGAAGCTTATGATAGAAGGATGGATGAGATAGCTGAGAAATTGAGGTCCCTAGAATCTCAAAATTCTCTGGGTTTCGACGTCATGGACATGGGCTTGGTAGAAGGGGTCAGGATTCCCCATAAGTTCAAGCCTCCTTGTTTTGAAAAATACAACGGGACTTCATGCCCCCGCACTCATTTACAATCATTTCTGGGGAGGCTGAAGGCCTATACTATGGATGAGAAGCTCTGGATGTTCTATTTCGAAGACAGCTTGACAGGAGCTTCAAGAGAATGGTACTCTCATCTGACGAGAGCAACTATCAGGTGTTGGAAGGACCTGGCAGAGGCCTTTATTAGACAGTATCAGTACAACTTAGATATGGCACCCAACAGGACTCTCCTAATGGGAATGTCACAGTCGTCAAGGGAAAGTTTCCGAGAATATGCCCAGCGATGGAGGCAATTGGCTACTGCTGTTCAACCACCTATGTCTGAAAGGGAAATGGCAGATATGTTTATGAACACCCTTCAGGGAACATATATTGACAGGCTGGCTGCTTTCTCTTCCACTAGCTTTGCAGATGTTGTCATAGCCGGGGAGAGAATTGAAAGCCTATTGAAGATGGGTAAGATTTCTGACAATGGTGCAAGCTCGTCCAGTAGTACAAGAAAGCCTTTTGCGGGCCCAAGAAGAACTGGCGAGACCAATGCCATCCGCACCAACAGGGGCAGACCCCAGTATGTTCACCGATCAGTGGCAGCAGTCACCATTCCCGCTCCAGCTCATCCTCAGCCAGTTTATCAACCTCCGCAACAAAACTATCAGCAGCAACCTCAGTATCATCAACAGAATCAGTATCCTCCGAGAAATTACACTAACAACAACACCAACAACAACAACCAGCAAAGGCCATTCCAACAGAGGCCATCTCAAGCTAACAGGGTAATCGATCCGATCCCTATGCCATATGCTACATTGCTGCCACAACTCCTGAAACTCAACCTAGTTGAGCTAAGGACGCTGGCACCTCCAGATCCCAACAGTCTACCCAGGAATTATGATTCCAACGCCAGATGTGCCTTCCATTCAAATGCACCTGGCCACAGTACAGAAAAGTGCAGAGCTTTGCACATGAAGGTACAAGACCTGGTAGACTCAAAAGCTCTGAATTTCGCACCACCACCTAATGTCAATAAGAACCCCATGCCAAACCACGGTGGTCCCAGGATTAACGCTATTGAAGAGGACAAGCCGTCTTATTTAATAACCAGTGTGGGTCAGATCAGGACACCGTTGGTAGAAATCGAGGCTCAACTCCTCGAATGTCAAATGTTCCCGGGATGTGAGTTGGGGTGTGCTTACTGCAATATTTCAGTCAATGGGTGCGATAACCTGAGGATTGGTATAGATGGTCTCATTCAGAGTGGTCAACTTCAGATCACCACATCATTTCCAACAAATCCAGCAATCTCATCAGCAACAGTTCCGATATCTCCTACAACTGCAACAACCATTGTTCCTGACAATTCTTCGGCTTCATCAACAAGTACCTCATCTATTATCTCAACTGATCAGTTATCAACAAATGTTTCTTCTACAACTTCAGCATCACTCCATTTTGAAACTCCTACAACAACAACATCCATCCTTCCACCAATGTCTCCTACAACACCAGCAACAAATCATGAAGATGTCTCAACTGTCACAATATTTTATGATCCTGAAAATAACTCTGTCTACAACTCAGAAGGTGCTGCTCCCATCAGAGCACCAGTCACAATTTATTACGATCCACAGACTATCACAATTCCTTCCGCAGCTGCAGTCAGTCCAGTCACTATCACGGTGCCTGGACCAGTACCTTATGAAAGCAGCAATGCCATCCCCTGGCATTACGGCTCTGACCTGTACTGCGAAGGACAAAGAATCACTTTTGAATCATCAACCCCTGCACCACAAATTGACAATGTGGGAGGAGGCGGAGGCTTCACTCGAAGCGGACGTCTTTTCGCTCCACAAATTCAGAGACCCACTGCCGAAGCAGAAGCTGCTGCTAAAGCAAAAGGAAAAAGCTTGGTGCAGGAAGAGCAGACTGTCAAAGAAGCCTTGAGAACACCCTTCGATCAAGAGGTTGATGAGTTCATGCGAATCATCAAAAAGAGTGATTATAAAGTAGTGGATCAGCTTCATCAGACGCCTTCCAAGATCTCAATCCTATCATTGCTTATGTGCTCCGAAGCCCATCGGAATGCACTACTCAAAGTCTTGCACGCAGCTTACGTGCCTGAAGAGATCACTGTCAATCAACTGGAAGCTGTAGTTGGAAATGTTAATGCTAGTCACGGACTAGGGTTCACCAATACTGATTTGACAACGGAAGGCCGCAACCATAACAAAGCCTTTCACATAACCATGGAATGTAAAGGTGCTGTCCTTTCCCATGTGCTGGTAGACACGGGGTCATCCCTCAATGTCTTACCTAAAAAGGCCCTGGTGAAGCTAGAATATGACGGATTGGCGTTAAGACCCAGCAACCTGGTGGTGAGAGCCTTTGATGGTTCAAAGAGATCGGTTCTGGGAGAAATTGAATTGCCCATAACGATTGGCCCGCAGACTTTCAAAACGACCTTCTACGTGATGGATATACAGCCTGCCTACAGCTGTCTATTGGGTAGGCCATGGATTCACGCCGCTGGCGCCGTGACCTCTACCCTTCACCAGAAGTTAAAATATGAGTGGGAGGGTCAAATCGTTACAATCTGTGGAGAGGAGGATATTTTTGTCAGCCACCTGACTACCTATAAGTACATTGAGATGGATGGGGAGATCCATGAAACAATGAGCCAGGGTTTTGAAGCTTTGAATGTCAATGAAACATCTGCTGTGCCTGGTACTTCAATATCATCATACCAACAAGCCCGGAAGGTTGTTGAGGGAGGAAACGCCCAAGGCTGGGGCAAACTGTTATCGGTGGAGAAGAAAGAGGACAGATTTGGGTTGGGTTACAAACCAACTCAACAAGATCAAGCAGAGGCTGCAAAGGAGCCCAACTTTGTGAGTGGGGGGATGCTCACCCCTGATGCTATCAACTGTCTGGAAGACGAGCTGGAAGAAGAACGCAACCTGGAAAGCTGGATTCGTCCAAAGATCCCGGGGAGCAGTATCTCAAACTGGTCTTCCCAGGAAATTATAAGAGTTACTCATGCAGAGTAATTATTATTTCCTGTATTTTTAAAGCATGCATCAAAGTCTTGCATCTTGCCCAAGATGACAAGACTCATTTTGTAATCGGGCCATCTGTACTTTTTGTGCAAACAAGATTAATCAATGAAATATCAGACATCTTTTTGCAAATGAGTCTTTTTCTTTTCTGCTCACTGTTTTTCCATTTTTCTTTTTGTACAAAAAATAAATGGCAGTGTTTTCAAAATGACAACTTTATTTCACTTTTCTAAAAACAAGATTAAAATCAAATCACTAAAATGAACAAACTGAACCCTTGCAGAGAGTGCCTTCCAGACAGCACCGACAACAGCACGGCTTTGACTTCGTATGACTTTGACAATCCAATCAATCAAGCCGATGAAGGGGTTGAAGAAGAGTATGAGCTTCCTGAAGAGCTAGCCAGGTTGTTAAGACAAGAGGAAAAGGTTATTACTCCTCACCAGGAGGAAGTTGAAGTGATTAATCTTGGTACAAATGAAGACGTGAAAGAGGTTAAAATCGGGGCCTGCTTACAAGACTCGGTGAAGAGACAACTGATTGACCTGCTTCAAGAGTATGTGGATGTGTTTGCTTGGTCTTATCAAGATATGCCAGGGTTGGACACCAACATTGTTGTGCATAAGCTGCCTTTGAGAGAAGAATGCCCACCGGTTAAGCAGAAACTGTGCCGTACTCGCCCGGACATGGCAATGAAAATCAAGGAGGAGGTACAAAAGCAATGGGACGCCGGGTTCCTTGCCGTAACTAGCTATCCACCGTGGGTTGCTAATATAGTACCTGTGCCTAAGAAAGACGGCAAAGTAAGAATGTGTGTTGACTACCGGGATCTGAACAGAGCTAGCCCGAAAGATGACTTCCCTTTACCTCACATTGATGTATTGGTGGATAACACGGCTCAGTTCTCGGTATTCTCCTTCATGGATGGATTTTCAGGATACAATCAGATTAAAATGTCACCTGAAGACATGGAGAAGACAACCTTCATCACACCCTGGGGCACGTTCTGTTACAAAGTGATGCCATTCGGATTGAAGAATGCTGGTGCAACATATCAACGGGCTATGGTAACATTATTCCACGATATGATCCATAAGGAAATCGAGTGTTATGTGGATGACATGATTGCCAAGTCCCTTACAGAGGAAGATCACCTGGTGAATCTACTGAAGTTATTCAAGCGTCTGAGGAAGTACCAATTAAAGCTGAACCCCAACAAGTGCACATTCGGGGTGCGATCTGGTAAGCTGCTGGGTTTTATTGTAAGCGAGAAAGGGATTGAAGTTGACCCTGATAAAGTCAAAGCCATCCAAGAGATGCCTGCACCGAAAACTGAGAAAGAAGTTCGAGGGTTCTTAGGTCGATTGAACTACATCTCACGGTTCATATCTCACCTCACAACGACCTGTGAACCCTTGTTCAAGCTGTTAAGAAAAGAACAGACGGTCAGGTGGAACGAAGACTGCCAGAAGGCTTTTGACAAGATCAAGGAGTACTTACAAGAACCTCCAATCCTTATGCCTCCAGTGGAAGGAAGACCTCTGATCATGTACTTGACAGTATTAGAAGAGTCAATGGGGTGCGTGTTGGGCCAGCATGACGAGTCTGGTCGAAAAGAGTATGCAATATACTACCTAAGCAAAAAGTTTACCGACTGTGAACAACGTTATTCACTGCTCGAGAAAACTTGTTGTGCTTTAGCGTGGGCTGCTCGCCGACTAAGACAGTATATGCTGACCCACACTACTTTATTGATCTCAAAAATGGACCCAGTCAAGTACATTTTCGAGAAGCCAGCTCTTACCGGACGGGTTGCAAGATGGCAAATGATCCTTACTGAATATGACATCCAGTACACATCTCAGAAAGCCATCAAGGGCAGTGTATTGTCTGAATATCTTGCTGAGCAACCTATCGATGATTACCAGCCTATGAGATTTGACTTCCCTGATGAAGACATCATGTTCATAAAAGCGAAAGATCATGAGGAGCCTGTTCACACTGAAGGGCCTGACCCGGAGGAAGAATGGACTATGATGTTTGATGGGGCTGTTAACATGAATGGCCGTGGTGTTGGTGCAGTACTCATTACACCTAAGGGAGTTCACATGCCTTTCTCGGCAAAACTCACTTTCAACTGCACTAACAACGAAGCTGAATACGAAGCTTGCATTATGGGTCTTGAGGAAGCCATTGACCTCAGGATCAAAACATTGACTGTATTCGGAGATTCAGCTTTGGTAATCAATCAAACCAATGGCAAATGGTACACCCACCAAGATCATCTGATACCTTACAGGGATTATACAAGGAAGTTGTTAACTTTCTTTACAACAGTCAAGCTTGAGTATATCCCTCGGGACGAGAATCAGTTTGCAGATGCCCTGGCTACCATTTCGTCCATGATCAAAGTTCAAGCTGCCAACTTTGTACCTCAGATTTCAGTGTCCAGACTTGATAGACCAGCATATGTGTTCGCGGCAGATGTTGTCAAAGATGATAAGCCTTGGTTCCACGACATTAAATGCTTCTTGGAGGATCAAACATACCCACCTGGGGCATCTTCCAATGATAAGAAGACTTTGAGAAGGCTTGCTGGTAGTTTCTTTCTGAACACTGATGGGTCTTTATACAAAAGGAACTTTGATATGGTACTCCTCAGATGTGTTGATAAGACGGAAGCAAATTTGTTGATGCATGAAGTGCACGAAGGATCCTTTGGTACCCATGCAGGAGGGCATGCCATGGCTAAGAAATTGTTAAGATCAGGTTATTACTGGATCACAATGGATGCAGACTGTTGTGCCTATGCCAGAAAATGCCATAAATGCCAGATCTACGCAGATAAGGTGCATGTGCCTCCCAATCCTTTGAACATCATGTCTTCACCCTGGCCCTTTGCTATGTGGGGCATTGACATGATCGGTAAGATCGAGCCAACTACTTCAAATGGCCACCGATTCATCCTGGTCTCCATCGACTATTTCACCAAGTGGGTTGAAGCAGCCTCCTATGCAAGTGTTACAAGGCAGGTGGTAGCCCGATTTCTGAAGAGAGATATCATCTGTCGGTACGGAGTGCCCGAGCGAATCATTACTGATAATGGTTCCAATTTAAACAACAAAATGAAGGCAGAGCTATGCCGGGACTTCAAGATCCAACATCACAATTCTTCTCCTTACAGGCCGAAGATGAATGGTGCTGTTGAGGCAGCAAATAAGAATATCAAGAAGATTGTGCAGAAGATGGTAGTCACTTACAGAGACTGGCATGAAATGTTACCGTTTGCCTTGCATGGGTATCGCACGTCAATCAGAACATCCACTGGGGCAACACCGTATCAACTTGTGTATGGTATGGAGGCAATCCTACCTGTTGAAGTTGAATTACCCTCTCTACGGGTACTAATGGATGTTAAACTGAGTGAAGCAGAATGGGTTAGGTCCCGATACGAACAACTGAGTCTGATTGAAGAGAAAATATTGGCTGCAATCTGTCATGGGCAGTTATATCAGAAGAGAATGAAGAGAGCCTTCGATCAGAAAGTCAGGCACCGAAAGTACCATGTGGGAGATCTTGTGCTGAAGAGAATCCTCCCTCCTCATACAGATCACAGGGGCAAGTGGACTCCAAACTATGAAGGGCCATTTGTGGTAAAGAAAGTTTTCTCTGGTGGAGCACTGATGCTCAGCACCATGGATGGTGAAGATTTCCCGTCCCCTATAAATTCAGATGCAGTTAAAAAATACTTCGCATAAAATGACCCGCTGGACATAAAAACAGAATGTAAGTCCAGGCAAAAATAGGGCATCCCGGCGAGTCAGAAACAGAATAAAGACTCGGGCAAAAATAAGGGAAAATAGACAAAAAAATGTACACCCGCTGAGTTGAAAAGCCACATTGGACAGCTCAGGCAAAAATGGGTATCCCGATGGATTGAAAACCCGAAAGGGCGATCCATGCAAAATAAGGGAATAAGCGAACAACTGCATTCTGAATTCGTCTGTATCATCTACAACTTGGTAAACCTCGAAAGGATCAAGCTTCAATCAGAATCAACATTCTTCAAAAAGCAAGATGAGAAGAACGTCAAAAGTCATACGGGTCATAGTGAAGAGGAAGCTCCCTAAAGCGTCATCAACACTGCCAGCATTTTGTTTCTCAATTTGTAACAATCTCCTCATTTCAGGGGATATGTTCCTTTGACTGTATTGCGCCAATTCAGGGCATATGAATTAATAAGATCAGATTTTCAGTCATGTCTCGTTTTGTACATTTTATTTGCAAAAATGTCTGATGTCTTAAAAGAAAAAAACTGATTGCATAAGAATACAGATGTTTATCTTCAAATAAAAACATGCTTGCGGGAAATATGCTTGCTCTCAGAAGTATCCTAACTCCTATGACGGAATCCAGTAAAGGATACCTCGGGATTATCTTGTGCGTTTCTCTATCTTTTTCAGGATTGCAGGTATCCAGAACGCAACTTGGGGCATGTAAGCTTCATCCCAGTAAGCTGGCAAATCAACACTCAATTTTAGCACCCAAAGTGTTCTCTCCCCAGCTGAGTTGCCTTTCATGACTCCTCCCAGTTGAGTCAGCCATTTATCACTTATCCCCATCAGAATGGGCAGGTATCACAGGAGATGCCCATATCCCCGGCTGAGTCAAGAAGCTACCGTAACAGAACTTCTAGGGAGGTCTTTCAGTGATTCCTCTCTTTCTCCCCAGCCGAGTTGCCATCTCGCCCTCAGCCGAGTGCAAAAGTCAGGGAACCGCCCCCCCACAGAGCTCCAGCCTCTATCCAAAAAAGCAACGCATAAGAACTCACAACAGAGTGAAGAAAGCTTCTACAAACCCCAGCTGGGTCCTATGTTTATTAGGATAGGTCTATCAATGGCCCGAATCCCCAAGCAGATATCATATCATCAGATCTACCCGTGATCTCATCCCCAGCTGGAATGTCTACTTCAAGCAGATCGGCCAGAGATCTTCGCAGCAACGGGATTTGAATCCCGGTTTAGTGGCTTTGCATAATCATAGCATTCGCATCATATTTACCCACAAAGCGTAGCATTCCGTTTTAACACGGAGCATTACGGCAAAAATCCAACACATAGCATAATCATAAGCCATGTTTTGAATCAGCACTTGTGAATAATGACAGTTCATCAATATACAGAAAAAATCCCCACCAGAGTCCCCAGCAAAAGCAGTTGCCTCACAATCCACAAACACCAGTATATACTCATTTTGACACCCGTCCGTGCCATTTTTCCCCAGTAAAGTCGCCTGAACACTCTTTGCAATCAAGATCACCCATATTACAGATACGTCCTGACACCCGTCCGTGTCATACCCCAGCAGAAAGCCAAAGACATCCTCTTTGCACTCACATATACCTATATACACTTTCTTGACACCCGTCCGTGTCGTATCCCCCAGCGCAGTCGCCTACACTTTTACAACCCATATACTTGTTGATATTATTATACTCCTTTTGACACTCGTCCGTGTCACCTCCCCCAGCAGATAAACACTAATCTATGTATACTCATACCACTCATACCTATACAGATACTCGTCCGTATCTTATACCACTTACATATCCCCTCAGATTCAACACTAGTCCTTGTTCTTTGTTAACTCGTTGGTACTCGTCCGTACCATCATCTCAGAACATGCGTCAAGCGTTTGTTTCTACATGATACTCGTCCGTATCATAGCCTTAAGGATGCTCGTCCGCATCTTTAATCCATACACCGTGTCAAACACTTATGTCCTCTTGAATATAGACACTCGTCTGTGCCTACTATTCCCCAGAAAAGTCCCCTCAGATTCAACACTCGTTCGTGTTCTCTGTTAACCAGTTGATACTCGTCCGTATCATCATCTTTGAACACGCGTCAGTATTTGTTTCTACCCGATACTCGTCCGTATCGTAGTCTTAGGGATGCTCGTCCGCATCTTTAATCTATACACAATACCAAACACTTATACATTTTGTTTCTTGGATATAAACACTCGTCCGTGTTTACTACTCCCCAGTAGATCGCCAACAAAGCAAATTTTCCTTCTTATCTGACACTCGTCCTATGTCATGATAAACCCTGAGAGCAGCCGTACCCTGCTAGGTGGTCGTCCTCCACCTCTTGATGGTCGTCCTCCATCATGCTCATCCGATGGCCGTCCCCATCGTTGATTTTAGCAGCCGTCCCCTGCTAGGTGGTCGTCCTCCACCCGGTGATGATCGTCCTTCATCATTTTATCCAATGGCCGTCCCCATTGTTGATTTTGGTTATCTGGCATTCGTCCTATGTCATGATAAACCTTGAGAGCAGCCGTCCCCTGCTAGGTGATCGTCCTCCACCTCTTGATGGTCGTCCTCCATCATGCTCATCCGATGGCCGTCCCCATCGTTGATATTTTCGGCAGCCGTACCCTGCCAGGTGGTCGTCCTCCACCTTTGATGGCCGTCCCCATCATAATTCCTTTATTCCCCAACAGAGCAGCCGTCCCCTACTAGGTGATCGTCCTTCACCTTTGATGGTCGTACCCCATCATCTGTTTATTTCATTTATTCTTTAACCCGATGGCCGTCCCCATCGTGGTCCCTTTTCTTTTAGCCCGATGGCCGTCCCCATCGTTGGTTACTTTGCTTTATGAACTTGATGGCCGTCCCCGTCATGTTTCATTAATCCCCAGAGAATTTTACAGCTTTATCTTGATGGTCGTCCCCATCATAATTTCTTACTTTTCCCAGCTAGTCAGCCGTCCCCGTCTTTGCTTTACCTTTTATCCCCAGCATGTCGGTCGTCCCCGTCATTGCTTTATTTCCCACACTTTTCTCAGCATGTCGGTCGTCCCCGTCATTGCTCTTTACCCGGCAATCGTCCTCTGCTCGACGGTCGTCCTCCGTCGCCTATACTTTTTAATATACTTTATTTTCCTTTACAATCTATATCCCTTTTCTTCTTCATTCTGTGAGTGCAAATTTTGGACTGTCTTTGGTATTCAACCACAAGTTATCTTGTTTGCCTGTTAAGCCGTTGCTTACAACCTGCACAGCTAACTCATGTTTGAATAGGGGCAGATGTAAACACCCCAAATTTGCCCTCACCCATTCACACCATGGCTTGTGATCATCTCATATGCATAAACACAATCATATCATCTCATATCTCAATTCTGAGTCACTGCATAGTTCCTAAGTCATCTGCACCTAGGGTTTGTGATCTGAGCAATCCAAGAGCCTCCTGAGCCACTCCAAAGGCCATCAATCACTTCAAAGGGGTTCATGTGTGTTCTTGTATCTTATTACATCCTCTCAAAGTCAAAAATGCCAAAGAATCACAAGGACTGGGATTGGTGTGGATGCAGAGCCAAGTTTGACTGCACAGTTGACCTAAAATTAGGGTTTTGGTTTCAGAGGCCATAACTCCAAATTTTTTGGTCATTCTTGTTTCCATGGGTCTCTATATGGTATAGGGAATATGCATATCAATTTTCATGAAGAAATTCCATGGGGAAGTCATCTGATCAAGAGTTGACTTTTCAGACAAGTCAGTGTAAAATCAGGGCATCTGAGGCCCCCAATGACCCAACCAAGGGGTGATCTTCATCATTTTGAATGTATATGATCTTTATTTGATCATGGAAGAAGGTTGAAGTTCACAAAAATCAAGAATTTGAAGTTTTTGCAAAGTTGACTTTTTAGGGCATAGTTGACTTTTAAGGAATTTGTCAATTTAGGTCACTTTTCAAACCCTACTTTTTGATCCAAAAATGCTTCAAATGGAAAAACTTTGGTCATGAAAGTTGTAGATCACATTTTTCCCTTTTCAAAAAGTACAAGAACATGATCTAATTCTTCTTGGATCAAAAGTTATGGTGTGACAAAGTTGGCAAAAATCACTAAAATTCAAGATATGCACCAAAAGGCAAAGTTGCAAATTCTCCTTTCAAGGCCAATTCAGTCATCATATGGGCTTCTAATTCACTCAACATGATCACACAACTTCTAAAAATCAGATTTGAACCAAACTTCTCATGTTTCATGGCTTGTGTAGCAAGATAGTCACATGTGAACCAAAGAGGAACCAAGTTGCAAAAGCTCATGATCACTTCCATCCACTTGCTGCATTGGCCATTGAACCTTCCTAGCACTCCACACACACCATGCTGCGCAGCCCATAGCCATTGTACCAGCCTAGAACACAACCCATACCTCTCTTACACAAAAGTGGACTTTTTGCAAAAGGTGACTTACCTATCACAGCAGGCCAAGTCACATCAACTGACCAATAAGCTTTGTTTATGTGGATCAAATGCTGGCCATTAGACACAAGAAGCAAGCCTGAAGCAAGCCATAGCACAGCATTCACAAACTCACTCCCTTGAGCAAAAACCTTCGAATCTCTCTCCACAAACCTCAAACACAAAGACAAACTTTACCAATCATCTCTGCTCACTTCACTGGCCAGAAACCACCCTTCATCCTGGCCTGAAACACCTTGAAGCCAAAATACGATTTTCACATTCCCTTGGCCTGAGCTTCTGCAAACTCACTCAAGAGGCTGTTTAAACTCCAACCAAGTGTCCAAAGCTTCAAAGGGGGATCATTGGGACCTGTTTGAGCCAAAGAACCATCCAGAAAGCTCCTGAATCAAAAGCTCAACCTCAGGTGACTCCATGAACTTTTTTTCCAGAACTCCATTTTCTTGTTAAAATATTGTTTTGTATGTTGCACTGATCATTGGGATCTATTTACTTTTGAAAATGAACAAGAAATGAGTATGTTATGGTGTTCTGAAAGTTTGACCTAGAAATTTCTTTGCTTCGATTCTTGTTTGTGTTTGAGTTTTAACATGATTTGATGCTGGATTCGTGTTTAGGATAGTTGGTAGATGGTTTCTGGAGAGTTAGAGCTCCTAAAATGGCCTGGAGAGAGAGATTGGTTTTTGGGGTGAACGGGGAAGATGACCGGAACACTGTTCCGGTCACCTGAGGGTGTTTAACGGTGAGATTAGGGTTTTAATCATTAATTAGCCAGTTTGAATGTGGTCCGTTCGTTTCCGCGCGCAGTCAACTCCCGCCCTGGCCAGTTTGAATCTCACACGTTGGATCTGTTGACTTTTACTTATTTCAGTTTAAATTCATTTATTTTCATATTTATTTCATTTGTTTTGCACAATTTGTTAAAAATAGCAAAATTGTTTTAAAAATTATGAAACTTTTTCTCAAGAGTTTCACTAATTTTTTAAAACACAAAAATATTTTTATTTTTATTTTTAGCATTAAAAAAGTATTTTTAAATATTTAAAAGTTTATTTTTAATTGATTAATGAAAATTAATTTATTAAAAATACTTTGAGGTATTTAAAAATCACCAAAAAATTCATGAAATGTTCTAAGACATTTAGAAACATTGTCCAACCTTCAAACCAAATTTATTTTTTGATCTTGATGCATTTTAAGAATTTCTCATTGAATTAAAATCATTTTTGTGCATTATTTTGATCCAAAGTTCAAAAAATCATTTCTGCCTATCCATGAAGAGTTGGACATTGATTCTTTTTGCATTGCATTGTGTTTAGCATGTAGTTTGTGAGATTAAATGGCCATGATTTGATCTTTCATTTTCATTTTGTTTGACATTTCTTTTGTTTGGAAACCCTAAAAACCCTAGAATCTTGTAGAAATCATAACTTGAGATTGGTTAAGAGTTGAGACCTCTCCTTTGGGCATTGGTTTAGTATAGGATTAGGGGTCCTTTGAGTGGCATTTTCAATTTTTTATAATGTTGTTTGCTTCTGATTTTGGTTTTTGTTTGATGTATTGTTCATAAACCCTAATTTGGGCTTCCATATGCATCCATCTTGCATTCTCTTGCATAACATGACTTGCCATGACATTTCAAGCATCCATTTGATTCATTTGACATCATAAGACATATTGAAAGCATGTTTGATCATTGCATCCCTCATTTGTCATGTTGTATGCCATATGCATCTCATAACTTTTCATGTATGTTCATGTGCCTTAACTTGCTTCATCTGCATCCATGAGCTTGTATGATCATCTCCATCTGTTGTCTCATGTTTGCATCACTTCATAGCATCATTATCATCATAAATATGCTTCTGGTTTTGGTTTGCATCATGTCATCTCATCCCATTTTGCATTGCATTGCATTTCTTTTCTAACATTTCAGGTGGTAAGTGATTTTGGGAAGTGAATTTGCCTTCACTTCTCATAACTTTTCTTTTCATCCCTCTTGCATCCATTGCTGCATTTTTATATGTGTTTGAGTTTGAGCTTGCTCATTCTTCTTCTTCCCACTTTCTTTCTTCAAGTGACTTGACTTCTTAAATGAAGCAAGTTGCTTTGCTTCTCTTAATCCTTTCATCTCCTTCCTGGTGGTTCCATTGAAGACTTCTCTTGCAAACCTCACAAACCTTAGGAAAAACCATGTATGACAATGATTAGGGTTTTGATTAGTCTCCTCTCTTAGTTTTACCTTTGAGTCTCTTTTGAGTCTTCTCTTCTCATCTCATAATCAGAGACTAAACCCTAAAGGCTTTAAGGCTTTGTGATTAAGCTTATGCCTGCATCCTTCTCTTAGGATGGAGTGTATAACTTTAATCCTAAGTGTTAAACCCTTAATGTGTTTAAATCTCTTAATCAATTCACTTAATAAGTATCAAGACATCACACTTGTAACTTGGGCCTTGCATTAGGGTTCTAATTCTTCCTTAATTGGTTAAGAAGGACTAACCCTAGTGTTAATGGACAAGTCCCCCTCAAGCTGTCTTACAAATCTAAAAAACACTTCATCATCTTATCATTAAGTAAAATCCATCTAATAAAGGTTTGTTTTGTCATGAGTTTAATCCCTAATCATGGATTAAGTTGAGGAGCTTTCCTCAGCTTAAACATTCTCATCTGCATCCTTCTCTTAGGATGGTGTAATGAGTCTGTTTAATCCTTGATTATGGCTTAACCTCATTACTCAACACTAAACAAAAAAACAACAAAAAACATCTAAATAATCACAAATAGGTTAATGATCTTAATCCTATACCAAAGGTGATTAAGTGTGAGAATCTGACTTCACACTTAAGGTATTCTCATTACCCCTAATCAGAGGGAAGATGTGATGAGTTTACTAAATCCATTAGTTTAGACTTAAGCTCATTGACTTATGACAAACTTCAAAAGCAATAAAAGACTGAAAACTCAAAAAACAAACAATAATCGTCTCCTCCGGGATTCTTTTCTCACCTCACTCACTCACAAACGAGAACTTGCTTCTTCCGTCTAATGCAACACAGTTAGCACCTGAGCCAGACAGGTCATACACTTGAGCATAGACAAGCAAGCAGTTCATCAAGTCAATTCATCTTTCAGTCTCTTTGGGTCGAACTACGGTGTTCTGACTTCCTCATTGCACGAGAGGATACGTAGGCATAACTTAACAGTTATCGAACAAAAGTCTCTGTATATTCCCCCTCCTTCTAGCTTCATCCTTTTAGCCTCATGATCATGAGCATACTCTTTCCTTACACTGACACTGTACATTTATACACCTCACTTCTTTTACACTGACACCTGTACATCCCTTTCAAGCTCTTTTACACACAAATTGCACTGACACTACCCGTTTAAAACACAAATCTTTTAAGCGTGGATCCCGTCGAGTACGGCGGACAATCTGGGTGCTAATACCTTCCCAGGTTGTAACCAACCCCCTTTCTCAGTCTCTCTGGTTCGCGACCGTCTTATCCATCTCTTTCTAGGCCTATGCAGCATTGCCTTTCCTCCGGGATAAAAATGCCTAGCTGGCGACTCTATTCATTCTCCAGTGAGTTCACGGCTGTGTGTTCTCATTGTCCCTTTCGCCGACCGTTCGCGTCTGTACCTTTATCTGGGCCTGGTCCCACTTATCGGGAGCGACAGTTGTGTTCTTGCTGGTTTCAGGCTTGTGTGTTGTGTTGTTTGGCTTGAAAATTGTTTGTATAAACAATGCTGATTGGTCAGATGACATGACATGCCCTTTTGTGATAGGTGTGGTAGCTTTTGCCAAAATGTCAACTTCTTGTAAGAGAGGCATGGGTCATGTTCCAGCCAAGTACAAAGGGTGTGGGCTGCGCAGCAAGGTGAGGGAGAAAGGCTAGGATTGGTCAGCAGGCTAGGCAACAAGTGGATGAGAAGTTATCATTGGTTTTGCAACTTGCTTGCTTTTAGTTCTCATGGAAAGATCTTGCCTCACAAACCATGAAAACATGTGATTCCTTTGGTTCAATCTGAACTTTAAGACTTGTATGATGCTTGTGTAATGGTTTGATATCAATTAGAAGTCACCAATTGCCTTGGTACAAGATTTTGCAAATTTCTCATTTGGTGCATAACTTAAAATTTAGTGATTTTAGCCAACTTTGATGCACCATAACTTTTGATCCAAAATGAATTAGGTCATGTTCTTGTACTTTTTGAAAAGGGAAAGATCTAATCTACAACTTTCATGACCAAAGTTTTTCCATTTGAAGCATTTTTGGATCAAAAAGTAAGGGTTGAAAAAGTTGCATAAAATGACATTTTCATGAAAAGTCAACCTTGCCCTAAAAAGTCAACTTTGCAAAAACTTGAAATTCTTGAATTTTGTGAACTTCTAACTTCTTCCATGATCAAATAAAGATCATATACACTCAAAATGATGAAGATCACCCCTTGGTTGGGTCATTGGGGGCCTCAGATGCCCTGATTTTTCACTGGCTTGTCTGAAAAGTCAACTCTTGATCAGATGACTTCCCCATGGAATTTCTTCATGAAAATTGATATGCATACTCCCTATACCATATAAATACCAATAGAAACAAGGATGACCAAAAAATTTGAAGTTATGGCCTCTGAAACCAAAACCCTAATTTTAGGTCATCTGTGCAGTCAAGCCTGGCTCTGCTTCCACAACAATCCCAGTTCTTGTGATTCTTTGGCATTATTGACTTTGAGAGGATGTAATATGATACTTGACCACACATAGACCCCTTTGAAATGATTGATGACCTTTGGAGTGGCTCAAGAAGCTCTTGGACTGCTCAGATCACAAACCCTAGGTGCAGATGACTTAGAAACAATGCAATGACTCAAAAATGGAATATGAAATGGTATGATTGAGTTTATGCATATGAAATGATCACAAGCCATGGTGTGAATGGGTGAGGGCAAATTTGGGGTGTTTACAGCTATTAACTTTCTTTACCAAAGTCAAGCTGAGCTATGTTCCTAGAGACGAAAACCAGTTCGCCGATGCTCTCGCAACTTTATCATCCATGATTAAAGTTTGTCGAGAGAATTTTGTGCCTCGAATTTCGATTTCCCGTCTTGAAAGACCTGCTTATGTCTTTGCAGTTGATGATGGTGAAGATAACAAGCCTTGGTACCATGACATCAAACAATTCCTGAAGGCTCAAGAATACCCGGCTGGGGCATCTAGTAAGGATAAGAAGACCCTTAGAAGACTGGCAGGAGGTTTCTTCTTGAATCAAGATGGTGTGTTGTACAAACGGAACTTCGACATGGCGCTGCTCAGATGCGTGGATAGACACGAAGCAGACCTGTTAATGCAGGAGGTTCATGAAGGCTCCTTCGGTACCCATGCTGGAGGACATGCCATGGCCAAGAAATTGTTGAGATCGGGATACTATTGGATTACCATGGAATCTGATTGCTGTAAGTACTCCTGCAAATGCCATAAGTGTCAAATTTATGCTGACAAGGTCCATGTGCCTCCGAATCCGTTGAGTGTCATGTCTTCACCATGGCCGTTTGCTATGTGGGGCATCGATATGATTGGAAAGATTGAGCCAACAGCTTCTAACGGTCATCGCTTCCTCCTAGTCGCTATCGATTATTTCACAAAGTGGGTTGAAGTGGCGTCTTACACCAACGTCACTAAGCAATTGGTCGCCCAGTTTATTAAGCGAGACATCATTTGTCGGTATGGAGTCCCTGAAAGGATCATTACTGATAATGGATCTAATCTCAACAACAAGATGATGGTTGACTTGTGTCAAGACTTCAAAATAGAACACCACAATTCTTCTCCATATCGTCCGAAGATGAATGGCGCCGTCGAGGCGGCTAATAAAAACATCAAGAAGATTGTGCAGAAGATGGTGGTGACATACAAAGACTGGCATGAGATGTTACCATTTGCGTTACATGGGTATAGGACATCAGTACGCACTTCAACTAGGGCAACTCCGTTCTCATTGGTGTATGGTATGGAGGCAGTCCTACCGATCGAAGTGGAAATCCCCTCGTTGAGGTTGATGATGGATATTAAGCTAGATGAAGCTGAGTGGCTCCGATCCAGATATAATCAATTGAGCCTCATTGAAGAGAAGCGTCTAGCAGCTGTATGCCATGGACAGTTGTATCAGCGACGAATGAAGCAGGCTTTTGACAAGAAGGTGCGACCACAGAGGTACACGCCAGGAGATTTAGTGCTGAAAAGGATTCTTCCTCCTCTCAACGATCACAGGGTCAAGTGGACACCCAATTATGAAGGACCGTTCATGGTTAAAAAGGTTTTCTTAGGCGGAGCCTTAATGTTGACAACCATGGACGGAGAAGACTTCCAATCCCCTGTCAACGCGGACGCAGTAAGAAAATACTTCGTGTAAAAAGGACCCGCTGGATAAAAACAGAATATAGATTCAGGCAAAAATGGGCATCCCGGCGAGCCAAAAACAGAATAAAAGGCTCGGGCAAAAGTTAGGTAAATCTTAAAAAATGTACACCCGCTAAGTTGAAAAGCCACATCGGACAACTCAGGCAAAAAAGGGTATCCCGGTGGATTGAAAACCTGAAAGGGCGATCCACGCAAAAGAGGGATTAACACGAATGACTACAATCTGCGAGATCCATGACCTACCTACAGTTGAGGCTATCCTAAGGGTTGAAGATCAGTTCACTTACTTTTCCTCAAGAGGCAGAGCGAGCGGAGTGTCTTGAAGACATACGAGTCATAACTGGGTTGAGACTTGATGAGATTCACTTCTCACATTGCCAATAGGATAGTTTGTTTTTCTTTTTAGTTGTTCCCTCATTCCAGGGAACTGCTTCCTTTGTATTGCCTATTCAAGGCCACCTTTCCAAATCAATAAAAATTCAACTTCAGTCAATTGACTACTTTACTTCTTTGTTTTTGCTTTTTTCATCTAGCATTGATTGATTGTGAAAACGTCTAGCAAATGGTAAATTGCATTGTGTTATGAACATTTGAATGCTTTCTAACTCATGCAGGAAAATAGAAACATTTAATACGACTCTGAAAGGGTGTCGAGATGCCCAGACAATGATTCATGCTATGATCCTGGGGCGAGCAGGTCCCAAACTAACTCTCTATGTTGCAGGAATTATCGATTGTGTTCATGCAGGTACAGGTACTGGTTTTGCTAACAAGGCTAACAACTATTATCCAGGAGGGGCATTCCCTCTTGTTTGAACAGAAACAGGTATCTCCCAGGGTGTTTCCAATCATCCCCAGCCATGTGGAAGTTGAAATTTCCCCCAGCAAGGTAGCAGGGAGTGGGTGTCGTCCCCAAGCAGAAGCTTCCCTTCGGACAGGGTCAATTCTCATCGGTATAAGGAGTGTTTAGTTTCCCCAGCAAGGTGCTTCCTCAGCAGTGTCATGCCTTTGGAAGGTGGTAGAATATTCTAGAACTTGGTGGAAATGCAAGGCAAAGGGAAAGTGGAAAAGGATGAACAAACTAACTGATTTTTGAATTTCTGAAATTCTGCATGAAGTAATCGGTTACTAGCTATGAGGTAACCGGTTACTTCAACCAAATTTTGAATTTTTATTCTTTTGGTGGGAAGTTTTGGATATCCGGTATTGGTCATATTTTTTGAGATTATTTTCTTTCTAAGACCCGATAAATGCCATATAACCCTTGATCACATGCCCCGAGCCTCAACCAATGATGCATGCACTATTTATTATTATTATTTTTTCTTATGCGATGTAGGGATGAATATGCTAGATGACACGAGAACGAAGCATAAGCTACTCGGAATCGGTGATAAATAAGAGGGAAATTTTTGGGGTGTTACAATAATTAACTACAAAACTAACCTCTTAAACATACTAGTTCAGTACTCAAGACTGTAAAAGTTTCGCGATGTCCTTCTGCTAAAAGATACAAGAAACGTAAAACTTATTTACATGTAATGCATCACCGATGTCACAGAGAGGTTCAGTTATAATTAAATGTTAAAGAACCTAACCTCAATTTTCAGAGGAGCACTGGTAGGAGCATATCTCTCAACAAACTTCCCTTCTTTGTTTACCAAGAACTTAGTAAAGTTCAACTTGATGCCATCTCCAAATATTCCACCTTTCTGATCCTTCAAAAACTTGTAAAGAGCTCAAATAAAAAAAGCAAATAATTCATTTCAGTAAAATAAAAAAGCTAACAATTTAGAGAGCTCAAATAAAAAAACACTGTACTCACCTTTTAGAAAATTGGAAATTCAACTTTGAATTCTATGATGACAACATTCTGAATTTCTTCATTGGATCCTGTAACACCCCATTTTCTACCCGCGAATATACCTAAAATCAGAGTTTACAAATGTTTTTCATAAAATGGTATATCAAATTTTCAACTTTAAATAATTTCCAAATTAAGGAAATCATACTTAATACATAATACTTTTTCATAAAATCAACATAAACAACGTCATTCACTCCAATAATTCAACTTCAAAAAATATCACGCAGCAGATTCATAAACATGATTCATGGCATCTTTAAACAACATAATAATAACTTTAATTAAGAAATAAGCAACTCTAAGTTCTTTGACTAATTAAAATTCATCAATAATAAAAGATTCAACAAAACAGACACACAACAACCCCCACGAGTGCTACGTATCAGAGCGACTGACCACCGGCTCGACTAATGGTAACCGACTACTCCTCAGGATTACCTGCATGTTGTCACATAAGGACAACATTCAACAGAAGGGATGAGTTACGATAATTATAAGCAGTATATGAAAAACAATACAATGAATAAGGATCGTAAACAAACACCAATTCACAACTTCAATCAAACATCAACACAACAACTCAACAAAACTGCAACTTTAATGCGACTCGACTAACTATGCATGTGGTACCAATTGGAGTAAAACTCCCAACTTAAATAATTTCCAGGTTATCGAAGCATCAAGGCATAAGCCTTCAACTTTCAACTTAAATTGTCAATCCAGGCCAACGTGGTGTGAGCAACGACTCCAACAAAATGCATATGAATCTACATGACATATAGGACTTTACAATGCATACAACATAGCAACATGAACACCACCTAACAACTTATACAACATAAACAACTTAGAAATCAACTTTGGCATAAAAGCCTCTAACATAGCAACTTCAGAACTATCCCGTAAACCGAAACATAAAACAACTCAGTTGTACTTATAAACCGACTATACTACACATTTTTGACAAAACAACACAATAAAAACCAACTCTTAAGTTACCCGACTTACCCCGATTAATTTTGTTAAATTCCGAGAAACTAAGTTTTCCGCCTAATTCGGCTAAACCGACTAATTCAACATTTTTTTAACGTATTGGGGTCAATACAACTCTATAAGAAATTCTGTCAAAAAATTCCATATTCTGAAATTCCACTGCTATAATGAAATGTCTGCTAAATTCTGTTTTCTGTCAAAAGTTTTAAACCATGCTACTGTCAAGCTACTCTGTTCTTCTTCATCACAACTGATAGGCAGGGCTCCTATGTAAAACAACTTAATATAGTTTCTAATTTTTTATTTGTCAATATCATTATATCATAGGTCACTAATGCCTCTAATTTTTCTAAGTATTAATTTATCCTGAAGAAATAAAACCGCTATGGATACAACTAATTAAAATAAGTGGTGAATTAAAATAATAAACAAAAAAAAGAAGGTTATAGGACCTCCACTATCTCATGGCCCGCGCCATAGATAGTGTCTCCCGCGCCATAGCCTAGTGTGGCTTGCGCCACAACATCTAGGCGTGAAGAATGACGTGCGCCATTCATGTGGGCATGTGGCCCCCCTCCCCAAAATCCTTATCTCCTTTCATAACCAATTTCCAGAAATTCATTCCTCCTCTAATACTACTTTTACAACCAATTTCCAGAAATTCATCCTTCCTCTAATAATACGTCAATATGTTAAATTCACATTTTATTTATATTATCTGTAAATTCATAACTCAGCAACATTGCCACACAACTTTGACACAATCAATTGACATTAGATTTCCATAACAGCCACAAAATCAACGAAGACATATCGACCTAAACTACCAAAGTCAACCCAAATCAAAGTATTGAAATTCATACCCGATTATAAGAATCGAGCCCACCCTTACCTTAGATTGGATTGAAGGTTTCTCTTACGATTGGATTCCGGAAACCGCTTCTCGTTCTCTCACGCTCGTACAGCGGTTCCCAAATTCCTCTTCTACTGACTTTTTCCAACTTCTGTTTCTTTTCTTTTGTTTCTATAACTTATTTTATTTTCTTTTAATAAATTAATTATGTATTAGAATTTCTAATTGTCCTATACAATAACAACTCCCATATTATTAATCCAAACACGAATTCTAGCCCACTAACCAAAATAACACAACAACTATATTATTAATTCTAATAAATAATTCTACGACTTCCGACTTATTTTTCCGACTTATCGACTTAATCAACTTCTACATAAATATACCGACAAACACAATTAATTAATTAAATACTTAATAAAATACTTAATTAAACAGTTTGGGCATCACAACTCTCCCCCACTTAAAAGATTTTCGTCCTCGAAAATTTACCTGATTCAGACAACTCAGGATAGGAGTCTCACATCTTTCTCTCCAACTCTCAGGTCATACTTTCACCAGCAGCTCCCTACCAAACAACTTTGACCAACATGGTTTCTTTCCCTCGAAGAGTCTTTGTTTCACGATCCTCGACTTGTACAGGCTTTTTTCTCCATAGTGAGATTATCCCGCACTTGCACATCGTCCATACTAACCACATGAGACGGATCTGGAATATACTTCCGAAGTTGCGACACATGGAATACATTGTGCAAATTCGAAAGATTTGGCGGTAACGCCATCCGATAAGCAAATATTCCAACTCTTTCCAAAATATGATATGGACCAATGAAGCAAGGAGTGAGCTTCTTAGAGTTCAAAGCTCTCCCAACACTGGTCACCGGCGTGACTCTAAAAAACACATGGTCACCAGCTTGAAATTCTAAATCCTTCTTTCGCTTATCATGGTAACTCTTCTGCCTACTCTGAGAAGCCTTCATCTTCTCTCGAATCAACTTTAATTTCTCGGTAGTTTCTCGAACTAATTCCGGTCCAAGTACTACACTCTCACTAGATTCATGCCAACGCAATGGAGTTATACACCTTCGACCATACAATGCTTCAAAAGGTGCCATTCCGATACTAGCTCTCAACAAGTCCTCCAATGACTGAATAGTTATCTCAATTTGGCCATCAATTTGAGAATGATATGCCGAACTCAATCTCAACTTAAAACCCAACGACTCTTGCAGACTTTTCCAAAACTCCGACGTAAACTTCGGATCTCTATCCGACATAATACACAAAGGAACACCATGCAACTTTACAATTACTCAGATATAAATCTCTGCTAACTTCGCAATTGGATACACGATGTTAATAGGTATAAAATGAGATGACTTTGTAAGCCTATCAATAATCACCCAAATCGAATCATGCCCTCTTAGAGTAACATGTAGCCCCGTTACAAAGTCCATAGAAATGCTATCCCATTTCCACTCTGGAACTTCCAACAGTTGCATCAACTTGTATACACATAATTTTGACACCATGGTTTTTAATAAATAAGAGCCTTAGAAGCTGGTAGCTTCGTCATCTATTCTTCCACAAGTCACCTTTATTCGACATTGAAGTTTCTCAGCACTCCTCATTTCATTGTGCTTTGAACAATGATGTACGTAGATGTGAAGATATTCAACAGATTAAGATCACTCTTTCTTTCAGACATGTCCATAATCTTGAGAAGGTTTGTGATGATTTGGTTCGTGATATAACAAACAGATGTTTGTCGAAAGAGCAGTTGAGATGCCAACTAAAAGTTTTTCATATAACTACGAAGAAGTCTTCTTGTGTTTTCGACAAGGGATATGAAGCTAAGAATTGACGAAGGAGACATTATGACTTTATATTTGAATTTCAAATGAATTCGACATGACGAGAAGATACGTCGCTTCTCCAGTTAAAGGGCAGTTTTAATATGTATAACGGCCTCGCTTGGTATAAGATACAAGGAGGATTCCTAGAGATTAGTAGCATGCAGAACGTCAAGTGGCGAATTCTTAGGAGTTGACCGTTATTCGACGGTTATTTTATTTGTATATAAATAGGATAGCTTTGTTTTGTTTTAAGTGTTTGAAAGTTTGTAAAACATTCCTGTAAGAGCTACACTAATGCTCGTGTGTAAGAAAAAAGAGAATTATCTGGGAAATGTACGTGTAAACACCATTTATATTTCAGTTATACAATTTAGACTTCCTTTATTCCTTATTCAAGTTTATGCTTTCAGTCATTTTTCAAAGCAATATACTTTCAAGCAAATTTACATTCCAAAAATCCTTTAATGCGAACGTTAAGTTCTTTGTTAGTTTTATTATACAAACATATCCATACTTTGATATAAAAAAGAACAATTTCATTAGAGATCGTTCGACAGACTTACAAAAACTAGTAATACTTTTATATTAAGAAACAAACCCCAAGAATTTAGCACATGTGTCCTAGGACTTGTGTGGTTGGTCCTGCAAGTAACCCAGTTCCAAGGAATTGGTAAACCAGAGGTTCTTCGCCAAAATCACCATCGAACAAATTGGCACACTCAGTGGGACCAGTGCTAAAATACTAAAAAAAGATTCTTCTTAATCCAAAAAGTCTTATTACGTTGTATGATTTTACGAAGCGGTAAACTAGCCGTGACTGACGTAGAAAGACCTAGGCGAACTAGAGTAAGAAAAATGGCTAATCTGCCAGTAAATCTTAACAAAATTCAAGTTTCCAATGTTATTCCTTCGACAGGGGGAAATAGCGAACAAATCCACATTTCAGAAGGGGGGAATCCCTCATCATCTGGATCGATACCAACAGTGTCTTTCTCTCAGAATGCGCCCAGTTCCTCCAATATAGGACATTCGATGCATATGGGAACCCCTCCCCTGGAGGAAATAACTTTAGGCCGTATCAAACAAATTTTTCCATACCTATATTTGGAAGAGAACAACCTTATGTAATGCCAACTTCAGTGATGGCTAATTTACATAACGCGACACCTTTGTATTCTGATGCCATGGTTCACATGTCTTCACCATTACAAGGGTCAGGTTATGGTGGGAACGTTAGTAGACCAAACCAACCCCCACTAGGAGTCCAAATGCCGACAATTACAACTAATTCTGCGCAGGCAATACGTCAACAAATGGACGAAAGTAATCATGAAATGGTCCATAGGTTGACGCAACAAACGAGGGAAGTATTTAACCCTTTAATACAAAACACTACTCAAATGAATCAGATATTGGCAATGCAAATGGTTCGTATTGCTGAGTTCTTTGGAGTCCCTCAAATTCGACAGAGAGAACCTGTAATTCAGAATCCAATAATCAATGTCGAAGAAGAACCAACAATAAATCAAAGACCTTTAGACAACCCTCAGGAAAATCCTAGAATCCAAGAAGAGGTTGTCAAACAACCTCGTGTCGAAGTCCCTATCCAACGAGAACCTAGGAGGTTGATAGTTCAGAGAGGTCAAGACGCTGATGACATTTTACAACAGAGAATGTGTTATAATAATCCACCTGCTGAAAACAATTTGGCAGTCATGGTCGAAAGAATAATGGCGCAAAATGGGGTAAACGTGGGGTTTCATAGGCCTAGTTACGCTTCCCCACTATATGAATATGTTTTACAACAATAATTGACTCCAAGGTGGAAAATCCCCAAATTAACAAAATTTTAAGGGGATACTAGTGAATCCACCATAGAGCACATAGCGCGTTACTTGATCGAAGCGGGCGAAATAGCACATAACGAAAATCTAAGGATGAAATATTTCCCAAGCTCTTTAACAAAAAATGCATTCACTCTGTTTACATCCCTACCAGCAAATTCCATACATACATGGACTCAGTTGGAGAGATTGTTCCATGAACAATTCTACATAGGACAAACTAAAATAAGTCTGAAAGAATTAGCTAGCGTTAAAAGAAAATTCTCAGAGCCTATAGATGACTACCTTAACAGATTCAGACTGCTAAAAGCAAGATGTTTCACGCAAGTGCCAGAACAAGAATTGGTCGAAATGGCTGCAGGAGGTCTAGACTATTCCATAAGGAAGAAACTAGATACTAAATACTTAAGAGATATGGCACAGTTAGCAGATAGGGCAAGGCAGATCGAAAGGCTAAAAGCTGAGAAGTTTAGGGCTAACAAAAGTAAAAAAGAAAGAGTGGCCTATGTAGGAATATGCCAAGAAGATGATTGTGACGAAGAGGAATTAGTCGTTTTCGACGCCCAAGAAATTGACCTGGCAGAATTAAAGCAAGGTCCACCATATTCTTGCAAAATGTTAACTCCGTCGAATGGAAAGAATCTTGTCGAACCGGAGAAGAACAATAAATTCCCTAAAAGAACATATACGTTTGACGTCACCAAGTGTGACTAAATCTTTGATTTATTGGTAAAAGATGGTCAACTAATAATACCACCAGGCGTTAAATAACCCCCTATTGACCAACAGAAAAAGATAGGTTTTTGTAAGTACCATAATTATCTGGGCCATAAAACTTCTCAATGTTTTCTTTTCAAGGATCTAGTTCAAAATACAATTCAGGATGGAAGGCTGAAATTTGGGGACAAGCCGAAGCAACAAATGAGGATCGACACCAATCCTATGCAGATCCTGCAGGACAACTATGATGAACCATTTGACATGAATATGGTCGAAATGGAGAAGATGTTCGATGATAGCTTCGAGATGATTGAAGCCACTGAAGGCTTCGACACCTACGTTAACATGGTGGGGATTACTGAAGATCTCCCTATCCAGCCCAACATAGAGGAAGTGTCCAAAGACGAGCTAACCATGCGCATATTGATAAAGGTTACTGATGATCTTGAGTTGAAGAACAACATCAAGGCCATTGAGGGTTTCGACGTTCCAAAACAGGTTGAGACTAATGAGGGTCTCGACAATGCCACCAACGTTGAGATTAATGAAGATTTCAACAACCAGAACAAGGTTGAGGTCACTGAGGGTTTCGACCATCAAGACAAAACCAGGGTTACTAAAAGCTCTGAGTGTCTGAAGAAGGAAGCTACTGAAGGCTTCGACAAGAGAAACAACAACTTGGCTGAAGACAGAGTAATATGGGACACCTTGGGAGAGCCTAGAGGAAATTTCGACTACCTGGTGAAATATACCGCTCTTGCCAGTGCCCATATCAACATCAACAAAATCCAACCAACAGGTTGGGAAGACATCCTTGAGAACACTGAGGCAAAATCTGATGTTTCCCTCAGCATCGAGAAGAAGGCTATTGAAGGCCTCAATAATGAAGACAAAATTGCTCAAGGTGCTGCTCCTGACCAAGCAAAAGAAGATGATATCAGGAACCTCACCAATGTTATCGAGACTGTAAACAAGAGCACTGCAGAAGTCAGGGTGGAAACTGTCGAAGAAGCCCTCATCAAGAAGATGGATAAACTGAGCATTGTTGGAGGAAAGAAAATAGATATCAACATGGTAGAAGCCTCTCGAGAGAGTAAAGAAAAGAGTGAAATGGAATACCGTCGAGAGGAATACCAAAGGACAACCTACCCAAAAGAAGATGAGAACTTGGCAGAATTCATTCAAAGATGTCAAAAGAAAAAGACTGAAATAATGTTATGTCCACGATGCAGCGCCATATTCGACAGAAAAGAAGCATCAAACTTGGAGGTTGTGGAAAAGACCAAAATAAGAGGAAATTGGGGGCCAAGGCCAGCAGTCGAAGCATGTAGATGTGATCCAAGAGAAGGCAAGTATTACTTTCAGAATCCTGGGGGCAGATACTACAACACCTACAAACCGTCTGGAAAGGTACCTGATGATAGATGGGTGCAACCCATTAGAGATGCCCAAGGACCAAGAAAATGGAAGAATTTCGAAGTCCAAAGAGGATCTTCAGTCGAAATAAAGAAAGAAACTGGGAAACATAAGCCAAGACCCTACCCCTCAGAGAATTATAAAGAAAAAAGCCCCATGTCAAAGTCTCAATGGAGGAGATTCCAGAGGCAAAGAAGGGCTGAGAAAGAAGCAGCAAACGAACTCAACGTCAAGAAGAAAGACGCTGGCGAAGACAAAGCAGAGTCTAGCAGAAACACTCAGGAAGCAAAGAAAGACAAACCTCACAAAAGGAACAACACCAACATCATGTTGCAGTTGTCGAATCTCGCCAACACAATATCAGAAAGTGACGAAGAAACTGACAACTTCGAGTCTGACGAAGAAGGTTCGTTCGACGTAATATGCAATGTAGTGTCAGTCCTCCCTAGAGACTATGATAGGGTGATGGAAATCGAAGACGAAGAAGAAAACATGATAGGCAGTATCGTGGGACCAAGGCCCGTGTGTTATTACATCATGAATAACGGTTGTGTCGAAGAACAGAACACCTTCTTTGAGAAGCCAGACGAATTAATGAGGGGACATTTGAAACCTTTATTCATAAAAGGGAAGGTAAAATATGTAGGCATCAACAAAATATTAGTGGATGGGGGAGCTCCAGTGAATCTAATGCCCCATTACATGCTAAGAAAAATTGGGAAAGATTATTCTGATGCAAAATCACACAACATGGTCCTGTCGAATTATGAAGGAAAAGTGGGCACAACTATGGGTGTTATTCAAGTGGGTCTGACAGTTGGCACTATCACCAGGCCAACAATGTTTATAGTTATAGCTTCCAGGGCTAACTACAATTTGCTGTTGGGAAGGGAGTGGATCCATATAGTAGGAGATGTCCCTTCGTCCATGCAACAGAGCATAGTCATCTGGCACCCTAATGGCATCGTCGAATACATCGAAGCAGACCAAAGCTACTTCGTGACTGAGGTAAACAACGTAACCAGTCGAAGCTTCGACAGAAATCTGGCTCACATAGCTCCTTGTAGCCCAGCTGAGTTCAATCTGAAGGCATCAGACAATGCCTATTGTTCCATGTACCTACATCCAACACATGGGTTTCAATGGGACAAGGAGGTGATTGGTGAACCAAGCCATGTATGGGGAACCTCTAATGTAGAGCCAACTGGATGGGTTAGCGAGTTCGACGATGACGATGAGTGAAGCATCAACATTGAATAGACTAATGGCCTATATGGCCGAAAATAAATTGAAGGCGGCTCTAGAAGCCGAAGTAAAATATATGGCTGTCGAAGCCAATAAAGAAAATCTAGACCTACCATGCCCTCACCAGGGCACTGATGGAGAAGATAAAGACAACCAGATAGGCGAATGGCAGGATCAAAATCTTGAAGCCATCTATGATGACGAACCTTTGGGATTCGAAAAAGACCCAATATAAACCAGCTTGAAGATGGTGGCACAAGACCCTTTGGAAGAAATCAATCTAGGACTAGGAGCAGAAAAAAGACCAACCTATATAAGCGCTAATATGGACCCCCAGTTCAGAGTCGAATTAGTCCAGTTGCTGAAAGAGTTTAAAGACTGCTTTGCATGGGACTATGACGAAATGCCTGGCCTTGATAGAAGCCTAGTCGAACTAAAGCTTCCTAGAATAGTGGGAAAGAAGCATGTAAAGCAGACTCCAAGGCGGTTCGCACCAGAGGTCCTGTAAAAAATAAAAGAAGAGGTCGAAAGACTTCTCAAATGCAAGTGCATTCGCCCAACCAGGTATGTCAAATGGATTGCAAATATTGTACCCGTAATAAAGAAAAATGGCACATTGAGGGTGTGCATTGATTTTCGAGACTTGAATTAAGCCACCCCTAAGGATGAATATCCTATGCCAGTAGCAGAAATGTTAGTAGACTCTGCAGCAGGCCATGAGTACCTAAGCATGCTAGATGGATACTCTGGCTACAATCAAATCTTCATTGCAGAGGAAGATGGTGCCAAAACATTCTTTCGTTGTCCTGGAGCAATATGGACTTACGAATGGGTAGTTATGCCCTTTAGTTTAAAATATGTTGGGGCTACGTACCAAAGGGACGTGAATTCTATTTTTCATGATTTCATTGAAACATTTTTCATGCAAGTATATATTGATGACATTGTAATAAAGTTTGTTTCAGGAAAACATCATTTAGACCATCTTCGACAATCCTTTGAAAGGATGAGAAAATTTGGTTTGAAGATGAATCCCCTCAAATGTGTGATTAGTGTGCAGGCTGGAGATTTCTTAGGGTTTTTGGTCCACAAAAAGAGAATCGAAATAAACTCCAACAAAGCTAAAGCAATAATGGAGGCGAAAGTGCCATCAACGAAGAAAGGTTTGCAATCACTTTTGGGGAAAATTAATTTTCTAAGAAGATTCATTTCAAACCTTAGTGGGAAAACGTAAGCTTTCTCTCCTCTACTTCGACTCAAAAAAGAAGACTTTGCATGGGGGCAGGAGCAACAGGACACTTTCGACTAGATCAAGGGATATCTAGTCAGTCCCCAGTCTTGATGTCCCCTAGTAGAAAAAGAAGTATGAGTGTAAAACCCCAAATTTGCCCTCACCCATTCACACCATAGCTTGTGATCATTTCATATGCATAAACACAATCATAACATCTCATATCACAATTTTGAGTCTTTGCATTGATTCTAAGTCATCTAGGGTTTGTGATCTGAGCAATCCAATAGCTTCTTGAGCCACTCCAAAGGTCATCAATCACTTCAAAGGGGTCTATGTGTGTTCAAGCATCATATTATATCCTCCCAAAGTCAAAAATGCCAAAGAATCACAAGGACTGGGATTGGTGTGGAGGCAGAGCCAGGTTTGACTGCACAGTTGACCTAAAATTAGGGTTTTGGTTTCAGAGGCCATAACTCCAAATTTTTTTGGTCATTCTTGTTTCCATTGGTCTCTATATGGTATAGGGAGTATGCATATCAATTTTCATGAAGAAATTCCATGGGGAAGTCATCTGATCAAGGGTTGACTTTCTGGACAAGTCAGTGCAAAATCAGGGCATCTGAGGCCCCAATGACCCAACCAAGGGGTGATCTTCATCATTTTGAGTGTATATGATCTTTATTTGATCATGGAAGAAGGTTGAAGTTCACAAAATTCAAGAATTACAAGTTTTTGAAAAGTTGACTTTTTAGGGCATGGTTGACTTTTAATGAAATGTCATTTTATGCAACTTTTTCAACCTTTACTTTTTGATCCAAAAAAGCTTCAAATGGAAAAACTTTGGTCATGAAAGTTGTAGATTAGATCTTTCCATTTTCAAAAAGTACAAACATGACCTAATTCATTTTGGATCAAAAGTTATGGTGTGTCAAAGTTGGCAAAAATCACTAATTTTCAAGATATGCCTCAAATGAGAAACTTGCAAGAACTTTGTACCAAGGCATTTTTAACTTCTAATTCATGTCTAACCATCACACAAACATCACATGTGATCAAAAATTCAGAATGGACTAAGAACTTCTCATGTTTCATGGCCTTGGGAGCAAGAAAGTTTCATATGAACCAAAAGTGATCAACTTACAAAAACCATCATCACACCTCATCCACTTGTTGCCTACAATGCTGAACCATTCTAGCCTCTCTCTCACACCATGCTGCGCCATCCCACACACTTGTACTGGCCTAGAACTTGACCCGTGCCCTCCTTACACCAAAGTTGACATTTTGCAAAAGGGGCCATCCCAATCAATAAAGGGCAGGTCACATCATCTGACCAATGGGAGTTTTTTATGTGGATCAAATGCTAGCAAAACCACATAACAAGCCAGGCTGAAACAGACAAGAACATCACATACACAAACTCACTCCAACTTGCATTTCTCTTTGAATCTCTCTACACAACTCACCAACACAAAAACCAACTCCATTAATCAACTCACCTTGCTTCACTGAGCCAAAACCAGCAAGACACAAGCCTGAACCAAGCAAGAACTGAGCTTCCCCATTTTTCACTCTCAAAACCAGAACTTTCGAATCTCATTCCACAAATCACAAACACTTGAACAAACTTCACAAACCTTCTCCACTCATCTTCCTAGTCACAAAGAACCCTTCACCTTTGCCTGAAATTGCCTGAATCACAAACACCATTTTCACCTGAGCTTGAGCAGAAGCTGTTCAAACTCCTTAACCAGCCAGCATAAACTTCTTCTAAGCATCCAAACATCATCAAGGGGTCACAAGGAGTGGTTTGCATCAAAGGAAGGGGACAAAAAGTTGCAAGAGTGAAAGCTTCGAAACTCAGGTAGCTCAAGAACATTTTTTCCAGAAATCATTTTTTAAGTTCTTAAGTTGTTCTTCATGATTCACTGATTGTTCTGATGTCTTTAGTTTTGAAAATGGTGAAGAAATAAGAGTTTAATCGTGTTCTGAAACTCCCTGACCTAAAAAATGTTTTGTTTCGATTCATGAGTTTGAGGGAATATAAATGATGTTTGTGTTGGGGTTATGATTCAGTGGGTTATGGGGATCATTTCAGTGTTCTTGGATTTCATTTTAGTTGTGTTTTGAGGATTTTAGGGATTTTCAGGTGGGGTTCCCACCGGAGAAGACGACCGGAAGTCTTCTCCGGCCACCTGAAAATCATTAGGGTTTTAATTATGTCATTAATGTCCATTTGAATCTGGAGCGTTAGATGCTTTGACTTGTTGACCTGCAGCGCGTTTGTGTGGCCCAGATGTGTCCTCATTAGCCCTAATCCATTTAATTAATTCGTAAAACATAATTAAGTCAGATTGCATCCTGTCCTTTGATTCACGCGCCAAGTCAATGGTCTTCCCCCAGCTTTAAATCTCATGCGTTGGATCAGAATACTTTCCATTTATTTACTTTTATTTTCATTTTCTTTGTATTTAACTTCCATAATTTATTTAAAATAGCAAAAATGTTTAAAAAATTATGAAACTTTTTGTCAAGAGTTTCATTAATTTTTAAAACACAAAAATATTTTTATTTTCATTTTTAGCATTAAAAAAGTATTTTTAAATATTTAAAAGTTTATTTTAATTGATTAATGAAAATTAATTTATTAAAAATACTTTTAGGTATTTAAAAATCACCAAAAAATTCATGAAATGTTCTAAGACATTTAGAAACATTGTCCAACCTTCAAACCAAATTTCGTTTTTGATCTTGATGCATTTTGAGAATTTTTCATTGAATTAAAATCATTTTTGTGCATTATTTTGATCCAAACTTCAAAAAATCATTTCTGCCTAACCATGAAGAGTGGGACATTGATTCTTTTTGCATTGCATTGTGTTTAGCATTTAGTTTGTGAGATTAAATGGTCATGATTTGATCTTTCATTTTCTATTTGTTTGGTAATTTTCTTGTTTAGGAACCCTAAAACCCTAGAAAACTTGTGAAAGCCATAACTTGAAATTGGTTAGGAGTTGAGACCTCTCCTTTGGGCAGTGGTTTAGTACAGGATTAGGGGTCCTTTGAGTGCATTTTCAATTTTTTGTAATGTTGTTTGCTTCTGGTTTTGGTTTTTGTTTGTTGCATCAATCATAAACCCTAATTTGGGCTTTCATATGCATCCATCTTGCATCTTCTTGCATAACATGACTTGCCATGACATTCCATGCCTCCATTTGATTCATTTAACATCATAAGACATCTTGAAAGCATGTTTGATCATTGCACCTTGCATTTGTCATGTTGTATGCCATATGCATCTCATAACTTTTCATGTATGTTCTGGGTTCTTAACATGCTTCATCTGCATCCATAAGCTTGTATGATCATCCACATGTTTTGTTTCTGGTTTGTAGCATCTCATAGCATCATTAACATCACATATATGCTTCTGGTTTTGGTTTGCATCATGTCATTCCATCCCATTTTGCATTGCATTGCATTTCTTTTTCTAACTTTTCAGGTGGTAAGTGATTTTGAGAAGTGAATTTGCCTTCACTTCTCATACTTTCTTCTCATCTCTCTCTTGCATCCATGCTGAATTTTTGTATGTGTTTGAGTTTGAGCTTGCTCATTCTTCCTCTTCCCACTTTCTTTCTTCAAGTGACTTGACTTCTTGAATGAAGCAAGTTGCTTTGCTTCTCTTGATCCTTTCATCTGCTTCCTGGTGGTTCCATTGAAGACTTCCCTTGTAAACCTCACAAACCTTAGGAACAACCAAGCATGACAATGATTAGGGTTTTGATTAGTCTCCCCTCTTAGTTTTTACCTTTGTGTCTCTTTTGAGTCTTCTCTTCTCATCTCATAATCAGGGACTAAACCCTAAAGGCTTTCAGGCTTTGTGATTAAGCTTATGCCTGCATCCTTATCTTAGGATGGAGTGTATAACTTTGATCCTAAGTGTTAAACCCTTAATGTGTTTAACCCCCTTAATCAATTCACTTAGTAATCATCAAGACATCACTTGTAACTTGGGCCTTGCATTAGGGTTCTAATTCTTCCTTAATTGGTTAAGAAGGACTAACCCTAGTGTTAATGGACAAGTCCCCCTCAAGTTGTCTTACAAATAATAAAATTCATTTCATCATCATACCATTAAATAAAATCCACCTAATCAAAGGCTTGTTTTGTCATGAGTTTAATCCCTAATCATGGATTAAGTTGAGGAGCTTTCCTCAGCTTAAACATTCTCATCTATTATCCTTCTATTAGGATGGTGTAATGAGTCTGTTTAATCCTTGATTATGGCTTAAACTCATTACTTAACAACTAAACAAAAACCACAAAACATCTAAATAATCACAAGTAGGTTAATGATCTTAATCCTACATCAAAGGTGATTAAGTGTGAGAATCTGACTTCACACTTAAGGTATTCTCATTACCCCTAATCAGAGGGAAGATGTGATGAGTTTACTAAATCCATTGGTTTAGGCTTAAGCTCATTAACTTATGGCAAACTTTCAAAAAGCAATAAAAGACTGAAAACACAAAAAACAAACAATAATCGTCTCCTTCGGGATTCTTTTCTCATCTCACTCACTCATAAACGAGAACTTGCTTCTTCCGTCTAATGCAAGACAGTTTGCACCTGAGCCAGACAGGTCATACACTTGAGCATAGACAAGCAAGCAGTTCACAAGTCAATTCATCTTTCAGTCTCTTTGGGTCGAACTACGGTGTTCTGACTTCCTCATTGCACGAGAGGATACGTAGGCATAACTTAACAGTTATCGAACAAAGGTCTCTGTATATTCCCCCTCTTTCCAGCTTTATTCTTTTAAGCCTCATAGTCATGAGCATTTCACTCTTATCCTTACACTGACACTATACATTTATACACTTCACTTCTTTTACACTGACACCTGTACATCCTTTTCCAGCTCTTTATACACAGATCGCACTAACACTACCCCTTTAAAACACAAATCTTTTAAGCGTGGATCCCGTCGAGTACGGCGGACAATCTGGGTGCTAATAACTTCCCAGGTTGTAACCAACCCCCTTTCTCAGTCTCTCTGGTTCGCAACCGTCTTATCCATTCTTTTTTTCTAGGCCTATGCAGCATTTCCTTTCCTCCGGGATAAAAATGCCTAGCTGGCGACTCTATTCATTCCCAGTGAGTTCACTGCTGTGTGTTCTCATTGTCCCTCTCGCCGATCGTTCGCGTCTGTACCTTTATTTGGGCCAGTCCCATTTATCGGGAGCGACAGCTTGGCGACTCTGCTGGGGACTCTTATACTGCAACCAGGGCTTCTGGTTCTTTTTGTGGGTTCCTCCTAGCGCTTGATTGATTTGTGTTTACTGGGGTGTTATGTGTTTATTTGTGTTTGTATATATTTTATTTTTGCTTTATGTACAGTTGCTTTACTGCTTTCTTTACTGCTTTACATTTATCATACTGTCATGCTGTCTGGCTGGATCTGGTTTTGCTTTGGTGGGTGGGTGTTCTACTGAGAGTTAAGATCCTATGCCTGGGATCTGAGTGACACCTAGGCTAGAGTGGTTCATATTCTTTCCAATTCCATCTCGGTCTGGTGCGGGAATATGAAACACGGTTCAGATATGGGTTTCTTCTTGAGAACTCTGTGTTGCAGATTTCCTGCAATGCTAGGGCTATCTGGGAAGCCTGCTAAGTCTGGATGACCTTTTAGTATTGACCTTCAGAAACTGAGGTGAATTAGAGGAGGAACTTTTATGGTTATTGTAAACACTGTACCTCCGGGTTAGAAGTGTTTACACTTCTCATAACTGATCCAAGTCTGAGGATCCTTGTTTTAGAACACCACCTGTGAGGGGGTTGGGCTGTTTACAGGTTTGCAGGTACCCTTGGACTCAGCATACCTTGTTACTTTGATTTGATTAAGATTGCTCCATGTTGGAACAGTTCTTGTGATTCTAAACCCTGGACATGTGGCTCTTTATTTGAGTCCCCCCACCTTGGTTATTGGATTTATAGACCTCCATCTGGAATTCTTGAACATACTTGGACCTATATCAGAGCATTTGATCAGATCCAGCTCAGTCACAAACCCTTGCATATCATTTGCATACATAATCATTGCATCATTTTGATATTTGCTTATTTGAGTTTCAGGGTATCTACCTTCATTTTTGGCTCAGGTTTTGACCCTATCTTCTGTATTGACCTATCTTCATCAGCATCTGCTTCAGTCACCTGCACCAGCCAATCAGTGGCCCATTTCTTCAGTGTTATCATCAGCACCAGTCTCTACTCATCTTCAACAGCATGGCTCCTAAAAAGAGTAACATCACCTACCACTTCTTCCAGCCAGAGCTAGTTGACATCAGGAGGATTCAGACCCTGATCACTCCAGACCATATACCACTGTTCAGGGAACACTATGGAGACATACTTGATGTGGTTATGGATCTGGACCCTTCACAGAGAAGCCTGATCCACACTTGCCTTCAGTTTTATGATCCCCCACTGAGGTGCTTCACTTTTCAGGACTTTCAGCTGGGCCCTTTATTGGAAGAATACTCATCATTAGTTGGTATACCTATCAGGGGTGGAATCCCTTTCAACCTTGAGATGGTCTTTCCTGGTAATGAAGAGGTAGCAAAGGCCTTGCATCTGGAATCAGTTCTGATTGGACAGCATATGACTTCTAAGGCTGGGATCCCTGGCTTGCATCTGGATTTCTTGATCTCCCAAGCTACCCTGAAAGCTTCTCTAGGAGAATGGAAAGCAGTCTGTGCTTTGCTGGCCCTGAGCATATATGGGATTATATTATTTGCAGATGAGCCTCGATTCATTAGCAAGAATGCAATCCATCTATTCATTCAAAGGAACCCAGTGCCAACTTTATTGGGGGACCTCTACTACTCAGTGCATCAGAGGAATGAAAAGCAGAGGGGAAGACTAGTGAGGTGTTGTGCTCCTTTGTTCCACACTTGGCTTCTCAAGCATTTACCCAGGACAGATGCATTTTTGAACCCTCATCAGCAGAGAAACTGGGCTAGAAGACTCACTGCTCTAACTTCAGCTGATATCAGGTGGTGCACTCAAAGCACCAAGGGCAGGGATATCATCACCAGCTGTGGGCATTTTCCCAATGTGCCCCTAATAGGAGTTAAGGGTAGTATTAATTACAACCCTCTGCTGTTCAGAAGGCAACTGGGTTATGCACTGGTCCACACTCCTAAGGCACAGGACTTGGTTGAGACTCTTTATTGTGAGAACAAGCCTAATCTGGCTGTTGTTAGGCAGGCAGCCTGGGCCTGGGATAATGTTCAAACCAAGGGAGTAACCATTCTGGGGAAGTGCAACAATGTGGCATCAGCACAATATTATGAGTGGTCCCATGCCAGGGCTCAATTCTTTGGAATGCCCTTCACCATGGAGGATATGCCTGAATCATCCTCAGCACCACCCCCTGCCACTGTCAGTTTGGAGGAGTTTGAGAGCTTGAAAGAAAGAAATGAGAGGTTGACTCAGGCTTTGCAGAAGACCCTCCGGGAAAGGAGTGATGGTCGAATGGACATTGAGAGGCTAGAGAAGCTGAGAGTGGAGCATCTGGCTAAAATTGAGAAGTCTGGGGATTATATCAAGAAGTCTAAGGCTGGAGAACAAATTCTGAAGAATGCTTGCAAGGAAGCCCAGTTCCAGAGAGCAAGGACAGACTTGTATCTGAAGGAGAGTCAAGCTCGGTGGGTCAAGATCACCGAGGCTCGCACTCTGGAGGACAAGAGGGTCCAAGACAAGATAGAGCAACTGGAAGCCAGTGCAAAAGAACAACAGGAAGCCCTGGCAGCAGCCCAGAGGGAGATATCAGAGCTGAAGATCAAAGCTGGAGTGAAGAGGTCAAAGGACCAAAGTTAGCACAGGAAGCTAACTACAGCTGTTACTACCCGGAATCTCCTGATCAGGAATCTCACGGAGCGTCCGGCTGATCCTGTGACCGAAGCACTTCTCAAGGAAGTTCGGGAGGATGAGTTTGGTCTTGGTGTTTGACCATTTGCTTGTTGTTGCTTTCATTCCATGTACTTTTTATTTTTCTTGTAATATATTTTGACCCTCAGAGGGCTTGTATTTGTAAACAAACTATGTACCATTTGTCTTTTGCAATATATGTATTAGTTTGTTCCACTTCAAAAGCAACATCAACAGCATCATCAGGGGTCTGGAAGGGTCAAAACTGAATGCCAAGCCGGATACCTTGAAAACAAATAAGCATACTGCATTGCATGCTAACTTTTTTTTGTTTTGTAGGTTTTTGTTTTATTGTTGCTAACTCTGTTGTGGTGTTCAGGAACTATTGCTCGACGCCGGGTATTTCCCCTCAACCGTCCGCACCGTTATCCAACCCGTAACAACCTTCCGGGCATACAAATGGATCAGGTACAGCAGGACCTTGCAGAGGTCAGAAATCAAATGGCAAACGAAAGATTGGAAATGAGAACACAGATGACTCAGTTTATGGAAGTGATGAACAACATGGCTCAGAGCCAGGAAAGATTGAGAGCCGTGGTGGAAAGACAAACTCAAGAGGATCCACATGTAGGGACTGCTGGCACGAGTAACAACGAGAGGGTCCAACCTCATGTCAATCCCCCTGCATTTGGCCCCCACCTCCACCCAGAGATCAATATTCCTGCAAATGTTCAAGGGACTGCCACTGCAGGAAGGGTACTGCAAGAAGACCCCCAGGAGGACCAATTTACAGTAATGGGTGCTGGGGAGGAAGCTTATGATAGAAGGCTGGATGAGATAGCTGAGAAGTTAAGATCCTTAGAATCTCAAAACTCTTTGGGTTTCGACGTTATGGACATGGGCTTGGTAGAAGGGGTCAGGATCCCCCATAAGTTTAAGCCTCCTTGCTTTGAAAAATACAACGGGACTTCATGCCCCCGGACCCATTTACAATCATTTCTGGGGAGGCTGAAGGCCTATACCATGGATGAGAAGCTCTGGATGTTCTATTTTGAGGACAGCTTGACGGGAGCTTCAAGAGAATGGTATTCTCATCTGACGAGAGCGACTATCAGGTGTTGGAAGGACCTGGCAGAGGCCTTTATCAGACAATATCAGTACAATTTAGATATGGCACCCAACAGGACCCTCCTAATGGGGATGTCACAGTCGTCAAGGGAAAGTTTTCGAGAATATGCCCAGAGATGGAGGCAATTGGCTGCTGCTGTTCAGCCACCTATGTCTGAAAGGGAAATGGCAGATATGTTTATGAACACCCTTCAGGGAACATACATTGACAGGCTGGCTGCTTTCTCTTCTACTAGCTTTGCAGATGTTGTCATAGCTGGAGAGAGAATTGAGAGCCTGTTAAAGATGGGCAAGATTTCTGACAATGGTGCCAGCTCGTCCAGCAATACAAGGAAGCCTTTTGTAGGCCCAAGAAGAACTGGCGAGACCAATGCCATCCACACCAACAGGGGCAGACCCCAGTATGTTCACAGGTCTGTGGCAGCAGTCACCATTCCCGCTCCAGCTCATCCTCAACCAGCCTATCAACCTCCACAGCAAAACTATCAGCAACAACCTCAGTACCATCAACAAGCTCAGTATCCTCCAAGAAATTACAACAACACCAACAACAACAACCAGCAAAGGCCATTTCAGCAGAGGCCATCTCAAGCCAATAGGGTGATCGATCCGATCCCTATGCCATATGCAACACTACTGCCACAACTTCTGAAACTCAACCTAGTTGAGCTAAGGACGTTGGCACCTCCGGATCCTAACAGTCTACCCAGGAATTATGACTCCAACGCCAGATGTGCCTTCCATTCAAATGCACCTGGCCACAGTACAGAAAAGTGCAGAGCCTTGCACATGAAGGTACAAGACCTGGTAGACTCTAAGGCCCTGAATTTCGCACCACCACCCAATGTTAATAAGAACCCAATGCCAAACCACGGAGGTCCCAGAATTAACGCTATTGAAGAAGACAAGCCGTCTTATTTAATAACCAGTGTGGGTCAGATCCGGACACCGTTGGTAGAAATTAAGGCTCAACTCCTCGAATGTCAAATTTTCCCGGGGTGTGAGTTAGGGTGTGCTTACTGCAATATTTCAGTAAATGGGTGCGATAACTTGAGGAATGGCATAGATGGTCTTATTCAGAGTGGCCAACTTCAGATCACCACATCATTTCCAACAAATCCAGCAATCTCATCAGCAACAATTCCAGTATCTCCTACAACTGCAACAACCATTGTTCCCGACAATTCTTCGGCTTCATCAACAAGTACTTCATCTGTCATTTCAACTGACCAGATATCAACAAACGTTCCTTCTACAGCTTTAGCACCACTCCACTTTGAATCTCCTACAACAACAACATCCATTCTTCCGACAATGTCTCCTACAACATCAGCAACAAACAATGAAGATGTCTCAACCGTTACCATCTATTACGATCCAGAAAATAACACCGCTTACAACTCACAAAGTGCTGCTCCCATCAGAGCACCAGTCACGATATATTACGATCCACAGACTATCACAATTCCTTCCGCAGCTGCAATCAGTCCAGTCACTATCACAGTGCCTGGACCGGTACCTTATGAAAGCAGCAATGCCATCCCATGGCATTACGGCTCTGACCTGTACTGCGAAGGACAAAAAATCACTTTTGAATCATCAACCCCTGCACCACAAATAGACAATGTGGGAGGAGGCGGAGGCTTCACTCGAAGTGGACGTCTCTTTGCTCCACAAACTCAAAGACCCACTGCCGAAGCAGAAGCTGCTGCCAAGGCAAAAGGGAAAAGCTTGGTGCAGGAAGAGCAGGTTGTCAAAGAAGCCTTGAAAACACCCTTTGACCAAGAAGTTGATGAGTTCATGCGAATCATCAAGAAGAGTGATTACAAAATAGTGGATCAGCTTCACCAGACGCCTTCCAAGATCTCAATCCTATCATTGCTTATGTGCTCCGAGGCCCATCGGAATGCACTACTCAAAGTCTTGCACGTAGCTTACGTGCCTGAAGAGATCACTGTCAATCAGCTGGAAGCTGTAGTTGGAAATGTTAATGCTAGTCATGGACTAGGGTTCACCAACACTGATTTGACGGCGGAAGGCCGCAACCATAATAAGGCCTTGCACATAACCATGGAATGTAAAGGTGCAGTCCTTTCCCATGTGCTGGTAGACACGGGGTCATCCCTCAATGTCTTACCTAAAAAGGCCCTGGTGAAGCTAGAGTATGACGGATTGGCGTTAAGACCCAGCAACCTGGTGGTGAGAGCCTTTGATGGTTCAAAGAGATCGGTTCTGGGAGAGGTTGAGTTGCCCATAACGATTGGCCCGCAAACTTTCAAAACGACCTTCTACGTGATGGATATACAGCCTGCCTACAGCTGTCTATTGGGTAGGCCATGGATTCACGCCGCTGGCGCCGTGACCTCAACCCTTCACCAGAAGTTAAAATACGAGTGGGAGGGTCAAATCGTTACAATCTGTGGTGAGGAGGATATTTTTGTCAGCCACCTGGCTACTTATAAAAACATTGAGATGGATGGGGAGATCCATGAAACAATGAGTCAGGGGTTCGAGGCCTTGAACGTGAATGAAACTTCTGCTATACCTGGAACTTCAATGACATCATACCAACAAGCCCGGAAGGTTGTTGAGGAAGGAACTGCCCAAGGCTGGGGCAAACTGCTACCGGTGGAGAAGAAAGAGGATAGATTTGGGTTGGGTTACAAACCAACTCAACAAGATCAAGCAGAGGCTGCGAAAGAGCCCAACTTTGTGAGTGGGGGGATGCTCACCCCTGATGCTGTCAACAATGTGGAAGACGAGCTGGAAGAAGAACGCAACCTGGAAAGCTGGATTCTTCCAAAGATCCCGGGGAGCAGTATCTCAAACTGGTCTTCCTAGGAAATTATAAGAGTTACTCATGCAGAGTAATTATTATTTCCTGTATTTTTATAGCATGCATCAAAGTCTTGCATCTTGCCCAAGATGACAAGACTCATTTTGTAATCGGGCCATCTGTACTTTTTGTGCAACAAGATTAATCAATGAAATATCAGACATCTTTTTGCAAACGAGTCTTTTTCTTTTCCGCTCACTGTTTTTCCATTTTTCTTTTTGTACAAAAAATAAATGGAAATGTTTTCAAAATGACAACTTTATTAAAATCAAATCACTAAAATGAACAAACTGAACCCTTGCAAAGTGTGCCTTCCAGACAGCACCGACAACAGCACGGCTATGACTTCGTATGACTTTGACAATCCAATCAATCAAGCTGATGAAGGGGTTGAAGAAGAATATGAGCTTCCTGAAGAGCTAGCCAGGTTGTTGAGACAAGAGGAAAAGGTTATTACTCCTCACCAGGAGGAGGTTGAAACGATCAATCTTGGTACAGATGAAGACGTGAAAGAAGTTAAAATCGGGGCCTGCCTGCAAGACTCAGTGAAGAGACAACTGATTGACCTGCTTCGAGAGTATGTGGATGTGTTTGCTTGGTCTTATCAAGACATGCCAGGGTTGGACACCGACATTGTTGTGCACAAGCTGCCTTTGAGAGAAGAATGCCCGCCGGTTAAACAGAAACTGCGCCGTACTCGCCCGGACATAGCTATGAAAATCAAGGAAGAGGTACAAAAGCAATGGGACGCCGGGTTCCTTGCTGTGACTAGTTATCCGCCGTGGGTTGCTAATATAGTACCTGTGCCTAAAAAGGACGGCAAAGTAAGAATGTGTGTTGACTACCGGGATCTGAACAGAGCTAGCCCGAAAGATGATTTCCCTTTACCTCACATTGATGTGTTGGTGGATAATACGGCTCAGTTCTCGGTATTCTCCTTCATGGATGGATTTTTCAGGATACAATCAGATCAAAATGTCACCTGAAGACATGGAGAAGACAACCTTCATCACACCCTGGGGCACGTTCTGCTACAAGGTAATGCCATTTGGGCTCAAGAATGCCGGTGCGACGTATCAACGGGCTATGGTAACATTATTCCACGATATGATTCATAAAGAGATAGAATGTTATGTGGATGACATGATTGCCAAGTCCCTTACTGAAGAGGACCATCTGGTAAATCTACTCAAGTTGTTCAAACGTCTGAGGAAGTATCAACTGAAGTTGAACCCCAACAAATGCACATTCGGGGTGAGATCTGGTAAGCTGCTGGGTTTTATTGTAAGTGAAAAAGGGATTGAAGTTGACCCTGATAAAGTCAAAGCCATTCAAGAAATGCCTGCACCGAAGACAGAGAAGGAAGTTCGAGGGTTCTTAGGTCGATTGAACTACATCTCAAGGTTCATATCTCACCTTACGGCTACCTGTGAACCCTTGTTCAAATTACTGAGAAAAGAACAGACGGTCAGGTGGAACGAAGACTGCCATAAGGCTTTTGACAAGATCAAAGAATACTTACAAGAACCTCCAATCCTTATGCCTCCAGTTGAAGGAAGACCTCTGATAATGTACTTGACAGTATTAGAGGAGTCAATGGGGTGTGTGTTGGGCCAGCATGACGAGTCTGGTCGAAAAGAGTATGCAATATACTACCTAAGCAAAAAGTTTACCGACTGTGAACAACGTTATTCACTGCTCGAGAAAACTTGCTGTGCTTTAGCGTGGGCTGCTCGCCGACTGAGGCAGTATATGTTGACCCACACTACTTTGTTGATCTCTAAAATGGACCCAGTTAAGTACATATTCGAGAAGCCAGTGCTTACCGGACGGGTTGCAAGATGGCAAATGATTCTTACAGAGTATGACATTCAATACACATCTCAGAAAGCCATCAAGGGCAGTGTATTGTCTGAATATCTTGCTGAGCAACCCATTGATGATTACCAGCCTATGAGATTTGACTTCCCTGATGAAGACATCATGTTCATAAAAGCAAAAGATCATGAAGAGCCTGTTCACACTGAAGGGCCCGACCCGAAAGAAGAATGGACTATGATGTTTGACGGGGCTGTTAATATGAATGGTCGTGGTGTTGGTGCAGTACTCATTACACCTAAGGGAGTTCACATGCCTTTCTCGGCAAAACTCACTTTCAACTGCACTAACAACGAAGCTGAATACGAAGCTTGCATTATGGGTCTTGAGGAAGCCATTGACCTCAGGATCAAGACATTCACTGTATTCGGAGATTCAGCTCTGGTAATCAATCAAACCAATGGCAAATGGTACACACACCAGGATCATCTGATACCTTACAGGGATTATACAAGGAGGTTATTGACCTTCTTCACAACAGTCAAGCTTGAGTATATCCCTCGGGATGAGAATCAATTTGCATATGCTCTGGCTACCATTTCATCCATGATCAAAGTTCAAGCTGCCAACTTTGTACCGCAAATCTCAGTGTCCAGACTTGACAGACCAGCATATGTGTTCGCAGCAGACATTGTTAAAGATGATAAGCCTTGGTTCCATGACATTAAGTGCTTCTTGGAGGATCAAACATACCCACCTGGGGCATCTTCCAATGATAAGAAGACTTTGAGAAGGCTTGCTGGCAGTTTCTTCTTGAACACTGATGGTTCCCTGTATAAAAGAAACTTTGATATGGTACTCCTTAGATGCGTTGATGAGACAGAAGCAGACTTGTTAATGCATGAAGTGCACGAAGGATCCTTTGGTACCCATGCAGGAGGGCATGCAATGGCCAAGAAATTGCTAAGATCAGGCTATTACTGGATCACAATGGATGCCGACTGTTGTGCCTATGCCAGAAAATGCCACAAATGCCAGATTTATGCAGATAAGGTGCATGTGCCTCCCAATCCTCTAAATGTGATGTCTTCGCCCTGGCCCTTTGCTATGTGGGGCATTGACATGATTGGTAAGATTGAGCCAACTGCCTCGAATGGCCACAGATTCATCCTGGTTGCCATTGACTATTTCACCAAGTGGGTCGAAGCAGCTTCCTATGCCAACGTTACAAGACAAGTGGTAGCCAGATTTCTGAAAAGAGATATCATCTGTCGGTATGGAGTGCCCGAGCGAATCATTACTGATAATGGTTCCAACTTAAACAACAAAATGATGGCAGAATTGTGTCGGGACTTCAAGATCCAACATCACAATTCTTCTCCTTACAGGCCAAAGATGAACGGCGCTGTTGAGGCAGCTAATAAGAACATTAAGAAGATTGTGCAGAAGATGGTAGTCACCTATAAAGACTGGCATGAGATGCTACCATTTGCCTTGCATGGGTACCGCACGTCAATCAGAACATCCACTGGGGCAACACCGTATCAGCTTGTGTACGGTATGGAAGCAGTCCTACCGGTTGAAGTTGAATTACCCTCTCTACGGGTATTGATGGATGTTAAACTGAGTGAAGCAGAATGGGTTCGGACCCGATACGAACAACTGAGTCTGATTGAAGAGAAAAGATTGGCTGCAATCTGTCTTGGGCAGTTGTATCAGAAAAGAATGAAGAGAGCTTTCGATCAGAAAGTCAAGCACCGAGAGTACCAAGTAGGAGATCTTGTGCTGAAAAGGATCCTTCCTCCTCATACAGACCACAGGGGCAAATGGACTCCGAATTATGAAGGACCATTTGTTGTAAAGAAAGTTTTTTCTGGTGGAGCACTGATGCTCAGCACCATGGATGGTGAAGATTTCCCGTCCCCTGTGAATTCAGATGCAGTTAAAAAATACTTCGCATAAAAATGACCCGCTGGACACAAAAACAGAATGTAAGTCCAGGCAAAAATAGGGCATCCCGGCGAGTCAAAAAACAGAATAAAAGACTCGGGCAAAAATAAGGGAGAATAAATGAAAAATGTACACCCGCTGAGTTGAAAAGCCGCATTGGACAGCTCAGGCAAAAATGGGTATCCCGATGGATTGAAAACCCGAAAGGGCGATCCATGCAAAATAAGGGAGTAAGCGAACAACTGCATTCTGAATTCGTCTGTATCGTTCACAACTTGGTAAGCTTCGAAAGAATCAAGCTTCAATCAGAATCAGCCTTCTTCAGAAAGCAAGATGAGAAGAACGTCAAAAGTCATACGAGTCATAGCAAGAGAGGGAGCTCCTTAAAGCGTCATCAACATTGCCAGCATTTTGTTTCCCAATTTGTAACGATCTCCTCATTTCAGTGGATTCGTTTCTTTGACTGTATCTCGCCAATTCAGGGCATATGAATTAATAAAATCAGATCTTCAGTCACGTCTCGTCTTGTACATTTTATTTGCAAAAAATAAAAAATAAAAAAAATAAAAAAAATAAAAAAAAATGTGTCTGATGTCTAAAGGAAATTGATTGCATAGAATACAGATGCTTATCTTCAAATAAACACATGCTTGCAGGAAATATGCTTACTCTCAGAAGTATCTAAACTCCTATGACGGAATCCAGTAAAGGATACCTCGGGATTACTTGTACGTTTCCTTATCTTTGCAGGATTGCAGGTATCCAGAACGCAACTTGGGGCATGTAGGTTTCATCCCAACAAGCTGGCAAATCAACACTCAGTCTCCGCACCCGAAGTGCCTTCTCCCCAGTTGAGTTGCCACTTATTACTCATCCCCAACCGAGTTGCCGTCTCGCCCTCAGCCGGGTACAAAAAGTCAGGGAACCATCTCCCCACAGAGCCTCAGCCTTTATCCAGAAGAGCAACGCATGAAGAACTCACAACAGAGTGAAGAAGGCTTCCACAAACCCCAGCTGGGTCCCTCATTTATAAGGATAGGTCTATCAGTGACCCATATCTCCAAGCAGATATCGTATCATCAGATCTACCAATGATCTCACCCCCAGCTGGGATGTCTACTTCAAGCAGATCGACCAAAGATCGTCACAGCAGCGGGACCCGGATCCCGGTTTTGGTATCTTTGCATAATCATAACATTCACATCATAATCACCCACAAAGCGTAGCATTCCGTTTAACACGGAGCATTACGGCAAAAATCAAACATATAGCATAATCATAAGCCATGTTTTGAATCAACACTTGTGAATAATGACAATCCACCAATATACAGAATACTTCCCTCATATCCCCAGCGGAAGTTCCCCAACAAAAGCAGTTGCCTCACATTCACAAACGCCAGTATATACCCCCCTTGGCACCCGCCTGTGTCATAACCCCAGCAGAAAGCCAAAGACGTCCTCTTTGCACTCTCATACGCTTGCATATAACAATCTTTGACACCCGTCCGTGTCATATCCCCAACGCAGTCACCTATACTTTGTATATCAGATACTTGTTTATATTACACTCTTCTCCTTTTGACACTCGTCCGTGTCACTCTCCCCAGCAGTTAAACACTTATACTGATACTCGTCCGTATCATCATCTTTGAACACGTGTCAGTGTTTGTTTCTACCCGATACTCGTCCGTATCGTAGTCTTAAGGATGCTCGTCCGCATCTTTAATCTATACACAATACCAAACACTTATACCTTTTGTTTCTTGGATGTAAACACTCGTCCGTGTTTACTATTCCCCATTAAGATCGCCAACAAAGCAAATTTTTCTTTTTTATCTGACATTCGTCCTATGTCATGATAAACCCTGAGAGCAGCCGTCCCCTGCTAGGTGGTCGTCCTCCACCTCTTGATGGTCGTCCTCCATCATGCTCATCCGATGGCCGTCCCCATCGTTGATATTTAGCAGCCGTACCCTGCTAGGTGGTCGTCCTCCACCTTAGATGACCGTCCCTCATCTTAACCCAACAGAGCAGCCGTCCCCTGCTAGGTGATTGTCCTTCACCTTTGATGGCCGTACCCCATCATCTGTTTATTTCATTTATTCTTTAACCCGATGGCCGTCCCCGTCGTGGTCCCTTTTCTCTTTTTAGCCCGATGGCCGTCCCCATCGTTGGTTACTTTACTTTTATGAACTTGATGGCCGTCCCCGTCATGTTTCATTAATCTCCAGAAAATTTTACAGCTTTATCCTGATGGCCGTCCCCATCATAATTCTTTTATCCCCAGCATGTCGGCCGTCCCCGTCATTGCCTTATTTTCCGCACTTTTTCCAGCATGTCGGCCGTCCCCGTCATTGCTCTTTACCCAGCAGTCGTCCTCTGCTCGACGGTCGTCCTCTGTCGCCCACACTTTACAATATACTTTATTTTCTTTTACAATCTATATCCCTTTTCATTCTGTGAGTGCAAATTTTGGACTGTCTTTGGTATTCAACCACAAGTTATCTTGTTCGCCTGTCAAGCCGTTGCTTACATCCTGCACAGCTAACTCATGTTTGAATAGGGGCAGCTGTAAACACCCCAAATTTTCCCTCACCCATTCACACCATGGCTTGTGATCATTTCATATGCATAAACACAATCATAACATCTCATATCACAATTTTGAGTCTTTGCATTGATTCTAAGTCATCTAGGGTTTGTGATCTGAGCAATCCAATAGCTTCTTGAGCCACTCCAAAGGTCATCAATCACTTCAAAGGGGTCTATGTGTGTTCAAGCATCATATTATATCCTCCTAAAGTCAAAAATGCCAAAGAATCACAAGGACTGGGATTGGTGTGGAGGCAGAGCCAGGTTTGACTGCACAGTTGACCTAAAATTAGGGTTTTGGTTTCAGAGGCCATAACTCCAAATTTTTTTGGTCATTCTTGTTTCCATTGGTCTCTATATGGTATAGGGATAATGCATATCAATTTTCATGAAGAAATTCCATGGGGAAGTCATCTGATCAAGGGTTAACTTTCTGGACAAGTCAGTGCAAAATCAGGGCATCTGAGGCCCCAATGACCCAACCAAGGGGTGATCTTCATCATTTTGAGTGTATATGATCTTTATTTGATCATTGAAGAAGGTTGAAGTTCACAAAATTCAAGAATTACAAGTTTTTGCAAAGTTGACTTTTTAGGGCATGGTTGACTTTTAATGAAATGTCATTTTATGCAACTTTTTCAACCTTTACTTTTTGATCCAAAAAAGCTTCAAATGGAAAAACTTTGGTCATGAAAGTTGTAGATTAGATCTTTCCCTTTTCAAAAAGTACAAGAACATGACCTAATTCATTTTGGATCAAAAGTTATGGTGTGTCAAAGTTGGCAAAAATCACTAATTTTCAAGATATGCCTCAAATGAGAAACTTGCAAGAACTTTGTACCAAGGCATTTTTAACTTCTAATTCATGTCTAACCATCACACAAACATCACATGTGATCAAAAATTCAGAATGGACTAAGAACTTCTCATGTTTCATGGCCTTGGGAGCAAGAAAGTTTCATATGAACCAAAAGTGATCAACTTGCAAAAACCATCATCACACCTCATCCACTTGTTGCCTACAATGTTGAACCATTCTAGCCTCTCTCTCACACCATGCTGCGCCATCCCACACACTTGTACTGGCCTAGAACTTTACCCATGCCCTCCTTACACCAAAGTTGACATTTTGCAAAAGGGGCCATCCCAATCAATAAAGGGCGGGTCACATCATCTGACCAATGGGAGTTTTTTATGTGGATCAAATGCTAGCAAAACCACATAATAAGCCAGGCTGAAATAGACAAGAAAATCACATACACAAACTCACTCCAACTTGCATTTCTCTTCGAATCTCTCTACACAACTCACCAACACAAAAACCAACTCCATTAATCAACTCACCTTGCTTCACTGAGCCAAAACCAGCAAGACACAAGCCTGAACCAAGCAAGAACTGAGCTTCCCCATTTTTCACTCTCAAAACCAGAACTTTCGAATCTCATTCCATAGCTCACAAACACTTGAACAAACTTCACAAACCAACTCCACTCATCTTCCTGGTCACAAAGAACCCTTCACCTTTGCCTGAAATTGCCTGAATCACAAACACCATTTTCACCTGAGCTTGAGCAGAAGCTGTTCAAACTCCTTAACCAGCCAGCATAAACTTCTTCTAAGCATCCAAACATCATCAAGGGGTCACAAGGAGTGGTTTGCATCAAAGGAAGGGGACAGAAAGTTGCAAGAGTGAAAGCTTCGAAACTCAGGTAGCTCAAGAACATTTTTTCCAGAAATCATTTTTTAAGTTCTTAAGTTGTTCTTCATGATTCACTGATTGTTCTGATGTCTTTAGTTTTGAAAATGGTGAAGAAATAAGAGTTTAATCGTGTTCTGAAACTCCCTGACCTAAAAAATGTTTTGTTTCGATTCATGAGTTTGAGGGAATATAAATGATGTTTGTGTTGGGGTTATGATTCAGTGGGTTATGGGGATCATTTCAGTGTTCTTGGATTTCATTTTAGTTGTGTTTTGAGGATTTTAGGGATTTTCAGGTGGGGTTCCCACCGGAGAAGACGACCGGAAGTCTTCTCCGGCCACCTGAAAATCATTAGGGTTTTAATTATGTCATTAATGTCCATTTGAATCTGGAGCGTTAGATGCTTTGACTTGTTGACCTGCCGCGCGTTTGTGTGGCCCAGATGTGTCCTGATTAGCCCTAATCCATTTAATTAATTCGTAAAACATAATTAAGTCAGATTGCATCCTGTCCTTTGATTCACGCGCCAAGTCAATGGTCTTCCCCCAGCTTTAAATCTCATGCGTTGGATCAGAATACTTTCCATTTATTTACTTTTATTTTCATTTTCTTTGTATTTAACTTCCATAATTTATTTAAAATAGCAAAAATGTTTTAAAAATTATGAAACTTTTTGTCAAGAGTTTCATTAATTTTTAAAACACAAAAATATTTTTATTTTCATTTTTAGCATTAAAAAAGTATTTTTAAATATTTAAAAGTTTATTTTTAATTGATTAATGAAAATTAATTTATTAAAAATACTTTTAGGTATTTAAAAATCACCAAAAAATTCATGAAATGTTCTAAGACATTTAGAAAAATTGTCCAACCTTCAAACCAAATTTCATTTTTGATCTTGATGCATTTTGAGAATTTTTCAATGAATTAAAATCATTTTTGTGCATTATTTTGATCCAAACTTCAAAAAATCATTTCTGCCTAACCATGAAGAGTGGGACATTGATTCTTTTTGCATTGCATTGTCTTTAGCATGTAGTTTTTGAGATTAAATGGTCATGATTTGATCTTTTATTTTCAATTTGTTTGGTAATTTTCTTGTTTAGGAACCCTAAAACCCTAGAAAACTTGTGAAAGCCATAACTTGAAATTGGTTAGGAGTTGAGACCTCTCCTTTGGGCAGTGGTTTAGTATAGGATTAGGGGTCCTTTGAGTGCATTTTCAATTTTTTGTAATGTTGTTTGCTTCTGGTTTTGGTTTTTGTTTGTTGCATCAATCATAAACCCTAATTTGGGCTTTCATATGCATCCATCTTGCATCTTCTTGCATAACATGACTTGCCATGACATTCCATGCCTCCATTTGATTCATTTAACATCATAAGACATCTTGAAAGCATGTTTGATCATTTCACCTTGCATTTGTCATGTTGTATGCCATATGCATCTCATAACTTTTCATGTATGTTCTGGGTTCTTAACATGCTTCATCTGCATCCATAAGCTTGTATGATCATCCACATGTTTTGTTTCTGGTTTGTAGCATCTCATAGCATCATTAACATCACATATATGCTTCTGGTTTTGGTTTGCATCATGTCATTCCATCCCATTTTGCATTGCATTGCATTTCTTTTTCTAACTTTTCAGGTGGTAAGTGATTTTGAGAAGTGAATTTGCCTTCACTTCTCATACTTTATTCTCATCTCTCTCTTGCATCCATGCTGCATTTTTTTATGTGTTTGAGTTTGAGCTTGCTCATTCTTCCTCTTCCCACTTTCTTTCTTCAAGTGACTTGACTTCTTGAATGAAGCAAGTTGCTTTGCTTCTCTTGATCCTTTCATCTGCTTCCTGGTGGTTCCATTGAAGACTTCCCTTGTAAACCTCACAAACCTTAGGAACAACCAAGCATGACAATGATTAGGGTTTTGATTAGTCTCCCCTCTTAGTTTTTACCTTTGTGTCTCTTTTGAGTCTTTTCTTCTCATCTCATAATCAGGGACTAAACCCTAAAGGCTTTAAGGCTTTGTGATTAAGCTTATGCCTGCATCCTTATCTTAGGATGGAGTGTATAACTTTGATCCTAAGTGTTAAACCCTTAATGTGTTTAACCCCCTTAATCAATTCACTTAATAATCATCAAGACATCACTTGTAACTTGGGTCTTGCATTAGGGTTCTAATTCTTCCTTAATTGGTTAAGAAGGACTAACCCTAGTGTTAATGGACAAGTCCCCCTCAAGTTGTCTTACAAATCATAAAATTCATTTCATCATCATACCATTAAATAAAATCCACCTAATCAAAGGCTTGTTTTGTCATGAGTTTAATCCATAATCATGGATTAAGTTGAGGAGCTTTCCTCAGCTTAAACATTCTCATCTATTATCCTTCTATTAGGATGGTGTAATGAGTCTGTTTAATCCTTGATTATGGCTTAAACTCATTACTTAACAACTAAACAAAAACCACAAAAACATCTAAATAATCACAAGTAGGTTAATGATCTTAATCCTACATCAAAGGTGATTAAGTGTGAGAATCTGACTTCACACTTAAGGTATTCTCATTACCCCTAATCAGAGGGAAGATGTGATGAGTTTACTAAATCCATTGGTTTAGGCTTAAGCTCATTAACTTATGGCAAACTTTCAAAAAGCAATAAAAGACTGAAAACACAAAAAACAAACAATAATCGTCTCCTTCGGGATTCTTTTCTCATCTCACTCACTCATAAACGAGAACTTGCTTCTTCCGTCTAATGCAAGACAGTTTGCACCTGAGCCAGACAGGTCATACACTTGAGCATAGACAAGCAAGCAGTTCACAAGTCAATTCATCTTTCAGTCTCTTTGGGTCGAACTACGGTGTTCTGACTTCCTCATTTCACGAGAGGATACGTAGGCATAACTTAACAGTTATCGAACAAATGTCTCTGTATATTCCCCCTCTTTCCATCTTTATTCTTTTAAGCCTCATGGTCATGAGCATTTCACTCTTATCCTTACACTGACACTATACATTTATACACTTCACTTCTTTTACACTGACACCTGTACATCCTTTTCCAGCTCTTTATACACAGATCGCACTGACACTACCCCTTTAAAACACAAATCTTTTAAGCGTGGATCCCGTCGAGTACGGCGGACAATCTGGGTGCTAATACCTTCCCAGGTTGTAACCAACCCCCTTTCTCAGTCTCTCTGGTTCGCAACCGTCTTATCCATTCTTTTTTTCTAGGCCTATGCAGCATTGCCTTTCCTCCAGGATAAAAATGCCTAGCTGGAGACTCTATTCATTCCCAGTGAGTTCACTGCTGTGTGTTCTCATTGTCCCTCTCGCCGACCGTTCGCGTCTGTACCTTTATTTGGGCCAGTCCCATTTATCGGGAGCGACAATGAGGTTATACATCTCAGCATCCGACAAGACCCTTGGAAGCATGTTGTGTCAGGAGGATGAAAATGGCGTCGAAAGAGCCATTTACTATCTCAGCAGAGTCTTAAACGATGCTGAAACTAGATATAGTGTAATAGAAAAATTATTTTTATGTGTGTATTTTTCTTGTACAAAATTAAAGCACTATATAAAGTCAATTGATGTATTTGTATCATCCCATTTCGACGTAATAAAATATATGTTGTCCAAATCCATTTTACATAGTCGAATAGGGAAGTGGGCTCTAGCATTAACTGAGTATCCTTGAAATATCTACCTTTAAGGGCTGTAAAAGGACAGGTGGTGGCTGATTTTATAGCTGACCACTCCATAGACGAAAATGAAATAAGATACGTCGAATTACAACCATGGAAATTATATTTTGACAGTTCCAGCCACAAGAATGGTGTCGATATTGGAATATTAATTATTTCTCCTGATAAAGTTCCAACAAAATTCAAGTACAAGGTCAAAGACCCATGTTCAAACAATGAAGCTGAATATGAAGCTTTAATTGCTGGACTTGAAATGTTGTTGGAATTGGGGGCAACAAGAGTCGAAATAATGGGCGACTCAGAACTAGTAATAAAACAACTGACCAAAGAATACAAATGTGTCAAAGAAAATCTGATTATGTACTTTGTTATAGCCAACAGACTCCTTAAAGCATTAGACATTGTGGCCTTTAAACATATTCCTAGAATAAAAAATCAAGAGGCCAATGACTTGGCTCAAATTGCATCAGGTTATAAAGTGTCGAAAGAAAAACTGGAGAGTACTATTGAAGTAAGGAGAATGGTTATATCAACCAAATTATCCCCATCAGATTTGGAAATGATAAAACTTGGTTATGGGGATGACGAAAGCTTTGAAATCTTTAACATAGAGAATTCAGTGGTGGAAGATTAGAGAAAACCCATCAAAGAGTATCTACAAGACCCAAACCAAAAGGTGGAAAGAAAAGTAAGATACAGAGCTCTAAGCTACGTACTCTTTGGAAACGAATTACTTAAGAAGACTACAGAGCGAGTCTTGCTAAGATGCTAAGATGCTTAGGCGAAGAAGAAGCTTACATAACATTGTCGAATGTACATAGTGGTACATGTGGTGCACACCAAGCAGGGCATAAGATGAAATGGTTATTATTTAGACAATAATTATATTGGCCAACCATGCTAAAAGAGTGTGTCGAATTTGCAAAGGGTTTCCAAGAATGCCAAGTCCATGCAGGTATACCACATCTCCCTGTGAGCGAATTGTATTCGATTATAAAGCCTTGGCCATTCAGAGGTTGGGCTTTAGATATAATTGGAGAAATTCGACCAGCTTCATCGAAAGGACAAAAATACATTTTAGTAGGAGTTGATTACTTTACTAAATGGATCGAAGCCATACCATTGGTGAATGTGGATCAGGAGGCAGTCATAGAGTTTATCCAAAAATATATAATTTATAGATTTGGAATACCGGAAACGATAGCCACTGACCAAGGGTCTGTGTTTACTGGTAGAACTATGCAAGCTTTTGCAAAAGAGATGGAGTTTAAGTTATTAAACTCTACACCCTATTATGCCCAGGCAAATGGACAAGTCGAAGCAGCAAACAAGGTGGTAATATATTTGATCAAGAAGCATGTAGGTAAGAATCCTAAAAACTGGCATAAAACCTTAGATCAGATTTTATGGGTTTGTCGAACGTCACCCAAAGAAGCCACTAACTCTACTCCATTTTAATTGACATGTGGACATGATGCAGTGCTTCCATTCGAAATCTACTTACAGTACATACGTGTTTAAAGACATCATGAAATTCCTTCAGAGATATATTGGAGCATGATGATGGACGAATTGGTGGATTTAGACAAAGAAAGGTTACGAGCGTTAGACTTGATAAGAAGACAGAAAGGAAGAGTTGATAAATCTTACAATAAGAGAGTAAAGTCAAAAATCCTTTGTGTGTGTGATTTAGTTTGGAAGGTAATACTTCCCATTGATCGAAAAGACAGATTAATGGGAAAGTGGTCCCCCAAATGGGAAGGGCCTTTCAAAATTTTAAGCGTTTTTTCGAATGGTGCTTATGAAGTCGAAGAAATAGGCAAAGATGAAAGAATATTAAAAATAAATGGCAAATACTTGAAATAATATAAACCAATTCTACAAGAAGTAAAAAAAATGTAGAATAATTATATTAAGTACTTCGCCAAATAAGCGGTATTGAAGTCATTACAAGAAGTGCCTTCTAGGGCTGCTAAACAAAAGAAAATACATAGCCTATTTTCTATTGCAAGTTCTAGTTCTAAAGGAAAGACTCCTTAAGCTCTATGAACTTCCTCTTCTGGATCGAGATTCGACAATCACACAGACTCTTATTGTAAGACATTTTTTCAATCTCTTTGCCTAGTTGTTGAGCCATATCTGCATGATGAAGCCCCACCTTGAATACTTCTTCAATTTCTTCTCTCTTGGGTTGTTGAAGATCTGCCTTCGCTTCCTTTCTTGAGCAATCTTGATTTCGAGCTGTGCTATCTGTTCCTCGAAGTCTTGAATTTTTTTTCACATTCAACCACTTCTTTGGAATAAGTCTCAGAGAGTTTTGACAACTCTGAAACCTTCTCAGTCGAAGCTTCCACAACATCCCACTCAACAGTCCGGGTGTCAGTCTTTTTGGAGATCAATTGGACATACTCCTTTCGACGGCTGAGATCCCCGCTTGCTACATCAATTATCTAAGAAAGGTCCATTACTAGACAAGTTTCATCAGCACTGGCCTCCAAGACATTCACTTGTTTAAGGAGCTTTTTCATTTCAGATTGCTGGGTAGGATCCTCCTCCAAATTTTTGAACAAATAGACACCAAGCACTTTAGCCTTAACTTCAACCATGATGGAGCTAAGTGTTTTAACCTTAGAAGTAGCCTCAGAGGTAGTCGAACTGCTGAAGGAGTCCTAGAAGTTGTAGCGGTTGATGAGCATGGCCTTCAAATACTCCAAAGGCTTCCTTGTTTTCAGGTTCTCAAGCTCCTCATGAGAGAAGATAGTCTAAACAGAAGATGGAGGATTGCTTTGTAATGGATCAGGAATGATGTGAGTGCTAGGCCCAACCTCCTTTTTCGACTGACCTTTACCTTTTGTAGTCTTGGCATTAAGGTCCTTTTCACCAGCATCTTTGGATTTGTTTTTCTCTTCCCCTTCTTGGACATTGGATCCGACATCAGCCCTAACGCCTTTGTCATCTTTCGTGGGACTTTCCTTATTAGTAGTGGACTTTGGATGATCAGGGGAATTGTCCGCAGAATGTTCCTCCATGGTGATGTCGAATTCAGCAACGGTTTGGGGTTCCAACATATCATCCTTGGAGGTATTTTCTTCTTGGACATTTTCTTCCAAGATGGTTTCAAGAAGAGGGGAGTTTTGCAGTTGGTATTTCTTTGCTTCTGATTCTTTAATCGAATCAGTTTAGGGTAGAGGACCAGAATTAATGGGAGGTTCATCAGTGTTGATTTGAACCTAAAACAAAATAGAGTTTAAGAAATGCAAGAGTATACAAAGATCAAAGTTAAATTTAGTCGAAAAATAGTTACTTGGGGGATCTCAGTGTGGAAACTAGAATTCCCACTTTTTGCGTCTTGCACAAGCCTAATTATTGGGCTTGCAGGAGGGGTCCTTTTCGACTTCACAAGTGATCTTTGGGAGGCGACCATCTTTATCTTTGTGGATTTTTTCCTTTTCAAAGGTTGTTGGTTTGGGGATTCATCACCAGAGTCTTCAGAAAGCTCCTGCACTTCCTCTTTCTTCTGTTTTTGAGGAGTATGTGGTTTTCGACTCACCGGAAACATCAAGGAGAGTTCAATAAGCCCAAGACTAAGATAATTGCATGATTAAGATAGTCTCTTCATAAAAGAAAAGAAAAGAACCTTTTTCGAAGTGGAGAAATATTTCTTGGTAGATTTGTCAGGCTTGTCTTCGACAGAGCTCTTTTTGCCAGTGATCTTGACAGCTGAAAAGGAAAAGAGAAGTTAGAAAAAGAAGAAAATAAAACATAAAGATATGAACACAATGATGAAATCGAAATTATGGTTACAACTTAAAGAATGGTATATTCCACGCGAACATGTTCTATTCCAATATGAAGGTGCCCTGGGTAATTATCCAGGTGATATTTGGTCGGAACCATATGCCAAGCAAGATTTTTTTGTGACTCTTGAAGCAGTTTTAAGTCAGATCCACATACGAACCAATCTGGATAAGGTGGGTTCAGAGCCAAACCAAAATCAGCAGATGATAGAGGTGGAAAATTTAGTGGATAGCAAGTATACGCCAAGTTATAACGCGCCTCTAGTGGAACTAATGAGGGCAATGCCAATTTTCCCATTCTTTTTGCGAATTTATGCATCAGAGTCACAGTTGCTTCACCTATGGTTCGCCTAAGATCATCTGGCCTATAAATTGTTTCAAAATATTTTTGAAACTTTTGAATCTCTTTAACATGTTGTTGGGTACCTTTCTTGGTTCGATCCTACACAAAAGCAAAGGCATTTTTCAGAAGAGTGTTGAAGGCAGTTACGTCATAAAATCTGGTGAGATAGTACTCCTTCCACTAAACATCAAACTCTTGAGTACAGAAGAAGGTCGGTTGAAAGACCACTGGACGAATCTCCAAAGCAGCATCATTGAGTTTTTCTGAGATCTCTATACTCTTCGACCTAGTAAGGAACAAATTGTAAAAGAGAATGGAGCCTTTCTTGGGATAGATTGACCTTAGTTTCAGTTGTATCAGCCCAAATTGTCGAGCAACTAAATTCGGCTGATAAACTATTAAGGCCACTTTGGAGTTGGACATAGTTAGGTAAGAGAATAAGAGCTTGGGTGTAAGAAACAAATCCCATATGGCTAAGAAATTGTCTTCTTCCTTTTGTTGTTCCACGGGAAGTTGCCTGGTGAACCACTTGGGTTCGACGGTCCTGTTGGCGAAAGGTGCCATGCCTGCAGTGAAGTTGTAGCTCTTGGCGAACATGTTCACATAGTTAGTAAAGGATCGTCAAAGATTCATTCCCTCTTCATAAGGAGTTAACTGAACTAGTCTCACCCATTTGACATGTCTGTCTTTGACGTATTCTTCATCCACTATACCCTTGTCGTGAAAACTTAATTCGAAGGTGGCGTTGAGCCATAGTTGAAGGAGCCAGAATGGGCCTGCCAAGCTGAGGTTGCCCTTGGCCTTGATCTGCTTTATAGATTTGACACTCTCACTGATGGATTCGTAGAGATTGGCCAGAATCAGTTCGTTTAAGCGCAGGTTCATACCAGCATGGAGTTGATTGACTATTGTTATGTACTTCTTGGCCACTTGAAGAGATCTTGTGAAAAACACAAATTTCGACAGCCAAATGGTGAGAAAGGCTATGTGTTCTACATCTGATACATTAGAAGAATTTTTGTCATGGTAGTGGGCAATGAAGGGAGAGTACGAAGAAAAACTAGTTTCAAAAGATATGGAGTTTTTGTCCAGTACAGTTGGATCGAAATCTACCCCTAGTGGACTAAGACCTACTATGGAAGCTAGGTCGAAGAGGGTGGGGGTCACCATTCCACAGGGAAGGTGAAAAGTGTTGTAAGTGCTATCCCAAAAGTAGAGGGAAGCAAGAATCATATTGGTGCAGTAGCCAAGGCCTTCCTTCGACAGCTGGATCAAGTCATAAATGCCATTCTTCTTCCAGCTTTTGCCCATGACTTTTTCGACTTTGTTTACCCAGTCTACGTATTCAGAAGGGTCTTTCGACCAAGGACAACTTCTAAAGATCCTAGACTGATTTAAGTAAGTCAAATCTAGGGCAGCCGGCTCAGGGTTTTGTTCGGTGTGTTCTGGTGATTTGTCACTAGATTTAGGTATTTTTCTTGCGCCTATGGGTTTTGAACGCGAATAGGTAGGGTAAAAATCCTTAAGGCGGGTTTGATCAGCATTAGGGTTAGAGAGAGGACCTAACATAGCATGGCACTTTCCAGATATTAAGACAGGGATAACTACCTGAGAGTAGTATATGCTTGCTTTCTCCCTTTCGTTTGGAGGTTCTGGGACGTACTGCTGGTTACCCACAAGCTTTGGTCCAAGAATTTTATGTGCGCAGGGGAGAGCAGCTTTGTTCTTGTCTTTCTGGTTGCTTGAAGCTGCCATTATTAATGGTGAAGGAATTTGAGCAAGAAAGGATGGATATTGGGTATGTGAGAAGAGAGAGATGAAATTTATAAGTTTGGAGAGCGAAAAGTTCTTCAGAAGGAAGAAGATGGTTATTTATACTAGAGGCTGAAGAGAAAAACGTTTGAGTTTTCAAACATTTATGGCACCTGTCGACGTGTTAGTGGATGTGTAAAAAGTTGTGGAAGTTGAAAAGAGTATGGAAGACCTAGTTTCATAGAGTAATGGAGATCATGTCCAAAATCTTGGGTTATACGTGATAGGTTAGGAGAATCTGATGATTACTTTTTTATGATTTGACAAAAGTAATATTTTGGGAATCAGCACATTTAATGCAAGACATGGAGTCGAAATAAAGTTTTGACAGCAAAGATGCTTTCTCCAGAAGTTAATCGAAGTACCTTTGCTGGGGGGCAATTTGTATACACATAATTTTGACACCATGGTTTTTAATAAATAAGAGCCTTAGCACCTGGTAGATTCGTCAACTATTCTTCCACAAGTCACCTTTATTCGACATTGAAGTTTCTCAGCACTCCTCATTTCATTGTGCTTTGTAAAATGATGTACATAGCTGTGAAGATATTTGACAGATTAGGATCACTCTTTCTTCCAGACATGTCCAAAATCTTGAGAAGGTTTGTGATGATTTGGTTCGTGATATAACGAATGGATGTCTATTGAAGGAGCGGTTGAGATGCCAACTAAAAGTTCTTCATATCACTACGAAGAAGTCTTCTTGTGTTTTTGACAAGGGATATGAAGGTAAGAATTCGACGAAGGAGACATTATGACTTTATATTTGAATTTCAAATGAATTCGACGTGACGAGAAGATACGTCGCTTCACCAGTTAAAGGGTAGCTTTAATATGAATAACGGCCTCGCTTGGTAGAAGATACGTGGAGGATTCCTAAAGATTAGTAGCATGCAGGATGCCAAGGGACAAATTCTTAGGAGTTGACCGTTATTCGACGGTTATTTTATTTGTATATAAATAGGATAGCTTTGTTTTGTTTTAAATGTGTAAAATTCTGTATAACATTCTTGTAAAAGTTACTATAATACTCGTGTGTAAGAGAAAAGAGAATTATCTGGGAAATGTACGTGTAAACACCATTTATATTTTATCTATACAATTTAGACTTCCTCTATTCCTTGTTCAAGTTTATGCTTTCATTCATTTTTCAAAGCAATTTACTTTCAAACAAATTTACATTCCATAAATCCTTTAATGCGAACTTCAAGTTCTTTGTTAGTTTTATTATACAAACATATTCATACTTTGATATAAACAAGAACAATTTCATTAGATATCGTTTGACAGACTTACAAAAACTAGTAAGACTTTTATATTAAGAAACAAACCCCAAGAATTTAGCACATGTGTCCTAGGACTTGTGTGGTTGGTCCTGCAAGTAACCCAGTTCCAAGGAATTGGTAAACTAGAGGTTGTTCGCCAAAATCACCAACGAACACAACCAACAGGCTTTTGAAGCTCAATCTTCGACTTCTGACAAGTCAAACACGCATACACAAAATGAGCTACATCTTCTTTCATTCCGGGCCACCAAAATATTTTCTTTAAATCTTAATACATTTTAGTAGCTCCCGGATGAATACTCAAACTGCTTCTATGACCCTCTTCAAGAATCCTTCTTTTCATATCCGCGTCATCAAGAATATAAATTCTTTCATGTAATCTCAACACACCTCTCACATCAATCTTAAAGTCACTCTTATTTGATCGGCTACAACTACTCATAATATATACTAATTTCACATCCAGCTTCGGAGTCTCTCAAATACTATCCATAAAGTCATTATTAATCTTTAGCATTCCTAACATCACACTTTGCGGTGTCACTTAGCAAAACCAAACTCATATCTCGAAATTGTTCAATTAATTCCAACTCCTTAATCATCATTGCTGACATATGCAAGGTCTTTCTACTTAAAGCATCGGCCACACCATTTGCTTTACCTGGATGATAATTCAACTCAAAATCATAATCTTTCAGCAACTCCAACCATTTACGTTGTCTCATATTCAGCTCTTTCGGATCAAACAAATACTTTAGACTTTTATGATCACTATAAAATTCGAATCTAGAACCATAGAGATAATGCCTCCAGATCTTCAACACAAACAAAACAACAGCAAGTTCAAGATCATGCGTAGGATAGTTCTTCTCATGGATTCTCAACTGCCGTGACGCATAAGCAATTACTTTATTATTCTGCATAAGCACACCTCCTAAACCCATCAGTGAAGCATCACAGTAAACTACAAATGGTTCTTCTAGATTTGGTAAAGTCAAAACAGGCGTCGATGTCAACCTCTTCTTCAATTCATTAAAACTCTCTTCGCACTGAACATCCCACACAAAAGCTTTACTTTTACAAGTAAATCTAGTTAACGGGAGTGCCAACTTAGAAAATCCTTCAATAAACCTCATATAATATCCAACTAACCTCAAAAAGCTTCTAATCTCAGAAGCCAACCTCGGAGTTTCCCATTGCAACACAACTTCTAACTTTGAAGGATCCACATCAATACCTTTTCCTGAAATTACATGGCCAAGAAAACTGACTTATTTTAACCAAAACTCTCATTTAGACAAATTCGCATACAATATCTTATTTCTCAGAACTTCCAACACTGATCTCAAATGTTCCTTATGCTCTTCTTCTGATTTAGAGTAAATCAGAATATCATCAATAAATACTACTACAAAACGGTCCAGATAAGTATGAAAAATACGATTCATGTATTCCATAAATATTCTCGGCGCATTAGTCACAACGAAAGGCATCACAAAATACTCATAATGTCCATACCGTGTTCTAAACACCGTCTTCTGAATATTTTCATCTTTCACTTTGATCTGATGATAACCCGATCTCAAATCAATCTTACTGAACACACAAGCACCTACTAACTGGTCCATCAAATCATCTGTTCTCGGAAGTGGATACTTATTCTTGATCTTCACTTTATTCAGTTGTCTATAATCGACACAAAGTCTCATACTACCATCTTTCTTCTTCACTAGCAACACTGGAGCTCCCCACGAAGATACACTTGGTCTTACAAATTTCTTCTCAAGTAAATATTCCAACTGCTTCTTTAATTTGGACAATTCGGATGTCGACATTCTATACAGTGCCATTGAAATAGGTCTAGTACCAGGTACCAGATAAATAGCAAATTCAACTTCTCTCTCTGGTGGCACACTAGGAATCTCATCTGGGAAAACTTCAGGGAATTCCTTCACTATCACCAATTTATCAATCTTAGCTTTACTCTCAATAGACAATGTTGCCTTCAAAGAAAACATATGGGCTTCTTCTCTCATCAATTGTTGTAACTCTCTGAAAGATAACAAACCAACTCCTTCATCCTCAAGAGTAGAAAACTTCACAGACTTGTGATAACAATTTATATGAACATAGTTATACTCTAACCAGTTCATACCAAGAATTACATCCATCCCGGTCAATGGAAAACACACTAAATCAAAATAGAAATCTTTATTGAAGATCGACAAAGGACAGTTTAAACACACCAGAGAAGTAGATATTGATCCCTTAGCTGGAATCTCAACAATCAACTCACCATTCATAGCAGACAATTTTAAACCCAGTCTTTGAACACAGTCAGCAGAAATAAAACAGTGCGTAGCACCAGTATCAATAATAGTAATTAAAGGAATACTATTAATGAAGCATGTACCTCTGATAAGTCTGTCCTCATTAACGGTCTGAGTTCCGGTCAACACGAACACTTTTCCAATCCGAGCTTTCTTTGGCTTCTGACACTGGCTACCAATATGCCCCTCTTCGCCACAATTGAAATAAATCATTTCCTTGTGCTTGCAATAAGCTATTGCATGCCCAGTCTTACCACAACAAAAATATTTCTTTACCTCAGCAGTGCATACATTACTTTTATGACCAGCCTGACCACATTTGAAACAAACTATTCCAGCAGGAGCACCTCCCCCACTAGTTCTCTGAGCCGAAGTAGCTTTCTGATTTCCTTTTCCAGCTGGAGCATCATACGACTTGCCAAGGTTCTGATTTTGCTTGCCTCTACGATCACTGACAACCTTGTAATTAGATTGTTGTCCTCCTCAAATATCCTGCAGATATCAACCAACTCAGAAAAGATGTGTATCTTCTGATACCCGACAACCTTCTTGATTTTAGAGCACAACCTATTTTCAAACTTGATGCACTTTGAAAATTCATCACCAACACCAGTATAATAAGGATACAATTTGGACAGTTCAACAAATTTTGCAGCATAATTGGTAACAGACATTTTTCCTTGCTTCAGCTCAAGGAACTCAATTTCCTTCTTTCCACGGACATCCTCAGGATAATACTTTCTCATGAATTCCCTACGGAATACATCCCAAGTAATGACTTCACCTGCAGCAATCAACCTCTCACGAGTCTCTAGCCACCAGTCATCAGCTTTGATTGCCAGCATGTGAGTACCATACCAAACCTTCTGCGCTGGAGTACAATCCATAACACAGAAGATTCTCTCAATATCCTTCAACCAACCCAAAGCTGCATCTGGATCATGCTTCCCTTTAAACACTGGCAGATTCTCTCTTTGAAAATTCGCCAAGCTACGTGATCCAGCTCTTCACCAGCATTTGGCAAGTTCTGCACAGCTTGTTCCATCACTTACATCGCAGCAGCCATCGCAGTGTCGTTTCTTCCAACCATCTCAACTTATCACTACAACACAACCAAAAGTTAGAACAATAACAATACACGATTGTTAGACAACTAAGACTCGACACTTGGGCGGACAGACCAACTAGGCTCTGATACCACTAATGTAACACCCCATTTTCTACCCCCGAATATAACTGAAATCATAGCTTACAAATTTTTTCCATAAAACGAGATATCACATTTTCAACTTTAAACAATTTCCAAATTAAGGAAATCATACTTAATACATAGCACTTTTTCATAAAATCAACATAAACAACGTAATTCACTCCAATAATTCAACTTCATAAAATATTACGCAGCGGATTCATAAACTTGATTCATAGCATCTTTAAACAACATAATAACAACTTTAATTAATAAATAAGAAACTCTAAGTTCTTCGACTAATTAAAATTCAGCAATAATAAAAGATTCAACAAAGCAAACACACGACAATCCCCCCAAGTACTATGTATCTGAGCGACTAACCACCGACTCGACTAATGGTAACCGACTACTCCTCAGGATTACTTGCACGTTGTCACATAAGGACAACATTCAATAAAAGGGGTGATTTACGATAATTATAAGCAGTATATGAAAAACAATACAATGAATAAGGATCGTAAACAAATACCAATTCACAACTTCAATAAAACATCAACACAACAACTCAACAAAAATGCAACTTTATTGCGACTCGACTAACTATGCATGTGGTACCAATCGGAGTAAAACTCCCAACTTAAATAATTGCCAGGTTATCGAGGCATCAAGGCATAAGCTTTCAACTTTCAACTTAAATTTCCAATCCAAACCAACATGGTGTGAGCAACGGCTCCGACAAAATGCATATGAATCTACATGACATATATGACCTTACAACGCATACAACATAGCAACATGAACAACACCTAACAACTTATACAACATAAACAACTTAGAAATCAACTTTGACATAAAAGCCTCCAACATAGCAACTTCAGAACTATCCCGTAAACCGAAACATACAACAACTCAGTTGTACTTATAAACCGACTATATTACACATTTTTGACAAAACAACGTAATAAAAACCAACTCATAAGTTACTCGACTTACACCGATAAATTTTGTTAAATTCCGGGCAACTAAGTTTTCCGCCTAATTCAGCTAAACCGACTAATTCAGCATTGTTTTAACATTTTGGGGTTAATACAACTCTTTAAGAAATTCTGTCAAAAAACTCCATATTCTGAAATTTCACTGCTATAAATGAAACGTCTGCTAAATTCTATTTTCTGTCAAAAGTTTTAAACCATGCTATTGTCAAGCTACTCTGTTCTTCATCACAACTGATAGGCAAGGCTCCTGTGGAAAACAACTTAATATAGTTTCTAATTTTTTTATTTGTCAAAATCATGATATCATAGGTCAATAATGCCTCTAATTTTTCTAGTATTAATTTATCCTGAAGAAATAAAACCACTATGGATACAACTAATTAAAATAAGTGGTGAATTAAAATAATAAACAAAAAAAGAAGGCTACATGACCTCCACTATCTCATGGCCCGCGCCATAGATAGTGTGGCCTGCGCCACAGCCTAGTGTGGCCTGCACCACAGCCTTTAGGCATGAAGAATGGTGTGCTCCATTCATGTGGCCATGTGGGCCCCCTCCCCAAAATCCCTATCTCCTTTCATAACCAATTTCCATAAATTCATTCTTCCTCTAATACTACTTTTACAACCAATTTCCAGAAATTCATCCTTCCTCTAATAATACGTCAATATGTTAAATTCACATTTTATTTATATTATCTGTAAATTCATAACTCAGCAACATTGCAACACAACTTCGACACAATCAATTGACATTAGATTTCCATAACAGCCACAAAATCAACGAAGACATATCGACCTAAACTACCAAAATCATCCCAAATCAAAGTATTAGAATTCATACCCGATTATAAGAATCGAACCCACCCTTACCTTAGATTGGATTGAAGGTTGCTCTTACGGTTGGATTCCAGAAACCGCTTCTCGTTCTCTCACGCTCGTACAGCGGTTCCCCAATTCCTCTTCTACTGACTTTTTCCAACTTCTGTTTCTTTTCTTTTGTTTCTATAACTTATTTTATTTTCTTTTAATAAATTAATTATGTATTAGAATTTCTAATTGTCCAAGACAATAACAACTCCCATATTACTAATCCAAACACAAATTCTAGCCCACAAACAAAAATAACATAACAACTATATTTTTAATTCTAATAAATAATTCTACGACTTCCGACTTATTTTTCCGACTTATCAACTTAATCAACTTCAACATAAATATACCGACGAACACAATTAATTAATTAAATACTTGATAAAATAATTAATTAAACAATTAGGGTGTCACAAATCCTGGTTCCTGCGAACGAAACTAGTTGCATCGAAATGCCAAGATTTCAAACCCTACAGACAATTCACAATCATTCAAAATCACCAGTATAACTCATTCAACTCTTTGTAATTTTTTGTGACAAACCACTGCAAAAATGAATTAGAATATTATAATTGTACTATAATTTCAATACAATAACAATAGATAAACACCGACCGTAACATATATCGCGATCAACATAAACATGCACGCAGAAGATGGCAGCCATTCCACGGCGCGTGACCAATCATTGGCCATTGATCTCTAACATCATTAACCAAGATCATAAGATGCAACCAAAATATATCATCAAAACATTGTATTGCAATCATCAAGGATTCATTCACGTGAGCCAGATTTACAAGTCAAAGTATAGTTCTTACAATTGAGTCATAGTCTAAAATTTAGAAAAACATAAAATATGATTTTACAACTTAGACATAGACTTTTCCCAAACAATTCAGACAACACTGTACCCTGCAACAAAAACCATTATCAACTACAACTTCCTTGCAATTCACCTTCAATACAAGACAACCCCAAATGAAAGAAAAATGAGATAAAGGAAAAAAACTAACAAACCTATTTCCATCACAAGTAGGGCAAACATAGGGGTTAATTGCACAACCTCGAGTGTATGAAGATCATCAACACCAAGCATCACAATACTAAGTAAACCAAGAGTTCTTTAAAACCCATGGTTAGAAAACTTATTAGAAAATAACAATGATATTCAGTTTGTATCAAAAAGCACCTAAAACTATCGAGAGCCATTTTTTCACTAACCTCAATGTAATACAATCTTGTCGAAGAATATCAGGGCAATCCAACACCTGAAGCAACATAACAAAATCATTCAGAAAATATGATAGGTGCATTAACATGTGTAATTGAATAAACATAACAACATAACAAAATCATTCCCAAAATCCCAAAGTTTCGAAATTTCAAATTGCAGCAATAGGAAAACTTAGAAATGTTCCAAAGAAAAAATTCAATAACTGTCAAGAAGGCTCTTGATGTTCAAATAGTTTGCAACCTGCAAAGAAATAAATGTCATATAGAGAAGGTAAAATATGAGAGAAGAAAAAATATGAAATGGAAATTAGAGAATCCTGAGTTGCAACAACAATAGAATAATGGTGAAATACATTAGTTATCAAACAAGCCCAGAACCTTGATTAGAAAATATATCATAATAAACAATTTGATTTTCTCATAAATCATACAGATCTCAAAGGTTTGATTGATACACTAGTCAGAAAGCACTTTTAGTCACCAACTTTACAGAAAGAGAAAAGGAAAAATGCAAAAGAGAATACTATAAGTCTAGATAGAGCTGAAACTTCAACAAATAAAACCACAACATTGATTAGAAGTTTTTTAATAATCTACTTGATAAACTAATTAACAATCTAAATATTTTTTGGGCTAATTTGATATGAGAGCAATCCAGATCCTCCAAACAGTCGATAGAGTTCTTTGTACACAACAATCCTGAAGAAAAAAAATACATCAAGTGTTTAAAGCAACATAAAAAACTATATAAAAATATTTCTCGTAATGCCCTTTGTGATCAGATTTGAAAGAGAACAAATTGATTCGAGAACAATTATATATTTAAAATATCAAAGATAACCATTCAATGGAAAAAGCTCAAGAATCTTTTACCAGAAAGTTGAACCAGTCCCAGCACCAAAATCTAAGACCTTGGTTGGAGAGAAACTTTGGAAGCCTTCTACCAACCTAAATTGACATCTTTGATGAAAAGAAAAAATGGACATGCGTTTAGAGATTCAAAAGAAGAATTCCAAAAAAAAAAACATATTCAAAAAAGTTAGAACTCCAAAATCAAAAGGTATAAACTCAACCCATAAAATAAAAAAGAATAAACTAAACCCTAAACACGCAAAAGAAGCATCTATATATGCATTTTGTTCATCCAATATCTATTGAATATTCACCATTTCTTCCTTCATATTGTCTCAAAATCATATAATCTTTGTTGAAGAAAAGGAAAAGAGAAGAAAGAAGAAAAGGATAACAGAGGCAACGGGAAAGGGAACAAATAAGAAGACGAAGATAAAGGTAGCAGATGAGAGAAGAAAGCAAAATTCAGTGCGTAGAGAGAGAGAGAGAGAGGAAAGAAGAAGAGAAAGAAATGAGAGAGAATGAGGAGAGAATGAAAGTAAAGGTTTTTGTGTTGTGCAGAGAGAGCAGACAAGGAGGGAGAGTGAAAAGTGGAAAAGATTTTGAAAGAAGTGCCATAAGTACAAAAAATTGAATAAATTTCGTTGGTTTCTAACCAAATGATAACAAAACCAATTACTCAACCAAAATAATAGGCATAAAATTGCATAACCAAATAAAAAACCAGTTTCAAAGGCTAGTTTCGTTGGAAAAAGTAAATTTTGGACCAAAATTATCCCTAATTTGGGGATGTGGAAAATTTATAGATAAAGGCAAAAGTAAGATTTTCAAGACAATGAATTTTCTTATATTATAGATGCTAAATTTTATATATATATATATATATATATATATATATATATATATATATATATATATATATATATATATATATATATATATATGTGTGTGTGTGTGTGTGTGTGTGTATTTAATATACGATTTTAACAAGGAACCCTTGTTTGATTTGTCCTAGGCGTATTTGGTTTGTAATTTCTTTTGTTCATGCGAGAGTGTTTCCTCGACCTCTTTTATGTAATCAGGTGGAATACCCTTTGTACTGTTTTTAATATATTAGTTGCTTACAAAAAAAAACCCAGACGTAGTCGTCTTTTTATAAAATAATATAACAATTAGAATTTATAGGAGAAATAAATCTTTTATTTATCTAGAGATACTAAAATCTTAATGATCTTATTTTGGACTTTCCATACATAATTTCAGTATTATTTATTTGATTAGACCTTTAATATCTCTAATAAACTTTTTTAATACTCACCCCAAGTACAACTTGTACGATTTTGACAAGGACCCCTTGTTTTATTTGTCCTAGGCGTATTTGGTTTGTAATTTCTTTTGTTCAGGCGAGAGTGTTTCCTCGACCTCTTTTTTGTAATCAGGTGGAGTAAACTTTGTACTCTTTTTAATATATCACTTGCTTACTAAAAAGAAACACAGACGTAGTCGCCTTTTTTATAAAATAATATAACAATTAGAATTTATAGGAGAAATAAATCTTTTATTTATCTAGAGATACTAAAATCGTAATGATCTTATTTTGGACTTTCCATACATAATTTCAATATTATTTATTTTTAATAAATTTTTTAATAAAATTAAATAAATATTAATTAAATTAAATTATACTTAATTTAACTAATTATTATTTATTTATTAAATAATGCTAAATTTTATATATATATATATATATATTCAATTAAATTAAATCTTATTTAATTTAAATATCGTTTCCAATATTTATTTTATTGTTTTGTTTATTGTTAAGGTTTTGTATTATTTTTATTTTTGTGCTTTCGTTACAGTCATTTTTAAACTACATGTATTAATTTACACCTTTTTTTTGTTTTCAGATAGTTGGAACTATTCCAGTACATTTGATTAGACCCTTAATACCACCACCAACTTCATAGTTAGAAATATTGCCTAGTTTTCTAATGTTGCGGGCTAATCTTGGGATACAAGGTGCCAATGAAATGTTGAACATCATGTACAACATTGTTATGTAGCAGAAATTGCATGCAATAAAGGAAAGGTTGCTTCGTCTCGAAGAAAGTTTGTGCAACGCACCTCTATGAGGTAACTCCATGCAAGAAGTGATGTCAAAAGGAAGCCACACCACCATCCCTAAGTTGACCATGTTGATTAGAACATATGAGGCTCTGAATTCTTAAAATTACCAGAAGAGCGTGAAGCGCCAGAGTCCTGCTTAGATCCTCGGGCTGAGACAACCATGTTCCTCCATAGTACATGATAGAGAAGTAGCGGTCGAAGAATCTGGAAAAGCAACCTCTATGTACCCGCATTTTCGATAGCAAAATACTGAAATTAATGGAGTAGTGTTCCAAGATGATTGAGTACAACGGGAGGGGGGACTCAGGCGAGCGCGTGAAACTGATCAATGAGTATGTGAATTACTTACATGCCGATGAAGCATCCAAGTGTAAATGTTTTGCATTAACTTTCATCAGATCGGCCTGACTATGGTTTAATGCTCTACTCGACATACACATGAAGTACTAAGCATAATTTTGTGAGACACTCACTGCCCATTTCACTGCTCGAAAATAACAGTCGATGACAATAGCTACCTTGAGTGCGATCACCCAAGGAAAGAAAGAGAGCCTATTGTCTTACATCAAATCATTCATGTAGGTGACCATAGGGGGTCGAGGGAGCCAAAAAACGCCTTAATTGTTGGATCTTTGAAAATAGCCTACTGTGGAATAACACGTTTAGACTAACACTAGGGAGGACAAAAGAAAACACCATGCAGGTGTCGGTATAAGCCCTAGAGGCTAATATTTTTGGTATTTGTATCGAATTATTTATGAATAATAAAAGGCATTTTCTTTATTATGTTTGTTTTTCCAAAATGATAAAGTCCCTAGAATAGCTAATTCATTTAATGAAATATTAAGTGTGACTTAATCATGAGATTCCATTAAACATAAGGACACTATTTTTAAAGCGTCCATAGTCTAGCTTTAATGCGAAATGGGATAGCCTTAAATCATTAATACTATTATGTAGATAGACTGATAATCACATCTCATGGATCATGGATAAGGAGTTATTAAATCTTGACATAGGTATGAATATTAGGAGTAATATTTATATTGGATTGACTCACTATGAGAGTACTACATAGAATGTTATGCAAAGTGTCATAAGTTACTCTAATGGTGATAGTGGTGTATACCACCCTTCGACCTGAAACTACTATAGACCCTTGATGTAGAGTCAAGTACTTTATTGTTGATCAAACGTTGTCCATAACTGGATGAGCATAAAGACAGTTGATGGGTACTTCACAAAGCATGCTGAGGGACATGAGTTGCCTAGACGGAATTTTCCCATCCTGCATAACAGGATAAGTGTCTAAGGGCCCAATATTGAATTGGACAAGGATGGCATGGTATATGTCTTGTTTTCAATATAAACATAAGGGCAAAAAGGTAATTGTACGCGTAAATACTATCACAAAAGGTTTTGTCAAATCACATGACAATTTTGTGACTTAGGTAGCAGTGATGTGTTACTAGATACCGTTCATTGTTTATTATGTTAAATACATGATTTAATATAATTGCCAATATCGTCAAATCCTACAAGGTCACACACATAAGGACAGTTAGAGAAGAGGTGGAATAAATAGGGTACACCGTAAGGTACGGTGCGTTAGAATGGAATACGGAATATGGTAAGGTACCATATGATATAATAATAATAATAGTCATTGTTAATTTTATAATAGTTATAAAATATAATAATAATAAAATTATGGTTATTATAAATATAGTTATTATAATATAATAATAATAATAATATTTGAGTTGAGATTTTAGATTAAAGCCCACACAAGTAGTTCTATAAATAGAACCCTTGTGAAGAAGCTCTTAAGTTGTTGTTTTGAAACCCTGGTCGTATTCCTTTTCCTTCTCCTTTCACTTTAAACCTTCAATCGTAACCCGCTAGCACTGTGACTGAAGGAAGATGTTCGTGTGGACTGAGTAGAGGCATTGTTTATCGTACAACGCTTGTGATCAAATCGGAATTAAAGGTTCAAGCGCCACAAAAGGTAAATACTTTATCACATATCATGACCTTTCATAAGGATCTCTAAAGGGAAATTTTTGTTTTCCGCTGCATTTATATCACAAATTTCCCTTCAGTGGTATCGAGCCACTTATGAAACCATGAGTCTGGTATTGTTTACTTTATGTCAATTTTGTTTTAATTGGATTAAAACATGTAAAATTAAATCAAATCTGGATATTGAATTTTGGCATTAGATTGTGTACGATTTGGATGGTTGATATTGACTATGCTTCGATATCCGGCAATAGTATGGTGAAGGAGCGATATGTCAATCGTACATAAGCTACACATATATGATCGATCTAATTCATATATGATATGATTAATTTAATGCAAAGATGGTATATTGGATATATTGTTTTATTTCATCGATTAAAATCAAGTAATGATTATCATTCAGTTGTGCAATTTGTGGTTATCTTCTTCGGAATCCAACTTTAATATGGTGAAGCAATAACATACAGATCAATCATACGAAATTATTAATCATGGTGGTTTGATAGTATGAGATTGTTGCGTTAAAATTTGTGACGGCACAAGGGTTGCACCGTCAATGAGATCGTTAAAATTTGTGAAGACACAAGGGTTGCACCGTCAATGAGGTATGTGCATTCTGAATGTGTGACGGTCGTCGTAGACTTGTGACGATCGTCATGGAGTTGTGACGGGCGTCATGGACATTTAACGGCGCAAGAGTTGCGTCAATAATGTCTGCAGTAATAATAAAAGGGTTAATTATTATTTTGACGAAATTTAATGGGATTTGTTTTATTAACCAGATTTAAATTAATAATAATAAAATTGTTTTTATCAATTTTGTGTGTGGTGATCAGTTATGGCCTTAGTTTATTTTTGTTTTGTTTTTGGATTTTATAAATACGACTTGTGTGTCATTCCTCTCTCTTATTCTCTTCATGTAATTTCTTTTCTCATCTCACTCCCTCGTATGTAAAATGAGTTTCTTTGATGTAATGAATTATTATGAAGAAAAAGAAGACTACAAAATAAAGATGGACAACCTTGGAGATATTGCTTGGTGAAGTGAAAATCGTTATTAGGTTTAACTTAGTTCTCTCATTGGCTTGGGAGAATAGTTGTGCTAGGGGCCATAACTATTTCATTTGTTTATATGTTTATATGTATGAGTGTATGTTGATGCATGTGTGAGGAACGATTTATATGATAAATAAGTCATGAGTTCAAATTAATTAAAATTCCCTCAAAACTAAATATTAAGTTTTTGCTTTTCAAATTTTAGAACTCATCAATACTAGTATTAAATTATGTAGGTTTCGCCTAACGGGAGGTGCATATTCTATATTGGTAAGATGCAATGGGATAAATGTAATATCTAATTTCTAAAACAATGGGTCAAACTTAACTAAACAAAATATAATAAGATTATATACGCTTAGAAGCAAGAGTTGGGAATGATCCATATGATGGATTGGAATAAGGAGTTATTCACCCAACTGAAATATTCGAGAAATGTATTGGATGCAATTGGAAGGAGTTCCTACCTAAATAGCCAAGTTTTGTGTAATCAGCCTAACATTGACTTAAAACAAAGTGAAATATGGATCTCAATCAACTAGAAAATATTCCAACGAGATTTTCCAAATCAAATAATGAGGGTCATTCATTTTGAGTAAAATAGTGGGAGCATATTTAATTAAAGGCCTAATTGAATATGTTTAATGATACTAATATCTCCACCATCTTTTAATGTAGATTACCATGACAAACAACACATCTAATAACATTTTGCAAACAATCCTTGATAAGGACAAATTGTCTAGGACAAATTTTCTAGATTGGCACCAAAATCTGAGGATTGTCCTCAAACATGACAAAAACCTGTATGTCTTAAAGATACCTGTTCCTGATGAGGAACCTCCTAGTTCTTCTCCTAAGGCTGAAAGAGATGCTTATAAAAAGCATGTCGATGATGCCAATGAAACTTCTTGTCTCATGTTGGCTACTATGAATTCGTAACAGTAAAAACAACATGAAAACATGGCAGCGTTCGATATGATCGAATATCTAAAGATGCTCTATCAAGAGCATGCAAGGCATGAGATGTTTGAAGTTTAAAAAATCCTTTCCAAGCCAAGATAGCTGAGGGAAGCCCAGTAGGTCCCCATGTACTCAAGATGATTGGGTATGTGGAAAATCTTGAAAGATTGGGATTTCCCCTCACGAAGGAGCTTGCAATTAATTTGATCCTGCAATCGTTGTCGGATAGTTTTGGTCAATTTGTCCTTAATTTCAACATGAATGATATGGACAACTCACTTCCTCAATTTCTAAGCATGTTAAGAACTGCTGAGCAAAATGAAGTCAAAAGAGAAATCCATTCTGATGGTCAGTAATGGAAAGAAAAAAAACAAAATGCCAACCAAGCAGGGTGGTAAATGGAAAAGCAAGGAAGTTGCCAAACCCAAACATATTACACCTATTTTGAAGCCTAGTGGATGCATATATAAGGAGGGACTTTGCTTATATTGCGGTAAGACCAGACACACTGGAAGAGAAACTGCCCAATGTACCTGGAAGATAAGAAGAATGGAGTGGAGACTTCAACTTCAGGTATTTTTGTTATAGAAATTAATTTATCTACTTCAACATTATGGGTATTAGATATTGGATGTGGTTCTCACATTTGTACCAATGTGCAGGGACAAAAAAGGAGTAGAGATTTGGCAAAAGGTGAAGTTGACCTACGAGTTGGAAATGGAGCAAAGGTTGCTGCTTTAGCCGTAGGAACTTATGTTTTTACTTTACCTAGTGGTTTAATAATTCAGTTAGAGAACTATTATTATGTTCCTGCAATTAGCAGGAATATTATTTATGTTTCTTGTTTGGACAAGTTTGGTTTTTCGTTTATAATAAAGAACAATTGTTGCTCTATTTATTTAAATGATATGTTTTATGCTACTGCACAAATGAAGAATGAATTATATGTCCTTGATCTTGAAATGCCAATTTATAACATTAATACTAAAAGGATGAAACCTAATGAGTTACATCCAAGTTACCTTTGGAATTTTTACTTAGGCCATATAAATGAGAAACGCATCTCCAAACTCCATAAAGACGGACTCTTGGATTCTTTTGATTATGAATCATATGATACATGCAGATCTTTTTTTAATTGGAAAAATGACAAAGACCCCATCCAATAGGTAATGTTAAATCATAAATTCCTACGGCTAAAGCAATAACCTTTTCTCCATTGCCAACTCGTAGGTCAACTTCACCTTTTGCCAAATCTCTACTCCTTTATAGTCCCTGCATATGGGTACAAATGTGAGAACCACATCAAGTATCTAATACCCATGATGCAGAAGTAGATAAATTAATTTCTATAACAAAAATACCTGAAGTTGAAGTCTCCAATCCATTCTTCTTATCTTCCAGGTACTGTAACACGGTGGGAGAACTGACTTTAAGTAATGTTGCGGATAGCAAGAGTCGCCACCGACTTTTATTTTATCCAAAAGGAAAGGGTATAAAAGAACAGGAAAGACCTTAAGAGAATATTTTGGGTCCGGGGGGTAGGTTATGTAAAGGGAAGGTGCTAGCACCCTTTACATCCATGGTTATCCATGGGCTCTTAGTTACTTAGCTCACTTTTGAATTGTTTTTGAAAGTGTAGTGTGTGAATAGAAAAATTTTCAGAATAGTTAATAATAATCCATGTACGGATGTGTAAAAACTTGTTTGAAAATTTGTTTGAAATTTGTTAAGTGTTTGAAAATTGGAGTGAGCAAGCAACTAAGAGGTACCTACCCTAAAATTCTAAGTCTTTTCTTGTTTTTTATCCTTTCATTGGTAAGACTATCCCTACTATTAAGGAGTAGGTAGTCATTACCTTGGATGTGAAGGGACAAACGTAGGGTCATCGTATGGTCATAGAAAGCAACTTTGAGGGGTGTCTTTAGCAATTCGTAGGGACTATCATCATTTATTCGAAGGGACAAGATCATTATTCCGTAGGCAACCTCGAAGGGACTTGATCTTTTAAACTGTAGGGACTTGATGATTTTTATGAAGGGACTTTGCTTAAGACACCCCTATATTCGAGGGACTTGACCATGTTTAAGGCAACTGAGAGGGGTAACTTAGGAAGTGCAAGATGGCGATCAAAGATCGACTTACGTGTGTGAATGATTTATTTTCAGATATTTAATCTTATTTAATTAGTTTTCTAAATTTAATTAATTACAATTATTTTTCACTCCCTATTTACTAACCACGCAATTATATTTACGAAAATAAATGGCAGAAAATTAAAGGCAAATACAAGAAATTCCTAAGCTATTACAACGCTTCGGGGTAGATACATAAAAATAATGGCAGAAAAATAAATGATGGTAAATACTTCAGTATAATAACAAGACAGGTTATATGAATAACATAAAAATGAGGACAAAAAGTTTTTAGTGTTTGAGAAAATCTTTAAAGGTTTGAGAAACAATTTTAAGGGTTAAAATTAAAAAAATATGGTTAATATATATAAAAAAAAAAGTTTTATTAGGAAAATTTAAGGTTTATTAAGAAAATCCTAATTTAATTAAAAATTAATTTATTTACCCTAATTTTAACTTAATTAAAGAAACTATATACAAAATACTATTATTATTATAAGAAAAAGTTTATTTGATTAATTAGTTTTTTTTTTAAAACTTAATGATCTAAGTCCATATTGATTTTCATTCAGTCCTTGGCACGCCCTAAATTACTAACCACACTAACCACGCAGGGAATAATAAAAATAAATAGAGGCAGAAATTTAAAGACAGAAAATAAAAATTCCTACACTATTACATGGCTTTGGGACAGTTACATAATAATTAGGCGGAAAATAACACTAAATTATTACATCAAGGAGACAGTTACATAATTATAAGGCGAAAAACAAAAACTAAACTATTACAAATATGAAAAAGTTACATAATATGATAAACAGTAAATGAATAACATAAAAATGAGTTAGAGTTAGAGTGAAAATTTGAGTTTGCGGCGAAATTGTATGTTCAAGGTTTATGAAAAATCAGGGTAGTCAGTTATTTGTGCAGATCTAAATATATGCATATAAAATAAAAAATAATATGAATTAAAAAAAGAACAACGATGTTGCTAACGCAAAATTGCGATCATCGCAACTGGATCGGATCAACACAAATGTCACGCTTCATACACGCAAATGTGAAAACGGCGTATCGACACGATCCGATCGAATAATCTAATAAATAAATAAAAATTAAGATTAACAATATATATATATATATATATATATATATATATATATATATATATATATATATATATATATATATATTGAAACGTGGGTTCTGTACATATTTCTAAAACAAATGTTAAGCTATATTATATTAAGTTTACATATTATATTAACCAAATATATTATATAGTATATTATATACAATCATATATGCTATATAGATATTATATGATACCATCAGTCAGTATATATTATATGCTATGTATGAACAATATTGCACTCATATACGCACATGGATACAGTCGGCAATAGGCGCACAAATGAAAACCAATTATTCATAAAGTGTACCCATATGTATGTATGTAGTGATAACATAAGAAGAATAAGAGAACAATGAAAATATATGTAAACCGAATATGGATGATCGGCCACACACAATGAATCCGCCGTTGTCTTCTTTTTCTCCCTTTTTGTTTTTCGTCCCCTCTATCAGTCATGCTAGTAAATATATATAGGAACAAATTAGGTTAATGATAATGGGCCTAAGTATTTATTTTGGAACCCAATAAAATTTTAATATAAATAATTAAATAAAGTTTAATAAAAATAGTTAAAATTAAAATAAAAACTAACAAATTTATTTATTTATTCTAGACCCAATAAAATGTAATTTAAAATTAAATAAAAATAGTTAAAATAAAAATAATAACTAATAATCCTATTTATTTATTCTAGACCCAATAAAATGTAATTTAAAATTAAATAAAAATAGTTAAAATAAAAATAATAACTAATAATCCTATTTATTTATTCTAGACCCTATATAAAAATAAATAAACTCAAAAATTAAAAGTCGAGCGCCAAAGTGCTCGAAAAAATAAAATGAACACATCAAAATAATCAGCGCGAAATAAATGACTCGGAAAAATACAGCGTTTGGTCGGATTTTGAAATAAAAATTATGACCGTTTAAACTGCTCTGACTGATCAAGATATGACCAAAAATAGTCGTACAAATATTTTTAGCATGTCAAATTAAACCACGTGAACCGCAGATTAATGTTACCGACATTTGCAAACTTAAACTTGACATTTTTTCGTTGACTAATTTTAGACACAGTTAAAAAGTTAATTTGACCAGTCTGTTTGTAAATTTCGAGAAATTATTCCAGCTAATATTAAGACGGAAAAAAATGTTATGCAATGAAGATGATGCAAATGATTGTGAAACAAAAAAAATCGGTTAGAGTTAAAAATAGAGGGCAAATTTTGGGGTGCAACAGCTGCCCCTGTTCAATTTTCTGAAACCTGAGGGGTTAGATTGGTATATTTGCCAGTCGTGACCTGGAAGGTTGAAGGGGATTGAACACAAAAGCCCAAAAATTTGCACTCACCAGTGCATTAGAGTGATACAGATGGCTAATTGAATATGATTGAGTGGGCTTAAAGATGCCACTAGGAGAAAGTTCTTCAGACATATTTCTTGGAAGATAAAGCAGTCCAAAATATGGAGGTATAATGAAAGCTGTCAGGAGTCTGGAGCAGTCCTGAAGTATTGATGATATGCTTTCAGGATACTGGAGTAATACTGATGTAACAGCATGTCTTCATGAGGATAGAGCAACCAATAATGATAACCCTAAAGCAGTCTTGAAGTAATAATATGATTTCAGGAGGATAGAGCAATCAATAATGACAACTCCAAAGCAGTCTTGAAATAATAATGTGATATGTCTTTCAGGAGGATAGAGTCATCAATAATGATAACTCTAAAGCAGTCTTGAAGTAATAATATGATTTCAGGAGGATAGAGCAATCAATAATGACAACTCCAAAGCAGTCTTGAAATAATAATGTGATATGTCTTCAGGAGGATAGAGCAATCAATAATGATAACTCTAAAGCAGTCTTGAAGTAATAATATGATTTCAGGAGGATAGAGCAATCAATAATGACAACTCCAAAGCAGTCTTGAAGTGATGATTTCAGGAGGATAGAGCAATCAATAGCTCTAAAGCAGTCTTGAAATAATAAGATGGCTTCAGGAGGATAGAGTAATCAATAGCTCTAAAGCAGTCTTGAAGTCATGAGAATTTATCAGGAGGATAAAGTAACCCTGAGGTGACAATAAAGCAGTCCCAAAGTAATAAGAAGCTTATCAGGAGGATAAAGTAACCCTGAGGTTACAATAAAGCAGTCCCAAAGATCATTTGTTTGTTGTATAATTAACCTGCAACAAGGTAGCTTTTGTATAATAACATTAGTTTATGCTTGATGCATGCATGTATGATATGATGCACTTAGGTAATGTACTATATGTCTATGGATATGTATGTTATGGTATGATGTAAATGATGTATGTATGATATGATACTGCCGGAAGCGTCTGGATATCTTGTATAACAACTGCTGGTCAGGGAAAATAAATCCCGATTCGTTATTGAAGAATATATAATCCTCTGTCTGCTGGGGATAGCAGGGTATAGATAACCTCCCGTATGCTGGGGATAGTAAGGTATATATAACCTCCCGTTGTTTGATAGTAAGGTATATATAACCCTCGTCTTCGTTTGATGATAGGGTAGAGATAGCATCCCGTCTTCGTTCGTCGTACCCTTATTGGAAAGTAAATTCCCGAATATCCGTATGAGGATAAAAGAGATGGATATAAATTCCAGGGGAGATAAGACTTTATGAAGATGGATTTGTCCCACTGAGGGTTTTGTAACTGTCTTATAAAGGTGAACCGGCGAAGCTTCGTTGAAATCCTTCCCTCGTTCGTCCTTAGTAAATGCTATTACTGCATTTTCATGCATTTCTGGTAAACATCAATCATATTAAAAAGCATACATGCATTCAAACACAACCAATGGACGTTTCGCTTATGTAAATAGGGTAAAAGTAAATCTGGATTCAAAAGATGGAATTTATTTATATCAAAAAGTGACCCATACACGGGTAAGTTTGTACAAGGAGACATAAACCCTAGTAAGAGGATTTTGCCATAAAGTTTTACAAAAAGAATCAGCTATGTGGGAAACAATCCTATTGAGTTTCAATTCTACTATTGCCACTCAAGTATCTCATCTTCTTGCTGTTGAGACGGAAATGATTGAATTGAGCTTTATCTGTTCGAGCTTGAGTAAGTAGTACAACTGGTTGCAGTTTCATGAGTGATCCAAACGAGACATAGTCATACGCTTTAATCCCTAACTTTTGCCTGGATTTCCCTTTCAGGTTTTCAATCCACCGGGATACCCTTTTTTGCCCAAGCCGCCTTTTCAGGTTTTCGACTTGCCGGGTGTACATCTTTTTATATATATCCCTAATTTTTGCCCAAACCCTTTTGGTTTGCCGGGATGCCCTTATTTTTGCCTAGGCCTGTCAACCTAGCGGGTTTCTTTTTATGCGTAGTATTTTTTAACTATGTCTGCGTTTACAGGCTGTGGGAAGTCTTCACCATCCATTGTAGTCAATATCATGGCACCTCCTGAGAACACTGTCTTGACTACAAATGGTCCTTCATATGTTGGAGTCCACTTGCCCCTAGGATCACCCTGTGGTAATATGATACGCTTGATTACCAAGTCACCAGCCTGATATACCTTTGGCTTAACCTTCTTGTTAAAAGCATTGATCATCCGTTTCTGGTACATCTGGCCATGACAAACTGCTGCTAACCTCTTCTCATCAATCAAATTTATCTGGTCCAGTCGAGTCTGAATCCACTCATCTTCATCCAAGCCTGCATCCTTCATAATTCTTAAGGAGGGAATCTGAACTTCAATGGGCAGAACTGCTTCCATACCATAGACTAAGGAGAATGGGGTTGCCCCTGTTGAAGTACGTATTGTAGTACGATAACCATGAAGAGCAAATGGTAACATCTCATGCCAATCCTTGTAAGTAACAGTCATCTTCTGTACAATCTTCTTAATGTTCTTATTAGCAGCTTCAACTGCCCCATTCATCTTCGGACGATACGGAGAAGAGTTATGATGTTTAATCTTGAACTGCGTGCAGAGATCAGTAATCATAGTGTTGTTCAGATTAGAGCCATTGTCAGTGATAATCCTTTCAGGGATGCCATACCTACATATGAGATTACTCTTAATGAACCGAGCCACAACATTCTTAGTAACAGATGCAAATGAAGCTGCCTCTACCCACTTCGTGAAGTAATCAATAGCAACCAGAATGAAACGATGCCCATTAGAAGCAGTAGGCTTGATCTCACCAATCATATCAATGCCCCACATGGCAAAGGGCCAAGGAGCAGTCAACACATTCAGTGGTGATGGAGGTACATGGACTTTATCAGCATAAATTTGACATTTGTGACAAGTTCTGGAGTGTTGATAGCAATCAGCTTCCATGGTAGACCAATAGTAACCTGCTCTCAATATCTTTTTTGCCATAGTATGACCACTGGAATGAGTGCCAAAGGTCCCATCATGCATCTCTTCCATAATCTCAGTTGCTTCCTTCTTATCCACACAACGAAGCATATTTGAATCATGATTACGCTTGTACAGAATCCCATTACTCAAAAAGAACTTAGCAGCAAACCTCTTCAGGAACTTCCTATCTTTGACAGATGCCCCTTCAGGGAACTCCTGAGCTTCGAGATATCTTTTCACTTCATAGAACCAAGGCTTCTCCTCTACCCCTTCAGTGTCAATCTCATTGCAGTATGCAGGCTTTTCAAATCTATCAATAGTAATCTTGGGAGCTTCATCATCCCAGCTGATCTCAAACATAGATGCCATGGTGGCCAATGCATCTGCCAACTGATTCTCTCTTTGTGGAATATGTCCAAAGGTAATCTCTTTGAAATGTGGGATTAAAGACAACACATGTTCTCTGTAAGGAATGAGATTATCATGCTTGGTATACCAATCTCCTTTAATCTGACTAATTACCAGGGCTGAATCTCCATACACATCAAGGAACTGAATCTTCATATCAATAGCAGCTTTAATACCCAAGATACATGCTTCATACTCAGCCATGTTATTGGTACAATGGAAACAAAGTCTGGCAGTAATCGGGGTATGACAACCTTCAGGGGAACTAATCACAACACCAACACCATTACCAAGTGCATTAGAGGCACCATCAAAAACCATAGTCCATCGGGATCCTTGTTCAGGTCCGTCATATTGTCCAGGTTCTTTGGTAATAATCATAATGTCTTCATCAGGGAACTCAAAACTCATTGACTGGTAATCATCCACTGCTTGATGAGCCAAATGATCAGCAACAATGCTTCCCTTAATGGCCTTCTGAGTAGTATACTGTATGTCATATTCTGTCAAGATCATTTGCCATCTTGCGATTCTTCCAGAGAGAGCAGGTTTCTCGAATATGTACTTGATCGGATCCATCTTTGAAATCAACAAGGTAGTATGGGTCAACATATACTGTCTTAGTCGGCGAGCAGCCCATGCCAAAGCGCAGCAAGTTTTCTCGAGCAGTGAGTATCTTGTTTCACAGTCGGTAAACTTTTTGCTAAGGTAGTATATTGCCTGCTCTTTTCGACCAGACTCGTCATGTTGCCCCAACACACACCCCATTGAGTTGTCTAACACTGTTAAGTACATAATCAAGGGTCTTCCATCAACTGGTGGCATCAAAATTGGAGGTTCTAGCAGATATCTCTTGATTTCATCAAAGGCAGTCTGGCACTCATCATTCCATTCCATCACCTGATCTTTCTTCAACAGCTTGAAGATTGGCTCACAGATGGTAGTTAATTGGGAAATAAATCTTGCAATGTAGTTCAATCGTCCCAAGAAACCTCTAACCTCCTTCTCAGTACGGGGAGCTGGCATCTCTCGTATAGCTTTCACTTTTGCAGGATCCACTTCAATACCTTTTCCACTGACAATGAAACCCAGGAGTTTACCAGATCTAACTCCAAAGGTACACTTGTTTGGATTTAATCTCAACTTGTATTTCTTCAACCTCTCAAACAACTTGTGCAGATGATCAAGATGTTGCTCTTCATTCTGAGACCTGGCTATCATATCATCCACATATACTTCTATCTCATGATGAATCATATCATGAAACAAAGCCACCATAGCACGCTGATATGTTGCCCCTGCATTCTTCAAACCAAATGGCATTACCTTATAGCAAAAGGTGCCCCACTGTGTCACAAATGTTGTCTTCTCCATATCTTCAGGTGCCATCTTGATTTGATTGTAACCAGAGAAACCATCCATGAAAGAGAATACCTTATGCTGAGCAGTGTTGTCTACCAGAATGTCAATATGAGGAAGTGGAAAGTCATCTTTGGGGCTAGCTTTGTTCAAATCTCTGTAGTCCACACACATACGTACCTTACCATCTTTCTTAGGAACTGGTACCACATTTGCAACCCACTGAGGATAAGAAGTCACTGCTAAGAACCCTGCATTGAACTGTTTCATTACCTCTGCCTTGATCTTTTCTGACATTTCAGGACGCATACGACGAACCTTCTGCTTCTTTGGACGACAATCTTCTTTCACTGGCAAACGGTGAACCACAATGTCTGTATCCAACCCTGGCATATCTTCATAAGACCAAGCAAAGATCTCCACATAGTCACGTAACATCTGAATCAACCTGTTCTTGACACTGTCCTCTAAATCAGCCCCTACCTTGACCTCTTTTCTGTCTTCTTCAGTTCCCAGATTCACAACTTCGACTGGCTCTTCATGTGGCTGTATAGCTTTCTCTTCTTGTTGTAACAACCTAGCAAGCTCTACAGGTATTTCACAATCGTCCTCATTTCCGTCTTCAGTTTGATAGATCGGATTCTCGAAATCATAATTGGCAATAGTAGAACTGTTATCAACAGGATCCAGAGTGGATGAGGATCTGCATTTAGTGATGTGGGTGTGTGTAAGAACACATAGCTGATAAAGCAAAAATAAAGAAAAGAAAGATAAGGAACACAATATTTACTAAAACGAAACGTCCACTGATTTTATTGAATGAAGTATGCAAATGAAATGACAGCCCGTAACAAGCACACCATTGTGCCCCGGGTAAGGCACATGGCTTGAAAGTTTTAATTGTTCAAGAAATTACAAATTTAAAACATAACACAGTAATAGTATTTACTCCTGACTAAAGGAGATAGGGATAACATCTTCAGCTTTCCAATTATTGAGTCCAGCACCCACAGTAGGAAAAATCCATGCATCCAAGTTGTAGTCTTCATCTTGATCTCCCACAGCATTAATCACCCCTTGATTGGTGATACGAGCAGCACGAGCACGACGAACAGCCTTCTGGGACTCTGCAGTGAAACCCAAACCAAACTTGTCAGACTTGTATGGAATATCAGGAAGCTGACCCCAAATAGTACAACCACCTTCATCCACCACAGCTCTAGCATCATTGAGGGAGGCCATTGCCATTGTTGGAGATTTTCTGATGACCACAGGAACCTTCTTCACAGCAGGAGGAGTCACACAATCATTACCAACCCAAGAAACCACTTCAAATGACTGACACGGAGTCTCAATGTATTCACCTTCTACTTCCAGATACTTGAAAGTATTTACATGGCTGACAAAGTATTCTTCCTCTCCAAAGACAGTAACAACCTTTCCATTCACCGGATATCTCAACTTTTGGTGCAATGTAGAGGTCACAGCACCTGCCCCATGGATCCAGGGACGACCAAGCAGACATGAGTATGAAGGACGAATATCCATCACATAGAATGTAGCAGTAAACATCTGAGAGCCAACCTTGATTGGAAGATCAATTTCCCCATGCACCACTCTTCTAGAACCATCAAAAGCTTTTACCACAATATTACTGGGCTTCAACACAGTATCTTCAGGACTCAGCTTGTTCAGGACTTCCTTAGGCAACACATTCAAAGAGGACCCATTGTCTATCAGCACATGAGACAGGGTAGTGCCCCTACATTCAATTGAAATATGCAAGGCCCTGTTATGATCCCTCTTGGCAGGGGTCAAGTCAGCATCAGAAAATCCTAACCCATTGTCATAGGTCAAATGGGCAACACAGTTTTCAAATTGGTCCACAGAGATTGCACTGGGCACATGAGCAGACTTCAGAAACTTGATCAAGGACTTGGCATGAGCTTCAGAACACAGCAACAAGGACAGCATAGAAATCTTTGAGGGAGTATGCCCCAACTGATCCACAATGTCATAATCACTCTTGCGAATGATTTTCAATACTTCTTCCATCTGCTTAGAGAGATCATCAGCAGCTGGCACATCAGTAGGTACAGGCTCAATAACAGGACCTTTGCCCCGAGCATCAGTGGTGGAAGTAGCAGCAGGAGTAACTGCATTCTTGGAAGTATCTGGAGGAGAGAAGACTCTTCCACTACGAGTGATCTTGCTAGATCCAGCAATATTATCAATGTCAGCAGGTATATCAGGTAAAGGCTCTTGCTTGACACCATGGATGTAAACATCAGACCCATAGTGCCATGGCACAGCTTTGTCAGATGTATAAGGAATAGGACCAGGAGTGGTAATGATCAGAGGAGCCACCCTGGCTTCAGCAACAACTTTCACAGGACCTTCAGCAGTAATCTTGATTGGGCCCTGATGAGTGATTTTAATGGGACCCTTTGAAGTGATTCTTAGTGGTACTTTGTCAACCATGTCAACTTCTTCAATCTTCTTACCCTGAGTCAGATGATCTACCATACTTTCTACAGATGCTGGTCTTCTTTCAAACACTATAGTATACTTATCCATGAGACGCTGAATGCCATCTCTCAAAATGAAGCAACTATCCGGCTTATAGGTACAATACAAACAATCTTCACGACAACCTGGAAAGATCCCAGCTTGTACTAACCTCTTTTTGATAACAGACAATGGCGTGCTCAACTCCATAACTGAATAGACATGCAGATCTTCATCAATACCTTCATCAATGGCATTGACAGTCTTCTCGTGATTTGGCATTGGAGCTGTAATCACATTTGGAGTACCTGGTGGATCAAACTCAATTTCTCCAGCATCGATCATATCCTGAATTTTGTTCTTCAAGACCCAGCAGTTATTAGTATCATGTCCTGGACAGTTTGAATGATATGCACATCGTGCATTGGGATTGTACTTGGGAGAAGTAACATTGGGATTCTGAGGAGCCTCCCTCAAGGTAATAAGTTCAGCCTTCAACAAGTGTTGCAATGCCTGAGCCATTGACATGTTGATCTTCGTGAACTGTCTTCTAGCCCTCTGTTGGTTGCCTTGAGGCTGCCCTGTTGGTGCAGGAGTTGGATTTGAAATATGCACTGCACTGACAGACTGATGCCTTCTGTTACGATCAGGTTGACCATAAACAGCATTTGATTCTTTCTTCCCAGTGGGAGGCTTCTTTGCAGTACCTGATGAAGAAGTGCCCACTTGGATCTTACCACTCTTGATACCATTCTCTACCCGCTCTCCTGTCATAATCAACTCAGTGAAGCCAGATGATGAGCTTCCAATGAGATGACTGTAAAACGGACCATTCAGCGTACACATGAACATATCAACCAATTCCCTATCAGTCAAAGGGGGTTGAACTCTTCCAGCTAAGTCTCTCCATTTCTGGGCATACTCTTTAAAACTTTCTTTGGCACCCATAGACATGCTTTGAAGCTGCATGCGAGTGGGGGCTAAGTCAGCATTGTATTGATACTGCTTGTAGAAAGCTTCAGCAAGGTCATTCCAATCTCTGATGTTGACACTCTCCAACTGATAATACCACTCCAGCTGAGCTCCAGATAAGCTCTCTTGAAAGAAATGGATCCACAACTTCTTATCAGCAGTGTGGGGTTGGATCCTTCTGACATAAGACCTCAAATGCAGCTTGGGACAGGAGACCCCATCATAAACAACAAAGGTAGGAACCTTGAAACCAATGGGTATCACAACCCCAGATATCAAACTCAAATCCTCAAAATCCAGCCCAGATGATTTCTGTAATTCCATAGCATCCATCCTATCCACCAGCATCTTGAATTTGTCTTCATTATGCTCATGGTAGTAATTAGCCTCAGAATCAGAGTCCCCCACTGTGTTGTGGAGACTGCCTCTCTCTTGCTCAGATTCTTCAGATTCATAGTCTTCAACCTGTTCCTTGGTCTTAACAGGACCTTTGAACCTTCTTCCCATGTTGAGCAACCCAGCAGACCTTCTAGTCTTCTTAGTCTTCTTGGCCAACAGTGTCTTCAATTCATCCTGCCCCTTGGATAGGTTCAGGATCAGCTCTTGGAACTGTGCATTCTGTGCCTGAAGATCCTTAACTGATTGTTCAAGAGCCATTGCTGAAATAAACAGCGAGAAGATGAGAAACCTGTGCACAATTATAAACCTGTGATGCAATGACATGTTATGTGAATGTATATGCAATGTATTCAAGGACCGCAGGATTTAAATTTGCTTAGACAAACAAGAAAGTAACTTTTTATTAGTAATAACTTGTTTTGCCTTTTAGGCTTACAAAAAATGAAAGTGAAATAAGTACAAAAGATGGGGTTTTAAGTCTCCCATGGACGTTTCCTCTTTGTGTTGAGGTATGAGTTGAGGTTTCGTTCCTCGTGAAGTTGCTTTGTTAGCTCTAGGATCCTTGCTTGGCTTGCTTTGTAATGAGCCTCGAAAGTATCCCTTTGCTCCTTCAGTTGGATCCATGATCTCTGCAAGTCTTCCTTATCAGTAGGCATGTCTGGGTGAAGGATGGTATAAGCAGTGTCTCCTTCAGCTACAGGTTCCATGGTAACTGGTAGGACGGCAGGATATGGCATCATGAGTGTCTGAGCACGAGATCGCACCCATCTGAGATAAGCCTCCATAGGAATAGTGTACTTAGGCTCCAGTGTCTTGCTGTCAATCCTGTTCACCTTTCCCCAAGCTCGTATGAATCTCTGTCGGTAACCCTGAAGATCGTTGTCGTAATCAAACACAATGCCCTGAATCAACATGTCATGTGGACCATCACTCCGAGCATAACCAAACTGTCGTAAAGCTAGAGAAGGGTTGTAAGTGATGCCTCCTCTTATGCCTAGAAGTGGCACATTAGGAAACTCCCCACAACGGTCAATGATGGTGACATTCTCCATAGATCTGGAGCACCAATGGATATCTGAGTGAGAAAGTGACATGATCCTCTTGGACCATCTGAACCCTTGCTCATTCTTCATTACTGAGCGAGGAAGGTGAGAAATAAACCACCTAGAAAGCAAAGGTATGCAGCACATCAAAGTTCCTCTTGCCCTTGTAGTACGGGTGTGAAGAGAATGCAGGATGTCTCCAAGCAATGTAGGTACTGGATTGTGACTCAGGAATATGTTGATGGCATGAACATCTATGAACTGATCTGGATTGGGGAACAATACTAAGCCATATATCAGCAAGGCTAAGATCTCCTCAAAAGCATCATAGCTCATGGCCTTCAAGAACATTTGAGCTTTATCCATTAACACCTTGGCAAGAATACCCTTGACTCCGCTTCTCGTCTCTAGAACAATGTCAGACTTCTTCAGATGTAGGGCTGCAGCAATAACCTCTGGTTTAAGCTCCTTTTCCAAGCCTGTGAAGGGTCTTTGATCAAGAACAGGTATACCCAGAAGCTTAGAGAACTCTTCCATGGTTGGAACCAGTTGGTAGTCAGGGAATGTAAAGCAATGGTGCTTAGGATCAAAGAATTGAAACAGCACACTCATCATGTCTTCACTGAACCCTGAAGTAACTAGACCCAATAAGTGACCATGTCTCTTGTTGAACTGGGAATGATCAGGCACTTGGGAAACCAACTCTTTGAGCTTAGGAGGTATCCCTACAAAGTTGATCCTGATGGTGTTTCTACGAGCAGAAGCCATGACCTGCAACAAAGAACAAAAATAAATCCCTTGGTCCTTGAAATGGTTAGGGAAAATGATATGCTCATGATGCATGATGATGTCATGATGTTATGTTCAATCACAAACATGTGGCACACACAAACAAGTCACACCATAGCCCTAGGTTTAAAGGCTTGCATGAGGTTCAAAGGTAAATACCCTCCCCTGAAGTTAGATGGTTCATCCTGTCCTACAAAAGTAACCGGGTTCTAAGGGATCTCAATATCATTGATCCTTCACAAGGGTGGTTGTTCAGTAGGCAACTTACTTGCCAACCAAAACCCTCCAAGTTCAAGATCTCAATGAGCGTAGTATCGAGTGTCAACCAACTTCAGTCTGCACCAAAGCCGGTTACCTCACTACCTTCTAAAGGCCAAGATGAGTTAACTAGGGTTCTAAAAGTTAGTTAGTGCATTGACAACATATGGCAGCCTCATATTATCCTCAACTTGACTTAAGGAACATAAGCACCAACCAAGAAGTCGCACTAACTATGGCCACCAGATCAACCGTATCGATATACGTCGTACAATTTCCTTGGTCTATTGCCATTTACCTAAGGTACACTTAGATCCGGGTTAGGACCTTTCACACATAAGAGCACCCCAACAAGTAATATAAATCAAACAAGGCAAGCAATTCAAAGTGATCTTAATTCCTAAGGGTACCCCTCTTAAAATAGGTCCCCAGCAGAGTCGCCAGTTCTGTAACACGGTGGGAGAACTGACTTTAAGTAATGTTGCGGATAGCAAGAGTCGCCACCGACTTTTATTTTATCCAAAAGGAAAGGGTATAAAAGAACAGGAAAGACCTTAAGAGAATATTTTGGGTCCGGGGGGTAGGTTATGTAAAGGGAAGGTGCTAGCACCCTTTACATCCATGGTTATCCATGGGCTCTTAGTTACTTAGCTCACTTTTGAATTGTTTTTGAAAGTGTAGTGTGTGAATAGAAAAATTTTCAGAATAGTTAATAATAATCCATGTACGGATGTGTAAAAACTTGTTTGAAAATTTGTTTGAAATTTGTTAAGTGTTTGAAAATTGGAGTGAGCAAGCAACTAAGAGGTACCTACCCTAAAATTCTAAGTCTTTTCTTGTTTTTTATCCTTTCATTGGTAAGACTATCCCTACTATTAAGGAGTAGGTAGTCATTACCTTGGATGTGAAGGGACAAACGTAGGGTCATCGTATGGTCATAGAAAGCAACTTTGAGGGGTGTCTTTAGCAATTCGTAGGGACTATCATCATTTATTCGAAGGGACAAGATCATTATTCCGTAGGCAACCTCGAAGGGACTTGATCTTTTAAACTGTAGGGACTTGATGATTTTTATGAAGGGACTTTGCTTAAGACACCCCTATATTCGAGGGACTTGACCATGTTTAAGGCAACTGAGAGGGGTAACTTAGGAAGTGCAAGATGGCGATCAAAGATCGACTTACGTGTGTGAATGATTTATTTTCAGATATTTAATCTTATTTAATTAGTTTTCTAAATTTAATTAATTACAATTATTTTTCACTCCCTATTTACTAACCACGCAATTATATTTACGAAAATAAATGGCAGAAAATTAAAGGCAAATACAAGAAATTCCTAAGCTATTACAACGCTTCGGGGTAGATACATAAAAATAATGGCAGAAAAATAAATGATGGTAAATACTTCAGTATAATAACAAGACAGGTTATATGAATAACATAAAAATGAGGACAAAAAGTTTTTAGTGTTTGAGAAAATCTTTAAAGGTTTGAGAAACAATTTTAAGGGTTAAAATTAAAAAAATATGGTTAATATATATAAAAAAAAAAGTTTTATTAGGAAAATTTAAGGTTTATTAAGAAAATCCTAATTTAATTAAAAATTAATTTATTTACCCTAATTTTAACTTAATTAAAGAAACTATATACAAAATACTATTATTATTATAAGAAAAAGTTTATTTGATTAATTAGTTTTTTTTTTAAAACTTAATGATCTAAGTCCATATTGATTTTCATTCAGTCCTTGGCACGCCCTAAATTACTAACCACACTAACCACGCAGGGAATAATAAAAATAAATAGAGGCAGAAATTTAAAGACAGAAAATAAAAATTCCTACACTATTACATGGCTTTGGGACAGTTACATAATAATTAGGCGGAAAATAACACTAAATTATTACATCAAGGAGACAGTTACATAATTATAAGGCGAAAAACAAAAACTAAACTATTACAAATATGAAAAAGTTACATAATATGATAAACAGTAAATGAATAACATAAAAATGAGTTAGAGTTAGAGTGAAAATTTGAGTTTGCGGCGAAATTGTATGTTCAAGGTTTATGAAAAATCAGGGTAGTCAGTTATTTGTGCAGATCTAAATATATGCATATAAAATAAAAAATAATATGAATTAAAAAAAGAACAACGATGTTGCTAACGCAAAATTGCGATCATCGCAACTGGATCGGATCAACACAAATGTCACGCTTCATACACGCAAATGTGAAAACGGCGTATCGACACGATCCGATCGAATAATCTAATAAATAAATAAAAATTAAGATTAACAATATATATATATATATATATATATATATATATATATATATATATATATTGAAACGTGGGTTCTGTACATATTTCTAAAACAAATGTTAAGCTATATTATATTAAGTTTACATATTATATTAACCAAATATATTATATAGTATATTATATACAATCATATATGCTATATAGATATTATATGATACCATCAGTCAGTATATATTATATGCTATGTATGAACAATATTGCACTCATATACGCACATGGATACAGTCGGCAATAGGCGCACAAATGAAAACCAATTATTCATAAAGTGTACCCATATGTATGTATGTAGTGATAACATAAGAAGAATAAGAGAACAATGAAAATATATGTAAACCGAATATGGATGATCGGCCACACACAATGAATCCGCCGTTGTCTTCTTTTTCTCCCTTTTTGTTTTTCGTCCCCTCTATCAGTCATGCTAGTAAATATATATAGGAACAAATTAGGTTAATGATAATGGGCCTAAGTATTTATTTTGGAACCCAATAAAATTTTAATATAAATAATTAAATAAAGTTTAATAAAAATAGTTAAAATTAAAATAAAAACTAACAAATTTATTTATTTATTCTAGACCCAATAAAATGTAATTTAAAATTAAATAAAAATAGTTAAAATAAAAATAATAACTAATAATCCTATTTATTTATTCTAGACCCAATAAAATGTAATTTAAAATTAAATAAAAATAGTTAAAATAAAAATAATAACTAATAATCCTATTTATTTATTCTAGACCCTATATAAAAATAAATAAACTCAAAAATTAAAAGTCGAGCGCCAAAGTGCTCGAAAAAATAAAATGAACACATCAAAATAATCAGCGCGAAATAAATGACTCGGAAAAATACAGCGTTTGGTCGGATTTTGAAATAAAAATTATGACCGTTTAAACTGCTCTGACTGATCAAGATATGACCAAAAATAGTCGTACAAATATTTTTAGCATGTCAAATTAAACCACGTGAACCGCAGATTAATGTTACCGACATTTGCAAACTTAAACTTGACATTTTTTCGTTGACTAATTTTAGACACAGTTAAAAAGTTAATTTGACCAGTCTGTTTGTAAATTTCGAGAAATTATTCCAGCTAATATTAAGACGGAAAAAAATGTTATGCAATGAAGATGATGCAAATGATTGTGAAACAAAAAAAATCGGTTAGAGTTAAAAATAGAGGGCAAATTTTGGGGTGCAACAGGTACTTTGTGTAGTTTCTCTTCCAGTGCCCGGTATTACCATAATATAAGCAAGTGCCCTCCTTAGCTATGCCTCCACTAGGCTTCAAATCAGGTGCAATATGTTTGGGTTTGGAAACTTCCTTGCCTTTCCATTTATCATCCTGCTTGGTGGGCCTTTTGTTCTGTCTCTTTCCATTACTGACCATCATAATGGATTTCCCTTTTAACTTCAGATTTTTCTCAGTAGTTCTTAACATGCTTAGAAATTCAGGAAGAGATTTGTCCATATCATTCATGTTGAAATTAAGGACAAATTGACTGAAAATCTCCGACACTAATTGCAGGATCAAATTAGTTACAAGCTCCTTCTTGAGGGGAACACCCAATCTTTCAAGATTCTCCACATACCCAATCATCTTAAGTACATAAGGACCTACTAGGCTTCCCTCAGCTAGATTGGCTTGGAAAAGGGCTTTTGAAACATCAAACTTCTCATGCCTTGCCTTTTCTTTACAGAGCATCTTCAGATGTTCGATCATATCGAACGCTACCATGCTTTCATGTTTCTTTTGCAATTCAGAATTAAAGGTAGCCAACATGAGGCAAGTAGTTTCATTGGCATCATCGATATGCTTCTTATAAGCATCTCTATCAGCCTTAGGAGTAGAACGAAGAGGCTCCTCATCAGGAACAAGTGTCTCTAAGGCATACAACATTTTGTCATGTTTGAGTAAAATCCTCAGATTTCGGTGCCAATCTAGAAAATTTGTCCCAGAAAATTTTTCCTTATCAAGGATTGATTGCAAAATGTTATTAGATATGTTTGTTGTTATGGTAATCTACATTAAAAGATGGTTGAGATATTAGTATCATTAAACATATTCAATTAGGCCTTTAATTAAATATTCTCCCACTATTTTACTCAAAACAAATAACCTTCATCATTTGATTCGGAAAATCCCGTTGGAAGATTTTCTAGTGGATCGAGATCCATATTTCGCTTTGGTTTAAGTCAATGTTAGGCTGATTACACAAAACTCGGCTATTTAGTTAGGAACTCCTTCCAATTGCATCCAATATAATTCTCGAATATTTCAGTTGGATGAATAACTCCTTATTCCAATCCATCATATGGATTATTCCCAACTCTTGCTTGTAAAAGTATATAATCTTATTATATTTTGTTTAGTTAAGTTTGACCCATTATTTTATAAATTCGATATTACTTTTACCCCATCGCACCTTACTAATATAGAACATGAACCTCACGTTAGGCGAAACCTACAGTATTCGATACTAGTCTTGATGAGTTCTAAAACTTGGAAAATAAAAACATAATATTAGCTTTAAGAGAATTTTAATTAGTTTGATCTCACGTCTTATTTATCTTATAAATCGTTCCTCACACATGCATCAACATGCATACAATATATATCAACATACATACAAATGAAATAGTTAAGCTAAACCTAATAACGATATTCACTTCTCCAAGCATGATCTCCAAGGTTGTCCTTCTTTGTTTTGTAGTCTTCTCTTTCTTCATAATAACATATTACATAAAGGAAACTCATTTTACATACGAGGGAGTGAGATGAGAAAAAAAGTTACATGATGAGAATAAGAGAGAGGCACAACAAGCAGGTTGTATTTATAAAATCGAAAACAAAAAAAAATAAACTAAGGCCATAACCGATCACCACAAGAAAAATAATAAACAAATTTTATTATTATTAATTTAAATCCTGTTAATTAAATAAATCAAATTAAATTTTTAGGCAAATGCATAACCTAAGGCACAAACTATATTGACGCAACCCTTGCGCCGTCACAGTGTTTATGACGACCGTCACACTTTAAGACCATGTGACGACGGTCACCCGTTGTCCATGATGATCGTCCCACTTAAGTCTGTGACGACTGTCACTTGTTATATGGTGATCGTCACACTTCAAAATACGTGACTTCATTGATGGCCTCATTAACGGTGCAATCCTTGTGCCTTCATGAACCCTAACGCAACATCTTCATACCATCAAATCACCATGATTAATAATTTAATATGATTGATCTGTATGACATTGCTTCACCATACTAAAGTTGGATTCTGAAGCAGATGACCACATATCCCTCAAACGAATGATAACCATTACGTGATTCGAACTGACAAAATAAAATAGTATATCCAATATACCATTTTTGCATTAAAGTTAATCATATTAAATATGAATTAGACTGATCATATATGTGTAACTTATGGACGATTGACATATCGCTGCTTCACCATACTATTATCGGATTTCGAAGCATAGTCAATATCAACCATCTAAATCGTACACAATTTGATGCCAAAAATTTAATATCCGGATTTGATTTAATTTTTGCTTACGTGTTTTAATCCAATTAAAACAAAATAATAGAAAATAAACAATTACCAGACTCATGGTTTCGTAAGTCGCTCTGATACCACTGAAGGGAAATTAGTGATAAAACGCAGTGGAAAACAAAAATTTCCCTTTAGAGATCCTTACGAAAGGTCATGATCCGTGATAGAAAAGTTACCTCTTGTGGCGATGAAATCTTTGAATCTGAATCGATGGGTGATCACGAGCGTTTTAAGATGAACAACGCCTCTACTCAGTCCACACGAACAACTTCCTTCAGTCACAAGGCTAACTGATTAGATTGAAGGTTTTAGAGTGAGGGAGAGGAAAAATAGAATACGGGCAGGGTTTTCAAAACAACAACTTATGAGCTTCTTCATAAGGGTTCTATTTATAGAACTACTTGTGTGGGCTTTAAGCTAAAAGTCCAACTCAATAATAATATTATAATATTATTAAAATAACTATTATTATAATAAACATAATTTTATTATTATTAAATTTTATAACTATTATAAAATTAATAATAACTAGTATTATATGATATATTAATTAAGCACATGAAACCTTACCATATTATGTATTCCATTATAGTGCCTTGTACCTTATGGTGTACCTTATTTATTCTATCCATTCTCTAACTGTCCTTATGTGTGTGACCCTGTAGGATTTCACGACGTTGGCAATTATATTAAATCTTGTATTTAACATAATAAACAGTGAGCGGTATCTAGTAACACATCACTGCTACCCAATTCACAAAATTGTCATGTGATATGACAAAACCTTTTGTGATAGTACATGTGTGTACAATTACCCTTTTGCCCTTATGTTTATATTGAACACAAGGCATATAATGTGTCATCCTTGTCCAGTTCAATATTGGACCCTTAGACATTTATCCTATTATGGAGGATGGGCAAATTCCATCTAAGCTACTCATGTCCCTCAACATGCTTTGTGAAGTACCCATCAACTGTCTTTATGATCATCTAGTTACGGACAACGTTTGATCAATAATAAAGTACTTGACTCTACATCTAGGGTCCATAATAGTTCCAGGTCGAAGGGTGGGATACACCACTATCACCATGAGAGTAACTTAAGACACTTTGCATAACATTCTATGTAGTACTCTCATAGTGGGTCAATCAAGTATAAATATTACTCCTAATATTCATACCTATGGCGAGACTTGATAACTCCTTATCCATGATCCATGAGATGTGATCACCAATCTATCTACATAATAGTCTTAATGCTTTAAGGTTGTCCCATTTCACATTAAAGCTCGATTATGGATGCTTTAAGAATAATATCCTTATGTTTAATCGAATCTCATGATTTAAGTCACACTTAATATTTCGTTAAACGAATTAGATATTCTAGGGACTTTATCATTCTTGAAAAACAGACATAATAAGAAAATGCCTTTTATTATTAATAAATAATTCGATACAAGCACCAAAAGTATTGGCCTTTAGGTCTTACACCAACATTTTCCCCTGCAGGGACAGGGATGGGGAATAAACACTACTACAAAACGTGGAATCAATGACGCCATGGTCACCACGGTTTCTCCCTAGACCGTGGTGAAATATCTTAACTAAGGTTCTACCTTTTTTATTTATTTTTGAATAAAATTATTTGTATATAACAACGGTTTCAGAATCAACCGTTGTAATACAATTAAACTTTCATCGATTCGAACCTCAGCGCATTAATGTATTTTACCCCTTTAATGTTAAGGTGCACCTTTTTTATTTATTTATTTTAAAATCACCAATAAAAGGGGTATCACTACGGTTACAGTTATAAACAGTTATGATTTATTTATAATATTTATATTACTTAGAATCTTGTGCTTCATACATTAAGGTATTCATCTTCTTCCATCTAGTGTAATATATTTCCCATTATATCGTTTGTTTTACTTTGAAGTTTAAGAATGTTGTATCTGAAGACAAACTTATCCAAAGGCGTTTCTATGTCTTCTACCACAGTAAAATCTCGATCTGGAAATTTATGTGGTCGTGATGGTCGTATGGTTCCATACCAATGCAAGAAGGGACAAAATAAAGGAAGGCTTTTTGGAGATGTCCACTTTGGGGGAGTGATGAAACCTGTAACTTGTTCATATGGGATGAAGACATGGGAGAAAGAGATGAAAATGAAGATAAGAACATTATGAAGTCAGAGTTGGAAGTTGTGTGTTATTTGAAGATTATGTATGAGGATTCAAAGAAGAAGAACATTAATTTGAAGAATAAACTGAAATCAGAGAGATTTTATGGAAATCTCAAGATGTTATGTTTTTTAGTCTCATTTATTTTTAATGTTTATTTTGTTATGAAATGTAATAGTAATTAGGGTTAGAATTACATTGTTGATGTTTATGTTTCTCTTCTTAATTTTTTTTAAAAGAGTTATCACTACGGTTTTCCTTGTTAACCGATGTGATATATTTATTATTAATAAATACTTATAATTTGGGTCTTTTTTTATTTTATACTTATCATTACGGTTCTTTTAAAAAACCGTTGTTAAATATTTACCTATATAAGAGAATTAACTTTCCCTTATTGAAAGTAGTGTCGTTTCCTTCGCAACGAAACCCTAGCACCCATTTTTCCTCTACATTTTTCGCTGTAAGGCTTCACCTCTTTTTAAAATCAGCAAAAAGGAATACAAGAAGTATGAAGCTTTTTATATAGGCTTCTTCATCCTGTATTCCTTCTTGTAGAGTCTAAAACTAAATGAACATGGTGATGATGCTGGCGGTAGCATGCGTAATGTACATATTGTTTATGGAAAATGATGTATTCTTCAAGGGTTTTCTTCCAACTTTTGCTAGTTTTGTTTTGTGTACTAACTAAGTTTCTTCATTGTTTCCCATTTCTTAGGATGTTGTTTCACATGGTGAATAATGATTGTGGTAGCAAGCTTATAGTATGAGTTGTTGAGGTATATATATATATATATATATATATATATATATATATATATATATATATATATATATATATATATATATATATATATGTGTGTGTGTGTGTGTGTGTGTGTGTGTGTGTGTGTGTGTGTGAAAATAAAGTATTCTCCTACTTCAATCTTTATGTTAGATAGTTCCCATTTTCTCATTTATTGCGTATTGTTTTTGTTGATTGTGTTCATTTTTCGGATTCGTCTTCTCGTTTATGCAGCTATGTGTAGTAAACAAGGAAACAATTGTGGCAGCAAATCTTACCTAGCGTTAGAAACAATAAAAAGAAATATAAGAAGTATGAAGTCATTGTGGTTAAGAGGTATGTTATCTTGTAATATTTTAATATATTATGTGATACATTATAGTATTTGGTTCTGGTGTATGAAGATTATAGTATTTGATTCGGATGTATGATGTTGTTTGAGTTTATTATATTTTATATAGATTGTTTGTTTCACTGATATGCCTTACTTAAAATACATTCATTTAAATTGAGGTAGATACTTATAATTTGTAAATTAAGTTATATTTGAAAACTAAGTTAAACAAACCATTGTTGTTTTTAGATTGGCATGCTTCTCGTTGTCCATCTCACGTTGTTTATATTTATTATGGTATAATGATCAGACACCTTTGATGTATCGCTGAATTCGTTTATAGTTAAATTTCCATAAGAAAATTTGATCAGATAGTCCATCTCCAATCCTCATTGATAATTGTAAAAAAAATAGTATAAAAATTGCGATAATAAGTGATGACGAGAAGATAGACTATCCGATCAATTTTTCTTATGAAAACTTAACTATAATTGAATTCATCGATGCATTTAAGGAACCAGATCAGTATACCACAATATATGTAGACAACATGAGATGAATGATGAGATACATGCAATTCAAAAATAACAATGGTTTGATTAAATTGGTTTTCAAGAATAGTTTAATTTTTTAGATTATATACTTCTTCGTTAATTTGAATCTCTGTATTTCTTTAGTGAGGGTATAGAAAACAAACAATTTATATAAAATATAATAAACCATAGGCCTTTCACAACGGTTATCTATTCTAAACGAGGCTAAGAGTAATTTTTGTTTTTGTCTAAATTTGCTGCTGATGGATTTCGAACCCAATATCTAAGAGTATGTATCACAACAGTATATAAGCATAACCGTTGAGATATATGGCGCGCGTCATAGATTACAACAACAATTTCTAGACCGTCATAGAATTAGCGAACTTACAACGATCCTCTACTTAACAAAGGTATGACCAGCGTGATGCTAGCCCTTTTCCAACCGTTGTGAAAGGGGTTTTCCGTAGTAGTGAAAGTTCCCCTGAAGGCACTTTGGGGATGGGGATGATGAACATATCCCCACCCTTTGGAGTCCCCTCCCCGCACTAAAATACCATAATATCGTAATGAATATATAATTTAACATTTCTATGTAGGTTTATTTGTCTTTCAAATGACTTGTTCTATTAACAAATATAAAACACATATGTAATGTTAATAAAAGAGAGATCTAAATGATTATTTTAAATATTTTTAAGTTTGAAAATTTTAGTATTCATGAATCTCAGGATTAAATATTGTTAAAACAATAGATTTATCGTAGATGATAAGTTAATTAGTTTATTATGGTTAGTTTTTAAAAAATTTCTATTAATTTAGTTAAAAATAATAAATAAAAATTTATGTTTATAAATTTCGGCAGAATTCGTGCGGACGGGGTTGAGGGACAAGATCTCTCTGGATGGGGACTCGAGAATGGGATGAGGAGTAAATGTGAGGGCAGAGATTGGGATGAGAATGTATCTGCCGCCCTACCCATTGACATCCCTAAGATGATGGCATATCAAGTGAGAGAGATTTTTAAAAGAGAGATGAGATGAACAAACAACAATCATTTGATCAATTTAATAAGATAGAGGAAATACAGGTTAATATTAGAGAAATTAATATGTACATTAATAAATAAGTTTAATCATAATTGTTTGATTGATCTAATGGTTATTTTTGTTCCTCTCATCTCTCAATTTAAAATTTATCTCACTTGATATTCCATATCAAGTGAGAGAGGTTTCAAAATGAGAGATGAGAAGAAAAAAACATGTAATGAGATATTAAATCTCAACCATTTATTTTATATAAAACGTTGGTTATCTCTTCCTCTCACTCTCATATATATATATATATATATATATATATATATATATATATATATATATATATATATATATATATATATATATATATATATATATATATATATAAGTGAGAATATTCTTACTCCAAGTGTAAGTTATTAAAACTTACTCCATATTTTGACCATTGATTCATTTGTAATCAATGGTTATAATAATTAGTAATTATTTTCCAAGTAAGTTGATCTCCAATATATATATATATATATATATATATATATATATATATATATATATATATATATATATATATATATATATATATATATATATATAAAAGTGAGGATATTCTTACTCCAAGAGTAAGTTATTAAAACTTACTCCACATTTTGACCATTGATTCTTTTGTAATCAATGGTTATAATAATTAATAATTATTTTTCAAGTAAGTTGAACTCCAATATATATATATATATATATATATATATATATATATATATATATATATATATATATATATATATATATATATATATATATATATATATATATATATTTATATTTTCAAAAAAGAAAATGATTTTAGATTTACTATATAGAAAGTGAAGAAAAATATATTTGTCTGGTAGTATACTAGCATGAGCATAAACACTATAATTATAATTTTTTTGGTTACAAATATAATCTTTTTCTTTTGATTGAACATAAACATATACACTACATAGAGAATTATACATATATGGGATGTAGCATTAAGAATATAAATATTTGGTGAATTCTTTTGTACCCTTGAATATTGTTGGGTACTAATACCTTTAACCAATAAAAAATTATTATTCAATGTCATGTCACTTTATTGTTTTATTTTATTTTAAAATAAATTAAAGTTTTACCAGAGTACTTTAAAATAAATTTAAAATAAAATAAATTATATGAGAAATCCTTTGGAATGGATAGAATGTGAAAGGTACAAATATCTACAGGATGAGTGGTTAGTGCATCAAGGAATACGTAAAGTCACTGGTGGATCAGTATTGGTCACTGGTATGGACAAGAGTTTTGAGAAATCTCATTCCACGAAAAGAGAAGATGCTTGTGGAAGGCGTGATGTAAAGTTCGGGAGTGAGTTAATTGTTAGTGTTTCAGTTCTAAGATCGTGGTGGCATCATAGATGAACGAGAGTACTTCAAGGAATGTATTCGGATATTACCATACGGATGGATAGGAGTGACAAGTTAAGAATGTTCATTTTCTTTTGGGAACCTAAAGTCGTGGTGAAGCGTAGAGAGAAACACAAGGATGTGATTACACGTTTCAAGTGAGACAAGTATACCTCAGACAAAGAGTAGAAGATTAGAGTTGTATATTCGGTTATGACAGAGGAGACAAGTTTAGAGTAATACATCAGGGCGTTATATTTAGTAAGGGATCATTTCGGAAATATTGAATTACCCAAAAAATGCTATAAGGTATAGTTCCGAAAAAAGAATAAGCTTTATTCAGTAACGTGAGGTGTATTTGATATGGACCAGATGAAGTTGTGTTAAGTGTTAGAGTAAGCACCTTGGATTCAAGAGAATTCTAGTAAAATGAATTATGTTGGGTATGAGAGGATTTCTACCAAACGTGAATTATGTTGGGTATGAGAGGATTAACACGATATGGAAACAGTAATAATAATGCGATATGAGAAGGTGATAACAAAATGTATTTTTGTGGAGGAATGTAAAATGGAGTTGCTAAGGATATATTGAAACTAAAGTTAAGAAAGTGTAATCAATGACGGTTCACCCATTAGGACTCTGGTAGTGTGATTACTATATGTGTGAAATCATTTGTTGAGAACCGTTATAACTTTTGGTTGCAATTGGAATGAGTTATGGAGGTTTAGGTAGCAATAAAAATCAGAATTTTTGCTTATGCGTTTGAAGTAATCGGTTACCCTCTGGGTAGTAACCGGTTACCGATTTGTGTTTCTAAATCTCTTTTAGCTACTGGAAGTTCAAATTTGCACCAAGTAATCGGTTACCCTCCTGGTAGTAACCGGTTACCACTGTTATGTTTTGAACATTTGATTTTTTCTAAGATTCATACATTTTACTCGAGTGCTCGATCGAAGCGTTCTTGGTACCGATAGAAAGATGTGGAGACATCCTATGCAATGACTAGTAGAGTGTAAGGGAAAACTCCTATATTTTTAAATGATCGGAATATTTGGAATTTATCTCTAGTGGGATTAAGAATGTTGTTGTTTTAATTCTTGCCAAGGAATTAAAGAAAGAGGACAAAGTTGTATACTGTAATACCCCGTATTTTATTTAAAGCTCTGGACAATATTAATTAGTAATAATATTATTCCGGAATACTCTAAGAAATTTTAAGGGAACCAAATAGAGTAATCAGCGGGATATTATTTTATTAATTGATATTAGCTGACTCTGAGGTTTTATAAAATATCGGATTAAGAGACATTTTCGGATACTCTCTAATTTCTGACTTATTGGTAAAAATATAAGCTTTATATATATATATATATATATATATATATATATATATATATATATATATATATATATATATATATATATATAAAGATTATGAGAGGAAGGAAAGGTTGGTAAGAAAGAAGAAGAGAAGGAAAAGGAAAAGGAGAAAAGAAGAGAAGAAGAAGAGAGAAAAGCCTTAAAGCTCTAATTCCTCATTCCCGATCATCCGTCCGTCGAATCAACTCAATCTTTCCGCCAATCTTCATCTCTCGAGGTGGGTTCTTAGTTAGAAACTTTTATCTTTGATTGGTTGTGTTTTAGAGATTTTGTGGTTAGGGCTAGATTGGAAGATCTAAGAAAAATCAGAAGTTTAACGGTTAAAACTCGATTAAAACCTACCTAAAATACTCATATGATGATAATGGATACATTTGACTATGTCTTGTTGCATTGGTTGATGTTTGGGAGTGTTTGGGTGTGGAAAGAGTGTTTTCCCGTAAGACTGGAATTTCCTGAACTGGTGTAGCTCGCTCAGCGAACATACCTCGCTCAGCAAAAGTTCTAGGGTGATTTTCGCTCAGCAAGACCTGTAGGTTTCAACCTTGGTTTTTAATTCGTAACTTATGATTTGGGTACCCGTTTTTAGCGTCCACATATCGTTTCGAGGCTAATGATGAAATCTATATTTTTGAGATCAAGAAATGTTAGTTCCACCCGACTTTTACCCGACTATTCGATTAAAAGGTAACGAAACATAATGATGGAACTGTGAGTTAAAGATAAGGAATTGGTGAGACTTGTGAGACACTTAGGAGTTCGTAGACTAATAAGAATTGAGGATCACGCTTGATTGTGTTCCCCTTTGTTAGCTTGAGGTGGGTATTACATTGAGTCCCACGGGAAGCGAGAGTTAGCTTGAGGTGGGTATTACATTGAGTCCCACGGGAAGTGAGAGTTAGCTTGAGGTGGGTATTACATTGAGTCCCATGGGAAGCGAGAGTTAGCTTGAGGTGGGTATTACATTGAGTCCCACGGAAAGCGAGAGTTAGCTTGAGGTGGGTATTACATTGAGTCTCACAGGAAGCGAGTGATAACTTGAGATGGGTATTTCATTGAGTCCCATGAGAAGTCTGGTGGTTCATACTTGAGGTGGGTGTTTCACTGAGTCCCACGGGAAGTCTTGTACGATGTATTGTTGGGTTGTTCCGTTTCGACTTAGTTATTTTTGAGAGGAACCTTTGTACTCGCAGAATTGTTATGCTTGACCCTTAGATCCGAGAGAACTCTAAGATAGGGAACCCACTGAGATGTTTTATCTCACCCCATGTTGATGTTTTTATTTCAGGTACTTCAGGTTCCGCTAAGGGTAAGGATAAGGCGACTTGATTATCCTTACTAGTTGATGGCTTAGTCTTCCGCTGTGGATTTTTGAGATCTTCAGATCTAGTTCTTAGATCTTTCGTAGTTGAACATCTTGTACTATTTTATAGCCTTGTTTAGTACCGTGTGTTGTAGTGGCTATATTTATACAATGTGTTGCTAAGAACTTATTTGTATTTCAGTACCAAATTATTAATATTATATATGAAAAATATGTTTCATGTATGTCTTTTGTATATGGGTATTACATATACTACACATGAAATGTACATTATTTTGTTTTACTCGATAAGGATTGTGTATTGGATTTTGTTTGTGGACGAACCAAGTGTTAGCTTGTGGCTAAAACCCTTTTCGGTGCCATCATCATCGTTTTCCTACTAGCATCGTTGTACGAGTGGAATCGAACTATTCCGTTGAATATTTATGTTGTGACCGTAACATAAATGGTAATTATAATTCGTTGTTTGTTGGAGTATGTAATCTGCATGTTGTGCCCCGTTATGTGTTACCTTGAGTTTTGAATGGTGGGAGATTGTTACACATGTCTAGAAACCGCGAGTGAGAATCATTTTGCAAGTTAGTGAGGACTGGATTGATAATTTGGAGTTGGATTATTTGTCAACAAAAAGGAACAAGTTTAGTTGTGTTCGACCGTTTAGTCTCAGAGAGGTAATCGGTCGACACATGACTTTTGTAGAGGACTTTAGAGGATCGTACTTTCTGAACTGTAAGTCCGTTTTGGCTTCCGTACGAAGTATCAGAGGATAAAGTGTTGGAATTTATTTTAAGCATGATTAGTAGACAGTAAATGATCTGAATTTTTTGATGTGTCGTCATTGCGACTACTAAGGACCTAAATTGAGAAGTTATAAGAGACTCATGAAGTGTGATCTTCTATGAAACCTTTTGGTATCTGAATTACTGTGTGGATAAGAGGTGAATAATTGGTCACTTTTAGTATCGTTAATTCTTAACATCTGTTATGAACTCCATAAGAGTAATACCAGATGTGTACAGTTGAGTCGTACTCTGAGATATGGATTTTAAGTTACCTTCCAGGTAAGAGTGAGAGGTGAATGTTCCAGAGTTAAGCCTATAAATTGGATCGTTTAAGTAACAAGACCCTTGAGAGAAGCAAAATTGAATGAGAAGTTTTGTGTGGTCCTAAAAGGTGAGTAATTGGAATATTGTATGCAATAGGTAAGTGTTCTGGAAATCCGCATGTATACTAAGGGTGGTTTCAGTTTAGTACGAGTGACTCACTAATGATTGTAAGCTCTGTGATTTTGCTACATTATTATCAATGGAGACATTGTGTTAAAAGATTCCTTGAGTGAATAGAATCATGTGAATAGGATTAGCATGGAGTATAATAGCCATGGTAGTTTTGTTAACCTGAATTGGATAATTGTTTTGAGTTTAGAATGGAATCAGAATTTTGTCAGTTATGATTGCAACAGTACATCCCATGTATCTCTGTCGTTGGAGAGTTTGGATCGGTGTTATAATTGTGTGGTTGTAAAGTAAATTTCTATATCCTTGAATGCCTAAAAGTTCTTGTTTTATTGGTTGGTGAGAGCTCCGATGGATACGTGTGTTCTCCGTAGACTATCAACTACCTAGCGTTGCTTGAGAATTTGTGGTATCTCCACTATTAGAATTTAAAAGCATAGTGGAAGGAGACAGATAAAAGAGTCTAGTATGATTATTAAGAATCAGAAGAGAATTGATGGTAAGATTTGGAATAAGTGAAATTTTGTTCTGAGTGTGTTGTCCTTAAGTAAGATGCTAAAAGGATGGAGTGTCAGATCTAAATGGTTATATCATATAGCATCAAATCAAGTGGCATTGATAAAGGATTCGTTTGAAAACTTTTGAAATGGTTTTAGTAGTTAAAGGATTTTAATAAGAGCTTTTGTTGCAAATTGTACATAGATGAGATTTCACTAAGATACCTTGTGGAGTTTTGTCGAGTGTTTGTTGTCCCGTAATCAACTTGGAGTGTTATGCCTTGTGTTATGACTCAATGGAAATAATTAGAATGGTATGTTTCCCCGAAGGGGAACTGAAACTAAGTGATTCAGTATAAAACAACAAACGAGTTGCGGAAATAGTAAGTTAGAAGTCAACCTAATGTTGGAACAAGCGTATGAGTAAGGACATGAAGTTTGATTTGTTATTAAACAAAGACTTTGAGCCGCAAAATCAAATTGGAATTTGAATATGTCAGGGTATGTATCAGAAGTAAAGATTAGTATGAATCTAAGACAGTGTTGTAAACTTTGGTTATTATGGATTAAAGGAAATTCGAGGACGAATTTCAATTTAAGGAGGGGAGGATGTAATACCCCATATTTTAATAAATGCTCTGGATAATATTAATTGAATTTAATAAGGTTCCGGTGTGCTCTGAGAGTTTTCAATTAAAATAATTAGAGCAACCGACGAACTTAAAATAATTAATTAGTATTATCTGACTCAGAGGTTTTATTAAATATTCGACTCAGTGACATTTTTTAGATACTCTCAATTTGGACCCGTTATAGTACTAACCAATAGTTATATCAGTATAACTATTGTGTTGTTATCAAAGAAAGAAAACAATTTATGTGTTGAAAGTTGGTAAGAAGAAGAAAAGGAAAGAAAAGGAAAAGAGAAGAGAAAGGAAGGAAGAAGAGAAAGAGAAAACCTAGAAGTTCAAGAATGCTTGGATCATCATTCTTCTTCATCAATCTTCATCATCTTCATCAAACTCCTCTTCATTGTCAAGGTGGGTTCTAGTTAGAACTTTTATTTTTAGAGTTTTGGGGATATGGAGTTTTAGGTTAGAATGTGTTAATTCTTGAAATCGGAATTGTAATGGTTAAAATGCTGAAATAATCGGGTAGAATAGTCGAGTTATATGTATGCGAAACCTACTATGATTGCATGGATGATCCATTATGTTTTGGGTGAGTTTGGAGGGGTTTCTATGATGAAAAATGCAACATTTTTTATTGTTGTCTGTAAGTAACCGGTTACTCTATGGGTAATAACTGGTTATCCTTTGAAAAATTGAGTTTCTGGACGAATTTTACACTGGTAATTGGTTACCCTCTGGGCAATAACCGGTTACCACTGTTGTGTTCTGAAAAATGACATTTCTTAGAAAATTCATAACATTTTACTCGGGTATCCGATTGAGACAAACTTTATATCGTTGGAAAGCTAAGACAACGTATTATCCAATGGTAGAGGAAAATATTACTTTTGAAGTAGAAAATATTTATTTATTTTATACCAACTAAAAGTACCGATGTTATAAATATAATACGCGAACCATAAAACTTGTAATTTAAAGTATTGTGAGGATCTTACCATAAACCAAAAGTGTGGCCTAGTAATGTAACTAGAAATTGTTAGATAGTATGACTTGTGATATGCTTAGGATTTCTCGTATGTTGTTGCGAAACCGTTGATGCGTATTACACGGTGTCCTCTGAAAGGTTTTGAGTAAGTCTTGTGGTGGGTATTACACTGAGTCTCATGGGAAGCATCTGTAAAGGCTTGAGGTATCGTGGGTAAGGCGGGTGTCGGGTAGTGACTTGTGGTGGGTATTACACTGAGTCCCACGGGAAGTATTGTCGAGTTCAGGCTTGTGGTGTATTACACTAAGTCCCACAGGAAGCATGGTTTAGGCTTGTGGTGGGTATTACACTGAGTCCCACGGGAAGCATGGTTTAGGCTTGTGGTGGATATTACACTGATTCCCACGGGAAGCATGGTTTAGGCTTGTGGTGGGCATTACACTGAGTCCCACGGGAAACATGGTTTAGGCTTGTGGTGGGTATTACACTGAGTCCCATGGGAAGCATGGTTTAGGCTTGTGGTGGGTATTACACTGAGTCCCACGTGAAGCATGGTTTAGGCTTATGTTGGGTATTACACTGAGTTCCACGGGAAGCATGGTTTAGGCTTATGGTGGGTATTACACTGAGTCCCATGGGAAGCATAGTAGTGACTTGTGGTGGGTATTGCACTGAGTCCCACGAGAAGTCTTGCCCATTGAAGTCTTTAGGTGGGTTATTCTGAGTCCTACGGGAAGCATCCGTAAAGACTTGAGGTAGACGTTCCACTCGTTTAGTGGCGTGAGTGTTGTATGGATATTTCCATCTCATTTTGGCTTCTTTGTAGAGAAGTGACCAAATACATGAGTAGTGATTAGAATTGAACCTTTAGAGCCGAGAGAAGTCTAAGATAGGGAACTCACTGAGATGTTGATATATTACCCCACAATTTTTTTTTCTTTCCAGGTTTCTTTTGCAGGTTTTATTTACAAGTGGAGCTATGCTCGGGATGTTTCAAGAGAAGCATAGATTTAGATTCCGCTGTGTATTTTATCTTTGTATAATAATGGATATTGTATTGATCTTAGAATTTTTATTTTAGTATAATTTCCATGTCTTGCACCATAGTTTGTATTGTTTTTAGAATTGATCAACAATGTGAATTATGCTATTAGGAACTTATGATGGTGTCAGTACCAAAATAACACTTGTATGATATTATTCAAGTTATATATTATATGGGCATTACAACTGAGGACTTAGGAAGATGGATTTTAGCACCAAAAACTTTTTAAATAATCAAATTAGAGAAGAATACTATTAAAAGAAACTTAGAGGCAATAACAAAAAGGAATAATTTTATGTTGAATCACTTGTTGGGTTTTTACGCTTTGTACATAGAGAAAATGAAGGATGACTCACCATACATTTTAACTTCTCAACAACATCAACAATAATGATTAATATAAACTCTTAAAGTATTTCATTTGGAAGGATATAATAGAAGACATACTTTACAATAATTATAGATCAAAATAAAGGGACGAAGACAAACAACAAGTTTTATGATGACTGGAATCTAATAAATAAGAAAACTGTTGGACAAATTTGATGATGGATAGATCAAAGAGTATTTTGTGATGTTGCGCAAGAAATAGTTATGGAAATATTATGGACAAGACTAAAAAGCTTGTATGAAAGATAGACAACCAAAAATAAAACATTTACTATTTAGAGATTGGTTAACCTAAAGTATAGAGAAACCTGAAGTGTTTCTGAACACTTAAGAGATTTTCAAATATTGGTGAATCAACTCAACAATATGAAAACGATGGTTGAAGATAAATTGATAGCAATGTTACTACTAAGTTATCCCATAAGGCTTGACTTGTTGGTAAATGCTTAGGACCTGAGAGTGCGCCCCTCTCAATGTCTCAAGTTTTAATCATGTTATGTGCTAACGATTTATGTGTCGGACCAGTTCATACAAAGTTTTGTGCTTACTTTAAATGCTCTCATCTCCCGTTAGTGGAGGGTGGGATTGCTCCCCTTGTATTAGTCAATAGCAAGGTCAAATACAAAGTTTAAAAAAATTATTTAAAAAAAATATTACTACTAAGTTCATTTCCAGATAATTAGGACATGATATTGGTTTACATGAATAACTCAGCATCAGAAGTATTCTAACATTGAACATAGTAAAAGTTAATATGTTTAATTTGTAATAAAGAAGGAAGAATAAATAATGTCATCAGTGTCTAAGGCTTTTATCACAAAGTATCGTGATAGAAGAATCTGTAAGAAGTTCAATACTAGTGACATGTAAAGGGGGAAGTCGTAGAATGTTATTACTATCATAAGAAATGTCATATGAAGAGAGAATGTTGGAAGCTCAAAAGAGTGTAGTGTAAAAATGGTGGTGCAAGTAACATAACTGCTACTTTTTTTCAAGGAAATGAGGTAATTTTGGTGAGTGATGATGAACATGTTAATTTGACATCACCATATAAAAGTTGGATTATGGACTCTGTTGCATCATTCCATGTAACATCACAAAGGTTTTTTTTTCTTCCTATACAAGCAGTGATTTTGGTAATGTGAGGATGAGGAGAAATGGTAATAGATCAAAGATTGTAGGAAAAAAGATATGTTTTACTAGAAACGAATCCTGGTTGTAACCTAACATTGAGATATGTGAAACATGCTCTAGACATGTGTCTTAATCTAATATCCACAAAACTAATAGATGAAGATCATTATACTAGTGTGTTTAGGGATATGAAATGGAACCTAAAAAAAAGTTCCTTATTAATAGCCTAAGGCAAGAAAGTAAGCATTCTTTATGTGATAGAAGCAAAATTCAATAATGTTTATGTTATGCTCTCATATAAGACTCCTTGATCGAGCTATGGCATCAATGACTCCAGCATATGAGTGAGAAAGGACTTCAAATTCTAGCCAAATGTGACATTTTGAAAAGGTTGAAAGGATTGAAAATATATCTTAAGACATGTACACATTGCTTGGCTAAAATAAACATACAACCTTATTAAATTTTAAAATCCCCATATAGAAGACCAAATGTTTTGGATTTGATGTACTTTGATATTTATGGATAAATGAACACTACTATTCATGGAGGTGCAAGGTATTTTGTGAAATTTATTGATGACCATTGTAGAAAATTTTGTCTGTATGCCCTCAAAACAAAAGACCATGTGTTTGTAGTATTCATATATTTCATGCTAGTGTCTAACGAGAAACTTACAAGAAGTTAAAATGTGTTTGTACTAAAAACAAATGGAAATTTATAGGAGATTTCAAACATTATAGTATGAGTAGTGGAATTTGACATTTCACATGTGGTAAGTACGTCATCAATTTGGGTAGTTTTTAGTTTGGAGGCAAGTTTAAATCTAGATATGGAGCAACTAGATGTGAATACTGCATTTCTTCGTGACGACTTAGAAGAAGAAATTTACATGAAGTAGCCAGAGTAATTCAAGTTTAAAGCTAAAGAAGATAGTATGTTAGTTAAAAATAATGTATATGGACTCAATTAGACACCTCATCAATGATATAAGAAGTTTGATCCCTTCATGGTTGATCAAGGATAACGAAGGATCACTTATGATCATTATGTGCTTATAAAGAGACTTATTGATGGCGAGTTCAACATACCACTTATGCATATTGATGATATGTCGATATTAGGACAAAATAGTGATAATATCACCAAGTTTAAAAATAAAATGAATAAGTATTTTTCTATGATAGAATTAGGATTGGCAAAGCATATTCTTGGTATCTCCATCTGTCTTGATCAGAAGAAACACAAGTTGTGGCTATCATAGATTCATACATAGAGGAAAATATTGGTTATAAAAATATACTTATGGATTCCTAATTAGATTTTAAGGGAGAGTTGTATCGTGGTGGTCAAAGCTATAAAAGTGTGTCAATTTATCCACCATAGTTGTAGAGTTCAATTAAACAATAAAAGCTTGCAAAAAAATGTTATGTATGAATGATTCATGCATGAATTAGGGAAAGAAAAATAGAAGTACATTGTACATTATGATAGTCAGAGCATAATTTACTTAAGTAAAAATTCAAGTTTTTAATTAAGATCAAAGCACACTGCTACAAAAAAACATATACAACAACAGTTGGAAAATGGGTAATATCACGTGTGACCTGCCGTAGTTATGTAGAGTGTGGTTGTATATGTGTTACTTACAATCAATGTTCTATCTACATTGTAGAAAACCTAAAAGCACGCGATATATTATTACGATTGTTTTATCTAACCGTTGTAATATATTAAAGGTACCAGATTTGATTCTTAGCAACTTAAAGCACGCATTTGAGGTATATAACCACAGTTTAATATAACAACCGTTGTTAAATTATATATTATAATTCTACAATGATGGTCATATATGTCAACCATCGCTAAATTATATGCTTTTAAAAAAACATATTTCTGGATTTTAAATTTTTTTTTCCATTTTTAAGCTGGAATTTTTTAACCTGTATCAGAACAAAAAAATCAATTGAAGATGTATATTACAACAGCCAAATTGAAATACTACTTATATATTTTATCAAATCAAACAATATTATTTACAACACTCAAACTGAAATGTACATGAAACACACACACACACACACACACACACACACACACACACACACATATATATATATATATATATATATATATATATATATAGATAGATAGATAGATAGATAGATAGAGAGAGAGAGAGAGAGAGAGAGAGAGAGAGTTTGTCTTCCATTAATCTTCCACTGCCATACATAATGATGCCAAGAGTCTTCGTCCTTGACCTTGGCCTTAGGATTAATGGTAATGCGATAAATAAGCAGGAAAACAGAATAATGTTTGTATTTACTCCCACCAAATAACATTCCAAAAACTAATGAATTTACCTTGTCCCACTCTACAATTGACATGATTCAAAAACCAATTCCCGTTCAATGGAGTTGTGATTCATATACTCATCAAATCGTGCTACCAAATCGAATTTCTTCGATTCCACAGTCACAAAAAAGAAACCTAGAATTTAGAATAGTGATCATCGTAGTGAACAAACAAAAGGTCCTCACACAGAGGGGATGGATTGGAAATGATTCTCTATATCCATCTACTAAGAAGAGCTTGGTTTAATAAACTAACATGTTTAATACCTAAGCCACCCTCCTTCTCACTCTTGCAAATCAAATTTCATTCCACCCAACAATTTTCATATGCATGATGTCAACTCCCCAAAAGAAATTTCGTTGTATGCTAATGATCTCTTGAATAATCATCTTCGGAGCCCTGTAAAAAGAAAAATGATAAATATGAATGTTAGTGAGTACCGAATTTATCAATGTAATCCTTCTTCCTTGTGACAATAGTTTGCCTTTCCAAGTTTCCATACGGTTCTGAATATTCAAGATTGTGGATTGCCAAGCCGATGCTTTCCTTGGGTTGATCCCCACATCCACTCCTAAGAAAGTGAAAGGAACATTTTCCACACCACACGATAAAAATATCGAAGTTGAGTCCAAGAAATCTTCCTCCAAATTCAGACCATAGAGCTTACTTTTGACAAGATTGATTTTAAGACAGGAAAGAAGTTCAAAACTGTGTAGAAAAACTTTAAGACTCCATATATTGGCCCTTGAATTGTCACAAAATAGAATTCTATCATTCGCGAATTGGAGCACCTCATAGATAACATTCCTCTTCATTTGAAAACTCTGGAAATCCCCTATACGATTTGCTTGATTCACGAGACCAGTTAAACCTTCAGTTATCAAAAGAAACAAAAAATAGGAGGCAGGATCCCCTCGCCTCAATCCTCTCTCAACATTAAAGTCAGAAGTTGGGCTCCCGTTCACCAAAATCAACATAGAGCTAGTGAAAACAATCACCTCCATCCACTTAAGCCATCTCGATTCGAATTTCATCTTCTTCAACATGAATCTTGAAATTCCATGCTACAAAATCATATGCCTTTTGAAATTCTACCTTGACCACAAGACACTCCTTCTTGTATCTTTTAGCGAAATCCAAGATTTTGTTTACTATGAGTACTCCATAAAGGATATGATGACTAGAAAGAAATGTTGACTCTTGGCATAAGAAGGTTGGAAAATAATTTGAAAGCTGAACAAATAAAACACAAAAGTAAAGACAAAGGGGTTCAATACACATATTAACATGTTTCACACCTCAAACACACATCCCAACTATTTTGTAACAAGGCTAGAAGGAAATTCGCTGAAGAAGAAACTTAAAAGATGAAAAAGAAGATGAAAAGTAACAAAGAGAGCTTGAATAAGGAAAACATAACCTATAATAATGGCAGTGGCAAAATAAACAACGGTGACTGGTAGTCAGAGCAGCAATTTGGTGAGAGCCAGTTTTAATGGCTTCTGGTTTCTATTTTTATGTTTGGAGTTTGGTTTTGACTACATTTTGGTTCAAAGAAAGGAAGTGTAAACAAAGATGGAGAAATGTAAGACCGATACAAAATTTGTGCTTATTAATTAGCTAACTAAAAGATTAAGTATGTATTTAAAGTCAATAGTTTGGTTTATCGGTTTGGCGGTTCTTAAGAACTAAAACCGAGAACCGAACCAAACTACTTCGGTATTTATTAGTTTGGTTTGGTTTTTGAATCGAACTAAAAACAATTGATTTTTTTTTCCAATTTAGTTTGATTTGAATTATCGATTTAATTTGTTTTTTCTGATTTGCTTACATCCTAATTAATATGATTCATTTCATTTTAGTTTATGGACCATACACACTAAATTACATCCTAATTAATATGATTCATTTCATTTTAGTTTATGGACCATACACACTAAATTACATCCTAAAACAAAGCTTGATGATATGTACATAAATAACTTAAGCACCCACACGACACCATTAATAAATAAAGACTGTAAATTAATTAGATTGAACAAAATATATAGCATAAACTGTAAATATAAATTGAGTAATTTAACCATTGAAAAGTGACTTTGAAAATAATAGAATAAGTTATAGAGCAATGTTATAATGACACTTCAAATGATACCAACACAGTATTTACATACTTTATAATATACTTTTCATTGTATTTTACCAATTTTTATATTATTTGGAAAATGTGTCTCAATCAAAATGAACTTTGGATATACGGTGTAAAACATGTGTAGAAAAATTGGTGTAGAAATTGCATCCCTCTAAGTTATATCATTGTTGTAGGTAGAGTTGAGTTTTTGGATCGAGTTCCACAAACTAATCTTTTTAAAATTTTATCTCAAAAGTTATACCAATATCCTTATAATTTTTTTAAAAAGTCAATTTTATCCTTATTATTTTAAATTAGTTTTTATTTTTTACTTTTTATTATTTGTGTTAATTTTTATTCATCGGAAGACTTGTCGAAAATGTACTAAAACACTTATGCCAAGACTTCCGATCTTAATAATACAATTTGGATTTATTATTAAGATACCAGAATACTTTTTGAAAGTGTTCCGATTAAAAAAAATACTAAATGAGTTTCAGCAACAGTTAAAAACCGTGGTTTAACGTAACAAATATCATTCTGGGACACTTTTTGAAAGTGATAAGGTAAAAAAATTCTAAATGAGTTTCAGCAACAGTTAAAAACTGTGGCCTAAAGTAACAAATATCATTCCGGAACACTTTTTGAAAGTGTTATGGATAAAAAAAATTCTAAATGATTTTCTACAACGGTTAAAAACCGTGACCTAAACTAACGAATATCATATTAGAGCACTTGTATAAAGTGTCCCGGTATGTTATTCGTTACTTTAAGCCACGATTTTTAACTTTTGCAGAAACTCATTTAGAAATTTTCTTCACCGGAACACTTTCGAAAAGTATTCTGATGTCTTAATATTACATCCAAAAGATATTATTAAGACCAAAAGTCTTGGCCTAAGTGTTCTGGTATACTTTCGGCAAGTCTTCCGATGAATAAAAATTGACACGAACAATAAAAAGTAAAAAAAAAAAAAAATTAAAAATAAATAAGGATAAAATTGACATTTTTGAAAAATTATAGGGGTATTGGTATAAATATAGGGATATAGAATAAAATTTTCTCTTTTTAACCTGCGATTAGGACAAATTTTGGATTTTTTTTTAAATTTATTTAAATTTTGATTAACGTGGATTTGATTATTTAGAACATGCGAATATAATCTCAAGATCCTTGGTTCATTTGAATTTTTGTAATTCGTCTAAAGTTATTTTTATTATTAAATCCATTTGTATTTGTTATAATATTGATCATTATAATTTTATTGATAATTATAATTTATAAATTTAAATTTAAAATAATCAACGATAACTTTTTTCTATTTAATCTTTTTTTTTTTGAATTTTTATTTTATTATCTTTAAATTTTCTTACAAAAGTAATTTATTTATTATTTATTTTGTTAAGGTCTATATGTTATTTGTATCATTATGCGGGTTAACATATTAAAAATAAATAACAAGGTTGTTCTCCGAAGTTTCGATCTAGCCTCAAGTCTCAAAGTGAACTTTGCAAAGAGTTTTTTGTTTGGGGTTAATGTAAGGAGGTTTTTTTTTTTTTTGGATTTGACGGATACAATTTTACATTGTAAGGTGGGGGTCCCCCTTTTAAGTATTAGGGCTTTTAGTGGGTGTGAACCCGAAGAAGGAACAAATTTGGGACCCCCTTGTTAACATCGTCACTAAAATTCTAGCTTCTTAAATGTATAAATTTGTCAGTTTAGGTGATGGGATGGATTTTTGAACTCAATACATGTGTTCTTCCTATTTGGAATAAGATGTTTGGTGTGCAAAGGAGTTTTATTTTGAGGGCTCTAAAGTAGGAGTTAAGGTCGTATAAGGGCCTTATGGGTTTGGTTCCCCTTTAAGAGGTAGAGAAGGTCTCCTTAGAAGGGTGTCTCATTGGAGGAAATGTGTGTATATTTTGGAGTCTCCAATGGATCAAGAACTTGAATGGATTTCCTCTTCTTGTGTGAGGGTGGTAGGGGACAATCAGAATTATAAGTTATGACATGATGACTAGGAGGAGACAAGCACTATGTGTGTTTCTTTTGAGAGGTTTTTTTTTCTTATATTGAAGTAGAAGTCTCAAGTTACAGGTTTCTTGGGTGCTTGAGAAGAGGATGTTTTGGTTTAGAGTTTTAGGTGGAGTCGAATCCTCCTTGTTTGGGAGGAGAAGCTCCTTAAGGTTTTGCTTGCCCTCATTCATGGGGTTATTAGTCGTGGTTAGAAAGACGTTGGGGTTTGAAATTCGAAATCGATTAAGATTTTCTCAGTTAATTTTGCTTATAATAACCTTTTTGGCTTTATTTGGGGTTATAGAAGGTAGGCATGGTAGTGTGGTGCTAGGGGTTTCTAGTATTTAGAAGAGTTGTGTGTCTTCTAAAATGGTGGTGTTCTCTTGAGGCACCAAATTGTGCCAAGATCTAGTAATGGAGAATGTACGCTGAGAAAGTGGAGTTGATGAACCATCTTTTTGTTTTGTGTAAGGCTTCTTTTCCATGTGGTTTAAATTTTTTAAGTGGGTTGGATTGTGAAGTCAAGCTTCTCCATGGTCAACACTTGTTTTGATGAAGACACATCTCTTAACTACAATGTGATAAAGAAGGAAAAGATGATATTCAAGTTTGATACATCATGATTCAAAGACTTATTTCTGTAGAAGCACGCCTTCAACCTCAAAGATTTTGATGAAGACAACACGACTGTCATGCGCTTCATTTTTGCAAAAAGTCAAGAGCTCTCAAATAGTCTAGCAACAAGCATCGACATTATGATCAAGCTTCTTCGCACTCATTTTATTTCAAGCTTGGACGCGAAACCTTGAGGTACATCAAAAACTCTTTACAAATTGATGTACAAGTGTTCAATAAACTTCTTTGCATGTTATCATATTGCATACAAATTTTGAAAGGTTTTTATAAAGGTTTAACACTTTTAAAACAAAGATTTTTTCTGTTTTTAACAGTGTTAACCGGTTAACCATTTGGTTAACCGGTTAACGGCCTCAAATTTTCAAATCTTGTGTTAACGTTTATATGCGTTAACCGGTTAACCATTTGGTTAACCAGTTAACACTGAAGAAATTTTGAAAAATTATTTTTCCTTTAAAATTCAAAATTGTACCTTTTATTACACCTCTTCAAAATTAAATTTTGATTCATATTTTTCACACCTTTTTGTAAGGGTGTCTTAAACTTATATATGCTGAAATTTTTTAAATTCAAAAAACACCTCCTAGAATTTTTATAAAAATCATTCAATCAAAATCACCTTTTTGAGATATATTTTCAAAATACAAAAGTGTTCATATTATTCATAATTTTCTCATACTCATTTTCTGAACACTTGTATTGATATTTTTAAAGTGATTTTTGATCAAAGGAGAAGATCAACTTAGATTGATATCAAACATTGTATTACTCTCACTCAAACAAATTTTATAGAAAGTATTTTTCTATTTGTGACTTGTGTTCCAAGGATTGTTTGGACATAAGGGTAAGTGTGGCAAGAGGATTGTTCTTGCACACTTGTTTGTATAGTTTGTTAGAAAGTAGGCCTCACCATTGAAGGTGTGATAGGTTGTATTGTTCTAAAGAAACTAGTGGAAATCTCTTTCGTGTTGAAAGGGGATTGGATGTACCTTCAGATTGTGAAGGGAACCAGATAAATCTCTGTGTCATCTTTATTTTCTTGCTTTACCGTTATTATTCTCTAAACCGTAAAAAACAAAATCCAACCATCAAAGAAAAAGAATCGAAAAATTTGATAACACCTAATTCACCCCCCTCTTAGCCGTACTCTGAATTTACAATTGGCATCAGAGCAAGTTTAGGTAACCTGTTCCTACAAGATCCTATGGCTTCCGCAAACTCGAATCCTGTTTTCAAAGATGGTGGAAGTAGCAACAAGCCTCCGCTCTTCTCCGGCGAATACTTTGATTTTTGGAAAATCAGAATGAGGGCACATCTTGAAGCCCAAGGAGAAGGCATATGGGAAGCAATCGAAGAAGGTCCGCATAATCCTGTTAATGTGATCAACGGCGTTGGAACCTCAAAGTTGAAGAATATGTATGATGAAGATGATAAAAAGAAGATCCTAAATGAGAAGAAGGCAATCAACATACTTCAAAGCGCTCTTAGTATGGACGAATTCTTTCGCGTATCACAATGCAAATCGGCAAAGGAGATTTGGGATACTTTGGTAGAAACACATGAAGGAACAACAGAAGTAAAAAGATAAAGGCTTAACACGTTGAGTCAAGAATATGAAATGTTCCGCATGCATCCCGGAGAATCTATTGTAGCCTTACAAAAAAGATTTGTTCATCTAACCAACCACTTGATTGCACTCGGAAAGACCTTCACCAACGACGATCTCAATTTGAAAGTCCTAAGGTCTTTGACAAGGAATGGCAACCGAAGGTGACCGCTATTTCGGAGAAGAAGATTCTCTCAATGATGACATCCGCATCTCTATTCGGCAAACTTCAAGAGAACGAATTGGAACTTGGAAGGCTCGAGAAGCACGAAAGTCAAGAGAAAAAGTCCAAAGGAATTGCTTTGAAGATTGACACGAAGGATGACAAAGATGACGAGATTTCTGAAGATGGGAACTTCATGCTTCTTGTTAAGAAGCTTGCTAAGTTTTTTAACAAAAACAATAATTCCTCTTTTCCTAAAAAGAATAAACATTTCAGGAAGAAGGATGCATCCACATCGATTCAAGAAGTTACATGCTATGAATATGGGAAGCAAGGTCACATAAAACCGGATTGTCCAAGACTTGCGAAGAAAGGAGGATTCAAAGGCAAGAAGGACTTCAAAAATAAAAAGGCTTATGTCGCGTGGGATGACAATGAAGTTAGTTCCTCATCGGAATCGGAAAGCGATGAATGTGCAAATATGGAGTTGATGGCGTCACATCACTCCGATGAAGAAAATGACAAGGTTAGTAGCAACTTTTCAATTTATGAAAATGATGCACAAGAAGTCATGGATGAACTTCTAAAATAATGCAAGACTTTGTACAAAAATATTTCATCCCAAAAGAAAAGAATGTTATCTTTAGAAGAACAAAATGCATCTTTTGAAAAGTACATTGAAAATGAAAAACAAAAGATAATGGATGAAAAACAAAGCCTTACATGTAAAAATTGTGAGTCATTACCTTTTCAAATTGTTCAACTCAAAAGAGTTTTAGAAAGATATGAAACAGGTCAAATTGGCTTGGAGGAAATTCTTAGGCACCAAAGATATCCAAATGATAAAAGTGGCTTAGGATATTCTAAGTTTTCCAAACCAAGCACAAGTGAAACCGTTTTCGTAAAAGCTAGTGAACAAATTGTTAAGGAAAAGACTAAAAATTCTAAAACTATGCATCAAAGTCATAGAAGGAAAAGGATCATTAAGAAACAAAAATATGTTCCTAGATTTAAAAGTCAATTTCAACCTACTTGTTTTTATTGTGGAATCAAAGGCCATACACCTAATGCTTGCTATGTGCGCAACATTGGTGTTGCTAAAAGGCATTATGTGTGGGTTGAAAAAGGTACTAACTATCAAGGACCTAAAGCAAATTGGGTACCTAACAATACTTGACTTTGTTTTGTAGGTATGCTTGAAAAAAACTTCTACTCAATGGTATCTCGATAGCGGTTGTTCAAAGCATATGACGGGCGATATCAACAAATTTTCAAGTCTAACACTTAAGGCCAAAGGATACGTTACTTAAGGTGATGATAATAAAGGAAGAATTCTTGGAGTTGGAACCATTGGTGCATCTCCTCATACAATCATCGAAGACGTCCTTTATGTGGAAGGCCTTAAACACAACCTTCTTAGCATAAGTCAATTGTGTGACAAAGGGTTCCGAATCAACTTCACAAAGGAGGAATGCTTGATAGAACACGAAGTCCCTTATGAACTCTTGATAAAAGGTAAACAATTTAATAACATTTTTATGATTTCTTTTGATGACTCTCTCTTGAAGGTGAAGTGCTTAATGGCAAACAACAACGAGGCATGGCTTTGGCATAAGAGAATTGCTCACATTCACATGGAGCATTTGAACAAATTATTAAAGCATGATCTAGTTGTTGGTCTTTCGAAGATAAAGTTTATCAAGGATAAGCTTTGTGACGCATGTCAAAAGGGGAAGCAAACCAAAACATCCTTCAAGACGAAGAAAGTGATATCTACTTCAAGACCACTACAATTGTTACATATGGATCTTTTCGGTACATCAAGAACAAAAAGCTTCGGAGGTAACGTTTTTGCACTAGTTATTGTTGATGATTTCTCTAGATACACATGGACTTTGTTTTTAGTGCAGAAAAGTGACGCCTTTAAAGCATTCAAGAAGTATGCCAAGCAAATTCAAAATCAGAAGTCACTCTCAATTGTTTCCATAAGAAGCGACCATGGCGGTGAATTTCAAAATTCATCATTTGAAGATTTTTGTGAAGAACATGGAATCTCTCACAATTTCTCCGCACCAAGGACTCCTCAACAAAATGGTGTCGTAGAAAGGAAGAATAGGGCATTAGTGGAACTTGCAAGGATAATGTTTAGCGACTCAAATCTCCCTAAATATTTTTGGGCGGATGAGGTTAGTACGGCTTGATTTGTAAGTAACCGTGTCAATATTTGACCTATTCTCAAGAAGACCCCATATGAGTTGTTCAAGGGAAGGAAACCCAACATATCTTTCTTCCACATATTCGGATGCAAATTCTTTGTTCTCAACAACGGCAAGGACAACCTTGGTAAGTTTGATGAGAAATCCGATGAAGGTATATTTCTTGGCTATTCTCTATCAAGTAAAGCTTTTAGAATTTTCAATAAACGAACTCTTACTATTAAAGAATCTATACATGTTTCGTTTGATGAGACTAACCCCTCGAAAGAGGATAATATTATTGTGGATGATGATGATGATGTAGTAGATCTATCACAGCAACAAAAGGAGACATCAAAAGAACAAGCAATATCACAAGAAGATGACTCACCAACCATTGAAGAACATCAAGATCTTCCAAAAGAATGGAGAACTCATAGAGATCAACCGATAGATAAAGTGATTGGTGATATTAGCCAGGGCGTTGCAACTCGACTCAATCTCAAGGATGCTTGTCTCAACATGGCGTTCGTGTCTCAAATTGAACCAACAAAAATCGATGAAGCCTTAGGTGACGATCAATGGATAATAGCTATGCAAGAAGAACTCAACCAATTCGAAAGGAATCAAGTTTGGACTCTTGTACCAAGAACGGACAACAAACATATCATAGGCACAAGATGGGTGTTCAAGAACAAACTTGACGAGAATGGGATCATAGTTCGTAACAAAGCAAGATTGGTCGCACAAGGCTACAACGAAGAAGAAGGAATCGACTTTGATGAAACATTCGCTCCGGTAGCAAGGTTAGAAGCAATTAGATTATTACTTGCTTACGCTTATTCAATTAATTTTCAGTTGCACCAGATGGATGTCAAAAGCGCTTTCCTGAATGGCTACATCAATGAAGAAGTCTACGTCAAACAACCTCCACGTTTTGAAGACTTCAAGAATCCCTCTCATGTTTACAAGTTGAAGAAGGCTCTTTATGGCCTAAAGCAAGCACCAAGGGCTTGGTATGATCGCCTTAGCAACTTCCTATGTGAGAAAGGTTTTACGAAAGGAAAGGTTGACAAGACTTTGTTCATCAAGAATCTCAAAGGTAACACCTTACTTGTTCAAGTCTATGTCAACGACATCATCTTCGGTTCAACGAACAAAGATCTTTGCGAAGAATTCTCTCTTATGATGCAAGGTGAATTCGAGATGTCCATGATGGGAAAGATGAACTACTTCCTTGGTTTACAAATCAAGCAAACAAAGGATGGAATCTTCATCAACCAATCCAAGTATTGCAAGGAATTATTGAAAAGATTTTATATGGACAATTGCAAAGAATTGTCTAATCCAATGGGATCCGGAATGTATGTTGATCAAGATCTTTCTGGCACCTCAATAGATATTACAAAATATCGAAGTATGATCGGTTCACTTTTATATTTGACGGCAAGTCGTACTGACATTATGTTTAGTGTCTGTTTGTGTGCACGCTTTCAAGCTAATCCGAAGGAATCACATCTCACCTCCGTGAAGAGGATCTTGAAGTATCTCAAAGGAACGACGCACGTCGGATTATGGTATCCAAAAGGTAGCACATGTTCTTTAATTGGTTATTCCGACGCTGACTATGCGGGATTTAAGACCGATAGAAAGAGTACAAGTGGTACTTGTCACATTCTCGGGAATGCACTAGTGTCGTGGGCATGTAAGAAGCAAGCATATGTTGCACTAAGCACGACCGAAGCGGAGTACATCGCAGCAGGAAGTTGTTGTGCCCAAATCTTATGGCTTAAATAACAACTCCTTGATTTCGGTATAGACCTTGGTTGTATCCCTCTCAGATGTGACAACACAAGTTCCATCAATATCACGAAGAACCCGGTCATGCATTCAAGAACAAAGCATATAGATATCTGGCATCACTTCCTTCGAGATCATGTTCTAAACGGAGATGTCGATGTTACATTCGTGGATACACACAATCAACTCGCCGATATATTCACTAAACCATTGGCTAAGGAGCAATTTTTTAAGATTCGATGAGAACTTGGTATTCTCAATGAAGGTGACATCTAACCCTATCTCTAAAATTGTTTGTTAAATGTTTTTGCAGCATAATATGTGTTTTTTTTCACTTTTTGTTACAAAAGGCTAGCACTCATTTTTCGCCGTTTTTGATCTTTCACTCTTTCGGTTATCCGAAAAACATCATTTTTAAAATATTTTTTGATCAAAAGTTGCGTTATGATATTTGCTAACACTTTGTAAATTTTTTTCGTCAAAAATATTTTCCCACATAGCCTCAACCATGCTGCTGTCCCTTTAAAAAATTTTGAAAATTTGTGCCCATTAACCGGTTAACGGATCAGTTAACCGGTTGACGCATCCCAGACAGCAGTCTTGGGTCACGTGGTGGATATAATTTGTGTCTTTTTTGTTTTTTCTTCTATTATGTACTTTGTCACATGTTTTGTTTATGAGTCAATGTCTCTTTATATCTCTTTCAAACTCCTCATTCATAGCTCTTCACTCTCTTTGACTCACCATTCAAACTTCACTACCTCATCTTCTCCAAAACCATAACCATTCCATTAATACACCATTAAAACCCACTCCACTAAAACTCCTCTATAAACTCTACACTCTCAACTTCACTCTCGATTCACTCAAACCCTAATCCGAAAATATCTCCACACAACCCAAACCCTAAGCTTCAACCTCTCTTCAATGGCTCCAAGGAAAGGAAAGGCTCCTGTGTCAGCATCCAAATCCAGCAGTGAAGAGGAAAGGGCCATGGAATCAACCAAGAAGCGGAGAATGGATTTTCGTGTCCGAGTTTGACATCTTCTTAAGGGTAAGTATGTGAATCTGAAATCCTTCGAAACTTTTAAGTTTCCGGCATTATTAGAATATCAAGGGATGCTAGACTTCATTGCTGATAATGGAAAGGTTTATCCGGATTTGGTAAAATCCTTTATGAACAACATGTCTCTTAACCTTGATGAGGGATAAACATCAACTGTTTGCTATAGTAAGGAACTGTGAAATTGGAGTTGACCTAGGTACTCTTGCTGCTTCATTGACTATCCCATATTTTGGTGTTTTTCTCCGGAAAGGGGTAAATCATGACGAAGGGAAATGGGCCAACCATGACAAAATAGAATACTACTATCATATTTGTCGGTTTCCTAAGGAAGCCGTGTTATCCGGCCAATTTACCTCCCGTGTACTATGCTATGCTAAGAACCTATCTGTGGATGATCGGATGCTTCACTACATCATTTGTCATGTTTTGCTGCCCAAGGATTCCAACTTGTCTCAGATTAATGACTTGGAAATGCAAGTCCTTTTTGCTATCAAGAACAAGATTCAGGTGAATTGGATTCCTACTATGATGTATCATTTGAAGCAACAGCTTGCTTTCAAGACAAGATTACCCTATGGCCGCCTCATTTCAAGAATCCTGGAAATCACCGATATGGAAATCGGTAGAGAACCTTTTATCACTATGACCACTACAGCTAATGAGATTAACGGAGTCACTATCATCAAGAACACCGACATAATCCAAAGCAACGATGGAACCTACAAGTATGACGACGGATCCTCCACCTGCACATCCATCCCACCTATTCCCGAAGCCGGCATCACAAATGACTTCCTCTACTCAACCATCATGACAACCTACCATGAAACCATGCGTGCCTTCAAAAGCCTTCGGAACCTTGTCTTAAGCTCCCGAAACCCAACCGAGTTTGTTGAAGAGGATGAGGACGGTAGCGATGAGGAGGAAGACGATGATGGGGATGTATCGGAAGAGGAATGAGGACCTTGTTTTCTTGCTCTTTTTTTACCATGCTTTAAGTCTAGTTTATGTAATTTTGTCTCAAACTAAAGTCCTATGGTTATTAGGCAATTTTGGTTTCCATGTTTTAAGTTTTTCCGTTGTATGCTAGTACTCTTGTTGGCTATGTTTCAAATTATGCTTATGTTTCTATGTGTGTTTTGCTTGCATGTCTTACTTGTTACATACTTTCTAAACCATGCGTGTATGTTGCTTTTCTTTTCATTGCTTGTTGTTCTATTCCTTTTTGCTAATGCCAAAGGGGGAGAAGACCTTGTTTCTCTAACGTCTCTCGATGCAGAATTTCTTTTGCTACTGCCGCTATTATTTATGGAGAGTTGCTATCTTTAGGGGGAGAATCATCTTAGAGAAACGACGATCGAGATCTCGCACTTCTTTGGTTGTCATCATCAAAAAGGGGGAGAATGTAGAAGCACGCCTTCAACCTCGAAGATTTTGATGAAGACAACACGACTGTCATGCGGTTCATTTTTTCAAAAAGTCAAGAGCTCTCAAATAGTCTAGAAACAAGCATCGGCATTATGATCAAGCTTCTTCGCACTCGTTTTATTTCAAGCTTGGACGCGAAACCTTGAGGTACATCAAAAACTCTTTACAAATTGATGTACAAGTGTTCAATAAACTTCTTTGCATGTTATCATATTGCATACAAATTTTGAAAGGTTTTTATAAAGGTTTAACACTTTTAAAACAAAGATTTTTTCTGTTTTTAACAGTGTTAACCGGTTAACCATTTGGTTAACCGGTTAACGGCCTCAAATTTTCAAATCCTGTGTTAACGTTTATATGCGTTAACCGGTTAACCATTTGGTTAACCGGTTAACACTGAAGAAATTTTGAAAAATTATTTTTCCTTTAAAATTCAAAATTGTACCTTTTATTACACCTCTTCAAAATTAAATTTTGATTCATATTTTTCACACCTTTTTGTAAGGGTGTCTTAAACTTATATATGCTGAAATTTTTTTAATTCAAAAAACACCTCCTAGAATTTTTATAAAAATCATTCAATCAAAATCACCTTTTTGAGATATATTTTCAAAATACAAAAGTGTTCATATTATTCATAATTTTCTCATACTCATTTTTTGAACACTTGTATTGATACTTTTAAAGTGATTTTTGATCAAAGGAGAAGATCAACTTAGATTAATATCAAACAATGTATTACTCTCACTCAAATATTTTTTATAGCAAGTATTTTTCTATTTGTGACTTGTGTTCCAAGGATTGTTTGGACATAAGGGTAAGTGTGGCAAGAGGATTGTTCTTGCACACTTGATTGTATAGTTTGTTAGAAAGTAGGCCTCACCATTGAAGGTGTGATAGGTTGTATTGTTCTAAAGAAACTAGTGGAAATCTCTTTCGTGTTGAAAGGGGACTGGATGTACCTTCGGATTGTGAAGGGAACCAGGATAAATCTCCGTGTCATCTTTATTTTCTTGCTTTACCGTTTTTATTCTCTAACCCGTAAAAAACAAAATCCAACCATCGAAGAAAAAGAATCGAAAAATTTGATAACACCTAATTCACCCCCCTCTTAGGCGTACTCTGAATTTACAATTTCTTCAAGAAGAAGCTTCATGAAGGTATATTAGCAATTATACACAAATATTAAAATCTTAGATGCTCAATCAAATACCTATATCATGGCATAATCATCTCTTAACTTTAACATCATTTAAAATTGCATTTTTCAAACTTAAACCTATGTAAATCGATTTGCACTTTCATGCAATCGATTTGAATCTGTTTGTTTTAAGTTTTTTGGCAATTTTAACTTGGTGCAATCGATTTGCACTTTCATGCAATCGATTGCATGTTTCAAAATTTTGAAAAATTTGGCAACGTATGCATGTGCAATCGATTTGCATTATAGTGCAATCGATTGCAGTCTGAACATTTTTGAAAAATCAGTATTTTTCATTACACCTCTTCATGTAACCTTTCATGAAACCTTTTCATAATGCATTGGCATTTGTTCATGAATTTTTACTGTTAATTACACTGTTTCATAAAGGTGTTATGTGCATATAAAATCCAAACTTTTTCAAATCATTTGTCACCTCTTTCAAAAATATTTTTCATAAAATATTCACAAAACACTTAAACTTTCAACAAGAATTTTTCTACATTCTTCATATCACATAATTGAAAAATTCTTGAGCTATCTAATATTTTATGATTGTGAATAATTGTTAAAAGAAAGAGAAGGTCAATTTATATTGATATCAATCATTGTATTTCTCACTTAAACAAATTATAGAAATTGTTTTCTATTTGTGACTTGTGTTCCAAGGATTGTTTGGACATAAGGGTTAGTGTGGCAAGAGGATTGTTCTTGCACACTTGATTATTTAGTTTGTTAGAAAGTAGGCCTCACCATTGAAGGTGTGATAGGTTGTACTGTTCTATAAACACTAGTGGAAATCTCTTTCATATTGAAAGGGGACTGGATGTACCTTCGGATTATGAAGGGAACCAGGATAAACCTCTGTGTCATTTTTACTTTACTGCTTTACGCTTTTATTACATAAACCGTAAAAGACAAAATCCATCCATCAAAGAAAAAGAATCGAAAAATTTCTAAGAACCTAATTGACCCCCCCCCCCTCTTAGGCGCACTCGTATATTTACAATTGGCATCAGAGCAGGTTTAGGTAACCTGTTCCTACAAGATCCTGTATGGCTTCCACAAACTCGAATCCTGTTTTCAAAGATGGTGGAAGTAGCAACAAGCCTCCGCTCTTCTCCGGCGAATACTTTGATTTTTGGAAAATCAGAATGAGGGCACATCTTGAAGCCCAAGGAGAAGGCATATGGGAAGCAATCGAAGAAGGTCCTAATAATCCTGTTAATGTAATCAATGGCGTTGGAACCGCAAAGTTGAAGAATATGTATGATGAAGATGATAAGAAGAAGATCCTAAATGAGAAGAAGGCAATCAATATACTCCAAAGCGCTCTTAGTATGGACGAATTCTTCCGCGTATCATAATGCAAATCCGCAAAGGAGATTTGGGATACTTTGGTAGAAACACATGAAGTAACAACAGAAGTAAAAAGATCAAGGCTTAACACGTTGAGTCAAGAATATGAAATGTTCCGTATGCAGCCCAGATAATCTATCGTTGCCTTACAAAAAAGATTTGTTCATCTAACAAACCACTTGATTGCACTCGGGAAGACCTTCACCAACGACGATCTCAATTTGAAAGTCCTAAGGTCCTTGACAAGGGAATGGAAACCGAAGGTGACCGCTATTTCGGAAAAGAAGAGTCTCTCAACAATGACATCCGCATCCCTCTTCGACAAACTTCAAGAGCACGAATTGGAACTTGGAAGGCTTGAGAAACACAAAAGTCAAGAGAAAAGGTCCAAAGGAATTGCTTTGAAGATTGACACAAAGGATGACAAAGATGACGAGATTTCCGAAGATGAGAATTTCATGCTTCTTGTTAAGAAGCTTGTTAAGTATTTTAACAAAAATAATAATTCCTCTTTTCCTAAAAAGAATAAACATTTCAGGAAGAAGGATGCATCCACATCGATTCAAGAAGTTACATGTTATGAATGTGGGAAGCAAGGTCACATAAAACTGGATTGTCCAAGACTTGCAAAGAAAGGAGGATTCAAAGGCAAGAAGGACTTAAAAAATAAAAAGGTTTATGTTGCTTGGAACGAAAATGAAGTTAGTTCCTCATTGGAATCGAAAAGCGATGAATGTGAAAATATGGTTCTAATGGCTTCACATTACTCCGATGAAGAAAATGACGAGGTTAGTAGCAACTTTTCTATTTATGATAATGATGCACAAGATGTAATAGATGAACTCTTAAAAGAATGCAAGACTTTGTATAAAAGTATTTCATCTCAAAAGAAACAAATTTCATCTTTAGAAGAAAAAAATATTGCTTTAGAAAAATATATTGAAAGTGAAAAGCAAAAGTTTATAAATGAAAAACAAAGTCTTGTATGTAAAAATTGTGAGTCTTTATCTTTCCAAATTGTTCAACTTAAAAGAGTTTTAGAAAGATATGAAAAATGTCAAATTGGCTTGGAGGAAATTCTTAGGAACCAAAGGTATCCTAATGATAAAAGTGGATTAGGATATTCTAAGTTTTCCAAACCAAGCACAAATGAGACTATTTTTTATTAAAGCAAGTGAAAAAATTGTTAAAGAAAAGGTAAACAATTCTAAAAGTGTGCATCAAAGTCATAGAAAGAAAATAATTGTTAAGAAAAAGAGTTATATTCAAGGATATAGAAGTCATTTTCAACCTACTTGTTTTTATTGTGGAACCAAAGGACACACACCTAATGCTTGCTATGTGCGCAACATTGGTGTTGCTAAAGGGCATTATGTGTGGGTTGAAAAGGGTACTAACTATCAAGGACCCAAATCAATTTGGGTACCTAACAATACTTTATTCTTGTTTTGTAGGTATGCTTGAAAACAACTTCGAATCATTGGTATCTTGATACCGGTTGTTCAAAGCATATGACCGGTGATATCAACAAATTTTCAAGTCTATCACTTAAGGCCAAAGGATACGTTACTTACGGTGATGATAATAAAGGAAAAATTCATCGAGTTCGAACCGTTGGTGCATCTCCTCATATAATCATCGAAGACGTCCTTTATGTGGAAGGCCTTAAACACAACCTTATTAGCATAAGTCAATTATGTGACAAAGGTTTCTGAATCAACTTCACAAAGGAAGAATGCTTAATAGAACATGAAGTCACTCACGACCTATTGCTAAAAGGTAAAATAATTAATAACATTTTCATGATTTCTTTTGATGACTCTTCTTTGAAGGTAAAGTGCTTAATGGCAAACAACAACGAGGCATGGCTTTGGCATAAGAGATTTGCTCACATTCACATGGAGCATTTAAACAAATTAATAAAGCATGGTCTATTTGTTGGTCTTCCGAAGATAAATTTTATCAAGAATAAGCTTTGTGACGCATGTCAAAAGGGGAAGCAAACCAAAACATCCTTCAAGACCAAGAAAGTGATATCTACTTCAAGACCATTTACATATGGATCTTTTCGGTCCATCAAGAACAAAAAGCTTCGGAGGTAACGTTTATGCCTTAGTTATTGTTGATGATTTCTCTAGATACACTTGGACTTTGTGTTTTAGTACAGAAAAGTGATGCCTTTAAAGCATTCAAGAAGTATGCCAAGCAAATTCAAAACGAGAAGTCACTATCAATTGTCTCCATAAGAAGCGACCATGGTGGCGAATTTCAAAATTCATCTTTTGAAGATTTTTGTGAAGAGCATGGAATCTCTCACAATTTTTCTGCACCAAGAACTCCTCAACAAAATGGTGTCGTAGAGAGGAAGAATAGAGCATTAGTGGAACTTGCAAGGACAATGCTTAGCGAATCAAATCTTCCTAAATATTTTTGGGCGGATGCGGTTAGCACGACTTGTTTTGTAAGTAACTGTGTAAATATTCGACCAATCCTCAAGAAGACTCCATACGAGTTGTTCAAGGGAAGGAAACCCAACATATCTTTCTTCCACATATTCGAATGCAAATGCTTCGTTCTCAACAACGACAAGGACAACCTTGGTAAGTTTGATGAGAAATCCAATGAAGGTATATTTCTTGGTTATTCTCTCTCAAGTAGAGCTTTTAGAATTTTCAATATACGAACACTTACTATTGAAGAATATATACATGTTTTGTTTGATGAGACTAACCCCTCGAAAGAGGATAATATTATTGTGGATGATGATGATGATGTAGTATATCTATCACAACAACAAAAGGAGACATCAAAAGAACAAGCAATATCACAAGAAGATGACTCACCAACTATTGAAGAACATCAAGAACATCCGAAAGAATGGAGAACTCATAGAGATCACCCGATAGATAAAGTTATTGGTGATATTAGCCAAGGCGTTGCAACTCGACTAATCTCAAGGATGCTTGTCTCAACATGGCGTTCGTATCTCAAATTGAACCAACCAAAATCGATGAAGCTTTAGGCGATGATCAATGGATAATAGCTATGCAAGAAGAACTTAATCAATTCGAAAGGAATCAAGTTTGGACTCTTGTACCAAGACCGGACAACAAACATATCATAGGCACAAGATGGGTGTTCAAGAACAAACTTGACGAGAACGGAATCATAGTTCGTAACAAAGCAAGATTGGTCGTACAAGGCTACAACCAAGAAGAAGGAATCGACTTTGATGAAACGTTTGCTCCGGTAGCAAGGTTAGAAGCAATTAGATTATTACTTGCTTACGCTTGTTCAATGAATTTTCAGTTGTACCTGATGGATGTCAAAAGTGCTTTCCCGAATGGCTACATAAATGAAGAAGTCTATGTCAAACAAACTCCGGGTTTTGAAGACTTCAAGAATCCCTCTCATGTCTACAAGTTAAAGAAGGCTCTTTATGGCTTAAAACAAGCACCAAGAGCATGGTATGACCGCCTTAGCAATTTCCTATGTGAGAAGGGTTTTACAAAAGGAAAGGTTGACAAGAAGTTGTTCATAAAGAAGTTCAAAGGTAACACCTTATTGGTTCAAGTCTATGTCGACGACATCATCTTCGGTTCAACAAACAAAGATCTTTGCGAAGAATTTTCACTTATGATGCAAGGAGAATTCGAAATGTCCATGATGGGAAAAATGAACTATTTTCTTGGACTACAAATCAAGCAAACAAAGGATGGCATCTTCATCAACCAATCCAAGTATTACAAGGAACTATTAAAAAGATTCGATATGGATAGTTGCAAAGTGATCATGCCATACATGCATACATCATTGCATAAACTAACCTTTTCTTTGCAGGATAGTTACAGGCAGATAAACACTATCAACAACTCAAAACAGTTCAGAGACGATTTATACGAAGGTCTAGTGCAGATACTTAATTCAGAGATAATCGCTACGAAGATTCATTTCTGATGATCAATACTCAAGTTGTCCTAGGAGGGGTACGTAAATGATCTATACGAAGATCTATGACCTAATCCAGGATATTTCCAGTAGAGATAATCGTTAGGAAGATTTATTTCTAATTGTTTATTCAGCATTTTATCTATGAAATGGTACATAAAGGATCTATACGAAGATCTTGTACTTAGCCCAAGATATTACCAAAAGCAATTCAGAAAAGATCGCCACGAAGATTTGATTCTGATGCTTGAATTAAAGTATGTTCCTAAAGATGGTTCAGAGCCGATCTACACGAAGATCTAAGTACTGACACCTAATGAAGGATATTCTTTCCCCTAGAGATAATGCAGAGACGATCAATATGAAGATCTAGCTCTAACATTTAACTCAAGCCATGTTGCATAAATGATTCAGAGACGGCCTATACGAAGACCTATTACTGATATCCAGTGTCAACATAAAAATATTAGCACCTCCTGATATTCTGGATGGCATCTACAAGCCCATATCCATTTCCTCCAAGTGGAATATTTAATCCCACTCCATCATATGCAACCAATCAGCAGTATTACTTTACACACCGACAAGTGGAAATTTTTGGGTTTTTGTGTTCAATCCCCTTCAACCTTCCAAGTCACGAATGGCACACAGGCCAATCTAACTCCTCAGGTTTCAGAAAATTGAACAGGGGCAGCTGTTGCACCCCAAAATTTGCCCTCACCTAGACAAGACATTGTGTACTAAGGTGTCCCAAGAGGTTCACAAGTTTCACAAGGTTCACAAGATATCTCAAGAGATTCACAAGGTTCACAATTAGTCAGAAAGTTTGACAATCCCCTCAGACAATGCATCCTCCTAAGCAATGCATCCTAAACTAGGGTTTTGGATTTCATCAGGCTAAATGAACTTCCAGGTCCTCAAGTGAGCTTCATAACATCCTACATGTCTTCAAGAATCCCTATCTCAAGTTTCAATAATTTCTCAAAACGTTTGCTTAGTCAGATGATCAGATATGCAAAAATCAGTCAAAGTGGTTAAAAAGTCAAACTGAGGTCAACTGTGGTCAAACCAAATTCAAACTTCATGATGTTTTGCCAACATCAAGTATATGAATTAAAATTAATCATTTTATCAAGGGTTGGTCATGATTCATCAAGGTGATTTCAGATCATCAAGAATTAGGAGTTTCTAAATTAGGGTTTTCACAGGAAAAGTCAACTGAACTTTGACCAGCCATAACTTTCACATGTTTCATCAAATATTTTCCATCCAAAGCTCATTTTGAAGGAAATTGAATTCCCTACAACTTTGTGTCTCACAAGCCAAGCCCAAAAATGCTTCATTTGGAAGGTATGAGCTAAGACATTATAGGTCATTTTAAAAGCCAACAAAAAGTCAACATCTTCCAAAGGGCATAACTTGAGATTGGTAAAGGATATGGACATGAAACCAAAGAGGTTTGTTAGAGGACTCTTTAAGCTTTCCAAAATGTCCAAGAAAACCTCCATAGCCTTAAAATTGAGGCATTTGTGTCTTTGCAAAGTTGGGAAATTTTTGAGAAGAATATTGAGTAAATGGGGTCTTAGAATCAATTTTTTCCAAATGGGACTACAATTGTGCAACCCAATCCTTGTGATATCATCCCACACGACCCAATGAAGAGAAATTCTGATTTTTTATATTTTATTTGATATTTATTTTAATTTTATTCATTTTAAATCAAATTAAATCAAAATAAAATCTAAAAATCAATAGTTGGACATGATTCTTCTTCTAGAAATTCATTAATGCTGTTTAACATGATTGGATCTTGTGCAAATTCGTGCTAGACCAGATTGGTATACAAATATTTGATTTTTTCATATTTTTTGATCATGACATTCCTTCACACTCAAGGCATTCAAAAAGCCCACAAATCCATAAACTCTTGACCTAATTTGGATCACCATATATACACAAACCTATTACTAAGACAAGGGACGAAAAATTCAGCCTCCAAGAACACCATTGAATTCCAAATTTTCTCAAAAAAAGTCACATTCGGTTTTTGACTTAGAGAGACTTTCAAGGCAAAACAAAGGTTGCTTTAGCTTCCTTGAGACTCACTGAACATATTTCAATCATCATACACATCAAAAGCATGATCATAAGACATAACCGAATCAAGATTGTTCTTGAGTTTTTGATTTTTGATTTTCATTGTTTATGCATCATATACTAATTTTGGTTGTTGATTTGTGTTTATAATGAAGTTTGCAAGCTTTCTGGATAATTAGATTGAAGATTAATGACCTGAATCGTAAACGGCCATAGCTAGGGTTTATGCTCCTCATTTGGGGTTTTGCGAAATAATGAATATAAATGAATTCTAAAAACATAATTGAACTGGGTTTGTTGTATAGAATGCATTGGTGCTTTCAATTTGATGAATTATTACAGGTTTGATGATCATTGAAGCAAGCTAGGAAAACCTACGAAGCTGGATTCGCAGGTAAAATTGTAGCAGAAAACGCAGGTGAATTCGCAGGAAAATTGGAGAAGATGAAGTCAGATGGCGCCAAGATCATATTCAAATATTGGTTTTAAAATAAAATAATTTCTTGTTCAATCTATATTGAACGCGCCCCATGTGGCTCAGCTGGTTTGTGTGTTTGCTTGTGATTCTAATGGTCCTGAGTTCGATCCCCCCCCCCCCCAGGCCATTTTGTTTTGCTTTTTTTTTTGTTGATATTTTGCAGGATTACAACAAAAGGAATTGGTTCCCTGGTACTAACACCAGCGCGTGCTTGGCCTGGTGGTGATGTTGTTGGTCTTGTGTGTGAGAAGCCTAGGGTCTGGGTTCGAATCCCTGCCCCAGGTAAGTTAAGTTTTTTTTATAAAATTTTCTTATTATTCTTTTATATTATATTTAACTTAATTAATTCTTTAAATAATAATTTATAAAATAAATGTATATATAATTTTCTTTTATATAAAAAACTTATATTTTTTAATTCAAATTATTTTCTCAAAAAAATCAAATTATTTATATTTATTTCATTATATGTTTATATTATTAATATTATATATATTGTATAAATAAATTGATTATTTTGTAAATTAATAAGTAAAACCCTAATTTTTTCTAACCCTAACCCTAACCCTAATTTTTCTTAACCTTTAAAATTTTACCTAATATTTTTTATAAATTATAATTAATCATTTTTTTTATGTAAATAATTATTATTTGTTTATTATTATCATAATTGTTATATTTTCTTCTAAAACATTTTCTAATGTTTATTTATCTTAAAAATAATATTCTCTCTTAAATTTTATTTTCTTTATACTAACCCTTTCTTATTATTATTATTTCATTATTACTAACATTTAAATTATTGCTTATTTATTTTCTATTTACCGTTATTATTATTTTTCTGATTATATTGTAATTGTCCTGAAGCTTTGTAATAGTTTAGGTTTATATTTTGCTTTATTTTTATTGTAAATATATTAATTGCATGGTTAGTAATTCTAAGGTGTGCATAATATACTTGTGATTAAAATTAACTTAGAATAATTAACTTAAATAAGATAAATATTTGAATATGAACACTCACACACATAAGTCGATCTTTGATCGCCATCTTGCACTTTCTAAGGTTACCTCTCCTGTTGCCTATTTCAAAAGGTCAAGTAAGGCGTCTTAAGCAAAGTCCCTTCACAAATATCATCCAGTCCCTTCAGTTTTTAAGATCAAGTCCCTTCGAGGTTCCCTACGATAAATGATCTTGTCCCTTCGAATAAAAGATGATAAGTCCCTACGAATTGCTAAAGACACCTTGCAGTTGCCTATATTCAGATGTCCCTACACATGTCCCTTATTGCATCCAAGGTAATGACTACCTATTCCTTAATAATAGGGATAGTCTTACCATCGAAATAACATAAGAACAGTAAAGACTTAGTATAGGGTAGGTTCCTCTTGATTAGAAACCCTTCACAGGCTTGGAAAAAGAGCCTAAACCTGAAGTCATTGTTGTAGCCCTATATTTGAAGAAGTCAGACATTGTTCTAGAAACAAGAAGTGGAGTTAAGGGTATTCTTGCTAAGGTATTGATGGAGAAAGCTCAAGTGTTCCTGAAGGCTATGAGTTATGATGATTTTGAGGAGATCTTGGCCTTATTAATCTATGGCCTAGTGTTGTTCCTTAATCCAGACCAGTTCATAGACGTACACACCATCAACATATTTCTGACTCGCAATCCAGTGCCTACATCACTTGGAGACATCTTACACTCTCTTCATACCCGTACTATGAAGGCACGTGGAACTCTGATGTGTTGTATACCTCTATTGTCTAGGTGGTTTATTTCTCACCTTCCTCGATCAGTGATGAAGAATGAACAAGGGTTCAGGTGGTCTAAGAGGATTATGTTACTTTCTCATTCAGATATTCATTGGTGCTCTCGATCTATCGAGAATGTTACTATCATTGACCGTTGTGGGGAGTTCCCTAATGTGTCACTCCTTGGCATAAGATGGGGCATTACCTACAATCCTTCTTTAGCTCTACGTCAGTTTGGTTACGCTCGGAGTGATGGTCCTCATGACATGCTTATTCAGGGTATTGTGTTCGATTACGACAACGATCTACAAGGTTACCGTCAAAGGTTTATACGAGCATGGGGTAAAGTGAACAAGGTTGACAGCAAGACTCTGGAACCCAAGTACACTATTCCTATGGAACCTTATCTCAGATGGGTGCGATCTCGTGCTCAGACTCTTATGATGCCATATCCTGCTATCCTGCCAGTTACTATGGAGCCTGTTGCTGAAGGAGATACTTCTTATATCATCCTTCATCCAGACATGCCCACTGACATGGAGGAGTTACAAAGGTCTTGGATCCAGTTGAAGGAGCAAAGGGATACTTTTGAGACTCATTTCAAAGCTAGTCAAGAAGGAATCCTGGAGCTAACAAAACAACTTCATGAGGAGCGGAATCTCAACTCATACCTCAACACAAAGTGGAAACGTCCATGGGAGACTTAAAACCCCATTTTTGTATTCACTTCATTTTTATTGTAAGCCCAAGAGGCAAGCAAGTTTATTGATTACTAATAAAAGTTTACTTTCTGATTGTTTAAACAAATTTAAATTCGGCGGTCCTTGAAAACATTGCATATACATTTACATACCATGTCATTGCATCACAGGTTTCTTATGAACAGGTATATTATCTTCTCGTTGTTTATTTCAGCAGAAATGGCTCTTGAACAGACTGTCAAAGATCTCCAGGCTCAGAATGCACAATTCCAAGAATTGATCCTGAACTTGTCCAAGGGGCAAGATGAGCTGAAGACACTGTTGGCCAAGAAGAAGAAGAAGACCAGGAAATCAGGAGGCCTTATTAATCTGGGAAGAAGGTTCAGAGGTCCTATCAAGACAAAGGAACAAATTGAGGATTCTGAGTCTGATAATTCTGAGAAAGAGGGAGGTAGTCTCCATGATACTGTGGGAGATTCTGATTCTGAGGCAAATTATTATCATGATCCGGCTAGTGAGAAAAAGTACAAAATGCTGGTGGACAGAATGAATGCCATGGAATTGCAAAAATCTTCTGGGCTTGATTTTGAAGATCTGAGTTTAGTGTCTGGAGTGGTTATACCTATTGGTTTCAAGGTTCCTGTTTTTGTAGTGTATGAAGGTGTCTCATGTCCCTAGCTGCATTTAAGATCCTATGTCCGGAGGATTCAACCACATACTGCTGATAAGAAGTTATGGATTCACTTCTTCCAAGAGATCTTTTCTGGAGCTCAATTGGAATGGTACTACCAACTGGAAAGTGTCAATATTTGTGATTGGAATGATCTTGCTGAAGCCTTCTACAGGCAATACCAATATAATGTTGATTTAGCACCTACTCGCATGCAGCTCCAAAGCATGTCAATGGGTGCTAAGGAGAGTTTCAAAGAGTATGCCCAAAAATGGAGAGACCTGGCTGGCAGAGTCCAACCTCCTCTGACTGACAGGGATCTGGTGGATATGTTTATGAGTACGCTGAATGGTCCTTTCTATAGTCACCTCATTGGAAGCTCATCATCTGGTTTCACTGAGTTGATAATGAGTGGAGAACGTGTGGAAAGCGGTATGAGAAGTGGTAAGATACAGGTGGGTGCCTCTTCATCAAGCACTACTAAGAAGCCCCCTAGTGGAAAGAAGGAGTCTAATGTTGTGTATGGTCAACACAGTCGTAACAGGAGCCACCAATCTGTAGGAGCAGTTCACATCTCCAATCCTACTCCTGCAGCACCAGAGCCACAACAAAACAATCAACAGAAGCCTAGAAGACAGTTCACCAAGATCAACATGTCACTGGCCCAAGCCTTGCAACACATGTTGAAAGGGGAACTCATTACTTTGAGGGATCCTCCTCAGAACCCTAATACATCCTCTCCTCGGTATAATCCTAATGCCAGATGTGCCTATCATTCTAATAGTCTGGGACATGACACCAACAACTGTTGGGTGTTGAAAAACAAGATTCAAGACATGATTGAAGCTGGGGAGATTGAATTTGACCCTCCTGGGACTCCAAATGTGATCATTGCTCATATTTCCAATCATGAGAAGACTGTTAATGCTGTGGATGAGGTTTCCTATGTTTCCTCAGTAGAAGATGTGACTACTCCATTATCCATTATCAAGAAGAAGCTGATGCAGGATGGGTTCTTTCCAGGTTGCAATGAAGACTATTTTTACTGTGCCTATAAACCCGATAGTTGCTGGAAGTTGAAGGATGGCATTCAATGCCTCATGGACAATTACATTATATTGTTTGAGAAGACTCCTTGTGTTAAAATTATGTGTGAACATTTGACTCGAAGTACGAAGCTTGAAGATGTAGCCATGGTTGATAAAGTGCCAGTGAAGATTACCTCCAAAGGCCCTGTCAAGATTACCTCTAAAGTTCCTGTCGGGATTACTACTGAAGGCCTTGTGAAGACTGTTGCTGAAGCTAGAGTGGTTCCCATGATCATTACCACTCCTGGTCCTGTTCCTTATACTTCTGATAAAGCTATACCCTGGAACTATGGTTCTAATGTTTATATCCATGGTGTCAAACAGGAACCTCTTGCTGATACACCTGTTACTGATGATAATCTTGATGTTGATAATATTGATGGATCTAGTAAGATCACCAGAAGTGGAAGAATTTTCTCTCCTCAGGCTACCTCCAAAAGTGCAGTTACTCCAACTACTACCTCGAATTCTGAGCCAAGTACTGATGCTTGGGGCAAAGGTCACGTGGTTGAACCTGTGCAAGCTGATACACCGACTGCTGAAAATCTTTCTAAACAGATGGAAGAAGTACTGAAGATCATTCGCAACAGTGATTATGATATTGTTGACCAGTTGGGGCATCCTCCCTCCAAAATCTCCATGTTATCTTTGTTGCTATGTTCTGAGGCTCATGCAAAAACCTTAATTAAGTTCCTGAAGACTGCTCATGTGCCAAATGAGATCTCTGTGGATCAATTTGAGAATTGTGTGGCACATCTGACTTGTGATAATGGGTTGGGTTTTTCTGATGTTGATTTGACTCCTGCCAAGAGAAATCATAATAGAGCTCTGCATATTTCCATTGAATGCAAAGGCACTACCTTGTCTCATGTGTTGGTGGACAATGGTTCTTCATTAAATGTGCTCCCTAAAGAGGTTCTGGACAAGCTCAGTCCTGAAGATGTTGTGTTAAGACCAAGTGATGTAGTGGTGAGGGCCTTTTATGGCTCAAGAAGAGTGGTACATGGAGAAGTAGACCTTCCAATCAAAGTAGGCTCTCAAGTCTTCAACTCTACTTTCTATGTGATGGATATCCGTCCTGCGTATTCTTGTTTACTTGGGTGCCCCTAGATCCATGGGGCAGGTGCTGTGACTTCCACCTTGCATCAGAAGTTGAAATACCCGGTGAAGAACAAAATTGTCACTGTCTATGGGGAAGAAGAGTACATGGTTAGCCACGTGAATACTTTCAAGTATGTAGAAATGGAGGGTGAACTGGTTGAAACTCTGTGTCAAACATTTGAAGTTGTTCCCTACTCTGATTCTGTTCCTCAGTCTGTTCCTGCTTCTGAAAGAGTTCCTATGGTTACTAATATACCTCCTGCAATGGCCTCCCTCAAAGATGCTAAGGTTGTGGTTGCAAAAGGTGGTTCTGCTATTTGGGGTCAGCTTCCCAACATCCCTTACAAATCTGACAAGTTTGGTTTGGGTTTCACTGCTGAATCTCAGAAGGCTATTCGTCGTGCTCGTGCTGTTCGTATCACCAATCAAGGGGTCATAAGAAATCAAATCAATGTTGTGGGTGACTGTAATGAAAATTATAACCTGGATGATTGGATCTTTCCTACCATGGGTGATGGGCTCAATAATTGGAAGACCGAAGACGTTATTCCTATCTCCTTTAGTCAGGAGTAAATACTATTACTGTGTTTTTATTTTAAGTTTGTAATTTTGAACAAATAAACTTTTACGCCTTGTGTCTTACCCGGGGCACAATAGTATGCTTGTTTCGGGATGTCATTTCATTTGCATACTTCATTCAATAAAATCAATGGATGTTTCGTTTTCGTAAATATTGTGCTCCTTGTCTTTCTTTTATTTTTATTTGTTTTATCAGCTATGTGTTCTTACACACACCCACATCACTAAAATGCAGATCCTCATCCACTCTGGATCCTGTTCATAACATTTCTACTATCGCCAATTATAATTTTGAGAATCCAATCTATCAAGCTGAAGATGGAAAGGAGGAAGATTATGAAGTACCTGTAGAGCTTGCTAGGTTATTACAACAAGAAGAGAAAGTTATACGGCCACATGAAGAGCCAATCAAAGTTGTGAATCTGGGAACTGAAGAAAACAGGAAAGAGGTCAAGATAGGAGCTGAATTAGAGGATGATGTTAAGAGCAGATTAATTCAGATGTTACGTTATTATGTGGAAATGTTTGCTTGGTCTTATGAAGATATGCCGGGATTGGATACAAACATTGTGGTTCACCGTTTACCGGTAAAAGAAGATTGTCGTCCAAAGAAGCAAAAGGTTCGTCGCATGCATCCTGAAATGTCAGAAAAGATTAAAGCAGAGGTGATGAAACAGTTTGATGCAGGGTTCTTAGCTGTGACTTCTTATCCTCAATGGGTTGCAAATGTGGTACCAGTACCTAAGAAGGATGGTAAGGTACGCATGTGTGTTGATTACAGAGATTTGAATAAGGCCAGCCCTAAAGATGACGTTCAACTTCCTCATATTGACGTTCTGGTAGACAACACTGCTCAGCATAAGGTATTCTCTTTCATGGATGGTTTCTCCGGTTACAATCAAATCAATATGGCACCTGAAGATATGGAGAAGACTACGTTTGTTACATAGTGGGACACCTTTTGTTATAAAGTAATGCCATTTGGTTTGAAGAATGTCGGGGCAACATATCAGCGTGCTATGGTGGCTTTGTTTCACGATATGATTCATCACAAGATGGAGGTATATGTGGATGATATGATAGCCAAGTCCCAGAATGAAGAACAACATCTTGATCATCTGCGTAAATTGTTTGAAAGGTTGAAGAAATACAAGCTCAGATTGAACCCAAATAAGTGTACTTTTGGAGTTAGATCTGGTAAACTCCTAGGTTTCATTGTTAGTGGAAAAGGTATTGAAGTGGATCCTGAAAAAGTGAAAGCTATACAAGAGATGCCCGCTCCCCGTACTGAAAAGGAAGTTAGAGGTTTCTTGGGACGACTGAATTACATTTAAAGGTTTATTTCCCACCTAACTGCTACCTGTGAGCCAATCTTCAAATTGTTGAAGAAAGATCAGGTAATGGAATGGAATGACGAGTGCCAGACAACCTTTGATGAAATCAAGAGATATCTCCTAGAACCTCCAATTTTGATGCCACCAGTTGATGGAAGACCATTGATTATGTACTTAATAGTATTAGACAACTCAATAGGGTGTGTATTGGGGCAACATGACGAGTCTGGTCGAAAAGAGCAGGCAATATACTACCTTAGTAAAAAGTTTACCGACTTTGAAACAAGATACTCACTGCTCGAGAAAACTTGCTGCGCTTTGGCATGGGCTGCTTGATGCGTGTTTTTCGCAAGTGTACGAACACGTCAGAGTAATATAAAAGATTGTCGAATCCACAGAGACCAAGTGTCAATCTATCGTACCTGTTGTTATGGTGTGTATCTAAGACAACTAAATATAAGGGTTTTAGTAAGGATGCAATGGTAAATAAAATAATAATTTTAAAATAATAAATAAAAGACAGGCTCGAATGTAATTCACGTAATCAATGATAATCCAGTATTTGTTAATGGAACTACTTATGGGCAGTGTTTTCTTCTTTGAAAAGAACTAATTTAACAGGAACTGTCGCTTTCGCGTATTCAGAACCGAGTTGTACTCTCTAATCAACCCCTTCTATTGTCACGGATAAAAAGGTGCGTACTGCGTTAGAATAGTAAACCTATTTTTAAGAAATGTAGTATCTTGACTAAGTTGAAAAGTATTTTAACCTGGATTTCTTAGCAAAAAGAGGTTCTTGTGAACCAGACTCTAAACTTCATAACGCGTCCGAAAATCGTTTTAAAATCTCTTTTCTTTTTAATATAAAAACTCCTAATAAACTAGACAAAGAGCTTTTGACTGTTTTTGAAATAGTTAAGAACAATTAGATTGAATTGAAAGATAAAATAGCCCTTAAGTGTTTCCACGAACAATTATACGGATTACTGGTTTAATTACGATCCTTACATCCTAACCTTTATGGAATTAGTTAGACATGATAAAGTAAAGATTCTTTTTAAAATTTTTCATAAAAGTAATTTAGTGCGAGTGCGGAAAGTAAATGAATTTAGTGCGAGTGCGAGAAATAAAGTAATTTAGTGCAAGTGCGGGTAATAAAGTAATTTAGTGCGAGTGCGGGAAATAAAGGAATTTAGTGCAAGTGCGGGTAATAAAGTAATTTAGTGCGAGTGCGGGAAATAAAGGAATTTAGTGCAAGTGCAGGTAATAAACGAAAGTAAAGCGAGTGCGGGAAATAAATAAAGTAAAGTGCGAGTGCGGATAATAAATAAAGTAACGTGCGAGTGCGGATAATAAATAAACTAAAGCAGTGCGAGAAATAAATGAAAGTAAAGCAATGCATAAAAGTAAAATACGAACTGGAATTAAAATGGCGGCAGGATTAACTTCCTCCAGAGTGCTCCAAAACTCGATCACACAGACAGATTACAGACTCGATCACTCGATTGCAGAAACACCCCGATGTGGAATGGTAACTGCTTTGAAACTGATATATGCCTAGAGAAATCTAAGTTTGGATGAAGAAAAACGAAAAACTAAAGTCCTATTTATAGGAAAACTAAATGCGGGAAATGACCAGGACGCCCCTCCACTAAAAGTGGAGGGAACTGAATTTTGCCTTGTGGCGCCCGCCACAGGCCTATGGCGCCCGCCATAGTACTAATGGAGAATGAAAGAGTGGGGATCGTGGGTCTTGGCAGTTGTGGAGTGGTCTTGAGACATGGCCACGTCATGGCTAACCCCATGGCGCCAGCCACGGTGGGTGCCGTAAGTGCAAAACGCTGAATTTCTAGGTTTTCGTCCGTTTCCACTCCTTTTTCGCTCCTTTTCTCGATTCAAGCCCCGATTACAATAAAAACCTGAAAACAAAAGAAAACAAAGTAATAACATAACAAAATAACAATAAAAACTAAGAATGCATGCGAAATCGGAGTCAGAAATACGGTGAAATTTAGTGTGATCAAATTCTCCCACACTTAAACCTTTGCTTGTCCTCAAGCAAACATTAAAGCTCAAGAAAATATGGTGTCAACACGTGTCTTTGGGCTAAAGGGCTTCTAAGTTCAAGTCAGGATGCAGTGACAGGTACTAACTAAGTGAACCAAGGGTACCATAGTAACACAAACACAAACTTCAATCCTATATTAACCACTCCATGTCATCCCACAATACCTAGGCCTATCTTCTCATCTTTTTGTGTCCTTTTCATTCAGGCGCAATCACATTAAGCCTGTTATCCGTACATGCTTCATAGTAGAGTGACCGGTTAGTGATTCTGATCCATAACATAAGGTTTCTGGCACATAAGAATGTGTAAACCTGTTTTATTTGACCTAATTGTAAGTTGCGGGGGATCGAATCATAATCCGCCCTACCAAGTTCAGTGCCAGATACCTCTGAACCAACTAACAATAGGTGACTGTAATTTTTTTTCTTTTTGTGGCAAAAATTTTTTTCTTCTCTTTTTTTCGGTTTAAATGACTTTGTGAGGGTCACCTATACCAGAGTTTTGCTCTAATGAGATATCGTTCAAGGTACGGCAAACGTTGCTATAAGCACGATCCGAAACCAATCGCGATTGTTGCATGAAGCTCATGTTGTCCGTCAGCTGTTGAGAAATAGTAGAGAGAAGGCCGTCTCGCCTTTCCTCTCTAGCTGTCATATCACGCCACATCTCCTCGGTGACATAGAATCCAGGAGCAGCACCTGCAACAGGGTTAGAGGAAGATGGTGCGGTGTGTGACTGTGAAGGACGATGGGGGGACATGTGAGGTATGGGAGACTGCTCTCTCCGATCATACTCTTCATCAGTGTCATGTGCCTCCCCATCGGGAATATTAGGAGGAAGTGGACCCAAAACACGTGGAGCATTAAGATCATAGGTCCAGTTCCTTTCATCACGTACATCAGTACGTCTACTGCATGGTAAAGCAACAGATGGGATAGCTACCCCATGAACCATCAACTCATAACCACCTTCTCTCCTCGTTCGGCACAATTTCATGTCTTTCAGAAATTTTAAATTAATTGTGCGAGGAGGTAGTGGTTCAAGTGTAGCTATCTCATCGTTCAGGCCAAGAGCCCGAGCAATAGACGTAACAAGCCCTCAAAAAACAATCGGTCTTGTTTTATTAGTAAGTAAAGACATGTGTGCAAGCATAAACGGGACCGGATTGATATGGGTTCTAGTGAGGCATCCTTGCAAAAATAGGAGTTCTCTAGTATTTACCTTGTTTGGACTTTCCCGGCCAAAAATAGTATATGCCAAAAGATGTCTAAAAACTCTTATGGTCGGGTTGTGAATGGTCGACGCAAGTATCCCTTCAAAAGAATTAATTGAAGTACTTGAAAGCCTTTTCCAGAAGGTAAATACCTCGGCCGACCATTCCGCATCCAAAGGTGCCTCACAAATCGCACCTTCCCTATGAGGGATTCCTAACAAGCCTGCTAGCTCGTTGGTACTGAATTCATATTCAATTCCAAACAGTCTAAAAATAACAGTACCGATAGTGCTAGCAGTGTTAGGATTGACAGTGTATATCAAAGAACTCAAAAACTCAATTGTCAGTTTCTCATAGGTAGGTTCCTGATTAATGAAAATATTATGCAAGCCTAGAAATTCTAATAAATTAAAAACACTATGATAAATACCCAAAGCATACTGACAGTTATCGTCGACGTACCTAGTCGAGAGAATTTCTCGACTCTGAAGCCTCTGAATAATTTTCCGTTGCCTATCACCCGGCCTTCCATCACGAAGAAGAAATCCGTTGAACTCCATTGTTGATTGCTCCTTAGGAAGTGAAAATGGTAGAAAAATGTTTTATGAGGGGAATGATAAAGTTTTGATTTTTATGGTTTATGGTGGATGAAAATGGAAATGGATGTTGGATATGTTTTATGGATGGAGGGTATTTTGGAAATGGGGGAGCTTTAATGGGGTTCAAGGAGGTTTTTGAAAGTTGCAAAAATGGGTTTTTGGAGAAGAAAGGTGTGAAAATGGTGGAAAATGAAATTCTGCCCCGAAATAGGGGAGAACGCCATGGCGCCCGCCATGGGCTTGTGGCGCCCGCCACAAGGCTATTTCCTGGGCCTTGGATTTTTTAAATCCTCCTTTTGGGCCTTCCTTGCACCTTTGGTCTTCGGGGGGGTCTGGATAGCGTTTTCTTCTTCTTTTCAAGGCATGAGGCTTGCATATTTTTTTATGAAGACAAAAATGAAAATATTTTTGTCTTATATTTTTTTTCTTTGCACGACAAAAATAAAATAGTTAAAAATCAAAAAGAAAAAGAAAAAAAATCGACATTAGTGCATAATATGTATATATAGGAGGAATTCAAAGTACATGAAAATATAATAGATGCAATAAAGTGAGATATGTCTGGAAATGCGATAAATAAAATAAAGCATATAAAAGGAAATTAAATACTAGGGTAGCATCGTCAGTGTAGAATGAATCATGTGGTAGGCTTCTTCTCCTGGCTTGATCCACGAATCTCAGCTATCTCCATCCGAAGCTCTTCAATCTCCTTATATAGAGCATAGGCCTCTGAGGCATGAGTGAGATCAGAAACCTGAATCTGTAATTCCAAGTCCGCTAGTTCCTGCTTGAGCAGGGCAGTCTCCTTACGGAGCTCATAAATCTGTGTTTGTAGGTCAGGCGGCTGCAGAGACATATTGTTAGACATAACAGTGATTCGGGGAGTAAGAGGTGTAGGAGTGTACTCAGCGGCGGGAGGCGATTTCGGCTCTTCGACAGTCTCTCCATAACCCTCTAGAGCATAACTCCAATTTGCAGGATCATGGACACTGGTCATCAGCTGATCTGGTAATGTAAAGTAGTGTATTGCTTCGCCGTCGATCAGTAATCTAAACATGTTGGGCTCAAAAGAAGCCCTCCTCATCAGTCCTCTGTCAAGACAAAAATCAACATCCAGGGTGGTGTAGCAGCAGAAGGTCCTGAGGTGCAATAATTTGCGGGACAAACCCAATGCAGTAGCTATCTGTGTAACAATCCCACCGACATGTATGATGCCTACGGATGATCTGGCAACACTAGCAAGGCCCTTCAACAGAAAGTTGCCACAAGCAATAGGGCGAGACTGAGTCGCACAAAACAGTAGGAAAATCTCCTCTTCACTCAGCAGGGTCTCTGTATCTGGCAAACCTAGGAAAGAATGCGCTAGAATCATCTGGAAGTACCTTAACACAGGGTTGTGGATTACCTGAGAAAACTGGGTGGAAGGATCTTGGCTTCCTCCACTTGATATTTTAGACCAAAACTTTTCCACTTCTCTGCTCATAAAATATCCCATCGGTGTCTCTGGAATAGCATCAGGAGTAGTCTGGAAACCTAGCAAATCACCAAACTCTTTGTGAGAGAATGAGTAGTCAATCCCGAACAACCTGAAAACAGCGAGTCCATCGGGTCCATCCCAAGGGTCATGATGAAACGAGCTGAGGAACTCAAGAGTCAAGTTCCTATAAGTGTTGTTCATGTCGTCAAACTGGTCCCACTGGAGTTGATGGCATAAGAATCTGACGCTTGGCTCTATCCCCAAGGCATCCATGCAGTCATGGTCAGGGTACCTGGTAGGAGCCATAGGGCGTCTCATGTGGACATAGTAACACTCTCTCTGTGCGTCGTCTCTAAAGGCCACGTGCATGTCATCAGGGTTCTGCATTCTGTACAAGGTTAGCAAACAAGTCCTGAAAGCACATAAAACATTCAATCGTTAGTCCTAACATAATAATAAACAAATTAAAATAAAGTAAAAATAAATAAAAAGTACATAAATAAGAAAACCATGGGTTGCCTCCCATGCAGCGCTTGTTTAACGTCATTAGCTCGACGACCGATATTTAAACATCATTGGAAGGATATGGTGGATCACTCAGAGTATGGCAGGTGTATGTTGTTGGAATGTCACCTCCTTCGTAGGGCTTCAACCTCTGTCCATTGATGATGAACGGTTTACATGTTTGGTTCTTGATTTCAACAGCACCGGATCTTAGGATCTTAGATACTTCGAAAGGGCCAGTCCATCTCGAACGAAGCTTCCCTGGAAAAAGTCGTAACCTAGAATCGAACAGGAGAGCAGGATCGCCTATTTTGAAGTCTCTTCTTATGATTCTTTTGTCATGCCAAGCTTTTGTTCTTTCTTTGTATATGATGGCATTTTCGTAGGTGGATTGTCTGAGCTCTTCTAATTTGTGGATATCAAGGATACGTTTCTCACCAGCAGTCAAGTAATCCAAATTCAAAGTTTTGATGGCCCAATAGGCCTTATGCTCCAACTCAAAAGGTAAGTGACATGATTTTCCATAGACCAGTTGATAAGGGGTTGTTCCTATAGGAGTTTTGAAAGCGGTTCTATAGGCCCATAATGCTTCTTGAAGTTTCTGTGACCAATCCTTTCTAGATATAGAGACAGTCTTCTCTAGGATCTGTTTGATCTCCCTATTAGATACTTCCACTTGTCCATTGGTCTGTGGGTTGTATGGTGTTGCTACTCTATGCTTAACTCCATACTTGCTTAAAAGTTTATCAAATATTCTTGATATGAAATGTGATCCTCCATCACTTATGACTAAACGGGGGGTTCCAAACCTGGGAAATATATAGTTTTTGAATAATTTGATGACTACTCTGGTGTTGTTCGTGGGTGCGGCGATAGCTTCAATCCATTTAGACACGTAGTCAATGGCTACTAAGATGTACTGATTTCCAAAAGATGGTGGGAACGGTCCCATAAAGTCTATACCCCATACGTCGAAGAGTTCTACTTCTTGGATATTTCTTAACGGCATTTCATTACGTCTTGAAATATTTCCTGTGCGTTGGCATCTGTCACACTTGACAATGAAAGCATGGACATCACGTCACATAGTAGGCCAAAATAGGCCAGCTTGAAGAATCTTGGCGTAGGTCTTAGATGTGCTCGCATGTCCACCATAGGGTGCAGAGTGACAATGCTCAATTATATTATTTACCTCTTCTTCTGGAACACAACGGCGGAAAATGCCATCTTTACCTCTCTTAAAAAGAAACGGTTCGTCCCAATAGAAGTTTCTCACATCACTGTAGAACTTCTTCTTCCGGTGGTAGTTTAGATCAGGGGGTATGATGTCAGCGGCTAGATAATTAACAAAGTCTTCATACCAAGGTACATTACTTATAGCTAAGGATTGGTTAGGATGCTCATGAGGGTCTGGGTTATCATCTTCAATAGTTTCTAGTTGGGCTATCAGTCTATCATAGGCAAAATCGTCATTTATGGGTACTGAATCAGGTTTCAGGTATTCTAGCCTAGATAGGTGATCAGCTACCACATTATCAGTGCCTTTCTTATCACGGATATCCAAATCAAACTCTTGCAATAATAGAATCCATCGAAGTAACCTAGGCTTGGCATCCTTTTTGCTTAGTAAGTAACGAATGGCAGCATGGTCGGTATAAACTATAATCTTGGCTCCTACTAGATAAGATCTAAATTTGTCTATTGCAAAAACTACAGCTAGGAGCTCTTTTTCGGTTGTTGCGTAGTTGAGCTGTGCAGCGTCTAGGGTTCTACTGGCATAATAAATAACGTGTAACTTTTTGTCTTTTCTCTGACCTAGAACGGCTCCAACAGCATAATCACTGGCGTCACACATTATCTCAAACGGTTCTGACCAATCAGGGGGTTTCATTATAGGTGCTGAAATCAGAGCTTTCTTCAGAAGATTAAATGCTTCAGTACATTTTTCATCGAAGATAAATTCAGCATCTTTCATTAAAAGACCAGTTAAGGGCTTTGTTATTTTGGAGAAATCCTTGATAAAACGTCGGTAAAATCCGGCATGTCCAAGAAAACTTCTTATCTCCCTGATAGTCTTCGGCGGTTTTAGATTCTCTATGACTTCTATTTTTGCTTTATCTACCTCTATACCTTTTTCGGAAACTATATGTCCTAAAAAAATCCCTTCGGTGACCATGAAATGACATTTCTCCCAATTTAGCACAAGGTTTACCTCCACACATCTCTCCAGGATTTTCTCAAGGTTGACAAGACAATTTTTGAAATCTGATCCACAAACTGAGAAATCGTCCATAAATACTTCCATGATTCCATCTAAATAATCGGCAAAGATAGACATCATGTAGCGTTAGAAAGTGGCAGGAGCATTACAAAGTCCAAAAGGCATTCTTCTATAGGCAAAAGTTCCAACCGGGCATGTAAAGGTAGTTTTTTCTTGATCTTCGGGGTGAATAAGTATTTGGAAGAATCCTGAATATCCATCTAGGTAACAAAAGTAAGAGTGTCTGGCTAGGCGCTCCAACATTTGGTCTATGAATGGTAATGGGAAATGGTCCTTCCTAGTTGCTTTATTTAATTTTCTATAATCTATGCACATACGCTAACCTCCATCGGTTCTTTTTGCTACAGGTTCGCCCTTCTCGTTTTGCACGACTGTGATGCCTCCCTTTTTAGGTACTACATGCACAAGACTCACCCATTTACTGTCCAAGATCTGATATATTATACCTGCCTCTAGTAACTTAAGAACTTCAGTCTTAACTACAGTACTCAGTATAGGATTTATTCTTCGTTGGTGTTCTCTGGAAGGTTTTGAATCTTCTTCAAGCAAAATCCGATGCATGCATACGGATGGACTTATTCCTTTTAGATCAGAGATCTTATATCCTAAGGCTGAGGGGTACCTACGTAAAACTTCTAATAATTGATCGGTTTCTTCTTGGTTTAAGGTAGCACTGACTATAACTGGACGGTTCATATCTTCATCGAGAAATTCATATCTCAGGTTTTTAGGCAGTTCCTTAAGTTTTACGGTCGGTTTCATAGGGCAAGGCATAGGATCTGGGGTAAGAGATAAACATTCGTGAAGGTTATCATCAATGTAGGGTCTTTTATAATTGTCATCTTCCAAAATAAGGGTTGACGGCAATTTTATAGATTCAGTTTCTTCTTCTTGTTCTAATTCCCTAATGCATTCTTCGATGATATCTAAGGCATAACAAGCATCTCCTATCACAGGTGCCATAAGAAATTTTGAAAGTATAAATTCCATCTTCTCGTCACCTACCTCAAAAGTTATTTTTCCCTTTTTAACATCTATTACGGCTCCAGCAGTCGATAAGAACGGTCTACCTAGGAGGATTGGTATGTCGTCATCTTCTTTAATGTCCATGACAACAAAATTAGTAGGTATAAACAGCTGACCTATCCTAACAGGGACGTCTTCATGTATGCCTATAGGATATTTAACGGATCTATCGGCTAATTGAAGTGACATCTTAGTAGGTTGTAATTCTCCTAAGTTTAATCTCTCACAAACTGCTAAAGGCATTAAGCTCACACTAGCTCCTAAGTCTAGAAAAGCTTTTTCGATGACATGATTCCCCAAAATACAAGGAATGGAAAAATTTCCGGGATCTTTATCTTTCTTTGCTAACCTATTTTCGGAAATAGAATTACATTCCACGGGTTTCGGATCTTCAAGTCTACGTTTATTCGTAAGTATGTCTTTGAGAAACTTAGCGTAAGAAGGTATTTGGGTGATGGCTTCTGTAAAGGGGATTTCTACGTGAAGTTTTTCTATAACCTTAACGAATTTTTGAAATTGATTATCGATTTGGGTTTTCTTTAATCTTTGAGGGTATGGTATAGGTGGTTTATATGGCGGTGGTGGTACATAGGTTTTATTTTTAGGTTCTTCTCCTTTTTCTTGACTTTCCGGGGTTTCAGGCTCCTCTGGTTCCTTCTCCTCATTCCTCTCAGAAGTTTCGGGCTCACTTAATCTAGGGTTTAAAGGTTCTTTATAAGCGGCTCCACTTCGTAGAGTAATGGTATTTGCTTGCCCTTTCGGGTTTTGTTGAGGTTGTCCAGGGAACTGTCCTCCAGGTGTAGTCTGTGGGGCTTGGTTTAACGCTACCTGAGAGATCTGGGTTTCAAGCATCTTATTATGAGTAATAATTTGATCAACCTTGGTTCCTAACTGGGTAATTAGTTCGTTAACATGGACGTTTTGGTTCATGAACTCTTTGTTTTGTTGTGTTTGAGCAGCGATAAATTTTTTTACAACTTCATCAAAGCTCGGACTTGGTGGTACAGGTTGCATAGGTTGATTTGTTCTTGGGGCTTGGTAACCTTGTTGTCTCGGAGGTGCGGTATTTTGAATAGGGTTATTATTTTTGTAGGAGAAGTTTGGGTGATTCCTCCATCCAGGGTTATATGTGTTTGAAAATGGGTTCCCTTGGGTATAGTTCACTTGCTCAGTGTTGGTTTCATTCAACAGATTGCATTCGGCGGATTCGTGTCCTTGCGTTCCACATATCTCACAATTCGGCGAAACTGCGGAAACAATATTCGGAGTTGTATACATATGTTCGACTTTAAGGGCCAACACGTCCATTTTAGCTTGCATCATGTCTATAGAGCTTAGCTCATGTATTCCTCCTTGGGCTTCCTTCTTTTCCACTGTCGCTCGTTCTACTCCCCATGATTGATGGTTTTGGGCCATGTCCTCGATAAGGGCACTAGCTTCAGGGTAAGGTTTGTTCATCAGTGCGCCACCAGCGGCAGCGTCGATGGTCATCTTAGTGTTATAATGAAGTCCATTATAGAAAGTTTGGATGATTAGCCAATTCTCTAAGCCATGATGTGGGCATACTCTTAATAGTTCTTTATATCTCTCCCAGGCTTCGAACAACGACTCTCATTGGAGTTGGGTAAATCTAGTTATTAGGTTTCGAAGAAGAGCGGTCTTACTTGGGGGAAAATATCTAGAAAGGAAAACTTTCCTAAGGTCATCCCAAGTTGTTATTGAATTGGGTGGAAGGGAATCTAACCATGATAGAGCTTTATCTCTGAGGGAAAAGGGAAATAATCTTAAGCGTATTGCCTCAGGAGAAGCTCCATTGGTTTTAAAGGTGTCTGCTAACTGAAGAAAGTTTTTTAAATGTTGGTTCGGGTTATCAGTAGCGAGACCTGCGAATTGTCTCTGTTGCACTAATTGCAGCAGGGATGGTTTAAGTTCAAAATTATTGGCTGGGATAGCGGGGTTTAGTATACTGGAACTAGGTTCCTCGTTTGATGGTTGGGCGAAGTCCTTAAGAGGTCTTCGGTTTTGATCTTCGGCCATAGCTCTCCTATTCCTATGGAAAAACAAACGTGCGCGAGCGTAACGTTCAGGTTCAGCTAGAGGGTCTATTAAACTTCCGGCACTGCGAGTCTTTCGCATTGACCGGTGGGTAACAACCTTAGTCTAAACGGTATAACTACAGGGTAATGAAATTTGACGAAATTGGTCCCCGGCAACGGCGCCAAAAACTTGATGCGTGTTTTTCGCAAGTGTACGAACACGTCAGAGTAATATAAAAGATTGTCGAATCCACAGAGACCAAGTGTCAATCTATCGTACCTGTTGTTATGGTGTGTATCTAAGGCAACTAAATATAAGGGTTTTAGTAAGGGTGCAATGGTAAATAAAATAATAATTTTAAAATAATAAATAAAAGACAGGCTCGAATGTAATTCACGTAATCAATGATAATCCAATATTTGTTAATGGAACTACTTATGGGCAGTGTTTTCTTCTTTGAAAAGAACTAATTTAACAGGAACTGTCGCTTTCGCGTATTCAGAACCGAGTTGTACTCTCTAATCAACCCCTCCTATTGTCACGGATAAAAAGGTGCGTACTGCGTTAGAGTAGTAAACCTATTTTTAAGAAATGTAGTATCTTGACTAAGTTGAAAAGTATTTTAACCTGGATTTCTTAGCAAAAAGAGGTTCTTGTGAACCAGACTCTAAACTTCATAACGCGTCCGAAAATCGTTTTAAAATCTCTTTTCTTTTTAATCTAAAAACTCCTAATAAACTAGGCAAAGCGCTTTTGGTTGTTTTTGAAATAGTTAAGAACAATTAGATTGAATTGAAAGATAAAATAGCCCTTAAGTGTTTCCACGAACAATTATACGGATTACTGGTTTAATTACGATCCTTACATCCTAACCTTTATGGAATTAGTTAGACATGATAAAGTAAAGATTCTTTTTATAATTTTTCATAAAAGTAATTTAGTGCGAGTGCGGAAAGTAAATGAATTTAGTGCGAGTGCGAGAAATAAAGTAATTTAGTGCAAGTGCGGGTAATAAAGTAATTTAGTGCGAGTGCGGGAAATAAAGGAATTTAGTGCAAGTGCGGGTAATAAAGTAATTTAGTGCGAGTGCGGGAAATAAAGGAATTTAGTGCAAGTGCGGGTTATAAACGAAAGTAAAGCGAGTGCGGGAAATAAATAAAGTAAAGTGCGAGTGCGGATAATAAATAAAGTAAAGTGCGAGTGCGGATAATAAATAAAGTAAAGCGGTGCGAGAAATAAATGAAAGTAAAGCAATGCATAAAAGTAAAATACGAACTGGAATTAAAATGGCGGCAGGATTAACTTCCTCCAGAGTGCTCCAAAACTCGATCACACAGACAGATTACAGACTCGATCACTCGATTGCAGAAACACCCCGATGTGGAATGGTAACTGCTTTGAAACTGATATATGCCTAGAGAAATCTAAGTTTGGATGAAGAAAAACGAAAAACTAAAGTCCTATTTATAGGAAAACTAAATGCGGGAAATGACCAGGACGCCCCTCCACTAAAAAGTGGAGGGAATTGAATTTTGCCTTGTGGCGCCCGCCACAGGCCTATGGAGCCCGCCATAGTACTAATGGAGAATGAAAGAGTGGGGATCGTGGGTCTTGGAAGTTGTGGAGTGGTCTTGAGACGTGGCCACGTCATGGCTAACCCCATGGCGCCCGCCACGGTGGGTGTCGTAAGTGCAAAACGCTGAATTTCTAGGTTTTCGTCCGTTTCCACTCCTTTTTCGCTCCTTTTCTCGATTCAAGCCCCGATTACAATAAAAACTTGAAAACAAAAGAAAACAAAGTAATAACATAACAAAATAACAATAAAAACTAAGAATGCATGCGAAATCGGAGTCAGAAATACAGTGAAATTTAGTGTGATCACTGCTCGCCGACTAAGACAGTATATGTTGACTCATACTACCTTGTTGATTTCAAAGATGGATCCAATCAAGTACATATTCAAGAAACCTGCTCTCTCCGGATGCATAGCAAGATGGTAAATGATTTTAACAGAATATGATATACAATACACTACTCAGAAGGCCATTAAAGGTAGTGTTGTAGCTGATCATTTGGCTCATCAAGCAGTGGATGATTATCAGTCAATGAGTTTTGAGTTCCCTGATGAAGACATTATGATTATCACCAAAGAACCTGGACAATATGACGGACCTGAACAAGGATCCCGGTGGACTATGGTTTTTGATGGAGCTTCTAATGCGCTTGGCAATGGTGTTGGTGTTGTGATCATTTCCCCTGAAGGTTGTCATACCCCAATTACTGCAAGACTTTGTTTCTATTGTACTAATAACATGGCTGAGTATGAGGCATGTATCATGGGTATCACAGCTGCCATTGAGATGAAGATTCAGTTCCTGGATGTATATGGAGATTCCGCCTTGGTAGTGAGTCAGATTAAAGGAGATTGGGATACAAGGCATGAAAATCTTATTCCTTACAGAGAGAATTTGTTGTCTTTGATCCCATATTTTGAAGAGATTACTTTTGGACATATTCCACGAGGAGAGAATCAGTTGGCAGATGCACTAGCCACCATGGCATCTATATTTGAGATTAGCTGGGATAATGAAGCTCCCAAGATTACTATTGACAGATTTGAGAAGCCTGCATACTGCAATGAGATTGACACTGAAGGAGGAGAGGAAACGCCCTGGTTCTATGAGGTGAAAAGATATCTTGAAACTCAGGAGTTCCCTGGAGGGGCATCTGTCAAAGATAAGAAGTTTCTGAGGAGGTTTTCTGCTAAGTTCTTCTTGAGTAATGGAATTTTGTACAAGCAAAATCATGATTCGACTTTGCTTCGTTGTATGGATAAGAAAGAAGCAACAGAGATTATGGAAGACATGCATGATGCGATTTTTGGCACTCATTCTAGTGGTCATACCATGGCAGGTTACTATTGGTCTACCATGGAAGCTGACTACTATCAACATTCTAAAACATGTCACAAATGTCAGATTTATGCTGATAAAGTGCATATACCTCCAGCTCCATTGAATGTATTGACTGCTCCTTGGCCTTTTGCCATGTGGGGCATAGATATGATTGGTGAGATCAAGCCTACTGCTTCTAATGGGCATCGTTTCATCCTGGTTGCTATTGATTACTTCACAAAGTGGGTGGAGGCAGCCTCATTTGCATCTGTTACTAAGAATGTTGTGGCTCGATTCATTAAGAATAATCTCATATGTAGGTATGGCATCCCTGAAAGGATTATCATAGACAATGGCTCTAATCTGAACAACACTATGATTACTGATCTCTGCATGCAGTTCAAGATTAAGCATCACAACTCTTCTCTGTATCGCCCAAAGATGAATGGGGCAGTAGAAGCTGCTAATAAAAACATTAAGAAGATTATACAGAAGATGACTGTTACTTATAAGGATTGGCATGAGATGTTACCATTTTCTCTTCATGGTTATCGTACTACAATACGTACTTCAACAGGGGCAACCCCATTATCCTTAGTCTATGGTACGGAAGCAGTTCTTCCCATTGAAGTTTAGATCCCCTCCTTAAGAATCATGATGGATGCAGGCTTGGATGAAGATGAGTGGGTTCAGACTCAACTTGACCAGATAAATTTGATTGATGAGAAAAGGTTGGAAGCTGTTTGTCACGGTCATATGTACCAGAAACGGATGATCAAAGCTTTTAATAAAAAGGTTAAGAAAAAGGTATATCAGGTTGGTGATTTGGTAATCAAGTGTATCATACTACCACAGGGTGATCCTAGGGGAAAATGGACTCCTACATACGAAGGACCATTTGTAGTCAAGCGGGTATTCTTAGGAGGTGCCATGATGCTTACTACTATGGATGGTGAAGACTTCCCACAGCCCGTAAATGCAGACATAGTTAAGAAATACTACGCATAAAAAGAGACCTGCTAGGTTGACTGGCCTAGGAAAAAATAAGGGCATCCCGGCGAGCCAAAAAGGTTCGGGCAAAAATTAGGGATATATATAAAAAAATGTACACCCGGCAAGTCGAAAACCTGAAAGGGCGGCTTGGGCAAAAAAGGGTATCCCGGTGGATTGAAAACCTGAAAGGGCAATCTAGGCAAGAGTTAGGGATTAAAGCGTATGACTATGTCTCGTTGGATCACCCATGTAACTCCAATTATTGGTGCTACCTAAATCAAGTTCAAACAGATAAAGGATCAATCCAATCATTTCCATCTCGACGGAAAAGGATGAGATACTTGAAGATAATGGCAATAGTGGAATTGAAACTCAATATGATTATTTCTCGCATAGCTGTTTTTGTTTTTGTAAAATTTTTATGACAAATTCCTCTTACTAGGACTTCTGTCTCCTTGTACAAACTTGCCTGTATATAGGTTACTTTCAAAAATAAATAAAATCTCGTCTTTAAATCCAGATTTACTTTTACCCTGTTTACATAAACGAAAACGTCCATTGGTTGTATTTGAATGTATGTATGCTTTTGAATATGATTGATGTTTACCAGAAATGCATAAAATGCAGTAATAGTATTTACTAAGGACGAACGACGGTAGGAATTCAACGAAGCTTCGCCGGTTCATCCCCACAGAATAATCACAAATCCCCAGCAGAGCAAATCTATCTGTATAGATACTTCGAGTTACATCTCCCATTTGAATTATGTCCATCTCTTTTATCCTCAGTCGGGATACTCAGAAATTTATTCCTTCAATAAGAAGCACGACGAACGAAGACGGGAGGTTATAAGTACTACACTATCGAACAAGACGGGAACGAAGTCCTCATATTCCTCAACAACAAGCCGGGATTTATTTTCCCTAGCCATCATTTGTTATACAAAGATATCCTGACGCTTCAGGCTGCATGATTCATACATACATCATTTACATCATATCATAGCACATCCATAATACATAAAACATTTACTTAGGTACATCATGCCATACATGCATACATATTGCATAAACTAACCTTTTCTTTGCAAGATAGTTACAGGCAGATAAACACTATCAACAACTCAAAACAGTTCAGAGACGATCTATACGAAGGTCTAGTGCTGATACTTAATTCAGAGATAATCGCTACGAAGATTCATTTCTGATGATCAATACTCAATTTGTCCTAGGAGGGGTACGTAAATGATCTATACGAAGATCTATGACCTAATCCAGGATATTTCCAGAAGAGATAATCGTTACGAAGATTTATTTCTAATGGTTTATTCAGCAGTTTATCTATGAAATGGTACATAAAGGATCTATACGAAGATCTTGTACTTAGCCCAAGATATTACTAAAAGCAATTCAGAAAAGATCGCCACGAAGATTTGATTCTAATGCTTGAATTAAAGTATGTTCCTAAAGATGGTTCAGAGCCGATCTACACGAAGATCTAAGTACTGACACCTAATAAAGGATATTCTTTCCCCCAGAGATAATGCAGAGACGATCAATACGAAGATCTAGTGCTGACATTTAACTCAAGCCATGTTTCATAAATGATTCAGAGACGGCCTATACGAAGACCTAGTACTGATATCCAGTGTCAACATAAAAATATTATCACCTCCTGATATTCTGGATGGCATCTACAAGCCCATCTCCATTTCCTCCAAGCGGCATCTTTAAGCCCACTCCATCATATGCAACCAATCATCAGTATTACTTTACACACCGGCGAGTGCAAATTTTTGGGTTTTTGTGTTCAATCCCCTTCAACCTTCCAAGACACGAATGGCACACAGGCCAATCTAACTCCTCAGGTTTCAGAAAATTGAACAGGGGCAGCTGTTGCACCCTAAAATTTTCCCTCACCTAGACAAGACGTTGTGTACTAAGGTGTCCCAAGAGGTTCACAAGGTTCACAAGGTTCACAAGATATCTCAAGAGATTCACAAGGTTCACAATTAGTCAGAAAGTTTGACAATCCCCTCAGACAATGCATCCTCCTAAGCAATGCATCCTAAACTAGGGTTTTGGATTTCATTAGGCTAAATGAACTTCAAGGGCCTCAAGTGAGCTTCATAACATCCTACATGTCTTCAATAATCCCTAAGTCAAGTTTCAAGACTTTCCCAAAAAGTTTGCTCAGTCAGATGATCAAATATGCAAAAATCAGTCAAAGTGGTTAAAAAGTCAAACTGAGGTCAACTGTGGTTAAACCAAAGTCAAACTTCATGATTTTTTTCCAACATCAAGTATATGAAGTAAAATCCATCATTTGATCAAGGGTTGATCATGATTCATCAAGGAGATTTCAGATCATCAAGAATTAGGAGTTTCTAAATTAGGGTTTTCATAGGAAAAGTCAACTGAACTTTGACCAGCCATAACTTTCACATGCTTCATCAAAAATTTTCCATCCAAAGCTCATTATGAAGGAAATTGAATTCTCTACAACTTTTTGTCTCACAAGCCAATCCCAAAAATGCTTTATTTGGAAGGTATGAGCTAAGACATTATAGGTCATTTTAAAAGTCAACAAAAAGTCAACATCTTCCAAAGGGCATAACTTGAGATTGGTAAAGGATATGGACATGAAACCAAAGAGGTTTGTTATAGGACTCTTTAAGCTTTCCAAAATGTTCAAGAACACCTCCATAGCCTTAAAATTGAGGGATTTGTGTCTTTGCAAAGTTGGGAAATTTTTTAGAAGAATATTGAGTAAATGGGGTCTTAGAATCAATTTTTTCCAAATGGGCCTACCATTGTGCAACCCAATCCTTGTGATATCATCCCACATGACCCAATGACAAGCAATTCTGATTTTTTATATTTTATTTGATATTTATTTGAATTTTATTCATTTTAAATCAAATTAAATCAAAATAAAATCTAAAAATCAATATTTGGACACGATTCTTCTTCTAGAAATTCATCAATGATGTTTAACATGATTGGATCTTGTGCAAATTCGTGCTAGACCAGATTGGTATACAAATATTTGATTTTTTTCATATTTTTTGATCATGACATTCCTTCACACTCAAGGCATTCAAAAAGCCCACAAATCCATAAACTCTTGACCTAATTTGGATCACCATATATACACAAACCTATTACTAAGACAAGGGACGAAAAATTCAGCCTCCAAGAACACCATTGAATTCCAAATTTTCTCAAAAAAAGTCACATTCGGTTTTTGACTTAGAGAGACTTTCAAGGCAAAACAAAGGTTGCTTTAGCTTCCTTGAGACTCACTGAACATATTTCAATCATCATACACATCAAAAGCATGATCATAAGCCATAACCGAATCAAGATTGTTCTTGAGTTTTTGATTTTCGATTTTCATTGTTTATGCATCATATACTAATTTTGGTTGTTGATTTGTGTCTAGAATGAAGTTTACAAGCTTTCTGGATAATTAGATTGAAGATTAATGACCTAAATCGTAAACGACCATAGCTAGGGTTTATGCTCCTCATTTGGGGTTTTGTGAAATAATGAATATAAATGAATTCTAAAAACATAATTGAACTGGGTTTGTTGTATAGAATGCATTGGTGCTTTCAATTTGATGAATTATTATAGGTTTGATGATCATTGAAGCAAGCTAGGAAAACCTACGAAGCTGGATTTGCAGGTAAAATTGTAGAAGAAAACGCAGGTGAATTCGCAGGAAAATTGGAGAAGATGAAGTCAGATGGCGCCAAGATCATATTCAAATATTGGTTTTTAAATAAAAGAATTTCTTGTTCAATCTATATTGAACGCGCCCCATGTGGCTCAGCTGGTTTGTGTATTTTCTTGTGATTCCAATGGTCCTGGGTTCGATCCCCCCCCCCAGGCCATTTTGTTTTGCTTTATTTTTTGATATTTTGCAGGATTACAACAAAAGGAATTGGTTCCCTGGTACTAACACCAGTGCGTGCTTGGCTTGGTGGTGATGTTGTTGGTCTTGTGTGTGGGAAGCCTAGGGTCTGGGTTCGAATCCCAGCCCCAGGTAAGTTAAGTTTTTTTTTTAATTTTTCTTATTATTCTTTTATATTATATTTAACTTAATTAATTCTTTAAATAATAATTTATAAAATAAATGTATATATTATTTTCTTTTATATAAAAAACTTATATTTTTTAATTCAAATTATTTTCTCAAAAAAATCAAATTATTTATATTTATTTCATTATATGTTTATATTAAATATATAAATAAATTGATTATTTTGTAAATTAATAAGTAAAACCCTTATTTTTTCTAACCCTAACCCTAACCCTAATTTTTCTTAACCTTTAAAATTTAACCTAATATTTTTATAAATTATAATTAATCATTTTTTTATGTAAATAATTATTATTAGTTTGTTATTATCATAATTGTTATATTTTCTTCTAAAACATTTTCTAATGTTTATTTATCTTAAAAATAATATTCTCTCTTAAATTTTATTTTCTTTATACTAACCCTTTCTTATTATTATTATTTCATTATTACTAACATTTAAATTATTACTTATTTATTTTCTATTTACCGTTATTATTATTTTTCTGATTATATTGTAATTGTCCTGAAGCTTTGTAATAGTTTAGGTTTATATTTTGCTTTATTTTTTTTGTAAATATATTAATTGCATGGTTAGTAATTCTAGGGTGTGCATAATATACTTGTGATTAAAATTAACTTAGAATAATTAACTTAAATAAGATAAATATTTGAATATGAACACTCACACACATAAGTCGATCTTTGATCGCCATCTTGCACTTTCTAAGGTTACCTCTCCTGTTGCCTATTTCAAAAGGTCAAGTAAGGTGTCTTAAGCAAAGTCCCTTCACAAATATCATCCAGTCCCTTCAGTTTTTAAGATCAAGTCCCTTCGAGGTTCCCTACGATAAATGATCTTGTCCCTTTGAATAAAAGATGATAAGTCCCTACGAATTGCTAAAGACACCCTGCAGTTGCCTATATTCAGATGTCCCTACACATGTCCCTTATTGCATCCAAGGTAATGACTACCTATTCCTTAATAATAGGGATAGTCTTACCATCGAAATAACATAAGAATAGTAAAGACTTAGTATAGGGTAGGTTCCTCTTGATTACTTGCTCACACATTTCAAAATCTTTTTTACACTTCACATTTCAAACAAATTTTCAAAAAAAACAAGTCTTTATATACATCCATATGAGGATCATTATAAAGTACTTAGAAAATTTATAATCACACACTGCACCTTTTCAAAACAATTTAAAGTGAGCTAAGTAACTAAGAGCCCATGGATAACCATGGATATAAAGGGTGCTAACACCTTCCCTTTATATAACCTACCCCCCGAACCCAAAATATTTTAAGGCCTTTCCTGTTGTTTTATGTCCTTTCCACTTGGATAAAATAAAAGTCGATGGCGACTCTTGTTATCCGCAACATTTATAGAAAGTCAGTTCTCCCACCGTGTTACAGTTATTCTGACGCTGATTATGTAGGATGTAAGACCGATAGAAAAAGCACAAAGGGCACTTGTAATATTCTTGGAAATGCACTAGTATCATGGGCATGCAAGAAGCAAGCTTGTGTCGCAATTAGTGATAACGAGAAAAAGTATCGTTTATATTTTTATGTTTCAATGCCGTTTTATCGCACAATTGCCGTTTTAACACCCGATTCCTCGAGTTTTCTTTGTCATTTTGCAGGTACATCATATACAGAGCTAAATCATGAGCCACAAGTGAAATGAGCAAAAACAACCATTACAAGATGAAGAAAAGAGGATTTCAGCATAATCTGCACATTTTGAACCAGTCACGATCGTCACCTAGGACTCACGACCGTGACACGCTAAAAGGAGCAGTCACGGTCGTCACCAGTCCCTCACGACCGTGACGCGCATCAGACACGGGAGACGAACGTGACACCCTTGTCACGACCGTGACAAAGGGAATTTAGGGTATTATGTTGAAACTTGGTCACGTACGTGTGTGCTACGTGAAGTCAACTTGCCTATTTTCCCGCAGACCAAGTATACCAACTATTCCCTGGATTTTCTGAGTTTCTACGAGGCCCATGCACCAATTCCAACTGCCAAGCCCAAAATATTGATCCTATAAATAGCTTAGCTTCAAAGAACAATTTACAAAGTTTTTATTTTAAATTTCTTGCGGAAGCTCTGCCGTATTTTCATTGCACCCTGTCTATTTTATTATTTCTAGCATTTAATTGTTCTTGCTTTAATTCTCTATATCCCAACCAACCATATAACAATTTCCAACATTAGGAAATTGTTATAATTTAATTTGTTTCAAAGCCTTCAGAATTCTTTTAGTAATTTTTATTTCCGATTCCGGTCCGTACTCCGAGCTTGCCAGATTGTGGAAGAAGGAGTCTAACATTTTAATTGTATTCAGGTTTTTATTTAAATTGCATTTATATTTATGTTAAGTATTTATTTTTCTGTTATGCATATTTTATTTTGTGTTTTTCTGTCTCTGTCTGGTACAACAATCATGAGTAGCTAAACACCTTAGGGCGATATGTAATTAAAATCAAGTAAATCGGTAAAATCAATTCTAGGCTTAAAATAATTAAGAGCTTAAAATTCTGGCTGAGACTTTTTATTATAAAATCAACCTTTTTGTTACGAGAGTAAGGAAAGTGTATTAGGTTAGGTCAAGACCACGAGAGTGTGAGATTTTAACCAGATAGCTAAAGTTAGGCATTTAATTTAAACACAGCGAGAGCGCTTTAAAATGAATTAGAATTATTAAGTTTCCAAAAATTATTTCTAAACACTTATGGGCTAGCGAGAGCAGGCATAGGGCTTTAGGGGTAAGATCTGAGATAAGACCACGAGAGAGTGAGTTAAATATATTCAAACTGGTAACCTCTACAGAATAGATTAAGTGAACCATCTTTATAAGCCTAGGTTAGATTGACCCACCTAAGTTAACATAATTACATACCGACCGCCTTAGTATTATTTTATTAAACTTAATTTTAATTCCGCCTTTAATCTTTAAAAACAACCAAAAATCGTGACAACCATTCACCTTAGCTAAACTAGTAAATCCTCTAGCACTAAGTAATCATAAAGTCCCTGTGGATCGATAATCTTAAATATTACTTCGATAGGCTGTGCACTTGCAGTTAAGATACCGCTAGACACATAATTAGAGTACGTCTTTAGCCCATCAAGTTTTTGGCGCCGTTGCCGGGGACCTTAATTTAGTTACTAGTGCACTTTAGAGTAGCATTGTCTAGACTAAGGTAACAACTATTTTCTTTTCTTAATCTAAATTCCCGAGTGTATGCCAAGTACTCACTCTCAAGGCGAAGACTTGCAACCTCTAATCCCAGAATCGGAACGCTTCTTACACGTAAGAAGACGGATATTCGATTACGAACAAAATTACAACATTCCAGATCTTCAATTAGATCCACCTAAACCATTCATAACATCAAAGAACGCAGAGATGGCTGAAGAATAGAATCACCCACTCAAATATTACGCTAGTCCTTCGCAAGCTGAACCGCATTCCAGCATTGTCGCACCGGCTATCAACCGAAACGATTTCAAGCTAAAACCTTCGTTGATATCAGTCGTGCAACAAAATCAATTCGCCAGAAATCCTACCGAGGATCCGAACCTTCATCTTTCGATATTTGTGCAGTACGCAGATACCGTAAAAGCCAATGGAGTTACCCAAGAAGCTATTAGACTACGTCTTTTTCCTTTTTCACTTAGAGACAGAGCGAGAGCCTGGCTTCAATCTCTGCCTTCGAATTCAGTAACTACGTGGGAGGAACTAAAGAGAGTTTTCTTGACCAGATATTTCCCACCTAGCAAGACAGCTATGCTGAGAGCTCAGATCAACAGATTTAAGCAAAGGGAAAACGAATCACTTTTCGAAGCTTGGGAACACTATAAGGATATGCTGAGACTTTGTCCACATCACGGATTAGTAGAATGGATGGTCATCCATACCTTCTACAATGGACTCTTGTACAATACAAGAATGACAATTGACGCTGCCGCAGGCGGTGCACTAATGGACAAAGAATATAACGATGCATATGCACTTATCGAAAGTATGGCTCAAAACCATTACCAATGGGGAAGCGAGAGAGTCGCAACTGAGAAACCAACAAAAGGAGGTATGTACGAAGTGAGTAGTATGGACCAAGTCAATGCAAAGTTTGACTAATTAAACCAAAAGATCGACAACTTGGCCTGAACACCAACAGTCACCGTGGCTGCAGTAACACCTAACTGTGAGTTATGTGGAGTTCCAGGACACGATGTTCCTGATTGTCAACTATTAACAGGAATTCCCACAGATCAAGTGAATTATGCTCAAGGAAACCCATACTCAAACACATACAACCCAGGTTGGAAGAATCATCCGAACTTCTCCTATAAGAACAACAATGCGTTATACGCACCAGGTCAAGCACCAGCTACACCACCAGGATATCAAAAGACTGCTCCTAATGTACCTAGAAAATCGAACCTTGAGTTGATGATGGAGAACTTCATAGCTAACCAATCTCAAACAAACAAGGACTTCTTAAACCAAAACATACACACTAGTGAGCAGATTAAGCAATTAGTGAGCAAAGTAGATGCATTAGATACACATAACAAAATGCTTGAAACTCAGATTTCACAAGTAGCTCAACAACAAGCACCTACCGCTGCACCAGCTGGAGTATTTCCTAGACAACCTCAACCTAATCCGAAAGGTCAAGCCAATGTTGTGATATTAAGAAGTGGCAAGGAACTTGACGGACCTACCGATCCAAGACTTGACAATCCAGCCATGTACCAAAAACCGGATAAACCGACTGAGATGGTGAATGAACCAGAAGAAAAGGAAGATGATAATCAAGAGGCAGTGGAGAAAGAAAAGCCTTATGTGCCTCCACCACCCTATAAACCACCAATTCCGTACCCTCAGCGATTAACCAATTCCAAGACGATGGGCCAGTTTAAGAAATTTGTTGAACTTTTGAAACAGTTGAATATTACTATTCCATTTACAGAAGCTATCACTCAAATGCCCTCGTATGCTAAGTTTTTAAAAGAAATCTTATCCAATAAGAAAAAGATAGAGGATAACGGAACCGTTACACTTACTGCTGAGTGTAGCGCCATAATTCAGAATAATATGCCTCCTAAGCTAAAAGATCCAGTAAGTTTCTCTATACCCTGTGTAATAGGAAAATATGTCATTGACAAAGCTCTATGCGATTTAGGAGCCAGTATCAGTGTTATGCCCTTAACGATTTGCAAAAGGCTAGACATGGGAGACCTAAGACCAACTAAAATGTCCATTCAACTAGCCGATCGCTCTGTTAAATATCCTGTAGGCATACTAGAAAACGTCCCAGTACGTATAGGACAATTCTACATCCCTACTGATTTCATAATCATGGACATCTATGAAGACTCCACTACACCTATCATACAAGGAAGACCATTCTTAGCTACTGCCGGAGCTATAATAGACGTAAAGAAAGGAAAGCTAACCTTTGATGTAGGTGAAGAAAAATTTGAATTTATTTTTACACAATTCTTACAATCACCAGCTATAGAGGATACATGCTATCTATTGGACGTAATTGACGAATGTGTAAGAGAAATGGAAATGAAAGAAACTACCTATTCTGAAATTATGAAGATTCAAATCCCTCCGATTTTCGAAGATGATAATTGGCGTGAACCATATCAGGATGATAGTCTAAGCGAAAGTTTAGCACTTACACCGGATCCCATGCCAAGTAAGAATAAACCTACATTAGGGTTAAAAACTTTACCTAAGAACCTAAGATACGAATTCTTAGACATTGAATGTACAAGACCAGTTATAATCAATTCCAGTTTAGGAACAATTGAAACAAAGAAACTTTTAGATGTCTTAAAGAAATATCCAACTGCATTAGGATATAACATATCTGATCTCAAAGGAATATGCTCTTCAATCTGTATGCATCGTATTCTGCTAGAAGAAGATTGCAAAACCTCTAGAGAATCTCAAAGAAGAATTAACCCAATCCTTAGTATTGTAGTAAAGGAAGAAGTTAAGAAACTACTAGATGCCGGAATAATATATCCAATCTCTGATAGTAAATGGGTTAGTCCAGTACATGTAGTACCAAAGAAAGGAGGTATCACTGTTGTGAAAAACGCTAAAGGCGAATCGATATCACAAAGAGTAGTGACAGGACATAGAGTGTACATCGATTATCGTAAACTAAACAAAGCCACTCGAAAAGATCATTTCCCACTACCTTTTATAGATCAAATGTTAGAACGATTAGCCAAGCATTCATATTTCTGTTATCTCGATGGTTACTCAGGATTTTTCCAAATCCATATCCACCCAGATGATCAAGAGAAGACTACATTCACATGCCCTTATGGAACGTTCGCTTATAGACGAATGCCCTTTGGATTATGCAACGCTCCTGCAACCTTTCAAAGATGTATGATGTCAATCTTCGCAGATTTTATAGACAACATCATGGAAGTGTTCATGGACGACTTCTCTGTATGCGGGCAAAGTTTTGAAGGATGTCTATCAAATTTAGAAATGGTATTAGAAAGATGTGTAAAAGTAAACCTCGTGCTTAACTAGGAGAAATGTCATTTTATGGTCAGAGAAGGAATCGTACTAGGACACGTTATATCCGACAAGGGAATTGAAGTTGATAAAGCTAAGATAGAAGTCATAAAAGATCTTCAACCCCCTAAAACTGTTCGAGAAATACGAAGCTTTTTAGGACACGCCGGTTTCTACCGACGATTCATCAAAGATTTCTCGAAGATCACTAAACCTCTTACCGGTTTATTGATGAAAGACGCTGAGTTCATATTCAATGAAGATTGTCTTAAAGCATTCGAAACTCTAAAAACAGCCCTCATCACCGCACCAATCATGCAACCCCCTAACTGGAGATTACCTTTCGAAATCATGTGCGATGCGAGTGACTATGCTGTAGGCGCAGTTCTAGGCCAGAGGAAGGAAAAGAAACTCCATGCGATTTACTATGCCAGTAGAACCTTAGATTCTTCTCAGATGAACTACGCCACTACTGAAAAAGAATTGTTAGCATTTTTCTTTGCGCTTGACAAATTTCGTTCTTACCTAGTGGGAGCGAAAATAATCGTTTACACAGACCATGCTGCTATCAGATACCTATTGACTAAGAAAGATGCTAAACCAAGACTCTTGAGATGGATTTTACTCTTACAAGAGTTTGATCTCGAAATAAAAGATAAGAAAGGTACTGAAAACGTCGTAGCAGACCATTTATCTAGAATAGAAGGTATTAAACCAGAACAAGTGTCGATTAACGATGATTTTCCGTATGAACAGCTGATAGCACAAATAGGAAGCGACCCAGTTCAGTTAGACATAGATGAACCAGAACCCGTGGAAACAATCCAAACAACTGTAGGACTGCCATGGTATGCTGACATTGTCAACTACCTAGCTGCAGGAGCTCTTCCACCTGATTTAACCTATCAGTAGAAAAAGAAATTCGTTCACAATCTCAAACATTACTATTGGGATGAACCATTATTATTCAAAAGAGGACCCGATGGAATCTTTCGTCGATGTATTCCCGAAGAAGAAATAGAAGATGTCATTGCTCATTGCCATTCATCTCCCTATGGTGGACATGCAAGCACTTCCAAGACTTGTGCAAAAATCTTACAAGCCAGCCTATTCTGGCCTAACTTATGGAAAGATGTCCACATCGCTGTTATAAATTGTGATCGGTGTCAACGCACCGGTAATATTTCAAGAAGAGATGAAATGCCTCAAAAAGGAATATTAGAAGTAGAAGTCTTTGACGTCTGGGGAATAGATTTCATGGGACCATTCCCATCATCTTTCGGTAATAATTACATACTCGTAGCTGTCGATTACGTTTCAAAGTGGATTGAAGCTATAGCTTCTCCTACAAATGAAACACGAGTAGTAATAAAGCTTTTCAAAATATAATCTTTCCCAGATTTGGTGTGCCTAGACTCGTCATAAGTGACGGTGGCTCACACTTCATTTCAAAAATCTTTGACAAATTACTATCTAAGTATGGAGTCAGACACCGTGTGGCAACACCATATTATCCACAAACGAGTGGACAAGTCGAAGTCTCAAACAGAGAAATTAAACAAATCTTAGAAAAGACTGTCGCCATATCTCGGAAAGATTGGTCATCTAAACTTAATGAAGCTTTATGGGCTTATAGGACAGCTTACAAGACACCCATAGGAACTACACCTTTCAAATTAGTATATGGAAAGTCTTGTCATCTCCCGGTAGAACTAGAACACAAAGCTTATTGGGAGATCAAAACTCTCAATATAAACTATAATGCTGCAGGAGAAAAGCGAATCCTAGATATTAATGAATTAGAAGAGTTAAGGTTAGATGCTTATGAGAATGCTAAGATATATAAAGAAAGAACTAAGCGATGGCATGATAAATGCCTATCTAGGAAAGAATTTAGTGTGGGAGACGTTGTACTCCTCTTTAATTCAAGACTTAGGCTCTTTCCTGGAAAACTAAAATCTAGATGGTCAGGACCCTTTGAAATAACTAGAGTGTTCCCAAGCGGAGTAATAGAAATTAAGGGTAGGAATAGTGAAACGTTCACAGTAAACGGACAATGTTTAAAACATTACCATAAAGTTGAAAATAGAGATTATGCAAATAGTCTAAGGCTTTTAGAGTTGTCCACTAATTTCCCTAATTAATCTACACCTAAGCATTACGTCAGGCTTTTAACGATAAAAACAGCGCTTAGTGGGAGGCAACCCATTTAATCATTTAATCATTTAACCATTTTGATCATTTTATTATTTTGTCTTTATTATTATTCGTTTATTTGTCTTGCCATTTTATTATAGTTTTATTTCATTATTACTATTATTACTTTTATTTATGCATTTATTTCCTTATTTTCCTTATTTTAATTTTTAAATCACTTTTACAGATTTTCTAAAGTCTTTTCCACTTTCCTTCTCCCCCTGATTTGTGTCCTCCATATTTACACTAACTATGGCTAACCAACCGATAAACCTTATGGAAACCAAATTTAGAGGTAGGAACCAAAGAATGAAATTTGAAGAGTTATCACAGAGACCAATGGATTTGACTCTGTACCCGGATGATCTGACTATGGAAACCTTAGGTATACATGATAGCATCCTATACTTGTTTAACCGACTTGGATGGGAGAATGCACTGATTAAACAAAAGTTTGTGACTTACCGCGAGCTCACCCTTGAGTTCCTCATCTCCTTAGTTTACATACCCGAGCGCGGTTTTGGATTCAGGAAAGGATTTATCAGTTTCCGCCTATTTGGAATAGAATATGACTTTAACCATAGAGAACTAGCTGACTTATTAGGATTCCCTAGTGGACCCTTTGCTTTTACTACCACACAGGTAGAATTGATGGACATTGAGCTGGACTTCTTTTGGGGAACCTTAACCGGAAGCTACCATCCTGAACCAAATAATATGAACAATGATGAGATACATAACCCTGCTATCCGCTATTTCCATAAGATCCTTGCCCACACCTTCTTTGGAAAAGAAGAGAACCTTACTGGAGTATCTAAAGATGAGATATTCATTATGTCATGTGTGACTAATGGACAGCCAGTCAATGGTGTGCCTTTCATGATGCAAACCTTCACCTGAATCCATGAAGAACCTGATCTACCCATATTAGTAGGAGGTCTTGTCACCATGATTGCTGATGCCTTGGGACTTAGATACCAATTACACAGGTGTAACCATTTAGGTACCATCCGTCCTATGAATCTTAACTTTTTCTTTAACCGCCATATCATAAGGAATTTAGGACAACCACCTTTTGAGTAACTAATCAGGAATGAAGTATAACTCTGTTCACACTACCAAACCATGCTAGAATAAGTGTTCACAATAAAGATAATTGGCTTTATGAGCTTACCCCTCCTGACTATCCATCTACTCCTGAAACACCTCATTCCTACAAGATAAGGGATGATATAATGACCGATGTAGAAAGTGACCCTGAGACGCCTCCTGGTTACCATGACATTGACCACACTGATGAAGTGATTGAAACCCCTGAAGTGAATCAAGTAGAATATGCTGACAACTTAAAGAAAATAATGAACACTCTTGAAGCTTACCAAGCCGATATAAATACTGTTAAGGATGAGATTAAAAGCATGCGATTGGACATTATAGGTTTAACTGACATAACATGTGAGCAATTCTACCACCTGAACTCTGCAATCGAAGATTTGAAGAAGCACTTTTGAAAATGCTGTAGTGATCTAACTTATTTTATTTATTGTTTTCGTTTCTAGTTAGTTTAACATTTCGCAAACATTTTCGTACTTTATTTTTATTAATGTAATTTCCCTTCAATTATATCAAAAGCAAAGCACTTCTAGTTTTACAAATTTTTCCAATTTAATCAATTTCTATGCTTTAAATTCATTTACTGTTATGTTTAAATTGATTAATGTTTTATATAATTTCTCATGTGATGAAATTTACTAATTGATGTTGATATTATATATTATATATTGTTTGTGTTTAAAATGAGAAGTGATCATAAAAAAATAATAAAAATTGTATTGAACGTGTGAGAGATAATGCATTCTGGAAAATATTCTAAGTTTTAATCCCTCACGGTCGTCATCACCCTCTAACGATCGTGACAAGCTAATTAGCGCGTCACGACCGTCATCCCCCCATCACGACCGTGACGACCCCTGTTATAGGAATTCTGAGAAACATAACTGTTCTTCTTCGAAACCTCCTCTTTTTCAACTTCCACAACATTCAAAAACCCCCCATTATCTCTTCCAACTCCCGTAACCTCCCATTACCCAAATTAAACTCCATTAATCTCTCCATTTACTCCAAACCTATCACATTCACATCTTGCACTATAATCAGAACCAATTTCTTCACATTTTACACTTTTCTCACAAAACTCAAAAACCTCTCATCTCCCACTCCCGTACTTGCATGCAATGGAAGAAATTCAGTTTAGAGATGGTGAGCATGGAGAAAATCAGAGACAGAAGTTCATCAGATTCCAGAACCGTGGTGTTCAACCAACTCGATATATCGACACTGAATGTTTGAGGGAGTTGGGAATGCTCAACAGTGTGAAGAACCTGCTTCGGAAGGTTGGTTTGTGGCATTTGTGCAGTCAGCCCCAGCCTACATTTGAGCTTCTGACATTGGAATTTCTGAGCTCGTTTCAATATATCACTCCTCCCGGTTCACAAAGTCAACTCATCGGCGCTGCTAAGTTCAGAATGCTCGGCCGGGAGTTCGAAGTTACACAAACAAGGATCGCCGAACTGCTAGGCTTCGATCACGGCGACAATGCTCATCTCCGCGTGCCGGACAACTTCAGTGAAACCGCTTTCACCTTATGGCACGACATCACCAACACCCGTGCCACAGCCTTTCAGAGCCTGAATGCTACGCATATCCAAAACCCGGCGATCAGATACTTTCATCGCATCATCTGCAACACCATTTTTGCAAGAGATAGCAACCACAAGCTTAACTCCAAGGAGCTCTTGTTCTTGCACTGTGCCTTAAATGACGAGGGCATCAATGCTAACCCATTCATGCTATCCCATATCCAGTCCATCGCGCAAAGAGGCGCAACCCCCTTCTACATAGGCGACATTGTCACTACCCTCGCCATTCAGCTGGAGCTTGGTGACTTGGTCATCAATTTGCCTCGCATAGCCGCAGAGTTCCTAACAAAGAATTATTGCAGGTCCGCCCACTTGATTTCTCAGAGAGAGGATGGCAGGTATAGCCCTGTTATCCAAGGCACTGTTTATCACCACATTATCTTGCCGTTCCATGACCGCATCGATCCGTCCAACCGAGCCAACTGGCTATTTGCTTTACCGGATGCTTCCGGTCACGCCCCCATTATTGATGAGCAGGCCGATCAACCAGTGGACGAGATGCAAGACACCATGGATGCAAATGAGCCTGTCCAGGACATTCCTGAGTCATCCACCCGACAGCCTCCTGCACAGGAATTCACACTTGAGGACGTCCTCTGTGCGATTCATCAGCAGAACCAGATGAATGCTGCACTGGAGCGAAGGCAAAAAGAGCAACATGATGCATTACTTTCAGTTGTTGCCACCAACCAGAGGACGACGAATGAGAAGCTCGGAGAGATCTTTAGCGAGCTAGAGTCTTTGCGTATTGATATCACTGCTCTCACCGGCACCGGTTCTGATCCTGAAGCGACTCCGACCAGACGCTCCCGCACCAGAAGCCGAGGCCGTGGTCATCAGCAGCCTTAGTTTTAGTTTTTGTTTATGTTTTTCCTTTTCCGTTGTTTGTATTGTACTTTAACCGCTATTATATCACAACATTGAGGACAATGTCTGATATAGTGTGGGAGAGGTACCTTTCATTTTCCGCATTTTCCCTTTCCGCACTTTCCATTTCATTGTATTTCCTTTTCGTATTTAATGAAACAAAGTAATATTTGTGCTATTTTCTTTAGTTTCGAACTTTCCCCGTTTATTTTGCCATACCGAAAAAAATCTTTAATTTATTCTTCGCATTACCCGACTTACCTACGAAATCATAGTTAGGAAGCTGAGAACGATTCAACAAGATCAATACAGTCTTGACACCTTAGACTCCCCACTTAAGCATTCCGTTCCGATAATTGTTACGACTACACCTTAAGTTCCAGTTCAAAGTAACCCCTAGTAGTTTATACTAGCCGTCAGCACCGTCTGAACACAAACCATGTGGGGAGCCGATGAATATAAGTGTTTGATGCCTAATCTATAATGATCCTTCATATCTCGATGCAAATGAAAAGAAATTGCACCAAAGTACACGGTCGCATATAAGAAACGATAAATATGAGAAGGAGTCCATTGCGGGTTGGTTCAGAGGTACTGGTTCTGAACTTGGTAGGGCGTGCTACGGATCGATCCCCCACAATCCCAAATCGGATAATTTATATAGGGTTACCACATTCGTGTACCAGACCCCCTGCTTATAAAGGTTCAAAGTCACTAACCGGCTACTCCACTACGTGCGTGCTAAGGCAAAAGGCTTAATGTGATTGCGCTAGAATGAAACTGGGCGAAATAAGATCGAAAGACTCTAGGCGAAACCGTAACGCAATTACCGAATGTTTTGTTTACGGGAAGTCGACGACTTAGCTTGTTGCTTGTGTCATTAGTGTATCGTTAGTGTTTTATTCTAGTACCGGTCTATCTGACAAAACGATCCTTCATACGGTTTGTTATGTGTGTGCGTCGATGAAAACCTGTCCGACAATTTTCAACCGACTATTTGCTTGAGGACAAGCAAAGGTTTAAGTTTGGGGAAGTTTGATAACGAGAAAAAGTATCGTTTATATTTCTATGTTTCAATGCCGTTTTATCGCACAATTGCCGTTTTAACACCCGATTCCTCGAGTTTTCTTTGTCATTTTGCAGGTACATCATATACAGATCTAAATCATGAGCCACAAGTGAAATGAGAAAAAACAACCATTAAAAGATGAAGAAAAGAGGATTTCTGCATAATCTGCACTTTTTGCAACAGTCACGATCGTCACCTAGGACTCACGACCGTGACACGCTAAAAGGAGCAGTCACGGTCGTCACCAATCCCTCATGACCGTGACGCGCATCAGACACGGGAGACGAACGTGACACCCTTTTCACGACCATGACAAAGGGAATTTAGGGTATTATGCTGAGACTTGGTCACGTACGTGTGTGCTACATGAAGTCAACTTGCCTATTTTCCCGCAGACCAAGTATACCAACTATTCCCTGGATTTTTTGAGTTTCTACAAGGCCCATGCCCAATTCCAACTACTAAGCCCAAAATATTGATCCTATAAATAGCTTAGCTTCAAAGAACAATTTACAGAGTTTTTATTTTAAATTTCTTGCGGAAGCTCTGCCGTATTTTCATTGGACCCTGTCTATTTTATTATTTCCAGCATTTAATTGTTCTTGCTTTAATTCTCTGTATCCCAACCAACCATATAACAATTTCCAACATTAGGAAATTGTTATAATTTAATTTGTTTCAAAGCCTTCAGAATTCTTTTAGTAATTTTTATTTCCGATTCCGGTCCGTACTCCGAGCTTGTCAGATTGTGGAAGAAGGAGTCTAACATTTTAATTGTATTCAGGTTTTTATTTAAATTGCATTTATATTTATGTTATGTATTTATTTTTCTGTTATGCATATTTTATTTTGTGTTTTTCTGTCTCTGTCTGGTACAACAATCATGAGTAGCTAAACACCTTAGGGCGGTATGTAATTAAAATCAACTAAATCGGTAAAATCAATTCTAGGCTTAAAATAATTAAGAGCTTAAAATTCTGGCTGAGACTTTTTATTATAAAATCAACCTTTTTGTTACGAGAGTAAGGAAAGTGTATTAGGTTAGGTCAAGACCACGAGAGTGTGAGATTTTAACCAGATAGCTAAAGTTAGGCATTTAATTTAAACACAGCGAGAGCGCTTTAAAATGAATTAGAATTATTATGTTTCCAAAAATTATTTCTAAACACTTATGGGCTAGCGAGAGCAGGCATAGGGCTTTAGGGGTAAGATCTGAGATAAGACCACGAGAGTGTGTGTTAAAGATATTTAAACTGGTAACCTCTACAGAATAGATTAAGTGAACCATCTTTATAAGCCTAGGTTAGATTGACCCGCCTAAGTTAACATAATTGCATACCGACCGCCTTAGTATTATTTTATTAAACTTAATTTTAATTCCGCCTTTAATCTTTAAAAACAACCAAAAATCGTGACAACCATTCACCTTAGCTAAACTAGTAAATCCTCTAGCACTAAGTAATCATAAAATCCCTGTGGATCGATAATTTTAAATATTACTTCGATAGGCTGTGCACTTGCAGTTAAGATACCGCTAGACACATAATTAGAGTACGTCTTTAGCCCATCACTTAGCACGGCTGAAGCAGAATACATTGCGGCTGGCAGTTGTTGTGCACAAATTTTGTGGCTCAAGCAGCAACTTCTTGACTATGGCGTAGATCTCGGTCACATTCCTCTTCGATGTGACAACATAAGTGCCATCAACATCACAAAGAACCCGGTCATGCATTCAAGAACAAAGCACATAGACATTCGGCACCATTACCTTCGTGATCACGTTCTTAATGGAGACGTAGATGTTACCTTCGTGGATACGCATAATCAATTAGCGGATATTTTTACAAAGCCACTCGCAAGAAAACCTTTTTACAGGATTAGAAGAGAACTTGGAATCCTAGATGAAAAAGATATATAAATCATCCATTAACAAAGGTGCACAATATTCATTCTTTTCTTATCTTAAGCAAAAGATTTCAATATGTTTCTTCCTATAATTATGCCATATATGAATATGTTTCATTAGACTTGTTTAAAAATGTCTTAGAATGCTTATTTTTTCATATTTTTGCAAATTTTTAAACATGCAATCGATTACATGCTTACTGCAATCAATTGCAGTCTGGAAAAAATGACTTTTTACGTAATTTTGACATGGTGCAATCGATTGCATGAAAGTGCAAATTGATTGCAGTCTGTAGCTTTTTGAAAAAAATTTATTTTTAATTATTCCCTCTTATTTCCTTTGATCCTTGGTATTCTAAACTCTTATACATCAAATCACATCATTTCCTAGGCCAACTTTTCAGTTTTTGTTCCCTCATAGCCCTAACCTACAAGATTCCCTACCTTGACTCATTAAACACTTATTCAAATTCCCTTAACCACCCAAATAACTCACCATAACTCCTCTTACCAAATTCCCACATTTTTATATCCATAAATATTCTGAATTTTCTCCATCTCCCTACCAATTTTCGTTTTCCCCATATAACATACACCAAAAATACTAAAACTTCATCCTTCTCACTCAACTTCCCCACTTCTCACCAACTCTCACCCATGGATTCATGGACCAAAAGAAAGGCCACTGCTGCTGAAAAAGGAAAGGGAAAATCCTCCTCATCATCCAACATTCCTCTTTATGAAGGTTTATCAAATGAAAAGATTGAGAAGTTTGAAAAGCTCTTCCAAAGAAAGAGGTTCAACAACCCAAGTATGGTGATCTTTCTTCCTTTTCTAAAAATTGCTTTACTTTTCAAACCACTCTAGACAACATCAAGTTAGGGGCTGCTATTGCTTCCTCCGGACCATATTACCCGGATCTTGTTCGACTGTTTTATTGCAATATGTGCATAGAAGAAGGAAGGTTTGTTACCTATGTTTTAGGAAAAAGACTTGTCTTGAACTCAAGACTCCTTGGAAACATCTTAGGGGTACCATCATCCGGTAGTCTCCTATTTGATCCTGAAGATGAAAAATGGAATGACCATAAGAAGATATCTTTTTTCTACAAAATCGGAAGAATGACCGAAACAGAATTTTATGAACATAGAGTGAAGTCTCTAGGTGGTATTGAACCTTCTCGTAGTTCTTGGTCGGCTGGAAATTTCTACATTGATGATCGCATGCTTTACTACTTCCTTGCCTATGTTGTGTTTCCAAAAAGTGGTAACTATTGTTCGGTTAATGATACGGAAATGCAGGCCCTTTATGCTATCAAGAACAACATTGAAGTTAACTGGGCTCGGATGATTTTGCATTACATACCTCCTAAAGTGTTTAGCTACTCATGGTTGTTGTACCAGACAGATGCAGAAACAGAGGAATACAAAATAAAATATGCATTATAAAGAAATAAAAATAAATTCTTAACATTAATATAAATGTGAATTAATTAAAAACCTGAATAACAAATATAATGTTAGACTCCTTCTTCCACAATTTGGCAAGCTCGGAGTGCGGACCGGAATCGGAAATAAAATTACAAAAAGAAATGCTGAAGGCTTTGAAAGAAATTAAACAATAACAAATTCCTAATGTTGGAAATTGTTATTTGATTTGGTTGGGATATAAAGAATTGAAACAAGAACAAAACAATTGCTGGAAAAATAAATGAAATAGGGTGCAATGGAAATACGGCAGAGCTTCCGCAAGAAAAATTAAAATAAAACTCTGTCATTTGTTCTTTGAAACTAAGATATTTATAGGAAACACAATTTGGGCTTGGCAGTTGGACTGATGCATGGGCTTCGTAGTTGCTGAGAGAATCCAGGGAAAAGTTGAGTTACTGGGTCTGCGGAAGAATAGGAAAATATTGACTTCACATAGCATACGTACATGACCAATTCTCAGCAAGTAAACCTAATTTCCCCTTGTCACGTTCGTGACAAGGGTGTCACACTCGTTACCCTTGTATTTAGCGCGTCACGGTCGTGAGGGATTGGTGACAACCGTGACTGCTCCTTTTAGCGTGTCACGGTCGTGACTCCTAGGTGACGGTCGTGACAAGTACAAATTATGCAGATTATGCAGAATTCCTCTCTTCTTCTTCTTTTCATGCTTCTTTTTGCTCATTTCACTTTTGGCTTATGATTTAGCTCTATAATTGATATACCTACAAAATGACAAAGAAAACTCGAGGAATCGGGTGTTAATACGATAAATGTGCGATAAAACGGCATCGAAACATAGAAATAAAACGATACTTTTTCTCGTTATCAAACTTCCCCAAACTTAAACCTTTGCTTGTCCTCAATCAAATAGTCGGTTGAAAAATGATCAGACAGGTTTTCATCTATGCACACACATAACAAACCATACGAGGAATCATTTTGCTAGAAAAACCGGCACTAGAATAAAACACTAACGATACACTAATGACACAAGCAACAAGCTAAGTCGTCGACTTCCCGTTAAACGAAACATTCGGTAATTGCGTTACGATTCCGCCTAGAGTCTTTCGATCTTATTTCACCCGGTTTCATTCTAGTGCAATCACATTAAGCCCTTTGCCTTAGCACGCACGTAGTGGAGTAGCCGGTTAGTGACTTTGATCCTTTATAAGCACGGGGTCTGGTACACGAATGTGGCAACCCTATATATATTATCCGATTTGGAGGTTGTGGGGGATCGAGCCGTAGCACGCCCTACCAAGTTCAGAACCAGGTACCTCTGAACCAACCCGCAATGGATTCCTTCTCATATTTCTCGTTTCTTATATGCGACCGTGTACTTTGGTGCAATTTCTTTTTATTGGCATCGAGATATGAAGGATCATTATAAATTAGGCATCAAACACTTATGTTCATCGGATCCCCACGTGGTTTGTGTTCAGACGGTGTTGACTGCTAGTATAAACTACTAGGGGTTACTTTTGAACTGAAACTTAAGGTGTAGTCGTAACAATTATCAGAACGGAATGCTTAAGTGGGAAGTCTAAGGTGTCAAGACTGTATTGATCTTGTTGAATCGTTCTCAGTTTCCTAACTATGATTTCATAGGTAAATCGGGTAATGCGAAAAAGTTTTTCGGTATGGCTAAATAAACGGGGAAAATTCGAAACTAAAGAAATAGCACAAATATTACTTTGTTTCATTAAAATACGAAAAGGAAATACAACGAAATGGAAAGTGCGGAAAGGGAAATGCGAAAAAAGGAAAGGTATCTCTCCCACACTATATCAGACATTGTCCTCAATGTTGTGATATAATAGCGGGTAAAATACAATACAAACAACGGAAATGGAAAAACATAAACATAAACATAAACTAAGGCTGCTGACGACCACGGCCTCGGCTTCTGGTGCGGGAGCGTCTGGTCGGAGTCGCTTCAGGATCAGAACCGGTGCCGGTGAGAGTAGTGATATCAATACACAAAGACTCTAGCTCGCTAAAGATCTCTCCAAGCTTCTCATCAGTCGTCCTCTGGTTGGTGGCAACAACTAAAAGTAGTGCATCATGTTGCTCTTTTTGCCTTCGCTCTAGTGCGGCATTCATCTGGTTTTGCTGATGAATCGCACGGAGGACGTCTTCAAGTGTGAATTCTTGCGCAGGTGGCTGTCGGGTGGAGGACTCAGGAAGGTCCTGTACAGGCTCAGCTGCATCCATGGTGTCTTGCATCTTGTCCACTGGTGGATCGGCCTGCTCATCAATAATGGGGACATGGCCGGCAGCATCCGGTAAAGCAAATAGCCAGTTGGCTCGGTTTGACGGATCGATGCGGTCACGGCACGACAAGGTGATGTGGTGATAAACGGTGCCTTGGATAACAGGGCTGAACCTGCCATCCTCTCTCTGAGAAATCAAGTGGGCGGACCTGCAATAGTTCTTTGTAAGCAACTCTGCGGCTCTGCGAGGCAAATGGATAATCAAGTCACCAAGCTCTAGCTGAATGGCGAGGGTGGTGACAATCCCGCCTATGTAGAAGGGGGTTGCGCCTCGTTGCGCTACAGACTGGATATGTGATAAAAGGAATGGGGCAGCATTGATGCGCTCGTCATTTAAGGCACAGTGCAAGAACAGAAGCTCCTTGGAGTTAAGCTTGTGATTGCTCTCTCTTGCAAAAATGGTATTGCAAATTATGCGATGAAAGTATCGGATCGCCGGGTTATGGATGTGGGTAGCGTTGAGACTCTGAAAGGCAGTAGCACGGGTGTTGTTGATGTCTTTCCATAAGGTGAAAGTGGTTTCGTTGAAGTTGTCTGGCACGCAGAGATAAGCATCATCGCCGTGATCGAAACCTAGCAGTTCGGCGATCCTTGTTTGTGTAATTTCGAACTCTCGGCCGAGCATTATGAACTTAGCAATGCCGGTGAGTTGACTTGATGAACCGGGAGGTGTAACATATTGAAATGAACTCAGAAATTCCAATGTGAGGAGTTTGAATGTCGGCTGTGGTTGACTGCACAAATGCCACAATCCAACATGCCTAAGCAGGAGCTTCACGCCGGTGAGCAATCCCAACTCCCTCAAGCAGTCAATGTCGACATACCGAGTGGGTTGGACGCCACGGTTCTGAAACCTGATGAACTTTTGTCTTTGAGTTTCTCCATGTTCACCATCTCTAAATTGAATTTCTTCCATTGCATGCAAGTACGGGAATGAGAGATGAGAGGTTTTTGAGTTTTGTGAGAAAAATGAAAAATGTGAAGAAATTGGTTCTGATTATAGTGAAAGAAGTGAATGTGAGAGGTTTGGAATAAATGGAGAGGTTAATGGAATTTATTTAGGGTAATGGGAGGTTACGGGATAGTGAGGAGATAATGGGGGGTTTCTAATTTTTTGTGGAAGTGGAAAAGAGGTTCCTGCGAAGAAGAACGGTTTTGTTTCTCAGAATTCGTATAAAAGGGGTCGTCACGGTCGTGATGGGTGAGTGACGGTCGTGACGTGCTAATTAGCTTGTCATGATCGTGAGAGGATGATGACGACCGTGAGGGATTAAAATCTTATAATATTTTCTTCACAGAATGCATTATCTCACATGTTCAATGCAATTTTTTCTTTTTATTATCACTCCTCATATCAATTCCAACACAAACAATATATATTATTTGATCAACATAAATTAGAGCAAATTTCATCACACGAGAAATAAAAATATTAATCAATTTAAATATAACAGTAACTAATGGAAATCATAGAAATTGATTAAATTGGAAAATGGTAAAACTAGAAGTGTTTTGCTTTTGACATAATTTAAGGAAAATTACATTAATAAAAATAAGGTAGGAAAATGTTTGCGAAATGTTAAAACTAACTAGAAACAAAAACAAGAAGTAAAATAAGTTAAATCACTACAGCATATTTCAAAAATGCTTCTTCAAATCTTCAATTGCGGAGTTTAGGTGGTAGAATTGCTCACACGTTATGTCAGTTAAACCTATAACGTCCAATCACATGCTTTTAATCTCATCTTTAACAGTATTAATATCGGCTTGGTAAACTTCAAGAGTATTCATAATTTTCTTCAAGTTGTCAGCATATTCTACTTGATTTACTTCAGGGGTTTCAATCACTTCATCAGTGTGTGCAATGTCATGGTAACCAGGAGGTGTCTCAGGGTCACTTTCTACATCGGTCATTATATCATCCCTTATCTTGTAAGATTGTGGTGTTTCGGGAGTGGATGGATAGTCAAGAGGGGTAAGCTCAAAAATCCAATTATCTTTATTATGAACACTGACTCTAGCATGGTTTGGTAGTGTGAACAGGGTTACTACTTCATTCCTGATTAGGTACTCGTAAGGTGGTTGTCCTAAATTTCTTATGATATGGCGGTTAAAGCAAAAGTTCAGATTCATAGGACGAATGGTACCTAAATGATTACATATGTGTAATTGGTATCTAAGTCCTAAGGCATCAGCAATCATGGTGACAAGACCTCCTACCAATATGGGTAGATCAGGTTCTTCTTGGATTCGGGTGAAGGTTTGCATCATGAAAGGCACACCATTAACTGGCTGTCCATTAGTCAGACATGACATAATGAATATCTCATCTTTAGATACTCCAGTAAGGTTTTCTTCTTTTCCAAAGAAGGTGTGGTCAAGGATCTTATGGAAATAGCGGATAGCAGGGTTATGTATCTCATCATTGTTCATGTTATTTGGCTCAGGATGGTAATTTCCGGTTAAGGTTCCCCAAAAGAAGTCCAGCTCAATGTCCATCAATTCTACCTGTGTGGTAGTAAAAGCAAAGGGTCCACTAGGGAATCCTAATAAGTCAGCTAGTTCTCTATGGTTAAAGTCATATTCTATTCCGAATAGTCGAAAACTGATAAATCCTTTCCTGAATCCAAAATCGCGCTCGGGTAAGTAAATTAAGGAGCTTAGGAACTCAAGGGTGAGCTCACGGTAAGTCACAAACTTTTGTTTTATCAGTGCATTCTCCCATCCAAGTTGGTTAAACAAGTATAGGATGCATTCATGTATACCTAAGGTTTCCATAGTCAGATCATCCGGGTATAGAGTCAAATCCATTGGTCTCTGTGATAACTCTTCAAATTTCATTCTTTGGTTCCTACCTCTAAATTTGGTTTCCATAATGTTTCTCGGTTGGTTAGCCATAGTTAGTGTAAATATGGAGGAAACAAATCAGGGGGAGAAGGAAAGTGGAAAAGACTTTAGAAAATCTGTAAAAGTGATTTAAAAATTAAAATAAGGAAAATAAGAAAATAAATGCATAAATAAAAGCAATAATAATAATGAAATAAAACAATAAAACAATAAAACAATATAACGATAAATGATAAATGATAAATGATAAATGATTAAATGATTAAATGGGTTGCCTCCCACTAAGCGCTGTTTTTATCGTCAAAAGCCTGACGTAATGCTTAGGTGTAGATTAATCAGGGAAATTAGTGGACAACTCTAAAAGCCTTAGACTATTTGCATAATCTCTATTTTCAACTTTATGGTAATGTTTTAAACGTTGTTAGTTTATTGTGAACGGTTCACTATTCCTACCCTTAATTTCTATTGCTCCGCTCGGGAACACTCTAGTTATTTCAAAGGGTCCTGACCATCTAGATTTTAGTTTTCCAGGAAAGAGCCTAAGTCTTGAATTAAAGAGGAGTACAACGTCTCCCACACTAAATTCTTTCCTAGATAGGCGTTTATCGTGCCATTGCTTAGTTCTTTCTTTATATATCTTAGCATTCTCATAAGCATCTAACCTTAACTCTTCTAATTCGTTAATATCGAGGATTCGCTTTTCTCCTGTAGCATTATAGTTTATATTGAGAGTTTTGATCGCCCAATATGCTTTGTGTTCTAGTTCTACCGGGAGATGACAAGATTTTCCATATACTAATTTGAAAGGTGTAATTCCTATGGGTGTCTTGTAAGCTGTCCTATAAGCCCATAAAGCTTCATTAAGTTTAGATGACCAATCTTTCCGAGATATGGCGACAGTCTTTTCTAAGATTTGTTTAATTTCTCAGTTTGAGACTTCAACCTGTCCACTTGTTTGTGGATGATATGGTGTTGCTACACGGTGTCTGACTCCATACTTAGATAGTAATTTGTCAAAGATTTTTGAAATGAAGTGCGAGCCACCGTCACTTATGACGAGTCTAGGAACACCAAATCTGGGAAAGATTATATTTTTGAAAAGATTTATTACTACTCGTGTGTCATTTGTAGGAGAAGCTATAGCCTCAATCCATTTTGAAACGTAATCGACAGCTATGAGTATGTAATTATTACCGAAAGATGATGGGAATGGTCCCATGAAATCTATTCCCCAGACGTCAAAGACTTCTACTTCTAATATTCCTTTTTGAGGCATTTCATCTCTTCTTGAAATATTACCGCTGCGTTGACACCGATCGCAATTTATAACAGCGATGTGGACATCTTTCCATAAATTAGGCCAAAATAGGTCGGCTTGTAAGATTTTTGCACAAGTCTTGGAAGTGCTTGCATGTCCACCATAAGGAGATGAATGGCAATGAGCAATGACATCTTATATTGCTTCTTCGGGAATACATCGACGAAAGATTTCGTCGGGTCCTCTTTTGAACAATAATGGTTCATCCCAATAGTAATGTTTGAGATTGTGAAAGAATTTCTTTTTCTGCTGATAGGTTAAGTCAGGTGGAAGAGCTCCTGCAGCTAAGTAGTTGACAATGTCAGCGTACCATGGCAGTCCTACAGTTGTTTGGATTGTTTCCACGGGTTCTGGTTCATCTATGTCTAACTGAACTGGGTCGCTTCCTATTTGTGTTATCAGCTGTTCATACGGAAAATCATCGTTAATCGGTACTTGTTCGAGTTTAATACCTTTTATCCTAGATAAATGGTCTGCTACGACGTTTTCAGTACCTTTCTTATCTTTTATTTCGAGATCAAACTCATGTAAGAGTAAAATCCATCTCAAGAGTCTTGGTTTAGCATCTTTCTTAGTTAATAGATATCTGATAGCAGCATGGTCTGTGTAAACGATTATTTTCGCTCCGACTAGGTAAGAATGGAATTTGTCAAGCGCAAAGACAATTGCTAACAATTCTTTTTCAGTAGTGGCGTAGTTCATCTGAGCAGAATCTAAGGTTCTACTGGCATAGTAAATTGCGTGAAGTTTCTTGTCCTTCCTCTGGCCTAGAATTGCGCCTACAACATAGTCACTCGCATCGCACATGATTTCGAAAGGTAATCTCCAGTCAGGGGGTTGCATGATTGGTGCAGTGATGAGGGCTGTTTTTAGAGTTTCGAATGCTTTAAGACAATCTTCATTGAATATGAACTCAGCGTCTTTCATTAATAAACCGGTAAGAGGTTTAGTGATTTTCGAGAAATCTTTGATGAATCGTCGGTAGAAACCGGCGTGTCCTAAAAAGCTTCGTATTTCTCGAACGGTTTTAGGGGGTTGAAGATCTTTTATGACTTCTATCTTAGCTTTATCAACTTCAATTCCCTTGTCAGATATAACGTGTCCTAGTACGATTCCTTCTCTGACCATAAAATGACATTTCTCCCATTTAAGCACGAGGTTTACTTTTACACATATTTCTAACACCATTTCTAAATTTGATAGACATCCTTCAAAACTTTGCCCGCATACAGAGAAGTCGTCCATGAACACTTCCATGATGTTGTCTATGAAATCTGCAAAGATTGACATCATACATCTTTGAAAGGTTGCAGGAGCATTGCATAATCCAAAGGGCATTCGTCTATAAGCGAACGTTCCATAAGGGCATGTGAATGTAGTCTTCTCTTGATCATCTGGGTGGATAGGGATTTGGAAAAATCCTGAGTAACCATCAAGATAACAGAAATATGAATGCTTGGCTAATCTTTCTAACATTTGATCTATAAAAGGTAGCGGAAAATGATCTTTTCGAGTGGCTTTGTTTAGTTTACGATAATCGATGCACACTCTATGTCCTGTCATTACTCTTTGTGATATCGATTTGCCTTTAGCGTTTTTCACAACAGTGATACCTCCTTTCTTTGGTACTACATGTACTGGACTAACCCATTTACTATCAGAGATTGGATATATTATTCCATCATCTAGTAGTTTCTTAACTTCTTCCTTTACTACAGTGCTAAGGATTGGGTTAATTCTTCTTTGAGATTCTCTAGAGGTTTTGCAATCTTCTTCTAGCAGAATACGATGCATACAGATTGAAGGGCATATTCCTTTGAGATCAGATATGTTATATCCTAATGCAGTTGGATATTTCTTTAAGACATCTAAAAGTTTCTTTGTTTCAATTGTTCCTAAACTGGAATTGATTATAACTCGTCTTGTACATTCAGTGTCTAAGAATTCGTATCTTAGGTTCTTAGGTAAAGTTCTTACTTGGCATGGGATCCGGTGTAAGTGCTAAACTTTCGCTTAGACTATCATCCTGATATGGTTCACGCCAATTATCATCTTCGAAAATCGGAGGGATTTGAATTTTCATAATTTCAGAATAGGTAGTTTCTTTCATTTCCATTTCTCTTACACATTCGTCAATTACGTCCAATAGATAGCATGTATCCTCTATAGCTGGTGATTGTAAGAATTGTGTTAAAATAAATTCAACTTTCTCTTCACCTACTTCAAAGGTTAGCTTTCCTTTCTTTACATCTATTATAGCTCCGGCGGTAGCTAAGAATGGTCTTCCTAGTATGATAGGTGTAGTGGAGTCTTCAGAGATGTCCATGATTATGAAATCAGTAGGAATATAGAATTGTCCTATACGTACTGGGACGTTTTCTAGTATTCCTACAGGATATTTAATAGAGCGATCAGCTAGTTGAACAGACATTTTAGTTGGTCTTAGGTCTCCCATGTCTAGCCTTTTGCAAATCGTTAAGGGCATAACACTGATACTGGCTCCTAAATCGCATAGAGCTTTGTCAATGACGAATTTTCCTATTACACAGGGTATAGAGAAACTTCCAGGATCTTTTAGCTTAGGAGGCATATTATTTTGAATTATTGCGCTACACTCAGCAGTGAGTGTAACGGTTCCGTTATCCTCTATCTTTTTCTTGTCGGATAAGATTTCTTTTAAAAACTTAGCGTACGAGGGCATTTGAGTGATATCTTCTGTAAATGGAATAGTAATATTCAACTGTTTCAGAAGTTCAACAAATTTCTTAAACTGGCCCATCGTCTTGGAATTGGTTAATCTCTGAGGGTACGGAATTGGTGGTTTATAGGGTGGTGGAGGCACATAAGGCTTTTCTTTCTCCACTGCGTCTTGATTATTATCTTCCTTTTCTTCTGGTTCATTCACCATTTCAGTCGGTTTATCCGGTTTTTGGTACATGGCTGGATTGTCAAGTCTTGGATCGGTAGGTCCGTCAAGTTCCTTGCCACTTCTTAATATCACAGCATTGGCCTGTCCTTTCGGATTAGGTTGAGGTTGTCCAGGAAATACTCCAGCTGGTGCAGCGGTAGGTGCTTGTTGTTGAGCTACTTGTGAAATCTGAGTTTCAAGCATTTTGTTATGTGTAGCTAATGCATCTACCTTGCTCACTAATTGCTTAATCTGCTCACTAGTGTGTATGTTTTGGTTTAAGAAGTCCTTGTTTGTTTGAGATTGGTTAGCTATGAAGTTCTCCATCATCAACTCAAGGTTCGATTTTCTAGGGACATTAGGAGCAATCTTTTGATATCCTGGTGGTGTTGCTGGTGCTTGACCTGGTGCGTATAAAGCATTATTGTTCTTATAGGAGAAGTTCGGATGATTTTTCCAACCTGGGTTGTATGTGTTTGAGTACGGGTTTCCTTGAGCATAATTCACTTGATCTGTGGGAATTCCTGCTAATAGTTGACAATCAGGGACATCGTGTCCTGGAACTCCACATAACTCACAGTTAGGTGTTACTGCAACCACGGTGGTTGTTGGTGTTATGGCCAAGTTGTCGATCTTTTGGTTTAGTTGGTCAAACTTTGCATTGACTTGGTCCATACTACTTACTTCGTACATACCTCCTTTTGTTGGTTTCTCAGTTGCGACTCTCTCGCTTCCCCATTGGTAATGGTTTTGAGCCATACTTTCGATAAGTGCATAAGCATCGTTATATTCTTTGTCCATTAGTGCACCGCCTGCGGCAGCGTCAATTGTCATTCTTGTATTGTACAAGAGTCCATTATAGAAGGTATGAATGACCATCCATCCTACTAATCCGTGATGTGGACAAAGTCTCAGCATATCTTTATAGCGTTCCCAAGCTTCGAAAAGTGATTCGTTTTCCTTTTGCTTAAATCCGTTGATCTGAGCTCTTAGCATAGCTGTCTTGCTAGGTGGGAAATATCTGGTCAAGAAGACTCTCTTTAGTTCCTCCCACGTAGTTACTGAATTCGAGGGTAGAGATTTAAGCCAGGCTCTCGCTCTGTCTCGAATTGAAAAAGGAAAAAGACGTAGTCTGGTAGCTTCTTAGGTAACTCCATTGGCTTTTATGGTATCTGCGTACTGCACAAATATCAGCGAAGGTTTCAGTTCGAAATCGTTTCGGTTGATAGCCGGTGCGGCAATGCTGGAATGCGGTTCAGCTTGCGAAGGACTAGCGTAATATTTGAGTGGGTGATTCGGTTCTTCAGCCATCTCTGCGTACTTTGATGTTCCGACTGGTTTAGGTGGATCTATTTGAAGATCTGGAATGTTGTAATTTAGTTCGTAATCGAATATCCTTCTTCTTACGTGTAAGAAGCGTTCCGATTCTAGGATTAGAGGTTGCAAGTCTTCGCCTTGAGAGCGAGTACTTGGCATACACTCGGGAAATTAGATTAAGAAAATAAATAGTTGTTACCTTAATCTAGACAATGCTACTCTAAAGTGCACTAGTAACTAAATTAAGGTCCCCGGCAACGGCGCCAAAAACTGGCTAGGCTAAAGACGTGATCTAATATGTGTCTAGCGGTATCTTAACTGCAAGCGCACAGCCTATCGAAGTAATATTTAAGATTATCGATCCCACAGGGACTTTATGATTACTTAGTGCTAGAGGGTTTACTAGTTTAGCTAAGGTGAATGGTTGTCACGATTTTTGGTTGTTTTTAAGGATTAAAGACGGGAATTAAATTTTAGTTTAATAAAATAATAATAAGGCGGTCGGTATGTAATTATGTTAACTTAGGCGGGTCAATCTAACCTAGGCTTATAAGGATGGTTCACTTAATCTATTCTGTAGAGGTTATCAGTTTAAATATCTTTAACTCACACTCTCGTGGTCTTATCTCAGATCTTACTCCTAAAGCCCTATGCCTGCTCTCGCTAGCCCATAAGTGTTTAGAAATAATTTTTGGAAACTTAATAAGTCTAATTCATTTTAAAGCGCTCTCGCTGTGTTTAAATTAAATGCCTAACTTTAGCTATCTGGTTAAAATCTCACACTCTTGTGGTCTCGACCTAACCTATTACACTTTCCTTACTCTCGTAACAAAAAGATTAATTTTATAATAAAAAGTCACAGCCATAATTTTAAGTTCTTAATTATTTTTAGCCTAGAATTGATTTTACCGATTTAGTGTATATTAATTACATACCGCCTAAAGTGTTTAGCTACTCATGGTTGTTGTATCAGACAGATGCAGAAACAGAGGAATACAAAATAAAATATGCATTATAAAGAAATAAAAATAAATTCTTAACATTAATATAAATGCGAATTAATTAAAAACCTGAATAATAAATATAATGTTAGATTCCTTCTTCCACAATTTGGCAAGCTTGGAGTGCGGACCAGAATCGGAAATAAAATTACAAAAAGAAATGCTGAAGGCTTTGAAAGAAATTAAACAATAACAAATTCCTAATGTTGGAAATTGTTATTTGATTTGGTTGGGATATAAAGAATTGAAACAAGAACAAAACAATTGCTGGAAAAATAAATGAAATAGGGTGCAATGGAAATACGGCAGAGCTTCCGCAAGAAAAATTAAAATAAAACTCTGTCATTTGTTCTTTGAAACTAAGCTATTTATAGGAAACACAATTTGGGCTTGGCAGTTGGAATGATGCATGGGCTTCGTAGTTGCTGAGAGAATCCAGGGAAAAGTTGAGTTACTGGGTCTGCGGAAGAATAGGAAAATATTGACTTCACGTAGCACACGTACATGACCAATTCTCAGCAAGTAAACCTAATTTCCCCTTGTCACGTTCGTGAGAAGGGTGTCACGCTCGTTACCCTTGTATTTAGCGCGTCACGGTCGTGAGGGATTGGTGACGACCGTGACTGCTCCTTTTAGCGTGTCACGGTCGTGACTCCTAGGTGACGGTCGTGACAAGTACAAATTATGCAGATTATGCAGAATTCCTCTCTTCTTCTTCTTTTCATGCTTGTTTTTGCTCATTTCACTTTTGGCTTATGATTTAGCTCTATAATTGATATACCTGCAAAATGACAAAGAAAACTCGAGGAATCGGGTGTTAATACGATAAATGTGCGATAAAACGGCATCGAAACATAGTAATAAAACGATACTTTTCTCGTTATCAGAGCACAAGAGGATAATAATCAACAACAACCCATTAATGAAGAGGTTCCCGCTTCTCATGGTGTGAATGGTCCTTCTAACCAAGATCTTTTGGATTTCATGACACAACAATTCTCATACATTTATTCCCACCTCTACATACCGCCTTATGATCCATCCAGCCCGGCTGCCCCACCAACTCGCCAAGCACCTCTCGACCAGCAATTTCCTAACCAAGACCCTTTTGATCCCAATATGGATCTGTTTTGAAAATGTTTTTCATGTTTTTATGTTTGGATGTTCGTTATGTATTCGTTAATGCTTACTAGTTGTAATATTTCATTTTTATTTCCTTTGTTTCCGTATGTCTCGTTACGTTTCTTTGCAATGTAAAATTATGCATTTATGCTATGTATGCAACTCAAGTTTTAATCTATGCTATGTTATTTCTTTTTATTATTTCTTGTTTATGGCTTTTATTATTTTCACCTATCTTTCCCTTCTTTTTGATAATGTCAAAGGGGGAGAAAGATGTTATGCATGTACATTTTCTTGTTTTTGAATTTCCTAAAGGTACAAAACTCCAATTCACATTCAAAGGGGGAGGTATGCATCTTAGGGGGAGAAGCATTCCGAAAATGTTAAAGCATCTAAGAAGATTGTTTGTCATCATCAAAAAGGGGGAGAATGTGAAGTCAAGCTTCTCCATGGTCAACACTTGTTTTGATGAAGACACATCTCTTAGCTACAATGTGATAAAGAAGGCAAAGATGATATTTAAGTTTGATGCATCATGATTCAAAGACTTATTTCTTCAAGAAGAAGCTTCATGAAGGTATATTAGCAATTATACACAAATATTAAAATCTTAGATGCTCAATCAAATACATATATCATGACATAATCATCTCTTAACTTTAACATCATTTAAAATTGCATTTTTCAAAGTTAAACCTGAGTAAATCGATTTTCACTTTCATGCAATCGATTTGCATCTGTTTGTTTAAAGTTTTTTTTGGCAATTTTAACTTGGTGCAATCGATTTGCACTTTCATGCAATCGATTGCATGTTTCAAAATTTTGAAAAATTGGGCAACGTATGCATGTGCAATCGATTTGCATTATATTGCATTCGATTGCAGTCTGAACATTTTTGAAAAATCAGTATTTTTCATTACACCTCTTTATGTAACCTTTCATGAAACTTTTCATAATGCATTGGCATTTGTTCATGAATTTTTACTGTTAATTACACTGTTTCATAAGGGTGTTATGTGCATATAAAATCCAAACTTTTTCAAATCATTTGTCACCTCTTTCAAAAATATTTTTCATAAAATATTCACAAAACTCTTAAACTTTCAACAAGAATTTTTCTACATTCTTCATATCACATAATTGAAAAATTCTTGAGCTATCTAATATTTTATGATTGTGAATAATTGTTAAAAGAAAGAGAAGATCAATTTATATTGATATCAATCATTGTATTTCTCACTTAAACAAATTATAGAAATTGTTTTCTATTTGTGACTTGTGTTCCAAGGATTGTTTGGACATAAGGGTTAGTGTGGCAAGAGGATTGTTCTTGCACACTTGATTATTTAGTTTGTTAGAAAGTAGGCCTCACCATTGAAGGTGTGATAGGTTGTATTGTTCTATAAAAACTAGTGGAAATTTCTTTTATATTGAAAGGGGACTGGATGTACCTTCAGATTGTGAAGGGAACCAGGATAAACCTCTGTGTCATTTTTACTTTTCTGCTTTACCGCTTTCATTACATAAACCGTAAAAGACAAAATCCATCCATCAGAGAAAAATAATCGAAAAATTTCTAAGAACCTAATTCAACCCCCCCCCCCCCCTTAGGCGCACTCGTATATTTACATGGATGGCCAAGGCCTCTGCGACACTTAATTATAGGTGTTTTTAGGTATTCCATAGTTTTAGTCATGGAAAACATGCCTTTAGGCTTGATCTCTATTTGAAATTTTAAGATTTGAATTATTTAGAAAATGCATAATAACATTATTTTTGGTAGGAAAAGTTTGATGATTAATCATTTGATGTCTTTGATTATTAGTTTGACTTTGAAGTGAGTTCATGCTCATGCTTCTGATTGTATCATTTCTCTGGTTGGCTAGGAGCGGAATCTGCTTAAGTGGTTGAGCGGTTAGGGATGTATTAGGTGATCAATTGTTTTTTTTTATTTTGTACAGTCGATAATATCTATCTTATTGAAATTTATACTTCGAAGATTCGTTTTGACCTGAGAATTTAGTATATGGCCTTACAAAGTGTTGGGTCAATTTTTGTTCCTCCTGGGTGATGGTTTGGTAGTTTTTGTTTTTTATTTTGTTTTTGTTAATTTTACATTCTAATTTGTAGTCAGGGATGAATTGGTGTTACTAAGTTTTTATGGTACTCTTAACTATTTTATTTTTGTAACTCTTTTTTTTTTTTTCATTTAAGTATATGATTCTTCCTTTTCTATTTAAAAAAAAATTTACTATCAAACCGATCCATTTAGTTTAATATGCGTAATTATATGTAGCAAGTTAAAATAAAATTAAAATTGATTAGAAAAATATATTTAAACTATTACTAACATGGTTTTTAAGAATTTAACCAAACAATTAATATGGTCTAATAAATTAAGTGGGGTCTATGGAGCATGTACACCAAATTACATTTCACAACACCAATAAATTAATAAAGTCCTTCAAGTAGGTTGATTAAGTCTAGATGCATGACTTAACTTCCAAAAACTACTTCTTTACTAGTACGAAATCAATGTGACATTGTTACTTTTGTCAAACATATCATCAATTTAAACATGTATTTGTTGTTTAAATTATACTACCTCCATTTTTTATCATAAATTATTTTTATATTTTTATACCTATCAAAAGATGTAATCATTCTTATATAAAAAGAGATATTACAAAAGAGTTTACAAAATTCACTAATAGTATGAGAAATATAAATTTGAAAAATTGATAGAAAAATAAATAAAAATATTTAAAGACATGTTAAGAAAAATAATATTAATATACATTGATATTGTAAAATAACTTATAATTTTGTATAATATTTTTTCTTCTTTTGAAAGCAATTTATAATTAAAAAAATAGAGAAAATAATCTTGTTAACTCAATATATTTGATAATTATACAGAGATACTTGATTGATTTAAACTCACGATATCCCACTTATTCAACTTTATTTTTTTTTAAGTTATGGCAAGCAACTTACTACCGTAGAGCTTGAACCATGTACAATTGTAATATCATATTGCAATAATTAATGTGGTATGGTTCAATTCGGTTAATGGACCATGCCCACAAGATTACTTTCCAAAGTATAGTGTAAAGTAAGGCACACAAATGAACAACACAACATAAATTAACAAATAAAGTCTATCATTTAGGTTGATTAGTCCGATAGTGACAATAAGGTTAAATTACGAAAAATCATTTTTCTTTCATATGAAATAAATGTGATAAGAAGTTTCCTACAACTATATTCAAGATTTAGGGTTCTAACCAATGGCTACACAAAACTAGAATAATAATGGAAAATAAATTCTCAATTTCTTCTTGCCTCCTCTTCAAGGATAATTAGTTTAAATACAACCAAAATCCTAATGGGTCAAAGACCAAATAAAAAAGGCTAGGCCCATTACAATAACTAGTAAAGAAAATATAAATTGATAATCATAATTAATTTAAATCATAATTTTCCATCCATTTGGGTTTGCTCCTAATTCGTGTGGGCCTTGTATCATTACTCACCGGCCCAAAAACATTCTTGTCCTCAAGAATGGGGGTATGAAGAACTGTGGATCGATTGAAGCAAGTGGTCCATGTGGCTGGCCCAGAAGTGCTGGAAGAAACTAGGGTATGTGGTGGTTTCTTTTGGCCACAAGAAGGCACATGCAGGACAGATGGCGGAGAAGGGGAAAGGTTCTTTGCATGTGAGGCAGGTGGCAAGGGTGGGGACAGGTGTGTTACCGTTGGCGTGGGAGAAGCTGGGTTATGTGGAAGTTTCTCTTGGCCATAAGAATGCTTATGCAGGATAGCTGGCGGAGAAGGGGAAAAGATCTTTGCATGTGAGGCAAGTGGCTGGTGCGTTATAGCTGGGATGCATTGCCTAGAGTCCCACACCTTTGAATTGGGAAGAGGAAATTTATGAGAAAGAGTGTTAGAGGCTATAACTTTATCACCTTGGGGACTATGCAACGGGTGGGATGGAAGATTGAAGGGCCCAAGAGAATCTAATGATGCATGAGGGTCTTGAGGAGAGTCGTTTGAACATTCTAAGTCAGAAAGTGGTTGTACTTTGTCATTCACATCAATATAGTTCCATAATCTTAGACTCAATCAGCTTAGCTATCCCAATAGCTTGTGAAATTGAAACTGGCTTATGAATAGCAATTTCGTTTTGGATATCTGGTGATAAACCAGAAATAAAACAATTCAGGATGGCATCTTGAGAGAGTCCAACCACTTGAGTTCCCAATTTTTCAAAAGCAGCTTGGTACTCCACAACAGATCCTAATTGCTTTAACTTAAACAATTCAGCCTGGTGATTAGCATAAGTAGACTGGCCAAATCGTAATTCCAAAGCCTTGGTGAATGACTGCCAATCAATTAATAAATGACTTTGATACATCCATTTATACCAATATAAAGCATCACCTTTCATATAGAAAGACATCATAGACAATCTATTTTCAAGAGGTAATTGAAAAAAATCAAAGTATTGTTCAGCTTGAAATAACCATTCCAATGGATTGGAACCATAAAACATAGGTAATTCGAGTTTGGGGGTTCGAAAAGGTGGTAAAGGGATGGGTTGTGGGATTTGGGAAAACGAGTGGGGTTGAAACATTAACATTTGATAGTTGGGGTTTGACATTAGTGTGTTGGTTTGTGTGGGTATATGGGAGGTGAGAAATCTGGGTATATAGGTGGGAGTTGGTCTAATTGGTGGTGTTGTTTGAAATGGGGAAGCTAGTGTACTAGAGTGAGTGGGGCTGGTATAAACATTTTGCATTTGGGAAAAGTTGGGATTTTGGAAATTAAGGTTATGGTGGGTTGTAAACATGGGAGAAGAGTGTGTGATACCTGAGCTTGCTACTGTATGAACAGTAGCCGGAGTAAAAGTGTTGACTCCGTGAACAGTGTCTGCGTCGTGAACAATGCTTGCACCGTGAACAGTGCTTGCTCTGTGAACAGTACTTGCGCCGTGAATAGTACTGGGACGATGAACAGTTGCGGCGACCTGAATAATGGATTTTGGCTGTTGCTATTGCTGAGTGGTGAGCTTAGTGAGTAATCCAATAATATTTTCATATCTTGAATCATAAATTTATTTTTCGTTGTCCATTCGAGCTTGAATTTGCTGTCAGAATTTGTTTTATCAAATCTCTCATCCATGAGTTGTTGATTTTCACTCATTGCCATGTCAAGACGAGTGTTGGCTATTTGGACAGCCTCCTCAATGATTTATCTATGGTTGGGGGGTTTGGGAGGGGCCATGAATACAAAGGATGAAAGCACCAAATTGATAAGAAGTTTCCTACAACTATATTCAAGATTTAGGGTTCTAACCAAAGACTACACAAAACTAGAATAATAATGGAAAATAAGTTCTCAATTTCTTCTTGCCTCCTCTTCAAGGATAATTAGTTTAAATACAACCAAAACCCTAATGGGTCAAAGACCAAATAAAAAGGGCTAGGCCCATTACAATAACTAGTAAAGAAAATATAAATTGATAATCATAATTAATTTAAATCATAATTTTTCATCCATTTGGGTTTGCTCCTAATTCATGTGGGCCTTGTATCAATGTGACACTATTATTTTGTTCACGTACCATAAATTCAATCATGAGTTTAGTGTGTACAATTTAGAATTTAAATTGTGACGTACCACAAGAGAAATGGAATACTCTACGGTTGTTACATCATGTTGCAAAAATTAATGTGGTTACCATTCAATTTGGTTTATTGACCATGACACAAATTATATTCCAAAACATAACTTAAAGAAAATCATATAAGCTAACTTAAGAGTTAAGAACCACACAACTCCTATTAACAAATAAAATTCATCAATTAGGTTGGTTAAGTTGAGAGACATAATGACAATAGATGTAACTTTACAAAATTATTTTAAAAAAATATCAATATGATACTGATATATTATCAAATATACCATAAAAATATCGTTAAAATATATCTCTCCGGTAAAAAATAACGAAAATTTCGAAATCCCTGATAAAAAATACCGCAAATGTCAAAATTCCCTATAAAAAATAAAATTTTCTTTTTTACACTACCACCAATTTTGAAATTGGTAGTAGTGTAGAAAAACAAATTTTTAACATTTCACTACCGGAAATTTTGAAATTTTCGAAAATTTTCACACATTACCAGGAATTTCGAAATTCACGGTAGTTAAATTTTTTTTATTTGTTTCAAATGTTTTCAAGAGAAGTTTTGACATTATGAAACATTGGGGGTGTCAGGTATAATTTGGAGGGTGGCAAGTAGAATCCTCTTAAGTTTGGTTGACTGCATAGTGTGCCTTTTGGGCCTGACATGGGGCTTCTCTTGTTCACTTAGGAGACAAACATTTATTGGGCCTCTTAGGTTATAACAATGCCTTCCTCATCAAAACCAACCTTGTCTTTAAGGTTGTAATATAATTTAACTTGTTACAGGGCTCTCATGAAGTTTCATTCGGAGAGTGTCCCTTCCATTGAAATGAAACTTGCACAAGTACCCTACCATCAACAAGTTCTTCTCTAATGGCCAAAATAGCTAATGGAGTGATCATATGATGATTATCAACATCATCATCAAGTAACTCATCTACTTGAGGGGAATCCGAACCAACTTGTGGCTTTAGAGATGAGCAATGGAAAACATTGTGTATTTTGTAATATGAAGGGAGTTCTTACTTGTATGCCACCTTACCAATGTTATTTATGACTGGAAATGAACCATAGTAATGCTTAGAAATTTTGTTGTACTCGATACCCATTAAGGAGAACTGAAAGTAAAGTTGTAACTTAACATACACGAATGCCCATACCTCAAACTCGATTTCCCGTTGGTGAACATCAGGTAATTGTTTTATATGATTTTGCGCCTTAATCAGATTCTTACGAAGTAGTTCTAGGATGACTTCCTTGTCTGATAACACCAAATCACAAGCATCTACAGAGGAAGATCCTAACACATGTGAAGGAATTGAAGGGGGAGGCTTCCTGATAACCATAAATCATATCACATTTCTAACTTGACGCACATGACATTTTAACTTATTTTATCTCCTTTTTATGGTGTTATACTGGTATATTATGTATGTTTCAGGTATATTGAAATTTTGGCACATAGTGGACAAATGTCATATATGATGTCAGGACACCAGAGTGTCGAATGCAATGTCAAGACGTTGTGACAGTAGAAAAAACAATGAAAATTTTAAACAAAATTATAGGAAGTAAATAACACATATCAATTGTTAACCCAGTTCGGTGCTGTAAACACCCCAAATTTTCCCTCACCCATTCACACCATGGCTTGTGATCATCTCATATGCATAAACACCATCATACCATCTCATGTTACATTTTTTTTCACTGCATAGATTCTAAGTCATCTGCACCTAGGGTTTATGATCTGAGCAATCCAAGAGCTTCTTGAGCCACTCCAAAGGCTACCAATCACTTCAAAGGGGTTCATGTGTGTTTTTGTATCTTATTATATCCTCTCAAAGTCAAGAATTCCAAAGAATCACAAGAACTGGGATTAGCATGGAAGCAGAGCCAGGTTTGACTGCACAGTTGACCTAAAATTAGGGTTTTGGTTTCAGAGGCCATAACTCCAAATTTTTTGGTCATTCTTGTTTCCATTGGTCTCTATATGGTATAGGGAGTATGCATATCAAGTTTCATGAAGAAATTCCATGGGGAAGTCATCTGATCAAGAGTTGACTTTTCAGACAAGTCAGTGTAAAATCAGGGCATCTGAGGCCCCCAATGACCCAACCAAGGGGTGATCTTCATCATTTTGAGTGCATATGATCTTTATTTGATCATGGAAGAAGATTGAAGTTCACAAAATTCAAGAATTTGAAGTTTTTGCAAAGTTGACTTTTTAGGGCATGTTTGACTTTTCAAGAATATGTCATTTTATGCCACTTTTCAAGCCTTGCTTTTTGATCCAAAAATGCTTCAAATGAAAAAACTTTGGTCATGAAAGTTGTAGATCACATCTTTCCCTTTTCAAAAAGTACAAGAACATGATCTAATTCATTTTGGATCAAAAGTTATGGTGTGACAAAGTTGGCAAAAATCACTAATTTTCAAGACATGCCTCAAATGAGAAATTTCCAAAATCATGAACCAAGGCAAAATGTAACTTCTAGTTGACATCAAACCAATGTACAAACATCACATAAGTCCTAAAAGTCAGAATTGAACCAAAAATTCTCATGCTTCATGGCTTATGGAATGAGAAAATCACATGTGAACCAAAGTTGAAACAACTTGCAAAATCATCATCACACTTTCCCCCACTTGTTACATTGGATGCTGAACCATGCTAGCCTCCCATACACACCATGCTGCGCCAGCCCTAGCCATTGTACCAAGCTAGAACTCAAGCCATACCTCTCTTACAAAAAAGTTTACTTTTGGCAAAAGCAAACATCCCAATCACAGCAGGCCAAGTCACATCCTCTAGCCACTTGGAATTGTTTATACTATCCATTTGCAAGCTAAACACATCACTAAGCCAGGCTGAAACACACCATAGCATCACATACACAAACTCACTCCATTTTGCATTTTCCTTCGAATCTGTCTCCACAGGCCTCAAACACTAAAACAAATCCCACTACTCATCTCACCATGTATTATTGATCACAAACCAACAAAGCATAAGCCTGAAACCAGCATGAACTGAGCTTCACCATTTCTCATCTTCAAACCAGAACTCTTCGAATCCCATTATCTAGCCATCAAACACACCATTTTTCTTCACCAACAAGTCAAGCACACCTAAAGGAACAAGAATCCACCATTGGAATAGCTCAAAACCTCACATTTCATGACTGTGAAACCTGCTACACCAGAGCTGGAGCTCTCAAAGCAGCTTGTCTAAGCTCCTTCCAAGCCTTCCATTAGCATCAGGGGAGTCAAAGAGGTTCATTTGCACGCATAGGAGGCTCTGGAAGCTCAGTATTGAAGCTTTCCAGCTCAGGTATGAACATGAACATTTTCTCTCAAAGCTTGCATTTTAAGTTATAATCTGGTTGCTTATGTCTTGCTGGTCATGGGGATGCCTTTAGAATCGAAAATAGATGAAAAATGAGCTTGTATGGTCACTCTGAAATTTCACCCGTGAAACTTGATCCTTTCGATTAGCTTGATTCCTGGGGTTTAAATGATGTTTGAGGCTGGATTCGTGACCTAGGTTGTTAGAAGATCATTTGGGTGTGTTTAATTTGTTGTTTAGGTGCCTGAATCGTGATTTAGGGTTGTGATACCGCCGGAGAAGATGACCGGAGCTTCCCTCCGGTCACCTGAAAGTGCTTTGCCCTAATCTCAGGCCATTAGTGCCATTTGAATGTGAAGCGTAGGATTGCTTTGACCCATTGACCTGCCGCGCGAATGAATGGCCCAGATCCTCTTGCTTTGCCCTAATCCACTTAGTTAGTTTAATTAATCCATAATTAAATTAATTAACTCAGATGCAATCCCAGCCGTCCAGATGCACGCTGGTCAACCCATTCAAATCCAGACTCAATCCCAGCCTCTCCTTCTGATTACTTCATTTTATTCCAATTTTTATTTCATTTCTTTTCATTTTATTTGTCCAATTTATTTAAAATAGTTAAAATTGTCTAAAAATTATGAAACTTTTTCTCAAGAGTTTCATTAATTTTTATGACACAAAAATATTTTTATTTTCATTTTTAGCATTTATAAAGTATTTTTAAATATTTTAAAGTTTATTTTTAATTGATTAATGAAAATTAATTTATTAAAAATACTTTTAGGTATTTAAAAATCACCAAAAAATTCATGAAATGTTCTAAGACATTTAGAAACATTGTCCAACCTTCAAACCAAATTTATTTTTTGATCTTGATGCATTTTGAGAATTTTTCATTGAATAAAAATCATTTTTATGCATTAATTTGATCCAAAGTTTCAAAAATCATTTCTGTCTATCCATGAAGAGTTGGACATTGATTCTTTTTGCATTGCATTGTGTTTAGCATGAAGTTTGTGAGATTAAATGGCCATGATTTGATCTTTCATTTTCCATTTGTTTGACAATTTTCTTGTCTAGGAACCCTAAAACCCTAGAAAACTTGTAAAATTCATAACTTGAGTTTGGTTAAGAGTTGAAACGTCTCCTTTGGGCATTGGTTTAGCATAGGATTAGGGGTCCTTTGAGTGCATTTTCAATTTTTTATCTTAGGGTTTGCTTCTGATTTTGGTTTGTGTTTGATGTATGATTTATGAACCCTAATTTGGGCTTCCATATGCATCCATCTTGCATTCTCTTGCATAACATGACTTGCCATGACATTTCAAGCATCCATTTGATCCACTTAACTTCATAAGACATATTGAAAGTATGTTTGATCATTGCATCATGTATTTGCCATGTTGTATGCCATGTGCACTTCATAACTTGTCATGTATGTTCATGGTTCCTAGCTTGCTCCATTTGCATTCATGAACTTGTATGATCATTTCCATGTGCTGCCTCATGTTTGTAGCATTTCATAGCATCATTAGCATCATGTATATGCTTCTGGTTTTGTTTCTCATCATGTCATCTCATCCCATTTTGCATTGCATTGCATTTCATTTCTAACCTTTCAGGTGGTAAGTGATTTTGAGAAGTGAATTTGCCTTCACTTCTCATAACTTTTCTTTTCATCTCTCTTGCATCCATTGCTGCATTTTTATGTGTGTTTGAGATTGAGCTTGCTCATTCCTTTTCTTCTTACTTTCTTTCTTCAAGTGACTTGTCTTCTTGAATGAAGCAAGTTGCTTTGCTTCTCTTGATCCTTTCATCTGCTTCCTGGTGTTTCCTTTGGAGATCTTTCTTGTTTAACCTCACAAACCTTAGGATCAACCAAGCATGCCAATGATTAGGGCTTTGATTAGTCTCCCCTCTTAGTTTTACCTTTGTGTCTCTTTTGAGTCTTCTCTTTCTCATCTCATAATCAGGGACTAAACCCTAAAGGCTTTAAGGCTTTGTGATTAAGCTTATGCCTGTATCCTTCTCTTAGGATGGAGTGTATAACTTTAATCCTAAGTGTTAAACCCTTAATGTGTTTAAATCTCTTAATCAATCCACTTAATAACCATCAAGACATCACACTTGTAACTTGGGCCTTGCATTAGGGTTCTAATTCTTCCTTAATTGGTTAAGAAGGACTAACCCTAGTGTTAATGGACAAGTCCCCCTCAAGTTGTCTTACAAACCCTAAAACTCACTTCATCATCATATCATTAATAAAATCCACTTAATCAAAGGCTTGTTTTGTCATGAGTTTAATCCCTAATCATGGATTAAGTTGAGGAGCTTTCCTCAGCTTAAACATTCTCATCTATTATCCTTCTATTAGGATGGTGTAATGAGTCTGTTTAATCCCTGATTATGGCCTAACCTCATTACTCAACACTGAACAAAAACAACAAAAACACCTAAGTAATCACAAATAGGTTAATGATCTTAATCCTACACCATAGGTGATTAAGTGTGAGAATCTGACTTCACACTTAAGGTATTCTCATTACCCCTAATCAGAGGGAAGATGTGATGAGTTTACTAAATCCATTGGTTTAGGCTTAAGCTCATTAACTTATGACAAACTTTCAAAAGCAATAAAAGACTGAAAACACAAAAACAAACAATAATCGTCTCCTCCGGGATTCTTTTCTCATCTCATTCACTCACAAACGAGAACTTGCTTCTTCCGTCTAATGCAAGACAGTTAGCATCTGTGCCAGACAGATCATACACTTGAGCATAGGCAAGTAAGCAGTTCACAAGTCAATTCATCTTTCAGTCTCTTTGGGTCGAACTACGGTGTTCTGACTTCCTCATTGCACGAGAGGATACGTAGGCATAACTTAACGGTTATCGAACAAAAGTCTCTGTATATTCCCCCTCTTTCTAGCCTCATTCTTTTAGCCTCATGATCTTGAGCATTTCACTCCTGTTCTTACACTGACACTTCACTTATATACTTCACTTTTCTCTTACACTGACACCTGTACATTCTTTTCCAGCTCTTCTACACAAATTGCACTGACACTACCCCTTTAAAACACAAATCTTTTAAGCGTGGATCCCGTCGAGTACGGTGGACAATCTGGGTGCTAATACCTTCCCAGGTTGTAACCAACCCCCTTTCTCAGTCTCTCTGGTTCGCGACCGTCTTATCCATGTCTTTCCAGGTCTATGCAGCATTACCTTTCCTCTGGGATAAAAATGCCTAGCTGGCGACTCTATTCATCTCCAGTGAGTTCACGGCTGTGTATTCTCATTGTCCCTTTCGCCGACCGTTCGCGTCTGTACCTTTATTTGGGCCAGTCCCATCTATCGGGAGCGACAGCTTGGCGACTCTGCTGGGGAACCTTATACTGCAACCAGGGATTCTGGTTCTTTTGTGGGTTCCTCCTAGCACTTGATTGATTTGTGTTTACTGGGGTGTTTTGTGTGTATTTGTGTTTGTATATGTTTTATTTTTGCTTTATGTACAGTTTGTTGTGTTATTCTCTTTACTGCTTTACATATATCATATTGTCATGCTGTCTGGCTGGATCTGGTTTTGCTTTGGTGGGTGGGTGATTCATGGAGAGTTAAGGTCCTATACCTGGGACCTGAGTGACACCTAGGCTAGAGTGAATCATATTCTTTCCCATTCCATCTCGGTCTGGTGCGGGAATGTGAAACACGGTTCAGATATGGGTTTCTTCTTGAGAACTCTGTGTTGCAGATTTCCTGCAATGCTAGGGCTATCTGGGAAGCCTGCTAAGTCTGGATGACCTTTAGTATTGACCTTCAGAAACTGAGGTGAATTAGAGGAGGAACTTTTATGGTTATTGTAAACACTGTACCTCCGGGTTAGAAGTGTTTACACTTCTCATAACTGATCCAAGTCTGAGGATCCTGTTTCTAGAACACCACCTGTGAGGGGGGTTGGGCTGTTTACAGGTTTGCAGGTGCCTTGACCTCAGAATACCCTGTTACTTTGTTTGTTTAAGAGTACTTCATGTTGGAACAGTTCTTGTGATTCTAAAACCCTGGACATGTGGTTCTTTATTTGAGCCCCCCACCTTGGTTACTGGATTTATAAGACCTCCATCTGGTATTCTTGAATATGTCTTGGACTTATATCAGAGCATTTGATCAGATCCAGCTCAGTCACAAACCCTTGCATATCATTTGCATACATATTCATTGCATCATATTAACATTTGCTTATTTTTGTTTCAGGGTATCCATCTTCATTTGGTTTTGGTTTTGACCCCATCTTCAGTACTGACCTATCTTAATCAGCATTTGCTTCAGCTATCTACTTCAGTTATCTGCACCAGCCAATCAGTGGCCAGTTCTTCAGTATTATCACCAGCACCTGTCTCTACTCATCTTCAGCATCATGGCTCCTAAAAAGAGCAACATCACCTATCACTTCTTCCAGCCAGAGCTATCTGACATCAGGAGGATTCAGACCCTGATCACTCCAGATCACATACCATTGTTCAGGGAACATTATGGGGATATACTTGATATGGTTATGGATCTGGACCCTTCACAGAGAAGCCTGATCCACACTTGCATTCAGTTCTATGATCCCCCACTGAGATGTTTCACTTTCCAAGACTTTCAGTTGGGCCCTCTATTAGAAGAATACTCATCATTGGTTGGTATACCTTTCAGGGGTGGAATCCCTTTCAACCCTGAGATGGTCTTTTCTGGTAACGGAGAAGTAGCAAAGGCTTTGCATCTGGAACCTGTCCTGATTGAGCAGCATATGACTTCTAAAGTTGGAATCCCTGGCTTCCATCTGGATTTCTTGATCTCTCAAGCTACCCTGAAAGCTTCTCTAGGAGAGTGGAAAGTTGTCTGTGCTTTATTGGCCTTGAGTATATATGGAATTGTGTTGTTTGCAGATGAGCCTCGATTCATTAGCAAGAATGCAATCCACTTATTCATTCTAAGGAACCCAGTGCCCACTTTATTGGGGGACCTCTACTACTCAGTGCATCAGAGGAATGAAAAGCAGAGGGGAAGATTAGTGAGGTGTTGTGCTCCTTTGTTCCATACTTGGCTTCTCAGGCATCTACCCAGGACAGATGCATTTTTGAACCCTCATCAGCAGAGAAACTGGGCTAAGAGACTCACTGCTCTAACTTCAGCCGATATCAGATGGTGCACTTAAAGCACCAAGGGAAGGGATATCATCACCAGCTGTGGGCATTTTCCCAATGTGCCCCTAATAGGAGTTAAGGGTAGTATCAATTACAACCCTCTGCTGTTCAGAAGACAACTGGGCTATGCACTGGTCCACACTCCTAAGGCACAGGACTTGGTTGAGACTCTTTATTGTGAGAACAAGAATAATCTGGCTATTGTTAGGCAGGCTGCTTGGGCCTGGGATAATGTTCAAACCAAGGGAGTAACCATTTTGGGGAAGTGCAGCAGTGTGGCATCAGCACAATATTATGAGTGGTCTCGTGCCAGGGCTCAATTCTCTGGAATGCCCTTTACCATAGAAGATATGCCTGAATCATCTTCAGCACCACCCCCTGCCACTATCAGTTTGGAGGAGTTTGATAGCTTGAAGGAAAGAAATGAGAAGTTAACTCAGGCTTTGCAGAAGACCCTCCGGGAGAGGAGTGAGGGTAGGATGGAGATTGAGAGGTTAGAGAAGTTGAGAGTGGAGCATTTGACTAAGATTGAGAGGTCTGGGGATTATATCAAAAAGTCTAAGGCTGGAGAACAAATTCTGAAGAATGCTTGCAAGGAAGCCCAGTTCCAGAGAGCAAGGACAGACTTGTATCTGAAGGAGAGTCAGGCTAGGTGGGTCAGGATCACCGAGGCTCGTACCCTGGAGGACAAGAGAGTTCAAGACAAGATAGAGCAACTGGAAGCTAGTGCAAAAGAGCAACAAGAAGCCCTGGCAGCAGCCCAGAGGGAGATATCAGAGCTAAAGATCAAAGCTGGAGTGAAGAGGTCAAAGGACCAAAGCCAGCACAAGAAGCTAACAGCAGCTGTTACGACCCGGAATCTCCTCATCAGGAATCTCACGGAGCGTCCGGCTGATCCTGTGACCGAAGCACTTCTCAAGGAAGTTCGTGAGGATGAGTTTGGTCTTGGTGTTTGACCATTTGTTTGTTGTTACTTTCATTCCATGTATTTTTCATTTTTCTTGTAATGTGTTTTGACCCCTCAGAGGGCTTGTATTTGTAAACAAACTATGTACCATTTTGCTTTTGTAATATATGTGTTGGTTTGTTCCATCCGAGTTTCACTTCAAAAGCAACATCAACAGCATCTTCAAGGGTCTGGAAGGGTCAAAACTGAATGCCAAACCGGATACCTTGAGAACGAATAAGCATACTGCATTGCATGCTAACCCTTTGTTTGTTTTGTAGGTTTTTGTTTTATTGTTGCTAACTCTGTTGTGATGTTCAGGAACTATTGCTAGGCGCCGGGTATTTCCCCTCAATCGTCCGCACCGTTATCCGACCCGTAACAACCTTCCGGGCATCCAAATGGATCAGATGCAGCAGGACCTTACTGAGGTCAGAAATCAAATGGCAAACGAAAGGATAGAAATGAGGAATCAAATGACGCAGTTTATGGAAGTAATGAATAACATGGCTCAGAGCCAGGAAAGATTGAGGGCCATGGTGGAAAGGCAGAATCAAGAAGATCCACATATAGGGACTGCCGGCACCAGCAACAATGAAAGGGTCCAACCTCATGTTACCCCCCCTGTCTTTGGCCCCCATCTTCATCCAGAGGTCAATATTCCTGCAAATGTTCAAGGGACTGCCACTGCAGCCAGGGTACTATAAGAAGACCCCCAAGAGGATCAATTCACAGTAATGGGTGCTGGGGAAGAAGCTTATGATAGAAGGTTGGATGAGATAGCTGAAAAATTGAGGTCCTTAGAATCTCAAAATTCTCTGGGTTTCGATGTCATGGACATGGGCTTGGTAGACGGGGTCAGGATTCCCCATAAGTTCAAGCCTCCTTGTTTTGAAAAATACAACGGGACTTCATGCCCCCGGACTCACTTACAATCATTTCTGGGAAGGCTGAAGGCCTATACTATGGATGAGAAGCTCTGGATGTTCTATTTCGAAGATAGCTTAACTGGAGCGTCGAGAGAATGGTACTCTCACTTGACAAGAGCAACTATTAGATGCTGGAAGGACCTGGCAGAGGCCTTTATTAGACAGTATCAGTATAACTTAGACATGGCGCCCAACAGGACCCTCCTAATGGGAATGTCACAGTCGTCAAGGGAAAGTTTCCGAGAATATGCGCAGAGATGGAGGCAACTGGCCGCTGCTGTTCAGCCACCTATGTCTGAGAGGGAAATGGCAGATATGTTTATGAACACCCTTCAGGGGACCTATATTGACAGGCTGGCTGCTTTCTCTTCCACTAGCTTTGCGGATGTTGTCATAGCTGGAGAGAGAATTGAGAGCCTGTTAAAAATGGGCAAGATTTCTGACAATGGTGCCAGCTCGTCCAGTAGTACAAGAAAGCCTTTTGCAGGCCCAAGAAGAACTGGCGAGACCAATGCCATCAACACCAGCAGGGGCAGGCCCCAATATGTTCACAGGTCAGTGGCAGCAGTCACCATCCCCGCTCCAGCTCATCCTCAGCCAGCTTATCAACCTCCACAGCAAAACTATCAGCAACAACCCCAGTACCATCAGCAACCTCAGTATCCTCCAAGGAGTTATAACAACACCAACAACAACAGTCAACAAAGGCCATTTCAGCAGAGGCCATCTCAAGCTAATAGGGTGATCGATCCGATCCCTATGCCATATGCTACACTGCTGCCACAACTCCTGAAACTCAACCTAGTTGAGCTAAGGACGTTGGCACCTCCAGATCCCAACAGTTTACCCAGGAATTATGACTCCAACGCCAGATGTGCCTTCCATTCAAATGCACCTGGCCACAGTACAGAAAAGTGCAGAGCTCTGCATATGAAGGTACAAGACCTGGTAGACTCAAAAGCTCTGAATTTCGCACCACCACCTAATGTCAATAAGAACCCGATGCCAAACCACGGTGGTCCCAGAATTAACGCTATTGAAGAAGACAAGCCGTCTTATTTAATAACCAGTGTGGGTCAGATCCGGACACCGTTGGTAGAAATTAAGGCTCAACTCCTCGAATGTCAAATGTTCCCGGGGTGTGAGTTGGGGTGTGCTTACTGCAATATCTCAGTAAATGGGTGCGATAACCTGAGGAATGGCATAGACGGTCTTATTCAGGGTGGCCAACTTCAGATCACCACATCATTCCCACCAAATCCAGCAATCTCATCAGCAACAACTCCAGAACCTCCTATAACTGCAACAACCATTGTTCCTGACAATTCTTCGGCTTCATCAACAAGTACTTCATCTGTCATTTTAACTGACCAGATGTCAACAAATGTTCCTTCTACAACTCCAGCACCGCTCCATTTTGAAACTCCTACAACAACAACATCCATCCTCCCACCAATGTCTCCTACAACACCAGCAACAAATCATGAAGATGTCTCAACTGTCACAATATTTTATGATCCTGAAAATAACTCTGTCTACAACTCAGAAGGTGCTGCTCCCATCAGAGCACCAGTCACAATTTATTACGATCCACAGACTATCACAATTCCTTCCGCAGCTGCAGTCAGTCCAGTCACTATCACGGTGCCTGGACCAGTACCTTATGAAAGCAGCAATGCCATCCCTTGGCATTACGGCTCTGACCTGTACTGTGAAGGACAAAGAATCACTTTTGAATCATCAACCCCTGCACCACAAGTAGACAATGTGGGAGGAGGCGGAGGCTTCACTCGAAGCGGACGCCTCTTTGCTCCACAAACTCAGAGACCCGCTGCCGAAGCAGAAGCTGCCGCCAAGGCAAAAGGAAAAAGCTTGGTGCAGGAAAAGCAGACTGTCAAAGAAGCTTTGAAAACACCCTTCGATCAAGAGGTTGATGAGTTCATGCGAATCATCAAGAAGAGTGATTATAAAATAGTGGATCAGCTTCATCAGACGCCTTCCAAGATCTCAATCCTATCATTGCTTATGTGCTCCGAAGCCCATCGGAATGCACTACTCAAAGTCTTGCACGCAGCTTACGTGCCTGAAGAGATCACTGTCAATCAGCTGGAAGCTGTAGTTGGAAATGTTAATGCTAGTCATGGACTAGGGTTCACCAATACTGATTTGACAACGGAAGGCCGCAACCATAACAAAGCCTTGCACATAACCATGGAATGTAAAGGTGCTGTCCTTTCCCATGTGCTGGTAGACACGGGGTCATCCCTCAACGTCTTACCGAAAAAGGCCCTGGTGAAGCTAGAATATGACGGATTGGCGTTGAGACCCAGCAACCTGGTGGTAAGAGCCTTTGATGGCTCAAAGAGATCGGTTCTGGGAGAGATTGAGTTGCCCATAACGATTGGCCCGCAGACATTCAAAACGATCTTCTACGTGATGGATATACAGCCTGCCTACAGCTGTCTATTGGGTAGGCCATGGATTCACGCCACTGGTGCCGTGACCTCTACCCTTCACCAAAAGTTAAAATATGAGTGGGAGGGTCAAATCGTTACAATCTGTGGAGAAGAGGATATTTTTGTCAGCCACCTGGCCACCTATAAATACATTGAGATGGATGGGGAGATCCATGAAACAATGAGCCAGGGTTTTGAAGCCTTGAATGTCAATGAAACATCTGCTGTGCCTGGTACTTCAATATCATCATACCAACAAGCCCGAAAGGTTGTTGAGGGAGGAAACGCCCAAGGCTGGGGCAAACTGCTATCGGTGGAGAAGAAAGAGGACAGATTTGGGTTGGGTTACAAACCAACTCAGCAAGATCAAGCAGCGGCTGCAAAGGAGCCCAACTTTGTGAGTGGGGGGATGCTCACCCCTGATGCTGTCAACTGTTTGGAAGACGAGCTGGAAGAAGAACGCAACCTGGAAAGCTGGATTCGTCCAAAGATCCCGGGGAGCAGTATCTCAAACTGGTCTTCCCAGGAAATTATAAGAGTTACTCATGCAGAGTAATTATTATTTCCTGTATTTTATAGCATGCATTAAAGTCTTGCATCTTGCCCAAGATAACAAGACTCATTTTGTAATCGGGCCATCTGTACTTTTTTGTGCAAACAAGATCAATCAATGAAATATCAGACATCTTTTTGCAAATGAGTCCTTTTCTTTTCCGCTCACTGTTTTTCCATTTTTCTTTTTGTACAAAAAAATAAATGGCAGTGTTTTCAAAATGATAACTTTATTTCACTTTTCTAAAACAAGATTAAAATCAAATCACTAAAATGAACCAACTGAACCCTTGCAGAGAGTGCCTTCCTGACAGCACCGACAACAGCATGGCTATGACTTCGTATGACTTTGACAATCCAATCAATCAAGCTGATGAAGGGGTTGAAGAAGAATATGAGCTTCCTGAAGAGCTAGCTAGGTTGTTAAGACAAGAGGAAAAGGTTATTACTCCTCACCAGGAGGAGGTTGAAGTGATCAATCTTGGTACAGATGAAGACGTGAAAGAAGTTAAAATCGGGGCCTGCCTGCAAAACTCGGTGAAGATACAACTGATTGACCTGCTTCAAGAGTATGTGGATGTGTTTGCTTGGTCTTATCAAGATATGCCAGGGCTGGACACCGACATTGTCGTGCACAAGCTGCCTTTGAGAGAAGAATGCCCGCCAGTCAAACAGAAACTGCGCCGAACTCGTCCCGACATGGCTATGAAAATCAAGGAGGAGGTACAAAAGCAATGGGACGCCGGGTTCCTTGCTGTAACTAGTTATCCGCCGTGGGTTGCTAACATAGTACCTGTGCCTAAGAAAGACGGCAAAGTAAGGATGTGTGTTGACTACCGGGATCTGAACAGAGCCAGCCCGAAAGATGATTTCCCTTTACCTCACATTGATGTATTGGTGGATAATACGGCTCAGTTCTCGGTATTCTCCTTCATGGACGGATTTTCAGGATACAACCAGATTAAAATGTCACCTAAAGACATGGAGAAGACAACCTTCATCACACCCTGGGGCACGTTCTGCTACAAGGTAATGCCATTTGGGCTCAAGAATGCTGGTGCGACATATCAACGGGCTATGGTAACATTATTCCACGATATGATCCATAAAGAGATAGAATGTTATGTGGATGACATGATTGCCAAGTCCCTTACAGAGGAAGATCACCTGGTGAATCTGCTGAAGCTATTCAAGCGTCTGAGGAAGTACCAACTGAAGTTGAACCCCAACAAATGCACATTCGGGGTGCGATCTGGTAAACTGCTGGGATTTATTGTAAGTGAGAAAGGGATTGAAGTTGACCCTGATAAAGTCAAAGCCATCCAAGAGATGCCTGCACCGAAAACAGAGAAAGAAGTTCGAGGGTTCTTAGGTCGATTGAACTACATCTCACGGTTCATATCTCACCTCACAGCAACCTGTGAACCCTTGTTCAAGCTGTTAAGAAAAGAACAGACGGTCAGGTGGAACGAAGACTGCCAGAAGGCTTTTGACAAGATCAAAGAATACCTGCAAGAACCTCCAATCCTTATGCCTCCAGTTGAAGGAAGACCTCTGATAATGTACCTGACAGTATTAGAAGAGTCAATGGGGTGTGTGTTGGGCCAGCATGACGAGTCTGGTCGAAAAGAGTATGCAATATACTACCTAAGCAAAAAGTTTACCGACTGTGAACAGCGTTATTCACTGCTCGAGAAAACTTGCTGTGCTTTAGCGTGGGCTGCTCGCCGACTGAGACAGTATATGTTGACCCACACTACTTTGTTGATATCAAAAATGGACCCAGTTAAGTACATATTTGAGAAGCCAGCTCTTACCGGACGGGTTGCAAGATGGCAAATGATCCTTACAGAATATGACATCCAGTACACTTCTCAGAAAGCCATCAAGGGCAGTGTATTGTCTGAATATCTTGCTGAGCAACCTATTGATGATTACCAGCCTATGAGATCTGACTTCCCTGATGAAGACATCATGTTCATAAAAGCGAAAGATCATGAAGAGCCTGTTCACACTGAAGGGCCTGACCCGGAAAAAGAATGGACTATGATGTTTGATGGGGCTGTTAACATGAATGGTCGTGGTGTTGGTGCAGTACTCATTACACCTAAAGGAGTTCACATGCCTTTCTCGGCAAAGCTCACTTTCAACTGCACTAACAACGAAGCTGAATACGAAGCTTGCATTATGGGTCTTGAGGAAGCCATTGACCTCAGGATCAAGACATTGACCGTATTCGGAGATTCGGCTCTGGTAATCAATCAGACCAACGGCAAATGGTATACACACCAGGATCATCTAATACCTTACAGGGATTATACAAGGAGGTTATTGACTTTCTTTACAACAGTCAAGCTTGAGTATATCCCTCGGGACGAGAATCAGTTTGCAGATGCCCTGGCTACCATTTCATCCATGATCAAAGTTCAGGCTGCTAACTTTGTACCCCAGATTTCAGTGTCGAGACTTGATAGACCAGCATATGTATTTGCAGCAGATGTTGTCAAAGATAATAAGCCTTGGTTCCACGACATTAAGTGCTTCTTGGAGGATCAAACGTACCCACCTGGGGCATCTTCCAATGATAAGAAGACTTTGAGAAGGCTGGCTGGCAGTTTCTTTCTGAACACTGATGGGTCTTTATACAAAAGGAACTTTGATATGGTACTCCTCAGATGTGTTGACAAGATAGAAGCAGACTCGTTGATGCACGAGGTGCACGAAGGATCCTTTGGTACCCATGCTGGAGGACATGCGATGGCCAAGAAGTTGCTAAGATCAGGCTATTACTGGATCACAATGGATGCCGACTGTTGTGCCTATGCCAGAAAATGCCATAAATGCCAGATTTATGCGGATAAGGTGCATGTGCCTCCCAATCCTCTGAATGTGATGTCTTCACCCTGGCCCTTTGCTATGTGGGGCATTGACATGATTGGCAAGATTGAGCCAACTGCTTCAAATGGCCACAGATTCATCCTGGTCGCCATTGACTATTTCACCAAGTGGGTTGAAGCAGCATCATATGCAAATGTTACAAGGCAAGTGGTAGCCAGATTTCTGAAGAGAGATATCATCTGTCGGTATGGAGTTCCCGAGCGAATCATTACTGATAATGGTTCCAATCTAAACAACAAAATGATGGCAGAGCTGTGCCGGGACTTCAAGATCCAACATCACAATTCTTCTCCTTACAGGCCAAAGATGAATGGCGCTGTTGAGGCAGCTAATAAGAATATCAAGAAGATTGTGCAGAAGATGGTAGTCACCTACAAAGACTGGCATGAAATGCTACCATTTGCCTTGCATGGGTACCGCACGTCAATTAGAACATCCACTGGGGCAACACCGTATCAACTCGTGTATGGTATGGAAGCAGTCCTACCGGTTGAAGTTGAATTACCCTCTCTACGGGTACTAATGGATGTTAAACTGAACGAAGCAGAGTGGGTTCGGTCCCGATACGAACAACTAAGTCTGATCGAAGAGAGAAGATTGGCTGCAATCTGTCATGGGCAGTTGTATCAGAAGAGAATGAAGAAAGCCTTCGATCAGAAAGTCAGACATCGAGAGTACCAAGTAGGAGATCTTGTGCTGAAAAGAATCCTCCCTCCTCATACAGACCACAGGGGCAAATGGACTCCAAACTATGAAGGACCATTCGTAGTAAAGAAAGTTTTCTCTGGTGGAGCACTGATGCTCAGCACCATGGATGGTGAAGATTTCCCGTCCCCTGTGAATTCAGATGCAGTTAAAAAATACTTCGCATAAAATGACCCGCTGGACATGAAAACAGAATGTAAGTCCAGGCAAAAATAGGGCATCCCGGCGAGTCAAAAACAGAATAAAAGACTCGGGCAAAAATAAGGGAAAATAAACGAAAAAATGTACACCCGCTGAGTTGAAAAGCCGCATTGGACAGCTCAGGCAAAAATGGGTATCCCGATGGATTGAAAACCCGAAAGGGCGATCCATGCAAAATAAGGGAATAAGCGAACAACTGCATCCAGAATTCGTCTGTATCATTTACAACTTGGTAAAGCTTCGAAAGGGTCAAGCTTCAATCAGAATCAGCCTTCTTCAAAAAGCAAGATAAGGAGAGCGTCAAAAGTCATACGGGTCATAGTGAAGAGGAAGCTCCTTAAAGCGTCATCAACACCGCCAACATTTTGTTTCTCAATTTGTAACAATCTCCTCATTTCAGGGGATTTGTTTCTTTGACTGTATCTCGCCAATTCTGGGCATATGAATTAATAAAATCAGATTTTCAGTCATGTCTCGTTTTGTACATTTTATTTGCAAAAAATGTCTGATGTCTTAAGAGGAAAAAAAAACTGATTGCATAAGAATACAGATGCTTATCTTCAAATAAAAACGTGCTTGCAGGAAATATATTTACTCTCGGGAGTGTCTAAACTCTTATCAGGGAAATCCAGTAAGGGATACCCTGGGAACACTTGTGCGTTTCTACCTTTGCAGGATTGCAGGTATTCGGAGCGCAACTTGGGGCAAGAAAGCTTCATGCCAGCAAGCTGACAAAGCGACACTCAGCCTTAGCACCCAAAGTGTCTTCTCCCCAGCTGATTTGCCCCTTATTACTTCTCCCCATCAGAGTTGCCAGGCATCATTTCTCCAACAGGGCAGTACTAGAAGGCGCCCATATCCCCGGCTGAGTCAAGGATCCTCTTCAGCAGAGTCCCTAAGGAGGTCTTGCAGTGATCTCTCTTTCTCCCCAGCCGAGTTGCCATCTCCCCTCATCCGAGTACAAAAGCCAGAGAGCCATCTCCCCACAGAGTTGCAGCCTCTATCCAGAAGAGCAGCGCGTAGAAGATCACAATAGAGTGAAGAAAGATTCTGCCAAACCCCAGCTGGGTCTCTCATTTATAAGGATAGGTCTATCAATGACCCATATCCCCAAGCAGATACATCTCATCAGATCTATCAATGATCTCTTCCCCAGCTGGGATGTCTACTCCAAGCAGATCGACCGAAGATCTTCGCAATAACGGGACCTGGATCCCGGTTTTGATATCTTTGCACAATCATAGCATTCGCATCATATTCACCCACAAAGCGTAGCATTCCGTTTTAACACGGAGCATTACGGCAAAAATCTAACTCATAGCATAATCATAAGCCATGTTATGAACCAACACTTGTGAATAATTACAGTTCATCAACATACAGAAAAATTCCCACCAGAATTCCCAGCAAAAGCAGCTGCCTCACAATTGACAAACACCAGTATATACTCCTTTTGACACCCGTCCGTGTCATACCCCAGCAGAAAGCCAAAGACATCCTCTTTGCACTCACATATACCTATATACTTTCTTGACACCCGTCCGTGTCGTATCCCCAGCGCAGTCGCTTACACTTTTACGACCCATATACTTGTTGATATTATTATACTTTTCTCTCTTGACACTCGTCCGTGTCACTCTCCCCAGCAGATAAACATTCATCTATACACCATCCTCACTACTCATGTTATACTTGCACAGATACTCGTCCGTATCTCATATACACCGTTTATATCCCCACAGATTAAACATTGGTCCATGTTCTCTGTTAACCAGATGGTATTCGTCCATATCATCATCTCAGAATATGCGTCAAGAGTTTGTTTCTACATGATACTCGTCCGTATCATAGTCTTAAGGATGTTCGTCCGCATCTTTAATCCATACACCGTGTCAAATACTTATGTCCTCTTGAATATAGATACTCGCCTGTGTCTACTATTCTCCAGAAGAGTCCTCTCAGATTCAACACTAGTCCTTGTTCTTTGTTAACCAGTTGGTACTCGTCCGTATCATCATCTCAGAACATGCGTCAAGCGTTCGTTTCTACCTGATACTCGTTCGTATCATAGTCTTAGGGATGCTCGTCCGCATCTTTAATCTATACACAATATCTAAACACTTATACCTCTTGTTTCTTGGATGTGAACACTCGTCCGTGTTTACCATTCCCCAGTAAATCACCAACAGACAAATTCCTTCTTATCTGACACTCGTCCTGTGTCATGATAAACCCTGAGAGCAGCCGTACCCTGCTAGGTGGTCGTCCTCCACCTCTTGATGGTCGTCCTCCATCATGCTCATCCGATGGCCGTCCCCATCGTTGATTTTAGCAGCCGTCCCCTGCTAGGTGGTCGCCCTCCACCTCTTGATGATCGTCCTTCATCATTTTATCCAATGGCCGTCCCCATTGTTGATTTTGGTTATCTGGCATTCGTCCTATGTCATGATGGACCCTGAGAGCAGCCGTCCCTTGCTAGGTGGTCGTCCTCCACCTCTTGATGGTCGTCCTCCATCATGCTCATCCGATGGCCGTCCCCATCGTTGATATTTTCGGCAGCCGTACCCTGCCAGGTGGTCGTCCTCCACCTTTGATGGTCGTCCCCATCATAATTCCTTTATTCCCCAACAGAGCAGCCGTCCCCTGCTAGGTGATCGTCCTTCACCTTTGATGGTCGTACCCCATCATCTGTTTATTTCATTTATTCTTTAACCCGATGGCCGTCCCCGTCGTGGTCCCTTTTCTTTTTAGCCCGATGGCCGTCCCCATCGTCGGTTACTTTACTTTATGAACTTGATGGCTATCCCCGTCATGTTTCATTGACTCCCAGAGAATCTTACAACTTTATCTTGATGGCCGTCCCCATCATAATATCTTATTTTTTCCCAGCTAGTCGGTCGTCCCCGTCTTGGCTTTACCTTTTATCCCCAGCATGTCGGCCGTCCCCGTCATTGCTTTGTTTCCCACACTCTTCCCAGCATGTCGGCCGTCCCCGTCATTGCTCTTTACCCAGCAGTCATCCTCTGCTCGGCGGTCATCCTCCGTCGCCCACACTTTACAATATACTTTATTTTCTTTTACAATCTATATCCCTTTTCTTCTTCATTCTGTGAGTGCAAATTTTGGACTGTCTTTGGTATTCAACCACCAGTTATCTTGTTTGCCTATTAAGTCGTCGCTTACATCCTACACAGCTAACTCATGTTTGAATAGGGGCAGCTGTAAACACCCCAAATTTGCCCTCACCCATTCACACCATGGCTTGTGATCATCTCATATGCATAAACACCATCATACCATCTCATGTTACATTTTTTTTCACTGCATAGATTCTAAGTCATCTGCACCTAGGGTTTATGATCTGAGCAATCCAAGAGCTTCTTGAGCCACTCCAAAGGCTACCAATCACTTCAAAGGGGTTCATGTGTGTTTTTTGTATCTTATTATATCCTCTCAAATTCAAGAATTCCAAAGAATCACAAGAACTGGGATTAGCATGGAAGCAGAGCCAGGTTTGACTGCACAGTTGACCTAAAATTAGGGTTTTCGTTTCAGAGGTCATAACTCCAAATTTTTTGGTCATTCTTGTTTCCATTGGTCTCTATATGGTATAGGGAGTATGCATATCAAGTTTCATTAAGAAATTCCATGGGGAAGTCATCTGATCAAGAGTTGACTTTTCAGACAAGTCAGTGTAAAATCAGGGCATCTGAGGCCCCCAATGACCCAACCAAGGGGTGATCTTCATCATTTTGAGTGCATATGATCTTTATTTGATCATGGAAGAAGATTGAAGTTCACAAAATTCAAGAATTTGAAGTTTTTGCAAAGTTGACTTTTTAGGGCATGTTTGACTTTTCAAGAATATGTCATTTTATGCCACTTTTCAAGCCTTGCTTTTTGATCCAAAAATGCTTCAAATGAAAAAACTTTGGTCATGAAAGTTGTAGATCACATCTTTCCCTTTTCAAAAAGTACAAGAACATGATCTAATTCATTTTGGATCAAAAGTTATGGTGTGACAAAGTTGGCAAAAATCACTAATTTTCAAGACATGCCTCAAATGAGAAATTTGCAAAATCATGAACCAAGGCAAAATGTAACTTCTAGTTGACATCAAACCAATGTACAAACATCACATAAGTCCTAAAAGTCATAATTGAAACAAAAATTCTCATGCTTCATGGCTTATGGAATGAGAAAATCACATGTGAACCAAAGTTGAAACAACTTGCAAAATCATCATCACACTTTCCCCCACTTGTTACATTGGATGTTGAACCATGCTAGCCTCCCATACACACCATGCTGCGCCAGCCCTAGCCATTGTACCAAGCTAGAACTCAAGTCATACCTCTCTTACAAAAAAGTTGACTTTTGGCAAAAGCAAACATCCCAATCACAGCAGGCCAAGTCACATCCTCTGGCCACTTGGAATTATTTATACTATCCATTTGCAAGCTAAACACATCACTAAGCCAGGCTGAAACACACCATAGCATCACATACACAAACTCACTCCATTTTGCATTTTCCTTCGAATCTGTCTCCACAGGCCTCAAACACTAAAACAAATCCCACTACTCATCTCACCATGTATTATTGATCACAAACCAACAAAGCATAAGCCTGAAACCAGCATGAACTGAGCTTCACCATTTCTCATCTTCAAACCAGAACTCTTCGAATCCCATTATCTAGCCATCAAACACACCATTTTTCTTCACCAACAAGTCAAGCACACCTAAAGGAACAAGAATCCACCATTGGAATAGCTCAAAACCTCACATTTCATGACTGTGAAGCCTGCTACACCAGAGCTGGAGCTCTCAAAGCAGCTTGTCTAAGCTCCTTCCAAGCCTTCCATTAGCATCAGGGGAGTCAAAGAGGTTCATTTGCACGCATAGGAGGCTCTGGAAGCTCAGTATTGAAGCTTTCCATCTCAGGTATGAACATGAACATTTTCTCTCAAAGCTTGCATTTTAAGTTATAATCTGGTTGCTTATGTCTTGCTGGTCATGGGGATGCCTTTAGAATCGAAAATAGATGAAAAATGAGCTTGTATGGTCACTCTGAAATTTCACCCGTGAAACTTGATCCTTTCGATTAGCTTGATTCCTGGGGTTTAAATGATGTTTGAGGCTGGATTCGTGACCTAGGTTGTTAGAAGATCATTTGGGTGTGTTTAATTTGTTGTTTAGGTGCCTGAATCGTGATTTAGGGTTGTGATACCGCCGGAGAAGATGACCGGAGCTTCCCTCCGGTCACCTGAAAGTGCTTTGCCCTAATCTCAGGCCATTAGTGCCATTTGAATGTGAAGCGTAGGATTGCTTTGACCCATTGACCTGCCGCGCGAATGAATGGCCCAGATCCTCTTGCTTTGCCCTAATCCACTTAGTTAGTTTAATTAATCCATAATTAAATTAATTAACTCAGATGCAATCCCAGCCGTCCAGATGCGCGCTGGTCAACCCATTCAAATCCAGACTCAATCCCAGCCTCTCCTTCTGATTACTTCATTTTATTCCAATTTTTATTTCATTTCTTTTCATTTTATTTGTCCAATTTATTTAAAATAGTTAAAATTGTCTAAAAATTATGAAACTTTTTCTCAAGAGTTTCATTAATTTTTATGACACAAAAATATTTTTATTTTCATTTTTAGCATTTATAAAGTATTTTTAAATATTTTAAAGTTTATTTTTAATTGATTAATGAAAATTAATTTATTAAAAATACTTTTAGGTATTTAAAAATCACCAAAAAATTCATGAAATGTTCTAAGACATTTAGAAACATTGTCCAACCTTCAAACCAAATTTATTTTTTGATCTTGATGCATTTTGAGAATTTTTCATTGAATAAAAATCATTTTTATGCATTAATTTGATCCTAAGTTTCAAAAATCATTTCTGTCTATCCATGAAGAGTTGGACATTGATTCTTTTTGCATTGAATTGTGTTTAGCATGAAGTTTGTGAGATTAAATGGCCATGATTTGATCTTTCATTTTCCATTTGTTTGACAATTTTCTTGTCTAGGAACCCTAAAACCCTAGAAAACTTGTAAAATTCATAACTTGAGTTTGGTTAAGAGTTGAAACTTCTCCTTTGGGAATTGGTTTAGCATAGGATTAGGGGTCCTTTGAGTGCATTTTCAATTTTTTATCTTAGGGTTTGCTTCTGATTTTGGTTTGTGTTTGATGTATGATTCATGAACCCTAATTTGGGCTTCCATATGCATCCATCTTGCATTCTCTTGCATAACATGACTTGCCATGACATTTCAAGCATCCATTTGATCCACTTAACATCATAAGACATATTGAAAGTATGTTTGATCATTGCATCATGTATTTGCCATGTTGTATGCCATGTGCACTTCATAACTTGTCATGTATGTTCATGGTTCCTAGCTTGCTCCATTTGCATTCATGAACTTGTATGATCATTTCCATGTGCTGCCTCATGTTTGTAGCATTTCATAGAATCATTAGCATCATGTATATGCTTCTGGTTTTGTTTCTCATCATGTCATCTCATCCCATTTTGCATTGCATTGCATTTCATTTCTAACCTTTCAGGTGGTAAGTGATTTTGAGAAGTGAATTTGCCTTCACTTCTCATAACTTTTCTTTTCATCTCTCTTGCATCCATTGCTGCATTTTTATGTGTGTTTGAGATTTAGCTTGCTCATTCCTTTTCTTCTTACTTTCTTTCTTCAAGTGACTTGACTTCTTGAATGAAGCAAGTTGCTTTGCTTCTCTTGATCCTTTCATCTGCTTCCTAGTGTTTCCTTTGGAGATCTTTCTTGTTTAACCTCACAAACCTTAGGATCAACCAAGCATGCCAATGATTAGGGCTTTGATTAGTCTCCCCTCTTAGTTTTACCTTTGTGTCTCTTTTGAGTCTTCTCTTTCTCATCTCATAATCAGGGACTAAACCCTAAAGGCTTTAAGGCTTTGTGATTAAGCTTATGCCTGTATCCTTCTCTTAGGATGGAGTGTATAACTTTAATCCTAAGTGTTAAACCCTTAATGTGTTTAAATCTCTTAATCAATCCACTTAATAACCATCAAGACATCACACTTGTAACTTGGGCCTTGCATTAGGGTTCTAATTCTTCCTTAATTGGTTAAGAAGGACTAACCCTAGTGTTAATGGACAAGTCCCCCTCAAGTTGTCTTACAAACCCTAAAACTCACTTCATCATCATATCATTAATAAAATCCACTTAATCAAAGGCTTGTTTTGTCATGAGTTTAATCCCTAATCATGGATTAAGTTGAGGAGCTTTCCTCAGCTTAAACATTCTCATCTATTATCCTTCTATTAGGATGGTGTAATGAGTCTGTTTAATCCCTGATTATGGCCTAACCTCATTACTCAACACTGAACAAAAACAACAAAAACACCTAAGTAATCACAAATAGGTTAATGATCTTAATCCTACACCATAGGTGATTAAGTGTGAGAATCTGACTTCACACTTAAGGTATTCTCATTACCCCTAATCAGAGGGAAGATGTGATGAGTTTACTAAATCCATTGGTTTAGGCTTAAGCTCATTAACTTATGACAAACTTTCAAAAGCAATAAAAGACTGAAAACACAAAAACAAACAATAATCGTCTCCTCCGGGATTCTTTTCTCATCTCATTCACTCACAAACGAGAACTTGCTTCTTCCGTCTAATGCAAGACAGTTAGCATTTGTGCCAGACAGATCATACACTTGAGCATAGGCAAGTAAGCAGTTCACAAGTCAATTCATCTTTCAGTCTCTTTGGGTCGAACTACGGTGTTCTGACTTCCTCATTGCACGAGAGGATACGTAGGCATAACTTAACGGTTATCGAACAAAAGTCTCTGTATATTCCCCCTCTTTCTAGCCTCATTCTTTTAGCCTCATGATCTTGAGCATTTCACTCCTGTTCTTACACTGACACTTCACTTATATACTTCACTTTTCTCTTACACTGACACCTGTACATTCTTTTCCAGCTCTTCTACACAAATTGCACTGACACTACCCCTTTAAAACACAAATCTTTTAAGCGTGGATCCCGTCGAGTACGGCGGACAATCAGGGTGCTAATACCTTCCCAGGTTGTAACCAACCCCCTTTCTCAGTCTCTCTGGTTCGCGACCGTCTTATCCATGTCTTTCCAGGTCTATGCAGCATTACCTTTCCTCCGGGATAAAAATGCCTAGCTGGCGACTCTATTCATCTCCAGTGAGTTCACGGCTGTGTGTTCTCATTGTCCCTTTCGCCGACCGTTCGCGTCTGTACCTTTATTTGGGCCAGTCCCATCTATCGGGAGCGACAGGTGCAACGTCGCATACGTCTGGGCGCATCCATGCATGGAAGGAAATCCCCTATAATAGTATTAGTTTGAAGTTATAAACAACGTCAGCTTTTACAAACTTCACACTTAATCACTACCCATGTTATTTCTATCTAAGACTCTCTTAGATATGAGGCCCCTCTCACTTCTTCTCAGAAAAATCAGTTAAATACAACAAGATAACAATCAATAATGAGACACAATCTAATAAATAGATTCCACTCTTGCTTAAAATATTGTGAGTGATTCATAAATATAACTCAACTAAAACAGTCCAGCCTAAGTATCAAGGTGATACAAGAGTGGCTCACAAACAACAATAAACAAACAAAACCTTATAAAAAAACACTCACAAAATACTATTGCCCTCCTTCTAGGTTAAAAGTCTTTCTTATAAATAGCCTTTGAAAAGTATATACTTGATGAAAAAATCATGCTAAATTAAATAACACATCCAACATTCTGGAAGAGAATATATCATTAAATGCAGATCCATAATATATTATTTCCTACAGTGTAGATCCAAATCAAATCTTCAGTAGAATCAAATAAAATCAAATCTCATGTTTTCTTAAATGATATGTCATCATTTCTTAGGAAACAAGGAAAAGATAAAACCTACATTTGCATCTTAAAACACACGCTTCTTGGACTACAATATACGTGAAACAAATCTTCAAAGAATCTTCACTAATAAAACCAAATATTCCAAATTACAAAACCAGATCTGCTTCAGTATTGCACCAACATGGTATGACATCTCGCCAAAATACTTGTTTTAACAAAATGCAACTAATCGTAAAGCAAACAACGTAAAAATCTCTCTCATTGGTCAATTTTGGCCAAAACAACCTTTGAATAACATATCTTGTAAAAACTTATAAACTCAAGAAAACTTCTTCAAAGAAAAAACACAATAAACAAACTTGTAACTTCTCCAAGATACATCAAAGGCATACACAGTAGGATAAGATAAAATAAGCCTCACAAAGAGTGTCAGGAAAGAGAGAAATAAATCTCGCAACACAAACTTTCTGTAGAGAAAAATAAATTATCCCAGACGATATGTCAAGACATCAGGTTTGACAACAACCACATAATCATCTCTAGTCAGGATGTCAACATCAAAACATCATGCTTCCCCTAAATAGTAGATCAGGAGAAGAAGAAGAATAAGAAACTACTACTCCCACTCAAGTAGTACTCCCCTACCCCTATTCAATCATTTTTTAATCTGAAAAGGATGAGAGCATCTAATATTAGGCGTTCGAGATAAACTATGATTGAACACCATAACAGGCCATAAAATTTGCACTCTGATGGAGAAGAAGAAAAGGGATATAAATCCAACCAAAGAAAACTCTTCTTGGAGAACTCTGATGCGGAGAATAGTAACTAATGAATAAAAATGGAGAAATGTCTTTTAAACGACGCCATGTGACTACTGGCTTGCCACAGCGACGGTGGACTTTGAACCTATCTTTTGTAAGACGCCAGAAGACTACTGGCTTGCCACAACGACAATGGACTTTGTGCGCTTAAGTATGTAGGATAGACATGCACTGATCAGGATAGATGAATCCTCTTCACATATCCTACGGTCAAATATGAGGTATCAGGATAGACGAATCCTCTTCACATGTCCGACGCGAATCTGCAGTAAAAATGTGCATATCTTCTACTGTTCTGAACTGCACTATTTTGACGCTTAATCCCACCGTCAGGATTTCAAACCTCTTCAATACAAACGAGTATTGGATGATCATCAAAGAAACATAGACAAGTGCCTTAGTCAATGATACAAACGAGAATCAGGCGATGATCAAAGAGGCATAGACGAGTTCTCTAGGCAACAATGTTGACGAGTACCGGCCACTGATACACACGAGTATCAGACAATGATACAAACGAGTATCAAAAGGTACGTAATCAAGAACAAATGAGTGATTGAAAAATGATACATACGAGTATCAAAAACGGAGAGAATCATCCACAAATGAGTGATTGAACAATGATTCAAACGAGTATCACAAAGGCAGAGAATCAACCACAAACGAGTGATTGAACAATGATAAAAAAGAGTATCACAAAGGTGAAGAGAATCAACCACAAACGAGTGATTGAACAATGATATAGACGAGTATTGAAGAACGATACAAACGAGTATCAACAGATAATAATCAAACACAAACGAGTTACGTGAACAACTGGCTACACAAACGAGTGTTAAAATGATACAAACGAGTATCAAAGGTAAAATCAAACACAAACGAGTGTCTGAAACAAATGATTAACATAGACAAGTGTTGAAGAATGATACAAATGAACATCAAGTGTAATATCAAACACAGACAAGTGAATGAACAATGATACAGATGAGTATCCAAATTTAACAAATCAAACACAGATGAGTGTTTGAAACAAAGAGCCTACACAAACGAGTGTTGAATGCGATACAGACGAGTATCAAAGGATAATATCAAACATAAACAAGTGAATGAACAATGATACAAACGAGTATCAGAATGTAACAAATCAAACAAAAATGAGTGTCTGAAACAAAGATCCAACACAAATAATTGTTGCAAGACTAGCTGATGATTGAATAACAGTGCTCTGTCCGAAGATGGTCTAAATTGCAAATGAACAAGTAACCGTAGACCCCATTGGAGGTGAAGTGATGTTGTCAGGGACGAGAATTGTAAGGCGTCTCTTGCTGGGGATAAGAGATAGAAAACACCTCTTGGTAGGGATATCCTCTACTTGGGGAATAATACACTCTTAACATCTTTCCCTGAGAAGCATCTGAGAGTGAATAACAATTTTGTACAAACTCTGATTGGAGAAAAGATCCTCACAATACTCTATGCTGAAAATGATTCTTTTCTTTGAAGCTCCTGGCTGCAAACCATGCAACGGAAATGCACACACATACCCTGAGGATTTGTATGGTTTGAATTCACCACCCGGTATTATTCAACATTTAAAGAAATTTTAAATGTTTTTCCCCTACGCGTTATTATAAAGCCACAATGTTTGAATGCAATGTTTTTTTATTAAAAATTCAAGACATTTTTGCAAACAAAACGGTAAAACAAAAAGAAAGCTTTTGACTGAATAATTCATTTTATTGAAAAGCCATAAATAGGCAAAGTACATCAAGAAACTATCCCCTAGAAATAGGTGATTGCTGTAAATTGAGAAAAGAAATATCTTAATGGCAATGTGAATACAGTATTCCATTGAGTTTCAATTCTGCTATGACCATTATGTCTTCAAGATTCTCCGATTACCTTGCTTTCTGAAGAGGAAGATTAGACTGATTCCTATCCTTTGGATATTTCCAAGTTGAATGAGACGATGATGTGGTATAGATAACCTAAATCACAGTTGTTTGCTTAGTCCCTCTTTTGGATGGACCGCCCTTTTGGGTTTTCAATCCACCAGGATACTCCCTTTTGCCTGAGTTGTCCTATGCGGATTTTCAACTCATCGGGTGTACATTTTTTTATTTATATCCCTAATTTTTGCTCGATACTTTTATTCTATTTTTGGCTCGCCAGGATGCCTTTTTTTTCCAGGACTTTTAATTTTGTTTTTTTGTCCTTTGGATCTCTTTTATGCGAAGTATTTTTTAACTGCGTCTGAGTTGACAGGGGATGTGAATTCTTCGCCATCCATGGTTGTAAGCATTAAGGCTCCACCTGAGAAAACCTTTTTAACCACGTATGGACCATCATAGTTAGGAGTCCATTTTCCCATGTGATTTGTACTAGGAGGAAGAATCCTTTTGAGTACCAATTCACCAACTTGATACTCCCGAGGACGCACTCTCTGATCGAATGCCCGTTTCATCCTTCTTTGATACAAATGACCATGGAATACAACAACCAATCTATTTTCTTCAATCAAGCTCAACTGGTTGTATATAGAACGAACCCATTCAACTTCATCAAGTTGGACATCCATCATTACCCGTAGTGACAGAATCTCAACTTCAACTGGTAGGACAACTTCCATACCATACACAAGTGAAAAAGGTGTTTCCCTAGTGGATGTCCTTATTAACGTTCGATATCCATGCAAAGAAAATGGTAACATCCCATGCCAATCTTTGTATGTCACCACCATTTTCTGCACAATCTTCTTAATTTTCTTGTTGGCTGCCTCAACAATGCCATTCATCTTTGGACGGTAAGGAGAATAATTGTGACGTTGAATTTTGAAGTCCCAATAAATTTCTTCCATCATCTTGTTATTAAGATTGGAACTGTTATCAGTAATGATTCTCCCGGGAACTCCGTATCGGTAAATGATATCTCTTTTCAGAAATCTGGAAACCATTTGCTTGGTAACATTGGTATAAGATGTTGCTTCCACCCATTTGGTGAAGTAATCAATAGCGACCAAGATGAATAGATGGCCATTGGAAGCCATAGGCTCAATCTTTCTGATCATGGTAATGCCCCATATAGCAAAGGACCAGGGAGAAGATATGAAGTTCAACGGGCTCAAAGGCACATGCACTTTGTCTACATAAATCTGGCACTTGTGGCATTTGCGGGTGTATGAGAAACAATCTAAATCCATTGTCATCTAGTAATACCCCGATCTTAAAAACTTCTTTGCCATTGCATGTCCTCCGGCATGGGTACCGAAAGATCCCTCGTTCACTTCCAGCATTAAAATGTCTTCTTCCTACTTGTCCACACATCTAAGCAAGACCATGTCAAAGTTTCTCTTGTATAGCACATCATCAGCATCTAAGAATAAGCTAGCAGCAAGCCTTCTCAAAGTCTTCTTGTCATTGGAAGATGCCTTGGTCGGATATTTCTGACTCTTCAGGAAGAACTTGATAATATAATACCACGGCTTGTCATCAGACACTGCATCAACAACAAACACATATACAGATATGTCAAGACGTGACACATCAATCTTGGGCACATAATTCCAACACATCACTTTGATCATTGATGCCAAGGTTTCCAACGCATCGACAAACCGGTTTTCCTCACGTGGTACGTAATGCAGCTTTGCTGTTGTAAAAAATGTCAACAGTCTTCTCGCGTAATCCCGATATGGAATTAAGTGAGGCTGGTGAGTGTACCATTTGCCGGTAATTTTGATAATCACGAGAGCTGAATCTCCGAATATATCGAGAGTCTTAATCCGCAGATTAATCGCCTCCTCTATTCCCATGATAAAAGCCTCGTACTCCGATTCATTATTGGTGCAACCAAAAGTTATGCGAGCAACAAAGGGAAAGTGAACACCTTCAGGAGTAATAATTACGACACCAACTTCGCGACCATTCATGTTGATAGCTGCATCAAACATCAGACTCCATTTGGATTCAGGGTTAGGCCCCTCCTCCGGGAGTGGTTCCTCGTAGTCTTTAGCTTTGAGGTATATGATGTCCTCATCAGGGAAGTCAGACTGTATAGGTTGATAATCATCAAGAGGTTGTTGTGCAAGATATTCTGAAAGAATACTTCCTTTGATGGATTTCTGGTAAGTGTATTGTATGTCATTTTCAGTCAACACCATCTACCAACGAGCAATCCTTCCGATTAATGTTGGTTTCTCAAAAATGTACTTGACAGGATCCATCTTTGAAATCAGCAAAGTTGTGTGTGCGAGCATGTATTGTCTCAATCGCTTAGCATCCCATGCAAGTGCACAACATTTCTTTTCAAGCATTGAATACCTCGATTCACAGTCATTAAAATTCTAGCTCAGGTAGTAGCTGGCATGTTCCTTCCTACATGTCTCATCATGTTAACCGAGAACACAACCCATATACCCTTCAAGTACTGTTAGATACATAATGAGCAGTCTCCCTGGAACCAGAGGCAAAAAATAAGAGGTTACTATAAATACTCTTTTATTTTCTCAAAAGCCCTTTGGAAATCGTTATTCCACCTGACCGCTTGTTATTTTCTTAGCAGCTTGAATATTGGTTCACAAGTGGCTGTGAGATGAGATATGAACCGTGCAATATAGTTCAATCTACCCAGAAAACCATAAACTTCTTTTTCTGTCTTCGATACAGGCATTTCTTGTATTGCTTTTACTTTAGCAAGATCAACCTCTATTCCTTTTTTACTAACAATGAAACACAATAGTTTACCGGACCGTACTCCGAAAGTGCACTTGTTTGGATTCAACCTCAAACGATACTTTATCAACCTTTCAAATAACTTCTTGAGATTAACCAAATGCTCTTCTTCAGTTCTTGACTTGGCAATCATGCCATCCACATAACATTCAATCTCTTTATGAATCATGTCATGGAACAATGTTACCATAGCCCTCTGATACGTTGCCCCGACATTCTTAAGACCAAAAGGCATCACATTATAGAAAAACGTACCTCACAGGGTAATGAACAGTGTCTTCTCCAAGTCTTTTGGCACCATCTTAATCTGATTGTATCCGGAGAAGCCATTCATGAAAGAGAATACCTAAAATTGAGTGGTGTTGTAAACTAGTACATCAATGTGAGGTAATGGGAAGTCATCTTTCAGACTTGCTCTGTTAAGATCTCGGTACTCAATGCACATGCAGACCTTACCGTTCTTCTTTAGTACAGGCACGATGTTAGCTACCTAAGGTGGATAACTAGTCATAGCCAGAAATCCTGCCTCACATTGCTTCTAAACTTCTTCTTTGATCTTCATAGACATGTCAGGATGAGTTATGCGAAGCTTTTGCTTGACGGGCAAGCATTCATCTCTCAATGACAGTTTATGCACAACAATATCTATAACACCTAAAATATTCCCACTAATTTCTAATTAAAAATCGGAGTTATTAAAACACATAATTAAATTTTTGTTGTCACATTCACTACAAACACACGACTCAATTTGATACATTTTACAAAATACTTTTACTTGCAGCGGAAAATTTTAAAGAAACATAAAACAATGTTTAATAGGGACATGTCTTTCTAAAATAAATAAATAAACATTTAAAACAATTGTCGTCCCGACACCCCAAAGCACGTATCAGAGCCGACTCCTCTAACTGTGAAGTACACCGACTTTACTGACCACCACTCTACTAATCCTGATCATCTGCACGTTACCAATATAAGGGTAATATTCAAATAGAAGGGGTGAGATACTTACACCAACAAAAAGGAAAAATAATAAGAACAAAAGTAAGTAATTCACCACTTCTCACCAAACAATAAATAAACACATACACTGAAACATAATATTGATATTCCACATACAAAAACAACTTATACAATGAGACTCTACCAACTCTATGCATGCAGTACCATTTATCGATCCCTATTTCATGATCCAATTCTCGTCGGAACTCTCGACCCCTTTTTCACGGTCCATTATGATCCCTATTTCATGATCACATCCTCGAACCCTATCTTATGGTCATGTATGATCCTTATTCCATGACCTCACCAACATCACACCGATCCCCCTTGGGATTCGAATGGATATACCCTACCTTGGTACACCATTCCCAACCATTCACATGCCATGCACCATCAATGACAATTATGCATGTCTACAATAACTACTTCATGCAATCAACATCAACCACTAACATATAACAACAACTTACTACAACACTGAACAACATCCATAATATGCAGCTTCGAATACAACAATGTATATCAACATCAACAAGAACACATAACAACATCACAACACACATCAACAGTTACATCAACATATATCAACATCAATGTCATGTAACAACAACAACAACCACACATAGCATTAAAAACAATAACAAGTGTACATATCAACTCATGTTCATTTCAAGTCATGCTCATTATTCTTCCAATTAAGAATATAACCCATCTCTACCTACCTCTAATAGCACTACATCGATCCTCATCCCTTAATATATCAATTAAAGAATTTTAGAGAATTTTTCAGAATAAAAATGATTTATTTTTCACTCCATGTCTCGCTAAGCGAAATGCTTGCTCGGTAAACAAACAACTATCTATAAAGAATGGTTCAAAGTTTCCACTCGCTCGCTAAGCAAGCTGCAACTTGCTAAGCGAGGACTGTGATTTCAGCAGTTCTCCTTCTGCGAAACAGCCAAAACCATGCTACGATTTTATACCCCAAAACCAGTTTTTACAACTAGAAAACAGAGAATTTTCATAATCAAACACCTAATTCATACCATTATCACAAAATCAACGATTTCTAACAACCTAACACACTTTTCATCAAAATTCACCCAACCCCATGTCTCTACTCAACAACATTATGCCTAATATTCCTATTATCCAACCCTTAGGAGATGAAGAAATCCCACTCGTACCTTAGTTTGATGAACGATTCCTTCTCCTATCCTGAATTTCCCCTTCAAGATTTGCCCTTTCTCTTTTCTTCTTCCTTTGTTCACGTTTTCCTTTCACGGTCAGTTTTCACGACTGATTCCGTCTTTCCTAATTTCCAAACATAACCCTTAGACCCCGACTAAGGATTTCCTATATTGCCCTCACTATCCTTCACCAAATTACCATTCTACCATTTTCTCTTTATATTACAATATTTTATTTATTCAATATAATATAATTTATTTAAATTCATATCATATTAAATATTATTATACCTCCTTCCACATACTACCACTTCACACCACATACATAAAACACAACAATTCTAATTAAATAATTAAATAAATAATCAGGGTGTTACAACTCTCCTCCATTTAGAATGTTTTCGTCCTCGAAAACTTACCTCATGCGAATAGATTCGGATAAGACTCTTGCATCCTTCTCTCCAATTCCCAAGTCATGTTTCCACCGGCAACTCCTCCCCAAACCACCTTTACGAGAACAATATCCTTGCCTCTCAACTTCTTTACCTCATGATCATCAATTCGTTCTGGTAGTGCTTCGACCGTCAGATTATCTCTTACCTCAACTTCATCCATCGGTATCACATATGACAAATCCTAAACATACTTCTGAAGCTGTGAAATATGGAATACGTCATGCAAATTTGATAATCGCGGTGGCAATGCCACCCTATAAGCAACAGGTCTAACTCTTGCAGAAATATGATACGGACCAATAAATCTAGGAGTAAGCTTTCTCGACTTCAAAGCTCACCCAATACCGGTCACCGGAGTAACCCTCAAAAACATATGATTTCCTTCTTGAAATTCAAGATCTTTCCTTCTCTTGTCATGGTAACTCTTATGCTTACTATGTGAAGTTCTCATCTTATCTCGAATTAACTTCACCATCTTCGTAGTTTGCTGCACGATATCAGGTCCAAGTACAACACTTTCACCGGACTCATGCCATCATAAAGGTGTCCAACATCTTCGACCATAAAGTGCTTCAAAAGGCACCATTCTGATACTAGAATGATAACTGTTATTATAAGTAAACTTGATCAACAGTAAGTGACTATCCCAAGCACCTCCTTGTTCAAGTACACAAGCCCTCAACAAATCTTCCAAATATTGTATAGTCCTCTTTGTCTGCCCATAAATCTGAGGATGATAAGCTGAACTCAACTTCAACTTCGAACCCAATACCTTTTGCAAGTTGTCCCAAAACCTGGAAGTAAATCTCATATCTCTATCCAACACAATACTCAAAGGAATCTCATACAACTTCACGATTACTTTGACATATATCTCTGCCAATCTCTGCAAATAATAAGAAATACCAATTAGAATAAAATGTGTTGACTTTTTCTACCTATCAACAATCACCCAAATATCATCATGCCCTCTCGGAATTTTAGTTAACCCCGTAACAAAATCCATTGAGATACTATCCCATTTCCACTCAGGAATATCCAACGGTTGCATCAAACCAGCAGGTTTCTGATGTTCCACTTTCTACTTCTGATAAGTCAAACAAGCATAAACAAATTGAGCCACATCACGCTTCATATCAGACCACCAAAATATCTTCTTCAAATATTGATACATTTTCGCCGCTCCCGGATGAATACCCAAACTATTTCTATGTCCTTCTTAGAGGATCATTCTCTTCAATTCAAGATAATCAGGAATACAAATACGCTCCCAAAACCTTAGTACTCCCTGTTTATCAACTCGAAATTCATTACCTCCATCCCGTTCATCACTGACCATCAAGTCCACCAATTTCACATTTGACTTCTGACTCTCCCATATACGATCAAGAAAATCATTATTAACTTTCAGCATTCCCAACATTATATTGTCAGGTGTTTATACACTACCCAAACTCATATCTTTAAATTGTTCAATCAACTCCAATTCTTTAGCCATCATGATCGACATATGCAATGTATTCTGACTTAAGGTATCAATCACAACATTGACCTTACTAGGATGATAATTCAAACTTAAATCATAGTCCTTAAAGAATTCCAACCAACGTCTATGCCTCATACTTAACTCTTTCTGGTCAAAAATATAATTCAAGCTCTTATGATCACTATATACTTCAAATCTCGAACCGTACAGGTAATGCCTCCAAATATTTAATACAAAAACCACGACTTCTAGTTCCAAATCACGGGTAGGATAATTCCTCTCATGGATTCTCAACTGTCGCGAAGCATACGCCACCACTTGACTGTCTTGCATTAACACTCCACCCAAACCAACAAAGAAGCATTGCAATAAACCAAAAATGGTTCATTTTCTTTTGGTAAAGTTAAAACTTGAGCGGTAGTCAACTTCTTCTTTTTCAACATATGCAGCACATCCGTAGATGTTCAACATGCTCTTCTTCTGACTTAGAGTAAATCAAAATATCATCTATAAAGACAACAAATTGATTCAAATAATCATGGAAAATTCGGTTCATATATTCCATGAATACTCCAGACACATTGGTAACTCCAAACGGCATCACTACATATTCATAGTGTCCATACCGAGTCCTAAAAGTGGTCTTCTGCATATCCTCATCTTTCACTCTTATCTAATGGTAACCTGATTGTAGATCAATCTTGCTAAACACACAAGCACAAACCAACAGATCTATCAGATCATCTATCCTTGGAAGTGGATACTTGTTCTTATTTGTCACCTTATTCAGTTGCTTGTAATCAATACATAATCTCATACTACCATCTTTCTTTTTCACCAACAATACCGGAGCTCCCCAAGGCGACACACTTGGTCTCACAAACTTCTTTTCTAACAGTTCCTCTAATTGCTTCTTCAATTCAGATAACTCGGAAGTTGACATTAGATAAGGTGCCATCAAAATGGGTCTAGTTCCTAGCACCAGGTCAATACTGAATTCCATCTCTCTCTGGCGGAACATCCACAATGTCATCTGGAAATACTTATGGAAACTATCTCACCACTAGCAATTCACCAATTTCCATTTCATTTTCCACCGATAAAGATGTAAACAATTCCAAAACTTTCGCTTCATTATTTAAAAGTTTTTTCTAATCTCGAGCAGATAAATAACCAGCTTCTTCTGCCTCTTCATCCAGAGTAAGAAATCGAACTGACTTGCTGAAACAGTTAATGTGAACATGATTGAACTCTAACTAGTTCATTCCCAGAATCACATCTAAACCTCCCAATAGCAAACAAATCAGATCCACACCAAAGTCCTTACAATATATCGATAGAGGACAATTCAAACAAACGAGAGAAATAGTTAACGACCCATCAAAATGAGTCTTGATAACCATTTCTCCTTTTATAGGGGAAACAACAAGTCCTAGTCTTCTCACACAGTCAATAGAAATAAAACAATGTGTAGCGCTAGTGTCAATCATAGCAATCAAAGGCATATTATTAATATAGCAAGTACCTCTGATCAAACGATCCTCACTAGAAGTCTATGTCCATGTCAAAGAAAACACCTTTCCTCCAGTTGCAGCTCTCTTTGGCTTCTGAAAATGAGTGCTGATATGACCTTGCTCTCCACAGTTGTAGCAAGTAACCATATTAGTCTTGCACTCTGCAATCAAATGTTCAGGCTGACCATATTTGAAACATTTATTCATGTCACTCGTACACTCACTTATACGATGACCCAATTCACCACACCTGTAACACTTCAGAGAAGAAGGAGCACCTCCTCTACTTGTCCTTTTACCCTCAACCTATTTCTTCTTACCTTTATTAGCTAGAGATGCATAATGTTTCCCATGGTGCATCTTTTTCTTTCCTCTTCTCTTAGCCAGAATCTTGAAGTCATTCGATCGAGCCTTGCTGTCTTCTTCAAAGATTCTACAACATTCAACTAAATCAGGAAATCTTTGGATCCTTTGATAACCAATCACATGCTTAATCTCAGGCCTCAAACCTTTCTCGAACTTAACACACTTTGAGAACTCAGCAGTCGCCTCACTATAGTGCGAATAAAACTTTGCCAGATCAGAAACTTTGGCAGCATACTCAATAACTGACATACTTCATTGTTTCATTTCTAAGAACTCGATAACTTTCTTTCCCCGAACATCTTCAGGAAAGTAATTCCTCATAAATTCCCTTCTAAACACGGTCCAGGTAATTGCCTCACTAGACGTCTCCAACCGTTGATGAGTGCCAACCCACCAGTCATCCACTTCTCCTACCAGCCTGTGATCACCCAACTGCACCTTACTTCCTTCGGAACATTCCATCACTCTGAATATCCTCTCGATATCCTTGATTTATTCTTGTGCTCCATCTAGGTCATACTTTCCCTTGAATGTAAGTGGATCATTCTTCCAAAATTCATCACTCTCATGATCCCCAACATTCATCATATTTTGTATTGCTCGAATGGGCCATACCCCCACTGTCTATGTATCTCATGGGAAATGAGAATCAAAGTCGACGTAGTTCCCCTAACTAGGGATGGAATTTTTTTGTTTGTGTTTTTTACAGTGGCTTTGCCATAGATCTAACTCAGGTGTTATAGGATCGCTGAATCGAGTGTGTTATTGTCTTGTTATTAAATCGTCGAGACAAGTCAGAAATCATACGCAAAGAGTGGGAGATGAGAAGAGAAGACGTGTTATATGTTCATTGTTTTTTAGAAGAAGTGTATTTATCATTTTTTTATCGTATGCGTAACATTAAATACTATGATACAGGAGAAAATACTTTACAAGGTCGCCCCCAATGGGGCGTTTGCAAAGCATTCTAGAAGAGTGGAGGAGACCTTTACCAATCATTTCCTATATAGCTTAAGGCTTGTGGCGCACTATGCATACTCTTATTATTAAGTGTTTTTTGGCTTTTCTTTGAAGATGAGGAGAGACTCAAAGTTATAAAGATAAATTCTACAAGGAAGCTAGACTCTAACCTAATGTTAGCATGTGAATGTTGATCTTAAGGTTGAGGTTTAAAGGGGAAATCTACCTAGGTTAGCATACATGGATGACTATCTTAAAGTCTATCACACCTTGGCTTTAATCGAGAATTAAATCCAAGTTATGAATCCTAAGGGATCATGCAAATCAAACACAAGTAAGTATATTATAAACATGAAGCATGAAAATTCAAAGAGGTAATGATCATGGATCTCCTATGTTAAGGTAGGTGAAAATTGTAACTGTAGTGGTAAAAATCATGAATGTAAGCTATTAGTTAACTTAACTCAAAATAAACAGAGTCGCCACGACGCTTTTAAATTATTCCAAGTGGAAAAGGAAAAAAGAGAGAATAAATCCTAATGAATCTAAAAGCAAAAAGCTAAAGAAACAAACAGAGAACTGGGTAAGGGGATAGGTTGCAAAATGGGAAGCTTTTACGCACCTAAAATGTTTGTGCTACTCCACAGGAACCCTTTGAAAAATTTATTGCTTTTGGTTTGAAAAAGGTTTGTAAAAAGAGAGTGAGGGGATGAGAGAAGAATTAATTTTTAATATTTGTGTTTGGAGAGGTTTACCACCTCATGCCTACGTACCCACAAAGTGCAATGAGATATCAAAAGCCTGTAGTTCATGGTACAAATAGTGAGAAGTTAGTGTGTTGGATTGATTTTAAGATGTAAAGATAAGTCGTCATTATTTAGCAAATAATTTCGCTAGAAACAATGAATCATATCTAAACATGTAAAGAAAAGGTCAAAAGGAAAAGTGCACAAAGGCACAAAAATATTTGAAGAGTTTTGTATTTTTTATGGTCTTTTGAAAAATGTTTTAATATACTTATATGGTTTAAGATTTATTAAAAAAATAAAAAGAAAAGGTAAAAATCACTTTATCTAAGTCAAGATTTAATTATGAAAGCAGTTTTAAGTTTGAAAATAAAGAAGTTTTTTGAAAAAGAGGGAGAAGTTTTTAAAATTTAAGAAGGGGAAGAGATGAAGAGACTATCCAAAATATAAAATAAAAGAGATAAAGCCGGAAAGATCTAACCAAACTTGATGATGCTTCCAATTATGAGCATAATATTTCCATCCTTGTAAGCTAGCAAATGGTCAAATAAAGGCAAAGCAACCATCTCTATGAAGATCAAAGCAAAGGGAAGATACCCTAGAATCTAAGTCCAAAACTCCAATTCCAATTCAAAGGATAGTAACCAATAGTCCAAGTTCAAGATCACAATTTTTTTAGAGGTTTAATCCTTTATTAATATTTTTGTATCCAAATGGACAAAAGGAAAATCAACACAATAATAATAATAAAAATAATAATAATAATAATAATAATAATAATAATAATAATAATAATAATAATAATAATAATAATAATAATAATATAAACATGATAATGGATGATAAAGCAATATAATGCATAATAAAAATAAAGGAGATAAAGGTGCGAGAAGGAAATTAAAATTCTTAGTATAGTAATAATAATAATAATATGGGTTAATAGTCATTTATCCCCCTACAATATAGACGTGTTTTGATTTATCCCCCTTTAAAAAATAAATTTTGGATTACCCCCTTGTAATTTTAAAATTCTAAGTCTTTTGTCCCCCAAGTGAAAAAATTACCCCCTATAAAATATATTTTTTGATTTACCCCCCTGGTTTTTACACGCTTAGGGGGTACCCAAAAATTTCAGGGGGGTAATCCAAGTTTTATTTTTTAAAGGGGGGTAAATCAAAACTCGCCTATATTGCAGGGGGTAAGCGACTATTAACCCTAATAATATACATAATATTGGTATGGTGAACTTAATCATCCACAACCAAAAGAGTAACCAAGGTACTTAGTATCAAAAATCGAAAAGGCAACCAATTCCGCTTAGTATAATACACTATAGTGATTAATCAAGGCGATTAGATCCAAATTCAATGAAGTTTGAAAGAAGATTGGGAGACCCAAAGCAACTATGCATCAAACTTAACAAGTCTTGGATCTTAATGTAAAAATATTAATCACTTTGGGATTACGTGACCAACACGAGGTCCGGTCCATGAAAGTGCAAGTATCCAATTGGATTTTTATTCCGAATTCGGGACACATTTAGGTCTATGTTAAGAAATCGCCGAGTAATTTATGAAGTAATTACCCTACAAATGAGGTCGGCCAACACCATTTAAGGTGAACGATATTTGTGCTAATGCATGCAAGATAAACGATATGTAAATCTCCATCCAAAAGCAATACCGCACAAAAATAAAGACGAATACCAAATTGAGTTAAACTTATGGTATTCTTTCATCTTTAAGGTCAATCACTCATCTTGGTGGATTCAAGTATGAAAATATCTCACTAATGCAAAGTACCTAAAGTGAATTGAATAATTCACTTAAAGGTAGATTTTGACTAATGAATATTAACCACTCTAATTTACACCCAAAGTCCATTGAAATTAAAGAGAAATCAATCCCAAAAATGTCTCCCAAGATCAAGTAAAAAACAAGCCCAAAATAGCTTCTGGAGCAGTGTTAATCGGTTAACCAAATGGTCAATCGGTTAACACAGCTGGATTTTAAATTCTGGTGCAAAAAAATATTGGTTAACCGGTTATCCATTTTGTAATACAAATGGTTAATCGGTTGACACTGCACCAGTAGCAGAAAAATTTCCAAAATTCAGCATGATCCTCTTTCAAAAACACTTTCAAAAAACCACATGATCATGAACTGAATTGGCACGAAATTTAAAATCAAAAACTAGTGAAATTCCTGCAATCAAACAATAATTTATGATCCATAGGATCAACAATCAAAGTAACCAAAGATCTACATCTTGAATGTTGATGATGAAGGTAGAACCATGGAAGAAGATGAATTACCAAAAGCACTCTTTAAATTGATCCAATATCAAGCTTGATCTACTGAAATTGATGAACAAAATAGAAAAGGATGAAGGTTTCGCTCAAAGTTGATCAAGAATTCAAGGTGAATTATTGATAAATTTCAAAAAGAGGGAAAAGTGAGCTTTGGTGATTTTGGGGTTTGAAAGGATATTTTGCAAGAGATTTGTTGCCTATCAAAAGCTTGAGAATTCAATGAGAAAATGCCTCTATTTAAAGATTTTATGTATGGGAATATGGTGGAATGGAGCTTGCTTTGGAAATTCAACAGAGAAGAGTAAAGCTCCGCCAAGGAAATATCAGGATGGAGGAAATATCAGGATGGAGGAATACATAATCAGGATAAAATTCAATAGAGAAGAGTAAAACTCTGCCAAGGAAATATCAACCAAATAAAGTATTCAAGTCCAATAGATGGAGGAATACTGAATTGGGAAAGGGTCATCAACTGTCGGTGCATTTGGTAGGATAAAGAATTAATTACCAGTGCATTTGGTAAGAAATTGGCTCAACTACCGGTGTAACTGGTAGGAAATGGGTTCAACTTCCGGTGCATTTGGTAGGAAATAGACTCAACTACCATTTCATTTGGTAAAGAATAGAATCTACTATCGGTGCATTTGGTAGGATAAAAAAACAATTACTAGTGCATTTGGTAAGATATAGGCTCAACTACCGGTGCATTTGGTAGGGTAAAAGAATCAATTACCGGTGCATTTGGTAAGAAATAGGTTCAACTACCAGTGCATTTGGTAGGATAAAAGAATCAATTACCTGTGCATTTGGTAAGAAATAGGTTCAAATACCGGTGTAATTGGTAGGATAAAGAACAATTTGGAGAGAAACAATCAAACAAGACTCATCCCGAGGAGGAAATATCTCAACTGGGGAAAGTTCCATCCAGATGATAAGTTGGAGAGGAAACTGAATCAAAATCATCCACTAGGAACAAACTCAGTGGGGAATTCATAAGGGACAAATACTTTCTGCTTATAGGTCGATACTCGAAACTTGAGGGAAGACAACACACACACTTTGTGGGGAAATTCACACAAAAGAGCGGGAAACAATGATACATCAAAGAATGCAAGAATGAGAACATATGGCAAATACATGAATGTGCATATAGATATGTTGACAAAATAGACATGAGGATAAGCAATAGGTGATATAAACATCACAACAACCGGATACTCGGCTAATTCGAAGACAACAAAGCTGGGGAATCATCCTGCAGGAGATAATCAAAATCCATCAAAGGAATAAAATCCTACTACAACGTCAACTTATTCTGAAGAAATACTGCTAGGGATCCAATCCACAAAGCAATCTTCAATAATCCATCTAGGATAACATCCAAAATTCACTCTGAGAGGATAACATATTGGAGATACAACAACACAAAATCTTCCAATCTTTGGGGAAAAAGGGAAGTATCCCTGTTAAAATTCGATGGGGACAAATGTCTTCACAACTCTGCTTGGCGAAATAGGGTAAAGATCTACCAGTGGTGCAAATAAAGCAATGCCTACTGGAGTATCAAACATCCAACATCAACTCTGCATATGGATATCACCATGCTGAGGAAAAGTAATAATTTGTCGGGGATATGGAAAAGATTCCACAATCCTTGCTTGGGACAGAGAAAATTCTTGTCAAGTGTCAAACTTTGTGAATGAATAATCATCATACCACTCCTACTCCACTTGAGGAAAGGGTGCAAGACTTGTTGAGGATCACATAGAAACCTGCTGGAAATCATCACATGTAGACCTACTGGGGATCCGAGAGAAAAATCTCTGGAGATCATTCATTATTGGAAAATTTCGGACTTGTCGGTCCACATGTGGAAACCATAAATTAACATCATATCTAAAATACAATTGCGAGGGATTTTAAATCAATACCTACCATCAAGTAAAAGAAAACCTCTAAACTGAATACTATTGTCGCTCCCCGGAATTTCGTCTCTGTGCAAACGCGAACCGTCGGTGATGTTGGAGGTTGAGGTTGAATAGAGTCGCCAGCTAGGCATTTTTATCCCAAAGGAAAGGTAATGATGCATAAACCTGGAAGGTGTAATACCTCAAAATTTTCCCTCTCATTTTCATGCCATTTAGCATATCCTTTCATACATTGCATTGCATTTAGATCACAATTGCATCATAAACATACATGAACATACATCTCCATTTGAGCTTTCACAGGTTGCGACTGGCCTTTATTTCTTCATGCGGCACGTGCACAATAATCTCAGAAGAAGCCAAAAGTTCTCGGTTGATTCAGAGGAGTTTAAGCTGAATATCAGTTTTATGGTGCAGTTTGGAAAAGTTGTAACTTATGCTCGGAAACTCATTTTGGCTTGAAACTCAATAGTTTATACCGTTTCATTATTCTCTACAACTTTTGTGTTCGGCTCGGAGGTCAATTCATCAAGGAAAATGGCGGGATTTATTTGTTTCTGAAATTTCGGTTTCGCCGATTAACTGTGCTAGCGGTATTCAAGAGTTTGTAACTTCTTATTGGGTCAACATGTCTGAGAGATTCATATGCCAAAAGTTTCGTCTTGATATCCTTTCCAACTTTTGGGTTTTGGCCGAGAACTAATTCTTTGAAGAAGATCTCAGAATGTGCGAGTCTTTAGAGTCGACATAGTGAAAAACAGTGCTGAACCGGTGAGTTTTGAACACTAAAAAATTCATAACTCTTGGATCGTTTATCGAATTGATGTCGTTTCGGTGCCTAAAATTCCGTTTAGAAGTTATCTTCATTATGTGAATTCAGTTTTTGGTTCGGTCCAAGCGGAAGGATCTCGAAAATGCGAATTACCAATAAGGTTCTTTGATGCACTGCATTGTCTGTCAGATTTTGTAAAATTCATAACTCGGTCAATTTTCATCGGATTGCACCCGTTCTTGAAGCGTTAGTTCAAAAATTTTATCCTCTTCAAGTTCAAAGACAAATGCGAGTTTGAACGGTGCTCCAAAGATTATCGTTTTGGTTTATTTCACAAAACTGAAGTGCTGAACCGAAGAAAAAGGCTGAAAGTGGTTTCACGAAAAAATTCATATCTCCCTCGTCGTTTGTCCAGTTGAGCTTAGATTTTAACACCAGGTCACTGACTCATAGATCTACAACTTTTCTGACAAAGTCGAGTCGAGATTATGCTCCGAAGAGGTTGACCTCGTCACATTTTTGAGTAGCGGACACCAAATAAGCCGAAAAAACAACTTATTCAGTGACGTCTTGCAGCTTAAAAGTATCGATCGCACTCGATTTTGATCGTATGACATTCATTATTTTTGCATTACAACCGTGATTCAGAGGCGGACGATGTTGTGGAAGGTTCAGAGTCGAAATTTCTTGCCGAAGATATTGTTATTTTCACTTAAGCCGAAATTCTACCTTTTGCCTTTCATTTTACACTCCACTATATATTCTTTTGACCCACAATTTGTCTCATAACTTCAATCATAATTTACAAACACCAAAAAACTCTCACAAACTCTATCTAAAGGATCAAAGTTCATTCTCTCAACTCTTTCTCAAGAACACAACAACAACTTCATCAAGAACTCAAGAACACAACAATTCCGATCAAGCTTCCGATAGCCGAGCCGCCATGAACCACCACCTCCGGTCAACTTCACCACCGTGCAACCACCATCTTCCGCCGCCGGCAGCCACATGGCCTCTCCTCCTCTCCTCCGTTCATGATCGCGTCTCACTTCCTCCGGATTCACAATTTCTTCGTCGATTCTTCATTCGGTAAGCTTCTTAAACTTTAATTCATGAATAATTGTTGCATTATTTCTTGAATTGAATTTTGAAGTTGAATTCATATTATGGAGATTATGTGCATTGATTCTTGATGTGGTTGTTGATTGATGTTTGATTAATTGATCCTAATAATTGTTGTTGTGCATAATTGGAAATGATTGTTAAAATTGACATAGACTAATCGATGCATGTTAGATGTTTGATAAAATTCTTAAGAGAGTTAATTATTGTGACTTGATATTGATTGAAGTGCTTGACTTTTAAATTCTTGCTTGTTTCAATGTGCAAATTTGAAATAGGATAGGTTGAGGCTTAATTGTTGATGTTGTTAATGTAGCGCGTGTCGAGAATATGTTTTGGTCGTAACTTCCTAACCGTAGCACGTTTTCGCGAATGTGAATAGTGTAAATTGACTTTGTTGATTATTTCGGAGCCATTGGTGAACTTTTTAGTCAATTTCGGACAATTTTTTCCGGCTAATTTGCTACTGCCAGCCGATGAAATCGGCCAAAAAGTATCACTTCCGAGCGGAATTTTCAAAAACCGATTGCATATTTGAATCCGTTGGCACGTTTGCAAGTTACCATGCGATTTTCGTTCAATTCCGAGTCGGTGATTTTTGACGCGTTTTTTCGTTTTAAAGCTTTTTAAGTTCGGTTTGGTGCGATTTTGATGCATTGATCTTGTTTTGACTTGTACTTATGTTTGTTGATCATTTTCCATTCATTGCATGTAAATTTATTCGATTCCGGTTTGAGTTTGCATGTTGTTTATGTTAGAGCATAAGTGCTGCCCTGTTTTGAAACGTAAATTTCAATGCATGTCCATGACTCATATATTCATATTTCTACTTGATTTGGAGTTGTGAGGCATAGGTGCAACTTCCGGTTGCACCTCTTTTTGGTTTCTAATGCGTTTGTTGAGTTCATGCAAGGTTCTCGCAAAGATCTTAACGACGATCGTTTGGTTGGTATTACACTTTATTTGTGGGATACCTTTGGATTCAAATGATATTTTGTATTGTTGTTTTTGTTTCGATTATGGGGAATCTTCACAAAGCAATTATGGAAGATGAGCATTTATTTTTCTCATGGGAGATTACAAGGCTTGGCTTGAAGTTTTTTTGGATTTCTTTTATGTGAAAGAATCGGCACTTCGACCAAGTAAGTAATCTCGATTATCTACTTTAATGCATCATTCTAGTTGTATGCGACTTAGGATCATATAACTTAAGGTGCATATTGAGCCCTCCCACCTGAGGCATTGGATATATTTGTGATCTTTATTGATTTGTGTCGATTTTGGAGCTTAGGGATTAGGTTAAGAACCATTAGGATCGCTTCCTTTCACTTCCCCTTAAAATCCACTTTTTTGTCCGTTTCGTCGCAATTATTAAAAATAGTTTTAGGTGTGATAAAATTCTGGAAAAATTCATGAGTTATCCTCATCCTCTTAATTAATTTTCATTTTTTTTTCCAGATTTGGGTGATTTTAATAATTAATTTGGATTTTAGATCATAAGCTGTCCCAAAAAGGAATGTTTTGGCATAAGGGACCAAAAACAATTTTTCCCCATAGGTGTGAGACTTATCTTTTGTGTATGATTAATCACTGTAATTTGTGATATTTTGATGCTCTTTAGGCATTTGTTTCATAATTTTTAGTGCCCTTTTTGATCCACTTTGTGGAGTTGTTTTTGGTGATCATGTTTTGTTACCTTGCTAATCAAGGAATTATTTTGGCACTTTGGTGCATAATTTTGTAGAATCCTTTAGGACCATGTAAGATAATCACTATATCATTCCAGGGATTTAAATTCATAATTTTTAAAGGCTTTTTGCTATTTTTCCATGTCACCTAGATCCTAGGTTGATTCATGTGTTTATGTGTCGCATAACCTAAATGTTAAGAAGGCATTCATGCCATTTTCTTGAGGGGATTTTTGGTAGCTTTTAGGGGTTGATTATAGGTCATTTATATGTCTTTAATTCCAGTCAGAGGTCATTTTTTGAACCATACTCATTTGGTTTGTTTTGGTGCTTTAAAGTGCATACTTATGTGAATTAACCTTAACCTAAACTCATTTCTCTTCTCCTCTAAATAATAACTTCAATTATGTGGAAATCATTAAGGCCTATTCATACATTCTAATTTCATCTCATACCTTGTATGCTACTGACCCATAATCATTTCATTCATATTCACATGACATTCTTCCTTAACTTTCATCATGTGCGATCTTATGCGATTTTTGTTCGTTTCTTCTCATATCTTCTTCTCATTGCTCCATATGCCTAAACCATTGCATCCATGATTGTATATTCATTCACACATATTCATGAGCATTCACTATTGACTTTTATGTTCATTTCATGTAATAATTCATGCTTGTAAGCCATACGCATTCATACTTCATCCATAAACCCTAATTTGCATTTATGTGAACTTAGGTGAACTTTTTGTACATAGTTTGACATAGTTTGATCTTGTGGGGTATCCTAGCATCCTTAGGGACCTATAGCATGTAGCTACTGGTTTAGAATTCATGTAACCTTTAGGTACCTTCACCTTTATACTTAGGTCTTATTTTGAACCCTAGTTCCATTCTAGGACGTTTATGGTACTTAATCGCTTTCATGCTTTGATTTTATTTTCAATATGCATTGTCATGCTAACTTTTGTTTTGTAGGGGGGAAGATTGAGGTAAGTCTCACTTCATTCCTATCTCTTATGCATTTTAATTGTGTTTGCCTTAGCACCTTGTGCTTTGCATTTAGGTTTTCCCTTTCTTTATAGACAACTTAACTTCCTTAGGAAGTAAGTTAGTTTCTAGTTCTCTTTTCTTCTTTTCTTTTTTTCTCATTAGGATTAGAAAACCTCACTAACCATAGGGCCTCTCTTGTAAATAAAAAAATGAAATTAGGGTTGTGTCTTAGTCCCCTTAGTTTTTCCTTTTTTGCAACTTGAGTCATTCTTTCTTATCTTCAAACAAAATTCAAAAAAAACAATTAACAAATAAATGAAAGGATCCTTTGAGTATAGCCTTATTCCATGAAGCACTTACACTCATTCCATCTTGGAGTGGTGTAAGCTTGTCTAGCATGATGTACAAGTCTCATCAAGGGGTTGTTTCACAAAGAAAAACTTAAAAGATACTTCTTCACAAAAGCAACAAAAACACTTAATAAAGTTCAACAAGCTAGTGAACTTGAGCCCTAACCCTAGGAAACCAGTCTTGGATAAATTCTCCTTGCTGGGTGTGCTTGTTCTATTATTCCATCTTGGAATGTAGTAGAAAGTACACATTCCATGGAAAAGAGTTTGAATTCACTTCCTTGTGCCAAATTCATACAAAACTCATAAAAGACAAAAAACAAACAATAAGGGACTATCCTGCGGGAACTTCTCTTCTCATCTCATTCACTCACAACACGAACTTGCGACGACTTGTCTCGCATGCAAGACGGTAAACGCACTCGTACCAGACGAGCCTGCAACACCTGAGCATAGACATACGCAGTTCTAGCTGTAAAAAACACAATCAAATAGTTTCCGCCTTAGTTAGGCGAACTACGTCGACTCTGATCCTCATTATCCCGATGAGGTACGTAGGCAGCGGGGTAGGGCCCGTTCGAGCACATTCTTTATTTTCCCTACATTTCCCCCTTTTCTTTCCATTTTCTTATTTCAATTCCAATTTCATTCCTCATTTCCATTCAAGTTATCGGTTTTATTCAGCAGCAATTATATTTTCCTCACCCTTTGAAACAAACAAGCAAGCGTGGATCCCGTCGGGTACGGCGGACGATCTGGGGTGCTAATACCTTCCCAGGTCGTAACCGACTCCCGAACTCAGATCTTTGGTTCGCAGGACCTTGTCCTTTCCTTCTTCCTCAGGTTTGTGCAACATTACCTTTCCCATTCATTTGGGATAAAAATGTCTGGCTGGCGACTCTAACCTTTCCGCGCCACTTTCGCGTTTGTACTAGGATGAAAATCCCGGGAGCGACAGCTGGCGACTCTGCTGGGGACTAACCTGATTCTTCCGGTTTCCCTTGTAGAGTCAATCCTAGCGCCTGTTTGGTTTTGTTTCTTTGGGTGTTTATCTGTTTGTTGTTGTGTGTTTTAGTTTAGCTTTACTGTTTTCATTTACAGTTTTTATTTTACAGCTTTACTTTATCGCATTTATTTACCGCTTTCAGTATTTTATTTTCCATGCATCATATTATAATGGACTGTCTGGCTGTGCTGGTTTTCATTTTTTCTGTGGGATGGGGTTACTGTGAGATGAGCTCGTAACCGGGGCTCGAGTGCACCCTAGGACTTAGAGTGGTTCCACTTTGGCTTCATGGCATCTTGCTATGTTGGTAGTAGTGAGTTCCACACCTTGACTTGCGACCTTCTCGGGAATGTATTGATACCGGAATCTTTCTGGGTTGATGCACTACCTTGATAGTTATGTGCAGTCAGGGGACCGATCATTGAGAACCTTTGTGGAAACATCCCTCTCCAGTGATGACAGTGGCAGACCACATTTGTTGGCAAACCCACTCGCATCCTAGGGCCCACTGGGAACTTGCATAGGATGGCCTGGTTCTCTCATAGGAATCCAGTCAAAGAAAATTGTTTGTATGACGGTAGTATTGTACCCTTCGGGATGAATGTACTATTGTTTCTCGATTCAGTTCTTGAAGCAAGGGACCAATGAGGGATGCTTGTTTCCTTGGACTCAGCTGAGGCCTCCCTGAGTAGTACATAATGCCAAACCGATTCCCTGATTTGGTCATGAGCCATTTCTCGAAAATGGTGAACGTATTATTGCTATTCGGCTTTGAGAGTCCGTGATGTTGACCCGAGTAGCACACCCGTGAGATTGGGAGGGGTTTACAGGTTTGCAGGAACCCTAAACTTCAACATACCCGATTTGCCAGTGTTGTTTTACGATATTATCTGGTGCTATATGGTTCTTTGATTCTGAGATCCGGGATTTCCACTCAGAGAGATTGTTACTGTGATTACCATGGTGACCCTGATATTGTGACTATTATTATGACTCTCCACAGACACTTGGCTCGTTGTTCAGCTTCAATACCATCAGTGACTATTCTATTATGTGATCCAGTTCTACAGTTATTGGGTTCTCAGTTATGGGGTTCTATACAGAGATGGTGATACTATTATGGTTCTATTCAGACACTTGACTCATTTCTCAACACCGGCACCAACATCAGACTATTGATCACATGCCTGTTGCATACATGACATCATAGCATTCCAGCACACATGTTCAGTTATTTCCGAGGATCACATATCTTAATCATGTTGTTGGATCTTTTTGTATCAAGATTTGAATCAAAGCAGATAGATTCCTCAGAAATAATTGAACATGGCATTTGCATACATCCTTGCATTCTTGACAGGTGTTCAGAGACACATTCTTTTCCTGACTTGATTTCTCATCAGAATGGACAACTTGAATCACAAATATCGAGGTATATAGCAACTTCGGGCGGAGGTAACCGAAGGAAGACCCAACTGGAGCAATTCAGGGCCGAGGTACAAGCTTTATTTCAGAATCAGAAACTATTAAAAGAGGAAGTCAACCAGATGAAGACTCAGATTAGCTTGGTTATGGAAATTCTGAACAAAGCTATTTTCATCCCTATTGAGGGGAACTACGCTGCTCTGATTCTCCATTGGTCAATGGAGATACGTAGGCAGGAGATCGTGCAAGATCTTTCCGAGCAACCTTATCTATTAACTTTATCAACCTCTTCCCTCCATATGTCGTATGTCAGCATCCAACCTCAGCTTCCCAAGAGTGTCCTAGGGGCAGAGCATAAGGTTATAGGCCAAAACAAATTGATGTTTGATCATATCACGGCGTCGTACGTGCAACAAGTTTCCTCATGTACGCAAATTCGGAGTGGTTGAGCTAATTGCATCAGGATCATCTCCGACAGAGCTTCCTTTGGGATTTCAATGCCAAGTATGATTACCATTCTGGGGCACCTGGCCTTTTAATTGAAGATTTCAAGTCTTTCAGAGGTAAAGGTGAAGACAAGGTCCCGAATTTGATCGGCTCAAAGGTCATCATGCCAGAAGGTCTGCTCACATATTGAAGTCTCCTCATCAAATGGGTCTCCCAATTTGCAAAGGCGTCTTCAGAAGAAATAAGTCCAGACGGAGTCAAGTCCCCTCAATGACGACAATGTTCAGCTTCGTTACTGCATTTTCATTTGTAGTTTATATTGTTTGTTTAAACATTTGTATGCATGCATGAAACTTATTTGTTTTTGAATGTTAACCATAATAAAATGCACATGTTTTTCTTGAAGTAATCCATTCGTATTCACTCATGATTTTATGTATGTGCATTGCAATACCAACTGTTGTGCTTAAACTCTATCAGGGAGGATGACAAAATGAAAACGCAAAAATCTCTAATTGTGTGCTTTTGAGAAAGACCCTGTTGACGATGTACAGGCATTGTTTCAAATCCTAAACACCGGAGATATAAGGGAGATAGACCCTCTCCAACCCATTTGAGCCTTGAAGTAGGAGTTTCTTTTTGCATGAAAAAACCCTCGCACTTAACCCAGGGGCAGGGTAGGTGTCAGCTAGTTGGACCGATCGTTCAAAATTCAAAAAGGAGTGCAAATCTGAGGATCCATTGCCTTTCGTTGTACCAAATCAAGAGGTCCAATGACAAGAAACCACAATGGTTATCCCAATCAAGAGGTCCAAAGGCCGGAGACCACAATGGTTATTCCTCAACAACCAAGAAGTGAGACAGTCACGAACCTCGCAAAGCATTCAAGACAAACAGTGTCACACAATTTGTTCAAAAAAAAAGAAGAGAAAAAATGAATAAAAAATCCCGCTAAGTCGAAACTTGAAAACAAGCGACTTAGGAAAAAATTAGGGCATCCCGCCGGACTTCACAATCAAAGATTCACAAGAATCAGTCCAGGCAAAAGTTAGGGATAATCAAATAATGCAAAAGCGAAAGACAAAAAGGATTACACCAGAAAGATCCTTGAACAAGTACAGAGTCGTGTGGCACAGACACCAAAGATAAGAGGGGTGACAAATGACAACCTAATTGGTGCTTATATTGTTAGTGTAATTGGTTCCTTAACCATCACAAAACCCTTTTTGAGAAGTGAGCGCTTGTGAAAGCTAGATGAAAATAGGAATGAAGAACATCACGAAGATGGGTGGGCACAAATAAATTTTGAGCCTATATCCTTTGTTTCTATAACCGTGAACCAGGCCACGATACAACCCTTAAAAGTCCTAACTGAAACAGGGTTATTTTTGAGAGCGTACTACCACAAGATCGCGTTCTTGACTCCTATGAGTTGTGCTAAAAGTTCTTTGTTGGTGTTGCATGTGCATGCTTTCATTCATCAAAAATAAATGTCGTATCTTAACCAGTGATTCAATCACAAAGGTTGGTGACATCTTTTTATAGTAAAACTTCAAGATTAACATGTGTGTTGCATTAGAATTTTCATTCTTAGAATAAACATTTTCTGCTTGCATATATTTGTTGGGCATCATAAAAATTCACATACGAAACTTCAGTCCAGAAGCTTAATCTTGCCAAGTTGAGAAGTCTGAAACTTCCGAAGGACAATCTGTCGAGGTGCACTTTTTAAGAAAACTCCATCGAGTAGGGACTTTCCCAACATTCCTGGTAAGAGCCAACTAATCTGGGGCAATCATGTCGAGCAATCTCTTCAAAATTCAGCCAAGCTGGGGCAATCACTTCGAGATTCAAATATCTCAAAGAGCCATCAGGCGGAAGCATTATTCAAATTTCAGCCAAACTGGGGCAATCACTTCGAGATCCAATCTCTCGAAGAATAGTTGATCTGGGTGTTTTCTTCAAAGCAGTCATTCAGAGTTGATCACTTCAAGACTTGTACTGGGGCAGGCCACCCCAAGAGCACTGGAAGTTACTTTCTCCTGAAGACGGTTAATCACAAGCACCTACCCAAGGTTCAAAATACTAGGACACACTATCTCATAGTGATATGAGGTTTTTCATGAATCCTCGCGAGGAAAATTCTTGCACAGACCATGCAGTCTGGGGCAGTTATTTCGAGATCCAACGAATCTCTCCAAGAGTTTGAAGACACTGAGGCATTTCATATGCCATGTTTTCTGTAAAATCCTCTTGAGACATTTACTTCTGACGGACCTTAATCTGAGGCGAGTTGAAAATTGAAAAGAACCATTGTTCACTCATGATTAGTTGACAACCTATCAACCCGGGGCTAGGGGCAAAGCCATTGTCAGCACAGTACTTCAAGAGTTATTTCATCAGCAAGCTTCATTGATCAAAATTCCTTAGCAAGTCTCATTAGACAATCCCTTCTCCAGTAGTGCGGCAAATGGAAGATTACTTCTTGAGCAGAAGGATATCATTGTCTCTCATCCCCGGCATGAGACGCCTTACATCTCTCATTCCCAACATGAAAGGATTTATCTTTTATCCCCAGCAAGTGGCAACTTGAGCTCTTATCTTCAGCGGGAAGCTTTATCATTGACATTATCTGTCATCCCTAGTAAAGTGGAAGTTGAAATCTCTCCCAGCAAGGCAGCAGAATGTGGGTGTCATCCCCAAGTAGAAGTTTCCCTTCAGACAGGGGCAATCCTCAACAGTACAAGGAGTTCTTTCCTCCCCAGCAAGGTGTTTCCTCAACAGTGTCATGCCTTTGGTTCTCCGCCAAGTCAGGTGGTCCTCACTTCCTCACCAGAGTTCAAGAAGAGTCCATCTCCAGTAGGCTCTTGGCACTCCAATCTCAAAGTCCAATTTATTTTTGGCAGTGGCGGCTGTTCAAAGTCGGTGAATTATTAACAGTTTTCCCCGCAGAGTTGTTTCCTCCTCATTAAGATGAACCAGGTCAATGTAGTGATCATCGTTCTCCCCAGTCAAGCTATCTGGGATGCCTGCAGTCTCCTTATCAGGAGATCTCCTTGCATTTGCATATGCATATTCATCACTACGTCTGCATCCTCCAAAGCGTAGCATTTCCATCATCATGGAGCATTACGCCATAAATTCAAACATATGCATGCCAGCATGGGCCAGTTTTTAGGTATATTACGTACGACTTATAATATCTTTTCAACCTGAAGTACTTCGCACAGAGGTTACCATTATCATTTTTCAGACATCCTTGTCTTTTCAAGTCAATGTTCGTCGCTTATTCCGCGTCTTGTTTGGTACAACAGTCGCGTCGCAGGTTCCCGTTTTGTATAACGGTCCTGTTTGCTTGGGCTCTCGTTTATGTACAACGATCTCGTTCCATCTTGTCCTATTTTCTTTGTGTTTGGTTACCGCCTGCGGCCGGTATACCTTTGCGTCTCCATTCGAGGATGGTTTCGTGTTAGATCTGAGGATCTTTTGGATTGTCATTCGAGGATGACATTTCTTTTCTTCAAGTCCTTCCGAGGTTGGTCTTGTTGTTTTGTGTGGCTATTATTAGAGGATAGTAGTTCACTTTTCGAGTTTATTGATCGAGGTCAGTTTGTCTCTTTTGCAAAGTCTGTCTGAGGTCAGCTTTGTGTGTGGTTATCAGTCGAGGTTGGTATACCTTTGCGTCTCCATTCGAGGATGGTTTCGCGTTAGATCCGAGGATCTTTTTGATTTGTCATTCGAGGATGGCATTTCTTTTCTTCAAGTCCTTCCGAGGTTGGTCTTGTTGTTTTGTGTGGCTATTATTCGAGGATAGTAGTTCACTTTTCGAGCTTATTGATCGAGGTCAGTTTGTCTCTTTTGCAAAGTCTGTCTGAGGTCAGCTTTGTGTTTGGTTATCAGTCGAGGCTGGTATACCTTTACGTCTCCATTCGAGGATGGTTTCGTGTTAGATCCGAGGATCTTTTGGATTGTCATTCGAGGATGGCATTCTTTTCTTCAAGTCCTTCCGAGGTTGGTCTTGTTGTTTTGTGTGGCTATTATTAGAGGATAGTAGTTCACTTTTCGAGCTTATTGATCGAGGTCAGTTTGTCTCTTTTGCAAAGTCTGTCTGAGGTCAGCTTTGTGTGTGGTTATCAGTCGAGGTTGGTATACCTTTGCGTCTCCATTCGAGGATGGTTTCGCGTTAGATCCGAGGATCTTTTTGATTTGTCATTCGAGGATGGCATTTCTTTTCTTCAAGTCCTTCCGAGGTTGGTCTTGTTGTTTTGTGTGGCTATTATTCGAGGATAGTAGTTCACTTTTCGAGCTTATTGATCGAGGTCAGTTTGTCTCTTTTGCAAAGTCTGTCTGAGGTCAGCTTTGTGTTTGGTTATCAGTCGAGGCTGGTATACCTTTGCGTCTCCATTCGAGGATGGTTTCGTGTTAGATCCGAGGATCTTTTGGATTGTCATTCGAGGATGGCATTCTTTTCTTCAAGTCCTTTCGAGGTTGGTCTTGTTGTTTTGTGTGGCTATTATTCGAAGATAGTAGTTCACTTTTCGAGCTTATTGATCGAGGTCAGTTTGTCTCTTTTGCAAAGTCTGTCTGAGGTCAGCTTTGTGTTTGGTTATCAGTCGAGGCTGGTATACCTTTGTGTCTCCATTCGAGGATGGTTTCGTGTTAGATCCGAGGATCTTTTGGATTGTCATTCGAGGATGGCATTCTTTTCTTCAAGTCCTTCCGAGGTTGGTCTTGTTGTTTTGTGTGGCTATTATTCGAGGATTGTAATTCACTTTTCGAGCTTATTGATCGAGGTCAGTTTGTCTCTTTTGCAAAGTCTGTCTGAGGTCAGCTTTGTGTTTGGTTATCAGTCGAGGCTGGTATACCTTTGCGTCTCCATTCAAGGATGGTTTCGTGTTAGATCCGAGGATCTTTTGGATTGTCATTTGAGGATGGCATTCTTTTCTTCAAGTCCTTCTGCGGTTGGTCTTGTTTTTGTTTTGTGTGGCTATTATTCGAGGATAGTAGTTCACTTTTTGAGCTTATTGATCGAGGTCAGTTTGTCTCTTTTGCAAAGTCTGTCCGAGGTCAGTCTTTGTTGTTGATGGTTATCGCCTGCGGCCGGTATACCATTGTGTTTCTATTCGAGGAGGGTTTTAGTACTGGATCTGAGGATCCCGTGTGAGTGGTCATTCGAGGATGGCATTCATCCCAGCATATTTCCACCTGGTTCTATTTTCGCTACCTATTCAGAGGTCAAAAACAAAAAAGATATAAATAAATAAATGGGCAGATGGCATTTCCATTACCCTCAGTGTGCAAATTTTCAAGTTTTGTTCGAATATTCAATCACTCCACACCTTGAACGTCTAAAAGATGTTGCAATTATTCATTCAGGTCTGCAGATGATTGATTAGGGGCAGCTGTAATACCTCAAAATTTGCCCTCTCATTTTCATGCCATTTAGCATATCCTTTCATACATTGCATTGCATTTAGATCACAATTGCATTATAAACATACATGAACATACATCTCCATTTGAGCTTTCACAGGTTGCGACTGGCCTTTATTTCCTCCTCATTAAGATGAACCAGGTCAATGTAGTGATCATCGTTCTCCCCAGTCAAGCTATCTGGGATGCCTGCAGTCTCCTTATCAGGAGATCTCCTTGCATTTGCATATGCATATTCATCACTACGTCTGCATCCTCCAAAGCATAGCATTTCCATCATCATGGAGCATTACGCCATAAATTCAAACATATGCATGCCAGCATGGGCCAGTTTTTAGGTATATTACGTACGACTTATAATATCTTTTCAACCTGAAGTACTTCGCACAGAGGTTACCATTATCATTTTTCAGACATCCTTGTCTTTTCAAGTCAATGTTCGTCGCTTATTCCGCGTCTTGTTTGGTACAACAGTCGCGTCGCAGGTTCCCGTTTTGTATAACGGTCCTGTTTGCTTGGGCTCTCGTTTATGTACAACGATCTCGTTCCATCTTGTCCTATTTTCTTTGTGTTTGGTTACCGCCTGCGGCCGATATACCTTTGCGTCTCCATTCGAGGATGGTTTCGTGTTAGATCTGAGGATCTTTTGGATTGTCATTCGAGGATAACATTTCTTTTCTTCAAGTCCTTCCGAGGTTGGTCTTGTTGTTTTGTGTGGCTATTATTAGAGGATAGTAGTTCACTTTTCGAGCTTATTGATCGAGGTCAGTTTGTCTCTTTTGCAAAGTCTGTCTGAGGTCAGCTTTGTGTGTGGTTATCAGTCGAGGCTGGTATACCTTTGCGTCTCCATTCGAGGATGGTTTCGCGTTAGATCCGAGGATCTTTTTGATTTGTCATTCGAGGATGGCATTTCTTTTCTTCAAGTCCTTCCGAGGTTGGTCTTGTTGTTTTGTGTGGCTATTATTCGAGGATAGTAGTTCACTTTTCGAGCTTATTGATCGAGGTCAGTTTGTCTCTTTTGCAAAGTCTGTCTGAGGTCAGCTTTGTGTTTGGTTATCAGTCGAGGCTGGTATACCTTTGCGTCTCCATTCGAGGATGGTTTCGTGTTAGATCCGAGGATCTTTTGGATTGTCATTCGAGGATGGCATTCTTTTCTTCAAGTCCTTCCGAGGTTGGTCTTGTTGTTTTGTGTGGCTATTATTAGAGGATAGTAGTTCACTTTTCGAGCTTATTGATCGAGGTCAGTTTGTCTCTTTTGCAAAGTCTGTCTGAGGTCAGCTTTGTGTGTGGTTATCAGTCGAGGTTGGTATACCTTTGCGTCTCCATTCGAGGATGGTTTCGCGTTAGATCCGAGGATCTTTTTGATTTGTCATTCGAGGATGGCATTTCTTTTCTTCAAGTCCTTCCGAGGTTGGTCTTGTTGTTTTGTGTGGCTATTATTCGAGGATAGTAGTTCACTTTTCGAGCTTATTGATCGAGGTCAGTTTGTCTCTTTTGCAAAGTCTGTCTGAGGTCAGCTTTGTGTTTGGTTATCAGTCGAGGCTGGTATACCTTTGCGTCTCCATTCGAGGATGGTTTCGTGTTAGATCCGAGGATCTTTTGGATTGTCATTCGAGGATGGCATTCTTCTCTTCAAGTCCTTTCGAGGTTGGTCTTGTTGTTTTGTGTGGCTATTATTCGAGGATAGTAGTTCACTTTTCGAGCTTATTGATCGAGGTCAGTTTGTCTCTTTTGCAAAGTCTGTCTGAGGTCAGCTTTGTGTTTGGTTATCAGTCGAGGCTGGTATACCTTTGTGTCTCCATTCGAGGATGGTTTCGTGTTAGATCCGAGGATCTTTTGGATTGTCATTCTAGGATGGCATTCTTTTCTTCAAGTCCTTCCGAGGTTGGTCTTGTTGTTTTATGTGGCTATTATTCGAGGATTGTAGTTCACTTTTCGAGCTTATTGATCGAGGTCAGTTTGTCTCTTTTGCAAAGTCTGTCTGAGGTCAGCTTTGTGTTTGGTTATCAGTCGAGGCTGGTATACCTTTGCGTCTCCATTCAAGGATGGTTTCGTGTTAGATCCGAGGATCTTTTGGATTGTCATTTGAGGATGGCATTCTTTTCTTCAAGTCCTTCTGCGGTTGGTCTTGTTTTTGTTTTGTGTGGCTATTATTCGAGGATAGTAGTTCACTTTTTGAGCTTATTGATCGAGGTCAGTTTGTCTCTTTTGCAAAGTCTGTCCGAGGTCAGTCTTTGTTGTTGATGGTTATCGCCTGCGGCCGGTATACCATTGTGTTTCTATTCGAGGAGGGTTTTAGTACTGGATCCGAGGATCCCGTGTGAGTGGTCATTCGAGGATGGCATTCATCCCAGCATATTTCCACCTGGTTCTATTTTCGCTACCTATTCAGAGGTCAAAAACAAAAAAGATATAAATAAATAAATGGGCAGATGGCATTTCCATTACCCTCAGTGTGCAAATTTTCAAGTTTTGTTCGAATATTCAATCACTCCACACCTTGAACGTCTAAAAGATGTTGCAATTATTCATTCAGGTCTGCAGATGATTGATTAGGGGCAGCTGTAATACCTCAAAATTTGCCCTCTCATTTTCATGCCATTTAGCATATCCTTTCATACATTGCATTGCATTTAGATCACAATTGCATTATAAACATACATGAACATACATCTCCATTTGAGCTTTCACAGGTTGCGACTGGCCTTTATTTCCTCCTCATTAAGATGAACCAGGTCAATGTAGTGATCATCGTTCTCCCCAGTCAAGCTATCTGGGATGCCTGCAGTCTCCTTATCAGGAGATCTCCTTGCATTTGCATATGCATATTCATCACTACGTCTGCATCCTCCAAAGCATAGCATTTCCATCATCATGGAGCATTACGCCATAAATTCAAACATATGCATGCCAGCATGGGCCAGTTTTTAGGTATATTACGTACGACTTATAATATCTTTTCAACCTGAAGTACTTCGCACAGAGGTTACCATTATCATTTTTCAGACATCCTTGTCTTTTCAAGTCAATGTTCGTCGCTTATTCCGCGTCTTGTTTGGTACAACAGTCGCGTCGCAGGTTCCCGTTCTGTATAACGGTCCTGTTTGCTTGGGCTCTCGTTTATGTACAACGATCTCGTTCCATCTTGTCCTATTTTCTTTGTGTTTGGTTACCGCCTGCGGCCGATATACCTTTGCGTCTCCATTCGAGGATGGTTTCGTGTTAGATCTGAGGATCTTTTGGATTGTCATTCGAGGATGACATTTCTTTTCTTCAAGTCCTTCCGAGGTTGGTCTTGTTGTTTTGTGTGGCTATTATTAGAGGATAGTAGTTCACTTTTCGAGCTTATTGATCGAGGTCAGTTTGTCTCTTTTGCAAAGTCTGTCTGAGGTCAGCTTTGTGTGTGGTTATCAGTCGAGGCTGGTATACCTTTGCGTCTCCATTCGAGGATGGTTTCGCGTTAGATCCGAGGATCTTTTTGATTTGTCATTCGAGGATGGCATTTCTTTTCTTCAAGTCCTTCCGAGGTTGGTCTTGTTGTTTTGTGTGGCTATTATTCGAGGATAGTAGTTCACTTTTCGAGCTTATTGATCGAGGTCAGTTTGTCTCTTTTGCAAAGTCTGTCTGAGGTCAGCTTTGTGTTTGGTTATCAGTCGAGGCTGGTATACCTTTGCGTCTCCATTCGAGGATGGTTTCGTGTTAGATCCGAGGATCTTTTGGATTGTCATTCGAGGATGGCATTCTTTTCTTCAAGTCCTTTCGAGGTTGGTCTTGTTGTTTTGTGTGGCTATTATTAGAGGATAGTAGTTCACTTTTCGAGCTTATTGATCGAGGTCAGTTTGTCTCTTTTGCAAAGTCTGTCTGAGGTCAGCTTTGTGTGTGGTTATCAGTCGAGGTTGGTATACCTTTGCGTCTCCATTCGAGGATGGTTTCGCGTTAGATCCGAGGATCTTTTTGATTTGTCATTCGAGGATGGCATTTCTTTTCTTCAAGTCCTTCCGAGGTTGGTCTTGTTGTTTTGTGTGGCTATTATTCGAGGATAGTAGTTCACTTTTCGAGCTTATTGATCGAGGTCAGTTTGTCTCTTTTGCAAAGTCTGTCTGAGGTCAGCTTTGTGTTTGGTTATCAGTCGAGGCTGGTATACCTTTGCGTCTCCATTCGAGGATGGTTTCGTGTTAGATCCGAGGATCTTTTGGATTGTCATTCGAGGATGGCATTCTTTTCTTCAAGTCCTTTCGAGGTTGGTCTTGTTGTTTTGTGTGGCTATTATTCGAGGATAGTAGTTCACTTTTCGAGCTTATTGATCGAGGTCAGTTTGTCTCTTTTGCAAAGTCTGTCTGAGGTCAGCTTTGTGTTTGGTTATCAGTCGAGGCTAGTATACCTTTGTGTCTCCATTCGAGGATGGTTTCGTGTTAGATCCGAGGATCTTTTGGATTGTCATTCGAGGATGGCATTCTTTTCTTCAAGTCCTTCCGAGGTTGGTCTTGTTGTTTTATGTGGCTATTATTCGAGGATTGTAGTTCACTTTTCGAGCTTATTGATCGAGGTCAGTTTGTCTCTTTTGCAAAGTCTGTCTGAGGTCAGCTTTGTGTTTGGTTATCAGTCGAGGCTGGTATACCTTTGCGTCTCCATTCAAGGATGGTTTCGTGTTAGATCCGAGGATCTTTTGGATTGTCATTTGAGGATGGCATTCTTTTCTTCAAGTCCTTCTGCGGTTGGTCTTGTTTTTGTTTTGTGTGGCTATTATTCGAGGATAGTAGTTCACTTTTTGAGCTTATTGATCGAGGTCAGTTTGTCTCTTTTGCAAAGTCTGTCCGAGGTCAGTCTTTGTTGTTGATGGTTATCGCCTGCGGCCGGTATACCATTGTGTTTCTATTCGAGGAGGGTTTTAGTACTGGATCCGAGGATCCCGTGTGAGTGGTCATTCGAGGATGGCATTCATCCCAGCATATTTCCACCTGGTTCTATTTTCGCTACCTATTCAGAGGTCAAAAACAAAAAAGATATAAATAAATAAATGGGCAGATGGCATTTCCATTACCCTCAGTGTGCAAATTTTCAAGTTTTGTTCGAATATTCAATCACTCCACACCTTGAACGTCTAAAATATGTTGCAATTATTCATTCAGGTCTGCAGATGATTGATTAGGGGCAGCTGTAATACCTCAAAATTTGCCCTCTCATTTTCATGCCATTTAGCATATCCTTTCATACATTGCATTGCATTTAGATCACAATTGCATTATAAACATACATGAACATACATCTCCATTTGAGCTTTCACAGGTTGCGACTGGCCTTTATTTCCTCCTCATTAAGATGAACCAGGTCAATGTAGTGATCATCGTTCTCCCCAGTCAAGCTATCTGGGATGCCTGCAGTCTCCTTATCAGGAGATCTCCTTGCATTTGCATATGCATATTCATCACTACGTCTGCATCCTCCAAAGCATAGCATTTCCATCATCATGGAGCATTACGCCATAAATTCAAACATATGCATGCCAGCATGGGCCAGTTTTTAGGTATATTACGTACGACTTATAATATCTTTTCAACCTGAAGTACTTCGCACAGAGGTTACCATTATCATTTTTCAGACATCCTTGTCTTTTCAAGTCAATGTTCGTCGCTTATTCCGCGTCTTGTTTGGTACAACAGTCGCGTCGCAGGTTCCCGTTTTGTATAACGGTCCTGTTTGCTTGGGCTCTCGTTTATGTACAACGATCTCGTTCCATCTTGTCCTATTTTCTTTGTGTTTGGTTACCGCCTGCGGCCGATATATCTTTGCGTCTCCATTCGAGGATGGTTTCGTGTTAGATCTGAGGATCTTTTGGATTGTCATTCGAGGATGACATTTCTTTTCTTCAAGTCCTTCCGAGGTTGGTCTTGTTGTTTTGTGTGGCTATTATTAGAGGATAGTAGTTCACTTTTCGAGCTTATTGATCGAGGTCAGTTTGTCTCTTTTGCAAAGTCTGTCTGAGGTCAGCTTTGTGTGTGGTTATCAGTCGAGGCTGGTATACCTTTGCGTCTCCATTCGAGGATGGTTTCGCGTTAGATCCGAGGATCTTTTTGATTTGTCATTCGAGGATGGCATTTCTTTTCTTCAAGTCCTTCCGAGGTTGGTCTTGTTGTTTTGTGTGGCTATTATTCGAGGATAGTAGTTCACTTTTCGAGCTTATTGATCGAGGTCAGTTTGTCTCTTTTGCAAAGTCTGTCTGAGGTCAGCTTTGTGTTTGGTTATCAGTCGAGGCTGGTATACCTTTGCGTCTCCATTCGAGGATGGTTTCGTGTTAGATCCGAGGATCTTTTGGATTGTCATTCGAGGATGGCATTCTTTTCTTCAAGTCCTTTCGAGGTTGGTCTTGTTGTTTTGTGTGGCTATTATTCGAGGATAGTAGTTCACTTTTCGAGCTTATTGATCGAGGTCAGTTTGTCTCTTTTGCAAAGTCTGCCTGAGGTCAGCTTTGTGTTTGGTTATCAGTCGAGGCTGGTATACCTTTGCGTCTCCATTCGAGGATGGTTTCGTGTTAGATCCGAGGATCTTTTGGATTGTCATTCGAGGATGGCATTCTTTTCTTCAAGTCCTTCCGAGGTTGGTCTTGTTGTTTTGTGTGGCTATTATTCGAGGATTGTAGTTCACTTTTCGAGCTTATTGATCGAGGTCAGTTTGTCTCTTTTGCAAAGTCTGTCTGAGGTCAGCTTTGTGTTTGGTTATCAGTCGAGGCTGGTATACCTTTGCGTCTCCATTCGAGGATGGTTTCATGTTAGATCCGAGGATCTTTTGGATTGTCATTTGAGGATGGCATTCTTTTCTTCAAGTCCTTCTGCGGTTGGTCTTGTTTTTGTTTTGTGTGGCTATTATTCGAGGATAGTAGTTCACTTTTTGAGCTTATTGATCGAGGTCAGTTTGTCTCTTTTGCAAAGTCTGTCCGAGGTCAGTCTTTGTTGTTGATGGTTATCGCCTGCGGCCGGTATACCATTGTGTTTCTATTCGAGGAGGGTTTTAGTACTGGATCCGAGGATCCCGTGTGAGTGGTCATTCGAGGATGGCATTCATCCCAGCATATTTCCACCTGGTTCTATTTTCGCTACCTATTCAGAGGTCAAAAACAAAAAAGATATAAATAAATAAATGGGCAGATGGCATTTCCATTACCCTCAGTGTGCAAATTTTCAGGTTTTGTTCGAATATTCAATCACTCCATACCTTGAACGTCTAAAAGCTGTTGCAATTATTCATTCAGGTCTGCAGATGATTGATTAGGGGCAGCTGTAATACCTCAAAATTTGCCCTCTCATTTTCATGCCATTTAGCATATCCTTTCATACATTGCATTGCATTTAGATCACAATTGCATCATAAACATACATGAACATACATCTCCATTTGAGCTTTCACAGGTTGCGACTGGCCTTTATTTCTTCATGCGGCACGTGCACAATAATCTCAGAAGAAGCCAAAAGTTCTCGGTTGATTCAGAGGAGTTTAAGCTGAATATCAGTTTTATGGTGCAGTTTGCAAAAGTTGTAACTTATGCTCGGAAACTCATTTTGGCTTGAAACTCAATAGTTTAGACCGTTTCATTATTCTCTACAACTTTTGTGTTCGGCTCGGAGGCCAATTCATCAAGGAAAATTGCGGGATTTATTTGTTTCTGAAATTTCGGTTTCGCCGATTAACTGTGCTAGCGGTATTCAAGAGTTTGTAACTTCTTATTGGGTCAACATGTCTGAGAGATTCATATGCCAAAAGTTCCGTCTTGATATCCTTTCCAACTTTTGAGTTTTGGCCGAGAACTAATTCTTTGAAGAAGATCTCAGAATGTGCGAGTCTTTAGAGTCGACATAGTGAAAAACAGTGCTGAACCGGTGAGTTTTGAACACTAAAAAATTCATAACTCTTGGATCGTTTATCAAATTGATGTCGTTTCGGTGCCTAAAATTCCGTTTAGATGTTATCTTCATTATGTGAATTCAGTTTTGGTTCGGTCCAAGCGGAAGGATCTCGAAAATGCGAATTACCAATAAGGTTCTTTGATGCACTGCATTGTCTGTCAGATTTTGTAAAATTCATAACTTGGTCAATTTTCATCGGATTGCACCCGTTCTTGAAGCGTTGGTTCAAAAATTTTATCCTCTTCAAGTTCAAAGACAAATGCGAGTTTGAACGGTGCTCCAAAGATTATCGTTTTGGTTTATTTCACAAAACTGAAGTGCTGAACCGAAGAAAAAGGCTGAAAGTGGTTTCACGAGAAAATTCATATCTCCCTCATCATTTGTCCGTTGAGCTTAGATTTTAACACCAGGTCACTGACTCATAGATCTACAACTTTGCTGACAAAGTCGAGTCGAGATTATGCTCCGAAGAGGTTGACCTCGTCACATTTTCGAGTAGCGGACACCAAATAAGCCGAAAAAACAACTTATTCAGTGACGTCTTGCAGCTTAAACGTATCGATCGCACTCGATTTTGATCGTATGACGTTCGTTATTTTTGCATTACAACCGTGATTCAGAGGCGGACGATGTTGTGGAAGGTTCAGAGTCGAAATTTCTTGCCGAAGATATTGTTATTTTCACTTAAGCCGAAATTCTACCTTTTGCCTTTCATTTTACACTCCACTATATATTCTTTTGACCCACAATTTGTCTCATAACTTCAATCATAATTTACAAACACCAAAAAACTCTCACAAACTCTCTCTAAAGGATCAAAGTTCATTCTCTCAACTCTTTCTCAAGAACACAACAACAACTTCATCAAGAACTCAAGAACACAACAATTCCGATCAAGCTTCTGATTGCCGAGCCGCCACGAACCACCACCTCCGGTCAACTTCACCACCGTGCAACCACCATCTTCCGCCGCCGGCAGCCACATGGCCTCTCCTCCTCTCCTCCGTTCATGATCGCGTCTCACTTCCTCCGGATTCACAATTTCTTCGTCGATTCTTCATTCGGTAAGCTTCTTAAACTTTAATTCATGAATAATTGTTGCATTGTTTCTTGAATTGAATTTTGAAGTTGAATTCATATTATGGAGATTATGTGCATTGATTCCTTATGTGGTTGTTGATTGATGTTTGATTAATTGATCCTAATAATTGTTGTTGTGCATAATTGGAAATGATTGTTAAAATTGACATAGACTAATCGATGCATGTTAGATGTTTGATAAAATTCTTAAGAGAGTTAATTATTGTGACTTGATATTGATTGAAGTGCTTGACTTTTAAATTCTTGCTTGTTTCAATGTGCAAATTTGAAATAGGTTAGGTTGAGGCTTAATTGTTGATGTTGTTAATGTATCGCGTGTCGAGAATATGTTTTGGTCGTAACTTCCTAACCGTAGCGCGTTTTCGCGAATGTGAATAGTGTAAATTGACTTTGTTGATTATTTCGGAGCCATTGGTGAACTTTTTAGTCAATTTCGGACAATTTTTTCCGGCTATTTTGCTACTGCCAGCCGATGAAATTGGCCAAAAAGTATCACTTCCGAGTGGAATTTTCAAAAACCGATTGCATATTTGAATCCGTTGGAACGTTTGCAAGTTACCATGCGATTTTCGTTCAATTCCGAGTCGGTGATTTTTGACGCGTTTTTTCGTTTTAAAGCTTTTTAAGTTCGGTTTGGTGCGATTTTGATGCATTGATCTTGTTTTGACTTGTACTTATGTTTGTTGATCATTTTCCATTCATTGCATGTAAATTTGTTCGATTCCGGTTTGAGTTTGCATGTTGTATATGTTAGAGCATAAGTGCTGCCCCGTTTTGAAACGTAAATTTCAATGCATGTCCATGACTCATATATTCATATTTCTACTTGATTTGGAGTTGTGAGGCATAGGTGCAACTTCCGGTTGCACCTCTTTTTGGTTTCTAATGCGTTTGTTGAGTTCATGCAAAGTTCTCGCAAAGATCTTAACGACGGTCGTTTGGTTGGTATTCCACTTTATTTGTGGGATACCTTTGGATTCAAATGATATTTTGTATCGTTGTTTTTGTTTCGATTATGGGGAATCTTCACAAAGAAATTATGGAAGATGAGCATTTATTTTGCTCATGGGAGATTACAATGCTTCGCTTGAAGTTTTTTTGGATTTCTTTTATGTGAAAGAATCGGCACTTCGACCAAGTAAGTAATCTCGATTATCTACTTTAATGAATCATTCTAGTTGTATGCGACTTAGGATCATATAACTTAAGGTGTATATTGAGCCCTCCCACCTGATGCATTAGATATATTTGTGATCTTTATTGATTTGTGTCGATTTCAGAGCTTAGGGATTAGGTTAAGAACCATTAGGATCGCTTCCTTTCACTTCCCCTTAAAATCCACTTTTTTGCCCATTTCGTCGCAATTATTAAAAATAGTTTTATGTGTGATAAAATTCTGGAAAAATTCATGAGTGATCCTCATCCTCCTAATTAATTTTTCATATTTTTTGTTTCCAGATTTGGGTGGTTTTAATAATTAATTTGGATTTTAGATCATAAGCTGTCCCAAAAAGGAATGTTTTGGCATAAGGGACCAAAAACAATTTTTCCCCATAGGTGTGAGACCTATTTTTTGTGTATGATTAATCACTGTAATTTGTGACATTTTTATGCTCTTTAGGCTTTTGTTTCATAATTTTTAGTGCCCTTTTTGATCCACTTTGTGGAGTTGTTTTTGGTGATCATGCTTTGTTACCTTGCAAATCAAGGAATTGTTTTGGCACTTTGGTGCATAATTTTGTAGAATCTTTTTGGACCATGTAATATAATCACTATATCATTCCAGGGATTTAAATTCATAATTTTTAAAGGCTTTTTTCTATTTTTCCATGTCACCTAGATCCTAGGTTGATTCATGTGTTTATGTGTCGCATAACCTAAATGTTAAGAATGCATTCATGCCATTTTTTTGAGGGGATTTTTGGTAGATTTTAGGGGTTGATTATAGGTCATTTATATGTCTTTAATTCCAGTCATAGGTCATTTTTTGAACCATACTCATTTGGTTTGTTTTGGTGCTTTAAAGTGCATACTTATGTGAATTAACCTTAACCTAAACTCATTTCTCTTCTCCTCTAAATAATAACTTCAATTATGTGGAAATCATTAAGGCCTATTCATGCATTCTAATTTCATCTCATACCTTGTATTCTACTGACCCATAATCATTTCATTCATATTCACATGCCATTCTTCCTTAACTTTCATCATGTGCGATCTTATGCGATTTTTGTTCGTTTCTTCTCATATCTTCTTCTCATTGCTCCATATGCCTAAACCATTGCATCCATGATTGTATATTCATTCACACATATTCATGAGCATTCACTATTGACTTTGATGTTCATTTCATGTACTAATTCATGCTTGTAAGCCATACGCATTCATACTTCATCCATAAACCCTAATTTGCATTTATGTGAACTTAGGTGAACTTTTTGTACATAGTTTGACATATTTTGATCTTGTGCGGTATCCTAGCATCCTTAGGGACCTATAGAATGTAGCTACTGACTTTAAAAGTCATGTAACCTTTAGGTACCTTCACCTTTCGACTTAGGTCTTATTTTGAACCCTAGTTCCATTCTAGGACGTTTATGGTACTTAATCGCTTTCATGCTTTGATTTTATTTTCAATATGCATTGTCATGCTAACTTTTGTTTTGTAGGGGGGAAGATTGAGGTATGTCTCACTTCATTCCTATCTCTTATGCATTTTAATTGTGTTTGCCTTAGCACCTTGTGCTTTGCTTTTAGGTTTTCCCTTTCTTTAGAGACAATTTAACTTCCTTAGGAAGTAAGTTAGTTTCTAGTTCTCTTTTCTTCTTTTCTTTTTTCTCATTAGGATTAGAAAACCTCACTAACCATAGGGCCTCTCTTGTAAATAAACAAATGAAATTAGGGTTGTGTCTTAGTCCCCTTAGTTTTTCCCTTTTTGCAACTTGAGTCATTCTTTCTCATCTTCAAACAAAATTCAAAAAAAACAATTAACAAATAAATGAAAGGATCCTTTGAGTATAGCCTTATTCCATGAAACACTTGCACTCATTCCATCTTGGAGTGGTGTAAGCTTGTCTAGCATGATGTACAAGTCTCATCAAGGGGTTGTTTCACAAAGAAAAACTTAAAAGATACTTCTTCACAAAAGCAACAAAAACACTTAATAAAGTTCAACAAGCTAGTGAACTTGAGCCCTAACCCTAGGAAACCAGTCTTGGATAAATTCTCCTTGTTGGGTGTGCTTGTTCTATTATTCCATCTTGGAATGTAGTAGCAAGTAAACATTCCATGGAAAGAGTTTGAATTCACTTCCTTGTGCCAAATTCATACAAAACTCATAAAAGACAAAAAAACAAACAATAAGCGACTATCCTGCGGGAACTTCTCTTCTCATCTCATTCACTCACAACGCGAACTCGCGAAGACTTGTCTCGCATGCAAGATAGTAAACGCACTCGTACCAGAATAGCCTACAACACCTAAGCATAGACATACGCAGTTCTAGCTGTAAAAAACACAAACAAATAGTTCTCGCCTTAGTTAGGCGAACTACGTCGACTTTGATCCTCATTATCCCGATGAGGTACGTAGGCAGCGGGGTAGGGCCCATTTGAGCACATTCTTTATTTTCCCTACATTTCCCCCTTTTCTTTCCATTTTCTTATTTCGATTCCAATTTCATTCCTCATTTCCATTCAAGTTAGCGGTTTTATTCAGCAGCAATTATATTTTCCTCACCCTTTGAAACAAACAAGCAAGCGTGGATCCCGTCGGGTACGGCGGACGATCTGGGGTGCTAATACCTTCCCAGGTCGTAACCGACTCCCGAACTCAGATCTTTGGTTCGCAGGACCTTGTCCTTTCCTTCTTCCTCAGGTTTGTGCAACATTACCTTTCCCATTCATTCGGGATAAAAATGTCTGGCTGGCGACTCTAACCTTTCCGCGCCACTTTCGCGTTTGTACTAGGATGAAAATCCCGGGAGCGACAGAAGGGTTTGGACAAGACGATTGCGAACCAAAGAAACTGAGAAAGGGGGTTGGTTACGACCTGGGAAGGTATTAGCACCCAGATCGTCCGTCGTACTCGACGGGATCCACGCTTACTTGATTATGTTTAAAGGGGGGAAAGTGTATGTGATAAATTGTGTATGAAAAGCTAGGGAGGAAAGGATGTACATAGTGTCAGTGCAAGGAGAAAGGGAGTGCTCAAAACTGAGGCTAAGGAAAGAGAACTGGGAAGAGGAGAGGGGGGAAGACAAAGAGACTTTTGTTCGATAACTGTTAAGTTATGACTATGTATCCTCTCGTGAAATGAGGAAGTTAGAACACCGTAGTTCGACTCAAAGAGACTTAGTGTTTTTGGGTGAACTTCTTGCTTGTCTATGCTCAAGTGTGTGACTTGTCTAGCTCGAGTGCTAATTGTCTTGCATTAGACGGGAGAAGCGAGTTCTCGTTTTCAGAGTGAATGTGATGAGAAAAGAATCCCGGAGGAGACGATTAATGTTTGTTTTTGTGCTTTCAGTTTTTTATTGCTTTTGGTGTTTTGCATAGGGAAATGAGCTTAAGCCTAAATCAAAGGTTAGTAAACTCATTATATCCTCCCTGATTAGGGATAATGAGCCTACTTAAGCATGAGATGAAGATCCCAACTTAATTACCATGATGATATAAGATTAAGATCATTAACCTACTTTGGTAATTATTAAGTGTTTTTGGGTTTTTTTGTTTAGTGTTAAGTAATGAGTTTAATCTCCAATCAAAGATTAGTGAACTCATTACACCATCCTAAGAGAAGGATGATAGATGAGAACACTTAAGCTGAGGAAGATACCTCAACTTAATCCATGGTTAGGGATTAAATTCATTACTTAACAAGCCTTTATTAAGTGGATTTTAATTAAAGGTGAGATGAAGAAGTGTTTTTTATGTTTGCAAGACTTTAGCATGAGGGGGACTTGTCCATTGAACACTAGGATTAGTCCCTCTGAAGCACCAGGCAGAAATGTAACCCTAATATAAGGCCCAAGTTACAAGCTTAAGTCTTTAATGATTATTAGGTGTTTTTGATTGAAGGTGAAAACAATTTAAAGGTTTAACACTAAGTATCAAAGTTATACACTCCATCCTAAGATAATTATACATGCATAACCCTAATTCAGAGTCCCAAAACTTTAATTGCTTAGCCTTGATTATGAGATGAGAGAGAGAGAGACTCAAGGAGACTCAAAAGGTAAAAACTAGGGGGGAATATTTACAACCCTAAAGTTATCATGCTTGGATATTCCTAAGGTTTGTGAGGCATCAAGAGAAATCTTCAGATGGCCACCAATGAAGAGAAGCAGATGAAAAGAGAGAGAGAGAGAGAGAGAGAGAGAGAGAGAGAGAGAGAGAAGGATTAGGTTACTTACTTCATGAAGAAGTTAAGTAACCTAAGAATAAGACAAAACATAAGTGAATGAGATTCACTTCAAACACAAACAAAGTGCATAAAAATAAAGAGATAAAGAGAGGTTGGATGTGGATGCACACGCACATCCTAATTAACTTACCAAATGCACCTGAAATGGTTAGTTTGAAAACAAGATATGTACAAATTCAAAAGCATAAGCAAATCAAGTGATAAAAAATTGAAATTGCATCCAAAGGAACCCTAAGCACTCATGAAATCACCATCCAAAGGGAGAGGTCTAAAGGTTTACCAAGTCTAAGTTGTGGTCATCCTAAAATTGGCTAGGGTTTTGGATACTTCTTAAAGGGAAAATGCACATTAATTTGAAAATTCAAGATAAAAATATGACAAAGATATGTTTAGAAACTAGAGGTCACGTGTGAAAGATTGCCAAAAGAATCAATGCAAACTCATCTTAGTTTGAGAGTAATGAATTTTTGAAGTTAGGATTGAAAAATATGAAATTTAGAAACCCTAATTCATAGAAAATTGGCAAAGTTTGATCAAAACCAAAAAGAAATTTGTGAGATGAGTTTGTAAATGTTTCTAAATGTTTAAGAAACCTCTCTGATTTTTTTTTGTGATTTTTATATACTTTAAAGTATTTTTAATTAATTAAATGGACTTAATTAATTAAAATATAAAATTAAATTATTTAAAAATGCATTTTTTAGTGGAAAAATAAAAATAAAAATGTTTTAGGTTTCTGAAAATTAATTAAAGTGATGATAAAAAATTTCAGAATTTTTAAATGATTTTTGGTATTTTTAATAAATAAAACAAAAGAAATGAAATAAAAATGAATTAAAATGCAAAGTAATTAAAAGGGGTGGTTCAGATTGCGTGGAGGATGGATAAAGGGACAGGATTGAAAGTCACAGTGACCAAGGGTATGAAAATCTGAGGGCCTAGGTTTGAACTTGCTTTTCGCACGTGATCCAATAGCTCTCATTTAAACTGACTAATTAATTATAATTAATTTAATTAATCAAAAATTAATATTAAGTGAATTATCTGAGCCGTCGGTATACTAATTTGAACATGATCCAAGGGCGGAGATTCAATATGGGCAGCTAAACCCTAATTAAGCCCTAATCACTTTCAGGTTACCGGAGACAAGCTCCGATCGTCTTCTCCGGCCAGCAAAATTCCCAGAATCCACTACAAGCTTTTAAACGCTAATTTTCTTGCCCAGAAACACTCTCCTAACATCATACAACTCTAATCAACAAGCAAAAATCATTTATCATGCATATTCAGGCTGAATCGAATCAAACAAGTTCTAGGTCAAAAATTTCAGAACATCATGAAATTCTCATTTCTAATCTATTTTCAATTCTAATCATATCAGGGTGATAAGGGAAACATGTAGATTCATTCTAGAACTTAAAATCATGCTTCTGGAAAAAAGTTCATGAAGGTTGCCTGAGATGGAGTTCTTTGAAATGGAGCTTTCTGGGCTTCCCTTTTGTGCAATCCAACCCCTTTTAATCTCCTGAGCTCAATGGAATGCTTGAATGAAGCTTAGAGTGGCTGGTTTATGAGTTTCAGTTCTGACAAAGAAAAAATCGTGTTTGTGTTTGGGCTTGTTTCAGGCTATGGTCATGGGGGAAATGATCCTTAGGCTATGAAGAGTTGAATGGTGAAGGAAATTTTGGTTTTTGTTGGCTGGATTATGAAATTCGATAGCATGAAGGTTTTGAGGAATTATTTTTATTATGAACTTGTGTGTTCTTTCAGGCCATGAAGCTTGCATATTTATAGCCTTGAGGGTGTGTATGAGCCATACTATTGGTCAGGAGAGTGGGTGTGGCAATATGTGATTGGTAGAGAAAATGCAAAAAAGTCAAGAATTGTGTACCATAGGTATGGGCCATGGCAGAGCTGGTTTCTGTGGCTAGATTGCTTCAGCATGGTTCATGGAGAGTCTTTGGATCAATGGAAATGAACCGCAATGCTTAGATGAAGAGATTGACATGTTTATGCAACTTGGTTATTTTGAGAAATCTTGGAAATTAAGCCATGAAATGCTTCAATCCTTGGGCCAATTCTGATCTTGGCAAGTTTCATTAACATGTTGTGACATAATTGAGTGGATTAGAGGTCACTTAGCAGCTTGAAATGCCAATATGCAAAAATCCCTCTTTGACATGAACATGAAATTTACAAGATTTTTGCCAACTTTGCAAGGCCATAACTTGAGTTCTAGGATGAATTAGAATGAGTTCTTGTACTTTTTGAAAATGGGAGAATCCAATCTACAACTTTCATGTTTGAAGAAATTTCATTTGAAACCTTTTTGATCAAGAAAGAGGAGGTTGAAAATCTTTCCCAAAATAGAAAGTTTACATTACAAGTCATTTCCATTTTTGGCAAGTTTGACTTTGTTCATTTTCTTCAATTTTGTGAACTTCCAAGTATTCCAATGATCAAATAAAGACCATATGACTTCAAATTGATGATGATAACCCATTGGTACCCTTTATAGGGGCCTCAGATGCCCATATTCTGACTTTTCTTGCTCAGGAAGTTACCACTTGATCAGATGACTTCCACATTGAATTTTGCTATGAAATTTGATACACATGCTCCTTATAACATATATGGACCAATAGCAACAATAATGACCAAATATTTTGGGTGTAAGGCCTTCAAAACCAAAACCATAATTTTAGGTCATCTGTGTAGGAGCCTCAGCTTAGCTTCCATACCTCTGCAGTGTTTGGACATTTCTTGACTTCAATGGACCCATGGGGGCATAAGATGATCATAGAACACTCATGGACCTTCTTGGAATGCTTCATGGCCTCTGAGATAGCTCACACCACTTCTAGGATTCATCTGATCACCAACCTTAGATGCAGCTATGCAGATGAAATGTTTAAAGGGTGATATGCATTGTGGAATGTGTTGATAGGCTATGCAATGATGGTAATCATAAGTCAAGATTATAAAAGAGAGAGGGAAAATTTGGGGTGTTTACAACTATATCAATACTTATGCTAGGGGATGCAATCTCAAGCTGAGGAACAAGAAATCCATTGAGGATTCCCTACATTACTTCTCAAGTTAAAGATAATCTGTTGAGGAAGAGATTAAAACTCAGTTGGAGGATACTTGTGCAACAAGAGTATCACTCTCAACAACTCTTATGGGGAAGAAAAATTGGAACTCAAAGTGGGAAAAATCATACAGTAACTAATTCCCACTCCTTCTTGTCGTTGGAGAGTAAACCATCATTAATATCAAAATACCATTATTATTCAGGAATTCTGTATGGAAACAACTGGATCAAACCCTGCTCTGGGAGAGGCAAGTTACACACATCAAGACTTTACCATCCCTGGAATTACTATTGATATTCTTTCCTTATTCATATATCAAAAGGAAAATGTTTTTATAATCTTCAAACATTCAATTTATTAAATTTGTTTCAAAAATGCTCATAAAAAATAAATGTAATTTTGTAAACAGAAACAATATAAAGAATTTAAAACAATTGGATAAAAGCTCAAATTCATTAATAGAATGGTAGTCAGGAAATGGCATGACTCCATGGATCATTACAAATTTTGAAAAATGGTAAATACATGGAAAAGGGCTACATTGAAATACAATAATCACTATTCTCCCTATCAACTTTAAACTCCACTGTGTCCGAAACTTCTGTCAAGGATGAGTGAATAAGAATCTTTCATATGTAATTCTGCTGAGGAATAGAATCTGAAATCCTCGTTTGTTTCAAGTGATCCAATCTATCGATGCAGTTACTTGCTATGATCCCTAACTTTTGCCTAGATTTCCCTTTCGGGTTTTCAATCTACTGGGATAATTTTTTCTGTTTATGTCTCTAATTTTTGCCTGGACCGCCCTTTCGGATTTTCAATCCACCGAGACGCTCTTTTTTGCCTAAGCCACCCTTTCGGGTTTTCAACCTAGTGAGTCATTCTTTTATTTTTTAGGCGAAGTATTTCTTGATTGCATACGCATTCATAGGACGAGTGATCTCCTCACCATCCATAGTTGTAAATTCAATGAACCTCCAGAGAAGGCTTTCTTATCAACATATGGGCCATCATAGTTCGGAGTCCACTTACCCCGAGAATCTGTAATGAAAGACTGAATCTTTTTGAGAACGAGTTCTCCTTCTCTGAATACACGAGGTTTGACCTTCTTGTCAAAAGCTTTCTTCATTATTTGTTGGAACAACTAACAATGACACAAAGTTGTTATTCTCTTTTCCTCAATCAAATTCAACTGATCAAATCTACTCTGACGCCATTCACCCTCAGTCAACTTGGCTTCCATCAGAACTCTCATTGATGGGATCTCAACCTCGACAGGGAGCACTGCTTCTGTACCATAAACAAGTGAGAAAAGGGTTGCCCCTATTAAAGTGAGGACAATTGTACAATACCCATGCAAAGAAAAAGGGAACATCTCATGCCAGTCCTTATATGTCACAACCATCTTCTGAATGATCTTCTTAATGTTCTTATTTGTAGCTTCAACAACCCCATTCATCTTCGGTCTATAAGGAGAAGAATTATGGTGTTGAATCTTGAATTCTTCACAAAGCTCTTTCATCATCTTATTATTCAAGTTCGAACCATTATCAGTGATGATTCTATTCGGAACACCGTATCTGCAGATAATGTTATTCTTGATAAACCGAACCACAACTTGCTTGGTCACATTATAATACGATGTCGCTTCCACCCACTTGGTGAAGTAGTCAATAGCCATAAGAATAAAACGATTTCCATTCGAAGCCTTGGGTTCAATCATACCAATCATATCAATTCACCATATAGAGAAAGGCCATGGGGCTGAAATAACATTGAGATGAGTTGGTGGCACATGAATCTTATCAGCATACACTTGGCACTTATGGTACTTTTTCACATACTTGCAACAGTCAGATTCCATTGTCAGCCAATAGTAACCTGCTCTCAACATCTTTTTATCCATTGCATGCCCATTGGCATGAGTACCAAAAGATCCTTCATGAATTTATTTCATTAACATGTCTGCTTCGTGTCTATCCATGCATCTGAGCAAGACCATGTTAAAATTCCTCATATAAAGCACATTTCTATACAGGAAGAAATTACCTGCCAATCTCCTCAAAGTCCTCTTATCTTTTTCGGATGCTCCAAGTGGGTATTCCTGACTCTAAAGAAAACATTTAATATTATGATACCAAGGCTTGTCATCATGGACCTCTTCAACCGCAAGCACATGAGTTGGTCTTTCAAGCTGCATCACACTAATCATGGGAGTATCATTCCATTGGTGCACCTTTATCATAGAAGCTATAGTTGCCAAAGCATATGCCATCTAATTTTCATCGCGAGGCACATAATGAAACTTAACTTTACTGAAAAAAGTTGATATCCTCTTGGCATAATCTCTATATGGAATTAAAGGAGTTTGATGAGTTACCCACTTACCCTAGATATGATTTATTTCTAAGGCATAATCTCCGTACACATCAAGATGCTTAATTCTCAAATCAACAACTTCCTCAAGACCCATAATGCAGGCTTCGTACTCAGCTTCATTATTAGTACAAGGGAAAGTCAACCTTGCAGCAAAAGGAATATGTGAACCATGAGGAGTAATGATAATTTCCCTGATTCCTTTTCCCCGTGCATTCACAGCACCATCAAAAACTAAACCCCCATCAAGATCCAGGCTCAGGCACTTCCTTAATCAAAGGTTCATCATAATCTTTCATTTGCATCACATCCTCATATGGGAAATCAAACTTGATAGATTCGTAATCGTCAATCGGATGTTGTGCCAAATGGTCATCCAAAATACTACCTTTTATAGCTTTTTGAGCTCGATACTCGATATCATATTCTGACAACAACATTTGCCAACGATCAATCCTCCCAGTCAATCAGGCTTTTCAAAGTTATACTTGATCGAATCCATTTTGGATATCAACCAAGTTGTATGATTCAACATATACTGGCAAAGACGCTTTGCAGCCCAAGCTAAGGCACAATAATTTTTTTCAAGCATGGAGTACCGAGACTCACAATCAGTGAACTTCTTACTCAAGTAGTAGATCGCATATTCTTTTCTTCCGGATTCATCTTTCTGACCAAGCACACAACCCATGGAATCTTCTAACATAGTCAAGTACATAATCAACAGTCTACCTTCCACCGGAGGAGACAAGATAAGAGGTTCAAGCAAATACTCTTTGATACTTTCAAAATCTTTCTGAAAATCATCTGTCTAGACATAACCTTGGTCTTTCTTAAGCAATTTGAAGATCGGAGCACACGTGGCAGTCATGTGAGAGATAAACCTAGAAATATAATTCAAACGGCCCAAGAATCCTCTTACTTGTTTTTGGCTCTTGGAGCAGGCACTTCTCGAATAGCTTTCACTTTATCAGGATCAACTTCAATGTCTCTTTGGCTGACAATGAAACCTAACAGCTTTCCAGAATGTACACCAAACGTGCACTTGTTCGGATTCAAACAAAGCTTAAACTTCCTTAACCTATGAAACAATTTTAAAAAATGCTCAACATGATCTTCTTCAGTTCTCGACTTAGCAATCATATCATCAAAATATACCTCAATTTCTTTATGCATCATATCATGGAAAAGAGTAGTCATAGCTCTTATGTATGTAGGACCAGCATGCTTCAATCCAAAGGGCCTCACTCTGTAACAGAATGTTTGCCATGGTGTAATAAATGTGGTCTTTTCCATGTCCTCGGGTGCCATCTTTATTTGATTATAACTGGAAAATTCGTCCATAAAGGAGAAAACGTCAAACTTAGTCGTATTATCTACCAACACATCAATTTGTTGTAATGGGAAATCATCTTTTGGACTGTCTTTATTAAAATATTTGTAATTAACACACATTCGTAATTTTCCGTCTTTCTTTAGAACATGCACAATATTAGCCACCCATTGAGGATAATTAGATGTCACAAGAAAACTTGCATTAATCTGCTTTTGAACCTCCTCTTTGATCTTTACTGCCATACCAGGATAAGTTCTTCTCAACTTTTGCTTCACAGGTGGACATTCAGGATTCAGCGGCAATCTATGCTCAACAATATCAGTATCAAGACTTGGCATGTCTTGATAAGACCAAGAAAACACATCAACATACTCTTTAAGAAGCTCTACCATCCTCTTCTTAAAATCAGGACCAAGCAATGCTCCAATATTGACTTCTTTCATATCATCTTCAGAACCCAAGTTGACCATCTCTAATAACTCCTCATGAGGCTGAATAACTTTCTTCTCGTGCTCAAGCAACCAGGAAATCTCATCAGGAATCTCTTCAACATCCTCTTCCTCAACTTCTACACATGGAATTCAAAGTTGGGAGTGGGCGTAGGATCATTGTTTTCAATGGGTTTATCAATCAATCTGCACAATGATTTTATTTTTATTTTAGAGTATGAACAAAAATACAAACATTATGTAGATAAACAGTGATTAATTTTTTTTACGGTTTTTATGTTACTATTTTTAGAATAAAGCAAAAAGGAAAAACACATGGAAATAACAAAATAACATTTTATTGATGATGATAAAATTTGAAACAAAACCCGATAAACATTGTTTTCACATTGGGCAGAGTAACCAAGGTACTTAGTACCAAAAATGGAAAAGGCAACCAATTCTGCTTAGTATCTTAAACTAAAGTGATTAATCAAGGCGATTATATCCAAATTCAATGAAGTTTGAAATAATATTAGGAGACCAAGAGAAACTACGCATCAAACTTCATAAGTGTTGGATCTTAATGCAAAAAGATCAATCACTTTGGGATTACGCGACCAACACGAGGTCCGGTCCACGAAAGGGCAAGTATCCAATTGGATTTTTATTCCGAATTCGGGACACATTTAGGTCTATGTTAAGCAATCGTCGAGTAATTTACGAAGTAATTACCATACAAATAAGGTCGGCCAACACCAATTAAGGTGAACGATATTTATATTAATGCATGTGAGATAAATGATATGTAAATCGCCATCCGAAAGAAATACAACACGAAACTAAAGATGTAATGCAAAGTACCTAAAGTGATTTGCATAATTCAGTTAAAGGTAGATTTGAACTAATGAATATCAACCACTTTAATCTACACCCAAAGTCCATTAAAATTAAAGAGAAATCAATCCCAAAAATGTCTCCCAAGGTAAAAATAAGAAGGAGGAAGAAGAAGAAGCAAGAGGAACCAAGATCAAGTAAAAAAAAAAGCCAAAAATAGCTTCTTGAGCGATGTTAATCGGTTAACCAAATGGTTAATCGGTTAACACAACTTAATTTTAAATTCAGCACAATTGCCAACATTCAGCATGATCCTATTTCAAAAACACTTCCAAAATTGCCAACATGATCATGAACTGAATTGGCACTGATTTTAAAATCAAAAACCAGTGAAATCCCTACAATAAAACAATAATTTATGATCCATAGGATCAACAACAAAAGTAACCAAAGATCTACATCTTGAATGTTGATAATGAAGGTAGAACCATGGAAGAAGATGAATTACCAAAAGCACTCTTCAAATTTATCCAATATCAAGTTTGATCTACTGAAATTGATGAATAAAATAGAAAAGAATGAAGGTTTAGCTCAAAGTTGATCAAGAATTCAAGGTGAATTCTTGATAACTTTCAAAAAGAGGGAAAAATTGGGCTTTGCCGATTTTGGGGTTTCGAAGGATATTTTGCAAGATATTTGTTGGCTATCAAAAGATTGAGAATTCAATGAGAAAATGACTTTATTTAAAGAGTTTAGGTATGGGAATTTGGTGGAATGGAGCTTGCTTTGGAAATTCAAAATTAGCTTTGGAAATTCAAATTTGGTGGGAAATGGAAAATAATGTTGATTAGTGAGGGTTTATGGTGGGAAATGATCAAATTGATGTAGAGAATAAAGAGAGAAATGGATCTAGAATATTCCAACGAGATCAATGGCTAAGATGTGCTGAAATTTGAACAAAAAATTCAAATTTCACACTAGTTAATCAATTAACACATTGGTTAACCGGTTAACCAAGTCAAAATTTGAATATTTTGTTTAATTTTGATTGTTTGATTGTTTCGGATCGATTCTTTTGCGTGTCGAAGAAGGCATGGAAATAAACACATGAACCTTAGAATTCATTGAATAAATCAATTAAATTGGGAAATCCTTGATCAGATAAATTTGAATTATTTGTGGATCAACTTCGACTCTTATCTTTGAAATCCATTCGAGTTGTGGGACTGGTATTTTGGGCATTTTTTACCTTGAAAATGATTAACAAAAGAAAACAAAAATATTTTTGGATTTTAATTCATGGTTAGTAAACATAAACAAATAAAAGCAATGGTGATCCCCCGTGAGGCATAAACCTACACCCATGAAAAACCGAGAAACCAGTGTGATTTTGTTTGTATTGCAAGATGCAAATGAAAAATGCGAAGAAATATTAGGGGGGAAATTAGGGTATTACAGTAAGGAATCGGAAAAGGAGTGGAGTGATGGATCTGGCTGGGTCGATTGTGATGTGCTAGACAGTCGACTTATGGTACGAATCATACAAGGTTTTGCTTTGGGTTTAATGGAGTGGAACGAGTGTGAATGCGTGGGAAATACAAAGAGCATGTGAAATCCATTTATTATATTGAAAGTAATTCGACGTTGAATTGAATGTTACTTTTTCTCTTTTGAAAATTGTTTTATAAGCGTTTGTTTTTATCTTTTCCTACCCTATTTATATGTATCATACAAGCATACATCAAAGATAAAAATATCCATTCAAAAGCATATCATTTATAGGCTTGGAATTGCAGAAACTATCACAACAAATCAGGGGTCAGTTTTCACTGGTCGAAAGATGCAAGAATTTTCTAAGGAAATGGGTTTCAAACTTCTAACCTCTATGCCGTATTATGCTTAGGCAAATGACCACGTCGAAGCAGTAAATAAGGTGGTTATTGGATTGATAAAAAAGCATGTGGAGAAAATACAAATAATTGGCATAAGACATTGGACCAAATTTTGTGGGCATGTCAAACCTCCCCTAAATAGGCAGCCCATACCACCCCATTTCGACTTACATTTGTCCATGATGTCGTTCTTCCTATAGAAATATATATTCAGTCTACAAGGGTTCAAAGACATAATGAGATTCCTTCTGAAACTTATTAGAACATGATGTTAGATGAATTGGTAGACCAAGATGAGGAAAGGCTCAATGCTTTAGAGTTACTTAAAAGGCAAAAGAATAGGGTAGAGAAATCTTACAATAAAAAGATAAAAGTCAAAACTTTTTCGACTGGGGAATTGGTATGGAAAGTCATCTTACCTATGGATCGAAAGACCAAATCTCTGGAGAAATGGTCCCCAGAACGGGAAGGTCCTTTTGAGGTTATCAACGCCTTTACCAACAATGCATATGAGATTCGGGAAATCAATGTTGATCAAAGAGTCTTAAAATTAAATGGCAAATATTTAAAGAAATATAGGTCTATCTTATAAGAGATTCAGATTAAAGCATAATTTTATTATTGGAAGAGGCTAAGATAGGCTAAAAAAGCCAAAATGGCATACACAAGCTTCAAAGAAATAAAGATACATAAAATACATAGAGAGGATAAATTATTCATGTCTCTTCCAGTATCTTGAACGAAGATAATTCATCTGGTTCTCATCAGGATCGCCATAGGCGTCCTCCTTTTTGACATGAGAGTCTTCTAATTGACACGACTCTTAGAATTCCCTACTTTGTTACCAGGTTTCTTGCTGGTTGCAGTAAACTCCAGGGACGTGTTCGTCCCGAAAGATGACATGATTGAGCCGTTAACACTTACCTCATTTTCTTCCACTTTCACAACCCTTTTGTTGGTAGAGAATTTGATGGAAATGCTCATGTTGAATGTCAAAAGTGATGAATAAAAGACTAGTTGAGAGGTTTTTTATGGAGAATTTCAAGGTCATAATACTAGTCAAATTAGACCTTGGGAACATATGCAATTTTTCTATAAAGTTGTTCCAAGGCTTTGCTATTGATATTCTCCAAAACAAGGGGACTTGTGTCGTTGGGGCACATGAATATTAAAGAGAAATATGTGTTAAAAATTAAAGTTTGGATGAATGAGGTGGAATCTTTATATTTTAGAGACAACACCTTGGGGACAACCGTCAAAATACTTAGACAAAAGTTTGGCTGAAAGAGGAGTGTCAAAACCTTGCAGAAATATAGAAATGCAGATCGAAGGTTGAAAACATAAATAAAGACAAGTAAATAAAAGGTGCAAAGAGAACCAACATTGTCATAATTACATGAAGACCACTGAACGATAATTAGAAATTGTTCTTAATGCAAAAGGATGATAGATAAGCCGTTAAAAAGGAAGCTTCGCCTTTAGATTGAAGAAAGCTTCCTTTTGAGTTTGGAGGCGTATTTCGACCAACACTTTTTCCAACCTTATCGTGACAAGCTCTTTCTCCAGGTGTTGGGCTTTGTAAGTTCTGTACTTTTAGGATTGGCATAAATTTTGTAAAATAAATATAGCATTAATGTATATGTACAGGATCTTTGCAAAACAAAGAATACATTAAGTAAGGAGTCCTTTTGTGCTCCTAAACATGTTGTGTTGAAATGTTTAAACATTTGGATCAACATGTCAAAGAAGATGTCAAAACAGTTCATTCGACACCATGAACTGCTGAAGATGGATAGAAGTTTCTGTTTTGGTTTCAACAGAAATAGAATATTTTGAAGATTTAAATCAATCCAAATGGTGTTGATTGTAAAAGATCTTGAAGACTCAAATTTACATTTAAGTCAAAATCAAATATTTAAAAATATAGAGTTTCTATATTTAAAGATATTTTAGGGATTTGCTTATTTGAAGATCTATTTGTATATTTGTAGCAGATTTTTTCTGCATTTTTGTAGCAGTTGTTATGATTTTGTAGGCCCAAATCCAGTTGGGAATAGATTATTAAAAGAAACCTAGTAACCTAGGTTTAGAAACCAACCAAAAATGTAAAGATCATATCATTAGGGTTTTGTTCTTGTGGAAGTCGTGCACAACAAGGTTTTTGGGTTTATTGGATGGATTTGATAAGAAAAATGAATGGATATGTTTTGGATAAAATCGGGTATGGTTATGGTTTCAAAAATGGGTAATAATGAAATGGAATTTAAGAAAAATGATTGAGATGGTGGATGTGGTTTGACAAATGGACTTGAAAAAAGGTTAATTTTTGGATAATGGACTCCTAATAATCGGATTGAAAACGTGAATGAAATGGGTAGTGAATTAAAACAAATATTAACATGAAAAGGGTTAGTGGAGTCCAAGTAATCCATATGACCAGTCTTAACATGTTTAATCCAAATCAAACCTTTGATTCAAGTCAAACTTGTATTTTCATCGAATCCTCGATCTTTAGTCAACTCTCAAATTCAAATCTCCTTGACTTTTATTACAAGAAACATATTGTTAAGAGGACCACAATTCCCTGATTGTCGCATGAGTTTACAACTTGGTCTCTTGTACCAAGACCCAATGTTCTTTTGATATGAAACCCTAATCAAATCTGCATACACCATGATCTTCAATAAATTGCGCCTCAAATAATAATGGAATCGCTTGAACGATAATATTCGCTCATGAACAAGCTTCGCAAGGAAACTTTACTGAGTATCACATGATTAGGGAGATAAACCCTAACCCACGAATTGAATGGCAAAGATGGCACAAGACATTGAGAATCACAATTCATAGAAAAACTCAGTTATAACCCAAGATATTGAAAGGAAATAAACTCTTACTTCACACTAAAAACAACTTGATTCAATGCTTCTGGTGAAATCCCTAAAAAGGGAGAATCTTATAACTTGATGATCCTGTGAATAGAAATATGCTCACAATGATGTGATCTCAACCTATGCTTCAATCTTGATCATAATGGCCAGATAAATCCCCTATGAATATGAAGATTCTGATCGCAAGATGATTACTTGAATTACAAACCCTAATTTTGAATTGTTTTTGTTAGGAGGTGATGCATTTTCCCATTTCTTGATGAATTATCATCCTCAAATGACTCGAGGGATCAAATAAGATGATATGAGATATGAGAAATCCTTGAAGCTCACTATGAGGAACCTGGCTCTTGCGTTGTGGCTTTGAATGATCATAAATTTGACAATCACTGATCACATGCCTTATGCTTCCACCAATGAATGCTATGCTTTCTTTTCCTTTGATTTATATGCAATTCAACGTATGAGAATGGTATGATAAATGGCTTAGAAAAGGGAGGGTAAATTTTGGGGTGTTACACATGGCTCACCCCATTTCCAGGTCTAGCTCTGTGTCAGGTGACTCCTTCAGCTCTTCGATTCTCTTCTCAGCTCTGGAGATCTTGGCCTTCAATTCTTTAATTTGTAGCTTCCAGGCATTAATATCCTTTATGAGGGAAACCCTTTATGTACGCCTTTCATCCTTAGCCTTTTCCATCTTCTCCACCTTAGAACTGGACTTCGTTTCCCTCAACCAAGTTGAAGCCTTAAGTCCACAAGTGGCCTCAATGGATTTCTGAATATTGGGAATATTTTTAAGGTCCTTAGTCAGCTGATTCACAACTAAGGTTAGCTTCAGCGAAAATCTAGAGATGGCAGGTGCAAGGGTTGAGAGGTCAAATTTTTGAAAGGTATCCTTCAGGAAAAGATGGGCAGTTCGATCAGGATCCAAAATTTTGATAATGTCCCCCTTAAAGAATTTCTTCTTGATTGTTTAAAGGATGGAACTAACAAATTCATCAGAGGTTGGAGCCCCATAATTGGTTGAACCACTCATATTTTTCTTAAATGAACTCCATCTCCTTGCAAACACCAACCTGATAAATTCTCTGGGATTGGAGATTCTGAGGTTTTCCAGCTAAGCATTAGTCATAATGGTTGCAAAACTAGGAATCATATTAGTTCTTGAAGGATGAGGGTTATTTTCAACATTCCCATGAGGGTTTTTCTGGTCCTCTTCGACATCACTTTCACCTTTTTCATCTTCCTTATAGTTCTCAGCATCTTCTCCTTGGTCACCTGTAAGTTCAAATTGAAGTTAAGGCTCCCTTTCACCGCCTATGAAATCTTCTAGAGGCTTATTCACAAGGATATCACAAGGGGAGTGTTCATCCTCAACAAGAGTTTGTTCGTGTTCCATGTGAGTGGGTGTTGTACCCCAAAATTTGCCCTCTGATTTTTAACTTTAACCGACTTATTGTTTCACATTCATTTGCATCATCTTCATAGCTTCGCATGTATTTCGTCTTAATATTAGCCGGAATAATTTCTCGGAATTTACAGACAGACTGGTCAAATTAATTTTTAACTGTGTCTAAAATCAATGATCAAAAAATGTCAAGTTTAAGTTTACAAATGTCGGTAACATTAATCTGCGGTTCACGTGGTTTAATTTGACATGCTAAAAATATTTTTACGACTATTTTTGGTCATATGTTGATCAATCTGAGCAGTTTAAACGGTCGTAATTTTTATTTCAAAATCCGACCAAACACTGTATTTTTCCGAGTTGTTTATTTCGCGCTGATTATTTTAATGTGTTCATTTTATTTTTTCGAGCATTTTGGTGCCAGACTTATTTTTTTGAGTCTGTTTATTTTTTTTATATTAGGTCTAGAATAAATAAATAGGATTATTAGTTTTTATTTTTATTTTAACTATTATTATTAAACTTTATTTAATTTTAAATTAATATTTTGTTGGGTCTAGAATAAATAAATAGGATTATTAGTTTTTATTTTAATTTTAACTATTTTAATTATTAAACTTTATTTAATTTTTTAAATTAATATTTTATTGGGTTCCAAAATAAACATTAAGGCCCATTATAATTAACCCTAATTGGTCCCTATATATACTAACTAGAGGAAGACGAAAAAAGGAACAGAAAGAAAAATATTTTGTAGCGGAGCGGAAGATCTGATATTGGGATACATAAACATTTTCAGTTGGCTTCCCTACACTGATATCATACTTTATATTTTTCATGTTTTGTTAACACTTAAATTTATCGTGGTATACATATGTTCTCATATCTCATGTTTGATTAGGTAAATTCACATGTGTGCGCGTGTCTTAGTGTCAAGAAGGAAAATCTGGTAATCTTGGGGGCATTTTGACAAAGAAACATGGGTTTTATCTTCTTTTTCCTAATTTCTCCTAATTTCCTCTATTTTTTTTAATTCTCTAATTTCTTAAATTAACTAACCTTAAATCTTTAGATTAATTTTATTTGTTTATTTTCTAAAAAACTCTTAATTTTTTTTTAATTACTTATCTTCATAATTCATTCATAATATTAATTAATTATTTCTTTTATTGTAAATTAATAATTCAATATAGTTTTTTTTAACAACAAAACTTTTTTTATACATATTTTCATAAACCATTTTATAATTTAGTTATGTTAGAGTTATTTTTATTCACTTTTAAAATTTATTTTTTGTTATAGATAACCCTAAAAACACTTTTCTAACTTTTTTTATTATTTTTATTAAACATTAATTTCATAAATCTAAAATTTGTATTTTTTTAGTAACCCTAAACTTTTTCAAACCTTAAACTTTAAACTTTTTCCCTCTTTTTTATGTTATTCATAATCTGTCTTGTTATTGTTGCTCTGATATTTTTTTGCTTCGCCATTATAATTATGTAAATGTTTCTCATTTGTAAATTTTTATCTTTTTATTTTTCGCCTCATAATTATGTAACTGCCCCGAAGCATTGTAATAACTTAGGAATTTTTCATTTTTTTTGCCTTTAATTTTCCGCCATTTATTTTTATTTGATAATTGTATGGTTTGTAAATAGGGGGTGGAAAGAATTAATTGTAATTAATTGAATTTAGATAACTAATTAAAAGAATAAATATTTATAATAATCACTCACACACGTTAGTCGATCTATGATCGCTATCTGCACCTCCTAGGGTTACCCCCTCCTGGTTTCCTTCAATACAATGGTCAGGTCCCTCGAAAATGGGGGTGTCTTAAAAATCAAAGTCCCTACAGAATAAAATCATCATAGTCCCTTCAAATTAAAAGATCAAGTCCCTATGAGGTTACCTACGATATATTGATCTTGTCCCTTCGGAAAATATGATGATAGTCCATACGAATTGCTAAAGACACCCCCAGTTGCCTTCGTTGACCGTATGATGACCCTACGCCCGTCCCTTAAACAAATCCAAGGTAATGACTACCTATTCATTAATAATAGGGATAGTCTTACCCTTGAAATAACATAAAAGAATATGACTAACTTAGTCTAGGGTAGGTACTTAGTTACTAGCTCACACCTTTAAAATACTTTTCACACCTCTTAATTTTAAAACATTTTCAAAACCAGACTTTGTATACATCCATACGAGGATCATTACAAAGTACTTAGACAAATTTCTAAATTCACGTACACTTCACACTTTCAAAATAATTAAGTGAGCTAAGTAACTAAGAGCCCATGGATAACCATGGATATAAAGGGTGCTAACACCTTCCCTTTATATAACATACCCCCCGAACTTAAGTCTTTTAAAAATAGGTCTTTCCTGTTCTTTTATGTCCTTTCCACATGGATAAAATAAAAGTTGGTGGCGACTCTTGCTATCCGCAACATTTATAGAAAGTCAGTTCTCCCACCGTGTTACAGAACTGGCGACTCTGTTGGGGAGTTACTAAGTATAAGAGGGGTACCCTTAGGAATTAGATCACTTAATTATTTTGCTTTGTTTGCTTTATATTATCTGTTGGGATTTTGTGTGAAAGATCCTAACCCGGATCTAGTGTACCCTAGGTAAGTAGAAATAGACCAAGGAAATTGTACGGCGTATACCGATATGGTTGATCTGGTGGCTACGTTAGTGTGACTTCTTGGTCGGTTCTTATGTTCCTTAAGTAAGTTGAGGATAACCTGAGGCTGTCATATGTTGTCATTACACTAACTGACTTTGTAGAACCCTAGTTAACCCATCTTGGCCTTTAGAAAGTAGTGAGATAGCCGGTTTTGGTGAAGACTAAAGTTGGTTGATACTCGATGCTACGCTCATTGAGATTCTAATCTTGGGAGGTTTTGGTTGGAAAGTCAGGTGCCTACTGAACAGCAACCCTTGAGAAGGATCAATGATATTGAGATCCCTTAGAACCTGGTTAGTTTTATAAGACAGGACAGACCAACTAAACTTCAAGGGGAGGGTACTTACCTTTAAACCTCATGCAAGCCTTTAAACCTAGGGCTATGGTGTGACTTGTTTGTGTGTGCCACATGTTTATGATTGAGCATAACATAATGACATCATGACATCATAAGCATAGCCTTTTCACTAACCATTTCAAGGACCAAAGGATTTATCTTTGATCTTTGTTGCAGGTCATGGCTTCTGCTCGTAGGAATACTATCCGGATCAACTTTGTAGGCATACCTTCTAAGCTTAAGGAATTGGTTTCTAGAGTTTTTGAAAGCTCCCAATTCATCAAGAGACATGGAAATCTGCTGGATTTGGTTACTTCAGGGTTAAATTAAGACATGATGAGTGTCTTATTCCAGTTCTTTGATCCTAAACATCATTTCTTCATATTCCCCGACTATCAGCTGGCTCTTACAATGGAGGAGTTCTCCAAACTACTGGGTATACCTATCCTTGATCAGAGACCCTTCACAGGCTTGGAGAGAGAGCCTAAACCTGAAATCATTGTTGTAGCCCGACATTTGAAGAAATCAGACATTGTCCTAGAAACAAGAAGAGGAGTGAAAGGTATTCTTGCTAAGGTATTGATGGAGAAAGCTCAAGTGTTCTTGGATGCTATGAGCTATGATGCTTTTGAGGAGATCTTAGCCTTGTTGATTTATGGCTTAGTGTTGTTCCCTAATCCAGACCAGTTCATAGACGTACACGCCATCAACATATTTCTGACTCACAATCCATTGCCTACATTACTTGGAGATATATTGCATTCTCTTCACACTCGTACTACAAAGGCAATGGGAACTCTGATGTGTTGATTACCTTTATTGGCTAGGTGGTTTATTTCTCACCTTCCTCGATCAGTGGTGAAGAATGAACAAGGGTTAAGGTGGTCTAAGAGGATCATGTCACTTTCTCATTCAGACATTCATTGGTGTTCTCGATCTATGAAGAATGTTACTATCATTGACTATTGTGGGGAGTTCCCTAATGTGCCACTCTTTGGCATAAGAGGGGGCATTACTTATAACCCTTTATTAGCTCTACGTCAGTTTGGTTATGCTCGGAGTAATGGTCCTCGTGACATGCTTATTCAAGGTATTATATTCGACTACGACAACGATCTTCAAGGTTATCGTCAAAGGTTCATACGAGCATGGAACAAGGTGAAAAAAGTTGATAGCAAGACTCTGGAACCAAAGTACTCCATTCCTATGGAACCTTACCTCAGATGGGTGTGATCTCGTGCTCTGACTCTTATGATGCCATATCCTGCTGCCCTACCAGTTATTGTTGTGCCTACCATCGAAGGAGATGTTCCTTATACTATTTTTCATCCTGATATGCCTACTGATCTAGAGGAGTGTAGCTCCCACTATATGAGGCTAGGTCAAATAGGGTACAGACGCGAACGGTCGGCGAAAGAGGAAAGATAAAAGAGTCGCCAGCTAGGCATTTTTATCCCGAAGGAAAGGTAATGCTGCATAAACCTGGAAAGAATGGATAAGACGGTCGCGAACCAGAGAAACTGAGAAAGGGGGTTGGTTACAACCTGGGAAGGTATTAGCACCCAGATTGTCCGTTGTACTCGACGGGATCCACGCTTAAAAGATTTGTGTTTAAAGGGGTAGTGTCAGTGCTATTCTGTGTGCAAAGAAGCTGGAAAAGAATGCAAGTGTCAGTGTAAAATGAATGTGAAGTGAAGTATGAGAGTGTCAGTGTAAGAACAAGAATGAAATGCTCAAGATAATGAGGCTAAAAGAATAATGCTGGAAGGAGGGGGAATATACAGAGACTTTTGTTAGATAACTGTTAAGTTATGCCTACGTATCCTCTCGTGCAATGAGGAAGTCAGAACACCATAGTTCGACTCAAAGAGACTGAAAGATAAATTGACTTGTGAACTGCTTACTTGTCTATGCTTAAGTGTATGACCTGTCTGGCTCAGGTGCAAACTGTCTTGCATTAGACGGAAGAAGCAAGTTCTCGTTTGTGAGTGAATGAGGAGAGAAAAGAATCCCGGAGGAGACGATTATTGTTTGTTTTTGTGTTTTCAATCTTTTTATTGCTTTTTGATATTTGTCATAAGTTAATGAGCTTAAGCCGAAACCAAGGGTTAGTAAAATCATCACATCTTCCCTCTGTTTAAGGGTGATGAGAATACCTTAAGTGTGAGGTAAACACCTCACACTTAATCACCATGATGTAGGATTAAGATCATTAACCTACTTGCAATTATTTAGATGTTTTTGGAGTTTTTGTTTAGTGTTAAGTAATGAGTTTAAGCCATAATCAAGGATTTAATGGACCCATTACACCATCCTAATAGAAGGATAATAGATGAGAACATTTAAGTTGAGGAAGGCTCCTCAACTTAATCCATGATTAGGGATTAACCTCATGACAAAACAAAGCCTTTATTAAATGGATTTTAGCTAATGGTAAGATTAAGAAATGAATTTTATGGTTTGTAAGACAACTTGAGGGGGACTTGTCCATTAACACTAGGGTTAGTCCTTCTTAACCAACTAAGGAAGAATTAGAACCCTAATGCAAGGCCCAAGTTACAAGCTTGATGTCTTAGTGATTATTAGATGGATTGATTGAAGGAATTAAACACATTAAGGGTTTAACACTTAGGATTAAAGTTATACACTCTATCCTAATAGAAGGATGCAGGCATAAGCTTAATCACAAAGCCTTAAAACCTTTAAGGTTTAGTCCTTGATTATGAGATGAGAAGAGAAGACTCAAAGATGACACAAAGGTAAAAATAATGGGGGACTAATCAAACCCTAATTATGATCATGCTTGGCTGTTCCTAGGGTTTATGAGGCTCGCGAGAGATCTCCAAGAGAAAAGCCACCAGGAAAGAAGCAGATGAAAGGAGGAAGAAGCAGAGAGAAGCAAAACAACTTGCTTCACTTAAGAAGACAAGTTGCTTGAAGAAATAAAGTGAGGAGAGAACATGAGTGAGCAAGCTCACTCTAATACACAAGTAAAATGCAGTAATGAATGCATAAGAGAGATGAGAAAAGTTTGTGAGAAGTGAAGGCAAATTCACTTCTCAAAGCACTTACCACCTGAAAAGTTAACAAAAGGAAATGAAATGAAATGAAAATGAGAAATATGCAATGATGCAAACCAAAACCAGAAGCATGAACATGATGTTAATGATGCTAAGAGATGATGCAAACACATATCAAGAGTTGTGGATGATCATACAAGGATGAGGATGCAAATGAAGCATGCTATGAACCATAAAAGTTCATGAAAGTTTATGAAATGGAATGAATATATAACATGGCAAATGAATGATTCAATGATCAAACATGATTCTAAAATGTCCTAGGATGTCTTATATGTCATGTTGATGCACAAAATGTCATGGCAAGTTCATGTATGCAATCATATGAGAGATGAATGCAAATGAAGGCAAAAATTAGGGTCTAAGCATAACATACAACACAAAATTCAAAACCAGAAGCAAATGACATGATAAAAAATTGCAAATGGGATCAAAGGAACCCTAACCCTACATAAGTTCACTGCCCAAAGGAGGGGACCTAACTCTTAACCTAATGGGAGTTATGATTTTCTTAAGTTTGTTAGGGTTTTATGGTACCTCAAAAGGAAAAATACACATCAAATTGAAAAGAAAAGATAAATTCAAACCAATTTTACCCTAGAAACTACATGACATGAGGAATGTAATGCAAAAATAACCAACATCAAACTCTTCATGGTTAGGCAGAATGAATTTTTCTAAGTTAGAACAAAAATATTGTCTTTTAAGAACTTTAATTCCAAGGAAAAATGTCAAAATATATCAAGAACCAAAAAGAAATTTGTTTAAAGAGTTTGATAATGTTTCTAAATGTATCAAAATGCAATGTGAATTTTTTTTGTGATTTTTTAAATACCTAAATGTATTTTTAATTAATTAATTTTCATTAACTAATTAAAAATAAACATTTAAATGATTTAAAAATAATTTTTAATGCAAAAAATAAAAATAAAAGTATTTTTGGGTTCTGAAAATTAATAAAAGATTTGATAAAAAATTTCAGAATTTTTTGATGTATTTTATATTTTTAAAAATTCGTAGAAATTAAATAGAAATAAAATGAAATAAAACAAATAAAAATGGAAAAGTATGGGGATCCTGAGGCTGAGATTCAAAGTTAGAGGGCGGGAGTTGACTGGCGCGCTTTTCAGTGGCTGGGATTGATTCTGATTAAATTCAAATTAAACCTAATTAATTAAACTAATTAAACTGAATTAGGGTTTAATGACAAATCTTGGTCGTTCATTCGCGCGCGGGAAGGCAAGATCAATGGCTCACATTTAAACCTCACTAATTACACTGATTAGGGCAAATTACTTTCAGGCGACCGGAACAGTGTTCCGGTCGTCTTCTCCGACGAGCCCAACCCCTAGCTTCTCTCTCAGGTCATCAAACTTCAAATTTCTTGCACAAAAATGATCCCCCAATCATTCTAAACCTAAAACCCCCACCCAAAACTCATTTATTTCACACCATGAACATGAATCGAAGAAAAATGTAAAAACGGGCAAAAGTTTCAGAGATCACATACATGGTGGTTTCTCAACCATTTTAAAAAGTAATCATATCCCCATGATCAGGGAAGCATATAGAACCATAAAAGAACTTAAAAGCTAGCTTCTGGGAAAAAAGTTCATCCTGTTACCTGAGATGGGGACTCTCTGATTCTAAGCTTTCTGGGTTCTCTCTTGATGCAAGCCTACTCCTTTGAACCTCCTGAAGATGATATGAAGCTTAGAAATCTTTGAGGATGGCTGGTTGGTGCTGGTTGGTTCTGGTGTAGCAGAAATGGAGGTTTGTGTGTGTGGTGATTCAAGCTGTTTCATGGGGTGGGTTTTGTTCTCTGAGTGATATGTGATTTGTTGGTGAAGAAATTTTGGATTTTTGTTAAGTCTTGAGGGAGTTTCGAAGAGATGAAGCTTTGGACAGTTTTTGTGCAAGCTGGTGGTGTGTGTGTTCTGAGCCTTCTTCCTTCTTGTTTTATGACCCTTAGGTAATCCATAAGCAATCCCAACAATTCTGGAGGGCAGGTATGCACTGTGGGAATGGTATGGGATGATTGGCCAAAAAGTCAAAAATTGTGTACTATAGGTATGGGCCATGGCAGAGAAGATTTCTGTGTTTGGATTGTCTCAGCCAGCTTCAAGGAAGGCCCTTGGATGTTCTGATGTGATCTGAAATGGATGAAGGGTGAGATGTCACATGTTTTGCAATTTTGCAACTTGTTGCATTTTGTGATTTTTGGTCATGGACATGTGACATTCCTTGTTGAATTCTTGTTGTGAAATGCTACATGATGTTATGGTAATGCTTTGGGATCAGTTAGAGACCACACAAACCCTTGGGAATCATTTTTGCAAGAATTCCCCCTTTTGAACTTTATGGAAAATGGCTTATGATAACTTGGAATCCAAAGCATGAAAGTGAGAAATTTCTTGGGCAAATCTGAATTATGGACCATGAATGATGTTTGTGTGATGACTAGAAGTTGATTTGAAGTCACGTTTGGCTTTGGCAAGTGTTTTTGCAAGTTTCCTCTTTGGCACAAAAGTGAAAATTTAGTGATTTTGTCCAACTTTGCAAGGCCATAACTTTTGTTCTAAAATGAATTAGAATGAGTTCTTGTACTTTTTGAAAATGGGAGGATCCAATCTACAACTTTCATGACCAAGAATTTTTCATTTGAAGCATTTTTGAATCAAAAAGAGGAGGTTGAAAAACTTTCCCAAAATGGTAAGTTTGCATTACAAGTCACTTTCCCAAAATGGCAACTTTGCAAATGGCTTGAAATTCTTCAATTTTGTGAACTTCTAACATCTTCTAAGATCAAATAAAGATCATACACATTCAAAATGATGGATAATACCCTTTGGTTGGATGATTGGGGGCCTTAGATGCCCTGATTTTGCACTGACTTGCTCAAGAAGTCATTTATTGATCAGATGCCTTCCCCATTGAATTTCTTCATGAAAATTGATATGCATGATCCTCATATCATATAGAGACCAATAGAAACAAGCATGACCAGAAATTTTGGAGTTATGGCCCCTGAAACCAAAACCCTAATTTTAGGTCATTTGTGCAGTTAAGCTTGGCTCTGCTTCTATGCCTTTCCTCAGTTCTTGTGATTTTTGACTTTCTTGATATTGTGAGGATATGATATGATGCTTGAATAAACATGGACCCTATTGAGATGATTGATAACCCTTGGAGTGGCTCAGATGGCTCTTGGACTGCTCAGATCATAAACCCTAGATGCAGATGACTTAGAACCAATGCAGTGAAGCAAAAATGCAATATGAGATGACATGATTGAATTTATGCAAATGAAAGGAATCACAAGCCATGGTGTGAAATGAGTGAGGGAAAATTTGGGGTGTTTACAAGGAGCTGCAAAAGTCTTGGGTCCAACTGATGGAGCAAAGAGACACTTTTGAAGCCCAGTTCAGAGCTATCCAGGAGAAAGTTCTAGAACTGACAAAGCAACTTCACGAGGAGCGAAACCTCAATAAATACCTCCACACAAAGAGGAAGCGTCCATGGGATACTTAAAACCCCATATATTTATTTTTGTACTTTATTCTTATTTCCTTTCATTGTAAGCCCAAGAGGCAAACTATCTTTATACTTACTAATAAAAAATTTGTTTTTGTTTTTCTTTAAACAAATTTAAATCCTGCGGTCCTTGAAAACATGGCATATGCATCTACATACCATATCATTGCATAACAGGTTGTCACTACAAGTTTCTCATCTTCTCGCTGTTTATTTCAGCAGAAATGGATCTCGAACAATCTGTCAAAGATCTCCAAACTCAGATTGTTCAATTTCAAGAGGTGATCCTGAATTTGTCCAAGGGGAAAGAAGAATTGAAAGCCCTCCTCACTAAGGATATGAAAAAGAAGAATCCTAGAGACAACAAGGGTGATCAGTTCGAACAAATGCAAGCTGAGATAGAAGAGATGAAAATCCAGATGAATGGTCAGGTGGCTCTTATCCAGAGCTTAGCCCAGGGGAAAGAAGAGCTGAGAATCTTTGTCAAAGTGTTTCAAGGTAACAGTCAACCTCCGATTAAACAAGTTGACTTGGTGGAAAGGAGAACAAGGATAAGAGAAGGAAAGAGACCGGCTACTACTGATGATTCTTCAGCTGAAGAAAGAAGGTATTATAGGGCTAATCCACCACAACACAAGGAATGTAGAAGACAATTCTCCTGATTCAACATGCCAATGTCACAAGCTTTACAATGATTGTTGGAAATGAAGTTGATTATCTTGGAAGACTCTCCTCAAAAAACCAATACTTCTTCTCCTTGATATAATCCCAATGCAAGATGTGTGTATCACTCCAATTGTCCTGGACATAACATTAATAATTGCTGGGCATTGAAGAATAAGATTCAAGACTTGGTTGACGAAGGAATCCTTGAGGTTACACCACAAGGTCAGATTGAATTCTCCTATCATCCTTCAAACATCAATGCTACCAGATGTTCGGAGTAATAAGTTTAGAGGAGGCTTTGAGAACATTTGAATTTTCATTTATGATTTCTTTTGTTTGTTTAAACATTTACTATTATGTCAAACTTTATTTTACATTAATGCATTGCGTATGTTTGTCTTGAATTAATCCATTTGTTTCACTATATTTAAAACTATGCTTCTTACTTCTATTTTATGATATTTAACTCTTGTTAAAGTTGTAAGCCTTTAGAGGGAGGATGACGAAGATGATACCATAATCTCATACAGTATGCTTTTGAACATACTATGTTGACGATGTACAGGCATTGTTTCAATTCCTAAACAGTGGAGATATAAGGAAGTTAGTCCCTAGTTAACCCTTTTGAGCCAAAGAAGTAGGAGTTTTTCTTTCTCAAGCAAGTTAAAACCCTTATTCATAACCTGGGGCAGTGTAGTTATTCGGTTAACTCAATTATACTAGTTGTCCTTTTTGTACACAACTAATGATGGTACCCTGTAATCACTAAGTTCAATAGTCAATAACTAGCAAAAGAAAAACTCACTAAGTCAAAACCTATGAAGGAGACTTAGTAAAAAAATTGAGACATCCCGTTGACTGTAATCTTGAAACGAACAGTTCAGGCAAAAGGAAGGGATAATAAAGCCAAAAGAAAAAAGAGATCATTATAAATCCTCAAACAAAAAATAAGATGACTGTCTTTTCAAATAAACTATTGTCAGTGTTACAATTCCAAACTACTTTGGAGCCTTAAGGCCTAAGTTAACCGAACATAGGACTGAAGAATATCATGAAGAATGGGTTGGGTACAAATAAATTTGTGCCTTTTATCCTTTGATTCTTAAATCATGAACCAGACCACGTTACAACCCTTTAAAAGTCCTAACTGAAGCATGGTTAGTTCGAAAAGCATACTGGTACTAAAAGGTATCCTGAATCCTTTAGGGCTTATTATAAATCTTGAGTTAATATCACGGTTGTTTACAAACTTTGTTTTATTAAAATAATTCTTTTCCAAAACTTCAAGACAGACATAAGTATTTCATTTTGAATATCATTATTTGCATATGACTAAGTGTTTGACAACAGAGAAACTTACATGATGAACAGTCAATGAATCAAAGTCTTCCCGATAGACAAAGTTGCTTCCTGGATCAAAGTTAATGTATACAAAGGGGCATAGTCACTATCTCCCAATCAAGGGGGCATGCCATGTTACTGTCCAATTCATTTGGGGCAATCAGGTCAAGATTCAACTATGCTTAAGTAGTCAGGGGCAGGTCTCCTCATCTATCTGAATTACCAAAGGTAACATTACAGAGTTCACGATGCCAGGGGCATATTATTGTGGGGCATTCTGCTTATTTCTCTTGAGGTAGCTTTGTTCAGATACTTCCATTATGGGACAAATCATCCTCAACTAAGGGGTAACGCTCTCTTTCCAAATCTAAGACCCGAAGCGTATATGGTCCATCACAGTTTGAAAGCACGTTCCTCTCATTATATTGCCTTGATATTGGATTCTCAGCTGAAGCCATTGTGGAAATTAATTGTCTGCGCCAGTAGTATCAGATGGTGTCAGTATCATGTTTTCGGATTCAGTCATGATAACTCCTAGAGGATTACTCGGGGAAGTCGAGAATATCAGAAGTTCTAAATCCATTGGTTACTTTGAATAAGTATTCATTTTCAAAATTGATACAACTCTATCTCTGAATTCAGGTTTACTTTTCCCTTTTACTTAAGCAAAGACGTCAGTTGGTTATGTGTGAATGTATATATGCTTTTGAATATGATTGATGTTTACCAGAAATGCATAAAATACAATAATAGCATTTACTAAGGACGATCGGAGGTAGGAATCCAACGAATCTTCGTCGGTTCATCCCCACAGAGTAATCTTTACGGATATTCTTACGGAATACTTCAAATAGTATCTTGTACTTCCAACTCTACGATGTCTTCAAAAAGTTTCATTTCAAATACAAGATATCTTCCGAAGAACTTATACTTGACCAGATAAGTATCCCGGATCAATGTCCATCTCTTTTATCCTCAGTCAGGATATTCAGGAACTTAATCCTTCAATAAGAAGTACAACGAACGAAAACGGGAGGTTCTAAGTACGATATTTCAAAACAAGACAGGAACGAAGTCCTCATATTCCTCAATAACAAATCGGTATTTATTTTCCCCAGCCAGCATTTGTTATACGAAGCTACTGATAAGCTTCCCGACATGACTCATACATGCATCATTCACTTCATATCATATGCATATGACATTCTCATAAGAACATCATCTTGCAAAAATATTATTGCACAAAACTAACATTGTTTTTCAGGTCAATTCCTCAGCAGACGAACGTCATCAACAACTTATTCTCAGGGTTACTATATCTCCCCAAGGGTTACTTCAAATGTCATCTTGGATTGTGTTATCCTCCAGGAATACATATACCAATATCTTGAGCTTCTACATCCTTCAAGATTACGTCCAGTCAAACCTTGGGCCGTTGTTTATCTTCCCAAAAGCTATCTCATTACCTTGGGACATTGTTTATCTTCCCAAAGGCTATATCATTACCTTGGGCCATTGTTTATCTTCCCAAAAGCTATATCATCACACCTTGGGTCATTGTTTATCTTCCCAAAACCTATATCATTACCTTGGGCTGTTGTTTATCTTCCCAAAAGCTATATCATTATCTTGGGCCGTTGTTTATCTTCCCAAAAGCTATATTATCTCATTACCTTGGGACGTTGTTTATCTTCTCAAAAGCTATACCATTACCTTGGGTCGTGGTTTATCTTCCCAAAAGCTATATCATTACCTTGGGCCATTGTTTATCTTCCCAAAAGCTATATCATTAACTTGGGCCGTTGTTTATCTTCCCAAAAGCTATATCACTGTCTTGGGCCGTTGTTTATCTTCCCAGAGGCTATCTTGGGTCGTTTTTTATCTTCCCAAAAGCCACACATCATACTATGGGTTGTTTTATCTTCCCAAAAGCTATATCACAATACCTTGGGCTATTTTATTTTCCCAAAAGCTATATCACAACACCTTGGGCTGCTTTATCCTCCCAAAAGCTATATGACAATACCTTGGGCTACTTTATCCTCCCAAAAGCTATATCACAATACCTTGGGATGTTTTATCTCCCCAAAAGCTACATCACAATATCTTTGGCTTCTATGAACCCCAGGATAATCTTGTACTGCTCTACCCTCCAGGATCATATCAAACAACCTCTGGGACAATTACATCCCCCAAGATTTTATCAATTTACTCTTTGGATTGTTCTCCAAGAAGTATATCTGAAGAATTTTCTCTCCGAATGGCATCTTTAAGCCCATTCAAGCAATACAACCAACAGTGATACTCTACGCACCGGCGAGTGCAAATTTTTGGGTTTTTGTGTTCAATCCCCTTCAACCTTCAAGTCATGAATGGCGTACATGCCAAAATGACTCCTCAGGTTTCAGAAAATTGAACAGGGGTAGCTGTTGTACCCCACAATTTTCTCTCTGATTTTTTAACTCTAACCGACTTATTGTTTCACATTCATTTGCATCATCTTTATAGCATCGCATGTATTTCGTCTTAATATTAGCCGGAATAATTTCTCGGAATTAACAGACAGACTGGTCAAATTAAATTTTAACTTATCTAAAATCAATGAACAAAAAATGTAACCCTAAACTTTTTCAAACCTTAAACCTTAAACTTTTTCCCTCTTTTTTATGTTATTCATAACCTGCCTTGTTATTGTTGCTCTGATATTTTTCTGCTTCGCCATTATAATTATGTAAATTTTTCTCATCTGTAAATTTTTTATCTTTTTATTTTTCGCCTCATAATTATGTAACTGCCCCGAAGCATTGTAATAGCTTAGGAATATTTGATTTTTCTTGCCTTTGATTTTCCGCCATTTATTTTTATTTGATAATTGCGTGGTTAGTAAATAGGGATTGGAAATAATTAATTGTAATTAATTGAATTTAGATAACTAATTAAAAGAATAAATATTTAAAATAATCACTCACACACGTTAGTCAATCTATGATCGCTATCTGCACCTCCTAGGGTTACCCCCTCTTGGTTGCCTTCAATACAATGGTCAGGTCCCTCAAAAATGGGGGTGTCTTAAAAAGCAAAGTCCCTACAGAATAAAATCATCATAGTCCCTTTAGATTAAAAGATCAAGTCCCTACGAGGTTGCCTATGATATAGTGATCTTGTCCCTTCGGTAAATATGGAACCGAAGTTGTCATTCCCATAGAGATGCACATAACGTCCATGCGAACAGAATCACACATGGACCAAGATACCAACTCTGAAACGCTGAGAGAAGAGCTCGACTTAGTCGAAGAAATCCAATCAGGAGCAACTCTTCGAGAAGCTACGCTCAAACAAAGAATTGCAGCTTGACATAAAACCAAAGTTATTAAACGAGCATTCGAAGTCGGGAGTCTTGTCTTGAGGAGAAACCACAAAGACTCACAAGAAGGGAAACGGGCACCAAATTGGGAAGGCCCATATCTGGTCTGAGCAAAGACCGAGAACGGGGCCTACTACTTAGAAAATCTTCAGGGGGAAGAGCTCGCACGACCATGGAATACCGAGAAACTCAAGCAATACTACAACTAGTATGAAGGTCGCCCTACTCCCGTACGAGGAGTAAATTATCCGGCCAAACTTGCATGCCCAGGTACAAGCGTTGCAGCCCAAAATTTTTGATCAACGGAACCTCTCCATCACGATGAGGAAGGTAATTGTCGCACGAACGGATACTCTAACGAGTCCGACATCGCCTAAGTACCACGACCAGGCAGAACCCCAGCTCACGATGGGACGTTCAAGCCACGGAATCCGAGCCATAATCTTGACCTGGATACCGACCCAGAGCCAGCCTCTATACTTCTGATCGGTCCCCCAAACCGACAGATCATAGTTTCTTACGAGCATTAATCCCCTAATCGACCATTATGTCGTATTCCTTGCGCCAGACGGACGCAAAACACTTAGTGAAAAAAGACATTTAAATTAAAGGTCCTCCGACGGATGGGCAGTCATACACATAACAAAAACACTGCAAAATCATAAAACAACCACAAAGGTAAGAAACATTAATCAAAAGGCTGCAACCCCTAAAAGCCGACTTGTTCAAAATTACATAAAAAGGGGACCGGGTCCCCAAGCAAGAACTATAAATTACGTCAGTTCTTTGGCCGCGGCCTCAGCGCTCTCGGTGGCCTTCCTCGCTCTTTTTTCTGAATCAGCCAGGAGAGACTTTAGTCGATTAACTTCACGCTCCTGCCCGGAGCTTCCCTCGGTTAACATCGAGACCATTTCCAGCACCCGCATTACTGCACTGGCATTTTGCGCCAAGGATAGCCTCCAAGCGGGACGATCCATCTGCTCGAGATAAAACGAATCCTCCCTTTCAACCTCTAGGGAAGTGCCCTCAAAGAAGTTGCGCTACATAAAACATGGCGGCAGTGCATGTTTAGGTTTGGATGGAGCATTGATCGTCAGATACGTGACGACCGGTCTGACTTTATGCTTCTTAAGGCTCGAACCAGAAGTCACGCCCAGAGAGCCCTGAGCAATAGGACCCGAGCCAGAGCCGCTCGTATCGTTACCCACCAGCCTAGTATCAATGGTCCTGGCCTTCCTCTTGTTACCTTGCATCAACTTCTCCTGGATCTTATCCAGAGAATTCGCCATAGAGCCTGCAAAACAAAGGATAAAGAAAAGGGTCAGATCGACTACGAGCATGAAATCACATGACAAATAATGTAAAACAAAAAACAAAGTGTACCAAATAGCTCAGACACTTCTCGCCCGTCTTTAAAAGCCAGGAGAGCTGTGATGTCGATCAGCGGACGTTCCAGAGCTCCCCTCCCCCCCCCCCCCCCCCCCCCGTCAGAATCTAGCATCACTTTCCCCTCTCCGTTGAGCATCGGGATTGGAGTGAAAGATGACACCAGCCTACGAAATTCCTCGAAACTAGTGGCGTCCTCCTCAGCCAAAGCATCTCTTATTTGAACGAATTCGCTCACCGGACGCCCATAATGACCATAGTCCCACGAGAAAGGGAACCTCCAAATCCTCCTATGGATCTGACGACCTTTCGCGTCCAGCCGGGGCACATCATTTTCATCGGTATCATCCCCCATAAAACTAATTGACCTCGTTGTTTCCCTAGTCACAGGCTCGATCAAGATGTAGTCGCGTTTGAATGATCTGATAGACTCCGAATGCGCCTTAAAAATCTTAGCCCGTTGCTTGAAAGAGATAAAACCCTTCCGGGAAGTCGCACGCTCCACCTGGCGCTGTAGAGAAAACAACCAAAAGAAGAGAGGAAGAGTGGCCTCGGCCCCCAATTACGCATACATCAGCTCGAATTCCCTCATAAAGACATAAGAATTTGGATGTAGTTGCGAGGGCGCTACCCCCAGATAACCGAGAACCGAGCATACCAGGTCACTGAAAGGCAGCCTGATTCCTAGGGTCGAAATGGCATACTCGTACATTAAAAATTTTCTCCCGCCGAAATCCGAGAAAATCTGGTTGTCGTTGCTCGGGCATGTCACCCTCCAGTGGGCAGGGTCCCCCACCACAGACAGAGGATCCCCGCGCGGTCGAGCATAAGACGAGACTTTATCCAGCAAGTCTTCGACAACCCACTCCTCAGGTGTAAGTGTCCTCTCCTCCTCTTCTGGAACCACAGGAGCTCCAACCTCCTCTCCGGATACGGTCCCAACTTCGTTTGCTTCAGTTTCCTATGAATCCCCCGAGGAACTTTCAGAGCCTGATGGAATAGTTGCCAAGGAGCCCGAATCTTCCGATGAACTTTCCTCTGAAGATATGTCGTAGGGATCAACGAGCGCGTTTTCACCTGAAAAGCAGAGGAAGGGTGTCAGTGAATTCGTGCAGAATATCAAATACATCATTCCACTACCTATCAAGTGAAAGGGCGCGCAACGGCCCGAGAACAGGGTCCCGACCAAAGCCCTCGAGTAATCGACGCCCAAAACTTACGATCAACGCTCGACAGGGAATTATTAAAACACAGGTCCCGCGACGATCAAATACTCATCGCAAAACCCTAAACCTCGGTCGAGAATCAACCAAGGTCACCGCCGACCGTGAACCAGAGTTCATAGCAGCACTACAGTGACTACTTAAACCTAAAATCCATCTACATTACTCTAATCTACCGATAAAATCAAAGCCTAAGCCACATGCATCACTATTTCACAAATAACTAAGTCTAAAAGTCGAAATGAAGCTCTTACCTTGACCTTGAAACGCCATATCAAGAAGTTATGTTGATAAGCACGGTGGTCAGCAAAAGAGAACGGTGGTCGACGGCAAAATACGGTTGTTGGAGGTACGAGCAGAAAGTTAAGAAGAAGGTGAAGCGAAAAAGTACAAGAATGAGACGATTCATATATTTATAGGGAAGGGGGCACGTGCAGCTAAAGCGTAACCCTTATCCCTAGGTAATGATAGCCTACGCAATAGCCCATAGGCTAGCCGTCAGAACATTAAATTGGCACAGATATCGAGACATGTCACCTTTTCGTTTCCTCTTCCATCGCACCGACCAACGGATGGGTTGCTCGCCCCCAAGTTCCTCTGCCTCTCCGTGGAAAATGCTCGAATAACCAACCCACCAGCTGGTCGCAGATATTCTCGAGCAAGAAACCACCATTAAGTCATCACTTCTTCGACCAGAAGCAACGACTTGGGTGGCTCATGTTCCGGACATGCCCAATTTTCAGAAATAGGCCCTATCTATCTGTAACACGGTGGGAGAACTGACTTTAGTTAAATGTTGCGGATAGAAAGAGTCGCCACCGACTTTTATTTTATCCAAAGGAAAGGGCATAAAAGAACAGGAAAGACCTTAAAAGATTTTTGGGTTCGGGGGGTAAGTTATGTAAATGGAAGGTGTTAGCACCCTTTACATCTATGGTTATCCATGGGCTCTTAGTTACTCAGCTCACTTTAAACTGTTTTGAGAAGTGTAGTGTGTGATTAAAAATTTTCTTAAGCACTTTATAATGATCCTTGTACGGATATATATAAAGACTTTGTTTTGAAAATTGTTTGAAAATGGGAAGTGTTTATGAAATGTTTTTGAATGAGTGAGCAAGTACTTAAGAGGAACCTACCCTAATTTGAATCTTTACTGTTCTTGAACGTTCTTTCAATGGTAAGAATATCCCTATTATTAAGGAATAGGTAGTCATTACCTTGGATGTTGTAAGGGACATGTGAAGGGTCATCTGTGTTTAGGCAACTGTAAGGTGTCTTAGCAATACAAAGGGACTTATCATCTTTTATTCGAAAGGGACAAGATCATTTACGAAGGCAACATCGAAGGGACTTGATCTTATAATATTGAAAGGGACTAGATGATTTGTTTATGAGAAGGGACTTTGCTTTTAGACACCTTACTTGACCTTTTTGTTTAGGCAACATGAGGGATAACCCTTAAGGAGTGAGATGGCAATCAAAGATCGACTTACGTGTGTGCGTGTATAAGTTCATATATTTATCTTATAATTAGTGATCTAAATTAATTTTAAAATACAAACATGTTATCACTCCCTATTTTACTAACCATAGCAATATATTTATAAATAAATAAACGATAAAATACTACGACTATTACAACGCTTTTACAGTTACATAATAATAAAAACAATTTAAATAATAATTATATAATAAAATAAGCAATTGAATAAATGGTTAGTGATAAAATAATTATAAAAAGAAAGGTTAGTAATAATATACAATATATATACATATATATATATATATATATATATATATATATATATATATATATATATATATATAAATCAATTAAGTATTTTTAGATTTAAATAAATAATTTTAAAGAATTTTGAGATAAAAATAAAATAATAAAGATATACTAATTTATTTACAAAATAAACTATGATTAATCATTTAATTGGATATTAAGAAAATTTAATTAATTTTAAGATTTAAATAAAATAAGAATTAGGGTTAAGATTATTTAGAAAATAAATTTAGGGTTTTAATTATATATAAAAAATATTAGGGTTAAAAAAAATTTAGAAGATAAATTAGGGTTTACAACTTAATTTACATTACTAATTTAATTATTAAATAAATATATACATATTTTAATTCAAATACATAATAAAAAAACTAGGTTTAGAATTTAGAAAATAATTTAGAGGTTTTTTATAAAATATAAAATATTTACATATTATTTTCCTAGAATCATTTAAATATATATATTAAACATGATTATATTTAATTAACAATAAAATAACAAAACAATTAAACAAAACAAAAATTACCTGGGGCAGGGATTGAACCCACGCCCTAGGCTTCACTATCACTGGACCAACAAGTCTTCCACCAGGCTGCGCATGCGTTTGTGAATATAATTAGGTAGTAATCCTTTTATTTTAAACCTGCAAAAATATTGAAAATAAAACAAAACCAAAATGGCCTGGGGAGGTTTTGATCCCAGGACCATTCATTTGCAAGCCAAACGCACAAACCAACTGAGCCAAGCGCTTTAGTTGTAACATAACATAAACTAATTCAAAACATATTAAATCAATAATTTGAATTTTTGCAGATGGCGCCAATGGTCTTCATCTTCTTCCTCATACCTGCGAATTTTCATGCGTTTTTACCTGCGATTTTTCCTTCGAAGTTCATCATATTCAGAACCTACGAATTTCAATCATCAACAAAACAGTGAAATTTCTCCAAATTGATTAGTGAAATATGATCCTCAGAGCTCATACAATCTTCCTATGTTCTTAAAAATTATTTATATTTGGTTTATCATGAAACCCCAAACAAGAGGCCGAAACCCTAGCCATGGTGGATTCCTTAATCTGTAATGAAAATTCAATCCAAGCATACAGAAACATTCCAAATACCTTCACAAAAAATTATCAATGATCAAAAACAATTTATATTACATAAACATATGAAATCGAAAATTCAAAATATGAGGATGAAGATGCATTCGGTTATGGCATATGAGCAAGTTTCAGGTGCTTTTGAAGGTTGGGATCGATTCAGTGATGTCCAAGGATCCTTCCTATGTCCTTAAAATACCTTTAAATGCTTTGTAATGGTGAAACCGAATTTGAGTTTTTGAATGATTTTTGTGAAGTTTGAACAAGGTGTTGGAGGCTGTGAATTCGTGGCTTTGGCTTGGCATTGTGTTGTATATATATGATACAATGAAATTAGGTCAAAAGTTTGCACAAAACTATGGACTTTTGGACTTTGAGAGATTGAAAAATATTTAATCTTAAAACTTGAATATCCTTGATCTAGCCTTGCTATTTTGGTATGATCCTCATTATTTTTGTAACAATCATGTCTAAATAAGTCTTAAGACTTTCTAGAAACCAAATCAAATCAAATATCCATTATTTTATATTTTATTTTAATTTAAAATGATTTTTAACATAAAAAATCATAATAAATAAAAATAAAATGAATAAAATTATGAATAAATAAATTTCATTTCGTGCATGATGTCATGGAAGTGTTTGGGTCATACAAAAGCAAGCCCATTTGGTGAATTATGGTTTTAAGACCCCATTTGCTTCATAAACCTCTCAAAAATTTCCCAACTTTGCAAGGGCACAGATCCTTCAATTTTAATGCTATGAAGGTGTTCTTGGATATTTTGGAAAGCTTAAAGAGTCCTCTAACCAACCTCTCTAGTCTCATGTCCATATCCTTTACCATTCTCAAGTTATGCTCTTTGGAAGTTGTTGACTTTTTGTTGACTTTTAAAAGGACCTATAATGTCTTAGCTCATACCTTCCAAATGAAGAATTTTTGGGATTGGCTTGTGAGACACAAAGTTGTAGAGAATTCAATTTCCTTCAAAATGAGCTTTGGATGGAAAAAATTTGATGAAGCATGTGAAAGTTATGGCTGGTCAAAGTTCAGTTGATTTTTCCTGTGAAAACCCTAATTTAGAAACTCCTGATTCTTGATGATCTGAAATATCCTTGATGAATTATGATCAACCCTTGATCAAATGATTAATTTTACTTCATATAATTGATGTTGGCAAAAAATCATGAAGTTTGACTTTGGTTTGACCACAGTTGACCTCAGTTTGACTTTTTAACTACTTTGACTGATTTTAACCTATCTGATCATCTGACTGAGCAAATCCTTTGGGAAAGTCTTGAAAATTGACATGGGGATTCTTGAACACATATAAGATGCTATGAAGCTCACTTGAAGTCTTGGAAATCCACTTAGCCTGATAAAAGTCAAAACCCTAGTTTAAGATGCATTGCTTAGGAGAATGCCTTGTCTGAGGGAATTGTCAAACTTTCTGACTAATTGTGAACCTTGTGAACCTCATGAGATGTCTTGTGAACCTTGTGAACCTCTTAGTACACAAAGTCTTGTCTTGTGGAGGGAAAATTTTGGGGTGCAACAGCTGCCCCTGTTCAATTTTCTGAAACCTGAGGGGTTAGATTGGTATTTGTGCCAGTCGTGACCTGGAAGGTTGAAGGGGATTGAACACAAAAGCCCAAAAATTTGCACTCGCCGATGCGTAAAGTAACACTGATGATTAGTTGTATATGCTTGAGTGGGCTTAAATATGCCACTTGGAAGAACTGGAGATGGGCTTAGAGATGCCATCTAGAATATCAAGATGTGATGATAGCTTTATGTTGATACTGGATATCAGTACTAGGTCTTCGTATAGGCCGTCTCTGAATCGTTTATGCAACATAGTTTGAATTGTTGAATAGACCAGTAGAAATAAATCTTCGTAACAATTATCTCTTCTGGAAATATCTTGGATTAGGGAATGGATCTTTGTATAGACCGTTTGCCTACTCTCCAAGGTCAAAAGAACGTCAGGATTAGTTCTTCTGAAGAATATCTTGAACCAGGGAATGGATCTTTGTACAGACCGTTTGCCTGCTATTCAAGGGCCAATAGATTAAATCTTCTGAAAATATCTTGAACCAGGGAATGGATCTTTGTACAGACCGTTTTCCTGCTATTCAAGACCAGATAGATGAAATCTTCTGGAAGTATCCTGGATTAGGGAATGGATCTTTGTACAGATCGTTTGCCTACTCTCCGAGGACAAAAAAAAAGTGTCAGGATCAAGTCTCCTGAAAATATCCTGGATTAGGGAATGGATCTTTGTACAGACCGTTTGCCTACTCTCCGAGGAAATAGATTAAATCTTCTGAAAATATCTTGAACCAGGGAATGGATCTTTGTACAGACCGTTTGCCTGCTATTCAAGACCAGATAGATGAAATCTTCTGGAAATATCCTGGATTAGGGAATGGATCTTCTTACATACCGTTTGCCTACTCTCCGAGGACATCTTGAGTAATGTGTGGATCATTTCTGATCTGTTGTGAATTGTTGATATTGTTTTATCTGTATATAACTTTCCTGCAAGGAGAATGTTAGTTTATGCAATATGTATGCATGCATAGTATGATGCACCTAAGTAAATGTATTATGTATTTATGGATATGTATGTTATGATATGGTATAAATGATGTATGTATGAATCATGCAGCCTGAAGCGTCTGGAAATCTTTGTATAACAACTGCTGGCTAGGGAAAATAAATCCCGACTCGTTGCTGAAGAATATGAGGAACTTGTTCCCGTCTTGATAGTATAGTATTTATAACCTCCCGTCTTCGTTCGTCGTACCTCTATTGAAGGAAATAAGTTTCTGAGTATCCCGACTGAGGATAAAAGAGATGGACATAAATTCAAGGGGATATGTAACTCGAAGTATCTATAAAGATAGACTTGCTCTACTGTGGATTTGTAGTTGTCCTGTGGGGATGAACCGGCGAAGCTTCGTTGAATTCCTTCCCTCGTTCGTCCTTAGTAAATACTATTACTGCATTTTTATGCATTTCTGGTAAACATCAATCATATTTAAGCATTTTATGCATTTCTGGTAAACATCAATCATATTCAAAAACATACATACATTCAAACACAACCAATGGACGTTTCGCTTATGTAAATAGGGTAAAAGTAAATCTGGATTCAAAGATGAAATTTTATTTATATCACAAAGTGACCTATACATGGTCAAGTTTGTACAAGGAGACAGAAATCCTAGTAAGAGGAATTTGTCGTAAAATTTTTACAAAACAAAGAAAATCAGCTATGTGGGAAATAATCCTATTGAGTTTCAATTCTACTATTGCCATTATCTTCAAGTATCTCATCTTCTATTGTTGAGATGGAAACGATTGGATTGAGCTTTATCTGTTCGAGCTTGAATTAAGTAGCACAACTGGTTGGAGTTTACATGGGTGATCCAAACGAGACATAGTCATACGCTTTAATCCCTAACTTTTGCCTGGATTGCCCTTTCAGGTTTTCAATCCACCAGGATACCCTTTTTTGCCCAAGCCGCCTTTTCAGGTTTTCGACTTGCTGGGTGTACATTTTTTATTTTTTTTATATATATATCCCTAACTTTTGCCCGAACCTTTTTGGTTCGCTAGGATGCCCTTATTTTTGCCTAGGCCAGTCAACCTAGCGGGTCTCTTTTTATGCGTAGTATTTTTTAACTATGTCTGTGTTTACAGGCTGCGGGAAGTCTTCACCATCCATAGTAGTAAGCATCATGGCACCTCCTGAGAATACTGTTTTGACCACAAATGGTCCTTCATATGTAGGAGTCCATTTGCCCCTAGGATCACCTTGTGGTAATATGATACGCTTGATTACCAAATCACCAGCCTGATATACCTTTTGCTTAACCTTCTTATTGAAAGCCTTGATCATTCGTTTCTGGTATATCTGACCATGACAAACAGCTGCTAACCTTTTCTCATCAATCAAATTTATCTAGTCAAGTCGAGTCTGAATCCAATCATCTTCATCCAAGCCTGCATCCTTCATGATTCTTAAGGAGGGTATCTGAATTTCAATGGGCAGGACTCCTTCCATACCATAGACTAAGGAGAATGGGGTTGCCCCTGTTGAAGTACGTATTGTAGTACGATAACCATGAAGAGAAAATGGTAACATCTCATGCCAATCCTTGTAAGTGACAGTCATCTTCTGTAGAATCTTCTTAATGTTCTTATTAGCAGCTTCTACTGCCCCATTCATCTTTGGACGATACGGAGAAGAGTTGTGATGCTTAATCTTGAACTGCGTGCAGAGATCAGTAATCATAGTGTTGTTCAGATTAGAGCCATTGTCAGTAATAATCCTTTCAGATATGCCATACCTGCAGATGAGATTATTCTTAATGAATCGAGCCACCACATTCTTAGTAACAGATGCAAATGAATCTGCCTCCACCCACTTTGTGAAGTAATCAATAGCAACCAGGATGAAACGATGTCCATTAGAAGCAGTAGGTTTGATCTCACCAATCATATCAATGCCCACATGGAAAAAGGCCAAGGATCGGTCAACGCATTCAATGGTGATGGAGGTATATGTACTTTATCAGCATAGATTTGACACTTGTGACATGTTCTGGAATGTTGATAGCAGTCAGCCTCCATGGTAGACCAATAGTAACCTGCTCTCAATATCTTCTTTGCCATAGTATGACCACTAGAATAAGTGCCAAAGATCCCATCATGCATGTCTTCCATAATCTCAGTTGCTTCCTTCTTATCCACACAACGAAGCAAAGTTGAATCATGATTGCGCTTGTACAAAATTCCATTACTCATGAAGAACTTAGCAGAAAACCTCCTCAGAAACTTCTTATCTTTGACAGATGCCCCTTCAGGGAACTCTTGAACTTCAAGATATATTTTCACTTCATAAAACCAAGGCTTCCCTTCTGCTTCTTCAGTGTCAATCTCATTGCAGTAAGCAGGCTTCTCAAATCTGTCAATAGTAATCTTGGGGGCTTCATCATCCCAGCTAATCTCAAACATAGATGCCATGGTGGCTAATGCATCTGCCAACTGATTTTCTCTTCATGGAATATGTCCAAAGGTAATCTCTTCAAAATATGGGATCAAAGACAAAACATACTCTCTGTAAGGAATGAGATTATCATGCTTGGTATCCCAATCTCCTTTGATCTGACTTACTACCAGGGTTGAATCTCCATATACATCTAGGAACTGAATCTTCATATCAATGGCAGCTTTGATACCTAGGATACATGCCTCATATTCAGCCATGTTATTGGTACAATAGAAACAAAGTCTGGCAGTAATCGGGGTATGACAACCTTCAGGGGAACTGATCACAACACCAACACCATTGCCAAGTGCATTAGAAGCTCCATCAAAAACCATAGTCCATCGGGATCCTTGTTCAGGTCCGTCATATTGTCCAGGTTCTTTGGTAATGATCATAATGTCTTCATCAGGGAACTCAAAACTCATTGACTGGTAATCATCCATTGCTTGATGAGCCAAATGATCAGCTACTACACTACCCTTAATGGCCTTTTGAGTAGTATACTGTATATCATATTCTGTTAAGATCATTTGCCATCTTGCTATTCGTCCAGAGAGAGCAGGTTTCTCAAATATGTACTTGATTGGATCCATCTTTGAGATCAACAAGGTAGTATGAGTCAACATATATTGTCTTAGTCGGCGAGCAGCCCATGCCAAAGCGCAGCAAGTTTTATCGAGCAGTGAGTATCTTGTTTCACAGTCGGTAAACTTTTTGCTAAGGTAGTATATTGCCTGCTCTTTTCGACCAGACTCGTCATGTTGCCCCAACACACACCCCATTTAGTTGTCTAACACTGTTAAGTACATGATCAAGGGTCTTCCATCAACTGGTGGCATCAAAATGGGAGGTTCCAGGAGATACTTCTTGATTTCATCAAAGGCTGTTTGGCACTCGTCATTCCATTCCATTACCTGATCTTTCTTCAACAACTTGAAGATTGGCTCACAGGTAGCAGTTAATTGGGAAATAAATCTTGCAATGTAATTCAATCGTCCCAAGAAACCTCTAACTTCCTTCTCAGTACGGGGAGCTGGCATCTCTTGTATAGCTTTCACTTTTGCAGGATCCACTTCAATACCTTTTCCACTGACGATGAAACCCAGGAGTTTACCAGATCTAACTCCAAAAGTACATTTGTTTGGGTTCAATCTCAACTTGTATTTCTTCAACCTTTCAAACAACTTATGCAGATGATCAAGATGTTGCTCTTCATTCTGGGACCTGGCTATCATATCATCAACATATACCTCTATCTCATGATGAATCATATCGTGAAACAAAGCCACCATAGCACGCTGATATGTTGCCCCGGCATTCTTCAAGCCAAATGGCATCACTTTATAACAAAAAGTGCCCCACTGTGTAACAAATGTAGTCTTCTCCATATCTTCAGGTGCCATCTTGATTTGATTGTAACCAGAGAAACCATCCATGAAAGAGAATATTTTATGCTGAGCAGTGTTGTCTACCAGAACATCAATATGAGGAAGTGGAAAGTCATCTTTGGGGCTGGCCTTATTCAAATCCCTGTAATCCACACACATGTGTACCTTACCATCTTTCTTAGGTATTGGTACCACATTTGCAACCCATTGAGGATAAGAAGTCACAGCTAAGAACCCTGCATCAAGCTATTTCATTACCTCTGCTTTAATCTTCTCTGACATCTCAGGACGCATGCGACGAACCTTCTGTTTCTTTGGATGACAATCTTCTTTTACCGGTAGACGGTGAACCACAATGTCTGTATCCAACCCTGGCATATCTTCATAGGACCAAGCAAAGATCTCCACATAATCATGCAACATTTGAATCAATCTGCTCTTAACACCATCCTCTAGTTCAGCCCCTATCTTGACTTCTTTCCTGTTCTCTTCAGTTCCCAAATTCACAACTTCGATTGGCTCTTCATGTGGCTGTATAGCTTTCTCTTCTTGTTGCAACAACCTAGCAAGCTCTACAGGTACTTCACAATCGTCCTCATTTCCATCTTCAGCTTGATAGATTGGATTCTCGAAATTATAATTGGCAATAGTAGAACTGTTATCAACAGGATCCAGAGTGGATGAGGATCTGCGTTTTAGTGATGTGGGTGTGTGTAAGAACACATAGCTGATAAAAGAAGAATAAAATAAAAGAAAGACAATGAACACAATATTTACGAAAACGAAACGTCCACTGATTTTTATTGAATGAAGTATGCAAATGAAATGACATCCTGAAACAAGCATACCATTGTGCCCCGAGTAAGGCACAAGGCTTAAAAGTTTAATTGTTCAAAAATTACAAACTTAAAAATAACAACACAGTAATAGTATTTACTCCTGACTAAAGGAGATAGGAATAACGTCTTCAGCCTTCCAATTGTTGAGCCCATCACCTACAGTAGGAAAGATCCAGTCATCCAGGTTGTAGTCTTCATTAAAATCACCCACAACATTGATCTGATCTTTCATGATCCCTTGATTGGTGATACGAACAGCACGAGCACGACAAATAGCCTTATGGGACTCTTCTTCAACCACAACTCTGGCATCTTTGAGGGAGGCCATTGTAGGAGATACTCTAGTAACCACAAGAACTCTTTTGACAACAGGAGGAGCTTCAGCAGCAGGAACAACCCAAGGAACCACTTCAAACGTCTGGCACAGAGTCTCAACATATTCACCTTCTACTTCAACATATTTAAACGTATTCACATGACTGATCATATATTCTTCTTCTCCGTAAACAGTGACAACCTTTCCCTTTACAGGATATCTCAACTTCTGATGTAAAGTGGAGGTCACAGCACCTGCCCCATGGATCCAGGGGCGCCCAAGAAAACAAGAGTACGAAGGACGAATATCCATTACATAAAAGGTAGAATTGAAGACTTGAGAGCCTACTTTGATTGGGATATCTATTTCTCCATGCACCACCCTTCTTAAACCATCAAAGGCCCTCACCACTATATTACTTGGTTTCAGCACAGCATCTTCAGGACTAAGCTTGTTAAAAACCTCTTTAGGAAGTACATTCAGTGAAGAACCATTGTCTATCAACACATGTGAGAGGGTAGTGCCCCTACATTCAATAGAGATATGTAAAGCCCTGTTATGATTCCTCTTGGCAGGGGTCAAATCAGCATCAGAAAAGCCTAACCCATTATCATAGGTCAGGTGTGCAACACAATTCTCAAATTGATCTACATAAATTTCATTTGGTACGTGAGCAGTCTTTAAGAACTTAATCAAGGCTTTAGCATGAGCCTCAGAACACAACAACAAAGATAACATGGAAATCTTGGAGGGAGTATGCCCCAGTTGGTCAACAACATCATAATCACTCTTGCGAATGATCTTCAGCACTTCTTCCATCTGCTTAGAAAGATTCTCAGCAGTTGGTGTCTCAGTTTGCACAGGTTCAATAACAGGACCTTTGCCCCGGGCATCAGTATTTGTCTCAGCAGTAGAGGTAATAGTTGGAGTAACTGTATTCTTGGAGGTAGTCGGAGGAGAGAAAATTCTTCCACTTCTTGTGATCTTACTAGATCCAGCAATATTATCAACATCAAGGTTTTCAGCAACAACAGGTGTATTAGCTAAGGGTTCCTGTTTAACACCATGGATATAAACATCGGAACCGTAATGCCAAGGTATAGCTTTGTCAGAAGTATACGGAATAGGACCAGGAGTGGTAATAATCATAGGTGCAACTCTAGCTTCAGCAACACTCTTCACAGGGCATTCAGCAGTAATCTTGATAGGACCCTTATGAGTGATCTTGACTGGGCCTTTGGAAGTAATCCTTACTGGCACTTTATCAACCATATCCACCTCTTCAACATTCGCACCTTGAGTTATATGTTCAACCATACTCTCCACAGAAGGTGTCCTCTCAAACAATATGGTGTAATTGTTCATGAGGCGTTGGATACCATCCTTCAACTTCCAGCAGCTATCCGGTTTATAAGCACAATAGAAACAATCTTCACTACAACCTGGAAAGAACCCAGCTTGTACCAACTTCTTCTTAATAACAGACAATGGAGTAGTCACATCTGCAACGGAGGAAATATATGAAGCTTCATCAATGGCATTAACAGTCTTCTCATGATTTGGCATGAGAGCAATAATCACATTTGGAGTACCAGGAGGGTCAAACTCAATCTCTCCAGCATCAATCATATCCTGAATCTTGTTCTTCAATATCCAGCAGTTGTTGGTATCATGTCCTTGACAATTAGAATGATATGCACATCGTGCATTAGGATTGTACCTAGGAGAGGTAACATTAGGATTCTGAGGAGGGTCCTTCAAAGTAATGAGCTCCCCTTTCAACAAGTGTTGCAAGGCTTGGGCCAGTGACATGTTGATCTTGGTGAACTGTCTTCTAGGCTTCTGTTGATTGCCCTGTGGTGGTTCTGGTGCTGCAGGAGTAGGATTGGAGATATGAACTGCACTCACAGATTGGTGCCTCCTATTACGACCAGGTTGACCATAAATAGCATTTGACTCCTTCTTTCCACTAGGGGGCTTATTTGCAGTACTTGATGAAGAGGCACCCACCTGTATTTTGCCACTTCTTATGCCACTTTCTACACGCTCTCCAGTCATTATCAGCTCAGTGAAGCCAGATGATGAGCTTCCAATGAGATGACTATAAAAAGGACCATTCAACGTACTCATAAACATATCCACTAACTCCCTGTCAGTTAGAGGAGGTTGAACTCTACCAGCCAAGTCTCTCCACTTCTGGGCATACTCCTTGAATTTCTCCTTAGCACCCATAGACATGCTTTGGAGTTGCATGCGAGTAGGTGCTAGATCAACATTGTATTGGTATTGCCTATAGAAGGCCTCAGCAAGATCATTCCAATCACGGATGTTGACACTCTCCAATTGATAGTACCATTCCAATTGAGCTCCAGACAAGCTCTCTTGGAAGAAATGAATCCATAACTTCTTATCAGCAGTATGGGGTTGAATCCTCCGGACATAGGACCTTAGATGCAGCTTGGGACACGAGACACCATCATATACCACAAAAGCAGGAACTTTAAACCCAATGGGTATAACCACTCCAGATATCAAACTCAGATCTTCAAAATCCAGCCCAGAAGACTTTTGTAACTCCATAGCATTCATTCTATCCACCAGCATCTTGAACTTATCTTCATTAGGATCATGATAATAATTTGCTTCAGAATCAGAATCCCCCATAGTATTATGGAGACTGCCTCCCTCTTTCTCAGACTCTTCAGACTCATAATCTTCAACCTGTTCCTTGGTCTTGACAGGACCTTTGAATCTTCTTCCCAGATTAATAAGACCTCCTGATCTTCTAGTCTTCTTAGTCTTCTTAGCCAGCAGTGTCTTCAATTCATCCTGTCCTTTGGACAAGTTCAGGATCAGCTCTTGGAATTGTGCATTCTGTGCCTGGAGATCTTTGACTGTCTGTTCAAGAGCCATTTTTGCTGAAATAAACAGCGAGAAGATAAGATACCTGTACATAAGAAACCTGTGATGCAATGATATGGTGTATAAATGCGTATGCAATGTTTTCAAGGACCGCAAGATTTAAATTTGTTTAAACAACCAAAAAGTAAACTTTTATTAGTAATAAATTTGTTTGCCCCTTGGGCGTACAATAAAAATGAAATGAATACAAAAGATGGGGTTTTAAGTCTCCCATGGACGTTTCCTCTTTGTGTTGAGGTATGAGTTGAGATTCCGCTCCTCGTGAAGTTGCTTTGTTAGCTCCAGAATTCTTTCTTGACTTGCTTTGTAATGAGTCTCAAAAGTATCCCTTTGCTCCTTCAACTGGATCCAGGATCTCTGTAAGTCTTCCATGTTAGTGGGCATATCTGGGTGAAGGATGGTATAAGAATTATCTCCTTCAGCAACAGGCTCCATAGTAACTGGCAGGATGGCAGGATATGGCATCATAAGAGTCTGAGCACGAGATCGTACCCATCTAAGATAAGCTTCCATAGGAATAGTGTACTTGGGCTCCAGAGTCTTGCTATCAACCTTGTTCACTTTCCCCCATGCTCGTATAAACCTTTGACGATAACCTTGCAGATCGTTGTCGTAGTCAAACACAATACCCTGAATAAGCATGTCATGAGGACCATCACTCCGAGCATAACCAAACTGACGTAAAGCTAAGGAAGGGTTGTAGGTAATGCCCCCTCTTATGCCTAGAAGTGGCACATTAGGGAACTCCCCACAACGGTCAATGATAGTAACATTCTCCATAGATTGAGAGCACCAATGAATATCTGAATGAGAGAGTGACATAATCCTCATGGACCATCTGAACCCTTGTTCATTTCTTCATCACTGATCAAGGAAGGTGTGAAATAAACCACCTAGATAATAAAGGTATGCAGCACATCAGAGTTCCTCGTGCCTTCGTAGTACGAGTATGAAGAGAATGTAGGATGTCTCCAAGCAATGTAGGCACTGGGTTATGAGTCAGGAATATGTTGATGGCGTGTACGTCTATGAACTGATCTGGATTGGGGAATAATACTAAGCCATAAATCAACAAGGCTAAGATCTCCTCAAAAGCATCATAGCTCATAGCCTTCAGGAACACTTGAGCTTTCTCCATCAATACCTTAGCAAGAATACCCTTAACTCCACTCCTCATTTCTAGGACAATGTCTGATTTCTTCAAATGTAGAGCTACAGCAATAACTTCAGGTTTAGGCTCTTTTTCCAAGCCTGTGAAAGGTCTCTGATCAAGGACAGGTATACCCAGAAGTTTGGAGAACTCTTCCATTGTAGGAACCAGCTGATAGTCGGGGAATGTGAAGCAATGATGTTTAGGATCAAAGAACAGAACACTCATCATGTCTTCATTAAACCCTGAAGTGACTAGATCTAGTAGGTGACCATGCCTCTTGATGAACTGGGAGTTTTCAGAAACTTGAGAGACCAATTCCTTAAGTTTAGGAGGTATTCCTACAAAGTTGATCCGGATAGTGTTCCTACGAGCAGAAGCCATGACCTGCAACAAAGAACAAAGATAAATCCTTTGGTCCTTGAAATGGTTAGTGAAAATGTTATGCTTATGATGCATGATGATGCTATGATGTTATGCTCAATCACAAACATGTGGCACACACAAACAAGTCACACAATAGCCCTAGGTTTGAAGGCTTGCATGAGGTTTAAAGGTAAGTTCCCTCCCCTGAAGTTTAGTTGGTTCATCCTGTCCTATAAAGTAACCAGGTTCTAAGGGATCTCAATACCATTGATCCTTCACAAGGGTGGTTGTTCAGTAGGCAACTTACTTGCCAACCAAAACCCTCCAAGTTTAGAATCTTAATGAGTGTAGCATCGAGTATCAACCAACTTCAGTCTTCACCAAATCCGGTTATCTCACTACTTTCTAAAGGCCAAGATGGGATAACTAAGGTTCTAAAAGTTAGTTAGTGTATTGACAACATATGGCAGCCTCATATTATCCTCAACTTGACTTAAGGAACATAAGCACCAACCAAGAAGTCACACTAACTATGGCCACCAGATCAACCATATCGGTATACGCCGTACAGTTTCCTTGGTCTATTGCCATTTACCTAAGGTACACTAGATCCGGGTTAGGATCTTTCACACATAAGGAGCACCCAACAGATAAGTATAAAGCAAACAAGGCAAACAATTTTAAAGTGATCTAATTCCTAAGGGTACCCCTCTTTAATACGAATCCCCAGCAGAGTTGCCAGTTCTGTAACACGGTGGGAGAACTGACTTTAGTTAAATATTGCGGATAGCAATAGTCGCCACCAACTTTTATTTTATCCAAAGGAAAGGGCATAAAAGAACAAGAAAGACCTTAAAAGATTTTTGGGTTCGGGGGTAAGTTATGTAAAGGGAAGGTGTTAGCACCCTTTACATCTATGGTTATCCATGGGCTCTTAGTTACTCAGCTCACTTTAAACTGTTTTGAGAAGTGTAGTGTGTGATTAAAAATTTTCTTAAGCACTTTATAATGATCCTTGTACAGATATATATAAAGACTTTGTTTTGAAAATTGTTTGAAAATGGTAAGTGTTTATGAAATGTTTTTGAATGAGTGAGCAAGTACTTAAGAGGAACCTACCCTAATTTGAATCTTTACTGTTCTTGAACGTTCTTTCAATGGTAAGACTATCCCTATTATTAAGGAATAGGTAGTCATTACCTTGGATGTTGTAAGGGACATGTGAAGGGTCATCTGTGTTTAGGCAACTGTAAGGTGTCTTAGCAATACAAAGGGACTTATCATCTTTTATTCGAAAGGGACAAGATCATTTACAAAGGCAACATCGAAGGGACTTGATCTTATAATATTGAAAGGGACTAGATGATTTGTTTATGAGAAGGGTATTTGCTTTTAGACACCTTACTTGACCTTTTTGTTTAGGCAACATGAGGGATAACCCTTAAGGAGTGAGATGGCGATCAAAGATCGACTTATGTGTATGCGTGTATAAGTTCATATATTTATCTTATAATTAGTGATCTAAATTAATTTTAAAATACAAACATGTTATCACTCCCTATTTTACTAACCATAGCAATATATTTATAAATAAATAAACGATAAAATACTACGACTATTACAACGCTTTTACAGTTACATAATAATAAAAACAATTTAAATAATAATTATATAATAAAATAAGCAATTGAATAAATGGTTAGTGATAAAATAATTATAAAAAGAAAGGTTAGTAATAATATACAATATATATATATATATATATATATATATATATATATATATATATATATATATATATATATATATATATATATATATATATATATATATATATATATATATATATATATAATCAATTAAGTATTTTTAGATTTAAATAAATAATTTTAAAGAATTTTGAGAGAAAAATAAAATAATAAAGATATAATAATTTATTTACAAAATAAACTATGATTAATCATTTAATTGGATATTAAGAAAATTTAATTAATTTTAAGATTTAAATAAAATAAGAATTAGGGTTAAGATTATTTAGAAAATAAAATTAGGGTTTTAATTATATATAAAAAATATTAGGGTTAAAAATAATTTAGAAGATAAATTAGGGTTTTAACTTAATTTACATTACTAATTTAATTATTAAATAAATATATACATATTTTAATTCAAATACATAATAAAAAAACTAGGTTTAGAATTTAGAAAATAATTTAGAGGTTTTTTAGAAAATATAAAATATTTACATATTATTTTCCTAGAATCGTTTAAATATATATATTAAACATGATTATATTTAATTAACAATAAAATAACAAAACAATTAAACAAAACAAAAATTAAAAATTACCTGGGGCAGGGATTGAACCGACGCCCTAGGCTTCACTATCACTGGACCAACAAGTCTTCCACCAGGCTGCGCATGCGTTTGTGAATATAATCAGGTAGTAATCCTTTTATTTTAAACCTGCAAAAATATTGAAAATAAAACAAAACCAAAATGGCCTGGGGTGGTTTTGATCCCAGGACCATTCATTTGTCAACCAAACGCACAAACCAACTGAGCCAAGCGCTTTAGTTGTAACATAACTTAAACTAATTCAAAAAATATTAAATCAATAATTTGAATTTTTGCAGATGGCGCCAATGGTCTTCATCTTCTTCCTCATACCTGCGAATTTTCATGCGTTTTTACCTGCGATTTTTCCTTCGAAGTTCATCATATTCAGAACCTACGAATTTCAATCATCAACAAAACAGTGAAATTTCTCCAAATTGATTAGTGAAATATGATCCTCAGATCTCATACAATCTTCCTATGTTCTTAAAAATTATTTATATTTGGTTTATCATGAAACCCCAAACAAGAGGCCGAAACCCTAGTCATGGTGGATTCCTTAATCTGTAATGAAAATTCAATCCAAGCATACAGAAACATTCCAAATACCTTCACAAACAATTATCAATGATCAAAAACAATTTATATTACATAAACATATGAAAGCGAAAATTCAAAATATGAGGATGAAGATGCATTCGGTTATGGCATATGAGCAAGTTTCAGGTGCTTTTGAAGGTTGGGATCGATTCAGTGATGTCCAAGGATCCTTCCTATATCCTTAAAATACCTTTAAATGCTTTGTAATGGTGAAACCGAATTTGAGTTTTTGAATGATTTTTGTGAAGTTTGAACAAGGTGTTGGAGGCTGTGAATTCGTGGCTTTGGCTTGGCATTGTGTTGTATATATATGGTACAATGAAATTAGGTCAAAATTTTGCACAAAACTATGGACTTTTGGACTTTGAGAGATTAAAAAATATTTGATCTTAAAACTTGAATATCCTTGATCTAGCCTTGCTATTTTGGTATGATCCTCATTATTTTTGTATCAATCATGTCTAAATAAGTCTTAAGACTTTCTAGAAACCAAATTAAATCAAATATCCATTATTTTATATTTTATTTTAATTTAAAATGATTTTTAACATAAAAAATCATAATAAATAAAAATAAAATGAATAAAATTATGAATAAATAAATTTCATTTCGTGCATGATGTCATGGAAGTGTTTGGGTCATAAAAAAGCAAGCCCATTTGGTGAATTATGGTTTTAAGACCCCATTTGCTTCATAAACTTCTCAAAAATTTCCCAACTTTGCAAGGGCACAAATCCTTCAATTTTAATGCTATGAAGGTGTTCTTTGACATTTTGGAAAGCTTAAAGAGTCCTCTAACCAACCTCTTTGGTATCATGTCCATATCTTTTACCATTCTCAAGTTATGCTCTTTGGAAGTTGTTAACTTTTTGTTGACTTTTAAAAGGACCTATAATGTCTTAGCTCATACCTTCCAAATGAAGCATTTTTGGGCTTGGCTTGTGAGACACAAAGTTGTAGAGAATTCAATTTCCTTAAAAATGAGCTTTGGATGGAAAAAATTTGATGAAGCATGTGAAAGTTATGGCTGGTCAAAGTTCAGTTGACTTTTCCTGTGAAAACCCTAATTTAGAAACTCCTGATTCTTGATGATCTGAAATCTCCTTGATGAATCATGATCAACCCTTGATCAAATGATGAATTTTACTTAATATACTTGATGTTGGCAAAAAATCATGAAGTTTGACTTTGGTTTGACCACATTTGACCTCAGTTTGACTTTTTAACTACTTTGATTGATTTTAACCTATCTGATCATCTGACTGAGCAAATCCTTTGGGAAAGTCTTGAAACCATACATGGGGATTCTTGAACACATATAAGATACTATGAAGCTCACTTGAAGTCTTGGAAATCCACTTAGCCTGATAAAAGTCAAAACCCTAGTTTAAGATGCATTGCTTAGGAGAATGCCTTGTCTGAGGGAATTGTCAAACTTTCTGACTAATTGTGAATCTTGTGAACCTTGTGAACCTCATGAGATGTCTTGTGAACCTTGTGAACCTCTTAGTACACAAAGTCTTTTCTTGTGGAGGGAAAATTTTGGGGTGCAACACTATCTCGCGGCCCAACGACCCAACAACCCCACTATGCTCGGAATCCTGAGAATCGTCTATTCGGCGGGTCCCTTGCTCGGTGCTAAGGCCATCCGATCTAGGACAAGTCGAGCAGATACATTATTACCCTAACGGCTAGTTCCTAACCGTCAACGGTTATTACGGGATCCGCGATCCGCACCTAATAATTTGAGCCAGTAACCATCCACTTGGACCAGTATATAAACCTTCTCATTTGAGAGGATCATGTATTCAAATCTTGACCCAAATCTCGTACTTGCTCACTCGTTGCTCAATTTCTGACTTTAGCATCGGAGTGCCTTTGCAGGTACACCCCTTTTTCTACATCATCAACCGTGCTCATCCATGTTCGACGCAGCCACATCGAATCCTGATCTCTAGGTACGATCAGAAGGTATAATGGGTGTTGTCCCAGAAGTGCAGGGAAGCCATTAACATGTTTGAGCAATATAGGATATTAGTCTTCGACATCATCAGAAGGTCATAAATCCCTATTCTTTTCCATTTGTCAGCCTTAACATTTTCCATCTTGGCCAACCAGCGGTCGAAACCTGGAAAGGAGGGAACAACTCTCACCAGTCGAGTGTTTCCATTTAGAAATGACAAATCTAGGACAGGTGGCTCGGTTGAGGGTCCGCCTTCGGTAGTATTGGTCTTTTGCCCTAAAGGTTTGGTCTTATGGTAACATGGAAATAACTCACCCAACTTGGCGTCATCAGCAGGAACATTAGACAAACGCCCAGAAATAGAAGTTTGTTTATCAAAAATGGTGAGAGGAATTATTACTTGGGACTCATAGATGTGTCTTTTCTCTTCTTGAAGATATTCTAGTACAAACTGTTGGTTCCTCACTAGTTAGGCCCAGAAATCTGGGTAAAAGGAGGCAATGGAGCAGTGCTTGAAGATCTTTTGTTATTTGGGGTCTTTTTGTTTTGTGGAGCTGCTTGGTTGGAAGCCATTGAAGAAATTTGGGAAGTTGGAAGATTTTTTTGAGTTCTTGAAATTTTTGGAGAAAAGAATAAGTTTTCAAAGGTTTGGAAGCGTAAAATTTTTCAAGTATGGAAAGTGGGGGTATATATAAGCTTTCGGAAGACTAATAGTGTTCAAATTACCATTAAGACAAAGTGTGTTAGTGGGACGCGTGTCTTCTTGAGGTGTGTCTCTGGGCGGTGGAAGTTATGATGTGACTGTAGAGGTATGGTTTCAAGAGAAAAGTGCAATGATGGCTAGTAATAGAGTGGATTTTGAAGAGAAATTTATTAAAAAAGCCATTATAACGTGACGTCAAGAAAAAGCTATGATAAAAAAAATGACCTTTATGTCTGCTAGGTCGAAAGGACGTTTTTGGGGGGCAATTTGTTAGCTCCTAATTTCAACATTGACTTTAGCATCGTGTTTTCGTAGAAAGGAAAAGGCTTATACTAAAGTAAAGTTAAGGAGGTATGAGTCGAAGACATAAGGAAATATAAGGACATGGACTTAGAATATTTTCTAAGTATGAAAAGAATCACCTTCGACCGTGTATCTGTGGGATAGCAAGTGTGTAGCAGTTAAAATCTACATTGGAGGGAAAGTTATGTTTCTTTCAAATTTGAATAAAGACAAATGGCGCTCAATGGAAGTTGAACGACATGCAAAGTGCCAAGTTACATTTTTTAAGGAGTAAACAGCCAAAAGCGGTTACTTTCGACTAGTATAAATAAAGTAGTTATAGTGTTAGAATTGTGTGTGAATCATATTGTATAAGTTACTCCATAAGCACTCAAAGTACCCATGTGTAGAGAAACGAGTAAAGGAGAGAATGTATGTGATGAGATCACCAACCTTTTTCATATCAATGCAATTTATATTCAAGTTTTTAGTTTGAAGTCTTTTTTCTCTTGCAATTTCTTTACTTTCAAGAAAGTTTATCATTCAACCTTTTATTGTCTTTTTACTTGCTTTCTCAACATTTCCTTGTTATTTACATTTTGTTGGATTTTACTTTTGACTTAAACTGTTTGGAGTTTTCTTCGTTTATTTTCTATTTTTACCGAAACACTTCATAAAGTTTGTCCAAGAGTTTATGACATTATTACTGAAAAACTAATTAAAACATATTTATAGCACATGTCCTAGGAACACTCTGGTTGATCCTGGAGTGACTGAGAATATTGTGTTATTTTTAGAGGACCAGTGGTTGTTTACAAATTTCAGGGTAAACAACTGCATCATCTGAGGCCAATACAAGTCAGTCTACAATAACTTAAGCAACTCAGACCAATACAACTCAAGCAACACAAGGTAATGCTCCAACATCTCAGGTGGCAGCAACTCAGGCCTTAACAACACAGGCATACATGAATGCAACTCAGTCTTCTAAAGGAAAGGGTGTATCAGAACAATGCTCAAAGGAAAAAGTATGTGGAAGGCCTCGAAAGCTTGGTGTAAGAAGACCCTTTGTAGTACCAGGACCAACAACCAGACTGTCTGCTTCAAAGAATTTGATTGGTCATACAACCAAAAGGTCTACCCCAACCAAGAGGATCCCACCAAAGAAGATCATCTAGTTTTAATTAGGCTCTGTTTAGATTATGTAATGTATTGTTATTTTGTACTATATTTTGAAGTCATTTTGAACATGTCTATGTAACATGTCAATGCATTTTGGAACCTTTGTGGAAATATTCATATGTTTTTAAACAATATCTATTAATGTCAGTTTCTGTTAAAGTTTGAGTAATGTGATATGTTGTATCAGTTTGACTCCTGTTATGTCAATTTGATATGTTGCTAAAAAATAAAGATATGTCAAACAATAGAACCCATAACATTCATGAACTGTGTTACAATTAGACATTACACTAGATAACTAAAACATCCTAAAAAACAATAGAAGTCATGTAATACCCCGTATTTTAATAAAATGCTCTGGATAATATTAATTGAATTTAATAGGGTTTCGGTGTGCTCTGAGAGTTTTCAATTCAAATAATTAGAGAAATCAACGAACTTAAATTGATTAATTAGTATTATTTGACTCAGAGGTTTTATTGGTCAAGAATGTGAATTGTACTATTAGGCACTTGTGATGGTGTCAGTTGTAACGCCATGAATTTATTTAAATATATTATTGAAAATTTTGCATTGTGATGTGTGAAGAATAATATATATTATCAGAAATAATTGTAATATTAAATTATATTTTTGGTGGATAATTGTATTATTAGAGGTTAAATAAAATAAATGGAATAAATAGGAGATAAGGACAAGGCGGTCAATTGGTGAAAGTATTAAGGGTTATAAGGGAAGATCATAAGTTGGGTATTAAGGGTTATTTTGGAAATAAGGAAAAGGGAAAATCATAATCGTATTTGGAAAAGAGAAAGAACGATCGTGAAAGGTGTGAAGAGGAGAAGAAGAGGAAAAGGCTTAATCGGGAAGAAGAGTTCCCGAAGGAGAAGAATTCCTCAACGAAATTTAAGGTAAGGGTAGGATTCTTCCATCTTAAGGGTTTTATAATGGAAATTGGATAGGTTGAGAATTAGGGATTGAGATTGTGGTGGATTGAGCAGGGATTAGGTTGAATTATGTGTTGTTGATTTTTTTTAGATGTTAATTGTATGGATTAAATGATGAATTTGAGGAATGTTGTGGTTTCTAGTTGTTTTTGGTACTGGATATATGAGAAATTCGTATTAGGTTGGGTTCTGAGAGCAGAGCTGTGATTTGCGATATTGCAGAGCTCACTTAGCGAGCAAGAGTCAGTAGGCTATTCACTTAGAGAGCAAGCCCCTCGCTGAGCGAGACCTGGAGCAGAAAATGTGATTTTTAAATTCCGAAAAATTATGGAAAATCATTTTAATTCATTAGTAATGCTTAGGAAGTGATGTGGGGTAGCTAGAAGTAGCAAGAGGAGAGTTATACACCTAATTGTAGGGATAATTAATGTAATTGAGCAAAATAGAATATGTATATTTATGGACGTTAATGTTGTTGAATTGTTGAGTGGTATGGTGTTGGTATGTTTCATACGTCTAAATGATGTGATATGAGTACGTGATATGTTGTATATTCTATGTTGCATTGTTGTGATATGAACTTAATTATATGATTATAGGTTATGAAATGCATGATAATTGTGTTGATGATGATTAGTAGTGATTGATAAATGTTACAATATGTGACTTTTGTTGTTGATATTGTATGATATATTGGTAATGAGTCTGGATGTATGTCATTGGTGTTGCATGACATTTCGCATATATGTGTAACATACCAAGGTGAGGAATGTCGTTCTTGTGATGTTGGTGCAGTCATGAAATAGGGATTGTATGTGGCCATGAAATAGGGGTCGAGGGTGTGATCATGAAATAGGGATCATACTGAACCACTGTAGACAAAGATTTTCGACGCCATAAAATGAAGATTAAAATGATACATTTCGACTATAAAAAAGGGAAGACGTTTCAGGAATCAATTTTGACCAAGCAAGTGAAGATATTATTTTTTGACGTTTTCGGCAGATGAAGAAGGCATATTTTTGACAGGATCAATCAGCAATGTCATTTTCGACATTTCGACAACATTAGTCTCGTTTCGATAATTTCGACAACTTTGAAGAGATGCGTCGTTTCGACGTAGGAGAAAATATTCAAATTTCAAAAGTTGGCACGTTTGGCAGAAGGACGACATGCCGAAGGCCAAGTGGCGTATTTGTAGGATTTGTCTATTAGTTGACAGTTATTTTATTCATGTATAAATAGAGTAGTTTCCAGTCAGAATGAAGTGTGTGAAAAATATTGTACAAACTTCCAGTAAAATACTCAAAGTACCCGTGTGTGGGAAAAAAAGTCTTATTCTGGAAAATGTACGTGTGCAACACCAATTTACTTTATCCAGTTTAATAAAATTTTATGTTATTTAACATTCATTTACATTTACAAGTCATTTACTTGTTCTTCGCCATTTAACTTTCTGCATTGTCAAATTTTCTATACTTTTAAGTTTCCTTTAAGAACTTTACTTTGTAATTTACCTTATGCATTGTCAGAATCTATTTTCTTTAAGTTTTTCCCATGAATTTTACTCTTGTACTTAACTATAAGAATCATACATAAAAAACCTAACAAAAGTGAAATCACAAAGAGTATTAAAGTTATACTTTTTGACAAACTTTGCGCTTATGTCCTAGGATTTGTATGGTTGATCCTGCAAGTAAACCAATTTAATATAAATTGGAAACCAGGGGTTAATCGCCAAAATCAACTGCGAACAAATTGGCACGCCTAGTGGGACCTTAGTGCGAAATTAAGAAAATATCATAATCACTCTGATAAAAAAGGTTATACTTTATTGTATGATTCTAAGAAGCGGTAAATTAGCTGTAACTGATGTAGAAAGACCTAAGAGAACAAGAGTGAGAAGAATGGAGAATCCGCCAAATAGTCAAAACGAAAACACTATGATGCTTAACCCTACCTCTTTGACAGGAGGAAATACGGGGTCAATCTCTGTATCAAAGGCCATACCTTTGTCATCAGGGTCAACACCAGCATTTGCAGCATCTCAAAATGTGCCCAGTTTCCCCACCTTGGGCCACCAAATTCCCATAGGGACACATGCTCCTATAGGGAATGTTCATAGGCCTTTTGCGACGAATTTTACGATGCCTCCATATGGTAGGGAATAACCTTATGGAATTCCAACTACAATGATGGTAAATTTGCAAAATGCATCATCACTATATTATGATTCCTTGGTCAATAGGTCTTCACCATTACAAGGATCATGATCTGGTGGAAACTTAGGCAGATTGAATCAGCCCCCACCAGGATTCCAAACTTATATGCCAGCAATTACAAATTATTATGTGAAGATAATTAGACAACAAATGGACCAAAGCAATCACGACATGGTCCAAATGTTGACACAACAGATGGGAACAATGTTCAATCCCCTAATACAGAACACCACCCAAACAAACCAATTACTGGCACAGCAAATGACACGCATTGTTGATTTCTTTGGTGTTCCTCAGACTCGACAACCAGAACAAATAGTTCAAAAACCTTAGAAACCAGGAGGAAATAGTCGAACAACCTCGTGTAGAAATGCATGTCCAGCAAGAGCCTATGAGGATATTAGTCCAGAGGGGTCAAGATGCTGATAATATAATTCAGCAGATGCGTTATAATAATTTTCCTGCCGAAAATAACCTAGCAGTCATGGTCGAAAGGATAATGACACATAATGGGGTGAATGTAGGATTACAAAGGCCTAGTTATATATCTCCATTATCAGAATATATTTTTCAACAGGAATTACACCAAGATGGAAAGTTCCTAAGTTCACCAAATTCTCAGGGGACACTAGTGAATCCACCATAGAACACATTACATGTTTCCTAATCGAAGCAGGGGAAATAGCCCACAATAAGAACTTGAGAACAAAATATTTTCCAAGTTCTTTAATGAAAAATGTATTTACTTGGTTCACGTCCTTGCCTGCAGGTTCAGTATATACATGGACTCAATTAGAAAGGTTATTCCATGTATAATTCTATATGGGACAAACCAAAATAAGCCTAAAAGAGTTGGCCAGTGTTAAAAGGAAATTCTCTAAACCAATAGATGATTACCTGAACATATTTAGATTAAAAGCTGAGAAATTTAAAGCAAATAAAAATAAGAAAGAAAGAGTGGGTTATGTGGTAGTCTGCCAAGATGATGAAAATAATGTAGACGGATTAGTTAGTTTTGACGAACAAGAAATTGACTTAGCAGAATTAAAACAAGGTCCAAAATATTCATGTAAAGGATTGGTTCCATCAAACAAAAAGAATTCAGTCGAACTTGAAAAGAATGAAAATTTTCCTAAAAGAACCTATATATTCGACGTTACCAAGTGTGAAGAAAACTTCGACATGATAGTTAAAGATGGTCAAATGATAGTACCACTAGGCACAAAAGTGCCTCCTATGGAACAACAGAAAAAGAGAGGTTTTTATAAGTACCACGGCTTTCTAGGTCATAAAACATCTCAATGTTTCCTTTTTAGGGATCTCGTGCAGAATGCTATTCGCGACGAGAGGTTGAAGTTCGGTGACAAGCAGAAACAACAGATGAAAATTGATTCAAATGCTATGCAGAATGTCGAAATCCACTATGTTGAGCCACCCATCATAAACATGGTGGAAGTCGAAAAGGGTTCTGAATACAGTTTTGAGATGGTGGAAGCCAATGAAGGTTTCGACAACAACATCAACATGGTAGAGATTGCTGATAATCTTACAATACATGACGAAGTCATTGAATGACATAACGTCGAACACCTTGTGCGGGGAGATTCAACTGGTTGCGCCAACAAGGAGGCTACTAAAGGCCTAAATGACACAAAAAATGTTGAAGTCACTGAGGATTCTGGCGAAACCAAAAATGGAGAAATCACTAAAGATTTCGTCTCGAAAAACATGAAGGTTGCTGCAGGTCTCAACAACTCAAACAAGGTTGAAGCCACTAAAGATTACAACAAAGCAAGCAACGACGAAGTCACTGAGGATTCCGTCGAAAAGAGAATGAAGCCTACTGAGAGCCTCAAGAAAACAGAAAATCAATTAGCTACTGATAATCTGATTAACACTGAAAGGGAGGCCACTGAAGGCAACATTGTCGAAAAGATGGTTACTGGAGGCCTCAATATCAACACTGAGTTTGATAATGATGCTACCAAGATGAAGGCAAGAATTGATAGAGGTCCTGAGAAGCCAGTCACGTATGGAATCTTACGTAGAACCATGGAAGATCCCAGAGGAAAGTCAATCGAAGATTGCTGCCAAGATGTCGATGGATACTTATCCCCAAATGAAGAGCATGACTCAACAAAGGAGATAGGTGAAACTGAGCAAGCGCTTATAAAAAAGATGAACAAATTAACTATTGGTGATGGAAAAACGGCCAGTATCAACATGGTGGAAACATCCCAAAAAAATTAAGCATAGACTCCTGAAGAACGCCATCGAGAGGAGTACCAGAGGTTGGCATATCCAAAAGACGACGAAAGCTTGATTGAGTTCATCCAAAAATGCCAAAGAAAAAGGGCTGAAGTGATGTTGTGTCCACGGTGTAGTGATATCTTTGACGGGAAGGACTCAAACAATCTGCAGCTGATAGAGAAGTCCAAGAGGAAATGAAACTGGGGGACAATCCCAGCTTTCAAAATAGAGAGATATGATCCAAGAAGGAGTGAATACCACCAGCAGAAATTTGGAGATCAAAATTATAATTCGTATAAACCAACAAACAAAGTTGTTGACGATAGATGGGTGCAACCAATTAGGGACGCTCAGGGACGGAAATACTGGAGAAGCTTCGACGTACAAAGAGGCCCTTCGATAGCGAAAAGAAATGAAATCGAAAAACGCAAACCAAGAAATTATCCTTCTGAAAACTATAAGGGTAAGAATTCGATGACAAATTCCCAGTGGAGAAGGTTCCAAAGACAAAAGAGAGTAGAGAAAGAGGCTGCAGAAAGAAGCATGGTCGAAAAAGATGTCATTAAGAAAAACGAAGTTGCGTCTAGCAACGACATCCAAGGGATGGACAGAAAAGAATCATCCCACAACAATAATCCAGGCAACAAGGTCGAACAAATCAAACCCAAAGAAAAAGCCCAAGAGGATAAAGAGATGACTGATGATTTCCAATCCAACTCAGAGGCATCCTTCGACGTTGTCTGCAATGTGGTCTCAGTCCTGCCCAGAGACTATGATAGGGTAATGGAGGTCGAAGACAAAGAAAATAGTATGGAAGAAGAACAAATATCACATAGACATGTTTGCTATTATATAATGAACAACGACTACATGGAAGAACAAAATGCGTTCTTCAAAAGGCCAGATGACTCAATGAAAGGGAACTTTAAGCCTTTGTTCATAAAAGGGAAGGTTGAGAATGTTGGAGTAAACAAGATACTGATAGATGGGGAGTAGCAGTTAATCTGACGCCTCATTTTATGTTAAAGAAAATTGGTAAGGATGATTCTGATTCCAAACCTCATAATATGGTGTTATAAAATTATGAAGGAAAGATAGGAACCATCATGGGTGTAATCTAGGTGGATTTAACTGTCGTAACAATAACAAGACCAGCGATGTTCATGGTGATCACTTCAAAAGAAAACTATAATTTGCTTCTTGGAAGTGAATGGGTACATAGTGTGGGGGTTGTACCCTCATCAATGCACCAATGAATAGCTATTTGGCGAGCAGATGGCATAGTCGAGAACATTGAAGCGGACCAGAGTTACTTTATGTCTGAAGTGAACAACGTGGATCGACAAAGTTTCGATAAGAACTTGGCCCACATACCCCCATGTAGCCCAACATATTTCGACCTCAAAGAAACTGATAACGCCTACTGCTCGATGTATCTCCACCCAACGTGTGGTTTTCAGTGGGATAAAGAAGTGGTCGATGAGTCGAATTTTATATGGGGTACTGCCCATATAGAACCAACTAGTTGGGGAAGTGAATTCGACGACAATGGCTGAAGTATCAGCGCTCAAAAGAATTACAACTTACATAGCCGAAAACAAATTGAAAACGACATTTGAAGCCGAAGTAAAATATATGGCTGTCAAAGCCAACCAAGAAGATTCCAACAATCAATGTCCTCAGAGAGACGTTGAAGAAGATTGTGAAAACGGTAAGATGGGCGAATGGCAACATCAAAATCTCGACGCCATTTATGATGACGAACCTTTAGGGTTCGAAAAAGATCTAGTGTCGACCATCATGAAGATGGTAGCACAAGATCCATTAGAAGAAATAGATCTAGGACTGGGGGCAGAAAAGAGGCTAACTTACATAAGTGCCAAGATGGACCCACAATTCAAAATCAAAATAGTCCAGTTGCTACGTGAATACAAAGATTGTTTTGTATAGGACTACGAAGAAATGCCTGGTTTAGACAGAATTTTGGTCAAATTGAGGTTGTCCATAATGGAAGGAAAGAAGCCAGTAAAGCAGGCTCCAAGACGCTTCGCACCAAAAATTCTCTCAAAGATAAAAGAAGAGGTCGAAAGGCTCCTAAAGTGCAAGTTCATCTGCACAGCCGGGTATGTTGATTGGATTGCAAACATAGTTCATGTAATCAAGAAAAATGGCAATTTAAGGGTTTACATTGATTTTCGAGACTTAAACTCAGCCACCCCAAAAGATGAATACCATATGCCAGTAGAAGAAATGTTTATAGATTCGGCAGTAGGACATGAGTACTTCAGCATGTTAGATGGGTACTCTGGTTATAATCAAATTTTTATTGCCGAAGAAGATGTTCCTAAGACAGCATTTCGTTTTCCAGGGGAAATAGGAACTTACAAATGGGTAGTAATGCCCTTCGATCTTAAAAATGCTAGAGCGACTTATCAACGTGCTATGAATTTGATTTTCCATGATTACAATGAAACTTTCATGAAAATTTACATTGATGATATTATGATTAGGTCTGTTTCAGGAAATATCATATAGACCACCTTCGACAATCCTTTGAAAGGATGAGGAAGTTCGGTCTGAAAATGAATCCCCTAAAATGTGCTTTCGGTGTGCAGGCGGGTGATTTCTTTGGCTTTGTGGTCCATAAGAAATGGATCGAAATAAATGAAAACAAATCCAAGGCTATAATGGAGGAAAAATTGCCATCAACAAAAAAGGAATTACAGTCTCTGCTGGGAAAAATCAACTTTCTCAGAAGATTCATCTTCAACCTTTGTGGGAAGACGCAGGGCTTTTCACCTCTACTTCGACTGAGGAAGGAAGACTTCACATGGGGGCATGAATAGCAAGTTGCGTTCGACAAAATCAAAGAATACATGTCAAGTCCTCCAATTCTAATGTCCCCTTGTAGAAAGAAAAGCATGAGGTTGTATATTTCGGCATCAGACCAAACTCTAGGAAGAATGTTGTGTCAAGAAGATGAAAATGGCATCGAAATGGTCATTTACTACCTCAGCAGAGTCCTGAACGATGCCAAAACTAGATATAATGTTATAGAAAAATTGTGTTTATGTGTATATTTTTCTTGTATAAAGTTAAAGCACTATATAAAACCTGTTGATGTATATATTTCTTCTCATTTAGACGTATTAAAATACATGTTATCTAAGTCTATTTTACATAGTAGAATTGGGAAATGGGCTTTGGAATTGACAGAATATTCCCTGAAATACTTGCCTTTAAAAGCTATTAAGGGACAAGTGGTTGTTGATTTCATAGCAAACCACTCAATAAGCAAAAATGGCGTGGAATGTATCGAAGTAGAACCATGGAAATTATATTTCGACGGTTCCAGTCATAAGAATGGAACTGGTGTTGTAATGTTAATAATCTCTCCTAACAAAATTCCAACAAAATTCAAGTACAGAGTCGAAGGTCTGTGTTAGAATAACGAAGCAGAGTACGAGGTGTTGATTGCTGGACTTGAGATCTTGTTGGAATTGGGGGCAATGAGAGTCAAAATAATGGGTGACTCTGAATTGGTTGTAAAACAATTGACCAAAGAATATAAATGTGTAAGAGAAAATCTAATTATGTACTTCTTAATAGCCAATAGACTTCTCAAAAGATTCGAAAATGTGACCATCAAGCATATACCTAGGATGGAGAATCAAGAAGAAAATGACCTTGCTCAAATTGCATCTGAATATAAGGTGTCGAAAGAGAATCTAGAAAAAGCTATTGAAGTTAGAGGAAGAGTCATATCCACCAAGTTATCTTCATCAGATTTGGAAACAATAAAGTTAGGATATGGTGACGAAGAAAATTTTGAAAATTTTAACGTAGATGATTCAGGAATAGAAGATTGGAGAAAACCCATCAAGAATTATCTACAAGACCCAAACATTAAAGTCGAAAGAAAAGTTAAGTACAGAGCTTTAAGTTATGTACTATTTGGAATGAATTATTCAAAAAGACTTCAGAAGGAGTTTTGTTAAAGTGTTTGAGCGAAGAAGAAGCTTACATATCTTTGTCGAATGTACATAGTGGGGCTTGTGGCACACATCAAGCAGGCCACAAAATGAAATGGCTATTATTTCGACAAGGAATGTACTGATGGACTGAAGTTACAAGTTAAGAACGTTCGTTTTCTTTTGAGAATCTAAAGTCGTGGTGAAGCGTGAAGAGAAATACAAGGATGGGATTACGCATTTCAAGTGAGACAAGTATACCCCGGATGAAGAGTAGAAGGTTGTTGTTGTATTTTCGGTTATGATCGAGGAGACAAGTTTAGAGTAATACATTTGGATGTTATATTTAGTAAGGGATCAATTCGGAAAGTGTTGAATTACCCAAAGAGTGGTATAAGGTTAGTGTCGAAGAAAGAATAAGCTTCATTTAGTAGCATGAGGTGCATTTGTTATGGACCTACTGAAATTGTGGTAAGTAATAGAGTAAGCACCTTGGATTTGAGAGAACTCCAGTAAGATGGATTATGTTTGGGTATGAGAGGATTACCGCATAGTGTGAAGTGAACACGGTATGGAAACGGTATTAACAATGTATTATAAGAAAGTTATAAATAAATGTATTGTTGGACGAATGTACTATGGAGTTGTTAAGTTGTTGTTGAAACAAAAGTTAAGGAAGTGTAAGTAACGATGATTCATCCATCAGGACTCTGGTAGTATGATTACTATATGTGTGAAATCATCTGTTGATAACTATTATAACCTTTGGATGTGATTGGAATGATTTTGGGAGGTTTAGGTAGCAATCAAAACCAGAATTAGAGCAACCGACGAACTTAATATTGTGGTAGGTATTACACTGAGTCCCACGGGAAGCATGGTTTAGGCTTATTGTGGGTATTACAGTGAGTCCCATGGGAAGCATGGTTTAGGTTTGTGGTGGGTATTACACTGAGTCCCACTAGAAGCATGGTTAAGGCTTGTGGTGGGTATTACACTGAGTCCCACAAGAAGCATGGTTTTGGCTTGTGGTGGGTATTACACTGAGTCCCACGGGAAGCATGGTTTAGACTTGTGGTGCGTATTACACTGAGTCCCACGGGAAGCATGGTTTAGGCTTGTGGTGGGTATTATATTGAGTCCCACGGGAAGCATGGTAGTGACTTATGGTGGGTATTACTTTGAGTCTCATGGGAAGTCTTACCGATAACACTTACGATGGGTATTCCACGGAATTCCACATAAGGTGTTGAGAGCGTGTATGGATATCTCCATCTTGTTTTGGTTACTTATAGAGAATTTACCAAAGACCTGAGTAGTATATAGCATTGAACCTTTAGAGCCGAGAGAACTCTAATATAGAGAACTCACTGAGATGTTGATATCTCACCCCAATATTGTTGTTGCTTTTCAGGTTTCTTTTGCAGGTTGATTTACGAGTGGAGCTATGCTCAGGATGTTTCAAGTGAAGCATAGATTTAGTTTCCTCTGTGTATTTATCTTGTACAATAATGGATATTGTATTTGATCTTAGTATTTTATTTTAGTATAATTTTCATATGTTGTACCATAGTTGTATTGTTTTTAGAATTGGTCAAGAATGTGAATTATACTATTAGGCACTTGTGATGGTGTCATTACCAATAAAACTCTTGTATAATGATATTCTAGGTATTTATTATATGAGGCGTTACAAGTCATTACATTGATAAACTGTGTTACAATTACACATTATAGTAGATAACTAAAACACCCTAAACAAACATACACATAACATTACAAGACACAAAAGTTTCCACTTACATGTCTTGTTCAATTGATGATGAATTTCAGTCAAATCTTTCCCTAATTCTTCATTTCTAAACCTCAATTTTTCAAATTCCTTTGATAAGTTTTCCAACCTATTCAACAAAATTTGACTTGGGTCTTCTGCAAATTCATCATGGAACCAATTGAAATAACCACACCTTTTTTGCAAGGACCCTACAAAATACAAATATGAATCAAAACCTACTTTTTCATATTTTAACAAACTCAGAACAGTGAAATAAGATGCAAACTATGAAGATGTGTTCTTACTTTAAAGAAGAACATGAAAGAATGCCAGCTCACCTGCCATGTAGACAATTTTGGCGGACATTTGTGGTAAAATGACGAAAGGGACTCATTTGATACTTTTAGAAATTTAAAGGACCAAAATGGTACGAAAAAAAGTTAAGGGATCAAAGTAAACCTAGGGATATACTTAAACGAACAAAAAAAATATTGTGTTATATATATATATATATATATATATATATATATATATATATATATATATATATATATATATATATATATATATATATATATATATATATATATATATATATATATATTGATTTTTTTTAAATAAAATTATTTTAGATTTACTATATAGAAAGTGAAGAAAAAATATTTGTCTGGTAGTATACTAGCATGAGCATAAACACTAATTTTTCTTTGGTTACAAATATAATCTTTTTCTTTTTGATTGAACATAAACACTATATACACTACATAGAGCATTATACATATATGAGATGTAGCACTAAGAATAGATATTTTGGTATTTTTCTCAGACAAGTTAGTTATATAGTTTCCTTCCATGAACGAGGTCGATGAGTGGATATCATTCAGACTTTTCCACTTGTTTGTAATGAAAATGATCAAAAATATTATTCTATAAATTTATTAGATTACTTTATTCTTCTACTTAAAGTGGTTTTGAATCTGTTTTAATTTGAATTAAAGCAAACTAATTTTTAAGTTTTATTAAATTTATTACTATGAGCTGAAGCAAACGACTAAAATTAATGACAATTCATTTTATCAAACATGCCATTATATCAAACATGTACAGTGGTTAGATTTTGGAATTCAGGTCCCCTCCCACAATACACGAGTGCATCAAATTTTTAAAGCATGATAAAATACCACTACAAAATATATATCCTCTACAACGACTTTTAAATATATTTAAAAGAGAATGTTATTTTTCTAAATCTAATTGTCATATGTGATCCTTAAAGTACTCTTTTTTACTGTTTGTATCCGATCTATTGGTTCGATTGATCTAATATGAAAGTGAATTTTGATATTAAGTGATTTTAATCTCATTTTAATCATTATTGTGGAGAACACATCACACTCATTTATATCAAATCCAACATCAATCATTACTAAACAGTGGCCGGAGAAACATGTGATCGGTAAGGTGTCCTTGCACCCCTCAACTCCTCAAAATAATTATTTTTTTTAATATATTGTAATTGTTTTAAAAAATTCTTTTATTAGAATTTTTTATATAATTATGTTTTAATACATGAACATTAGTCTGAGTTGTTTTTTTCTAATGGTGTGATAAATTTTTTGTGAATAATAATAAATTGATTTAATTTTTATATAATTATATTAATAGTTTATTTTTATAAATTATTTCTTTAAATATTTTTCAATTATAAATTACTTAAAGGAATTTTGAGTATCTATTTTCTAAATTAACTATTTTTAAATAGAAAAAGATTAGATCGAACATTAGTCCGAGTTGTTTTTTCCTAATGGTGTAATAATTTTAGTTTTTTTGGTAATTTAGTTATATTTTATAAAAAAACTCGTGCCTATCTAAAAATATACAAGATGGAATTGATGGTTAATTTGTCCATGTTTCATCATTTTTAAAAGTTAATCTCTTACTAATTATTTAGTAATAATTGATTTGTTTATGTTTTTAAAGAAAACTGATATTGTTTTAAGAAAAAAAATCAAAAGAAGTTGTTCTGGACTGGGCCGCGAGGTTATATATGGGCACGGCCCAATACATGTCGGACAGAGGTCCCATGTGTTCGAGCAGGTGAACCTCTTTGATAAATCACATGCTCGTACGACGGGCATACACCTGAAGACGGGCAGAGAGCATGTCTGCCAGCTCATCTGCCACGCCACCCAACTGTCATTCATTATCTCCTGAAAGATAGGGGCAGTTGGACCAAGGGGCAGACCTTTTGCCTAGGTATTCACGCTTCTTACGCGTCCCTTGGCAGCTCCTCCTTGGGCCTAGCCAGATTAAGCCTAATGAGGAGCCTTGGCCCAGCGCTGGGGGCACATTATAAATATCCTTTCTTGGTAAAGGGTCAGGTATTCTCACTCATTCTGAACAAACCTTATATTCTGTACCTCTTCTGACTTAAGCATTGGAGTGCTTTGCAGGTACACCCCCTCCTCATTCCATTCTCTGGCCCATTCATCAAGTCCTTGGAAGACCCTTCTGATCAGGTAAGATCAGTGGCGCCGTCTGTGGGAACTAGCTATCCCCATCTTCACCAACAGAAGATCAAAGTTCATTCACTTCTGTCCTTCCAACATGGCCGGAGAACAACCTAGCGAGCGCAGCCGTCCCTCGTCGACTACACCATGGACGACGGTTCGCAGTTCCATGAAGCAGACGCCCGAGACGGCCGTCCAGCCACTCCATCTCCGGAGCCCCAAAATAACGGGGATCCCCCTCACGTTCAAAACCAAGGGACCGAGGCATTTCACCCCATCCCCGTTCCTGTCGAAGGAGACGCCACCATGATTGCTATGGTGAACGCCCTCAACCAGACCGGCTCTATGCTCTACCAGCAGCACGAGAGAATCATGGCCCTAGAAGCTGAACGACAGGAGGTCCGACCTCAACAGGAGAGGAGGACACAACAATGTCCAGAAGCAACGAAGAAACGGGGACGTCGCTCCCCAGAACCTCATGTCAGCAGGGCACGCGCCCGCCGCGACAACGGTCGATCGGGAACCTCACCGAGGCGCGAGCGTAGTCCCGACCGCAACGAACTCTCTCCACTAAGGAGCGACGAAGAAGACCTGCATTGTCCCCTGTCACGGGCAATAATGGAAGCTCCGCTCCCCAAAGGCATGGAGAAACCTCCTAATCTAGCTGTGTACGACGGGACTACCGACCCCGACGACCACATCGACAACGTTAACGCGATGCTCGACTACCGCAATGACATCACAGGGCACCTCAAATGCAGGCTGTTTTCAATAACCCTCAGGAAAGGGGCCATGGCCTGGTACTAGAGCTTGGCCCCCGAATCCATCACGTCTTAGAGAGTCATGAGATCCATGTTCACGAGGCATTTCACAGCCTCCCGGCATCACCCCAAGACAGAGGCGACCCTCGAGGCCATAGTACAAAAAAAGAATGAAACATTACGCTCGTACATCGAGCGGTTCAATCAGGAAGCTGTCGAGGTAGATACTACTGAACACATGAAGAAATACCTCCTCGAGAGGGGGCTCCTGCCCGGCAGCGAACTCAGCAGAGCCGTCGAGATCGAGCCTCCCCGCACCTTGAATGAACTTCTGCACAAGGCCCAGGCCTATATCAGATACGAGGAGAAGCAGGTAGCCCACAACGCCCGCAGCGACCGTAATAGCGGAGATACCGATCACCCCAAGCGAGAAGATTCAAATATTCCCCGTCGCAATGGGGACAAGAGAATGGAAGAAAGGGCCCGCGAGCCTCGAGAAGGAAGAGGCCCCGCGGGCCAATACAGCGAGTACACCTTACTGACAGCTCCCCGCGAGCGTATCCTCGCGGAATGCATCAACTCCGAGTTCAAACAGGGCAGAGTAAGGTTCCCAAAACCATCTGCACCAAAGCCTCACACCGACAAGTCCAAGTACTGCAGGTTCCACAGGAGCCACGGACATGTGACTGAAGACTGCGTCCACCTAAAAGATGCAATAGAGATTTTAATCCAAGAGGGGCATCTTAAGCAGTATACGAGGAGGAACGAAGCTCCCAAGCATGACGAGTCGGAAAAGAAGAGACCTCGGGAAGATACACCCCCTGACAACTCTCCTTATCAAGTGGCCCTCTGCGTGTCACGTCCAGAGGATTTCATCCTCCCTGAGCCATTGCCCGAAGGCCAGATCACTGCACTCAGCCCCTGGGAAGATTTCCCGACCGCCCTGGTCATATCGGGCGGAGGAATTAACGGCGAGGCCGCCGCCCTCTCAGTAAAACGCAAGTTCTACGAGCTCCTTCTGACCGCGCCCGGGAAAAAGGCAACGCTGACAAAATATCGGGGTAAATCCAACCCAATATCCTTCTTTTTAGAAGAGCTTCCGGGCGGCTCCCCGAATTCAGGCATTCCACTATTGATCAGGGCAAGGATGGCCCAGTTCGACGTCAGGCGCATTCTGGTCGATCAAGGCAGCTCGGTGGATATCATGTACGTCCACCTCTTCAAGACTCTGAAATTAGACAAGACCAACCTAGCCCCCTACGTCGGATCCGACCTCCAGGGATTCAATGGAGCCACGACAAGACCGTGGGGATATGTAGAGCTCCTCGTCACCTTCGGGGAGCAGGAAACGGCCAGGGAAATCAAAATCCAGTTCCTGGTCGTAGACTGTCCATCCCTCTACAATTGCATCTTCGGCCGCCCAACATTAGCCGAACTCACCGCGGTCCCATCTACCGTCCATCTAAAGATGAAATACTACACCAAACTAGGTCGCGTAGTCACCATCCACGGCGACATCGAGGTTGCCCGACGGTGCTACGACGCCGCAGTAAAAGGACAGGCCACGGTCAATACAAAGAGCAACAAAAAACTCAAGACCGACGATTCTCCCCTCCAGGGAATCAACGCCATCGACCTCGACTTCCGCATTGGCCACGATGAAACCGAAGAATGGAAACCCGCCGAGGAACAGTCTCCCGAACACCCGTTCCGACCGATCCCCGACGGAGAGTTCGAGCTCATCCCTCTGGGTAACGATCCTGGAAGAACAGTAAAGATAGGCAAGGGATTGCCCGAGGAAACAAGGGAGAAGCTGTAAAAGACCTCTTAGAGGAAAATTTTATTTCTGAAACCCAGTACACAACCTGGCTCTCTAATGTAGTCCTCGTTAAGAAAAATAATGGAAAATGGCGCATGTGTGTTGATTATACTGATCTTAATAGGGCTTGCCCCAAAGATGCTTTCCCTCTCCCTGACATAGATAAGCTCGTTGACAATTCTGCAGGTTTTAGACTCCTGTCCTTCATGGACGCATACAGTGGATATAATCAAATCCCTATGGCGGACACGGACAAGAGACACACGGCGTTCATGACCCCGACTGGAAATTACTATTACAACGTAATGCCGTTCGGACTCAAGAACGCCGGGGCCACATACCAGCGCATGATGAACAAAGTCTTCAAGGAAGAAATAGGGGATATGCTCGAGGTATACATGGACGACATGATCATCAAGTCACACGAGGAAGTCGACCATGCTCGACACCTATGCAAAGTCTTCGAGCAAGCAAGACAGTGCAAAATGAGGTTTAACCCTGAAAAATGGACGTTCGGAGTACGGGCAGGAAAATTCCTGGGTTTCTACCTCACCGAAAGGGGTATCGAGGCCAACCCCGACAAATGCCGAGCGTTCTCGGAATTTCCAACCCCGAGGACCAAAAAATCAATCCAATCCCTCAACGGAATGCTCGCCTCACTCTCCCGTTTCATTGCCAAATCCGCCCAGCATGCACTGCCATTCTTCAGACTCCTTCGTAAGGAAGCCAGTTTCGAGTGGACCGACGAATGTGAACAGGCACTACTCCATTTAAAGAAGGTTCTCTCTGAACCCCCGGTCCTATCATGACCATTAGAAAAAGAGACCTTATACCTGTATCTGTCCGTGGCAACCGAGGCCGTCAGCGCCGTCCTAATAAGGGAAACCGACGAAGGACAAAAACCCATCTATTTTACGAGCAAAGCGCTCCAAGGCCCCAAACTTAGGTACCAACAAATTGAAAAAGTCGCCCTGGCTCTCATAAATGCGGCAAGGAGACTACGCCATTACTTCCTCGCGCACACGATCAAAGTAAGAACCGACCAGCCAATCAAACAGCTTCTCGGACGACCAGATATGGCCGGCAGAATGCTCAAATGGTCGTTGGAACTCTCCGAATTCGACATACAATACGAAAATAGAAAGGCCTTGAAAGCCCAAGCACTGGCCGACTTCGTCGCGGAAATGACCCACAGCTCGACCCCGACGGACGGCGCTCATAAATGGACGATCTTCGTCGACGGCGCCTCCAGCACGACAGGTAGTGGAGCTGGGATCATCCTCGAGAATGAGGATGGGATCTTGATCGAGGTCTCACTAGCACTAGCCTTCCCGACGTCGAACAACCAAGCCGAATATGAAGCTTTCATCGCCGGTCTAAGATTAGCCGAAGACCTAGGAGCAAAGGAAGTAAAAATATCGACGGACTCCCAGCTCGTGGCATCACAAGTACGAGGAGAGTACCAGACCAAGAACAACAACCTTGTCGAGTACCTGGCCTTGGTCAAAGAAAGACTCGAAAAATTCGAGAAGTGGGAAGTACAGCACGTACCTCGCGAGCATAACACACGGGCCGACATCTTATCAAAACTAGCTAGCACGAGAAAGAAGGGCAGGAACAAATCTGTAATTCAAGAAATCCTTCCTCGACCTAGTATCGAAAAACCACCTCCTCCACTCGAGGTCAACACGATCGGGGATGCTCACTGTTGGATGACACCTATCTATAATTACCTAACGAAGGACGAGCTCCCCATTGACCCAAAAGAGGCGACCACCACCAAACGGAGGGCGTGCATATTTATTTTATTGTTTTTTTTTGTTAAGGTTTTGTATTATTTTTATTTTTGTGCTTTCTTGACAGTCATTTTTGCATTACATGTGTTAATTTACATCTTTTTGTTTTGTTTTGGTTTTCAGATACATTTGATTAGACCTTTAATACTGCCACCAACTTCATAGTTAGAAGTATTTCCTAGTTTTCTAATGTTGCGGGCTAATCTTGGAATACAAGGTGCCAATGAATTGTTGAACATCATGTACAACATCGTTATGTAGCAGAACTTGCATGCAATAAAGGAAAGGTTGATTCGTCTCGAAGAAAGTTTGTGCAACGCACCTCTATGAGGTAACACCAGGGATGTCAAAAGGAAGCCACACCACCATCCCTAAGTTGACCATGTTGACACTAGTGCAAAAAGATTAATTTACACCCATTTTTTTTATACATTTTACATCCATTATTAGAGGGTGTAAATTCAAAGGATGAGAAATGTTTGACGAATTTACACATATTTTATAACGAATGTAAATAGAGGATGTATTACTCCCATTTTTAGAAAAACAGGGTGTAAATTATTACATATATACATTTAAATCAAACGAATTTACACCCCATTTGAAAAAATCAGGTGTAAAATGAATAATGCTTACTCTAAATAGAGTGTAAAAATACAGTTAATTACACCCTATTTTAATTATCATGGGTGTAAAATAATTAACAATTATATGATAGTTAATTTGATTTACACCCTTTTTCATTCAACCAAAAATATTTTTGTATAGCACTGGATATTCAGTACACAAATTTGTCATACATAGCACACTTTAAATTACTGATGAAATGAGTCATATAATTTATGTAAATCACGTCTAAGATACAAAGTTAGAATGAGTCAGAATTTGAAAGTGTACACTTCAAATCTTTACCAAGAATTATGAGTGTTATATACAAGGATGATCATTTACAACACTATACACATCTTCTTCCAGCTACATGACCGTGGAGAAATAAAAAATTAGAAGTATAACATCCCCATAATTATATTGAATGAGATATCTAATGCCAATTCAATCAAAATTAACAGGATCTTCCTGATCATCAAACTCTACTTAATTTGAGTAGAGAACTTGCAGGATCTCTAAATAAGATCATGTTTCCTCTTGAATCTCTGGTGGTTAATGATTATGCATGTTGTTGGATCATCTGGTCCCATGCCAACGCCATAATAAACTAAGTGGTTTGCGATGTTATTTTCACTCACTGACATGTAAAAGATAATAATTCAAATTTCAATAGACATTATAGAATTCTCACGTTTCTGAATCCAGTGTAGTGGCAAAGTTTTCAATAAGTCTTATTTTTAGATGCACTTTGACAACATATTGACTAACCTGCTACAATCTGGATCCTCGGCAGATCCATCACAAACCTTCTCAACTCTATACACAAGACTATCAAATCCAATGTTATAAAGCCATATACCCACAATCCACAACAACTTAGATTCTTGAAAAATAATAAAACAAATTGGAAACAAGTTCTGTAGGTAAGCATCTTTCAGGATATATAAGTTTTGTTATACAGATTTCATCACTTCGTTATGCAATGCATTACCTCTCCCGGGAAGGCCTGGTATGTCTTATGTGGTAAAGGGAAATAGTATGGAGGCAAATGGGGAACAATATCATGGTCATTAGTGACTCAGATTGTATTTGGAACTAATTGGCTATAAAGAGATGAAAAACACATTTCCAATACGAGGTTGGCCAAATGTTATAACCTGAACTTTATTTTCTTGTTTATTTACCTGTATGATAGTAAAATCAAACAAGTCATTCAACATCCTCATATGATAGTAATATCTTGAAATTAGATTTTAAACAATTTATGAAATAACAATTTATCTTCATCCTTTTTTTACATGCATTTTGAATCATTTTGAATTGGGTCTGCCAAAAGATGACGCAACTCATTCAAAATTGATGATTGTATGTGAAGGGAGAGAGAGAGACACCAAACACGTCTTTCCTCAAACCTAAAAAATACACACCAAATAAAATCAATATTGTTGTAAAATTAATAGATAGCAGAGCCAAAGGAAAACCTCGAAAGTGAAGAAGAAATTAATATCCAAATGAAACTTATGCAAAATAATATAAAGGTCATAAAAGTCACATTTGGAGTTATTAATATCTCTTATAAAAACACGACACCATTTCTTAAAATCCAAATGCTCCAACAAACCACCAACAAAAACACAGCCTTCTTTCCTAACTTTAACTCTCTTTTTTCGAAAGAAATCCACCCAAAGTAGTAAACTCCTCCAAATTCAATCGACCGACTTCAACACTAAACCTGTCCAAACCGCCACCACATCCCACACAGTCTTGGCAATATCACATTGAAAAATAATATGAAGTAAAGTTTCCTCCTCCACGCTAATATCAAATTTAAGTGAAAAATCACTTAATTCCTTTCTTCGTAGGAAGCAATTACATTCTTGAGGATGTTGATGAGTTCCTTTTGAGAGCGTTCCCTGATTTGCAATTAAAAAAGTTAAAATTTAGATTATGATTATAATTATGATTAAAAGTGAAATTGAAAATGAAATTGAATTTGACCAGATGAATGTGAGATTGACGGGAGCATTATCTAGATTGGGAATCTGAGCAATTGAGAAATATATGAACACTACAATTCTCCTCGAAACTAAAGAGTGTATACACATTTGAAGAGAAATTGAAGATACAATATATAATTTTGAAGCATGAATTGAATAAAATAAAAGAATAAAAAATTAACCTTTGAAGTATGAGGGTTTCGACAAGTAGATTCTGGTTCAACACTCCCATGAAGATTTGGCCCTTTGTTAGATTTGCAACAAAGAAGAAGACGAGTTCGGTGGCCTACTGAAGACGAGTTCGGTGGCCTACTGAAGACGAACGTTCCCTGATGGAAAAAGCATCTTAGAAGATGATGAATGTTTGTTGATCCTTGGATGAAGATGTGTGCCGTTCGATGTGGGAAACAAATTTTTACTGCAAGTTCAACGATTTTTAAGGTTAATTGAAACGAGAGTTAGCTGAAACATAAGGGATACTTTTCTATAGATGTTGCAAAAATGAAGAGGTTGAGAAAGGGTTAATTTACTGTTGATTGCAGGGAGGACAATGAGATAAGATGGAGCGGAAGACGGTGAACGGCGAGACATAAAGACGTGAGTGGTTTTTTAACATTAAAAAATAAAAAAGGATTTTCTGTTAGGAGGCGATTAGAAAATATTAAATTTTTATTCAAATATCCAATTTTTTCGAAAAATAATCCCAAATAATCCACTTTTTAAATTATTTTTCTATCAACTCTACTTTTCATAACAAAAATATAAATTTGTAGATAAATTCCGTTACCTCTAGATTTGACATTACTTACAGATTTACTTGTGGATTTACTAATATTTGTAGGTAAATTCGCAAGTAAATCCGAAGGTAATCTCAAATTTACAGAAAAATTCGCAGATAACTGAAATTTCTTTAAAAAAAAAATAGAAAACCCCAGTTTAATTTGCGACTTCCCTTTAATTCTTTTTTTTTTAAGTGGGATAGATTGGAAATTAATTTGAAAGGTAGGGTAGTTTGTGTATACACATAATTTCGACACCATCATTTTTAATAAATAAGAGCTTTAGCAGTTGATAGCTTCGTCAACTATTCTTCTACAAGTCCCCATTATTCGACATTGAAGTTTCTCAGCACTCCTCATTTCATTGTGCTTTGAACAATGATGTACGTAGCTGTGAAGATATTCGACATGTTAGGATCACTATTTCTCCCAAACATGTCCAGAATCTTGAGAAGGTTTGTGATGATTTGGTTCGTGATATAACGAACGGATGTCTGTCGAAGGAGCGGTTGAGATGCCAGCTAAAAGTTCTTCACATCACTACGAAGTCTTCTTGTGTTTTCGACAAGGGATATGAAGGTAGGAATTCGACGAAGGAGACGTTATGACTTTATATTTGAATTTCAAATGAATTCGACGTGACAAGAAGATACGTCGCTTCGCCAGTTAAAGGGCAGTTTTAATATGAATAACGGTCTCGCTTGGTAGAAGATACGTGAAGGAGTCCTAGAGATTAGTAGCATGTAGAACGCCAAATGGCGAATTCTTAGGAGTTGACCGTTATTCGACGGTTATTTTATTTGTATATAAATAGGATAACTTTGTTTTATTTTAAGTGTGTGAAATTCTGTACAACATTCCTGTAAAAGTTACTCTAATACTCGTGTGTAAGAGAAAAGAGAATTATCTGGGAAATGTACGTGTAAACACCATTTATATTTCAGTTATACAATTTAGACTTCCTTTATTCCTTGTTCAAGTTTATGCTTTCAGTCATTTTTTCAAGCAGTTTACTTTCAAGCAAATTTACATTCCATAAATCCTTTAATGCGAACTTCAAGTTCTTTGTTAGTTTTATTATACAAACATATCTATACTTTGATATAAACAAGAACAATTTTATTAGAGATCGTTCGACAGACTTACAAAAACTAGTAAGACTTTTATATTAAGAAACAAACCCCGAGAATTTAGCACATGTGTCCTAGGACTTGTGTGGTTGGTCCTGCAAGTAACCTAGTTCCAAGGAATTGGTAAACCAGAGGTTGTTCGTCAAAATCACCAGCAAATAAATTAGCACGCCCAGTGGGACCAGTGCTAAAATACTAAAAATGATTCTTCTTAATCCAAAAAAGTCTTATTACGTTGTATGATTTTATGAAGCGATAAACTAGCCGTGACTGGCGTAGAAAGACCTAGGCGAACTAAAGTAAGAAAAATGGCTAATCCGCCAGTAAATCCTAAATAAATTCCAGTTTCCAATGCTATTCCTTCGACAGGGGGAACTAGCGAACAAATTGGCACACAAATCCACGTTTCAGAAGGGGGAAATCCCTCATCATCTGGATCGATACCAGCGGTGACTTTTTCTCAGAATGCACCCAGTTCCTCCAATATAGGACATTCGATGCCTATGGGAACCCCTTCCCCTGAAGGAAATAACTTTAGGCCGTATCAAACAAATTTTTCCATACCTATGTTTGGAAGAGAACAACCTTATGGAATGTCAACTTAAGTGATGGCTAATTTACATAACGTAACACCTTTGTATTCTGATGTCATGGTTCACATGTCTTCACCATTACAAGGGTCAGGTTATGGTGGGAACGTTAGTAGACCAAACCAACCCCCACCAGGATTCCAAATGCCAGCAATTACAACTAATTTTGCGCAAGCAATACGTCAACAAATGGACGAAAGTAATCATGAAATGGTCCATAGGTTGACGCAACAAATGGGGGAAGTGTTTAACCCTTTAATACAAAACATTACTCAAACGAATCAGATATTGACAGCGCAAATAGTGCGTATTGTTGAGTTCTTTGGAGTCCCTCAAATTTGACAGAGAGAACCTGTGATTCAGAATCCAGTAATCAATGTCGAAGAAGAACCAGCAATAAATCAAAGACCTTTAGACAATCCTGAGGCAAATCCTAGAATCCAAGAAGAGGTTGTCGAAGTCCCTATCCAATGAGAGCCTAGGAGGTTGTTAATTCAGAGAGGTCAAGACGCTGATGACATTTTACAACAGAGAATGCATTATAATAATCCACCTGCCGAAAACAATTTGGCAGTCATGGTAGAAAGAATAATGGCACAAAATGGGGTAAACGTGGGGTTTCATAGGCCTAGTTACGCTTCCCCACTATCTGAATATGTTTTGCAACAAGAATTACCTCCAAAGTGGAAAATCCCATTATTCACAAAATTTTCAAGGGATACTAGTGAATCCACCATAGAGCACATAATGCGTTACTTGATCGAAGCGGGAGAAATAACATGTAATGAAAATCTAAGGATGAAATATTTCCCAAGTTTTTTAACAAAAAATGCGTTCACTTGGTTTACATCCCTACCAGCAAATTCCATACATACATGGACTCAGTTGGAGAGATTTTTCCTTGAACAATTCTACATGGGACAAACTAAAATAAGCCTAAAGAATTAGCCAGCATTAAAAGAAAATTCTCAGAGCCTATAGATGACTACCTTAACAGATTCAGACTGCTAAAAGCAAGATGTTTCACGCAAGTTCTAGAACAAGAACTGGTCGAAATGACTGCAGGAGGTCTAGACTATTCCATAAGGAAGAAACTAGATACTCAATACTTAAGAGATATGTCATAATTAGCAGATAGGGTAAGGCTTATCGAAAGGCTAAAAGTTGAGAAGTTTAGGGCTAACAAAAGTAAAAAAGAAAGAGTGGCCTATGTAGGAATATGCCAAGAAGATAACTGTGACGAAGACGAATCAGTCGTTTTCAATGACCAAGAAATTGACCTGGCAGAATTAAAGCAAGGTACACCATATTCTTGCAAAATGTTAACTCCGTTGAATGGAAAGAATCCTGTCGAACCGGAGAAGAACAATAAATTCCCTAAAAGAACATATACGTTCGACGTCACCAAGTGTGACAAAATCTTTGATTTGTTGGTAAAATATGGTCAACTAATAAGACCACCAGGCGTTAAAGAACCCCCAATTGACCAACAGAAAAATAGAGGTTTTTGTAAGTACCATAATTTTCTGGGCCATAAAACTTCTCAAAGTTTTATTTTCAGGGATCTAGTTCAAAATGCAATTCAGGATGGAAGGCTGAAGTTTGGAGACAAGCCGAAGCAACAAATGAGGATTGACACCAATCCTATGCAGATCCTGGAAGCCAACTATGCTGAACCATTCGACATGAATATGGTCGAAATGGAGAAGATGTCTAATGATAGCTTCGAGATGATTGAAGCCACTGAGGGCTTCAATACCTACGTTAACATGGTGAGTATTACTGAAGATCTCCCTATCCAGCCCAACGTGGAGGAAGTGTCCAAAGACGAGCTAACCATGCCCGTATTGATCAAGGTTACTGATGATCTTGAGGTGAAGGACAACGTCAGTGCCACTGAGGGTTTTGACGTTCCAAAACAGGTTAAGACTACTGAGGTTCTCGACAACGCCACCAACGTTGAGATTACTGAAGATTTCAACAACCAGAACAAGGTTGTGGCCACTGAGGGTTTCGACCATCAAGACAAGACCAGGGTGTAAACACCCCAAATTTGACCTCACCCATTCACACCATGGCTTGTGATCATTTCATATGCATAAACACAATCATATCATCTCATATCCCATTTTTGAGTCACTGCATTGTTTCAAAGTCATCTGCACTTAGGGTTTGTGATCTGAGCAATCCAAGAGCCTCCTGAGCCACTCCAAAGGTCATCAATCACTTCAAAGGGGTCCATGTGTGTTCTTATATCTTATTACATCCTTTCAAAGTCAAAAATGCAAAGGAATCACAAGAACTGGGATTGGTGTGGATGCAGAGCCAAGTTTGACTGCACAGTTGACCTGAAATTAGGGTTTTGGTTTCAGAGGCCATAACTCCAAATTTTTTGGTCATTCTTGTTTCCATTGGTCTCTATATGGTATAGGGAGTATACATATCAATTTTCATGAAGAAATTCCATGGGGAAGTCATCTGATCAAGGGTTGACTTTTCAGACAAGTCAGTGCAAAATCAGGGCATCTGAGGCCCCCAATGACCCAACCAATGGGTGATCTTCATCATTTTGAGTGTATATGATCTTTATTTGATCATGGAAGAAGGTTGAAGTTCACAAAATTCAATAATTACAAGTTTTTGCAAAGTTGACTTTTTAGGGCATGGTTGACTTTTCAAGAATATGTCATTTTATGCCATTTTTCAAGCCTTGCTTTTTGATCCAAAAATGCTTCAAATGAAAAAACTTTGGTCATGAAAGTTGTAGAATACATTTTTCCCTTTTCAAAAAGTACAAGAACATGATCTAACTCTTCTTAGATCAAAAGTTATGGTGTGACAAAGTTGGCAAAAATCATTAATTTTCAAGATGTGCACCAAATGAGAAACTTGTAAGAACTTTGTACCAAGGCATTTGTGACTTCTAGTTCACATCAAACCAATGCACAAACATCACACAACTTAAAAATCAGATTTGAACCAAAAGATCACATGTTCATGGTTGGCAAGGCAAGGGATTTTCATGAAGTTTTAAAAGGAACCAACTTGCAAAACCACTCATCACACTTCACCAACTAGTTGTCTTGGCTGCTGAACCTTCCTAGCATCACTCACACACCATGCTGTGCCAGCCCACACTCTTGTACCAAGCTAGAACTTAGCCCATGCCTCTCTTACCAAAAGGTTGACAATTTGCAAAAGTGGACTTACCTATCACAGCAGGCCAGGTCACATCATCTGACCAATGGGATTATTTTATACTATCCATTTGCTAGCCATTTGACATAAGGAGCAAGGCTGAAACACACAAGAAGATGACATTCACAAAATCACCCCCTCAAGCAAAAGCCTTCGAATCTCTCTGCACAGTTCACAAACATTCAAACCAATTCCACACATCAACTCACCTTGCTTCATTGAGCCAAAACCAACAAGACTTAGGCCTGAATCAAGCAAGAACACCATTCCTCCATTTTTACTCTCAGAAGCAAAACCATTCGAAACTCACTCCACAGGCCATAAACACCCAAACAAACTCCACAAACCTTCTCCACTCATCATCCTGATCACAAAGAACCACTCACATTGGCCTGAAACAACCTGAATCACCATTACCATTTTCAACTGAGCTTGAACAGAAGCTGTTCAAACTCCTCAACCAGCCAACATAAACTCCTCCTAAGCATTCAAGGATCATCAGGGGACCAAGTAAAGTGGATTGCATCAAAGGGAGAGGCCAGAAAGCTGTTGGAGTAAAAGCTTCAAAACTCAGGTAGCTCAAGAACTTTTTTTTCCAGAAATCATTTTTAAAGTTCTTAAGTTGTTCTATATGTTCTCCTGATCACTCTGATGTCATTAGTTTTGAAAATGGTTGAGAGATGAGAGTTTAATTTGTCTCTGAAAGTTTTGCCCTAAAATCTTCTTTGTTTCGATTCATGAAATTGATGGAATATAAATGAGTTTTGGCTTGGGGTTTTGATTCAGTAAGTTGTGGGGATCATTTCCATGTTTTTAGGTTTCATTTTAGTTAGGTTTTGGGAGTTTTGGAGATTTTCAGGTGGGGTTCCCACCGGAGAAGACGACCGGAGGTCTTCTCCGGCCACCTGAAAATCATTAGGGTTTTAATCCTGTAATTAAGGCAGTTTGAATCTGGAGCGTTGGATGCCTTTAACCTGTTGACTTCGCGCGCGTGTGAATGGTCCAGATGCACTCATTAAACCCTAACCTCATTTAATTAATTCATAAATCAGGATTAACCAAGTTTGAATTTCAGCCTTTGATCTGCGCGCGCAGTCAACAAATCTTTCCCCAGACTCAATCCTGGCCCTCTATCCTGCATACTTCAGCCTATTTTAATTTTTATTTCATTTCTTTTCATTTAATTTGCATAATTTATTTAAAATAGTAAAAATTGTTTAAAAATTATGAAACTTTTTCTCAAGAGTTTCATTAATTTTTATGACACAAAAATATTTTTATTTTCATTTTTAGCATTAAAAAAGTATTTTTAAATATTTAAAAGTTTATTTTTAATTGATTAATGAGAATTAATTTATTAAAAATACTTTTAGGTATTTAAAAATCACCAAAAAATTCATGAAATGTTCTAAGACATTTAGAAACATTGTCCAACCTTCAAACCAAATTTATTTTTTGATCTTGATGCATTTTAAGAATTTTTCATTGAATTAAAATCATTTTTATGCATTAATTTGATCCAAAGTTCAAAAAATCATTTCTGCCTATCCATGAAGAGTTGGACATTGATTCTTTTTGCATTGCATTGTGTTTAGCATGTAGTTTGTGAGATTAAATGGCCATGATTTGATCTTTCATTTTCAATTTGTTTGACATTTCTTTTGTTTGGAAACCCTAAAACCCTAGCAAACTTGTAAAAACCATAACTTGAACTTGGTTAGGAGTTGAGACCTCTCCTTTGGGCATTGGTTTAGTATAGGATTAGGGGTCCTTTGAGTGGCATTTTCAATTTTTTATAATGTTGTTTGCTTCTGATTTTGGTTTTTGTTTGATGTATTGTTCATAAACCCTAATTTGGGCTTCCATATGCATCCATCTTGCATTCTCTTGCATAACATGACTTGCCATGACATTCCATGTTTCCATTTGACTCATTTGACATCATAAGACATATTGAAAGCATGTTTGATCATTGCATCATGTATTTGCCATGTTGTATGCCATGTGCACTTCATAACTTTTCATGTATGTTCATGGTTCATAACTTGCTTCATTTGCATTCATGAACTTGTATGATCATTTTCATGTGCTGCCTCATGTTTGTAGCATCTCATAGCATCATTAGCATCATGTATATGCTTCTGGTTTTGTTTCTCATCATGTCATTCCATCCCATTTTGCATTGCATTGCATTTCTTTCCTAACATTTCAGGTGGTAAGTGATTTTGGGAAGTGAATTTTCCTTCACTTCTCATAACTTTTCTTTTCATCCCTCTTGCATCCATTGCTGCATTTTTATATGTGTTTGAGTTTGAGCTTGCTCATTCTTCTTCTTCCCACTTTCTTTCTTCAAGTAACTTGACTTCTTGAATGAAGCAAGTTGCTTTGCTTCTCCTGATCCTTTCATCTGTTTCCTGGTGGTTCCATTGAAGATCTTCTTTTGAAAACCTCACAAACCTTAGGAACAACCAAGCATGACAATGATTAGGGTTTTGATTAGTCTCCCCTCATAGTTTTACCTTTGTGTCTCTTTTGAGTCTTCTCTTCTCATCTCATAATCAGGGACTAAACCCTAAAGGCTTTAAGGCTTTGTGATTAAGCTTATGCCTGCATCCTTCTCTTAGGATGGAGTGTATAACTTTAATCCTAAGTGTTAAACCCTTAATGTGTTTAAATCTCTTAATCAATTCACTTAATAAGTATCAAGACATCATACTTGTAACTTGGGCCTTGCATTAGGGTTCTAATTCTTCCTTAAATGGTTAAGAAGGACTAACCCTAGTGTTAATGGACAAGTCCCCCTCAAGTTGTCTTACAAATCATAAAATCCACTTCATCATCATATCATTAATCTAAAATCCACTTAATAAAGGCATGTTTTGTCATGAGTTTAATCCCTAATCATGGATTAAGTTGAGGAGCTTTCCTCAGCTTAAACATTCTCATCTATTATCCTTCTATTAGGATGGTGTAATGAGTCTGTTTAGTCCCTGATTATGGCTTAACCTCATTACTTAACACTAAACAAAAACCACAAAAACATCTAAATAATCACAAGTAGGTTAATGATCTTAATCCTATATCAAAGGTGATTAAGTGTGAGAAGCTGACTTCACACTTAAGGTATTCTCATTACCCCTAATCAGAGGGAAGATGTGATGAGTTTACTAAATCCATTGGTTTAGGCTTAAGCTCATTAACTTATGACAAACTTTCAAAAGCAATAAAAGACTGAAAACTCAAAACAAACAATAATCGTCTCCTTCGGGATTCTTTTCTCATCACCTTCACTCATAAACGAGAACTTGCTTCTTCCGTCTAATGCAAGACAGTTAGCACCTGAGCCAGACAGGTCACAACACTTGAGCATAGGCCAGCAAGCAGTTCACCAGTCAATTCATCCTTTCAGTCTCTTTGGGTCGAACTACGGTGTTCTGACTTCCTCATTGCACGAGAGGATACGTAGGCATAACTTAACAGTTATCGAACAAAAGTCTCTGTATATTCCCCCTCTTTCCAGCATCATTCTTTTAGCCTCATGATCTTGAGCAATTCATTCTCATTCCTACACTGACACATCATTTATACACTTTGCACTCCTTACACTGACACCTGTACACCTTTTCCAGCTCCCTTTTATACACACATTGCACTGACACTACCCCTTTAAAGCACAAATCTTTTAAGCGTGGATTCCGTCGAGTACGGCGGACAATCTGGGTGCTAATACCTTCCCAGGTTGTAACCAACCCCCTTCCTCAGTCTCTCTGGTTCGCAACCGTCTTATCCATCTTTTTCTAGGTTTATGCAGCATTACCTTTCCTCCGGGATAAAAATGCCTAGCTGGCGACTCTATTCATCTCCAGTGAGTTCACTGCTGTGTGTTCTCATTGTCCCTTTCGCCGACCGTTCGCGCTTGTACCGGGATGCAAATCTTTGGGAGCGACACAGGGTTACTGAAAGCTCTGAGTGTATGAAGAAGGAAGCTACTGAAGACTTCGACAAGAGAAACAACAACTTGGCTGAAGACGAAGTAATATGGGACACCTTGGGAGAGCCTAACGGAAAGTTCGACTACCTGGTGAAATATACCGCTCCTGCCAGTGCCCATATCGACATCAACAAAATCCAACCAACAGGTTGGGAAGACATCCTTGAGAACACTGAGGAAAAATCTGATGTTTCCCTCAGTGTCGAGAAGAAGGCTACTGAAGGCCTCAACAATGAAGAAAAAACTGCTGAAGGTGCTGCTTCTGACCAAGCAAAAGAAGATGATACCAGGAACTTCACCAATGTTGTCAAGACTGCAAATGAGAGCACTGCAGAAGTCAGGGTGGAAATTGTCGAAGAAGCCCTTAGCAAGAAGATGGATAAGCTGAGCATTATTGGATGACATAAAATAGATATTAACATGGTAGAAGCCTCTCAAAAGAGTAAGGAGAAGAGTGAAATGGAACGCCATCAAGAGGAATACCAAAGGACAACCTACCGAAAAGAAGATGAGAACTTGGAAGAATTCATTCAAAGATGTCAAAAGAAAAAGACCTAAATAATGTTATGCCCACGATGCAGCGCCATATTCGACAGAAAAGCAGCAGCAAACTTGGAGGCTGTGGAAAAGACCAAAATAAGAGGAAATTGGGGGCCAAGGCCAGCATTCGAAGCATGTAGATATGATCCAAGAAAAGGCAAGTATCACTTTCAGAATCCTGGGGGAAGATACTACAACACCTACAAACTGTCTGGCAAGGTACCTGATGATAGATGGGTGCAACCCATTAGAGATGCTCAAGGACCAAGAAAATGGAAGAATTTCGAAGTCCAAAGAGGATCTTCAGTCGAAAGAAATAAAGAAACTGGGAAACAGAAGCCAAGACCGTACCCCTCAGAGAATTATAAAGGAAAAAGCCCCATGTCAAAGTCTCAATGGAGGAGATTCCAGAGGCAGAGAAGGGCTGAGAAAGAAGCAGCAGACAGACTCAATGTCAAGAAGAAAGACGCTGACGAAGACAAAGCAAAGCCTAGTAGAAACACTCAGTTAGAAGAGAAAGACAAACCTCACAAAAGGAACAACACCAATAGCATGTTGCAGTTGTCGAAGCTCGCTAACACAATATCAGAAGATAACGAGGCAATTGACAATTTCGAGTCTGACGAAGAAGGTTCGTTCGACGTAATATGCAATGTAGTGTCAGTCCTCCCTAGAGACTATGACAGGGTGATAGAAATAGAAGACAAAGAAGAGAACATGATAGACAATACTGTGGGACCAAGGCCCGTGTGTTATTACATCATGAATAACGGATGTGTCGAAGAACAGAACGCCTTCTTTGAGAAGCCATAAGAATCAATGAGGGGACATTTGAAACCTTTATTCATAAAAGGGAAGGTCGAAAATGTAGGCGTCAACAAAATATTAGTGGATGGGGGAGCTGCAGTGAATCTAATGTCCCATTACATGCTAAGAAAAATTGGGAAAGATGACTCTAATGCAACACCACACAACATGGTTCTATCAAACTATGAAGGAAAAGTGAGCACAACTATGGGTGTTATTCAAGTGGATCTGACAGTTGGCACTATCACCAGGCTAACAATGTTTATAGTTATAACTTCTAGGGCTAACTACAATTTGCTGTTGATAAGGGAGTGAATCCATGGAGTAGGAGTTGTCCCTTTGCCCATGCATCAGCGCATAGTCATCTGGCGCCCTGATGGCATCGTCGAAAACATCGAAGCAGACCAAAGCTACTTCATAACTGAAGTAAACAACTTAACCAGTCGAAGCTTTGATAGAAATCTGGCTCACATAGCTCCTTGCAGCCCAACTGAGTTCGATCTGAAGGCATCAGACAATGTCTATTGTTCCATGTACCTACATCCAACACATGGGTTTCAATGGGAAAAGGATGTGATTGGTGAACTAAGCCATGTATGGGGAACCTCTAATGTAGAGCCAACTGGCTGGGGTAGCGAGTTCGACGATGACGATGAGTGAAACATCAACATTGAATAGACTAGTGGTCTATATGGCCAAAATTAATTGAAGGCGGCTCTAGAAGCCGAAGTAAAATATATGGTTGTCGAAGCCAATGAAGAAAATCTAGACCCACCATGCCCTCACCAGGGCACTGATGGAGAAGATAAAGATAACCAGATAGGCGAATGGCAGGATCAAAAGCTTGATGCCATCTATGATGACGAACCTTTGGGATTCGAAAAAGACCCAATATCAACTAGCTTGAAGATGGTGGCACATGACCCTTTGGAAGAAATCAATCTTGAACAACCCAGGACAACCATCAACCATATTCACAGACGTATTACCGTGCTTCGGAAGCGGATTTGTCTTCACATTTGGATTAACATCATTAAAAGACAGAACATTGCTCCTTATCAATTTTTGTACTTCAAACTTTAATGGATAACAATTATCAACATCGTGCCCCGGGGCACCTTGATGAAAAGCACAGTGAGCCTCTGGCTTATACCACCATGGGATAGACTCTGGAACTGGAGGTGGAGAATGTGTTTTCACAAGATTCTTCGCAATCAGAGATGGAAGCAAATCCGCATACAACATTGGAATGGGATCAAAACTTGGCTTAACACGAACCTGTTGATTACCACCCTGTTGCACAGAAGGTTGTTGATAACGAGACTGATACTTTGGAGTTGTTGGCACAGTTTGAGTCACATTAATCATCGGAGTTACAGAAGCTACATGCTGCTGATGACTATTCTCACGACCACGAGGTCTTCTGTAACTTTCAAGAGACATAGCATTAGTCTCACCTTATTTCTTTTTACCAAAGTTGAACCTCCTACATCTCGAACCATTTCCACTTTCTTGGCTCAACCGTCCCTCACAGACACCTTCTTCTAGGCGCATCCCCATACTCACCATTTCATTGAAATCAGAAGGAGCGCTAGCTATCATCTTCTCATAGTAGAAAGAACCTAAAGTATTCAAAAAGATATTTGTCATCTCTTTCTCTTCTAGAGGAGGAACAATCTGAGCTGCTAGCTTAAGCTATCTCTACGTGTACTCTTTGAAAGTTTCTTTATCCTTATGGGACATAGCACAGAGTTGATCTCTGTCAGGTGCCATATCAATATTGTACTTGTATTTCCTAACAAAAGCCTCTCCCAAATCATTGAATGTCTTGATTTGGCTATTATCCAAATTCATATACCATCTCATGGTTGCACCAGTCAAACTATCCTGGAAATAATGAATCAGCAACTGATCATTGTCTGTCTGAGAAGACATTTTCCTAGCATACATAATCAAATGACTCAGAGGACAAGTGTTGACTTTATACTTTTCAAACTCAGGAAACCTGAACTTGTACGGAACTTTTACATTAGGAACCAGACAGAGATCATAAGCATCTTTTCCGAATAAATCCTTATGCTTCAAAGCTCTTATCTCCTTCTGTATCTCAGCAAAACGGCCTTGAAAATCATTAAGTCTTTCAATCACACCAGCGCTTTCACTGGGCTCAGCATGGTAAATCACTTCATTATGGTGCGGAATAGTGTGCATCACAGGAGGTGTAGTAGTCATCACTGGCAGAAGAGTATTAAATTCAGTGGTCTCAGGAGGAGGAGGATGATAACCAGCAGGAATGAAATCAACCGGCATGCCCCACGGTGTGCTAGAAGGCATGCAATAGCGAGGAGAAAGGACGGTTTCAGCAGGAATTGATGCAGTGACAATCTCAGAGATAATTATATTCTGAACAGGAGAATTAGGAGGAGGTGGCTGATTCTGAGCAACCACCAAGCTTTCCATCATGGCAGTAACTCTTTCCAAGCTTTCCCTCAGATATGCAACTTCCTCGCGCAGCTCGCGATTCTCTTGTTGTAAGGTTTCCGACATCTTCTTCCGATTAGCTCGAGTATCAACTTTGTGAGTCAGCTTGACAGGAGAACTAAATGAAGACCAAGAAACAACATAAGATCCCTGGACAACACTCAAAAAGCAAGACCAATGTGGGTATGATGCATGGTATGCGTATGCAAATGCAAATATTTCAAAGGACTATAAGATAAATTGCAATATTTATAAAGAAACACTTTTTGAAGTACTTAAAAACTCATTCTCATTAAAATCAAAGTAAGGATTACAAGTGAAGTACAAGCATCAACAACCCTAATACATGAGAGAAAAAGTAAACTAGGCCTAGGGGATCACATCCGAATAAGATCTGAATCCCGGCTAGTACTTCATGTGAATCCTCTTAATCTCTTTCTTGTACTGATTCTCCATGTCTTCCTTCTCCTTCACCAACTGGTCAACAATGGCCTTCCAAGCACCGAATGTAGGAGGAATGGTAGATGGAGGACTAGAGGAAAATAAACCCTCTCTTGGCCTCTTTGTAACACGCCGCTCAAGTAACTCAAAGAGATCATCCTTCTCCTTCAGTTGCTCTTGCATCATCATCTTCTCAAGTAACCATTCTTCTTTCTCTTTCTTCATCTTGTCCAACTCTTCTTGAAGAGCAATCTTCTCATCAACGGGAGGAAGAAAATCGGACAATGGTAGTATAGGAAACAAAGGCTCCTCGGGTGGATAAGGCATCTTGAGATTGGAAGCCCTAGATCGAACCCACTGGATGTAACACTCGGAGGGAACAAGGTGTTGTCTTCCCAATTGACCCTTCTCTTTTCGATGAACCGCATGCCAAGAATGAGCAATCCTTTTCTTCACTTCTACATGATCTGCACCATTAAGAAAGAAGAAACGGGATAAGGAAAGGTTGTTTGGTATGTCCTTCAAACAATATCCCAACTGCCGCCTATCAAGAATAGGGTTGTAACTAAATCCCCCACGGGTACCAAGAAGAGGTACGCTAGGAAAATCTTCATAACTGTCAATGAGCACTCCAATATCATAATGGGAACAATACCAAGTCATATCCTTATGAGAAAGAGACATAATCCTTCGAGACCATCGTCGCTTCTCTCTATTATCCTTGAAGACGTCAGACTTTGGTTGGTGCAAAATAAACCACCTATAGAGAAGATGCACACAACACACAATCTCTCCATCACCTTTGGAGGTCCTATAATGAAAGGCATGATACATGTCTCCAAGCAAAGTAGATACCAAATTTCTCTTCAAAAAAATCTGAATGGCATTCTCATCCACAATACCATCTAAGTTAGGAAACAAAACAATCCCATAAATGAGCAAAAAAAGAATAGCCTAAAATGCATCCTTATGACCCGAAGTAAGAGAAGTAGAAGCTTTCCCCATCAATAACTTAGCATTAATACCACCGAACACTCCCTTTTGGAAGAAACTTCCCATTAAGATCATACTCCTTGAGAAAAAGGGCTTTGGCGATGACTTTGGTCGTAAGCTCCTTCTCTAGACCACTGAAAAGAAATTCCTTGTCCAAAATAGGTAAACCCATCCAATGAGAGTACTTATCCAAGGTCGGCACAAGTTGATAATCAGGAAAGGTGAAACAATGATGCAATGGGTCATAAAACTGAGCTAAGGTAGGGAGAATCCCCTCTGGTACATCGGTATCCAAGATAAACAAGAGCTTTCCATAACATTTTCGGAACTCCTGGGTGTCAACCACCAATGCTCCTAGCTTTCTCAGCTCTACTATATTAGGATTCTTGAAGGTGTACTTCTTTGTGTTCCTTCTTTCAAAATTCATAACCATAGACATCTGAAATTTTGCAAAAGTTCCTTATGAGTCCCTTAAAATCTCAAAAACAATGCTCATGAATGCATGAGTGCATGTATGTAACAACCACAAACAAGATCACACAAAGCACACAGGTTTAGGTTTCGAGTCACGAGCATGAAGTCAAGGTAACAGAACACCAACCCACATAGGTAAGTACTAAGGTTTTGTCTTCATTGTACCTGCAGAAAACCAAAAGGGTGCTAACAGAGGTGCCCGAAGTTAACAGTCATCTTTAGAATATTATGGTACGTTGGATTACTCCCCAACCGAGTGTGACAACCACCTTAGGTTTACACCCAGATAGTTTCCGCACTACGTTCCTAAATTGGCTTGGATGAGTTAAGGGTTCTACGGTCCTCAGTATGATCAACTCAAGGTTAGAAAATAATGCCACGTATGATTACTCATCATGACATTGATAATCCAAGAGAGCCTAACCGAGTGGAGATTATCAAATTGATATAGCTTTGGACTACTCCATCGCTTATCGCTTCGAATATTGCCGTCCTATCATAAGTTCAACTCAGATCCGGGTTAGAATCTATCTCACTCACAAAGGATCACCGAAACCGAAACAGAACAAACAAATAACAAACAAATCAAACCAAAGCAGTAAATAAATCAAAGTAGGCCAAATCCACTTAGAGATTTTTCCCCAGCAGAGTCGCCAATTTTCTGTAGAGGTAAAAATATGAGTGTAAGTTATTGGTTAACTTAACTCAAAGTAAACAGAGTCGCCACTGTGCTTTTATTTTATTCCAAGAGGAAAAGGAAAAAAAGAGCGAACAAATCCTAATGAATCTAAAAGCATAAATGCTAAAGAAACACAACAGAGAAACAAGTAAGGGGATAGGTTACACAATGGGAAGGTTTTACGCACCCCAAATGTCCGTGGTACTCCACAGGAGCCCTTTGAAAATTTTACTGCTTTTGGTTTGAAAAAATGAGAGTGAAAAGGTGAGAGAAAGAATTATTTTTTAATATTTTTGTGTTTGGAGAGGTTTACCACCTCATGCCTACACACCCACAAAGTGAAATGCAAGATCAAAACCCCGTAGTTCATGGTACAAATAGTGAAAAAGGTGGGTTATGATTAATTTTTTTAAGTGAAGAGAATTTGTCATCTTCAAGTGGATGGCCAAACAAACTACCATGAGAATGAAGGCATGGACTCATACATCATTATGGGGAGGGCTCCAACTCGGATAAAATCAATGAGTATGCCATTAAACCCCCACAAATGACAAGAGACTCAATTACATCAAACTACAACCATGGAGATTGAGAGACTTGCACCCGACTAAAGAACAATGACTCGTAATCGGCACTTTTTAAAAAGAAAAATGAACAAAAGTGCACAAAGGCACAAAACAACTTGAATGAGTTTGATTCTTTTTATTTTTTGAATTAAGATCAACATGATTAGATTCATTGATTTTAAAAGAAAAGAAAAAGAGTAAAAGCCACTTGACAAAGGTCAAAGTTTTGTTTATTAAAGAGGTGATGATTTAAAAAGAAGGAATCCTTTGAAAAAGGGAGAAGGTTTTGAAAATTAAGAATGGGAGGAGATGAAGGGATTATCCTAAAAAAAGAAAATAAGGAGATAAGGGAAGAAAGATCTAACCAAACTTGATGACATTCCAAATTATGAGCATAAGAGCTTCATCCTTATGGCTAGCAAATGGTCAAATAAAGACAAATTTCAACTTCAAGAAGACCAAAGTAAGGGAGAAGGATCCTAAAATCTAAGTCCAAAATCTCCATTCCAACGCCAAGGATAGTAACCAAAAGTCCACAAATTAAAGTCACAAGTTTTTTAGAAGTTTAATCCTTTATTAATGTTTTTGTGTCCAAATGGACAAAAGGAAAAACAACAACAAAACAAGAGCAAATAATAAACATGATATGATGAATAAAGCAAAATAGAATAAAAGCAATAAACGTGCAAGAAATTAAATGTTAGTAACAAAATAAATTAAAGTGCAAGAATCTAAATATTAACAATAAAAGTATAATAATATTCAAATAATAATGATATGGTGAACTTAATCAACCACAACCAAAAAGAAAGAGTAACCAAAATCGAAGGCAACCGGATCCGCTTAGAATCTTACACAATAGCGACTAATCAAGGCAAACCGAACCGAATTCAATGAAATTTGAAAGGCGAATGGGAGACCCAAAGAACCTACAAATCAAACATTCATAAGTCTCGATTCTTAATGCAATATGATTAACCACTTTGGGATTACGCGATCAACAAGAGATCCGGTCCATGAAAGTGAAAGTACCCAATTAGATTTTTATTCCGAAGTCAGGACACATTTAGGTCTATGTTAAGCAATCGCCGAGTAATTTACAAAGTAATTACCCTACAAATGAGGTCGGCCACCACCAATTAAGGTGCATAATGTTAGTGTTAATTCATGCGAGATAAACGATATGTAAATCGTTATCCGGACACGATACCGCACAAAACTAAAGGTGAATACCAAATTGAACCGCACTCATGGTATTCTTCCATCCTTAAGTTCAATCACTCATCTCGGTGGATTCAAGCATGAAATGTATCACTAACGCAAAGTACCTTAAATTAATTGAATAATCCATTAAAAAGGTAGTTTTGAATTAATGAACATTAACTACACTAATCTACACCCAAAGTTCATTGAAATTATGGAGAAATCACTCCCAAAAGTGCTTCCCAAGGTAAAAATAAAAAGGAGGAAGAAGAAGAAGAAAGAGGAACCAAGAAGGGGTTAAAACAAGCCAAAAACACCATTATGTCTTGTGTTAACCGGTTAACCAATTGGTTAACCGGTTAACGCAAGCAGATTTTGAATATTTGCGTTGTTTTTAAACTGGTTAACCAATTGGTTAACCGGTTAACGCTGTACCAGTAGCAGAAAAATGCAGAAAATTCAGCATGATCCATTTTTAAACCTTTTCACAAACATTTAATGATCATGATCTGAATTTGCACGAATTTTAAAACCAAAATACAGTGGAATCCCTGCAATCAAACAACAAATAAAGATCCAAAGGATCTAGAATCAAAGGAACCAAAGATCTACATCTTGAAACGTTGATGGTGAGTATGGGTTTGTGGAAGGAGATGAATTACCAAAAACACTTCTTCAAATTGAACCAAGCCAAGCTAGATCTATTGCAATTGGTGAACAAAAGAAGAAAAGGATGAAGGTTTTAGCTCAAGTTGATCAAGAATTCAATGTGAATTCTTGATAACTTCAAGAGAAAGAAAGTGAGCTTTGGAGAATTTTGGTGTTGGGGAAGTATTTTGCAAGAGGTTTTGTGGCTATCAAAAGCTTGTGGAATGAATGAAATTGTGGTCCTATTTTGGTGGAATGGAGCTTGCTTTGGTAATTTGAATTTAGGTTTGGTAATTGGAATTTTGGTGGGAAATGGAAAAGAGTGGTGATTAATGAGGGTTTATGGTAGGAAATGATCAAAGTGATGTAGAGAAATCAGAAACCAATGGATCTAAAATATTCCAATTAAATCAATGATTTAAGGGTGCTGAATTTGAATAAAATATTCAAATTTCGCACTAGTTAACCGGTTAACCAAGCAAAAATTTGAATATTTTATTCAAATGAGGTTGCTTGGTTGTTTCGGCCCGATTCTTCTTGTACGTCGAAGAAGTAAACACATGATCCTTTGAAATCCTTTGAGTGAATCAATTAACTTGGGAAATCCTCGATCAGATAAATTTGAATTATTTGCGGATCAACTTCGACTTTTGTCTGTGAAATTTCGCTCGAGCTGCAGGACTATTATTTTTGGCATTTTCAATGGTTCCTCTTCCTGGAAAAAAAGTTAGTAAAAGGAAACAAAAATATTTTTGGATTTTGATTAATGGTTAGAAAACACAAACAAATAATTAAAGACAACAGTGATCCCCTGCGAGGCATAAACCTAATCCGAGAAGAACCGAGCAACCAATGTGATCTTGTCTGTATGCAAGATGCAGATGAAAATGCAAAGAAAACTTAGGGAAAAAATTAGGGTGCAATAAATTGGAGATAGATGTAGAAGAGGGATTATCTACACTAGCTTTTCCGAGTATTTCACCCTTGTTATTATCACCATAAGTAACAAATCTCTTCTTCTTATCCAGAAAGTCATAGAATAAGGAAATGTCACCCGTCATATGTCTTGAGCAACCACTATCGAGAAACCATCTTTTCTCTGTAGCCTCAAGACATTCCACCTACAATTTTAAACAAGAGAGGGAGTACCCAATTTTCATTGGGTCTCTATGGGTGAGTGAAACTTTGGTTACGTTTGGGCAACCATTGGAAAATGCCTTTAGGAACTAAGAATCCCCTAAATCGGCATTTGGCAATAGTATGTCCCCTATTGCAACAATAGAGACAAGTTAAGTTTGGTTTAGTGTCTCATTTGCTAATTTGATCCTTCACCACATAGGTGTATTTTTTATATGGATTATTCATAGAGTTTCTAAAATTTGAACGATCAATAGCAAATGTCATTTTTGGTTGTGATACTTTGTCTAGTTTAGTTTGAAGAGTTTTGACCTCTCTTTTTTCAAATACAACAAGTTTCACAACCATTGAAATTAAACCATTATTAATTAGCTCCACCATGGATCACTTAAGAGATTTCAACTCTTTTTGAGAGTCGGAAACCTTTTTCTCCAAATGTGTAAAAATATGCTTATTGGAGGCTACGCGTTTAAACACTTCTTTAGCTTCATGATGGAGAACTCTAAAAGTACTAAGTAAATCGGAATAAGAAATGTTTTTTCAAATTTATCATATTTAGCATGACTTACTTGCTTTTTGGCCTTTTTATGAGCCATAAGACAAAGATTCACTTTCTCTTCTTCATCACTTGAGTTGTCATTGCTAGAGACTTCACTATCACTTTCACATGCGATATAAGCTCTACTTGCCTTGTTACCCTTCTTTTGATATTTATCTTTACCTTTGTCTTTCTTCAACATAGGACATTCCGGTTTATAATGACCGGGTTTTCTGCAATTGTAGCATGACCTTTTTGACTTAGTAATCTTGCTTTGATCTTGCTTGGAGGGATTTAATTGCCTTCTATAATTGACGAGACATTTATCCGAATAAGAAATTTCATTCTTTCTAAGGTACCTATTGTATCTTCTTACAAACATCCTCATATCCTCATTTGATTCATCATCTTCATCATTAGACTCACTCTAACACTCATTGTTGGTGGATGGTTTGGAAGTAGAAGCCTTCAATGCGATAGACTTTTTCTTCTTCTCGTTGTCTTTGGATTTCTCATTATTTTCTTTCTTTTCACTTTCTTCATGCTCATTTAGATTCAATAGGTCTTGCTCATGTTCTTATAGCTTACCTATTAACTTGGTCAAATCCAAGGTTCTTACATCATTGGCTTCCTTGATTGTCGTGACTTTTGGTAACCATTCCCTAGTAAGACATCTTAGAATTTTGTTAGTAGCTACATCATTGGGAGTGGGTTTATCAAGAGCATTTAAGCAATTTAATAAATGAGAAAATCTCTTTCCCAAATCACCAATAGTTTCCCCTTGGTTCATGTGAAAGTGATCAAACTCTTGTTGCAATGTATTGATTCTTGCTAGTTTCACATCATCAGTTCCCTCATGGGCAATCTGCAACGCTTCTCACGTAGCTTTAGCTGTGGTATGATGTGAAACTCTAAAATATTCATCAGCTGCTAAAGAGGCAATGATCATATTTCTAGCCTTCCAATCATAACTATAGTTCTTTTCATCTTTTTTATCCCATTGTGCTTAGAGTTTAGGTACTTCAACATTATTCATGTCGGTCATAGTTATTTGTATAGGACCGTCCTAAATAACCTTCCATATCTTTCTATCAACATAGTTGATATGAATATGCATACAATTCTTTCAGTGACTATAGTTCTCTCTGGTGAAAACAAGCGCTCTATTATACTCCCGCGTTGGATCGTTATCCATTTTCTCTGAGTGAGAGTGTGAGCAATTTAAAAACCATCAAGGACAAAGGAACCATCAGTCTCACAGGCCCCTTCTGGCTCTTACAATTATGGCTGAACGCAACCTTCGAAGCCTGCATCCCTATCAAGATGCCAGTTGACGAAGAAGAGGTGAAAGACAGGCGCGTCGAATGGCCTAGGTTAGTTCAACTAACACCTACTGACGAAAGTATAGGTCTTCGACAAGCCTTCACTAGTTATGTAATGATGTTCTCCAAACGTTACAAGTTCACCCCATCCATGGCACCCTTTGCCAACAGGACTGTAGGTCCCAAATGGTTCACAAGACAACTCCCAGTGGAAAACCAAAAAGAAGAAGACTCCTATATATCCATCTGGGAGGCCTTCCTTATGCCAAGACACCTTTTCTCCCATCACAGCCTTAACAACACTAAAGTCTCTCTCATTGTCAATCAACCTAACCTGGTGGCTAGGCAATTTGGGCTAACACAGACGAAGACGAAACCAATCTACCACAAGAAAGGCTCCATTTTGTTCTACAACTCATTTCAAAATTTTGAGAAAAGTCTGGAATTGTACAACAAATTTTTCGACGCATCTTTGGAGGTCTACCCCACCATATTTCGACCAAACTTCTTATGCATCGAAGACTTTGACGTTTGGTGGAAGGAGTATTATATTAACAAATTCTTTGATGTAGCAACTTTCAACACTCTCCTGACGAATGCCTTTGCTTTTGTGTAGGATAAGAAGAAGAAAGGTACAGATAAGCATATCAAAGAAATTCAAAATTTTCAAAAATATTTTGAAACTATTTATAGGCCCAGTGATCTTCGTCGAACCATAGGCGAAGCAGCAGTAACTTTAAAACAAAAATTTTCAGAAAAGTTGGATAGGTTGGGGGTGCCTTCATACATTCCACCACATGCACGTTACAACTTTGCTTATACTTCATTTCCCCCAAAGTTTCCCCCACTCCCTTCTGCAGAATTTGGTGTGGCCTTGTGCCCTCCATTCCCATATTGGTTTGTGTGTGGATCTCACTTAAAGCTGCTTCGCGAGTCCAGCAAAAAACTTGCCGAACGTGTGGTTCCGACGAAGTATTATTTGGGCAACTTCACTGGGCACCTTCATGTTGGAATAGAACATGTTAGTGTGGAAGAACCCATTCTTGAAGGTGTCGAAGAAATTACATTCCTTTTCTTATTTCTAACTCATTTTATGTTTTATATCAATGTTCATTCAATTCTTTCTCTTTCAGCTGTTAGAATCATCAAGAAAACTCCTGGTGAAGGGACCTCTTCCAAGCAGGTCGAAAAATCACCCGTAGCTGCCAAAAAGGTTTCGACCAATAATGACATCTCACTTTTCTTCTCTTTTATATAAACTTCAATATTCTCAATATTGAATGCATGTCCTTCTTGCACACCTCAGGTCACTCGCACACCAGCCACAAAAAGAAAAGTCGAAGAAAAAGAGGCGAATGTCGAAGAATCTGAGGATGAATCTCCTGAGCCTCAACCCCTCAAAAGGAACAAAGGTATGAGAATAAAGACAGTGGCATCCCAGAGATCCCTTGTTCAGAGACGAACAAAATCCCTTCAAGAAGTGAAAAAAGTGGAGATTCAAGCACTCACACTGAGATTCCTCAGGTATTATTTTTGACTGCCAATACTCATAGTTTTGAATGCATTGTTTCTTTATTTTAAACTTCCCTTTCCTGTTTACTTCAGGTTATCATTGATGTCGAAGAAACTTCCAAGGTTCAGGAAGAGGTTATTCCTTCTGATTCTGAGAAGACTTTAGCTGAACGGCTTCAAGAAGAAACCACTCCAGATGCTGGTGTCTATGGCCCTCAGACCTTCAGTGATTTCGACATCAGTGACCCTGAGTCCTCTGACAACCATTCTCCTCTTCGTCCAGATTTTACTGTGGAAGAAAAAACTGCCCCAAACCAGGATGCACAACCTCAAGAGCCAATTGATACAACAAATACTGATAAGGAAGCTGTCGGAGAAGAATAAGACCTATCGAAGCAACCAGACACAAACTTGAACCCTGGAGGAAGTACCCAAGCTGTTCCTACTCCAACAGAAACTCCAGCAGAAACCCCTTTAAATACGGGTTCGACAAGCTTGTCACATGAGGAAATTGAAAGCTTGAAAGTAAGAAAGCCTCTGGAATATCTAAAAGCTTTACTCAGTTCCAGGTACAACTTTCAAGACTCTTCCCACAGCAGCTCAACAGCTTCAGGGGCTACCTCTGAAATTCAACCCATCAGTGTTATCATGGCTGAGATTAAGGAAAAAATCCTTGGGGTGGACCTATTTGAGACTCTGGCTGAAAACCCTTCTGCACAATATGACTTGAAGAAACTCCTAAAACAAGCCAATCTCCTGGAGGCTTCGACTGAAGAAAGTCGCCTGGTGATGGACCTGATGTCTATGATTGATTCTGTAAGTGCTGACTTGGTTCGTCAAAAAGAATTTTCTCAGAACATCACAGCCAAATCTGAAAAACAAGTCTCAGAATGGAATGTTGTAGCCTCTTCGACAGACAGAATCTCAGAGCTAAACAAGCTTTCTGAAGATTACTCCAAAGCTGCTGCTGAGTGCGAAAACAACATCCAGGATTATCAAGCTCAGATTGCTGAACTTCAAAAGAAGATCCTCCAAGAGAAGGAATGTCAAGCCAACCTCCAACATCCCAACCAAGAAGAGATTGACAGGGAGCTTCAGAAACGTCTCCAACATGCAGAAACAGCCCAACAACTCCACAGAGAAATTGACGAACTGACTGTTAGCAAAAGTCTTTGCGAACGTTGAATTCAGCTTCAAAAGAAGAAATTTGACGAACTCAAAGCAACTTTCCTTCAACAGTAGTTTGTAATAGAAAATAGGAAATTTTATCACTTTAAGAATTTTAGCATTTTCATATGTAATGTTACTTAACGCCATTTGTTTGGCGAAGACAAGCTTTTGTTTGCAATTTTATTCCATTTCTATCTTTATTTCTTGTAATGTTGGTTTATACTTCTTCAAATATTTGCCATTTATTTTCAGCACTCTCCTGTCTTTTTCCATTTCTCCGACTTCATATGCGCCATTTGAAAAAACTCTTAAAATTTTGAAAGGTCCTTCCCATTTAGGAGACCATTTTCCCATCAATCTATCTTTCTTTTCCATGGGCAAAATTACTTTCCAAACTAAATCATCAACTAAAAAGGCTTTAAATTTTACTTTCTTATTGTAAAACTTTTCGACTCTTTCTTTCTGCCTTTTTATTAACTCTAAAGCCCGTAACCTCTCCTCATCTAAATCAACCAATTCATCCATCATCATACTCCAATAAATCTCAGATGGAATCTCATGATGCCTTTGAATTCGTATTGATTGTAAATAAATTTCGACTGGTAATACTGCATCATGTCCATAAGTTAATTTAAATGGGGTAGAATTAGTTGCCTCTTTAGGAGACGTTCGACAAGCCCAAAGGATTTGATCCAGAGTTTTGTGCCAATTCCTAGGTTTTTTACCCACATGCTTTTTTATCAGATTTATCACAACCTTATTGGCTGCTTCGACTTGTCCATTTGCTTGAGCATAGTAAGGTGTCGAAGTTAATAACTTAAAACCTGTCTCTTTTGCAAATGCGTGCATGTTTCTTCCAGTAAACACAGATCCTTGATCAGTGGTTATAGTTTCTGGTATTCCAAACCTATAAATTATATGCTTCTGGATGAAGTCTATAACTGCTTCCTGATCTAAATTTGTCAGTGGTATGGCCTCAATCCATTTAGTGAAGTAGTATACTCCAATCAAAATGTATTTCTGCCCTTTTGAAGAAGCTGGTCGAATTTCACCAACCAAATCTAAAGCCCAACCTCTGAATGGCCAAGGCTTTATAATAGAATGTAACTCATTCGCAGGCACATGAGGTATGCCTGCATGAATTTGGCATTCTTGACATCCCTTTGCAAATTCGACACAATCCTTCAACATTGTTGGCCAATACATCCCCTGTCGAAATAGTAACCATTTCAGCTTGTGCCCTGCCTGGTGTGCACCACATGCACCACTATGCACGTTCGACAAAGCTATATAAGCTTCAGTCTCACCTAAGCACTTTAGTAAGACTCCTTCTGCAGTCTTTTTAAACAACTCATTTCGAAAGAGTACATAGCTTAAAGCTCTATACTTTATCTTTCTTTCTACTGTCTGGTTTGGATTTTGTAAATAATCCTTAATAGGCTTTCTCCAATCTCCTACCCCTGGATCATCTATATTGAAATTTTCAAAATTTTCTTCATCACCATACCCCAGTCTTATGGCCTCCAAATCAGATGGGGACAGTCTAGTGGATAACACTTCTCCTCTTACTTCGACAACTTTCTCCAGGTTTTCCTTCGACACTCTGTAGCCTGATGCCAGTTGAGCCAAGTCATTTGCTTCCTGATTTTCTAATCTAGGAATGTGTCTAAAGGCTGCACTGTCGAATCTTTTGAGGAGTCTGTTGGCTATCACAAAATACATGATCAAATTTTCTTTGACACATTTGTATTCTTTTGTCAATTGTTTTATTACCAACTCAGAGTCACCCATTATTTCGACCTCTGTTGCCCCCAATTCCAACAATATTTCAAGTCCAGCAATTAAAGCTTCATATTCTGCTTCATTATTCGAACAACAACCTTCTATTTTGTACTTGAACTTTGTTGGAATTTTATTGGGAGAAATAATTAATACCCTAACACCTGTTCCATTCTTATGACTGGAGCCGTCGAAATATAATCTCCAAGGTTCTCTTTCGACATATTTTATTTCATCCCCAACTATGGAGTGGTCAGCTATAAAGTCAGCGACCACTTGTCCTTTGACAGCTTTTAGATGCATATATTTTAAAGAATACTCAGTCAAGGCTAAAGCCCATTTTCCAATTCGACTATGTAAAATAGATTTAGACAACATATGTTTTATTACGTCGAAATGAGAAGATATATATACATCAATGGGTTTTATGTAATGCTTTAACTTTGTACAAGAGAAATATACACATAAACATAATTTCTCTATCATACTATATCTAGTTTCAGCATCATTTAAGACTCTGCTGAGATAATAGATGGCTCTTTCGACGCCATGTTCATCTTCCTGACAAAGCATGCTTCCCAATGTTCTGTCAGATGCTGAGATGTAGAGCCTCATACTTCTTTTTCGACAAGGAGACATTAACACTGGAGGACTTGCCAGATATTCTTTGATCTTGTTGAAGGCATCTTGTTGTTCTTGCCCCCAAGTGAAGCCCTCCTTCTTCATTCGAAGTAGAGGTGAGAAGGCCTGTGTTTTTCCACTAAGGTTGGAGATGAACCTTCTAAGAAAGTTGATTTTCCCTAGTAGAGACTGCAATTCCTTCTTTGTCGATGGCGCTTTCGCTTCCATTATGGCCTTGGCTTTGTTTTCATTAATTTCAATCCCTTTCTTGTGGACCACAAAGCCTAAGAAATCACCTGCCTACACACCAAAGGCACATTTAAGGGGATTCATTTTCAAACCAAACTTCCTCATCCTTTCAAAGGACTGTCGAAGGTGGTCAATATGGTTTGAGCCTGAGGTAGATTTAATCACAATATCATCTATATAAATTTGCATAAATGTTTCAATGAAATCATGAAAAATAGAATTCATGGCCCTTTGGTAAGTAGCTCCAGCATTTTTTAAACCAAAGGGCATGACTACCCACTCATATGTTCCTATTGCCCCTGGACACCGAAAAGCTGTTTTTGGAACATCTTCTTCAGCAATAAAAATCTGGTTATAGTCAGAATACCCATCAAGCATACTTAAATACTCATGGCCTGCTGCAGAATCTACAAGCATTTCTGCTACTGGCATAGGATATTCATCCTTAGGGGTAGCTGAGTTTAGATCTCTAAAATCAATGCACACCCTAAGTTTGCCATTTTTCTTAATCACAGGAACAATATTAGCAATCCATTCGACATACCTTGTTGTACGGATGAACTTGCATTTTAGAAGTCTTTCAACTTCCTCTTTAATTTTTGACATAATTTCAGGTGCGAAACGTCTGGGAGTCTGCTTTATTGGCTTTTTCCCTTCTAGTATTGACAACTTCAATTCAACCAAATTTCTGTCTAAACCAGGTATTTCGTCATAATCCAATGCGAAGCAGTCTTTAAACTCATTCAGCAGTTGGATTATTTCGACTCTGAGTTGAGGATCCATCTTGGCACTGATGTAGGTTGGCCTTTTCTCTGCCCCCAGTCCCAGATTGATCTCTTCTAAAGGATCCTGTGCCACCATTTTCATATTGGTTGGGGCTGGATCTTTTTCAAACCCCAAGGGTTCGTCATCATAAATGGCATCAAGCCTTTGATTCTGCCATTCGCCACTAGAGTCTTCTTCAAGACTCTGCTTTGTATATTGTTCCTCAATATTTTCTTGAGGATGTTGTTCTTCGACAACTTGTGTGTTGGATTTAAAAGCCATATTTCTTACTTCGGCCTCAAGGGCCGCTTTGAGTTGTTTTTCGGCTACATAAGCCGTAATCTTTTCTATTGTTGATGCTTCAGTCATTTTCACTGAACTCACTTCCCCACCCAGTTGGGTTGACATGGGCAGTCCCCCAAGTGTAATTTGTCTCCCCAATTATTTCTTTATCCCACTGGAAACCATGCGTAGGGTGGAGGTACATGGAACAGTAGGCGTTGTCGGAGGCTGTTAGGTCGAAACCAGCAGGATTGCAAGGTGCTATGTGGGCCAAGTTCTTGTCGAAGTTACGACTAGTGACATTGTTCACATCAGCCATGAAGTAACTTTGGTCTGCTTCTATGTTTTCGACAATCCCATCTGGCCTCCAAATTGCTATCCTTTGATGCATGAATGATGGTACAGCCCCAATTCCATGGATCCACTCTCTTCCCAACAGCAGGTTGTAATTTGCTTTTGATGCTATCACTACAAACATTGTGGGCCTGGTAATAGTTCCTACAGTCAGGTTCAATTGGATCACCCCCAATGTTGTCTCTACCTTACCTTCATAGTTGGATAACACCATATTGTGAGGTTTGGTGTCTGAGTCATCTTTTCCAATCCTCTTTATCATATAATGAGGAATTAGGTTCACAGCTGCTCCTCCATCTATCAGGATTTTGTTGACACCCACGTTTTCTACTTTTCCTTTTATGAATAGAGGCTTTAAATGAGCCTTCATTGCATCATCTGGCTTTTCGAAGAAAGCATTTTGCTCTTCGACACAGCCATTATTCATTATGTAGTAACATACAGGCTTAAGCCCTATGCTATCATCTGCCATATCATCCTCTTCGTCTTCGACTTCCATTATCCTGCCATAGTCTCTGGGCAACACAGAAACCACATTGCAAGTTACGTCGAAGGACGCATCAGACTCTGAACTGAAGTCATCAGTAACTTCTTCGTCTTCTGGCATTTTGTTGTTTATTTTCTGCATTTCTGTTGTGTCACTAGATTTATTTTTCTGAGGGTGTTCTTCTTTTGCCAGGGATTTCCCTTTGCTTATTGTCTGCACACACTTGCTTGACTCAGCTTTATTCTCACCAATCCTTTTTTGTTCTGCAGTTTCTTTTTCAATTCTCTTCTGCCTTTGGAATCTTCTCCATTGGGATTTGGACATAGGATTCTTCCCCTTGTAGTTTTCAGAAACGTACTTTGGCTTTGCTTTCTCTCCCTCCTTTTTCACTTCTATTGAGGCACCCCTGTTCACTTCAAAACTTTTCCATCTCTTCTGGCCTTGGGCATCCCTTATAGGTTGGACCCATTTGTCATCGTTCGATTTGTTGGATGGTTTATAGGTGCTGTAACGTCTTTCTCCCATTCCTTGGTTGTGATGTTCCCTTCTTTTTGGGTCGAACCTTTCATTTCTGATTTGTGGGAGTGCTCCCCAGTTTCTTTTCTTTTGGGTCTTTTCTGCTGCTTCTAAATCATTAGCTGCTTTCTTGTCGAACACAGCGCTGCACCTTGGGCAAAGCATAACTTCTGCGTTCTTCCTCTGGCACCTCTGGATGAATTCGACAAGACTTTCATTTTCTTCTGGGTAAACCAACTTCTGATGATTCTCTTGATGTTTCTTTCCCTTGTTGGTGTCTGGTCCTATTTTCTGAGTGACTTCCACCATATGAATCCCTGCATTCTGCTCACTTATGATCTTCAATTTGTTCATTGTTTCGACTAGCATCATTTCCTCAGGGATATTCTCCTTTAACTGATTCACACTGCCTTTTGGGTGTAAGCCCTTATAGATGTATTTGCAGCACTGTGCAACACCTTCGGCAGAATCTTCTTCAGTTTTGGTGCTACTTCTGTTTATTGGTTCGACAATGTGGACATTGTCAGCAGTTTCTGTTCTTTTGATCTTGTCCTGACTAAGGCCTTCAGTGGCCTCTTTTTGGATAATGAGGGCTTTGTTATCTTCCTCCTCCTTATCATTTTTGAAAGAATCTCCCCATCCCGTGGGTTTGATTTTGCTGATGTCAGCTTTGGAGCTTGGTGGTGCTGAATATTTTACCATGAAGTCAAACTTCCCACTGGGTTCTCCTAGAGTGTCCCAGATCACCCCATGCTCAGCATCTCTTTTATAGTTTTTCTTGTCGAAGCTTCTGCCCACCTTGACTGTATTTCTTCCGTCGAAACCTTCAGTAGTTTCAATGGCGTTCTCTCTGTCGAAGTCTTCAGAAGCTTTGACTTCTTCTTCCTCAGCCTGGTCAGTAAGGTCATCAGTCCCCTCCACCACATTTACATGGGTGTCGAAGCCCTCAGCAGCCTCTATCATGGTGAAGTTGGTGTCGAAACCTTCAGTGGCTTCTACTATTTCAAAGCTTTCCTCAAACATGAATTCCATTTCGACCACATTCACCATTTCTGGTTCGGCGTAGTTGGCTTCCACAATTTGCATGGGATTGGAGTCAATTCTCATCTGTTTCTTAGCTTTGTCCCCAAACTTCAACCTTCCATTCTGGATTGCATTCTGGACAAGATCCCTGAAAAGGTAACATTGAGAAGTTTTATGACCCAAAAAATTATGGTATTTGCAAAAACCTCTCTTTTTCTGTTGGTCTACAGGAGGCTCCTTAGTGCCTGCTGGTTTTATTAACTGACCATCTTTAACTAATAAATCAAAAATTTCATCACATTTGGTGATGTCGAATGTGTAGGTTCTTTTAGGGAACCTGTCATTCTTTTCCACTTCGACTGGATTTTTTCCATTCGACGGGGCTAAAACTTTGCAGGAATATGGAAGGCCTTGTTTTAGTTCTGCCAGATCAATTTCTTGCTGGTCGAAAATGACTGGTTCGTTTTCGTCATAATCATCTTCCTGAACTATTCCTACATAGGCCACTCTTTCCTTCTTGTTTTTATTTGATCTAAATTTTTCATTCTTTAGCCTTTCTATTTGCCTTACTCTAGCTGCTAGTTGTGCCATGTCTCTCAAGTACTGGGTATCTAGTTTTTTCCTTATGGAATAATCCAGACCCCCTGCAGCCATTTCGACTAATTCTTGTTCCGGCACTTGTGTAAAGCATCTGGCTTTTAACAATCTAAACCTATTCAAATAATCATCTATAGGTTTAGAGAATTTTCTTTTGACACTTACTAATTCTTTTAAGCTTATATTAGTTTGTCCTATATAGAATTGTTCGTGGAACAATCTTTCTAATTGGGTCCATGTAAATATTGAAGTTGCAGGCAGAGAAGTAAACCAAGTGAAAGCATTTTTCGTCAAAGAACTTGGGAAATATTTCATCCTTAAGTTCTCATTATTAGCAATCTCTCCTGCCTCTATCAAATAACGCGCTATGTGTTCTATTGTGGATTCACTGGTGTCCCCTGAAAATTTGGTGAATTTGGGGACTTTCCACCTTGGTGGTAATTCTTGTTGCAACACATATTCAGACAAAGGGGAAGTATAACTAGGTCTTTGTAATCCTACATTTACCCCATTCTGTGCCATTATTCTCTCAACCATGGTTGCAATATTGTTTTCGACAGGCAGATTGTTGTGACGCATTCTCTGTTGTAATATCTCATCAGCATTTTGGTCTCTTTGGACTATTATTCTCCTAGGTTCCTGTCGAATGGGTTCTTCTACATGAGGTTGTTCATCTATTACCTCTAGGCCTCTAGGATTTTCCTGAGGGTTTCCTAACGGCCTTTGGTTTATAGTGAGTTCTTCTTCGACAGGCCTATTGGCAGGATTTTGATTTAACTGTAATCTTTGCTGTGCTTGAGGGACTCCAAAAAAGTTATCAATGCGTGCCATTTGTTCTGCCAATATCTGGTTCGTTTGGGTAGTATTTTGTATTAAAGGATTGAACACTTCCCCCATTTGTTGTGTCAATGCCTGTACCATATCATGGTTGCTTTCATCCATCTGTTGACGAATTACTTGCGCAGAATGGTTCGTCATAGTTGGCATATGGAAACCTGGTGGAACTTGATTTAATCTACTTCCATTTCCACCATATCCTGATCCCTGCAATGGTGAAGACATTTGAACCATAGCATCATAAAATAATGGTGACGAATTATGTAGGCTTGCCATCACTGAAGTTGGCATTCCATATGGGTGTTCCCTCCTAGACATGGGCAGAGAATAATTCAGATATGGCCTAAAGGTGTTTCCTCCAGGAGGAGGGGTTCCCATGGGCCTTGAGTGTCCCATGGTGGAAGAACTAGGCGCATTTTGGGACCCTGAACCTGTTGGTATCGAATCCACTGATAGAGGCCTAATCTGTTCTAAAACAGGGCCAGAAACTGCTACTCCTTCTGACGAAGGGATGGGGTTGGAAACTGGAATGGTTTCGTTAGGATTGTTTGACGTATTTGGCAAGTTATCCATCCTTATTCCTCTTGTTCTTTTTGGTCTTTCTACGTCGGTTACGGCTAGTTTACCGCTTCTAAGAATCATACAACGCAGCAAGGAACAATTTGTCTAAGAGGATTCTCTATTAATTCTTATTAATTGCACTAGTCCCACCAGGTGTGCCAATTTGTTCGCTGTGATTTCTGACGAACAATCTCTGGTTAACCAATCTCTCAAAAAACTGGGTTACTTGCAGGACCAACCAAACAAGTCCTAGGACACATGTGCAATTGTTTTGTCGAATTACTCTTAGTGTTGTGAATGATTTGTGGCTTGTTTTATTAATAGTATCAAAAAGTTAAATACTTTGAATTTGAAAGTAAGATAAAGTTGAAGTTAAAACAAAAGTAAGAAAAAATGGCGAAAAATGTAAGACTTGGCAGAAAAGTAAATAAAACTGGAGATAAAATAACTTGATGAAACAAACTTAATGATTTAAATAACTTTAAAGCAAAATGGTGTTCAACACATACATTGTTCCAAATATCAAACTCATTTTCTCTCACACTGGGTACTTAGAGTATTTACAGGAATTTGTATAAGTTTTCACACACACATTCTAAACACAAACTATCCTATTTATATACAAACAAAGTAACTGCCTAGAACGGAAAAAATTCTAAATAAATGACAAGTGTCAGCCTGCATGCAATTTCTTTCCCTGAAACTTCCATGTGTCCAACTGCCAAAAGTTGCAACTTTTAAATTTTGAACTCTTCCCTTTGGTGACGAAATATTACATCTCTTCGTATGTCGAAATGTCGAAGAAGAAGAGACTCTTCAAACTTTTTAAACCAACGTTGCTGCCAAACACCTTTCCTTTTGTCGAAATGTCGAAAAACGCACTCAGCTTGTCGAACACCCATTTATAAAAAGGTTCCCAAACTTGGCTTGCCAGAACATTATTTGTCCTCTTGTCGAAGCACTTGAGCTTTTAACCTTGTCAACATCTCTTGAACATCTTCACTTCTTCTTTTCCTTATCTACTGATCATCCTCTCAGCAACAGAAATGAACTCATGTCTCAAATTTCAGAGTGTCGAAATTATGAGTTTACAGCAGGCCCCCTACCATCCTAGCTAAGGGTACTTCTGCCCCCAATTAAAAAACCGAATTGAGACCTTTGATTAAAATTGCAACGTTTATACAAAGAGAAAATAGGAACGACAAACCAATCCTAATTGTAGTTGTAGCTATGTTTCTCTTTTCCCCTTGATTCTAGTTGAATCAAGTTCTTCACGCGTGTTGAACAAACCTCCGATTAATTGCTCCCTACTTGCAAGAATCCACGGTTCTCCAAACTTCGAACACAACCGCTTTAATTTGATACTAGTGAACCCACACCGTTCTTCGCAATCCTCCAGTTACTGTGATATGGTTGAACAATCACCTTGATCTTCAAATCTCTTCACTTGGTTGGGTCTACAAACAAATGATGTCTGCAAATCCCCCAAATCACAATGATCTTGGAGGACAAAATCTCAAGGTTTATTTAAGAAAAACTCACAAATCTCTCAACCCAAACTGAAATCGTAATTCCACTGTTTGAATGTTATCACCTTGAATCTTGCACTTTGATCAACAAAAATTATTGTTCATAGTTGTTGATGAATGCTAGAGAAGGAGAAGATGAAGAGAGCACTTGTGTATACCTTTCACTTTTCTTTTTAATTTACCAAAATAAAATCTGCAGCTATTTATGCTAGTAGGCAAAAATAATGGGAAGACTTAAAATTAAGTAAGAGAGAAAAGTATGTAATTGGCGCCTAACTCCAAGAATGCGTCGACCTGAAGTATCATTTGCGTCGACCTGTTGCAAGCTTTGAGTCAACCTAAAATAATCCCTCAGTCAGCCTGTTGGGACCCGTGAGTTACAAAGATTTCTTGCCTTCATTTGAGTCGGTCTAAATCATCAAATGAGTCGACTCAAATTTTTTCAACTGAATGAGTCGACCTGTTCAAGATAATGAATTGACGCATTCTCTTTGAAACAACATAAATCCACTTCTTTGATGCCAGCATCTTGTGATCCAACATGCCTTTCTGAAACACCCTAATTTTGACATCATTAAAACACCAAATACTCTCACAAAACCAACCTCCTCAAGTTGTCACAATTGACCACTCTATACCAGAACAACATTCAGTCCAAAATTCAGAACAAACTGGTCATCACAACTTACCTTCTAGGGAAGAAGATGTTGTGTCAGAGTCTAACACAATACCTCTACCTAGTCCCTTTATACCCCACCAGTCTATAAACCTAAACATAAACCTTCCATCTCACATTATTTATTAGATGAAAGAGTTTAAAATTGTTATTTTTGATAGAGTTTAGAATTTGGTAGATGAGAGGTTCATTGTTTCTGATCTCATAGCATATTCAACTAAGTGGGTATCTCTCAGAGTCTTTGTGGACATAATTATGCAGTATATATGAAGTCATTCTAATCTGAGTCAGTAGCTTCTTCTAGTCATAAGTTTGACCACTTGGAGAAGAAGCTGACTTCTATTGTTGTAAAACTAGAAGAAAAGAATGTAAAGTTGAAGTCCATTGTCGCAAGACAAGATGAAATGGGTTCTGATTCTAAAGATTATCCTAGAGATTCTGAGGAAAAAATATTTGTCTTTAGGATTTTTAACACCCTCTTATTTTATCTTTACAACAATTTCTTGAATATGCGTTCTGTCATCTAACTCTTTCTTTTGTTTAATGAAATATTCTTTCTTCGGTATCTTTTTATTTCCTTTTATTATTTTTGTTGATGACAAAAGAAAAAGTAAATATAAAAGTATTTAATCACCTGAAACATGACCGTTATCTTGCTTAAATTCTAAAGGATTATATATTTGCTTTAAATGTTTAAATCTAATTCCAACAACATGCATGCCAATGAAAGATGAAATTTTCATAAACTAAGATAAATAGAAAAACCTTGACAAAGAAATAATAACGATATAGCCTCACACGATAGTATAAACTAGTATGCTGTTAGTCAAAGAAGCATTTTCTTTTACAATTATCTTGTTCTAACTTCCAACACAAATACCACGTGTATAAACAAAATGTAAGTCTATGATAGAACTGCTCAAATTGTTAGCTTAATAGGATAATCCAATTAATTTTTTGTTATGTACAAGAGTATCTCCGGTGGTCGTTTTTCAGCATAGTTCGTTACACTGAAGCAACATTAAAGTAACTCCAATGTGAGTTTTAAGTTAGTTTTTCCAAGGTGGTAAACGTGATTTTCTTTTTGAAATCCATTGGAGTTGGCGACGGTGGCCAACCCTTGCATTTTCAACTTAGCATGATTAATAAAAATTAATGTTAAAATTAACAATGTTATGTTATTTTTTTCTTTAATAGATTATTTGTTTATAAATTATTTATTTATAAAGTTAATTTTATATTAATAATTTTATAAATAATTTATTTTTTCATAAATAATAATTTTACTATATCAATTTAATAATAATATTGTTACTTTGATTATTGTTATATAATTTAAATTTACTTATTTATTTTATTTCACATTAATACTGATTTAAATAACTTAGATTAATATTTTAAATTAAAATAAAATTTAATATAATTAAAATATTAATATTTGAGATAAAATTGTGGGACTTATAACATATTCTTTAGAGTTGAATTATTGAAGTAAAAATCGAATGAGTTGTTTTAAAATGAAGTGTCAAATGAATTTCACAAAGAATTCAAAAATGAATTACACTTGGCAGTTCTTTCACTATTCAACGGTTGGAGTTCGCCAACATGGCAATGACGTTGCTTCAGCATGCACCCCGATGCTTCTCTGACACAAGTATAAATAAATAATTTTGTTGTTATCAAATAAGCCTACTATGTTTTATTAATTTTAAAAATTGTTTTACTTATTAATTGGCCTATTGAATAATATTACATTTAATTCACTTTTCACAATTATATTTAATTACAAAATATTATAAATTTCTCCGTTTACAATTTCATATTTTTATTTTTAATTTCTATTTAAAATTTCATCTTTTAGTTTTAAATAATATTACATTCATTTATATTTTAATTTATTTATATATTATGACCTCCTCTTAATTATTTAATTAATTAATGTTAATATTATTTAAATAATTTAAATTAATATTAAAATTAAAATAAAATAAAATAAAAATAAAATATTAATATAGGAGATAAAATTGTAGGATCCAATATGAATATTTTAAAGTTGTATCATTGAAATTAAAATTGAATTAATTGAATGAATTACTTTGAGATAATGTGCTAAATAGATTCCAAAAAAAAACTCAAAAATGAATTGCATTGAAAATAGTCTAAAAGATTCGTACTTCATACAAATTATAATACTATGTCAACCATGAGCTGGTCCAAGATTCCCATTGCAAAAGTGAATTAAACTGCATCAACTAAAACGTTAACGAAGAAAGAAATTATAACGGTGGAAAGAAACACTATATTTGTCAAGTATAATGAACAATAATTACTTCTTATCCACAAACTAATGAAAAGAACAATATCTTCAAAATTGATATATACCTTAAAGCATGAAGTCGCATCTGAGTTTGAAGATATCAGACTTCAAATCAATTTTTAGCTCTGCATACAAAATAATATTCACAATATATTTTAGATCTGAATACGAAAATGGAACACAAAAATACATAAACTTTAGATCTACAAAATTTAAAATTAGTTTTCAAATTTGAAAACAATAAAATCAATTAAATGATTAAACCTTCGATACACTCACACACACACACACACATATATATATATATATATATATATATATATATATATATATATATATATATATATATATATATATATATATATATATATATATATATATATATATATATATATATATATATATATATATACACATTTGATGTTGGTGCACAAGGTGAAATAAATGATGAACAAAAGGAATGTATTAAAGGAGAGAGATATATTACAAAAGTGTTTTCTACTCTATTTATAAGCAAACTAAACTTAATCTACAAGTTTAAAAGACAATAAGATAATATACTAAAATACCACTTAACAAACTTAGTCACCAAGTTTGTCAAAATATAAATTATTATTTCTAATATCATCCCTTAATTTATATTTTCTTCAGAACTAACAACACCAATTCCACCCCTTAAGCGGAGATATTGATCATTCTTGATGACCTTCGTCAGAACATCTACCAGCTGCTTCCGGGTGCTATAGTGCACGACTTCCATCATTCCATTCTGAACTTGGCTTCTCAGAAAATGATAATTTGTCTCAATATGCTTGCTTCTCCCTTGCAACACTGGGTTTCTGGCAAGATTAATTGCAGACTTGTTATCAATCATCAACTTCAGAGGATTGTCAACTTTGATCTTCAGATATTGCAGCAAATTCTTAATCTACACAGCTTGACATGCAGTGACAACGCCTGCAATATATCTTGCCTCACAGGTTGATAAAGCAACAACAGGTTGTTAGTTGGAACACCAAGAAATAAGACTTCCCAGAAATTTGAACAAGTACCCATAAGTACTTCTTCTGTCAACCCTGTCTCTACACCAATCAGAATTTGAGTAACTCATAAGTTCTGATTCTATCTTTCTTCCAGAAGGGAATAACACTCAATACTTCAGAGTTCCCCTGATATACCTAAGAATCCTGACAGCAGCTTGATAATGGGACCACTTGGGTTTACTCATGAATCTGCTAACCATTCCAACTACATAGCAAATGTCAGGTCTGGTATTACACAAATACCTCAGAGAATCAACCAACAGTTTGAAGATTGTAGCGTCCACATCCTCACCATCAAAATCTAGTTTCCGATTTGCGTCAGCATGTGTGATAGCAGTCTTACAATTCTACAACTTAAATTCTTCAGAAGTTCAAGTTCATACTTTTGCTGATGCAAAATTATACCTTTCTCAGAATATGTGAACTTCATCCCTAGAAAGTATGTCATTTTGCCAAGATCAGTAATCTCAAACTCATTCATCAGTACATTCTTGAACTTGGCTATCTCTTGTTCAGAACTTCCTGTCAGCAGTATGTCATCAACATACAAACACACCAGAATCATATTGCCTCCAGAAATATGCTGAACATTAACACCATACTCCATCTCACATTTCTGAAAACCCTGTTCCTTGAAAAATTAATCAATCTTCTGATTCCAAGCTCTAGGCATTTTCTTGAATCCATACAGAGCTTTGTGTAATCCCATCCCTTCCTGATTCTTTTTAACAAATCCTGGAGGTTGTGACACGTACACCTCTTCATGTAATGGACCATTCAGAAATGCAGATTTCACATATAGATGCATCAGAGACCAATTCCTGTTAGCAACTATTACAATCACCAATCTGATTGTTTCATGTCTTGCTACAGGTGCAAACACTTCAAAATAATCAAGCCCAAGTTTCCGTAGAAATCCTCTTGCTACTAACCTCGCTTTGTGTTTGCCAATTGATCCATCTGGCTTTAGCTTCTACATAAAAACCCATCTAACACTGATGGCTTTCTTGTCTTTTGGAATTTATGTCAGCTTCCAAGGCTTGTTTCTCTCTATAGTATCAAGTTCTTCTTTCATGGCCTTCAGCCAGAATTTATGCTTAAGAACCTCTTCCATACTCATGAGTTCAGAGTCTACTAACATGACACACTGAATAACTTCTCCTTCAGATTCAACTTCAGTGTCTTGCAGGATGTCAAACTCTGCAAACCTTCTAGGAATTCTTCTGATTCTTTGTGGCCTATGACCTTGTTCAGTGTCTCCTTCGAATGTGTGAACCTCAGAAGTTTCTCCTTCAAAAGCTCTTGCTTCAGAAGGTTGACTTTCTCCATAGCCTTGACCATCTTCAGAGTCTTGCATATTCCTAAAGTCTGAATTACCACCAGAACCACTTTCATCTTCTAAGTCTTCTTCAGAATCAGAATCACCATCGGAGTTAGAAGTTCTCACATCAGAGTCCGATTGAGACTTATCCCAATTCCAAACTTATGATTCCTTCACAAATACGTCTCTACTGAATTCAACTTTATTAGTTTCTGGACAATAAAGCTTGTACGCACCTGTACTGTGGTACCCCGCTAGTAACATCACTTTTCTTATATCATCTAGTTTCGGTCTTCTAGCTTCTGGAACATGTTTGTAACATACAAAACCAAAAACCTTTAGATGAATGACACTCTACTTATCTCCAGTCCACTTCTGAATAGGAACTATTTCTTTCAGCTTCTTTGTTGGACATCTGTTGAGTACATATGTTGTGGTGGCAACAACTTCTCCCTACAAGTTCTGAGGAAGCTTCTTTTCCTTCAGCATGTTTCTCATCATATCAATCAAAGTATGATTTCTTCTTTCAGCAAGACCATTGTGTTGAGGAGTATAGGGAGCAATAACCTCATGCTCAATTCCATTTTCCTCACAAAACTTCTGGAAATCTTTGGAGTTGTACTCACCTCCACCATCGGTTCTGAGAATCTTCAGAGTCTGACCAACCTGATTCTGAACCTTCAATATGAACTTCTTGAATTCAGCAAACACCTCGTGTTTAAATTTAATGAGGGATATCCACGTCATTCTGGTGAACTCATTAACAAATGACACAAAGTATTTGTTCCCTTCAATCAATGCTACTGGAAATGGACCACACACATCAGAATGTACTACTCCCAAGGCATGTTTGGCTCTTAGAGCTACTTCTGACATAAATGTCAATCTTGGTTGCTTTCCTTCCATGCACACTCTGCATGACATCTCAGGCTTCTTGGTTGCAATCTTGATTGTAGGAGTTTCATATACTAGCTTCTTTGAATTCAGATGCCCTAAACTTCTGAAATTCAAATGACCAAATCCTCTATGCCAAGCTCACTTTCCTCCATAACACTTGTTGCACTAAGACATTCTGATATTGCAGTTCTGACATTCACTTTGAATGTTATGTTTCTTCTCTGTTCTGACTCCATAATCAACTTCTGATTACAGTCATACAACTTCAGAAGATTGTCCTTCATGGTAACTGAAAAACCTTTCTCAATTAGTTTCCCCACACTCATCAGATTTCTTCTTATACCAGGTACATACGAATTTTTCTGAATCAATTCTATTTTCCCATTGTTCAGAATAACTCTGACATTTCCCATACCTCCAGCGTTAAGATATTTGTCATCAACACATATGATCTTTGTCCTCTTTTCAGAGTCAAAATCAACCAGCTATTTCTTATTTCCAGTAAGATGATTTGAGCAGCTAGTATCCATATACCACTAGTCTGTCAAATTCATATCATATGATTCAGAAGCCACTAGCATCACAGATTCGTCATCAGAACTTCTGGATATATTTGCTTCTTCTGATTTCCTTTCTCTGTTTGACCAACAATCTTTAGCAAAGTGACCAAACATCTTCCAATAGTAACATTGAATCTTCTTCTTGTCATACTTTTCTTTTCCCTTATGAGCATTCTTTTTCCTATCAGAGGTTGAGGTTTCTGACTTCTGACCACCATCAAATCTTCTCCTAGCTTCTGACCAAGACTTCTTATGATGCCTCTTATCAGAAACTGCTTTCAGAGCCTGTTGATACTTCCTTTTCAGAGGTTCTCTTAGTTAGACGTAACTCTTGCACTTCTAAACTGCTTTGCAGCTCTTCAATCCTCATGGTGCTCAAACCTTTAGAATGTTCTATTACTACCACAATGTAATCGAATTGAAGGGTAAGAGATCTCAATACCTTCTCAATGATGACTCGTTCAGAAAGTGTTTCTCCACAAGCCTTCATCTCATTAGTAATCAGAATCACTCTGGAGATGTACTCAGAAACATTCTCACTATTCTTCATGTTGAGATTCTCATATTTCTTTCTCAAAGACTAAAGTTTCACCTTCTTTACTGATGCATCACCACCATAACATCTGACAAGTGTGTCCCACGCAGCCTTTGCTGTTGTTGAATCTGCAATCTTCTCAAACACATTTGCATCAACACACTGGTGGATGTAGAACAAAGCTTTCTGATCATTCTTCCTCATATCCTTTTGCGCATTCTTTTGTTCCTCCGTTGCATCTGCTGCTACCGGAACATAACCTTCAATGACAATATCTATAACATCTTGAGCACCGAACAGAACACGCATCTGAATTATCCAATGATTCTAGTTTTTGCCATCAAATAATAGAAGCTTGGTGTTCATGCCGCCATTTTCATTCATCATCTTCTACCTTGTGCAATACACTCAGATCTCACCACACAGTGTTTCCCAACCCATAGAATTAATGTGATTCTGATCAGATTTTGGTTCAAGGTTCAACACGAATCCAAGAACCAAAAATCAATCGCACAAGCCTCATTTTTTCACTCGTGTTTCCCGGTGTTTCTTCCACTGAATCTGAACAGGAGCACTATATACAAATTGTTGGTGCACAAGGTGAAATAAATGATGAACAAAAGGAATGTATTAAAGGATAGAGACAGAGATATTACAAAAGTGTTTTCTACTATATTTATAAGCAAACTAAACTTAGCCTACAAGTTTAAAAGACAATAAGATAAAGTACTAAAACACCCCTAAACAAACTTAATCACCAGGTTTGTCGAAATATAAATTATTATTTCTAATACTTGACCTTAGAGGAATTTTATTTCCACGAATGATCCATTGATAATTTTTCAGATGATGAAATGAAGAGATTAAGTAAGAAAACGACCGATTAACGATTTTCAGATGATGAAATGAAGAGATTCAGTATGAAAAAGATCGATTGATGATTTTTCAAATGATGAAATGAAGATATTAAGTAATTTGCAATGAGGAGAAGAAAACAATCGACTCGCAATTATGACGATTTTCAGACAAAGAAATGAAGAGATTAAGTAAGAAAACGGTCGATTAACAATTTTCAAATGATATCACTACAACAAACAAGACCTTAGACAACGCTTTTTTTTAGCCTTAGACAGCGCTTTAAAGCGCTGTCTAAACCTCCGCTGCTAAAGGTTTAGACAGCGCTTTTTAAAATGTGAAAAGCGCTGTCTAATCCCACACCCTTAGACAGCGCTTTGGCCAAAAGCACTTTTAAAGACCCTCATAATTTAAATTTTTTAGGTACACCTTAGACAGCGCTTTTCTAAAGCGCTGTCTAAGCCCCCTACCTTAGACAGCGCTTTGGCCAAAAGCGCTGTCTAAGCCCCTCCTATTTTAATTTTTTTAGGTATACCTTAGACAGCGCTTTTCACAAAGCGCTGTCTAAGCCCCCCCCCCTTAGACAGCGCTTTTGCCTAAAGCGCTTTCTAATCCCCCCTTTAGACAGCGCTTTTGGCAAAAGCGCTGTCTAAGGTGTACGAAATTTTTTGTAGGATTTGTTTGTAACCACATTTTTTCCAGGTTTATAAACCAGAATTGGTACCTATTTTCAACCAGATTTTTGCAGACAATTATCACATTTTATATATGCCATTTTGGCCTTTTTTTACCAATTTTTGGCTAACCAATTCAAACCAATTCAAACCAAATTTGCCATAAATGTATCAAAATATATACAAATTTATGTTTACATTTATAAGTCATTACATATACTACTACAAATGTACACATTAATTACACACTTTGAGCTCTATCATGTATTGACACCACTCCTCTTTGATTTCGTCCACTTGATCCTTTGTATAAGATGCACACTTGAATTCATCAAAGTACTACATAATAATATAACATATTTTGAATCAATTCCAACTATTTAATTATATGAGATATGTGTAAATATAAAAATAACTCATAAGTTAGAAATACATACATCGGTGGGAATCTCTAATCGGCCCAACATGAGAGTATCTCGCATAAACCTCAACATGAAATACCCGCAATCTATTTGATTACGTTGAAGAGGACACTACATATGAAAAAAAAATATGGATTATAAATCCTAAGTTTTATCAAGTGTAGTCATCACTAATATAATAAAAAACGCGGTAATTAAAAATATACCGCCACTTTAATCCATGCAATGGAGTTGGCGCCCCTCCTTGAGGTTTGGATAACTCGTTGGGCCCGAAAAGCTTGTAGGACGCTAGTAAAATAAAAATGAAGCAATTAGAACAATTCACATAAACTAAGAAAAATTTTGAACATTGTCACTTACGTGTCAATTAGGACCTTCATATCCGGGTATGTTGTCCAATCATTTCCTAACGAGTCAAGATAATACACAATTTCTCGGATAGGATTGATTGCGAGCAACAACCAATGTCCACTGTAATGATTAGGCAAATGTTAGATGGTAACTTGGAAAATAATTATAATAGATGAATTTAGAATGAAATGCTAACCCGGTATTAAACGGTACAAAAAACAACTTCTCCGCATCTTTATTCTCCACGAGGATCCGAAGAACGTACTCCGTCACGGTATCCGGTCTACTTATCATTAAACTATAGTTGACGGTCGCGGGTGCTAAGAATCCGAATGACACGTCCAAACCATTGGGGCGCATCAATTTGTCATACAAAAACCTAATATAAAAACATCATTAACATAAAGTAAACATCATTAAAATAAGTTGTTTAATTAATAAAACAAAGTAGTCCGGATTTACCTAACATATGTATTGACAACGTTGACGCCGATTTCTTCACGACCAAAAACTTGCATGAAGTCCTCATTACCAATCATTTGTTCGTAATCAAAGCCTAAAATCCCTACCTCCATAGGTATAGTCCGAACACCTCCGGTCGGTATATCGGTCATCTCTAGAAATGTCCTGAGGCATGACCTATACTTGGTGGTAGGTTTTTTCCTAGCTACGGACTTCTTAGCACCAGAACTTTGTACCCGTGCGGAGGCGTTGCTAACCTCCTTTTTTTGTTGTGCGGAGGCATTGCTAGCCTCATTTTCTTGAAGCTACATGTCATATAAATAGTTAGATCAAATTAAGAATGTAACAACTTCCATGAATATATGTCATATAATTGTATATTACCTATTTTCTTGAAACCGTGGACTCGGTAGGCCGTGGAATCGCACTATCTTTTGATTTGGATTGTGTGGGAGTCTATTTAACATAGGAAAATATGTAAGTAAAATTTTAAGCATAAATTTTAAACATTGAATATACCAAGGAAGTTAACATAAGTTTTAATCATACCTCATATCCTACGCATATGAGGTTTGTCGGCCATGCAACAAACGAACCTACTGCTTCGTGCACCGTTGTTGCATCCGAATCATCGCTAGGATATGGTAATGCTGCATTCGGCTCAACTGCAATATCAACTGATACCTTCAAACATCCAGCAGGGAGCTCTCTAGTGTGGAGTAATACTCCGCTAACGTTATGCACTTTTCCCTTGCCAACCATCCGATAGTATGGTGACGACAAATACAGCTGACAATGGGAAATGCCCTAAAACCAATAATAACAAGAAATCGTTAATGTGTATATATGTCAAATACATAATTTAAGCAAATATTTCAATTTAAGACAATTCCAACTATTACCTCTGGAATGTTCGGCTGAAAGGTACAGTTGATACTGTCTTTGTCTGAAGCATCTCTGTATACTATTGAGGCGCTAGCCTCTCTTTCTCTCCTCAATGCATCAAGCTCAGCTTGCATGGCTTCCATTCTTGCATGAAGCTCCCGATTACTAGGAGCCTTTCCTTTTTTAATACTCATGGAGGTCGGAGTGACTCCAAATCCCTTACCCCTCACCCGACCAGAGTACTCAGGGACATCTAATGCCCGACCAAGTATGCTCCTAGTATCATCGGGAGATAAAGACTGAGATAGCTCCTCCTGAAAAATCAGATGAATACCGTACACTTGTCAAATATTTTATCTATAAAAATGTTATTCAATTAATGAAAAAATGTTATACTTACACATTTCTGGTATACGTGTAAAACTTTTTCTTGAGGAACTCCAGATTTGCCCACACGGGCTTCCTTCCACAAAACATGTGTAGGAAGAGATGTTTCTGAACTTTCCTCCTTCTGCAGCTACACATTAAGTCATACAATTTGATCAGATAAAACTAATATATGATGAACAAATTTGTTATCGCAATTTATAAATACTTACCATGGATTGTTCTAACCGTCCATATCCGACACGTCCTTTTCGGTACGAATATGCGGGACTTGATGCTCTTTCCCGATTTGTAGCACTTATTCTTTGAAAAACCGGGTCTTGTCTTTTGGATTTGAAAGCTTCCCATTCTTCAGCCGATATCAAACTTTCATATTTTTTGGGAAGCTCCGCATCCACAAAATTACCATCCGCATCCTTAAGGAACTTGGATGATAAAAATGTCCGAAACCCTCTTAGAAGCTTTCCGGCCAATTTCATACAAAAGCCTCTTCTTTCTTCTTCGATGTTAAAACATCGCTAAGAAAAACATACAGATTGATAGTTAGTATCGGTAATTGAAAAAACATAATTGATACCGTATAATTAAGGGCCAAATGATTGTACCTTTATCTCACTCCAAATTTTATCTTTGGACTCTTTCAGCTCTTTGTTTCTCCAATCATCACATGTAATGGGAATTTCATTCCTTACTAGTGCACCGATAAAACTAGTTAAGGTATGCCCATTAGGTTCTATAAGCTGTCCCTGGGTGCTCCAATAGACATCTAGTATGATGCCTCGAGATCTTCCTTGGACCACCCTTCTCATTACTGTGATGCCTCTTCGAATTTCTTCTTCCGCGGATACTTTTTTAGGAACTTCCTCAGGTTGGTCATCAGCCATGTCTAACCTGTAATAAACCAAGGAAACCATCAAATATCAAATATAACTTATAATCAAAGCAATTGAAAACAAAAAAAATAAAGAAATCATGCATTATCATATATAACTTATAATCAAAGCAATTGAAAACAAAAAAAATAAAGAAATCATGCATTATCATATATAACTTATAATCAAAGCAATTGAAAACAAAAAAAATAAAGAAATCATGCATTATCATATATAACTTATAATCAAAGCAATTGAAAACAAAAAAAATAAAGAAATCATGCATTATCACATATAACTTATAATCAAAACAATCGAAAAAATAAAATAAAGAAACCATGGATAATTTACCTAAGTCACTAACATCTCTTTCTTTTCTTTGTTGGAATATTAATCACTTGTTTCTTAGCAATGCGTACGGATGAATTGATCCAAATTCCCTCATTATGATCGTTTCTTATATATGACTCATCCGGTATAAGATCCTCAACTTCATCATTTCTATTCAACTCATTCCGTCTAATGCATGACTCATTCTCAACATCAATATCACATTGATCGACACCGCTATCATCAGTCACTTTGTTAGAGAAAAGCACTATAGACCATTTTGTACTCTTCGGGTCATTCACATAGAACACTTGTTTAGCCTGAGATGCTAGAATAAAAGGTTCATCTTTGTACCCCACCCTAGTAAGATCAACTTGCAAAAATCAAGACTTATCCATTCGTATGCCACTACTATTCACCCACTTGCAACCAAAGATGGGAATCTGAAACTTCTCGTAATCAAACACCCAAATGTGCTCAATAACTCCAAAATATGACAAATTTGCATATTTGGGGTTTAAGTCCTTCATACTTGATATATGCATTGCTTCAGCTAGCACGGTGACACCACTATTTTGCATAGTACTCTTATCATCTTGTTCTTTGGTATAAAATGTGTATCCATTAATTGAATATGCGCTATGAGAAAACACATGCAAACTTGGACCATATGCCAAACATCTCAACCTTTCTGTTACCGAAGAAGGATCTGAAGAGCGCTTCAAATAAATATGATCCTTCAACCATTGTATGAAACTTTGATTGTGCTCTATAACTATCCAATTTTCATTTCTGTTCGGATTTAAACTTCGGAGTACATCCTTGTGCATTTCAACATATGGCTCAACCTCATTATTATTGTGCAGAACATACAAATGAACTTGATCCCGTTCATCCCTTGATATTGTCACAATTTTATTCCCAATTAATTTTTTACCTTCCATTTTGTCGAATATCTGAGCTCTGGGGAGTCCAATCGATTGAACGTTAGACAAATATTCAGTACAAAACTCAACAGCTTCTTCAACAATGTATCGTTCAACAATACAACCCTCTGGTCGACTTCGGGATTTCACGTACCCTTTTAATATTTTCATATACCGTTCAGCAGGGTACATCCATCTCATATAAGCTGGTCCACACAACTGTGTCTCTTTCACAAGATGAACAACTAAATGAACCATTATGTCAAAAAAAGATGGAGGAAAATACATTTCAAGCTCACACAAGGTAATTACAATCTCTTTTTGTAGTGTTGGTAAGATCTCGGGATCGATCACCTTACTACAAATTGACCTAAAGAAAAAACACAATTTAGTTATGGAACTTCTTACTTTTTCTGGCAAAATAGAACGTATACCGATCGGTAGAAAATGTTCCATTATAACATGACAATCATGTGTCTTCAAATTCTTCAACTTGAGGTCTTTCATAGAAACAAGTCTTCTGATATCAGATGAGTATCCTTCTGGAACCTTAACTTCACTCAGAGACTTACACAAATTTTTTTTCTCCTTTCTAGATAAAGTAAAAGCAGCAGGTGGTAGATATGTTCGTCTTCCTTTCTTCACGGGTGCTAATTCAGTTCTCATTCCCATTTTTAACATGTCCTCCCTTGCTTTAAGGCCATCCTTAGACTTGCCTTTTATATTGAGTAATGTACCGATAACACTTTCAAATACGTTTTTTTCAATATGCATAACATCGAGAAAATGTCTCACGTACAAAGACTTCCAATATGGAAATTCAGAAAATATCGACCTTTTCTTCCACCCACCTTTCACAATCTTATGTGCAAAAGGCTTGCCAAACTCAGTATGCACATCTTTCACCTTTTCAAAAACTTGTTCACCTGACAATGCGGGTGGAGCTCTACGATGTTCGGTGTCTCCATTGAATGCTTTTCTCCACCCACGGTAGTGATGTTTAGAATGTAAGAATCTACGATGACCGAGAAACACATTCTTCTGGCAAAGTTCCAATCGAATCGTATCGGTTCCGTCTTCACAAACAGGACACGCACGTTGACCTTTAATGCTATACCCAGATAGATTCCCGTATGCTGGAAAATCATTAATTGTGCCAAACAACATCGCCCTCAAATTGAAACTTTCTTTCCTATATCCATCATAAACCTCCACACCGTTCTCCCACAAAATCTTTAAATCTTCGATCAGAGGTGTCAAGTATACGTCTATGTCATTACCTGGTTGTTTAGGCCCAGAGATTAACATAGATAACATCATGTACTTACGCTTCATACATAGCCACGGAGGTAGGTTATAAATCATAAGAATCACAGGCCATGTGGTATGTGAAATACTTTGAAGACCATGTGGGTTCATTCCATCAGTAGATAATGCCAATCGAAGGTTTCTTGCTTCTGATCCAAACTCAGGATAATCATTATCAATCTTCGACCACTGTGGTGAATCATCCGGATGCCGATACTTTCCATCAGTAATTCTTTCATCTGCATGCCAAGTAAGATGTCTTGCATCGGTTTCACTACGAAACATGCGCCTAAATCTCGGAATTATCGGAAAATACCATAAGACTTTTGCGGGAGATAATCTTTTCTTATATCGAGACAAACCGCATTTGGGGCACTCAGTTAACGTTGCATATTCGTTACGAAACAAAATGCAATCGTTAGGACAAGCATGTATCTTATCATAGCTCATGCCAATAGAGCACAACATTTTTTTGCCTCATAGGTTCGATTAGGAAGAACATTATCATCCGGTAGCATTTCTCTCATAAGGGCCAACAACTCTGTGAAGCTTTTATCCGACCATCCATTGCCCGCCTTTAAGTTGTACAACTTTAATACCGCAGAAAGTCTTGAGAATTTAGTGCAACCTTTGTACAACGGTTTCTCTGCATCGCTTACCATCCTCTCAAACATTTCAGGACAATCATGAAGATCTTCTTCCAGTGCTTCTACAATCTCTTCAACTCGATCACAATCATATGTTTCCGTGTCTTTGTCGTATGAAGCATAGGTCGTATTACTTTTTCCACTCGATTCAACATTCCCGTTAATTTTCTCACCATGAAATATCCAACACTGATAACTTTGATCAATTCCATGCCTCAGCAAATGCGATTTCAATCCATGTGCGTCAACCTTACCAATATAACAACAACGCAAGCAAGGACAATGCATTCGTCTGGGGTTTTCAGCGTGTTGAACAACATACTTAACGAATTCCGCAACCCCACTCTCGTACTCTTTGGTCATTCGATCGGCACACATCCATGTTTTATCCATGGTTTTCCTACTTATTTAAAAGAACACTCAAATAATGATAAATAAAATTTAAATATATTAGTTAAAATATTCAAATAATAGAAAAATTAATGGCATTTTTTAACCGAACTCAAACAACTCAACTCATGAGTATCATCGTTGGCTTGTCCAAACTCCTAAATTCATGGCATTTTTTAAAAAACCTTTTATCTTGTAGTATTTTAGTATATATTTTTTAAATCAGTGGCACTTGAGTAAAAAATCCATTTTAACAACTTTGTTTGGAGATGGAAGATTATGAATTTTAATAAAAGATACATGTTTGGAGGGGTATCCTACTATTATTTCATTGTGAAAACAAACCTACCTAGGCAGGCCTTGAAACCATGGGTGAATAATGTGTCCTAGTATTATTATCATTTTCTACATACTCATAATTTTTAATGATTTTGAAGTTGGTATAATTCATAATATATTGTCACATTGTGATATGATATCATCCATAATTTCAGTATGAAACTTATCATCCTAAAAACATCCTAAATACTGATTTTTCCCTAAAAACATCAAAACTGAGTTATGAAAAGTAATGATTTTTTCCTAACCAACCACAACCAGAACAAAAAGCAATTATATCAGGAACGATTCGTCAAACACATACCGTAATGAGATTATACCAGGAACGATTCGTCAAACACAGAAATGAAACGAAGAACTGAAGAAATGAAACCTGAAACGTAGAACAGAAGAAATGATTTTTCCATAACCAACCAAAACCAGAAAAAAAAGCAATTATATCAGGAACGATTCGTCAAACACATACCGTAATGCGATTATACCAGGAAGGATTCGTCAAACAAATGAAATGAAACGCAGAACTGAAGAACTGAAACCTGTAACGAAGAACTAAAGCAATGAAACCGATTCTTCAAACGCAGTGAATGAATGAAGAAGCAATGAAACCGATTCTGAAAAACGCAGTGAAAAAGTGAAGAAATGAAGCACAATCAATGGCTGAAACACTTTCAAGAACGAACGATTTCGCTGTTAGGGTTCGCTTTCGCTGTTAGGAGGGAAAACAGAAAGAACAGAGAACGAAAATAGAAGTCTGAATTTTAATTTTAATAAGACCTTAGACAGCGCTTTTGGGAAAAGCGCTTTCTAAGGTATGCCTTAGACAGCACTTTTCAAAAGCGCTTTCTAAACCCCCCCTTAGACAGCGCTTATGGTTTTATTTTTTTTTTAAATTTAAAAACTTTAGACAGCTCTTTATCAAAAGCGCTGACTAAGGTGGATATTTAAAAGCGCTTTCTATAAGCGCTGTCTAAGGGGGGGGGGGGGGTCTTAGACAGCGCTTTCTAAAAGCGCTGTCTAAGACCCCCCCTTAGACAGCGCTTTCATTATTTTTTTGGAACATTTTCCGTGTTTTTTTTAATTTTTAAACTTAGACAGCGCTTTCTCTTAAAAGCGCTGTCTAAGATGCGCTGTTAAAAAGCATTTTTGGCGTAGTGTATAATGAAGAGATTAAGTATGAAAAAGATCAAGAGAAATTATAAGTTGACATCAAATTTGTACACTGACACCGTATATTATGCATACAATACATACATTCAATTTTTTTAATAATGCATTTTTTCTTGAATTATGTGCAATAACATCTTCTTTGGGTTAACTTCTACGGTGTAATATACGGTGTGTGTGAAAAAGTAGTGTAAACATAACATGGCTGAAAGATCAATTGGTGATTTTTCAAATGATGAAATGAAGATATTAAGTAATTTGCAATGAGGAGAAGAAAACAATCGAATTGCAATGAGGAGAAGAAAATAATCGATCGCAAGTGGAAGTGATTTTGATTAGGATAAAGACTTCATTGAAGATCAAAATTAATTTAAGATTATAAAATATAAAATTGATAATACTGAATTATTATAGTAAATTAGTTTCAGACGAAAAATTAATTTTTATGAATTATATATATATATATATATATATATATATATATATATATATATATATATATATATATATATATATATATATATATATATATATATATATATATATATATATATATATATATATATATATATATATATATATATATATATATATATATATATATATATATATATATATGGGGATCATTTGACACAATTGTCAAAATATTAACTTTGACACAAAATTTTATCCCTTTATTATTATCCATTTAATTACATTCACTTAAAACTGAAATATGAGTTTTTTAAGGGAATTTATTTTAATCACTCAATGAATATAATAAAGGGGTGGATATTTGGTGTCAAACTTTTATATATATATATATATATATATATATATATATATATATATATATATATATATATATATATATATATATATATATATATATATATATATATATATATATGGGATTATTCTTACTCCAGGAGTAAGTACATCTTGACTATTGATTCATTTTTAATCAATGGTTATAATAATTATCCAATAATTAAATGTAGAGAGAAAAAAAATGAATCACATGTCATATTATTCTTAATTATTATAACTATTGATTACAAATGAATTAATGATCTAGATATGAAGTAAATTCCTGAAATAAGAATATTCTCACTTATATATATATATATATATATATATATATATATATATATATATATATATATATATATATATATATATATATATATTGTAATTAATTTTTTTTATTGATTTTGTTTGTTGAGTCACATGTGATCCTTATCCAATGATAATTTGTGACACACTAACCATAAATAAAGATGATATTTAGTCACTAATAATATTAATAAGCCATTACTAAATGTTATATCTATGATCAAACATGATTATAGGATCAATATGGTATAGCCATAAAATGTGTCTGCTAGGACTGCAAGTTGGCAAAATGAAGAACCTGAATAATAAGTCAAACTTGTGGTGCAAATTTTATGCATGGCACAAACAAAGGCTGGCATTGACAATTTATGTCCCCCACCAACGGCTAAAATAATATTGACCATAAAATTTGTCATAAACCTAGTATGCTGTGCTAAGATGATGGGCTAAAAATTGTAGTTGTAACACACTTCTTTATGTCTTTGTTTGTTTATATGAGAACAATATGCGTGAATGTGGTAGGTACCCTACAAATGCTATGTATCTAAATTTAAGCGAATCTTTTTGAAGAATATATCTTGTCTTGCTATATAACTAAGGTTCTATAATGTTCTGAGAGAATATATACTTAAAAGTGGTTGCACACACATGTGTAAAATTAAGATGATCAGGGTACAGATATTATCTAAAAAATAATTCTCTTTGCTTAGACAATTTAATTATAATCATACAATCTTATCTATTATTGTTTAGTATGTATGAATAAAAGGTTATTTATGTTGGTTGAATAATTAAATGGGGGAGAGTGAGAGAGAATGAGAGAGTTGTTAGAAGAAAAAAAACATAGAAAAAAAGAGAGAATATAATCACAATACAAGAACATAACATGAAAATTTCGAAATAGAAAAAAAATTATAGTTGTTTTCAATAAAAACCAGAGAATAAGACTATAAGACTATGTGAAAATTGTTACATATAATATACCTTCAACTAACTCATGTCCTCAGTACACCTGTATCCTCCAAAACAAATATTTAACTACATCTCACAACACTCTAATACAATGGTATAAGAGAACAAAGAAGTCAAATACAAGCTTAAAGTGCTTTTAACTGGTGCATCTTAGAATGAAGAACTTGAATTCCTATATATAACTTTTGACTCCCTATTCCTTCATAAAACTAAGTGATGTGAGACTTCAAAAAACTTGTATCTGCAGATTAAAAGAGTCTTCTCTCCAGTTCTTTCCTGGACAGGACGTCGTTCCTCAAGCTTTGATAACTTGAACCTCTACAACAACGCTACAACCTGACATCTTCGGATCAAAATTTCGAGTATTCTAGATACTTAATCCTCTTGTACCCTGAATCTTTCATTACTTTCACCATTCTTATTTCGGGTCCAAGAAGATTAAATAAGGGCATTTGTCATACCCTAAATTTTGACTCTAAGATACCCATACCCCCATTAGCTCAATAGACAGTGTTGAAGTTTACCGGGTCGCATTCCCATAGTGAATCAGGATTCTTGAGTCCCTCAGAGGATTCAGGCAAAGGATCAATCATAAATTCCTAATATTTTCAACCTTTCAAACACCCTCAAAGGATCAATGAATCACAAATGGTTACGATTCATGCAAATATTGCACAAAATTTTAGTGATCAAAGCCCTAAGGCCTCAGTGTCACAAATTAGGATTTTCAATCGACTGTAACCTCCAGAGGAATATTTTCATGGGAAAATGAGCCAAGACCCTCACATGTCATTCAATAAGCTCAACACAACCCTAATAGACCATCTACAAGTATGAATCAAGATCAAATGATGCAATGATCAAGAATCCCAAAATTAGAGTTTCACAATGCCCAAATTAGGGTTTTGACTGATCGGGAAACCCAAAGTTGAAATTTTCATTTGAACATGAGACAATACAATAGGGAGTAGTTTAAATAGCTCACATACAACTTCTAAGTCCATTCACAAGTTTGAAATACCTCAGAGGATGCCCAGTCAAAAAATAAAAAAATTAGGGGTACCCAATGTAACTTTTTGGCCTAAAATGATCCCCATGACCTATGTTTCAAGAATATATGGTCCATGAATTCATTTTATCACAAAAAATCAAGAATTTGAAGATAACTTGTAAAAGGGGCTAACTTAGAAAATTTGAAATTTTTCTAAGTTTTATAAAGAAAAAATGTGCATGTACCCTACTTCGAAGCATCATAACCTGTGATCTAAGAATCACATTTTTGTGAACCAGCTGTAACACCCCAATATCTGCCCTCTCATTTCATAGCATTTGGCATACCATTTCCATACATTGCATTGCATTTAAATCAAGAAAAAAGAGAGCATACATTCATTGGTTGAGGCCTAAGGTGTGTGATCAGTTGATTTGCAAAGTTATGGTCATTAAAAGTCAATGATTAAAAGCCAAATGCCTCCCAACAAGCCTCATGGGTCTCTCAAATCCCATACAACCTCAAATGATACTTCAAGTCACCAGAAGAAGTGGATTGATCAAAAGGTCCAAGTAGTGCAACACCTCCTACACATCTGGCCCAAATTAGGGTTTTGGTGTAAAGGGGTCTCTTGAATGATTGTTGGTTATAACTTGTCCCCATGGTCTTCTATGTGATAATACGTGTCTATGGATGAAATTTGATGCATTGGTTCCTTGAGGAAGGTTTCCAATCAGGCAGTTACTTATGATCTAAGCAAAAGTCAAATGTGGAGAAAGAAAAGTCAACTATGGATTCTTAAGGCCTAAATCATGATTTTCAAGGTCCTACATATTCATATGTCCTAAAATGTCAAGATTTCCATCATTCATCAAGAATCAAGACTTAGGGAAAAAGTTACCAAAAGTGGAAAGGACTTGTAATTTGAATTTTCCATTTTTGGAAGTTTTCTAAGCCACATTCAACATGACGTTTCACCACCAAAAATTCTTCAAATGGAATTTTCCAAACATGAAAGTTGAAGATAATTCTCTCCCCTTTTCAAAAAGTACTAGATCATCCTCATACCATTTGTGAATCTCAAGATATGACCAAAAGACTTCAAGATGTATTTTAGGGTTCTACAAGCATTCAAGTTTGCCACCTTTGGCAAAAAGTCATAAAATGGTTTGTACATGATTTCAATTTCCAAATTCAGATCATAGTATCCAAGTACACTTCATTTAACACAAGTTTGGTATTTGAATCATGGCATTTGATGCACTTTTTCTCACTTATTCCATAAAGTGCAAAAATGCAAGAAGGATCAAAACTCACAAAGCAAGCAACCACAAGCTAAACAATCCATTCAATACTGATCAAGGATCCAAGGGAAGGAAATTCATGCACATAATAGCTCCCATGCACGTGTGAACCATAACATACACTCCAAGTTGCATTTTTGCAAAATCACATGAAACTAACTAACCATGGATTCAATGGATCCCTAACCATGGTTAGGCCCAAAATCCATCAACCTCTCTCTCTCTCTCTCTCTCTCTCTCTCTCTCTCTCCTTTTAAATTTCAATAATGTGTTTGTGAAAGCATCTAATATGCTTTGATTTGTATAATTTCTCACTTCCCCCTTAGAAGTAACTTACCTTCCTTCATGGAAGTAAGTTGTCTTCTAATCCTTTTCTTCTTCCTCTTTCTTCTTCTTTTCTCTCCTTCTTCTTCATTAGGATAAAGATCTTCAAACACCACTAACCTAGGATATCCAAGCATGTTAACTCCATTAGATTTAGTCTCCCTTATACATTCTACCGTTGGATATCATTTTGGTGCTTTCTTTTCTCTCATCTCAAAACAAATAAAAAATACCTAATAAAGGTTGAAATGACTTCTTATGTTATGGACTTATTCCATGGGGAATTTGTATCTATCCCATCTTGGGGTGATGTGAACTTTTCTAGCATGATGCACAAGTCTAAACTTGAAGTCATTCTCACAAAGAAAACTAAAAAGCACTTATTCACTTCAAAATACAAAAAAAACTTAATAAATACAATGGGCTTGTGTACTTAAGCCCTAATCTTTGGAACCAAGTCTTAGGGATCTTCTCCTTACTTGGGTGTACTTCTTCCTCATTCCATCTCAGAGTGATGTAACAAGTACATACTCCATGGAAAGGGACTTGAATACAATTTCTCATGCAAACACAAATAAAAAGCTTCTAAAAGCTACAAACCAATAACAAGCGTCTTTCCTGCGGGAATTCTCTTCTCGTCTCCTCACTCTAAACGAGAGAACTTGCTTTGACTTGTATCTTTGTAAGACGGTAATCGCATTCGTTCCAGACGAGCCTGAAACACCTGAGCATATGCATAAGCAGTTCGATCCTAAAAAACACAAACAAACAAATTTCCTCCCTAGTTAGGGGAACTACGTTGACTCTGATTTTCATTCCCGATGAGATACGTAGGCAATGGGGTAGGGCCCATTCTAGTATATTCTTTATTTTCCCTACATTTTTCCCATTCCTTCTTTCTTCCAGTTCAGCAGCAAATTATTTTTACCCTTTGAAACAGTTCAAGAAAGCATGGATCTCATCGGGTACGACGGACGTGAAGGGGTGCTAATACCTTCCCTTCACGTAACCGACTCCCTTACATGTTCTCTCTAGTTCGCAGGACCTTGTCATTTCCTTTCTCCATGGTTTGTGCAACATTACCTTTCCCTTTCCTTGGGATAAAAATGTCTGGATGGAGACATTTCTTTTTTTCGCGCCACTTTCGCGTTTGTACTAGGATGCAAATCCTGGGAGCAACAGTTGGAGACTTTGCTGGGGACTTCCCAACCAGTTTCTCTGGTTCCCTATGCGAGTCAATCCAAGCGCTTGTCTATTTTTGTCTTCTTTGTCTATTTATCTGTTTGCTGTTGTATGTTTAGTTTACTGTTTTGTATTTACAGTCTCACTTTACAGTTTTATTTACTGCTTTCAGTATTTACTTATATGCATCATTATTATACTGTCTGTTTTTTTTGCGGGATGAGAGTTACTGTGAGATGAGCCTAATACCAAGGCTCGAGTGCAACCTATACTTTAGTGTGGACAATCACTTTGTTTTCATAATGTCTTGTCATGCGAGTAGTAGTGAGTTCGACATCCAGATTATGACCGTCTTGGAAATGTTATGATATATGGGTTTTCCCTACTTCGGGATACGACCTCGATAGTTATGTGCATCTGGGGACCGATCATCGATGTCCTTTGTAGAAACATCCCTCTCCAGTGGTGATAGCGGTAGACCACATTTGTTGAAGAACCCACTCGCACCCGAGGGCCCATTGGGAACTTGCATAGGATGACCTTTGTTCTCTCGTAATAACTCATTTAAAGCACTTTCCGTATGACGATAGTATTATACCCTTCAAAATGAATGTACTATTGTTTCTCGATCTCAGTGCTTGAAGCTGGAAACTTATGAAGGATGCTTATTTTTCAGGACTCAGCTGAGAACCTCGCTTTTAGTGAATAATACCAAACCGGAAACGGTAAACGTATTATCGCTACTCGACCTGAGAGTTTGTGATGTTGACCCTTAGTAGCACACCTGTGAGATGGGGGATTATTTACAAGTTTCCAGGAACCTTAACCTTCAACATACCCACTTCATCAATGACTTATCTATGATGTGATCCGGTTCTATGTGGTTCTTTGGTTCTCAGTTATGAGGTTCTACACAGAGATAATATTGTTATTATGACTCTTCATAGACACTTGGCTCACTGCTTAACACCAACACAAACACACATCACTGATCACATGCCTTGCATTTCATTGCATCATATCATCATTAACATATTGCGTTTTTAATTTCTCAGGTTGTTTTTGTATTCCCGGTTCCGGTGGGCTTTCTATATTCTCATTCCAGATGGCTCAAGATATTCCTCGCAAGAACAATATGCATTGCACCTTCTCAAAGCCAGAGACTGAAGAAATCCAGGAGTTAGTCATTTTAATGAATGACAAGGTGCTAGATAGCTTCAAACTAAAGTTTGGGATGATTTTGAGTTACATGGACAAGTCTAGTCAAGAGAAACATGATGGCCTTCACACTCTTCTCCAATTCTATGACCCCCAGTTGCAGTGTTTCGTCTTTCCTGATTATGTTATGGTTCCTACCTTGGAGGAGATTGTCAGTATCCCGAGGGTTCCGGTTAGAGACATTCTTCCATTCTACAAATCAAATTGGGTTTCTCCAAACGAAGATATTTCTAAAGCTACCCATTTGAAATTGGTTGTAGTCAATGACAACATCAAAGGGAAGAAAGAAAGCAAAGTATTTCATTTGGAATTCCTGATTTCTGAGGCCAGAAGATTTACTGAAGAACAAAGGTGGGTGGATTTCAGTGCACTCTTAGCTTTGATCGTGTATGGGATCAGTCTGTTCCCAAATGAGAAAGAATTTGTGAGCATGGATGCAATAGCCATCTTCATCAAGAGAAACCCCGTTCCAACCTTGTTAGGAGATTTTTGCTACTCTATACACTATAAGAGCGAAAGAAAGAGGGGATGACTGATACTTTGCTGTGAACCTTTGTTCTATACCCGGTTTTCTCGACATCTTCCCAAGTCAGGACCTTTTGTAAAAATCAAAGGAGATGAAAAGAGGTCTAAGAGGTTGATGGGTCTAACTTCTGATGACATCACTTGGTGTTATAACAAAGAGTTTGCTAGAAAAGAGTTGATCGTTAGTTGTGGCAATTTCCCAAATGTGCCTTTGCTTGGAAGAAAATGGGGAGTTAACCACAACCTGGTGTTAGCTATCAAGAAGTTTGGTTATCCTCTGAAGAATCCTCCCAAGGAAGAAGATGTTGTAGAATCTTTATACTTTCCGGCTTCTGGAAATGAAGACTTATCAATTCAGGTTTCTAATTCATTGGATATTAAGATCAAGAAAAGAAAGGAGTTTGGGAGAGTGGATCCTAGGCCTTATGCTCCATATGTGGATTGGTTGAAACATATCGTTGAAGTTAGGTGTCGTACCTCGAAAAATACGATCCTCACGATGGACGCGAAAAATACGATCTTCCTAATTCTATTTATTCTAACAAGAGAAAAGGAAGATATAGACACAACCTAATAAGGATAAGAAACGGTCAACTAAAACCAAATTCTAAGTTCGGGAGTTGGTTACGCAAGAGGAAGGTATTTACACCCCTCACGTCCGTTGTACTCAACGGGAACCTCTTAGACTAATTTGCGATTGAATTGTTAACTTATGTCATTGTCTTCTTCTTAAAGGTAAATGTTTGCTAAGACCGTTTGTTTTAAAGGAAATGCATATTTTGATTATTATTATTATTATTATGGAGAAAAGGTTAATTTTTTATTAGGTGTGCTCGTCAAGGATTGAAATCCTCGTGCCTATGTAATCCCTTGCGCAATGGGAAAGTCAGAGATTCGTAGTTCGTGCGACTACAGTTTGTTGATTTGTATTTCTTAATGAACAAGTGTTCAGTTCACGTGCTAACTGCTAAACATTGGATGGTCCACTCTCGAGGAGGCTTAAGCACTAGTTTATATGCGTTATCCAGGATCTAAACAAAGTTATTTTGTGAAATATGTTTGATCTCGATTAAACTATTTTAGAGACGAAAGTGAGAATGAATCACAACCTAATGGCTAGCATCAAGAGCGATCATTCAAGAATTCAAGGAATGAGAGACTTCAGAACTCAGTTCTTTCGTTAATTAATTATGAAAAATATTTTTCAATTTGTTGGAGAGATTTTAAGTTGTGTTTAAAAGAAAGACACAAGTCGTCATCTTTAGGGGAGATATCTCACCTATTCCACCACAAACATTTGAGGGAGAAAATAGAAAGGGAAGAAGCTTTAAACTTGGATATATGATCAACAAGTAATTGCCACATTCTTCCTTGAGATAAATTGTTTGAAAAGTTTGATTTATGTTTGTGGGGATAAGAGAAACGTCATTCCTATGGAGATGAATTATGTCTAATCTCTTTAAGGAAGTTGAATTGTTTTAAGATGGAAGATTTGAATGAGTCACAACCCAAGGGCTGGCCTCAAGAGCGATCATTCACGGATTCAAGGAATGCGGGACTCCAGAACTCGGTTCTTCCATTATTTGCTTAAGAAAATAATTTGATAAGGTAGGTATTTTAGGAACGAAAGGTTGGATAAACCACAACTCAAGGGCTAGCTTCAAAAGCGATCATCCAGGGATTTAAGGAATGCAAGACTCCAAAACTCTTTTCTTTCGTTATTTGATATGTAAGAGTTAGACGTTTTGAGTACGAAAGGGCGAATGAATTACAACCCAAGGGCTAGCCTCAAGAGTATCCATTCAAGAATTCAAGGAATGCTAGACTCCAGAATTCAGTTCTTTCGTGATTTGATTATGAAAATAGTTTGAGTATTCGAATTGGAAAAATTTGATTTAGAATGGTTATTCGCATTTGTTTAGCGTCAATGGTTTAGTGTATTTTAGAGACAAAAGAGAGAATGTGTAACCCGGTGAACTGACTTTAAACAATGTTGCGGATAGCAAGAGTCGCCACCGACTTTTATTTTATCCATAAGGAAAGGTTATAAAAGAACAGGAAAGACCTTAGAGAATATTTTGGGTCCGGGGGGTAGGTTATGAAAAGGGAAGGTGTTAGCACCCTTTTCATCCATGGTTATCCATGGGCTCTTAGGTACTTAAGCTCACTTTAGATTGTTTTTGAAAGTGTAGTGTGTGAATAGGAAAATTTTCAGAATAGTTAATAAATAATCCATGTAAGGATGTGTTAAAAACATGTTTGAAAATTTGGTTGGAAATTTGTTTAAGTGTGAAAAAGTTTTGAAATGAGCTTAAGTACTTAGGAGTAATCTACCCTAATGTTTAAAGGTCTTTCTTGTTTTTTATTCTTTCCTTAGTAAGACTATCCCTACTATAATGGAGTAGGTAATCCTTACTTTGGATGTTAAAGGGACATGTGAGGGGCAATTTGATCTTTAAGGCAATGGTGGGGTGTAATAAGCATTTATAAGGGACTATCATCATTTTTTCCGAAGGGACTTGATTTGTATAGGCAACATAAGGGACTTTGATGATTTTTATTCGAGGGACTTGCTTTTATACACCCCACTTAACCATTATTCGTAGGCAACATGAGGGATAACCCTAAGGAAGTGAGACGGCGATTAAAATCGACTTACGTGTGTGAAGTGTTCAAATTAATTATCTTTCATTAAAAATTATCTAAATTTATTTTAAATGACAAACATATTAACACTCCCTAATTACTAACCATGGTAATAATGATTAAAATAATTACAAGAAATTACAACCGAGAAACAATTACAAATTAATAATAATGAATAAAAATAGCAAATTAAATAATAAGCAATAAATAATAAGATATAAATAATAAAAGGGGTTAGTAATAATAATAAATAATAATATAAAATTAATAAAGCAAAATAATATGGTTAGCAAGATAATAATAAGAATAATTAGAAATAATAAATAAGGTTAGAAATAACAATAATAATAATTAAAGATAAATAATGATTAATAATAAAAATTAATTACAAGGTTAATTATAATAAGCAAAAACTAATTAATAATGATAATAGAAATCAAAAATAATATAGGAAGAAATTAACATACATAACTATATAATTTTTTTTAAATTCATATACTAATTACTAAATTATTTTTAAATGTATTACAAAATTTTAATTATTATTAACACATATTCATATTATAAGAAAAAGATAGATTTTAAATATCATATAAAAAAAAAAAAAAATTAACTCCATTAATTATCATATTTACAAATTATTTTAACTATATACAAAAATATAATTAGCCCTAATTAAATTATTTCTAAACATAAGAAGAAAATTAATTTAAATTACAAGTACAAACTTTTATGAGAAACATTATAATTATATTAGGAATTAATAAAAAAAAAACAGAATTAAATGTTATTTAGAAAAATATTTAAGATTGGAAAATTAGGTTTTTTATATTTTTTAGGGTTTAAGAACTAGGGTTTATACAAAAATTATTTTTAATAATCACATAACATTATTTCACTTAATATAAACTATACAAATGAAATTAAAATTAAAGGAAATCAAGAGTTTTTATATTTTTCTAGAAAAAATTGTTTTTAAGAATAATTTAAACCATATAATATATATATATACATATTTTTATAATAATATAATAATTATTTAAATCAATTAAATCAAACAAAAGAATAAAAGGAAGAAAAAGAAGAGGAACCTGGTGGGATTCGATCCCAGGACTTCTCCTTTGCAAGAACAACAATCATCCACTGGGCCAGCCAAACGCAGGTGAGAGAAGAAGGAATCAAATTTGTTTTATGTCCTGCTCTTTGAAAATCCAGAAAAATAAAAAAAAAAACCAAAAGGCCTGGGGTGAGAGTTGAACCCAGGACCTTTACATTCGCAAGCGTACGCCTCACCACCCGGCTGGAAGAGCCCAACTGGTAGCTTGTTGACTATGAATCATTATATATTAAGTCTTTTGTAATCCTGAAAAATAAACAAAAAATAATGCCATGGCCAAGGATCGAACCAGGGCCTTCATAACAAATACACTTCAGTCTAACCACCAGGACACACGCGCGTGTGTGTAAACGAATCAGTCGAACAAACATAAAATATATTAATCACATTTAAATTTAAAAACTGGCGCCAGAGGTCTTCTTCTTCATTGAACTTTGCTGCGAATTTTCTTTTGGCTTTTCCTGCGAATTTAGCTGCATGTTCTTCAACATCAAAAACCTACGAAAATCAAACTTACACAAAACAGCAACGATTCTTAAAATTAATCACAGCTTTATAATCCTTGTGTCTTATGGAACACTCCTATGTGTCCAGAATTTATTTATATTGATTGAATCACTAAACCCTAAAATCAACCTCTAAACCCTAACAATGGTGTATTCGGATTCCTGCAAGAAAAATGCAATTGAATAACCCAGAAACAATCCAAACAACATTATAAACACAATCCAGAAATTAGTTTTCATCAACAACACGTAAATCATCCAAATCGAAAATTTTCAAAACATGAGTAAAGTGTATTCGGTTTTCACGATTTTGAGTATGAATGCATGATGTTATGATTCAAAATCAATCACTGGACTTCAAGGAATCTATTGTCACCTTTGGTTTGTCTTGAAAAGGGCTGCAAATATCAAACCGAATTGAAATTTTTGCTTGATTTTTTTGATGTATGAAACTCACCTTTGGCTGCCCAATTTCGTATCTCAGCTAGGGTTTATGATCAGTATATATAAGTGAGTCCATTAGGTTAAGAAAATTGATTGATTTAGTGGAAGATTTGATATTTTGAGATTGAGAAAGATCATGCCATGAAAATCCAATATTTTTGAACCAAAGCTTTCTATTTTGAGCCAATCCTCATGATTCTTGTATCAATTTGCTCCATATGAACTTTATGACTTTCTAGAACCAACAAAACAATTAAATTTTCAAATTTAATATTTTATTTAATTTTAAGATGATTTTAAGAATTAAAAATCATAATAAATTAATTAAATAAAATAAAAACTATGAAAATATCATGGGAATTTCGTGCATGGCTTTATGAAGTGGATTGGGTCACAATTTGGGTGGCCCATTTGAAAAAAAATGATTTTGAACCTCCCTTTTCACTATAAACCATCACAAAATTGTCCAACTTTGCAAAGACACATCTCCCTCAATTTTAAGGGTATGAGGGTGTTCTTGGACTTTTTGGAAAGCTTGAAGAGTCCTCTAAACAACCCCATTGGTTTCAGGTCCATATCATTTACCAATCTCAAGTTATGCCCTTTTGAAGTTGTTGACTTTTTGTTGACTTTTGAAATGACCTATAATGTCTTAGATCATATCTTTCAAATGAAGCATTTTTGGGCTTAACCTTCAACATCAAAGTTGTAGAGAATTCAATTTCCTTCAAAATGAGCTTTGGATGGAGACTTGGTGATGAAGTATGTGAAAGTTATGCCTGGTCAAAGTTCAGTTGACTTTTACTGAGGAAACCCTAATTTAGAAACTCCTGATTATTGATGATCTGGAATCTCCTTGATGAATCATGATCAACCCTTGATCAAATGATGAATTTTACTTCATATACTTGATGTTGGCAAAAAATCATGAAGTTTGACTTTGGTTTGACCACAGTTGACCTCAGTTTGACTTTTTAACTGCATTGACTGGTTTTGACTTATCTGACCATCTGACTGAGCAAACTTTTGAGAAAAGTCTTGAAACTTGTCATGGGGGTTCTCACACACATATAAGATGTTATGAAACTCACTTGAGGTATTGGAAGTCCATTTAGCCTGATTAAAGTCAAAACCCTAGTTTTGGATGCACTGCTTAGGAGGTGCATTGTCTGAGGGAATTGTCAACTTCTTTGACCAATTATGAACTATGTGAACTTTGTGAATCTTCATAAAATGTCTTGTGATACCCATGGGAGGTATTGTGAAGCTTGTGAACCTTGTGAACCTCATGAAGTGGCTTTGTAGACCTCATGACCCTCAGGAAAGCTTTGTAAACATTGTGAATCTTGTGAACCTTGTGAACCTTCAAGAAGTAACTTGTGGACTTCATGAACCTCAAGAAAGGTCATGGAAATGTTGAGAAGCTTATGAACCTTGTGAATCTTCAAGAAGCAACTTGGGGACTTCCTGAACCTCATGAAAGGTTATGCAAGTGTTGGGGAACTTGTGAACCTTGTGAACCTTCTTAGAACACAAAGTCCTGTGCTGTGAGGGCAAATTTTGGGGTGCAACAGCTGCCCCTGTTCAATTTTCTGAAACCTGAGGGGTTAGATTGGTATATTTGCCAGTCGTAACCTGGAAGGTTGAAGGGTATTGAACACAAAAGCCCAAAAATTTGCACTCACCAGTGTATAGAGTGATATTGATGGTTGGTTGAACATGATTGAGTGGGCTTAAAAATGCCACTAGGGGAAAGTTCTTTAGTAGTATAATGAAAGCTGTCAGGAGTCTGGAGTAACACTGAGGATAGAGCAATGGAAAGCTCTAAAGCAGTCTTGAAGTAATGATTTCAGGAGGATGGAGACATCAATAATGACAACTCCAATGCAGTCTTGAAATAATAGTGTGATATGTCTTCAGGAGGATAGAGCAATCAATAATGATAACTCCAATGCAGTCTTGAAGTACTGATTTCAGGAGGATGGAGACACCAATAATGACAACTCCAATGCAGTCTTGAAATAATAATGTGATATGTCTTCAGGAGGATAGAGCAATCAATAAGGATAACTCTAATGCAGTCTTGAAGTACTGATTTCAGGAGGATGGAGACATCAATAATGACAACTCTAATGCAGTCTTGAAATAATGATATGATATGTCTTCAGGAGGATAGAGCAATCAATAATGATAACTCTAATGCAGTCTTGAAGTACTGATTTCAGGAGGATGGAGACATCAATAATGACAACTCCAATGCAGTCTTGAAATAATGATGTGATATGTCTTCAGGAGGATAGAGCAATCAATAATGATAACTCTAATGCAGTCTTGAAGTACTGATTTCAGGAGGATGGAGACATTAATAATGACAACTCCAATGCAGTCTTGAAATAATGATGTGATATGTCTTCAGGAGGATAGAGCAATCAATAATGATAACTCTAATGCAGTCTTGAAGTACTGATTTCAGGAGGATGGAGACACCAATAATGACAACTCCAATGCAGTCTTGAAATAATGATGTGATATGTCTTCAGGAGGATAGAGCAATCAATAATGATAACTCTAATGCAGTCTTGAAGTACTGATTTCAGGAGGATGGAGACACCAATAATGACAACTCCAATGCAGTCTTGAAATAATGATGTGATATGTCTTCAGGAGGATAGAGCAATCAATAATGATAACTCTAATGCAGTCTTGAAGTACTGATTTCAGGAGGATGGAGACATCAATAATGACAACTCCAATGCAGTCTTGAAATAATGATGTGATATGTCTTCAGGAGGATAGAGCAATCAATAATGATAACTCTAATGCAGTCTTGAAGTACTGATTTCAGGAGGATGGAGACACCAATAATGACAACTCCAATGCAGTCTTGAAATAATAATGTGATATGTCTTCAGGAGGATAGAGCAATCAATAATGATAACTCTAATGCAGTCTTGAAGTACTGATTTCAGGAGGATGGAGACATCAATAATGACAACTCCAATGCAGTCTTGAAATAATGATGTGATATGTCTTCAGGAGGATAGAGCAATCAATAATGATAACTCCAATGCAGTCTTGAAGTACTGATTTCAGGAGGATGGAGACACCAATAATGACAACTCCAATGCAGTCTTGAAATAATGATGAGCTCATCAGGAGGATAAAATAACCCTGAGGTTATAATAAAGCAGTCCCAAAGATCATAGGTTTGCTTGTTGGATAATTAACCTGAAAACAAAGTAGCATTCTGTATAACAATATTAGTTTATGCTTTATGTATGCATGTATGATATGATGTACTTAGGTAATGTATTATGTATATGGATATATATGCTATGGTATGATGTAGATGATGTATGTATGATATGATAACTGCCGGAAACGTCTGGATATCTTCGTATAACAACTGCTGGCCAGGGAAAATAAATCCCGATTCGTTGCTGAAGAATATATAACCCTCTGTCTGCTGGGGATAACAGGGTATAGACAACTTCCCGTATGCTGGGGATAACAAGGTATATATAACTTCCCGTATGCTGGGGATAATAAGGTATATATAACCTCCCGTATGCTGGGGATGGTAAGGTATATATACCCTTCGTCTTCGTTTGGTAGTAGGATAAGTATAACATCCCGTCCTTGTTCGTCGTACCCTTATTGGAAAGTAATTTCCCGTACATCCGTATGAGGATAAAAGAGATGGATATAAATTCCAGGGGAGATGAGACTTTATGAAGATGAATTTGCCCTACTGAGTGTTTGTAACTGTCTTGTAAAGATGAACCGGCGAAGCTTCGTTGAAATCCTTCCCTCGTTCGCCCTTAGTAAATACTATTACTGCATTTTCATGCATTTCTGGTAAACATTAATCATATTAAAAGCATACATGCATTCAAACACAACCAATGGACGTTTCGCTTATATAAATAGGGTAAAAGTAAATCTGAATTCAAAAGATGGAATTTATTTATATCAAAAGTGACCCATTCACGGGTAAGTTTGTACAAGGAGACATAAACCCTAGTAAGAGGATTTTGTCATAAAGTTTTACAAAAAGAATCAGCTACGTGGGAAACAATCCTATTGAGTTTCAATTCTACTATTGCCATTCAAGTATCTCATCTTCTTGCTGTTGAGACGGAAATGATTGAATTGAGCTTTATCTGTTCGAGCTTGAGTAGTACAACTGGTTGCAGTTTCCTGGGTGATCCAAACGAGACATAGTCATACGCTTTAATCCCTAACTTTTGCCTGGATTGCCCTTTCAGGTTTTCAATCCACCGGGATACCCTTTTTTGCCCAAGCCGCCTTTTCAGGTTTTCGACTTGCCGGGTGTACATCTTTTTTTTTATATATATCCCTAATTTTTGCCCAAACCCTTTTGGTTTGCCGGGATGCCCTTATTTTGCCTAGGCCTGTCAACCTAGCGGGTCTCTTTTTATGCGTAGTATTTTTTAACTATGTCTGCGTTTACAGGCTGTGGGAAATCTTCACCATCCATTGTAGTCAGTATCATGGCACCTCCTGAGAATACTGTCTTGACTACAAATGGTCCTTCATATGTAGGAGTCCACTTGCCCCTAGGATCACCCTGTGGTAATATGATACGCTTGATTACCAAGTCACCAGCCTGATATACCTTTGACTTAACCTTCTTGTTAAAAGCTTTGATCATTCGCTTTTGGTACATCTGACCATGACAAACTGCTGCTAACCTCTTCTCATCAATCAAATTTATCTGGTCAAGTCGAGTCTGAATCCACTCATCTTCATCCAATCCTGCATCCTTCATAATTCTCAAGGAGGGAATCTGAACTTCAATGGGCAGAACTGCTTCCATACCATAGACTAAGGAGAATGGGGTTGCCCCTGTTGAAGTACGTATTGTTGTACGATAACCATGAAGAGCAAATGGTAACATCTCGTGCCAATCCTTGTAAGTAACAGTCATCTTCTGTACAATCTTCTTAATGTTCTTATTAGCAGCTTCAACTGCCCCATTCATCTTTGGACGATACGGAGAAGAGTTGTGATGCTTAATCTTGAACTGCGTGCAGAGATCAGTAATCATAGTGTTGTTCAGATTAGAGCCATTGTCAGTGATAATCCTTTCAGGGATGCCATACCTACATATGAGATTATTCTTAATGAATCGAGCCACAACATTCTTAGTCACAGATGCATATGAAGCTGCCTCTACCCACTTCGTGAAATAATCAATAGCCACCAAGATGAAACGATGCCCATTAGAAGCAGTAGGCTTGATCTCACCAATCATATCAATGCCCCACATGGCAAAAGGCCAAGGAGCAGTCAACACATTCAAAGGTGATGGAGGTACATGAACTTTATTAGCATAGATTTGACACTTATGACAAGTTCTGGAGTGTTGATAGCAATCAGCTTCCATGGTAGACCAATAGTAACCTGCTCTCAATATTTTCTTTGCCATGGTATGACCACTAGAATGAGTGCCAAAGGTCCCATCATGCATCTCTTCCATAATCTCAGTTGCTTCCTTCTTATCCACACAACGAAGCATAGTTGAATCGTGATTACGCTTATACAGAATGCCATTACTCAGAAAGAACTTAGCAGAAAGCCTTCTCAGGAACTTCCTATCTTTGACAGATGCCCCTTCAGGGAACTCCTGAACTTCAAGATATCTTTTCACTTCATAGAACCAAGGCTTCTCCTCTGCCCCTTCAGTGTTGATCTCATTGCAGTATGCAGGCTTCTCAAATCTATCAATGGTAATCTTAGGAGCTTCATCATCCCAGCTGATCTCAAACATGGATGCCATGGTGGCCAATGCATCTGCCAACTGATTCTCTCTTCGTGGGATATGTCCAAAGGTAATCTCTTTGAAATGTGGGATCAAAGACAACACATGCTCTCTGTAAGGAATGAGATTATCATGTTTGGTATCCCAATCTCCTTTAATCTGACTCACTACCAGGGCTGAATCTCCGTACACATCAAGGAACTGAATCTTCATATCAATAGCAATTTTAATACCCATGATACATGCCTCATACTCAGCTATGTTATTGGTACAATAGAAACAAAGTCTGGCAGTAATCGGGGTATGACAACCTTCAGGGGAACTAATTACAACACCAACACCATTGCCATGTGCATTAGAGGCACCGTCAAAAACCATAGTCCATCGGGATCCTTGTTCAGGTCCGTCATATTGTCCAGGTTCTTTGGTAACAGTCATAATGTCTTCATCAGGGAACTCAAAATTCATTGACTGGTAATCATCCACTGCTTGATGAGCCAAATGATCAGCAACAACACTCCCCTTAATGGCCTTCTGAGTAGTATATTGTATATCATATTCTGTTAAGATCATTTGCCATCTCGCAATTCTTCCGGAGAGAGCAGGTTTCTCAAATATGTACTTGATTGGATCCATTTTTGAAATCAACAAGGTAGTATGGGTCAACATATACTGTCTTAGTCGGCGAGCAGCCCATGCCAAAGCGCAGCAAGTTTTCTCGAGCAGTGAGTATCTTGTTTCACAGTCGGTAAACTTTTTGCTAAGGTAGTATATTGCCTGCTCTTTTCGACCAGACTCGTCATGTTGCCCCAACACACACCCCATTGAGTTGTCTAATACTGTTAAGTACATAATCAAGGGTCTTCCGTCAACTGGTGGCATCAAAATTGGTGGTTCTAACAAATATCTCTTGATTTCATCAAAGGCAGTCTGGCACTCATCATTCCATTCCATCACCTGATCTTTCTTCAACAACTTGAAGATTGGCTCACAAATGGTAGTTAACTGGGAAATAAATCTTGCAATGTAGTTCAATCGTCCCAAGAAACCTCTAACCTCCTTCTCAGTACGGGGAGCTGGCATCTCTCGTATAGCTTTCACTTTTGCAGGATCCACTTCAATACCTTTTCCACTGACAATGAAGCCCAGGAGCTTTCCAGATCTAACTCCAAAAGTACACTTGTTTGGATTCAACCTCAACTTGTATTTCTTCAACCTCTCAAACAACTTGTGCAGATGATCAAGATGTTGCTCTTCATTCTGAGATCTGGCTATCATATCATCCACATATACCTCTATCTCATGATGAATCATATCATGAAATAAAGCCACCATAGCACGCTGATATGTTGCCCCTGCATTCTTCAAACCAAATGGCATCACTTTGTAGCAGAAGGTGCCCCACTGTGTCACAAATGTTGTCTTCTCCATATCTTCAGGTGCCATCTTGATTTGATTGTAACCAGAGAAACCATCCATGAAAGAGAATACCTTATGCTGAGCAGTGTTGTCTACCAGAATATCAATATGAGGAAGTGGAAAGTCATCTTTGGGGCTAGCCTTGTTCAAATCTCTGTAGTCCACACACATACGTACCTTACCATCTTTCTTTGGAACCGGTACCACATTTGCAACCCACTGAGGATAAGAAGTTACTGCCAAGAACCCTGCATTGAACTGTTTCATTACCTCTGCCTTGATCTTTTCTGACATTTCAGGACGCATACGACGAACCTTCTGCTTCTTTGGACGACAATCCTCTTTCACTGGTAAACGGTGAACCACAATGTCTGTATCCAACCCTGGCATATCTTCATAAGACCAAGCAAAAATTTCCACGTAGTCACGTAACATCTGAATCAACTTGCTCTTGACACTGTCCTCTAAATCAGCCCCTACCTTGACCTCTTTTCTGTCCTCCTCAGTTCCCAGATTCACAACTTCGACTGGCTCTTCATGTGGCTGTATAGCTTTCTCTTCCTGTTGTAACAACCTAGCAAGCTCTACAGGTATTTCACAATCGTCCTCATTTCCGTCTTCAGTTTGATAGATCGGATTCTCGAAATTGTAATTGGCAATAGTAGAACTGTTATCAACAGGATCCCGAGTGGATGAGGATCTGCATTTAGTGATGTGGGTGTGTGTAAGAACACATAGCTGATAAAGCAAAAATAAAAGAAAAGAAAGACAAGGAACACAATATTTACGAAAACGAAACGTCCACTGATTTTATTGAATGAAGTATGCAAATGAAATGACAGCCCGTAACAAGCACACCATTGTGCCCCGGGTAAGGCACATGGCTTGAAAGTTTTAATTGTTCAAGAAATTACAAATTTAAAACATAACACAGTAATAGTATTTACTCCTGACTAAAGGAGATAGGGATAACATCTTCAGCTTTCCAATTATTGAGTCCAGCACCCACAGTAGGAAAAATCCATGCATCCAAATTGTAGTCTTCATCTTGATCTCCCACAGCATTAATCACCCCTTGATTGGTGATACGAGCAGCACGAGCACGACGAACAGCCTTCTGGGACTCTGCAGTGAAACCCAAACCAAACTTGTCAGACTTGTATGGAATATCAGGAAGCTGACCCCAAATAGTACAACCACCTTCATCCACCACGGCTCTAGCATCATTGAGGGAGGCCATTGCCATTGTTGGAGATTTTCTGATGACCACAGGAACCTTCTTCACAGCAGGAGGAGTCACACAATCATTACCAACCCAAGGAACCACTTCAAATGATTGACACGGAGTCTCAATGTATTCACCTTCCACTTCCAGATACTTGAAAGTGTTTACATGGCTGACAAAGTATTCTTCCTCTCCAAAGACAGTAACAACCTTTCCATTCACCGGATATCTCAACTTTTGGTGCAATGTAGAGGTCACAGCACCTGCCCCATGGATCCAGGGACGACCAAGCAGACAAGAGTATGAAGGACGAATATCCATCACATAAAATGTAGCAGTAAACATCTGAGAGCCAACCTTGATTGGAAGATCAATTTCCCCATGCACTACTCTTCTAGAACCATCAAAAGCCTTTACCACAATATTACTGGGCTTTAACACAGTATCTTCAGGACTCAGCTTGTTCAGGACTTCTTTAGGCAACACATTCAGAGAGGACCCATTGTCTATCAGCACATGAGACAGGGTAGTGCCCCTGCATTCAATTGAAATATGCAAGGCCCTGTTATGATCCCTCTTGGCAGGGGTCAAGTCAGCATCAGAAAATCCTAACCCATTGTCATAGGTCAGGTGGGCAACACAGTTTTCAAATTGGTCCACAGAGATTGCACTGGGTACATGAGCAGACTTCAGAAACTTGATCAAGGACTTGGCATGAGCTTCAGAACACAGTAGTAAAGACAACATAGAAATCTTTGAGGGAGTATGCCCCAACTGATCAACAATGTCATAATCACTCTTGCGAATGATTTTCAATACTTCTTCCATCTGCTTAGAGAGATCATCAGCAGCTGGCACATCAGTAGATACAGGCTCAATAACAGGGCCTTTGCCCCGAGCATCAGTGGTGGTAGTAGCAGCAGGAGTAACTGCGTTCTTGGAAGTATCTGGAGGAGAGAAGACTCTTCCACTACGAGTGATCTTGCTAGATCCAGCAATATTATCAATGTCAGCAGGTATATCAGGTAAAGGCTCTTGCTTGACACCATGGATGTAAACATCAGACCCATAGTGCCATGGCACAGCTTTGTCAGATGTATAAGGAATAGGACCAGGAGTAGTAATGATCAGAGGAGCCACTTTGGCTTCAGCAACAATTTTCACAGGACCTTCAGCAGTAATCTTAATTGGGCCCTGGCGAGTGATTTTAATGGGTTTCTTTGAAGTAATTCTTACCGGTACTTTGTCAACCATGTCAACCTCTTCAATCTTCTTACCCCGCGTCAGATGATCCACCATACTTTCTATAGATGCTGGTCTTCTTTCAAACACTATAGTATACTTATCCATGAGACGCTGAATACCATCTCTTAAAATGAAGCAACTATCTGGCTTATAGGTACAATACAGACAATTTTCACGACAACCTGGAAAGATCCCAGCTTGTACTAACCTCTTTTTGATAACAGACAGAGGTGTGCTCAACTCCATAACTGAATAGACATGTAGATCTTCATCAATATCTTCATCAATGGCGTTGACAGTCTTCTCGTGATTTGGCATTGGAGCTGTAATCACATTTGGAGTACCTGGTGGATCAAACTCAATTTCTCCGGCATCAATCATATCTTGAATTTTGTTCTTCAAGACCCAGCAGTTATTAGTATCATGTCCTGGACAGTTTGAATGATATGCACATCGTGCATTGGGATTGTATTTGGGAGAAGTAACATTGGGATTCTGAGGAGCCTCCCTCAAAGTAATGAGTTCAGCCTTCAACAAGTGTTGCAATGCCTGAGCCATTGACATGTTGATTCTCGTGAACTGTCTTCTAGTCTTTGGTTGGTGTCCCTGAGGCTGCTCTGTTGTTGCAGGAGTTGGATTTGAAATATGAACTGCACTAACAGACTGATGCCTTCTGTTACGATCAGGTTGACCATACACAGCATTAGATTCTTTCTTCCCAGTGGGAGGCTTCTTTGCAGTACCTGATGAAGAAGTGCCCACTTGGATCTTACCACTCTTAATACCATTCTCTACTCGCTCTCCTGTCATGATCAACTCAGTGAAGCCAGATGATGAGCTTCCAATGAGATGACTGTAAAACGGACCATTCAGCGTACACATGAACATATCAACCAGTTCCCGGTCAGTCAAAGGGGGTTGAACTCTTCCAGCTAAATCTCTCCACTTCTGAGCATACTCCTTAAAGCTTTCTTTGGCACCCATAGACATGCTTTGAAGCTGCATGCGAGTGGGGGCTAAGTCAGCATTGTATTGATACTGCTTGTAGAAAGCTTCAGCAAGATCATTCCAATCTCTGACGTTGACACTCTCCAACTGATAATACCACTCCAACTGAGCTCCAGATAAGCTCTCTTGAAAAAAGTGGATCCACAACTTCTTGTCAGCAGTGTGGGGTTGGATCCTTCTGACATAAGACCTCAAATGCAGCTTGGGACAGGAGACCCCATCATAAACAACAAAGGTAGGGACTTTGAAACCAATGGGTATCACAACCCCAGATATCAAACTCAAATCCTCAAAATCCAGCCCAGATGATTTCTGTAATTCCATAGCATCCATTCTATCCACCAGCATCTTGAATTTGTCTTCATTAGGCTCATGGTAGTAGTTAGCCTCAGAATCAGAGTCCCCCATTGTGTGGTGGAGACTGCCTACCTCTTTCTCAGATTCCTCAGATTCATAGTCTTCAACCTGTTCCTTGGTCTTGACAGGACCTTTGAACCTTCTTCCCATGTTGAGCAACCCAGCAGACCTTCTAGTCTTCTTTGTCTTCTTGGCCAGCAGTGCCTTCAAATCATCTTGCCCCTTGGATAGGTTCAAGATTAGCTCTTGGAACTGTGCATTCTGTGCCTGAAGATCCTTAACTGATTGTTCAAGTGCCATTGCTGAAATAAACAGCGATAAGATGAGAAACCTGTGCGCAATTATAAACCTGTGATGCAATGAAATGATATGGGAATGCATATGCAATGTTTTCAAGGACCGCAGGATTTAAATTTGCTTAAACAAACAAGAAAGTAACTTTTATTAGTAATAACTTGTTTTGCCTTCTAGGCTTACAAAAGATTAAAGTGAAATGAGTACAAAAGGTGGGGTTTTAAGTCTCCCATGGACGTTTCCTCTTTGTGTTGAGGTATGAGTTGAGGTTTCGTTCCTCGTGAAGCTGCTTTGTTAGCTCTAGGATTCTTGCTTGGCTTGCTTTGTAATGAGCCTCGAAAGTATCCCTTTGCTCCTTCAGTTGGATCCATGCTCTCTGCAAGTCTTCCATATCAGTAGGCATGTCTGGGTGAAGGATGGTATAAGCTGTGTCTCCTTCAGCAACAGGTTCCATGGTAACTGGTAGGATGGCAGGATAGGGCATCATGAGTGCCTGAGCACGAGATCGTACCCATCTGAGATAAGCCTCCATAGGAATAGTGTACTTAGGCTCCAGTGTCTTGCTGTCAATCCTGTTTACCTTTCCCCAAGCTCGTATGAATCTCTGACGGTAACCCTGAAGATCGTTGTCGTAGTCAAATACAATGCCCTGAATCAACATGTCATGTGGACCATCACTCCGAGCGTAACCAAACTGTCGTAAAGCTAGAGAGGGGTTGTAGGTGATGCCTCCTCTTATGCCTAGAAGTGGCACATTAGGAAACTCCCCACAACGGTCAATGATGGTGACATTCTCCATAGATCTGGAGCACCAATGGATATCTGAGTGAGATAGTGACATGATCCTCTTGGACCATCTGAACCCTTGCTCATTCTTCATTACTGAGCGAGGAAGGTGAGAAATAAACCACCTAGAAAGCAAAGGTATGCAGCACATCAAAGTTCCTCTTGCCCTTGTAGTACGGGTATGAAGAGAATGAAGGATGTCTCCCAGCAATGTAGGCACTGGATTGTGACTCCGGAAAATGTTGATGGCATGAACATCTATGAACTGATCTGGATTGGGGAACAATACTAAGCCATATATCAGCAAGGCTAAGATCTCCTCAAAAGCATCATAGCTCATGGCCTTCAAGAACATTTGAGCCTTGTCCATTAGTACCTTGGCAAGAATACCCTTGATTCCACTTCTTGTCTCTAGAACAATGTCAGACTTCTTCAGATGTAGAGCTGCAGCAATAATCTCTGGTTTAAGCTCTTTCTCCAAGCCTGTGAAGGGTCTTTGATCAAGAACAGGTATACCCAGAAGCTTAGAGAACTCCTCCATGGTAGGGACTAACTGATAGTCGGGGAATGTGAAACAGTGATGCTTAGGATCAAAGAACTGAAACAGGACACTCATCATGTCTTCATTGAACCCTGAAGTGACTAGATCCAATAGGTGACCATGTCTCTTGTTGAACCGGGAATGATCAGACACCTGAGAAACCAACTCTTTAAGTTTGGGAGGTGTCCCCACAAAGTTGATCCTGATGGTGTTTCTACGAGCTGAAGCCATGACCTGCGACAAAGAACAAAGATAAATCCCTTGGTCCTTGAAATGGTTAGGGAAAATGGTATGCTTATGATGCATGATGATGCTATGATGTTATGCTCAATCACAAACATGTGGCACACACAAACAAGTCACACAATAGCCTTAGGTTTAGAGGCTTGCATGAGGTTTAAAGGTAAATACCCTCCCCTGAAGTTTAGTTGGTTCATCCTGTCCTATAAAGTAACCAGGTTCTAAGGGATCTCAATATCATTGATCCTTCACAAGGGTGGTTGTTCAGTAGGCAACTTACTTGCCAACCAAAACCCCCCAAGTTTAGAATCTCCATGAGCGTAGTATCGAGTATCAACCAACTTTAGTCTGCACCAAAGCCGGTTATCTCACTACTTTTCTAAAGGCCAAGATGGGATAACTAGGGTTCTAAAAGTCAGTTAGTGTATTGACAACATATGGCAGCCTCATATTATCCTCAACTTGACTTAAGGAACATAAGCACCAACCAAGAAGTCACACTAACTATGGCCACCAGATCAACCATATCGGTATACGCCGTACAGTTTCCTTGGTCTATTGCCATTTACCTAAGGTACACTAGATCCGGGTTAGGACCTTTCACACATAAGAGCACCCCAACAAGTAATATAAAACAAACAAGGCAAACAATTTAAAGTGATCTTATTTCCTAAGGGTACCCCTCTTAAATAGCTCCCCAGCAGAGTCGCCAGTTCTGTAACCCGGTGAACTGACTTTAAACAATGTTGCGGATAGCAAGAGTCGCCACCGACTTTTATTTTATCCATAAGGAAAGGTTATAAAAGAACAGGAAAGACCTTAGAGAATATTTTGGGTCCGGGGGGTAGGTTATGAAAAGGGAAGGTGTTAGCACCCTTTTCATCCATGGTTATCCATGGGCTCTTAGGTACTTAAGCTCACTTTAGATTGTTTTTGAAAGTGTAGTGTGTGAATAGGAAAATTTTCAGAATAGTTAATAAATAATCCATGTAAGGATGTGTTAAAAACATGTTTGAAAATTTGGTTGGAAATTTGTTTAAGTGTGAAAAAGTTTTGAAATGAGCTTAAGTACTTAGGAGTAATCTACCCTAATGTTTAAAGGTCTTTCTTGTTTTTTATTCTTTCCTTAGTAAGACTATCCCTACTATAATGGAGTAGGTAATCCTTACTTTGGATGTTAAAGGGACATGTGAGGGGCAATTTGATCTTTAAGGCAATGGTGGGGTGTAATAAGCATTTATAAGGGACTATCATCATTTTTTCCGAAGGGACTTGATTTGTATAGGCAACATAAGGGACTTTGATGATTTTTATTCGAGGGACTTGCTTTTATACACCCCACTTAACCATTATTCGTAGGCAACATGAGGGATAACCCTAAGGAAGTGAGACGGCGATTAAAATCGACTTACGTGTGTGAAGTGTTCAAATTAATTATCTTTCATTAAAAATTATCTAAATTTATTTTAAATGACAAACATATTAACACTCCCTAATTACTAACCATGGTAATAATGATTAAAATAATTACAAGAAATTACAACCGAGAAACAATTACAAATTAATAATAATGAATAAAAATAGCAAATTAAATAATAAGCAATAAATAATAAGATATAAATAATAAAAGGGGTTAGTAATAATAATAAATAATAATATAAAATTAATAAAGCAAAATAATATGGTTAGCAAGATAATAATAAGAATAATTAGAAATAATAAATAAGGTTAGAAATAACAATAATAATAATTAAAGATAAATAATGATTAATAATAAAAATTAATTACAAGGTTAATTATAATAAGCAAAAACTAATTAATAATGATAATAGAAATCAAAAATAATATAGGAAGAAATTAACATACATAACTATATAATTTTTTTTAAATTCATATACTAATTACTAAATTATTTTTAAATGTATTACAAAATTTTAATTATTATTAACACATATTCATATTATAAGAAAAAGATAGATTTTAAATATCATATAAAAAAAAAAAAAATTAACTCCATTAATTATCATATTTACAAATTATTTTAACTATATACAAAAATATAATTTGCCCTAATTAAATTATTTCTAAACATAAGAAGAAAATTAATTTAAATTACAAGTACAAACTTTTATGAGAAACATTATAATTATATTAGGAATTAATAAAAAAAAAACAGAATTAAATGTTATTTAGAAAAATATTTAAGATTGGAAAATTAGGTTTTTTATATTTTTTAGGGTTTAAGAACTAGGGTTTATACAAAAATTATTTTTAATAATCACATAACATTATTTCACTTAATATAAACTATACAAATGAAATTAAAATTAAAGGAAATCAAGAGTTTTTATATTTTTCTAGAAAAAATTGTTTTTAAGAATAATTTAAACCATATAATATATATATATACATATTTTTATAATAATATAATAATTATTTAAATCAATTAAATCAAACAAAAGAATAAAAGGAAGAAAAAGAAGAGGAACCTGGTGGGATTCGATCCCAGGACTTCTCCTTTGCAAGAACAACAATCATCCACTGGGCCAGCCAAACGCAGGTGAGAGAAGAAGGAATCAAATTTGTTTTATGTCCTGCTCTTTGAAAATCCAGAAAAATCAAAAAAAAAACCAAAAGGCCTGGGGTGAGAGTTGAACCCAGGACCTTTACATTCGCAAGCGTACGCCTCACCACCCGGCTGGAAGAGCCCAACTGGTAGCTTGTTGACTATGAATCATTATATATTAAGTCTTTTGTAATCCTGAAAAATAAACAAAAAATAATGCCATGGCCAAGGATCGAACCAGGGCCTTCATAACAAATACACTTCAGTCTAACCACCAGGACACACGCGCGTGTGTGTAAACGAATCAGTCGAACAAACATAAAATATATTAATCACATTTAAATTTAAAAACTGGCGCCAGAGGTCTTCTTCTTCATTGAACTTTGCTGCGAATTTTCTTTTGGCTTTTCCTGCGAATTTAGCTGCATGTTCTTCAACATCAAAAACCTACGAAAATCAAACTTACACAAAACAGCAACGATTCTTAAAATTAATCACAGCTTTATAATCCTTGTGTCTTATGGAACACTCCTATGTGTCCAGAATTTATTTATATTGATTGAATCACTAAACCCTAAAATCAACCTCTAAACCCTAACAATGGTGTATTCGGATTCCTGCAAGAAAAATGCAATTGAATAACCCAGAAACAATCCAAACAACATTATAAACACAATCCAGAAATTAGTTTTCATCAACAACACGTAAATCATCCAAATCGAAAATTTTCAAAACATGAGTAAAGTGTATTCGGTTTTCACGATTTTGAGTATGAATGCATGATGTTATGATTCAAAATCAATCACTGGACTTCAAGGAATCTATTGTCACCTTTGGTTTGTCTTGAAAAGGGCTGCAAATATCAAACCGAATTGAAATTTTTGCTTGATTTTTTTGATGTATGAAACTCACCTTTGGCTGCCCAATTTCGTATCTCAGCTAGGGTTTATGATCAGTATATATAAGTGAGTCCATTAGGTTAAGAAAATTGATTGATTTAGTGGAAGATTTGATATTTTGAGATTGAGAAAGATCATGCCATGAAAATCCAATATTTTTGAACCAAAGCTTTCTATTTTGAGCCAATCCTCATGATTCTTGTATCAATTTGCTCCATATGAACTTTATGACTTTCTAGAACCAACAAAACAATTAAATTTTCAAATTTAATATTTTATTTAATTTTAAGATGATTTTAAGAATTAAAAATCATAATAAATTAATTAAATAAAATAAAAACTATGAAAATATCATGGGAATTTCGTGCATGGCTTTATGAAGTGGATTGGGTCACAATTTGGGTGGCCCATTTGAAAAAAAATGATTTTGAACCTCCCTTTTCACTATAAACCATCACAAAATTGTCCAACTTTGCAAAGACACATCTCCCTCAATTTTAAGGGTATGAGGGTGTTCTTGGACTTTTTGGAAAGCTTGAAGAGTCCTCTAAACAACCCCATTGGTTTCAGGTCCATATCATTTACCAATCTCAAGTTATGCCCTTTTGAAGTTGTTGACTTTTTGTTGACTTTTGAAATGACCTATAATGTCTTAGATCATATCTTTCAAATGAAGCATTTTTGGGCTTAACCTTCAACATCAAAGTTGTAGAGAATTCAATTTCCTTCAAAATGAGCTTTGGATGGAGACTTGGTGATGAAGTATGTGAAAGTTATGCCTGGTCAAAGTTCAGTTGACTTTTACTGAGGAAACCCTAATTTAGAAACTCCTGATTATTGATGATCTGGAATCTCCTTGATGAATCATGATCAACCCTTGATCAAATGATGAATTTTACTTCATATACTTGATGTTGGCAAAAAATCATGAAGTTTGACTTTGGTTTGACCACAGTTGACCTCAGTTTGACTTTTTAACTGCATTGACTGGTTTTGACTTATCTGACCATCTGACTGAGCAAACTTTTGAGAAAAGTCTTGAAACTTGTCATGGGGGTTCTCACACACATATAAGATGTTATGAAACTCACTTGAGGTATTGGAAGTCCATTTAGCCTGATTAAAGTCAAAACCCTAGTTTTGGATGCACTGCTTAGGAGGTGCATTGTCTGAGGGAATTGTCAACTTCTTTGACCAATTATGAACTATGTGAACTTTGTGAATCTTCATAAAATGTCTTGTGATACCCATGGGAGGTATTGTGAAGCTTGTGAACCTTGTGAACCTCATGAAGTGGCTTTGTAGACCTCATGACCCTCAGGAAAGCTTTGTAAACATTGTGAATCTTGTGAACCTTGTGAACCTTCAAGAAGTAACTTGTGGACTTCATGAACCTCAAGAAAGGTCATGGAAATGTTGAGAAGCTTATGAACCTTGTGAATCTTCAAGAAGCAACTTGGGGACTTCCTGAACCTCATGAAAGGTTATGCAAGTGTTGGGGAACTTGTGAACCTTGTGAACCTTCTTAGAACACAAAGTCCTGTGCTGTGAGGGCAAATTTTGGGGTGCAACAGCTGCCCCTGTTCAATTTTCTGAAACCTGAGGGGTTAGATTGGTATATTTGCCAGTCGTAACCTGGAAGGTTGAAGGGTATTGAACACAAAAGCCCAAAAATTTGCACTCACCAGTGTATAGAGTGATATTGATGGTTGGTTGAACATGATTGAGTGGGCTTAAAAATGCCACTAGGGGAAAGTTCTTTAGTAGTATAATGAAAGCTGTCAGGAGTCTGGAGTAACACTGAGGATAGAGCAATGGAAAGCTCTAAAGCAGTCTTGAAGTAATGATTTCAGGAGGATGGAGACATCAATAATGACAACTCCAATGCAGTCTTGAAATAATAGTGTGATATGTCTTCAGGAGGATAGAGCAATCAATAATGATAACTCCAATGCAGTCTTGAAGTACTGATTTCAGGAGGATGGAGACACCAATAATGACAACTCCAATGCAGTCTTGAAATAATAATGTGATATGTCTTCAGGAGGATAGAGCAATCAATAAGGATAACTCTAATGCAGTCTTGAAGTACTGATTTCAGGAGGATGGAGACATCAATAATGACAACTCCAATGCAGTCTTGAAATAATGATATGATATGTCTTCAGGAGGATAGAGCAATCAATAATGATAACTCTAATGCAGTCTTGAAGTACTGATTTCAGGAGGATGGAGACATCAATAATGACAACTCCAATGCAGTCTTGAAATAATGATGTGATATGTCTTCAGGAGGATAGAGCAATCAATAATGATAACTCTAATGCAGTCTTGAAGTACTGATTTCAGGAGGATGGAGACATTAATAATGACAACTCCAATGCAGTCTTGAAATAATGATGTGATATGTCTTCAGGAGGATAGAGCAATCAATAATGATAACTCTAATGCAGTCTTGAAGTACTGATTTCAGGAGGATGGAGACACCAATAATGACAACTCCAATGCAGTCTTGAAATAATGATGTGATATGTCTTCAGGAGGATAGAGCAATCAATAATGATAACTCTAATGCAGTCTTGAAGTACTGATTTCAGGAGGATGGAGACACCAATAATGACAACTCCAATGCAGTCTTGAAATAATGATGTGATATGTCTTCAGGAGGATAGAGCAATCAATAATGATAACTCTAATGCAGTCTTGAAGTACTGATTTCAGGAGGATGGAGACATCAATAATGACAACTCCAATGCAGTCTTGAAATAATGATGTGATATGTCTTCAGGAGGATAGAGCAATCAATAATGATAACTCTAATGCAGTCTTGAAGTACTGATTTCAGGAGGATGGAGACACCAATAATGACAACTCCAATGCAGTCTTGAAATAATAATGTGATATGTCTTCAGGAGGATAGAGCAATCAATAATGATAACTCTAATGCAGTCTTGAAGTACTGATTTCAGGAGGATGGAGACATCAATAATGACAACTCCAATGCAGTCTTGAAATAATGATGTGATATGTCTTCAGGAGGATAGAGCAATCAATAATGATAACTCCAATGCAGTCTTGAAGTACTGATTTCAGGAGGATGGAGACACCAATAATGACAACTCCAATGCAGTCTTGAAATAATGATGAGCTCATCAGGAGGATAAAATAACCCTGAGGTTATAATAAAGCAGTCCCAAAGATCATAGGTTTGCTTGTTGGATAATTAACCTGAAAACAAAGTAGCATTCTGTATAACAATATTAGTTTATGCTTTATGTATGCATGTATGATATGATGTACTTAGGTAATGTATTATGTATATGGATATATATGCTATGGTATGATGTAGATGATGTATGTATGATATGATAACTGCCGGAAACGTCTGGATATCTTCGTATAACAACTGCTGGCCAGGGAAAATAAATCCCGATTCGTTGCTGAAGAATATATAACCCTCTGTCTGCTGGGGATAACAGGGTATAGACAACTTCCCGTATGCTGGGGATAACAAGGTATATATAACTTCCCGTATGCTGGGGATAATAAGGTATATATAACCTCCCGTATGCTGGGGATGGTAAGGTATATATACCCTTCGTCTTCGTTTGGTAGTAGGATAAGTATAACATCCCGTCCTTGTTCGTCGTACCCTTATTGGAAAGTAATTTCCCGTACATCCGTATGAGGATAAAAGAGATGGATATAAATTCCAGGGGAGATGAGACTTTATGAAGATGAATTTGCCCTACTGAGTGTTTGTAACTGTCTTGTAAAGATGAACCGGCGAAGCTTCGTTGAAATCCTTCCCTCGTTCGCCCTTAGTAAATACTATTACTGCATTTTCATGCATTTCTGGTAAACATTAATCATATTAAAAGCATACATGCATTCAAACACAACCAATGGACGTTTCGCTTATATAAATAGGGTAAAAGTAAATCTGAATTCAAAAGATGGAATTTATTTATATCAAAAGTGACCCATTCACGGGTAAGTTTGTACAAGGAGACATAAACCCTAGTAAGAGGATTTTGTCATAAAGTTTTACAAAAAGAATCAGCTACGTGGGAAACAATCCTATTGAGTTTCAATTCTACTATTGCCATTCAAGTATCTCATCTTCTTGCTGTTGAGACGGAAATGATTGAATTGAGCTTTATCTGTTCGAGCTTGAGTAGTACAACTGGTTGCAGTTTCCTGGGTGATCCAAACGAGACATAGTCATACGCTTTAATCCCTAACTTTTGCCTGGATTGCCCTTTCAGGTTTTCAATCCACCGGGATACCCTTTTTTGCCCAAGCCGCCTTTTCAGGTTTTCGACTTGCCGGGTGTACATCTTTTTTTTTATATATATCCCTAATTTTTGCCCAAACCCTTTTGGTTTGCCGGGATGCCCTTATTTTGCCTAGGCCTGTCAACCTAGCGGGTCTCTTTTTATGCGTAGTATTTTTTAACTATGTCTGCGTTTACAGGCTGTGGGAAATCTTCACCATCCATTGTAGTCAGTATCATGGCACCTCCTGAGAATACTGTCTTGACTACAAATGGTCCTTCATATGTAGGAGTCCACTTGCCCCTAGGATCACCCTGTGGTAATATGATACGCTTGATTACCAAGTCACCAGCCTGATATACCTTTGACTTAACCTTCTTGTTAAAAGCTTTGATCATTCGCTTTTGGTACATCTGACCATGACAAACTGCTGCTAACCTCTTCTCATCAATCAAATTTATCTGGTCAAGTCGAGTCTGAATCCACTCATCTTCATCCAATCCTGCATCCTTCATAATTCTCAAGGAGGGAATCTGAACTTCAATGGGCAGAACTGCTTCCATACCATAGACTAAGGAGAATGGGGTTGCCCCTGTTGAAGTACGTATTGTTGTACGATAACCATGAAGAGCAAATGGTAACATCTCGTGCCAATCCTTGTAAGTAACAGTCATCTTCTGTACAATCTTCTTAATGTTCTTATTAGCAGCTTCAACTGCCCCATTCATCTTTGGACGATACGGAGAAGAGTTGTGATGCTTAATCTTGAACTGCGTGCAGAGATCAGTAATCATAGTGTTGTTCAGATTAGAGCCATTGTCAGTGATAATCCTTTCAGGGATGCCATACCTACATATGAGATTATTCTTAATGAATCGAGCCACAACATTCTTAGTCACAGATGCATATGAAGCTGCCTCTACCCACTTCGTGAAATAATCAATAGCCACCAAGATGAAACGATGCCCATTAGAAGCAGTAGGCTTGATCTCACCAATCATATCAATGCCCCACATGGCAAAAGGCCAAGGAGCAGTCAACACATTCAAAGGTGATGGAGGTACATGAACTTTATTAGCATAGATTTGACACTTATGACAAGTTCTGGAGTGTTGATAGCAATCAGCTTCCATGGTAGACCAATAGTAACCTGCTCTCAATATTTTCTTTGCCATGGTATGACCACTAGAATGAGTGCCAAAGGTCCCATCATGCATCTCTTCCATAATCTCAGTTGCTTCCTTCTTATCCACACAACGAAGCATAGTTGAATCGTGATTACGCTTATACAGAATGCCATTACTCAGAAAGAACTTAGCAGAAAGCCTTCTCAGGAACTTCCTATCTTTGACAGATGCCCCTTCAGGGAACTCCTGAACTTCAAGATATCTTTTCACTTCATAGAACCAAGGCTTCTCCTCTGCCCCTTCAGTGTTGATCTCATTGCAGTATGCAGGCTTCTCAAATCTATCAATGGTAATCTTAGGAGCTTCATCATCCCAGCTGATCTCAAACATGGATGCCATGGTGGCCAATGCATCTGCCAACTGATTCTCTCTTCGTGGGATATGTCCAAAGGTAATCTCTTTGAAATGTGGGATCAAAGACAACACATGCTCTCTGTAAGGAATGAGATTATCATGTTTGGTATCCCAATCTCCTTTAATCTGACTCACTACCAGGGCTGAATCTCCGTACACATCAAGGAACTGAATCTTCATATCAATAGCAATTTTAATACCCATGATACATGCCTCATACTCAGCTATGTTATTGGTACAATAGAAACAAAGTCTGGCAGTAATCGGGGTATGACAACCTTCAGGGGAACTAATTACAACACCAACACCATTGCCATGTGCATTAGAGGCACCGTCAAAAACCATAGTCCATCGGGATCCTTGTTCAGGTCCGTCATATTGTCCAGGTTCTTTGGTAACAGTCATAATGTCTTCATCAGGGAACTCAAAATTCATTGACTGGTAATCATCCACTGCTTGATGAGCCAAATGATCAGCAACAACACTCCCCTTAATGGCCTTCTGAGTAGTATATTGTATATCATATTCTGTTAAGATCATTTGCCATCTCGCAATTCTTCCGGAGAGAGCAGGTTTCTCAAATATGTACTTGATTGGATCCATTTTTGAAATCAACAAGGTAGTATGGGTCAACATATACTGTCTTAGTCGGCGAGCAGCCCATGCCAAAGCGCAGCAAGTTTTCTCGAGCAGTGAGTATCTTGTTTCACAGTCGGTAAACTTTTTGCTAAGGTAGTATATTGCCTGCTCTTTTCGACCAGACTCGTCATGTTGCCCCAACACACACCCCATTGAGTTGTCTAATACTGTTAAGTACATAATCAAGGGTCTTCCGTCAACTGGTGGCATCAAAATTGGTGGTTCTAACAAATATCTCTTGATTTCATCAAAGGTAGTCTGGCACTCATCATTCCATTCCATCACCTGATCTTTCTTCAACAACTTGAAGATTGGCTCACAAATGGTAGTTAACTGGGAAATAAATCTTGCAATGTAGTTCAATCGTCCCAAGAAACCTCTAACCTCCTTCTCAGTACGGGGAGCTGGCATCTCTCGTATAGCTTTCACTTTTGCAGGATCCACTTCAATACCTTTTCCACTGACAATGAAGCCCAGGAGCTTTCCAGATCTAACTCCAAAAGTACACTTGTTTGGATTCAACCTCAACTTGTATTTCTTCAACCTCTCAAACAACTTGTGCAGATGATCAAGATGTTGCTCTTCATTCTGAGATCTGGCTATCATATCATCCACATATACCTCTATCTCATGATGAATCATATCATGAAATAAAGCCACCATAGCACGCTGATATGTTGCCCCTGCATTCTTCAAACCAAATGGCATCACTTTGTAGCAGAAGGTGCCCCACTGTGTCACAAATGTTGTCTTCTCCATATCTTCAGGTGCCATCTTGATTTGATTGTAACCAGAGAAACCATCCATGAAAGAGAATACCTTATGCTGAGCAGTGTTGTCTACCAGAATATCAATATGAGGAAGTGGAAAGTCATCTTTGGGGCTAGCCTTGTTCAAATCTCTGTAGTCCACACACATACGTACCTTACCATCTTTCTTTGGAACCGGTACCACATTTGCAACCCACTGAGGATAAGAAGTTACTGCCAAGAACCCTGCATTGAACTGTTTCATTACCTCTGCCTTGATCTTTTCTGACATTTCAGGACGCATACGACGAACCTTCTGCTTCTTTGGACGACAATCCTCTTTCACTGGTAAACGGTGAACCACAATGTCTGTATCCAACCCTGGCATATCTTCATAAGACCAAGCAAAAATTTCCACGTAGTCACGTAACATCTGAATCAACTTGCTCTTGACACTGTCCTCTAAATCAGCCCCTACCTTGACCTCTTTTCTGTCCTCCTCAGTTCCCAGATTCACAACTTCGACTGGCTCTTCATGTGGCTGTATAGCTTTCTCTTCCTGTTGTAACAACCTAGCAAGCTCTACAGGTATTTCACAATCGTCCTCATTTCCGTCTTCAGTTTGATAGATCGGATTCTCGAAATTGTAATTGGCAATAGTAGAACTGTTATCAACAGGATCCCGAGTGGATGAGGATCTGCATTTAGTGATGTGGGTGTGTGTAAGAACACATAGCTGATAAAGCAAAAATAAAAGAAAAGAAAGACAAGGAACACAATATTTACGAAAACGAAACGTCCACTGATTTTATTGAATGAAGTATGCAAATGAAATGACAGCCCGTAACAAGCACACCATTGTGCCCCGGGTAAGGCACATGGCTTGAAAGTTTTAATTGTTCAAGAAATTACAAATTTAAAACATAACACAGTAATAGTATTTACTCCTGACTAAAGGAGATAGGGATAACATCTTCAGCTTTCCAATTATTGAGTCCAGCACCCACAGTAGGAAAAATCCATGCATCCAAATTGTAGTCTTCATCTTGATCTCCCACAGCATTAATCACCCCTTGATTGGTGATACGAGCAGCACGAGCACGACGAACAGCCTTCTGGGACTCTGCAGTGAAACCCAAACCAAACTTGTCAGACTTGTATGGAATATCAGGAAGCTGACCCCAAATAGTACAACCACCTTCATCCACCACGGCTCTAGCATCATTGAGGGAGGCCATTGCCATTGTTGGAGATTTTCTGATGACCACAGGAACCTTCTTCACAGCAGGAGGAGTCACACAATCATTACCAACCCAAGGAACCACTTCAAATGATTGACACGGAGTCTCAATGTATTCACCTTCCACTTCCAGATACTTGAAAGTGTTTACATGGCTGACAAAGTATTCTTCCTCTCCAAAGACAGTAACAACCTTTCCATTCACCGGATATCTCAACTTTTGGTGCAATGTAGAGGTCACAGCACCTGCCCCATGGATCCAGGGACGACCAAGCAGACAAGAGTATGAAGGACGAATATCCATCACATAAAATGTAGCAGTAAACATCTGAGAGCCAACCTTGATTGGAAGATCAATTTCCCCATGCACTACTCTTCTAGAACCATCAAAAGCCTTTACCACAATATTACTGGGCTTTAACACAGTATCTTCAGGACTCAGCTTGTTCAGGACTTCTTTAGGCAACACATTCAGAGAGGACCCATTGTCTATCAGCACATGAGACAGGGTAGTGCCCCTGCATTCAATTGAAATATGCAAGGCCCTGTTATGATCCCTCTTGGCAGGGGTCAAGTCAGCATCAGAAAATCCTAACCCATTGTCATAGGTCAGGTGGGCAACACAGTTTTCAAATTGGTCCACAGAGATTGCACTGGGTACATGAGCAGACTTCAGAAACTTGATCAAGGACTTGGCATGAGCTTCAGAACACAGTAGTAAAGACAACATAGAAATCTTTGAGGGAGTATGCCCCAACTGATCAACAATGTCATAATCACTCTTGCGAATGATTTTCAATACTTCTTCCATCTGCTTAGAGAGATCATCAGCAGCTGGCACATCAGTAGATACAGGCTCAATAACAGGGCCTTTGCCTTATGGAACACTCCTATGTGTCCAGCTTTATAATCACAGCTTTATAATCCTTGTGTCTTATGGAACACTCCTATGTGTCCAGAATTTATTTATATTGATTGAATCACTAAACCCTAAAATCAACCTCTAAACCCTAACAATGGTGTATTCGGATTCCTGCAAGAAAAATGCAATTGAATAACCCAGAAACAATCCAAACAACATTATAAACACAATCCAGAAATTAGTTTTCATCAACAACACGTAAATCATCCAAATCGAAAATTTTCAAAACATGAGTAAAGTGTATTCGGTTTTCACGATTTTGAGTATGAATGCATGATGTTATGATTCAAAATCAATCACTGGACTTCAAGGAATCTATTGTCACCTTTGGTTTGTCTTGAAAAGGGCTGCAAATATCAAACCGAATTGAAATTTTTGCTTGATTTTTTTGATGTATGAAACTCACCTTTGGCTGCCCAATTTCGTATCTCAGCTAGGGTTTATGATCAGTATATATAAGTGAGTCCATTAGGTTAAGAAAATTGATTGATTTAGTGGAAGATTTGATATTTTGAGATTGAGAAAGATCATGCCATGAAAATCCAATATTTTTGAACCAAAGCTTTCTATTTTGAGCCAATCCTCATGATTCTTGTATCAATTTGCTCCATATGAACTTTATGACTTTCTAGAACCAACAAAACAATTAAATTTTCAAATTTAATATTTTATTTAATTTTAAGATGATTTTAAGAATTAAAAATCATAATAAATTAATTAAATAAAATAAAAACTATGAAAATATCATGGGAATTTCGTGCATGGCTTTATGAAGTGGATTGGGTCACAATTTGGGTGGCCCATTTGAAAAAAAATGATTTTGAACCTCCCTTTTCACTATAAACCATCACAAAATTGTCCAACTTTGCAAAGACACATCTCCCTCAATTTTAAGGGTATGAGGGTGTTCTTGGACTTTTTGGAAAGCTTGAAGAGTCCTCTAAACAACCCCATTGGTTTCAGGTCCATATCATTTACCAATCTCAAGTTATGCCCTTTTGAAGTTGTTGACTTTTTGTTGACTTTTGAAATGACCTATAATGTCTTAGATCATATCTTTCAAATGAAGCATTTTTGGGCTTAACCTTCAACATCAAAGTTGTAGAGAATTCAATTTCCTTCAAAATGAGCTTTGGATGGAGACTTGGTGATGAAGTATGTGAAAGTTATGCCTGGTCAAAGTTCAGTTGACTTTTACTGAGGAAACCCTAATTTAGAAACTCCTGATTATTGATGATCTGGAATCTCCTTGATGAATCATGATCAACCCTTGATCAAATGATGAATTTTACTTCATATACTTGATGTTGGCAAAAAATCATGAAGTTTGACTTTGGTTTGACCACAGTTGACCTCAGTTTGACTTTTTAACTGCATTGACTGGTTTTGACTTATCTGACCATCTGACTGAGCAAACTTTTGAGAAAAGTCTTGAAACTTGTCATGGGGGTTCTCACACACATATAAGATGTTATGAAACTCACTTGAGGTATTGGAAGTCCATTTAGCCTGATTAAAGTCAAAACCCTAGTTTTGGATGCACTGCTTAGGAGGTGCATTGTCTGAGGGAATTGTCAACTTCTTTGACCAATTATGAACTATGTGAACTTTGTGAATCTTCATAAAATGTCTTGTGATACCCATGGGAGGTATTGTGAAGCTTGTGAACCTTGTGAACCTCATGAAGTGGCTTTGTAGACCTCATGACCCTCAGGAAAGCTTTGTAAACATTGTGAATCTTGTGAACCTTGTGAACCTTCAAGAAGTAACTTGTGGACTTCATGAACCTCAAGAAAGGTCATGGAAATGTTGAGAAGCTTATGAACCTTGTGAATCTTCAAGAAGCAACTTGGGGACTTCCTGAACCTCATGAAAGGTTATGCAAGTGTTGGGGAACTTGTGAACCTTGTGAACCTTCTTAGAACACAAAGTCCTGTGCTGTGAGGGCAAATTTTGGGGTGCAACAGAATGAAACCCAACTCATGGAGCGAGCCTCAAGAGTATTTCATTCAAGAATTCAAGGAATGCTAGATTCCAGAGTTCAGTTCTTTCGTTAGTTAATTATGAAAATTTTGAGAATAAAACGCATTTATTTTAGAGTTTTAGGGTAGATGGCGATCATAAAAGAATCGACTTACGTATGTGTATGAGTAAGTGTGTAGAAATATTTACTTGGTGTTGGACCAAGATATTTGCTTGTTCTTAAATATTAGTCTTATTGGGTGCGTTCATGTTTTACTCGATGATTTGATCATAATGCGAGGAAAGATCATACAAGTCCACACAAGGCATACAATTGAGATACAATCACATAATAAATAAGGACCGAATGGGTACATCACACAATCAAAGGGATCAATAATAATAAGTCAAACACACCAATCATGAAAAGGAAAATAAGGTAGGAAAAATTAAACCTAATTTTAATATGAATTTCTATAAATAAAAAATGCATAACCCTAATATATTTTCTATGAATTTTTAATGATTAATGCTAATATATATTTTTTAATCTTTTCTTTTTAAAATGAGAAGCAATAAAATGATAATGAAAAGGAAAACAAATATGGGTCTAGCAGATAGTAAACTAGGAGGATGCAAACATCAATTTTAAATGGGCCTATGGCTCTACCCAATCAAAAATCTAATTTTAACCTAACTTTACTAATAGTGACTAAAAGAGGATAAGAAAAATAATTAGGATAATATAAAAATAGATGCCAAAACAGAAAAAAAAGACTCAGATTAAAACTCACGTGTGAAAAACGTTACAATTCTCCTTCTTTTGTGAACTCGCCACCGCTCCCTCCGTCTCCGGTGGCTTCCTCTCGTCCCCTTTGAATCGATAACTCCTCCCTCTCGTATCATATTTCTTCATCTATTTCTCACTCTATTGGTTTGTTCATTTGCGGTTATGAATCTAATTTCGGTTTCAGAATCGCTCTATCTCAGGTTTTTTTGTGGTGGTTCTCGTGAAGGTTTTATCTTCTCTCCGATTCTTGTTTTTTTCGTTTCTACTTACGGTCCCGAATTTGATTTTGGTTTCGGAGAGTTTCGGATATCACGCCTTCGTCACTGATTCAGATCTATTTTGTGGGTTTCGTGTTTTTTGTTATGAGTTTTTTTGGTGTTTCTCACAGTTTTAGAAGGGTTAGCATTAATGGAGGATATGCTTTTGTGCAGTTTTGGAAAGGTTGTTTGGTGGTGGCTGTAACTGCGGTTTTTAGGGGATGAAAGTGATTGATTTGATTGTTGTTTGGAAGGATGGATGCAATATGAAATGGAAATATCATAGGCTTTATTGTTGTGAAGCTCTTGTTGTGCTCATGGCCGTGACATTTAAGTTTACAGTGGTATCTATTATGGATGAAACATAACAGTGAGATGAAAATGGAAGTTGTTTAAGGTGTAGTATGTTTGAAAGTAGCGATGGAGGGTGAGGTGGGTCAAGGATTGAGATTGATGAGGATCGTTGGTTTATTGGTTGAGTTTATGTTCAAGAAAATTCAGAGGGTTGAGCTTAGATGGACGAAGGCTTTGCTAGCCGAGACCATAAAAAAAGTTGGAGGATGTTCCTTTTTTTTCTTTCCTAAATCCTCTTCCTCCCCTTATGAACTGATGAAAGTTTTTTTTTTTTTTTTGCGTTTCAATCCCCCCTTTCTTGGAATATGTTTCTCCCTCTTTTAAGATTGAAGTCCACAACTCTTGTCTTGATATATCCCTTTCAAATGCAGGATTCTACAAGATTTGGTTTGTAGCAGGTTATGGCTTTCTTTGGATGGCAGAATTTTTTGTTATTTTGGTGTATGAAAAAAAAAGGTCAAAACTTGCTTTATGAATAGCAGGACTTGGTTTATACATTCTGGTGTCTATTGGACTAGTGATAGCAGACTGATGGAAGCATGCTTGTGTTGATTGGTTTATAAGATGGGACCAATGTAACTATTGAAACTAACTAGTAAATTAAACAAATTAATTTAAATCAATCTAATTAAATTAAACCTAAATAAAAAATTATCCTAATAAAAAAATAAACTAAATAAATTAAATTTAAACTAAACTAAAATCAAAATATAAACTAAATAAAACAATTAAACCTAAATAAAATTGAACTAAATTAAAGATTAAACTAATTCTAATAAAATTTAACTAATTAAAATTAAATCGAATAAAACAAATTAATAAAAATTAATTTAAAAGAAAAAGAAAAACTATTTAAACTACCTAACTAAATTTAAATTAATCTTAAATCAAAATATTAACTTAAATCTAATATCATTATTCATATGGAAATTAAAATAAAAGTTATTAGATAACAAAATGGTAAAAATATAATTTTAAATCAAGGAAAATTTTAAAAATCAAGAACAAAAATAAAACTGACATTGAATAGAAAATGCATGATTTTGATTAATAGAATGTTTTGACTGAAGATATAAAAAATGGTTGAATATCGACAAATCGATAAAATGCGTCAGATGAAAATGATTCAGGGTCAAAATTGGGGTATGACAGTTGCCCATATTTACGTATCTTCAACTAGAGAATATAAAGATGACTAATTTTCGTATGATCGTAGTGGGAGATAATTAAATATTAAAAAGACCTAAATTTTGTCCCTGAATGCAGATGAAATGATATGATATGCAATATTATGAATATATAAGGGACTCCTCTGTTTTACAGGGGATATGATGTGGGATGAACCCTAGCACGATGATCTTTATGATGGATGATAAACAAACTTGGAGTTACATGGTAATGGTGATCCACAGAAACAAAACTGAGGGTAAAGACTCACTGGGGATAACAATATGGCAACTCGGAGGTTGAGGAAAATAAAGATAACATATCAACTCGGGGGTTGAGGAAAATAAAGGCAACATTGACTCATGGATCAAAAACATAAACACAGAACACAATGACTCGGGGGTCAAGAACAAAAACATTGACTCGGGGGTCAAGAATAAAGATGAAAACTTTGACTCGGGGGTCAAGAACAAATCAACTTGGGGGTTGAAAAACTAAAGGCAACAAGATTGACTCGAGGTTAATAAATAACAACATCGACTTTGGGGTCAAAAACATAATAATGTTGACTCGGGGGTCAAAGAGAATTCAATTGGGAGGTTGAGAAACTGTAGACGACATTGACTCAAGCGTCGAAAATATAAAGACAATAAACATTGACTCGGGGGTCAAAACAAACACAATAACATTGACTCGGGGGTCAAGAAACACATCAACTTGGGGGTTGAGGAAAATAAAGATAACATATCAACTCGGGGGTCAAGAATACAAATGACAACATTGACTCGGGGGTCGAAAATAAGTCAACTCGGGGTTGAGGAAATAACTAAAATGACATAAACTCGGGGGTTGACAAAATCAAGAAAATATTCAAAGTGAATGCGCAACAGGTTCAAGACCGGTTGACACTAAGAATAACAACAAAAATTGAAAATATTCAAAGTGATAGAGAATTGACTCGATGTGACCAATTGACAATGAGAACAAAGAAGGAGATATTCATAGTGATTGAGCAGCGGCTCTATACGACCAACTAACACTAAGAATAAGAGACAGGATACATTCAAAGTGAATGCACAATGGGTTCAAGACCAGTTGACACTAAGAATAGAAAAAAACAATATTCAAAGTGAATGTGCAGCAGCTCGATGTGACCAACTGACACTAAGAATAACAATAAACAAAATATTCGAAGTGAATATGCAGCGGCTCGGTGCGACCAACTAGAACTAAGAATAATAGCAAAGGAGAACATTCAAAGTGAATGCGCAATAGGTCAATGCGACCAACTGACACTAAGAATGAAGGAAGGAAAAAAATAGAAACATTCAAAGTGTTGGGTTAGCAGGTTCAAGTGTGACTGCTAACACTAGAGAATATTCAAGGTGAATGTGCAACGGGTTCAAGACCGGTTGACACCAAGAATAAATAAACAGGATATTCAAAGTGAATATGCAGTGGCTCAAAGCAAACAACTGACACTATGAATAAAGATAAGATAAACATTCAACGTGAATGCGCAACGGGTTCATGACCACTTGACACTGAGAATGACAACAACAAACTATTCAAAGTGAATGCAGTGGCTTGATGCGACCAACTGACACCAAGAATAAAGACAAGATAAGCATTCAAAGTGAATGCGCAACAGGTTCATGACCGGTTGATACTAAGAATGACAATAAAAAATTAATCAAAGTGAATACGTAGTAGCTCTATGTGACTAGCTGACACTATGAATAACACCAAAGAAAACATTTAGAGTGAATGCGTAACGGATTCTAGACCAGTTGACACTAAGAATGGCAATGACAAATATTCGAAGTGAATACGCAGCGGCTCTGTGCGACCAACTGACACTACGAATGGAAACGACATAATATTTAAAGTGAATGCACAATGGCTCGATGTGACCAGCTGACACTATGAATAACACCAACAAAATATTCGAAGTGAGTGCGCAACGGCTCTATGCGACCAACTGACACTACAAATGGAAATAATACAATACACTCAAAGTGAAAGCGTAATAGGTTCATGACCAGTTGACACTGAAAATAGAAACCAAGATACACTCAAAGTGAACGTGCAACGGGTTCATGACCGGTTGACACTGAGAGTAGGAACAATAAGAAATATTCAAAGTATCCAAAGTTATAAATCAATAGGTTCAAATGATTTATAATATGCCTGCTTGAACACCTTGAAGGCATGGAGAGGACTTGCCCCAATATGATTGCCCCTAAATCAATGGTTTTTGAAATTTTCTCCTGTATAGAAGTTTGGATGCAACCTTCCATACATGACCTTTGAAATGCTTGCCCCAGTGCTTGACTATCTGGATTGGATCCTGGTTATCCGACTCCTAGGATAGGAAACTTCTGGCTTGACTGGTCATTGAGCTATTTGAACTCTTTATGATATAGCTTGTTCTAGTCTGATTCTTGAGAAAAGTTCAACCTCTGAGTAGCTAACTCTTGAGGAGATTGATTTATATTGACTTATTCTCGAAGCGGTTGCCTCTAATCGAACTTCATTTACCAAGTTAAATTCCCTAAATGGTTGCATTTGTTGGGATTCCCTTGATGCTGAATTGACTTGCAAATAAACATTATTCCTTTAAACAATTGGTAATTTTAATGCAACATTTATGCAAGTTTTTGAAATCAAAATTTATTGGTATGATGGTGATATATAGTTGAAAAATCAATGATCAAAAAACAAAACGAATTCAGCCATTTATGGAATGGCAGATGAAGTGATCAATACAAATGATTAGCAAAGATCGTTAGGAGTCAGGTTAACACAACCTTGTTGTAGTATGCTCTCGAAATAAACCCTGCCTCAATTAGGTATTTTAAGGGTTGTAGCATGGCTTGGTTCACGGTTTTTGAAACAAAGGATAAAAGGATCAAAATTTATTTGTACCCACCCATCTTCGTGATGAAATCCAATCCTATGTTCAGTTAATTTGACACATGCAATCATATCTCCAAAAGTCTTTGGCGGCGTACGGTAAGGATCAGGATATAAGAATGAGATGGCAGCCACCTTGCTTCGTCTCTACTTCGTAAAGGATTTGATGACTTCTTTTTATTGATTTCCTTAATTTTTGCCTAAGTCGTTTTTATGGTATTTGACTTAGCGAGCATTTCTTTTTTTTTCTTTTTCTCTTTTGTCTTTTGTTGAACAGTTGTGACTGCCGTTTTGTTGGAGGATAGAGAACAAATACTACAAACTTTTGACCCTTCACGAATTCTTTGATGTGTGAAGGAAAGTATGTAGATGATCCTTCTTGAATGATGGAATGAATCTCTTGAAGATTGAACGCAAACATATTAACTAAACCGACTACCCTGCCCCAAGTTTAAAATTAAAGGTTTTTGCACTTTTTGAAAAAGAAAACTCCTACTTTGAGAATCAAAGGGGTTAACAAGGGATTACCTTCCTTATTTCACTAGTGTTTAGGAATTTGAAACAATGATTGTACATCATTGGCAGGGTATTAATTGAAAGCATACAAATGGAAAATTCAGGTATCTGGTTTTCATCATCCTCCTTCCAATCTTTGCCAAAGAAAAAATTTGATAAAGCAAAGTAAATGAGAGAAATATTTTTGTTTTTTTTGTCATAACAATGAAAGAAAACAAGTGAATACGAATGGATTGATTAAAAATATGCATAAACACTTCATTAATCTTTCCAATTTAAAAACAACAATGCATACAAGCAAATTCAAAATCATCATGCAAAGAAAATACAACAACAATGCTGAAACAAGCAGAGGATAACTAGCTTTGGAGAATTGACTTGTCTTGCTTCAATTTCCATTTCCAGAAAGAGGATCACTTCCATCATATGGATGCTTATTCCTTGTGATACAGAACCATAAGAGGTCTCATAGGTCCTTTGCAACTATTGTCATCTGACTTGGAAATCAAGATACTCCTTGAGACATGATTCTTGTTCTAGACGCGTGCCAGGAATCAACTTGCTGACTCAATGGAAAAGGATGGAACGAGTTTATTTTTTGGAATGGTACATGATATGAAATGCTGATGAAATGATATGAAAATGAATTCAATGCAAGTATGGTTAGGATCACAAGTATGATCAGACTCGGAAGCTAGAGTAACTCAAAACTTCCTAATTGGTAGGCAGTAAGAGATTGGTTCTAAATGTTTTACCCATAAAACCCACTCACATGATAGTTTCTACGGTGGTGGTATAGGATACTCAAGGTCACAGATGCTAATCGTACTAACGTCCTGCCATAGGCTAGCTGTATTATGACGATAGTAACGATAAGGTCTACTTTGAGTGGAGTTCTCATGCTAGGCCCTCAAGGAGCGAGTCCTTGGAGACTAACACTACACAATGACCAAAATAAAAACTGGTTCTAGGAGTGGTTCCCAAAGTCACAGGACTTTCATGAATCAAGTCATGCGACATGCTAGCTGCGTTACGACATGATTGTAACACCCCAAAATTTTCCCTCTCATTTTCATGGCATTTAGCGCGTCGCATTGCATATCCGCCCATACATTGCATAAATAAAATAATAAATAAATAATAAATAATTCATGCAACATTGGTTAGCGTGCAAGGCATGTGGTCGGGGTTTACTCAATGGCAAGATCAAATGTAAGAACCCAATGTTGAATCTGGCTCAGAATGGACGGTGGAGATGCATTATAAGGGTTTCCCACCAAGAGGGGGGAAATTCAGATTTTTCATCCGTTAACCGGTTAACGCCAGGGGTTAACCAGTTAACGCATGCGGACTTTTGGAAAATATTTCAAAAATTAGTTGGTGCTTCCCTCTTCCTTCCACTTTCCACCTTGTTTTGTGTTTCTACCAAGTTCTAGGATTTTCCACCACTTTCTAGTCTCTTCTACCACTTTCCTATAGAATATTCCAAGGAATATTCTAGAAACCCTAACCAACTCTAACTAACTCCTAAGCTAGCGGTTAACCTAATTCCTAATCCAATGCCAAACCTAACCCCTATATAAGATCACTTCACTCCAAAACTCACAACTTTAACCTCACTTTCCAACTTTAACTTCATTTTCACAATTTCATCTCATTTTTCATCTCAATTCTCTCTCAATTTTTCTCTCATCTTCAACCTTTCACCAAAGCTTCATCACCAAGATCTTCCAAGTTTCACGTTGAAACTCGAAAGATCGGAAGCTTAGCCTTCATCTTCTTCACCGGTTCAGCGGATAATCGAAGATTCAGCACGGTTACGATGTTTATTTCACCATTCGGAAGCATTTCAGATCAATTACATTTATTTTTCACTCTCGCGGATCGAAGCTTGGAATCTCTGGAATTCTCTTCATTTGTGCATCGATCAACTTGCAACAATCACCAAAGCAAGCCTCCGCTTTGTAGGTTGGTGGATCCGAAACCGTTTCTCGATTATATTTATTTCTCTTCATCTCGTCGTAAGGAATTCTTCGATTGTTTGATTGCGTTTGTGTTTCTTTGTTTGTTTTGACCGTTAGTAGCTAGAATCATAGCTCGTTCTTTGTGCTAATAGGTGTTAGAAGGCAATATTTAGGTAGCAATTTCGTGCTAGCATGCTCTTGGATGTATTATGAGCTTTTAGAAGTAGGTTAATCGCTAGAAGTGCTTTTTTTCCTCACTGTTTTTGCATTCTGGTTATGTGTTAACCGTTTAACACCCAGGGTTAACTGGTTAACACATTGTTTTTTGCCCCTGAAACTGAATTTTTTAAGCCGTTAACCGGTTAACCCAGGGCGTTAACCAGTTAACCCTGTGCAGATTTAAAATTTTATGTTGTTTCATGGCATGTTTGTGCATCACTCTTCCTTTTATCATCATAGCTTGATAAATCTTGATTTTAGGGAATTTTTAGGAGCTGGTTTAGCACAGGTTCATGTAGTTTTGGTAGCTTTCGACATGTGTTTCGTTAGTTTCCGTTTTTGTGCAAAAAAGTTGCATATATGTTCATAACACTTTGTGATCATTGTTTGCACGACTTATCATCACTCATAGCATGTTAATAAATGTCAACACTTTTGTTTTTTGCATCGCATTCGAAGTCCTTTCATGCTTTGGTTCGATTATGTGCATAATGCGAAATTGCATAATGTTGAAATCAAACAAATCATCTAATTTGCACCCATCGACCGCCTGACGATGTTGCATTGCATTGTTAATAACTCCTTGCATGTTGTTGCATTAATTTGTCATAATAATTGCATTCCATTGTGTGTATCAAATTAATGTTTTATGCATTTAAAGATAATTAAAATTTGCCTTATTTTCATAGATGCATTTTGAAACAGGAGCTGTAAAAACATGCTGCATTCATTCTATTTTTGATCTTTTACACCTATTTTGCATGCTGTTTGGTAGCTATAATAAGCTGTTTGTATTTTGCATTACAACTTCATACTTTTAAATTCTTTACGCTTTCCAAGTGTGTTTGCCTTAGCATTTTGTGTTTAGTTTGTACAACTTCATGCTAATCCCCTTTAGAAACAACTTAGCTTCCTTAGGAAGTAAGTTGCTTTCTAGTTTCTTCTTTTCCTTTTCTCATTAGGATTAGAAGACTGCACTAACCTAGGTTCATCCACCCATGACAACACTTAGGATTTTTAGTCTCCCTTTAGACTTTTACCTTTGGTTCTCATTTCTTTCTTTCTCTTCTCAAAGAAAATAATAAAAAATACCTAATAAAGGTTGATCTTCTTGTACGCCATGAGACTTTGCCGTGTCTTACTTATACATGTCCCATTTTGGGGTGAGGTGTAAGGCATCTACCATGATGAACAAGTCTTAGTATGAGAATGTTGCATAAACAAATAAGCAAAACACTTTTCTTAAAAGACAATAAACAAAGACACAACGTCTTTTCTTCTCATCTCTCACTCATTGCGGACGATCGTGCCTTGTCTTAATAGTTCGACAATAATACGATAACAGTTGAGTTAGAGCTATGGCAACGTCATCCTAAAAATTACAAACAAGTTTCTGCTTTAGTTAGGCGAACTACGTCGACTCTGATTCTCATTTCCCATGAGATACGTAGGCAACGGGGTAGGGCCCGTTCGAGCACACACTTTATTTTCCCTACATTTTCCTTGTAACTTTTCATTCTATTTTTCTAGTTCCCTTTCTCATTTCCATTCCAGTTAGCGATTTTCATTCAACAGCATCTTATTTCTCAACCATTGATACAAATTAACAAACGTGGATCCCGCCGGGTACGACAGACGATCTGGGGTGCTAATACCTTCCTAGCTCGTAACCGACTTCTGAACTCATATCTTTGGTTTGCAGCATTACCTTTCCCATTCATTCAGGATAAAATGCATGGCTGGCGACTCTACCTTTTCCGCGCCACTTTCGTGTTTGTACTAGGATGAAAATCCCGGGAGCGACAATTGGCGACTCTGCTGGGGATCGAACCTAGAATCTCTAGTTTCCCCTTTTAGAGTCAATACTAGCGTCTGCTTGTTTATGTTTCGTTGGGTTTTTATCTGTGTGCTGCTGTATGTTTATTTATTGTTATTTACAGTTTTTACTTTACCACATTTATTTACCGCTTTCAATATTTATTTTCCATGCATCATATATGCTGGACTGTGATGGTTTGCCTTTTATATGTGGTTGGGGTTACTGTGAGATAAGCCAACTACCCGCCTTGAGTGCACTCTAGGACTAGCGTGGACATACATTGTACTTCCATGGTATTTCACCATGATGAGTGGCGATGTGTTCCACACCCAGACTGCGACCGTCTTAGGACTATTATGTGTGGGGATCTCCTCTACTTCAGGGTACGACCTCGATAGTTATGTGCATCTGGTGACCGATCAATGAGGACCTTAGTGGAAATAACCCTCTCCAGTGATGACAGTGGCCAACCATATTTGTTGGCAAACCCACTCACATCCGAGGGCCCACTGGGAACTCGCATAGGTTGTCCTGGTTCTCTCATAGGAACTCAGTCAAAGCAAATTGTTCATATGACGATAATATTGTATCCCAAGGGATAAATGTACTATTGTTTCTCAATTCAGTGCTTGAAGCTGGGGACTTATGAGGGATACTTGTTTCTTTGGACTCAGCTGAGACCTCTCTGAGTAGTACATAATGCCAAACTGATTCCCTGATTTGGTCATGATCCATTTCTCGGAAATGGTGAATGTATTATTACTATTCGGCTTTGAGAGTCTGTGATGTTGACTCGAGTAGCACACCCGTGAGATGGGAGGGGTTTATAGGTTTCCAGGAACCCTAAAACTTCCAACATACCCACTTTTCCAATATTGTTCAGTATTATGATCTGGTTCTGTGGTTCTTCGGTTCTGAGATCCGAGATTACTATTCAGAGAAACTGTTACTGTTGTGAACCTGCACCCACAAGTGGTTATCTTCTTAGCACAAACACCAGACCATTGATCACGTTCCAGTGCATCGCATAACATCATTTGAATGCTTGCATCCCTAACACATGTTTACTCATTTACTGGGTCGCATATCACATCCTCATGGGCATTTCATACGCATTCATTGCATGATTTTCTTATTTTTGCATTTTGACAGGTTATCCGGATTTCCTAACTTATTCAACTTCAGGAAGTATAGTTGTTTAATGCATTCATCGATATCCACCTCGCAGAAACTGAATGAGAATGGCTGAGGAATACAGAATGATCTCAATGAGCTCCGACAAAGGATGAATCAGTTCATGGAAATGATGACCGGTATGGACCAGAACCTGTAGCGCCTCAGGTTGATGGTGGAACAACCCCAGGTGAATGATAATAATGGAACACCTGCTGGGACTGTGGATCCGAACTCTGCCCGTAACGAAGGGCCAAATCCAAATGGGACCGCGGCCTGTAATGTAGCTTTAGAAGACACACAAAAGGACCAGTTCACTTTACTGGACGCTGTTGTGGGTAATATGAAAGAGATCAATGATCTAAGGTACGAAGAGCTGGCAGAAAAGGTTAAGGCCATGGAATGTCAGAATTCCCTGGGCATTGATGTAACTAGTCTTGGTTTGGTACCTGGTGTCAAAATCCCTCCTAAGTTCAAGGTGCCCTCATTTGACAAGTACAACGACAATACGTGCCCTATAACTCACATCCAGACATAGTTTGGAAGAATCTCGGCTGACACTGACGACGAGAAACTTTGGATGCATTTCTTCCAAGATAGTCTATCTGGAGCTTCATTAAGCTTGTACATGAAGCTAAGCATGGTCTCTATCCGAAGCTGGAAAGACTTAGCTGAAGGTTTTCTCAAGCAGTATCAATATAATATTGATATGGCTCCAAACTGCATCCAGTTACAGAACTTGTCTCAAGGACCTAAGGAATGTTTTAAGGAGTACGCCTAGAGGTGGCGTGGGCTAGCTGCACAGGTTCAACCTCTGTTGCTAGACCGGGAAATGGAAGACATGTTTTTGGGCACCTTGCAAGGTGCATTCTTGGATCTTCTGGCCGCTTGCTCGCCCATCTATTTTCTGATATCGTCATTGCTGGAGAAAGAATAGAGAACTTGTTGAAATTAGAAAAGATCCAAGATGTAAGCGGTGCGGGTTCATCAGGTGTGAAAAAGCCTTTTGGCAACGATCAAAGAAGAAGAGAAGGAGACACAAATGCTATGTATAGGTGTAAACACCCCAAATTTGCCCTCACCCATTCACACCATGGCTTGTGATATTTTCATATGCATAAGTTCAATCATAGCATCCCATATTGCATTTTTGATTCACTGCATTGATTCTAAGTCATCTGCATCTAGGGTTTGTGATCTGAGCAATCCAAGAGCCACTTGAGCCATTCCAAAGGTCTTCAATCACTTCAAAGGGGTACATGTATGTTCAAGCATCACATTATATCCTCTCAAAGTCAAGAATGTCAAAAATCACAAGAACTGAGATTGGCATGGAAGCAGAGCCAGGTTTGACTACACAGATGACCTAGAATTAGGGTTTTGGTTTCAAAGGCCATAACTCCCTTTTTTTGGTCATTCTTGTTTCTATTGGTCTCTATATGGTATAGGGATCATGCATATCAATTTTCATGAAGAAATTCAATGGGGAAGGCATCTGATCAAGAGTTGACTTTTTGAGCAAGTCAGTGCAAAATCAGGGCATCTGAGGCCCCCAATGACCCAACCAAAGGGCGTTCTTCATCATTTTGATTGTGTATGATCTTTATTTGATCATAGAAGATGTTGGAAGTTCACAAAATTGAAGAATTTCAAGCCATTTGCAAAGTTGACTTTTTGGGAAAATGACTTGTAATGGAAACTTGCCATTTTTGGAAACTTTTTCAACCCTTGCTTTTTGATTCAAAAATGCTTCAAATGAGAAAATTTTGGTCATGAAAGTTGTAGAATGGATCATTACCTTTTCAAAAATTACAAGAACTTGTCCTAATTCATTTTGGATCAAAAGTTATGGCTTGTCAAAGTTGGCCAAAATCACATAATTTCAAGTTTTCTACCAAAGAGGCAAAGTTGCAAAATCACTTGCCAAGGCAAATTGAGACCTCAAATGGACTTCTAATCTTCATACAAACATAAACCAAGGCCTAAGGATCAGATTGCATCAAAAGTTCACTCATTTTCATGACTTGTGGATCAAGAAACTTCAAAAGGGCCAAAGTTGATCAAAGTTGCAAAACCTCACTCAAGCCCTAATCCATTTGCTGGCTGATTTCAAAAATGATCCTAGGGCTCTCCACACTTCTTGCTGTGCAGGACACCCCTCTTGTCCTTGGCTAGCTATGAGCCCATACCTCTCTTACACAAAGCTTGACTTTTTGGCAAAAGACCCATACCAATCACAATAGGGCACACCAACCCCACAGACCTATCCATGAGTGATAAGTGGACCAAAGGAAAGCCATAACACACAACAATTCATGCTGAAACACTCTCCAAGCCAGCATTCTCATTTTCCACCTCTTATGCAACTTCCTTCGAAACTCATCATACAAGCATCAAACATTCAAACAAACTTCACAAAACATCTCAGCACACTCCCCTGATCATTTCCCTGCCCTCATTCATCCCTGAAACACCCTCAATCAGAAACACGATCCTCACCCCTCACTGAACAGAACTTCTGCAAACTCACAAACCAACCATTATAAACTCCAACCAAGCTTCATAACTTCATCAGGAGGACCATTAGGATCATTTTGAGGCAAAGAGGCAAGCAGAAAGCTCTTGGGTTGAAAGCTTCGATTCAGGTAGCCATGGAAATTCATTTTTCCAGAACTCTTATTTCTTGTTTCTAAAATGATCTACATGCTTCCCTGAGTTCACTGAACCTTTTATTTTTGAAAATGATTGAGTTTTGAGGTTGTATGCTTGTTCTGAAACTTTGCCCGTGAAATGCTTTTTGTTTTGATTATTGAATTTGAGTGGAAATAAATGGATTTTGATGATTGATTCTTGTTGGGGTTGGGGAGAGGATCATTTCTGGAGAGTTTTAGGGCTTAGGGATGCGTATTAAGAGAGATAGCATGAATGGCTGGCCGGAGAAGATGACCGGAACACTGTTCCGGTCATCTGAAAGTGATTAGGGTTCAGATTAGGGTTAATGACTTAATTAGCGTAGTTTGAATGTGAGCCGTCCAGATGCGTGCGCTGGTCTTTCCCTCCATTCCCAGTTTGAATCTCAGCCTCAGGATGCGCTGACTTTCTCTTTATTTGTATTTTTATTTCATTTTATTTCATTTGTTTTGCATATTTAATTTAAAATAGCAAAAAATGTTTAAAAATTATGAATATTTTTGTCAAGGTTTTCATTATTTTTCAGAACACAAAAACATTTTTATTTTTATTTTTTGCATTAAAAATTATTTTTAAATCATTTAAAAGTTTATTTTTAATTAGTTAATGAAAATTAATTAATTAAAAATACTTTTAGGTATTTAAAAATCACAAAAAAATTCATGTAACATTTAAAAACATTTAGAAACATTGTCCAACTCTCAAACCAAATTTATTTTTTGATCTTGTTGCCTTTTGATAATTTTCTTTGGATTTAATTCCATTTCAAGGCATTATTTTGTTTCAAACTTCAAAAATTCATTTCTGCCTAACCATTGAGAGTTGGACAATGATTCTTTTTGCATTGCATCTTGCATAACATGTTGTTTATAGGATTAAATTGGCTTGAATTGATCTTGAATTTTCAATTTGTTTTGCATTTTTCTTGACAAGGTACCTTAAAACCCTAGCAATCTTAGAAAATTCATAACCCTCATTAGGTTAAGAGTTAGAACCCCTCCTTTTGGCAGTGAGTTTGTATAGGTTTAGGGTTCCTTTGATTGCATTTTCAAATTTTTATCATGTCATTTGCTTCTGGTTTTGGATTTTTGCTTTGTATGTTGCATATAACCCTAATTCATGCTTTCCTTTGCATCCATTTCTCATTTTCTTGCATCCAATGACTTGCCATGACATTTTGTGCATCCATTTGATTCATAACACATCTTAGGACATATTAGAATCATTTTTGATCATTGCATAATTCATTTACATGTCATACTTTCATTGCATTTCATAAACTTTCATTAACTTTCATGGTTCAAAGCATGCTCCATATACCTCCATTCTCTTGTATGCTCACATATATGCATCTTGTATCACTTTGCACCATCTATTGACATCATTTGCATCATGTGTATGTTTCTGATTTTGGCCTTTGCCCATCCATATGCATTGTTTCATCTCATTCCTTCCCTTATGCATCTTGTACTAACTTTTCAGGTTGATGGTAAGTTTGTTTGGGAGGTGAATTTGCCTTCACCTCCTACCTCTTCTCACCTTATCATTCTACATCCTTGCTGCATTGTTACCTGTCTTTGAGTGAGCTTGCTCACTTGTGCCTCTCTTCCCTCTTTTCTCTTCTTATCTCATCTCTTTTCTATCTTGCTCCTCCTTGGTGGCCTTTGAAGATCTCTTTCTTTCTTAAGCCTCATAAACCCTAGGTATAACCAAGCATGATAACAATTAGGGTTTGATTAGTCCCCCATTTAGCTTTTACCTTTGTGTCATCTTTGAGTCTCCTCTTCTCATCTCATAATCAGAGACTAAACCCTAAAGGCTTTAAGGCTTTGTGATTAAGCTTATGCATGCATCCTTCTATTAGGATGGAGTGTATAACTTTAATCCTAAGTGTTAAACCCTTAATGTGTTTAAATCCTTCAATCAATTCACTTAATAATCATCAAGACATCAAGCTTGTAACTTGGGCCTTGCATTAGGGTTCTAATTCTTCCTTAACTGGTTAAGAAGGACTAACCCTAGTGTTAATGGACAAGTCCCCCTCAAGTTGTCTTACAAACCATAAAAATCACTTCTTCATCTTATCACTAACTAAAATCCATCTAATAAAGGCTTTGTTTTGTCATGAGGTTAATCCCTAATCATGGATTAAGTTGAGGAGTCTTCCTCAGCTTAAACATTCTCATATATTATCCTTCTATTAGGATGGTGTAATGAGTTTGTTTAATCCCTGATTATGGCTTAAACTCATTACTCAACACTAAACAAAAACAACAAAAACATCTAAATAATCACAAGTAGGTTAATGATCTTAATCCTACACCATGGTGATTAAGTGTGAGACACTGACTTCACACTTAAGGTATTCTCATTACCCCTAATCAGAGGGAAGATGTGATGAGTTTACTAACCCATTGGTTTAGGCTTAAACTCATTAACTTATGAAAAACTTCAAAAAGCAATAAAAGACTGAAAATACAAAAACAAACAATAATCGTCTCCTCCGGGATTCTTCTCTCATCTCATTCACTCACAAACGAGAACTTGCTTCTTCCGTCTAATGCAAGACAGTTTGCACCTGAGCCAGACAGGTCATACACTTGAGCATAGACAAGTAAGCAGTTCACAAGTCAATTCATCCTTCAGTCTCTTTGGGTCGAACTACGGTGTTCTGACTTCCTCATTGCACGAGAGGATACGTAGGCATAACTTAACAGTTATCGAACAAAAGTCTCTGTATATTCCCCCTCCTTCCAGCATTATTCTTTAAGCCTCATGATCTCGAGCATTTCATTCCTGATCTTACACTGACACTTCACTTATACACTTCTCACTTCTTTTACACTGACACATGTACATCCTTTTTCAGCTCTTTTATACACAGATTGCACTGACACTACCCCTTTAAAACACAAATCTTTTAAGCGTGGATCCCGTCGAGTACGGCGGACAATCTGGGTGCTAATACCTTCCCAGGTTGTAACCAACCCCCTTTCTCAGTCTCTCTGGTTCGCGACCGTCTTATCCATATCTTTTCTTAGGTTTATGCAGCATTACCTTTCCTCCGGGATAAAAATGCCTAGCTGGCGACTCTTTTCTTTTCTCTTGAGTGCACCCCTATGTGTTCTCATTCCTCCTTTTCGCCGACCGTTCGCGTCTGTACCCCTTTTGACCTTTGAGGTGTCATTTGGCGGGAGCGACAGCTTGGCGACTCTGCTGGGGAACCTTATATTGTAACCAGGGCTTCTGGTTCTTTTTGTGGGTTCCTCCTAGCGCTTGATTGATTTGTGTTTACTGGGGTGTTATGTGCTAATTGTGTTTGTATATTTGTATTTATTTTTGTTTTATGTACAATTATTTATTGCTTTCTTTAGAACTTTATATATCATACTGTCATATTGTCATCTGGCTGGATCTGGTTTTGTTTTGGTGGGTGGGGTTCTATTGAGAGTTTAAGGTCCTATACCTGGGACCTGAGTGACACCTAGGCTAGAGTGGTTCATGTTCTTTCCCATTCCATTTCGGTCTGGTGCGGGAATATGAAACACAGTTCAGATGTGGGTTTCTTCTTGAGAACTTTGTGCTACAGATTTCCTGTAGTGCTAGGGCTATCTGGGAAGCCTGCTAAGTCTGGATGACCTTTATTATTGACCTCCAGAAACTGAGGTGAATTAGAGGAGGATCTTTTATGGTTATTGTAAACATTGTACCTCCGGGTTAGAAGTGTTTACACTTCTCATAACTGATCCAAATCTGAGGATCCTTGTTTTAGAACACCACCTGTGAGGGGGTTGGGATGTTTACAGGTTTGCAGGAACCCTTGGCCACATCATACCCTGATATTTGTTGTGTTTAAGAATGCTTCACTTTGGACAGTTCTCGTGATTTAACCCAGGACATGTGACTCTTTATTTGAGTCCCCCACCTTGGTTACTGGACTTTTGAACATCCATCTGGACTTCTTAAACATACATGGACTTTATATCAAGGCAGTAATCAGATCCAGCTTGATCACAAACCCTTGCATATCATTTGCATACTCATTATTTACATCATTTTAACATTTGTTTATTTGTTTTTCAGGGTATCCATATTACATCTGGCTTGGTTTTGACCCCTTCATCTACGTAGACCCCTGTTCATCAGCTATCTGCTTCAGCTATCTTCATCAGTTGCCTGCTTCAGCTACTTTTATCACCAGCCTCATCCTATCAGTGGCTCATCTCCAGTATCAGTCTTCATCATCAGCATTTGCTTTTAGCCTTTCATCAGCAGTCATGACACCCAAGAAGAGCAACATTTCATATCATTTCTTTGAGCCTGTGCTGACTAGCATCAGGCAGGTCCAGGCACTTATCACTCCAGACCACATCCCATTATTCAGAGAGCATTATGGAGGCATCCTTGATATGGTTATGGACCTGGACCCTTCTCAGAGGAGTTTGATCCACACCTGTCTACAGTTTTATGACCCTCCTTTGAGATGCTTCACTTTCCAGAACTTTCAGTTAGGACCTCTGCTGGAGGAGTTCTCATCATTGATTGGAGTACCTGTCAGGGGTGGTGTCCCCTTCAACCCAGAGATGACTTTTCCCAACAATGGAGAAGTGGCAAAAGCACTATACCTGGAACCTACTTTGATTGAGCAGAACATGACAACAAAAGCTGGAATCCCTGGTTTGCACTTAGATTTTCTGACTTCTCAGGCCATCCTGAAGGCCTCCTTGGGAGAATGGAAGGCTGTTTGTGCATTGTTAGCCCTCAGTATATACGGGGTTATACTTTTTGCAGATGAACCCAAGTTTATCAGCAAGAATGCTATTCATCTCTTCCTTTTGAGGAACCCAGTGCCCACCTTGCTGGGAGATTTCTATTATTCTGTTCACCAAAGGAATGAGAAGCAGAGAGGGAGGTTGGTGAGATGCTGTGCTCCTCTATTTCATACCTGGCTGCTCAAACACCTACCCAAGACTGATGCTTTCTTGAACCCTCACCAACAGAAGAATTGGGCTAGGAGACTTATTGCTTTAACTTCAGATGACATCAGATGGTGCACTCAGAGCACCAAAGGCAGGGACATAATTGCTAGCTGTGGGCAGTTCCCCAATGTACCTCTGGTAGGAGTGAAGGGTTGCATCAACTACAATCCTTTGCTGTTCAAGAGACAATTGGGCTATGCTTTGGTTCACCCTCCTAGAGTGCAAGACTTGGCTGAAACCCTGTATTGTGAGATAAAACCTAATCTAGCTGTTGTCAGACAAGCATCCTGGGCTTGGGACAACATCCAGACCAAAGGGATGGCCATTCTTGGGAGATGCAATAATGTGGCTTCAGCTCAGTATAATGAATGGTCTCATGCTAGAGCTCAGATTTCTGGGATGCCTTTCACCATTGAGGATGCACCTGGACCATCCACAACACCACCCCTAGCCACTGTCAGCCTGGAGGAATTTGAGAAACTGAAGGAGAGGAATGAGAATCTATCTCAAGCTCTGAAGAAGACCCTCTGGGAGAGGAGTGATGGTCGTCTGGACATTGAGAGGTTAGAAAAGCTTAAGGTGGAGCATCTGGCCAAGATTGAGAAAGCAGAAGACTACATCAAGAAATCAAGAGCTGGAGAGCAAATTTTGAAGAATGCCTGTAAATAGGCCCAGTTTCAAAAGGCTAGGACTGATCTCTATCTGAAAGAAAGTCAAGCTAGGTGGGTCAGGATCACTGAAGCTCGCACTCAAGAAGATAAGAGGACTTAAGCCAGGATTGAGCAATTGGAGGCCAATGAAAAGAAACAACAGGAGGCTTTGCTGGCAGCTCAGAAGGAGATTTCAGAATTGAAGATTAGGGCTGGTGTGAAGAGGTCAAAGGACCAAGACAGGCACAAGAAGCTGACCACTGCTATTGCCACCAGAAACCTTCTTATCAGAAACATCACAGAGCATCCGGCTGGTCCTGTAACTAAAGCACTTCTGAAGGAGGTTAAGGAGGATGAATTTGGTTTAGATGTCTGACTACTTTTCTTGTTGTTATTTCCATTTTATGTACTTTTCCTTTCTATGTTGTATTTTTGACCCTTCAGGGGCATATGTTGTAAAAACAAACTATGTATGATCCACCTTTTGTAATATATTTGTTAGTTTGTTTCATTGAGTTTCTTTTCTCAAGCAACAGTAAAGCATCTTCCTCAGGGTCTGGAAAGGTCAAAACTAAGTGCCAAGCCGGATACCTTGGAAACAAATAAGCATACTGCATATTGCATACTAACTTTTGTTTTGTTTTGTAGGTTTTTGTTTTGTTTATTACTAATTCTGTCGTGATTCAGGAATTATTGCTCGCCGTCGAGTGTTCCCTCTCAACCGTCCGCACAGATACCCTACTCGCAATAATCTTCCTGGTATCCAGATGGATCAAGTACATCAAGAGCTGACAGAGGTCAGGACCCAGATGGTTAACGAAAGGCTGGAGATGAGAAACCAAATGACCCAGTTCATGGAAGTAATGAATGGCTTGGCTCAAAGTCAAGAAAGATTGAGGGCATTGGTAGAAAGACAAACCCCGGAAGAACCTCCTCTGGGGACTGGGGGAACAAGTAACAATGAAAGGGGTCAACCTCATATTAACCCACCAGTATATGGGCCTCATCTGCATCCGGAAGTCAACATCCCAGGTAATGTGCAAGGAAATACTACTGGAGGAAGGGTCTTGCAAGAAGACCCCCAAGAAGAACATTTTACTGTGATGGGAGCTGGGGATGAAGTCTATGATAGGAGGCTTGATGAAATTGCTGAGAAGTTGAGATCTCTGGAGTCTCAAAATTCCTTGGGTTTCGATGTCATGGATATGGGGTTAGTGGATGGGGTAAGAATTCCCCACAAGTTTAAACCCCCATGCTTCGAGAAGTACAATGGAACTTCCTGTCCACGAACTCACTTGCAGTCTTTTCTGGGGAGACTTAAGGCATACACCATGGATGAAAAACTATGGATGTTTTACTTTGAAGATAGTTTGACTGGGGCTTCAAGGGAGTGGTACTCACATTTAACCAGAGCTACTATCAGATGCTGGAAGGACCTAGCTGAGGCTTTCATCAGACAGTACCAATACAATCTGGACATGGCTCCTAACAGAACCCTTCTGATGGGAATGTCTCAGTCCTCCAGAGAAAGCTTCAGGGAATATGCCCAGAGGTGGAGACAGCTTGCTGCTGCTATCCAGCCACCCATGTTGGAAAGAGAAATGGCCGACATGTTTATGAACACTCTGCAAGGAACATATATTGATAGGCTAGCTGCCTTTTCTTCCACCAGCTTCGCTGACGTAGTCATAGCTGGAGAAAGAATTGAAAGCCTTCTGAAGATGGGTAAGATTTCTGATAATGGTGCAAGATCGTCAAGTAATCCCAGGAAGCCTTTTGTGGTACCTAGAAGAACCGGTGAGACAAATGCCATTCATGCCACCAGGGGCAGACCTCAGTATGTCCACAGATCAGTAGCAGCTGTCACTATTCCAGCTCCGATTCCTCAGCAACCAGCATATCAATCACCACAACAACCACATTATCAACAACAAGTCCAGTATCCGCCACAAAGAACCTACAACAACAACAACAGCAATCAACAGCAAAGACCTTTTCAGCAAAGACCATCGCAGGCAAATAGGGTGATTGACCCTATCCCTATGCCTTATGCCGCTTTATTGCCACAACTCCTGAAACTCAACTTGGTTGAGTTAAGGACATTGGCACCACTAGATCCCTCTAATCTCCCAAGAAACTATGATGTCCACGCCAGATGTGCTTTCCATTCCAATGCACCTGGCCACAACACTGAGAAATGCAGGCTTTACAAATGAAGGTACAAGATTTGGTAGATTCTAAAGCCCTCAACTTTGCACCCCCGCCAAATGTCAACAAGAATCCCATGCCCAATCATGGAGGACCAAGAATTAATGCCATTGAGGAAGACAAGCCATATTTCTTAATCACCAGTGTTGGGCAGATTCGGACACCTCTGGTAGAAATCAAAGCTCAGCTTCTAGAATGCCAGATGTTCCCCGGGTGTGAGCTCGGTTGTGGTTATTGCAACATTTCGGTCAACGGGTGCGATAACTTGAGAAGCAGCATAGATGGTCTTATCAAAAGTGGTGTACTTCAGATCACAACATCAGCACCTACAAATCCAGCAATCCCTTTGACAATAATTCCTGACTCTTCTACAACTGCAACAACAATCATTCCTACCGATTCATCAATATCATCAACAATGGCTCCGTCCATCACTTCAACAAACCAAAAGTCAACAACCATTCCTTCTACAACATCAGCATCCATTTATTCAGCCGAATCTTCTACAACGCCAACAGAAATTGATAAAGATATTTCAGCAGTCACCATTTACTATGATCCAGCATATGTTCCTCCAAACAACAATTTTCAACAACAAGCAGTGGCATCTCCTGCCAGGTCACCAGTCACCATCTACTACGATCCGCATACCATTTCAGTACCCTCCGCTGCAGCAGTCAGCCCAGTTACCATCACGGTGCCTGGACCCGTTCCATATGAAAGCAGTAATGCCATACCTTGACATTATGGCTCTGAACTCTACTACAATGGGGAGAAAATCACTTTGGATTCTTCAACCTCTTCTCCACAGATTGATAATGTTGGGGAAGGCGGAGGCTTCACCAGAAGCGGACGCCTTTTTGCCTCACAAACTCAGAGGCCTAATGCCGAAGCAGAGGCTGCTGCAAAAGCAAAAGGGAAGAGTGTGGTACCTGAAGAACCGGCTGTCAAAGAAACTCAGAAGACATCCTTTGAGCAAGATGTAGACGAGTTTATGAGAATTATAAAGAGAAGTGATTACAAGGTGGTGGATCAGCTTCACCAAACTCCCTCAAAGATCTCCATATTATCCCTGCTGATGTGTTCTGAAGCTCACAGGAATGCATTACTGAAAGTCTTGCACGCAGCATACGTGCCAGAGGAGATCACTGTTAATCAGCTAGAAACTGTGGTGGCAAATGTCAACACCAGTCATGGACTGGGCTTCACCAATGCTGACTTAACAACAGAGGGACGTAACCATAACAAGGCTTTACACATCACTCTAGAATGCAAGGGTGCTGTTCTATCCCATGTAATGGTGGACACTGGGTCTTCACTCAATGTTCTACCAAAGAAAGCCTTAGTGAAGATGGAGTATGATGGCTTGGCATTGCGTCCGAGTAATTTGGTGGTGAGAGCTTTCGATGGCTCTAAAAGATCAGTGCTTGGGGAGATTGATCTGCCTGTGATGATTGGCCCGCAGACCTTCAAAATTACCTTCTATGTGATGGACATTCAGCCGGCCTACAGCTGTTTGTTGGGTAGACCTTGGATCCATGCCGCTGGCGCTGTTACGTCTACTCTTCACCAGAAGCTGAAATTCGAGTGGGAAGGCCAGATCATCACCATCTGTGGTGAAGAGGACATCTTTGTTAGCCATCTGGCTACGTACAAGTATATTGAGATGGATGGAGAAATCCATGAAACCATGAGCCAGGGGTTTGAGGCCCTGAACATAAATGAAGCATCTGCTGTACTGGGAACCTCCATGACGTCTTATCAGCAAGCCAGGAAGGTTGTTGAAGAGGGGACTGCCCAAGGCTGGGGCAAGCTGTTGCCTGTGGAGAAGAAGGAGGACAAATTTGGGTTGGGTTACAAACCAACTCAACAAGATCAATCAGAGGCTGCTAAGAAGCCCAATTTTGTCAGCGGGGGAATGCTCACCCCGGATGCAGTGAACAACTTGGAAGATAAGTCGGAAGATGAACGCAACCTGGAGAGCTGGATACGTCCAAGGATCCCGGGGAGCCGCGTCTCAAACTGGTCTTCCCAGGAAATTATAAGGGTTACTCCTGCAGAGTAATTATTATTTCCTGTATATTTTAAGCATGCATCAAGTCTTGCATCTTGCCCAAGATGTCAAGACTAATTTTGTAATCGGACCATCTTGTAATTTTGTGCAAACAGATCAACCAATGAATATCAGACATCTTTTGCAAATGAGTCTTTTTCTTTTTCCGCTCACTGTTTTTCATTTTTTCTTTTTGTACAAAAATAAAATGGCAATGTTTTCCAAAATGATAACTTTATTTCACTTTTTCTAAACAAGATTAAAATCGATCACTAAAATGAACAATCTAAACCCTTGCAGAGAGTGCCTTTCAGACTGCACCGACAACAGCACAGCTATGGCTTCGTATGACTTTGACAATCCAATCAATCAAGCTGGTGAAGGGGTTGAAGAAGATTATGAGCTTCCTGAAGAGCTAGCCAGGTTGTTAAGGCAAGAGGAGAAGGTTATCACTCCTCATCAGGAGGAGGTCGAAACGATTAATCTTGGTACGAAAGAAGACGTGAAAGAGGTTAAAATCGGGGCCTGCCTACAAGATTCAGTAAAGGAACAATTGATTGACATGCTTCGGGAGTATGTAGATGTGTTTGCTTGGTCTTATCAGGATATGCCAGGGTTGGACACCGATATTGTCATGCACAAGCTGCCTTTAAAAGAAGACTGCCCGCCAGTAAAACAAAAACTGCGCCGTACTCGCCCAGATATGGCAATGAAAATCAAAGAAGAGGTACAAAAGCAGTGGGACGCCGGGTTCCTTGCTGTGACTAGCTATCCGCCGTGGGTTGCTAATATTGTACCTGTGCCTAAGAAAGACGGCAAAGTGAGAATGTGTGTGGACTACCGAGATCTGAACAGAGCCAGCCCGAAAGATGACTTCCCTTTACCTCACATTGATGTATTGGTGGATAATACGGCTCAGTTCTCAGTATTCTCCTTCATGGACGGATTTTCAGTGTACAATCAGATCAAGATGTCACCTAAAGACATGGAGAAGACAACTTTCATCACACCTTGGGGCACGTTCTGTTATAAGGTAATTCCATTCGGACTGAAGAATGCTGGTGCTACTTATCAACGGGCTATGGTAACATTATTCCATGACATGATCCATAAAGAAATTGAATGTTATGTGGATGACATGATTGCCAAGTCCCTCACAGAAGAAGACCACCTGGTAAATCTGTTGAAGTTATTCAAGTGTCTGAGGAAGTACCAACTGAAGCTGAACCCCAACAAGTGCACATTCGGGGTACGTTCTGGTAAGCTGCTGGGATTTATTGTGAGTGAAAAAGGGATTGAAGTTGACCCTGACAAAGTCAAAGCCATTCAAGAAATGCCTGCACCGAAAAACTGAAAAAGAAGTTCGGGGGTTTCTGGGTTGATTGAACTACATTTCACGGTTCATATCTCACCTTACAGCAACCTGTGAGCCTTTGTTCAAGCTGTTAAGAAAAGAACAAACGGTCAGGTGGAACGAAGACTGCCAGAGGGCTTTTGACAAAATCAAGGAGTACTTGCAAGAACCTCCAATCCTTATGCCTCCAGTTGAAGGAAGACCTCTAATCATGTACTTGACAGTATTAGAAGAGTCAATGGGGTGTGTGTTGGGCCAGCATGACGAGTCTGGTCGAAAAGAGTATGCAATATACTACCTGAGCAAAAAGTTTACCGACTGTGAACAACGTTATTCACTGCTCGAGAAAACTTGCTGTGCTTTAGCGTGGGCTGCTCGCCGACTGAGACAGTATATGTTGACCCACACTACCTTATTGATCTCAAAGATGGACCCAGTTAAGTACATATTTGAGAAGCCAGCGCTTACCGGACGGGTTGCAAGATGGAAAATGATCCTCACAGAATATGACATCCAATACACATCTCAGAAAGCCATCAAGGGCAGTGTATTGTCGGATTATCTTGCTGAGCAACCCATCGACGATTACCAGCCTATGAGATTTGACTTCCCTGATGAAGACATCATGTTCCTAAAAGCAAAAGATCATGAAGAGCCTATTCATACTGAAGGGCCTGACCCGGAAGAAGAATGGACTATGATGTTTGATGGGGCTGTTAATATGAATGGTCGTGGTGTTGGTGCAGTACTTATTACACCTAAGGGAGTTCACATGCCTTTCTCGGCAAAACTCACCTTTAACTGCACTAACAACGAAGCTGAATACGAAGCTTGTATTATGGGTCTTGAGGAAGCCATTGACCTCAGGATTAAGACTTTGACTGTATTCGGAGATTCAGCTCTGGTAGTTAATTAAACCAACGGTAAATGGGACACACACCAGGATCATCTGATACCTTACAGGGATTATACAAGGAGGTTATTGACTTTCTTCACAACGGTCAAGCTTGAGTATATCCCTCGAGACGAGAATCAATTTGCAGATGCTCTTGCCACCATTTCATCCATGATCAAAGTTCAAGCTACCAACTTTGTGCCTCGGATCTCAGTATCCAGACTCGACAGACCAACGTATGTATTTGCAGCAGATATTGCCAAAGATGATAAGCCTTGGTTCCATGACATTAAGTGCTTCTTGGAGGATCAAACATACCCATCTGGGGCATCTTCCAATGATAAGAAGACATTAAGAAGGCTGGCTGGTAGTTTCTTCTTGAATACTGACGGTTCCCTCTACAAGAGAAACTTTGATATGGTACTCCTCAGATGCGTTGATAGACCAAAAGCAGACTTGTTAATGCACGAAGTGCACGAAGGATCCTTTGGTACCCATGCAGGAGGGCATGCCATGGCTAAAACGTTGTTAAGATCAGGCTATTACTGGATCACAATGGATGCCGACTGTTGTGCCTATGCCAGAAAATGTCATAAATGCCAGATTTATGCGGATAAAGTGCATGTACCTCCCAATCCTTTGAATGTGATGTCTTCACCCTGGCCCTTTGCCATGTGGGGCATTGATATGATTGGAAAGATTGAACCGACTGCTTCAAATGGCCACAGATTCATCCTGGTTGCCATTGACTATTTTACCAAATGGGTTGAAGCAGCTTCATATGCAAATGTTACAAGGCAAGTGGTAGCCCGATTTCTGAAGAGAGATATCATCTGTCGGTACGGAGTTCCCGAGCGAATCATTACTGATAATGCTTCCAACTTGAACAACAAAATGATGGCAGAACTGTGCCGGGACTTCAAGATCCAACACCACAATTCTTCTCCTTACAGGCCAAAGATGAATGGCGCTGTTGAGGCAGCTAATAAAAATATCAAGAAGATTGTGCAAAAGATGGTGGTTACCTATAAAGACTGGCATGAAATGCTACCATTTTCCTTGCATGGGTACCGTACGTCAATCAGAACATCCACTGGGGCAACACCGTATCAACTTGTTTATGGTATGGAGGCAGTCCTACCTGTTGAAGTTGAATTACCCTCCTTGCGGGTACTAATGGATGTTAAACTGAATGAAGCAGAATGGGTCCGATCCCGATACGAACAACTGAGTCTGATTGAAGAGAAAAGATTAGTTGCTATTTGTCATGGGCAGTTATATCAGAAAAGGATGAAGAAAGCCTTCGATCAGAAAGTCAGGCTCCGAGAATACCAAGTAGGAGATCTTGTGCTGAAAAGACTCCTCCCTCCTCATACAGACCACAGGGGAAAGTGGACTCTGAACTATGAAGGACCATTCGTAGTAAAGAAGGTTTTCTCCGGTGGAGCACTCATGCTCAGTATTATGGATGGTGAAGACTTCCCGTCCCCTGTGAATTCAGATGCAGTTAAAAAATACTTCGCATAAGAATGACCCGCTGGACATAAAAACAGAATGTAAGTCCAGGCAAAAATAGGGCATCCCGGTGAGTCAAAAACAGAATAAAAGACTCGGGCAAAAATAAGGAAAATGAAAAAATGTGTACACCCCTAAGTTGAAAAGCCGCATCGGACAACTCAGGCAAAAAGGGGTATCCCGATGGATTGAAAACCCGAAAGGGCGATCCATGCAAAATAAGGGAATAAGCGAACAACTGTACTCTGAATTCATCTGTATCACTTACAACCTGACAAGTTCCGAAAGGATCAAGATTCTTTCAGAATCAGCCTTCTTCAGAAAGCAAGATGAGAAGAACGTCAAATGTCATATGAGTCATAGCCAAAGGGAAGCTCCCTGAAGCGTCATCAACATTGCCAACATCTTTTGTTTCTCAATTTATAACAATCTCCTCATTTTAGGAGATTTGTTTCTTTGACTGTATTTGCCAATTCAGGGCACATGAATCAATAAAATCAGATTTTTCAGTCACGTTTTGTGTCGTACATTTTATTTGCAAGAATGTCCGATGTCCCTAAGATACTGATTGCATGAATACAGATGCTTCTCTTCTAAAAAATACGTGCTTCCAGGAAATATACTTACTCCCGGGAGTGTCTGAACTCCTATGATGGAATCCGGTAAGGGATACCTTGGGATTACTTGTGCATTTCTCTGTCTTTTCAGGATTGCAAGTGTTCAAAGCATAACATGGGGCATGAAAGCTTCATCCCAGCAAGCTGGCAAATCATTATCCACTCAGTCTTGGCACCAGAGCCAAATGCAAAAGCCAGGGAACCGCCTCCCCACAGAGTCTCAGCCTCCATCCAGGAGAGCAACGCCTGAAGATCTCACAACAGAGTGAAGGAAGCTTCTACAAACCCCAGTTGGGTCCCTCATTACTGAAATAGGTCTATCAGTGACCTATATCCCCAAGCAGAGTCCCATATGTCAGATCTACCAATGATCTCATCCCCAACTGGGATGCCCACTTCAAACAGATCAGCCGGAGATCTTCATAGCAATTGGGATCCGAATCCCGGATCGGTATTTTTGCATAATCATGGCATTAGCATCATATTCTCCCCACAGAGCGTAGCATTCCGTCTAATACGGAGCATTACGGTAAAAATCAAACATATTGCATAATCATAAGCCATGGTCTGAATCAAACACTTGTAAATTCATCAAAGATATACAGAAAACTCTCCAGACTCCCCGGCAGAAAGCCAAGGCCTGTGCCTTACACTTGTAAATACAAATACGCACTCCTTTTGGCACTCGTCCGTGTCATCATTCCCCAGTAAAGTCGCCCGAGCCTTCTTTACAAGCAGACACTTATATATTACAGATACTTCTTGACACCCGTCCGTGTCATATCCCCAGTAGAAAGCCAAAGCGTCCCCTTTGCACTCATAGATACATATATCCATACAGATTCCCTGACACCCTTCTGTGTCACCTTCCCCAACATAATTACCTATACACTTTGTGAACCATACACTTGTTTATATTATACTTCTCCCGACGCTCGTCTGTGTCACACTCTCCAGCAAGTTAGACACTCATCTGTACATCACTCATACATATTACTCTTATTTCACTCATACAGATACTCGTCTGTATCTTGTATATACCACTCAAATCCCCTCAGATTCGACACTCGTCCGTGTTCTTTGTTAACCAGTTGATACTCGTCCGTATCATCATCTCAGAACATGCGTCAAGCATTTGTTTCTACTTGATACTCGTCCGTATCACAGTCTTAGGGATGCTCGTCCACATCTCTAATCCATACACGTGTCAAACACTTATGTCTTCTTGAAGTTAGACACTCGCCTGTGTCTACCATTCCCCCAGAAGAGTCCCCACAGAATCAACACTCGTCCGTGTTCCTTGTTAACCAGTTGATACCCGTCCGTATCATCATCTCTGAACACGTGTCAGTATTTGTTTCTACCCAATACTCGTCCGTATCATGGTCTTAAGGATGCTCGTCCGCATCTTTAATCTATACACCGTACCCAAATACTTATACCTCTCATTTCTTGGATGTAGACACTCGTCCGTGTTTACTTTTTTCCCAGCGAAGTCCTCAGCAAAACTTCTTTTCTATCCGACATTCGTCTTATGTCATGATACCTTTCGGCAGCCGTATCCTGCCAGGTGATCGTCCTCCACCTTTGGATGACCGTCCCTCATCCTTTCCCCAGCGGAGTCTCCATTATTGGACCCCTTTTCTGTCTGGCATTCGTCCTATGTCGTGATATTTAGCAGCCGTACCCTGTTAGATGATCGTCCTTCACCTTTTGATGATCGTCCTTCACCTTTTGATGATCGTCCTTCATCATTTTATCTGATGGCCGTCCCCATCGTTGATCTTGTTATCCGGCATTCGTCCTATGTCGTGATTTTTAGTAGCCGTACCCTGCTAGGTGATCTTCCTTCACCTTTTGATGATCGTCCTTCATCATTTAATCCGATGGCCGTCCCCGTCGTTGATCTTGTTATCTGACATTCGTCCTATGTCATGATAAACCCTGAGAGCAGCCGTACCCTGCTAGGTGATCGTCCTTCACCTCTTGATGATCGTCCTTCATCATGCTTATCAGATGGCCGTCCCCATCGTCGACCTTTTATCCGGCATTCGTCCTATGTCGCGATATTTTTTGGCAACCGTACCTTGCCAGGTGATCGTCCTTCACCTTAGATGACCGTCCCTCATGTTATCCCCATCAGAGCAGCCGTCCCCTGCTAGGTGATCGTCCTTCACCTTTGATGACCGTACCTCATCATTTATTCTTACCTCTAATCCCTAGAGAATCTTTGTTGCTTTATTTTAATGGCCGTCCCCATCACAATCTCTTATATCCCCAGCATGTCGGTCGTCCCCGTCATTGCTCTTTCCCCAGCAGTCGTCCTCTGCTCGACGGTCGTCCTCCGTCGCCCGCACTTTATAAACACACTTTATTTTCTTTTACAATCTATACCCCTTTTCTTCTTCATTCTGTGAGTGCAAATTTTGGACTGTCTTTGGTATTCAACCACAAGTTATCTTGTTCGCCTGTTAAGCCGTCGCTTACATCCTGCACAGCTAACTCATGTTTGAATAGGGGCAGCTGTAAACACCCCAAATTTTCCCTCACCCATTCACACCATGGCTTGTGATATTTTCATATGCATAAGTTCAATCATAGCATCCCATATTGCATTTTTGATTCACTGCATTGATTCTAAGTCATCTGCATCTAGGGTTTGTGATCTGAGCAATCCAAGAGCCACTTGAGCCATTCCAAAGGTCTTAAATCACTTCAAAGGGGTCCATGTATGTTCAAGAATCACATTATATCCTCTCAAAGTCAAGAATGTCAAAAATCACAAGAATTGAGATTGGCATGGAAGCAGAGCCAGGTTTGACTGCACAGATGACCTAGAATTAGGGTTTTGGTTTCAAAGGCCATAACTCCATTTTTTTGGTCATTCTTGTTTCTATTGGTCTCTATATGGTATAGGGATCATGCATATCAATTTTCATGAAGAAATTCAATGGGGAAGGCATCTGATCAAGAGTTGACTTTTTGAGCAAGTCAGTGCAAAATCAGGGCATCTGAGGCCCCCAATGACCCAACCAAAGGGTGTTCTTCATCATTTTGATTGTGTATGATCTTTATTTGATCATAGAAGATGTTGGAAGTTCACAAAATTGAAGAATTTCAAGCCATTTGCAAAGTTGACTTTTTGGGAAAATGACTTGTAATGGAAATTTGCCATTTTGGGAAACTTTTTCAACCCTTGCTTTTTGATTCAAAAATGCTTCAAATGAGAAAACTTTGGTCATGAAAGTTGTAGAATGGATCATTCCCTTTTCAAAAACGTACAAGAACTTGTCCTAATTCATTTTGGATCAAAAGTTATGGCTTGTCAAAGTTGGCCAAAATCACATAATTTCAAGTTTTCTACCAAAGAGGCAAAGTTGCAAAATCACTTGCCAAGGCAAATTGAGACCTCAAATGGACTTCTAATCTTCATACAAACATAAACCAAGGCCTAAGGATCAGATTGCATCAAAAGTTCACTCATTTTCATGACTTGTGGATCAAGAAACTTCAAAAGGGCCAAAGTTGATCAAAGTTGCAAAACCTCACTCAAGCCCTAATCCATTTGCTGGCTGATTTCAAAAATGATCCTAGGGCTCTCCACACTTCTTGCTGCGCAGGACACCCCTCTTGTCCTTGGCTAGCTATGAGCCCATACCTCTCTTACACAAAGCTTGACTTTTTGGCAAAAAACCCATACCAATCACAATAGGGCACACCAACTCCACAGACCTATCCATGAGTGATAAGTGGACCAAAGGCAAGCCATAACACACAACAATTCATGCTGAAACACTCTCCAAGCCAGCATTCTCATTTTCTACCTTTTATGCAACTTCCTTCGAAACTCATCATACAAGCATCAAACATTCAAACAAACTTCACAAAACATCTCAGCACACTCCCCTGATCATTTCCCTGCCCTCATTCATCCCTGAAACATCCTCAATCAGAAACACGATGCTCACCCCTCACTGAACAGAACTTCTGCAAACTCACAAACCAACCATTATAAACTCCAACCAAGCTTCATAACTTCATCAGGAGGACCATTAGGATCATTTTGAGGCAAAGAGGCAAGCAGAAAGCTCTTGGGTTGAAAGCTTCGATTCAGGTAGCCATGGAAATTCATTTTTCCAGAACTCTTATTTCTTGTTTCTAAAATGATCTACATGCTTCCCCGAGTTCACTGAACCTTTTATTTTTGAAAATGATTGAGTTTTGAGGTTGTATGCTTGTTCTGAAACTTTGCCCGTGAAATGCTTTTTGTTTTGATTCTTGAGTTTGAGTGGAAATAAATGGATTTTGATGACTGATTCTTGTTGGGGTTGGGGAGAGGATCATTTCTGGAGAGTTTTAGGGCTTAGGGATGCGTATTAAGAGAGATAGCATGAATGGCTGGCCGGAGAAGATGACCGAAACACTGTTCCGGTCATCTGAAAGTGATTAGGGTTCAGATTAGGGTTAATGACTTAATTAGCGTAGTTTGAATGTGAGCCGTCCAGATGCGCGCGCTGGTCTTTCCCTCCATTCCCAGTTTGAATCTCAGGCTCAGGATGCGCTGACTTTCTCTTTATTTGTATTTTTATTTCATTTTATTTCATTTATTTTGCATATTTAATTTAAAATAGCAAAAAATGTTTAAGAATTATGAAAATTTTTGTCAAGGTTTTCATTATTTTTCAGAACACAAAAACATTTTTATTTTTATCTTTTGCATTAAAAATTATTTTTAAATCATTTAAAAGTTTATTTTTAATTAGTTAATGAAAATTAATTAATTAAAAATACTTTTAGGTATTTAAAAATCACAAAAAAATTCATGTAACATTTAAAAACATTTAGAAACATTGTCCAACTCTCAAACCAAATTTATTTTTTGATCTTGTTGCCTTTTGATAATTTTCTTTGGATTTAATTCCATTTCAAGGCATTATTTTGTTTCAAACTTCAAAAATTCATTTCTGCCTAACCATTGAGAGTTGGACAATGATTCTTTTTTGCATTGCATCTTGCATAAAATGTAGTTTATAGGATTAAATTGGCTTGAATTGATCTTGCATTTTCAATTTGTTTTGCATTTTTCTTGACAAGGTACCTTAAAACCTTAGCAATCTTAGAAAATTCATAACCCTCATTAGGTTAAGAGTTAGAACCCTCCTTTGGGCAGTGAGGTTGTATAGGTTTAGGGTTCCTTTGATTGCATTTTCAAATTTTTATCATGTCATTTGCTTCTGGTTTTGGATTTTTGCTTTGTATGTTGCATATAACCCTAATTCATGCTTTCCTTTGCATCCATTTCTCATTTGCTTGCATCCAATGACTTGCCATGACATTTTGTGCATCCATTTGATTCATAACACATCTTAGGACATATTAGAATCATGTTTGATCATTGCATCATTCATTTGACATGTCATACTTTTATTACATTTCATAAACTTTCATGAACTTTCATGGTTCAAAGCATGCTCCATATACCTCCATTCTCTTGTATGCTCACATATATGCATCTTGTATGACTTTGCACCATCTCTTGACATCATTTGCATCATGTGTATGTTTCTGATTTTGGCCTTTGCCCATCCATATGCATTGTTTCATCTCATTCCTTCCCTTATGCATCTTGTACTAACTTTTCAGGTTGATGGTAAGTTTGTTTGGGAGGTGAATTTGCCTTCACCTCCTACCTCTTCTCACCTTATCATTCTACATCCTTGCTGAATTTTTACCTGTCTTTGAGTGATCTTGCTCACTTGTGCCTCTCTTCCCTCTTTTCTCTTCTTATCTCATCTATTTTCTATCTTGCTCCTCCTTGGTGGCCTTTGAAGATCTCTTTCTTTCTTAAGCCTCATAAACCCTAGGTATAACCAAGCATGATAACAATTAGGGTTTGATTAGTCCCCCATTTAGCTTTTACCTTTGTGTCATCTTTGAGTCTCCTCTTCTCATCTCATAATCAGGGACTAAACCCTAAAGGCTTTAAGGCTTTGTGATTAAGCTTATGCATGCATCCTTCTATTAGGATGGAGTGTATAACTTTAATCCTAAGTGTTAAACCCTTAATGTGTTTAAATCCTTCAATCAATTCACTTAATAATCATCAAGACATCAAGCTTGTAACTTGGGCCTTGCATTAGGGTTCTAATTCTTCCTTAACTGGTTAAGAAGGACTAACCCTAGTGTTAATGGACAAGTCCCCCTCAAGTTGTCTTACAAACCATAAAAATCACTTCTTCATCTTATCACTAACTAAAATCCATCTAATAAAGGCTTTGTTTTGTCATGAGGTTAATCCCTAATCATGGATTAAGTTGAGGAGTCTTCCTCAGCTTAAACATTCTCATCTATTATCCTTCTATTAGGATGGTGTAATGAGTCTGTTTAATCCCTGATTATGGCTTAAACTCATTACTCAACACTAAACAAAAACAACAAAAACATCTAAATAATCACAAGTAGGTTAATGATCTTAATCCTACACCATGGTGATTAAGTGTGAGACACTAACTTCACACTTAAGGTATTCTCATTACCCCTAATCAGAGGGAAGATGTGATGAGTTTACTAACCCATTGGTTTAGGCTTAAACTCATTAACTTATGACAAACTTCAAAAAGCAATAAAAGACTGAAAATACAAAAACAAACAATAATCGTCTCCTCCGGGATTCTTCTCTCATCTCATTCACTCACAAACGAGAACTTGCTTCTTCCGTCTAATGCAAGACAGTTTGCACCTGAGCCAGACAGGTCATACACTTAAGCATAGGCAAGTAAGCAGTTCACAAGTCAATTCATCCTTCAGTCTCTTTGGGTCGAACTACGGTGTTCTGACTTCCTCATTGCACGAGAGGATACGTAGGCATAACTTAACAGTTATCGAACAAAAGTCTCTGTATGTTCCCCCTCCTTCCAGCATTATTCTTTAAGCCTCATGATCTCGAGCATTTCATTCCTGATCTTACACTGACACTTCACTTATACACTTCTCACTTCTTTTACACTGACACATGTACATCCTTTTTCAGCTCTTTTATACACAGATTGCACTGACACTACCCCTTTAAAACACAAATCTTTTAAGCGTGGATCCCGTCGAGTACGGCGGACAATCTGGGTGCTAATACCTTCCCAGGTTGTAACCAACCCCCTTTCTCAGTCTCTCTGGTTCGCGACCGTCTTATCCATATCTTTTCTTAGGTTTATGCAGCATTACCTTTCCTCCGGGATAAAATTGCCTAGCTGGCGACTCTTTTCTTTTCTCTTGAGTGCACCCCTGTGTGTTCTCATTCCTCCTTTTCGCCGACCGTTCGCGTCTGTACCCCTTTTGACCTTTGAGGTGTCATTTGGCGGGAGCGATAATAGGGATCTAGACAAAGGTCGTTCTCAAGGATATTATCAAGAAGTTGCAGTGACTATTACGCCACAGGTTCAACAACAACCTCATGGTCAACAACAACAGGCACAAAGACCGTTTCAGCAAAGAGCAAGAGCGAGGGACCGTAAGATTGATCCTATCCCCTTTCTGTTAATTGTGTTGCTTCCAAAGTTGCTAAAGTTGAACATGGCCGAGCTTCGTACCATGAGAGCTCCTTCTCCTAACAATCTACCACCAATTTTGATGCAAACGCCCGGTGCGAATTCTATTAGGGTGCCCAGGGGCACATTATTGAGAAATATTGGGCTTTTCAGAATAAGGTACAAGACCTAATTGATTCCAAAGCTATCAATTTCTACCCTCACCCAAATGTACTCCAAAATACAATGCCTAATCACGATGGAGCTGGAATGAATGAGGGTGTCACGATTGTTATACCAGGCGGTCCTCATTAAGCTTAAATCTTCAGGTTCATCACCCAGGTTGCAAGGGTATTCACAGAAGCAAATAAAGCCAATAGTATTCAAATACTCTCAGTAATGGCAATTGTGTGTTTGTCTTTCTTCATTGCGTTTTTCTTCCCTATTGAGAGTAACTACATCGCTCTTATTCTTCATTGGTCATGGGTCATTAAAGATATGTAGGAAGAAGATCGTCAGGTATTTCCGAGCAACCTTATGGGTCAACTTTATTCCCCAACTTTACTCTTTCCTTCAGACATCTCGTGTCAGAGTCGGAATAACTAGAAGAAGATGTATGATTTCCATGTTGGGCAGGCGGCCATTTATCTGAAGATTTAAAGTCCATGAAAAGCTACTGATCACTGAAAGTATCCAAGAGTAACCAGTCCAAACGGAGCAAAGTCTCTTCAAATACAACAATATTCAGTTTCTTTACTGCATTTTCATTTGTAGTTTCTTTTATGTGATAAACATTTGTCTACATGTATGAAATTTGTTTGCTTTTGAATGTTAGCAATAATAAAACTCACATGTTTTTCTTGAAGTAATTCATGCATATTCATTTATAATTTTGTATGTGTGCATTGTAATACCAGTTGTCGTGCTTAAACTCTATGAGGGAGAATGACGAAACAAAAACGCAAGAATCTTTAATTGTGTGCTCCCGAATAAGACCTTGTTGACAATGTACAAGCTTTGTTTCAAATCCCTAAACACCGGAGATATAAGGGAGATAAACCCTCTCTAACCCTGTTGACCCTTGAAGTAGGAGTTTCTTTTCACACGAAAAAAACCCTCACATGTAACCCAAAGGCAGGGTAGGTGTCAGCTAATTGGACCAAGCGTTAAAACTTTCATAAAGGAGTGTATTTAAGGATCCATTGTATTCCATTATGCTAATAAAGAGGTCCAAAGAACAGAAACCACAATGGTTATCCAAATCGAGTGGTTCGAAGATCGGAAGCCACAATGGTTATCCTTCATCGACCAAAGAATGAGGCAGTCACAACCCTCGCAAAGCAATCAAGACAAACAGTGTCACACGATTTGTTCAAAAAAATAGAACCGAAAAAAGAAAGAAATGAAAAAGCCCGCTAAGTCGAAACTTGAAAACAAGCGACTTAGGAAAAAATTAGGGCATCCCGCTGGACTTCACAATCAAAGATTCACAAGAATCAGTCCAGGAAAAATTTAGGGATAAGCAAAAGAACGCAAAAAGCGAAAGACGAAAAAGGATTACACAAGAAAGATCCTTAAACACGAACAAGCGACTTAGGAAAAAATTAGGGCATCCCGCTGGACTTCACAATCAAAGATTCACAAGAATCAAAGGTTTACGACACCTTTTCAATAAGAACTTCAATATTAACTTGTGTGTTGCATTAGAATTGTCATTCTCATAATAAATATTTTCTGCTTGCTTACATTTGTTTGACATCATAAGAAGTTCACATACGGAAATTCAGTCCAAAAGCTTAATCTTGACAAGTTAAGAAGTCTAAAACTTCTGAAAGACAATCGGGTCGAGGTACACTTTTCCAGGAAGCTCCATTGAGTAAGGACTTTCCCAACCAGTCGTGGTAAGAGCCAGCCAATCTGGGGCAATCACGTCGAGTAATCTCTCCAAAATTTAGCCAAACTTGGTAAATCACCCCGAGATTTAAATCTCTCCCAGAGTAATTAGCGTGGGTATTCCCTCAAATATTTTCCAGTCAAGGGCCAAAACTACTCAAAGACTCGTATTGGGGAAGGCCACCCCAATAGCACGAGAATTCATTCTTTCCCGAAGACAGACAATCAGAAGCACCTATCCATAGTTCAGAGTACCAGGACAGCTATACTCCTAAAGGGTTTCTATGTCACCCTATTGTCATAACTCTTACTGATTGAGTCCATTACCCATCTAGAAGTCATTCCTCAAGGCGATTCCCTCATTCAACGCTTCCAACAACTACAAGCTCATCTGTGTTGACAATGGCTACCTCCTCAGCAAGGTTATTATGCAAATTCATGCAGTCGTTGTGATGTCTAAGAGTTTAAAGACACTAGGTCTTTTGTAAAATCCTCTTAAGATAAAGTCCAGACAAAAGAAAATGATCCTCAGCACGAGACTACTTGAAATATTTCCTCCCCAACAGGATGTGTCAGTTTGTTATTCCAGATGAACGGATGGAAGTTATCCCCAGTAAAGTCGCCAAATTGTTTCTCTTCAGCAAGTTTCTTTGATCCTGTTGCCTCATCAGATCTAATGGGGCTCCCATTCCCCAGAAGATCTCAGACAAATCTTTCTTTTCCCTAGTAGGGAAATAAGGAATCATAATCTCCAAATAGAGGGCCGTCTTCCCACAGTGAAGTATTTCTTACAAGATTCAAGGATTCCCAGCAACCAGCTGAACGGTTCCCTTCCCCACAGAAGAGCCTTTACAAGACCTTTCCCCAACTAAGTCGGAAAGTTTTTGATCTCCCAGTGGATTTATAGGTAAGATTCAATCCCAGTAGTTGAAGTATCCCCTAACAGGGGCCTCACATCTAAAGTCCAATTTATTTTTGGCAAGGTGGTAATTCAAGACTGTAATACCTCAAAATTTGCCCTCATTCTTTTTGCCCTAACTGGCTTACCGCTTTGCATTCCATTTGCATATTCCACTTGGTCATTAGCATCATAATCACGCATTTCATTGGGTTCCTGAATCGTGGGGTCGAAGTACTCTCTGTTGACTTGAAGCAAGAGTTTGAATCCATGTTATCTTGAGCACTCTTTTTGTCAATATTCATATGGGTACAGAGTGTTCCTCTATCAAGATACAAGGTCGTTTTTAGAGGTCTCAGGGGAATCAAGACTTTCTTATACAAAAGTTGAACCTAGGCTCCCTCATGGTGATATTCTTGCGCGTGTTAAGCCATCAAAGCAGACATCCTCTAAAATGTGGGGACGTGCTATAAGGGACTAATTGTAGACTCATTGTCGTCTTCTCGAGTGCTCATTTGTTCACTACTGGAAGTACACGTTATTTGCGAGGAAAAGATGAGAATAAAGGCTTAATTTGAAAGTTGGTATAATATGACAAGTGGTTCAAGCCCATTTGGCACCATGTATCCCAAATCCAATTTGTGATCCTCCATGATTCGATTATGTTAGATTGGTTGGTTAAAGTATTAAAAAAAATTGATTGGTAGTTAGTTTACTTCAAGACATTTCAAGACGTTTCCAAACTCGGTTCAAAATAATTAACATTAAGAGATGTCAATTCAAAGTTTGTTTTCAATTTGATTTTAAGAACAATTGGATACATCCAAATTCGTGACGGGTTGCGCGGTATTTGATTTAAATGGGAATCCCGGTTGGATATCGGACAATATGGACGAGGCTTAGCATGGTTACTTCTACCGGAGTTTTATTATTATTATTGTGACCATTTTCATGGTAATCTATAGGTATCTAAGTGACATTTACAAAAGAAAAAAGAGGACTAACGCATAAATTCGAGGATAAGAAAATTCTAAGAATTCTTGAAGGAGGTCCTTCATTCATTTCCTGTTTTATCATAAATAAATAAACTCAAGATGCAGTATTCAGTGACAAGCTGGAAGGATCAGTTAGAAATCCTTCAACAGAAATAACAGAAAAAACTCCCAAATTCCATAACAGATTTTCAGCTATACAAAAATCAGTTCAGTTACATATGAGAAGAAGGCAGTTACAAGCAAAGGGAGAACAGCAAAAAATCAGTTATAAGGATAACTGATATAGCAGAATGAAAAGGGAGAACTCGCACACTCTCTGCAACTTCAATCACCACTCTCAAAAACTCATCTTCATCTTATGCCTCACACTTTTTTTTTTCTCAATCTTCTTCACCAACCATACCCATAACTCGAGCATCAACCCTACATCTTCACTAGCTTGAATCTGAAATCTTCAATCAATCTCTGCATAAACTTCTCTGGATTCAATACCTTGCCTTCATCACCTGCAATTTTCAATAATCAACATTCGATCAACCGAATCAGCACACCTTATTCATCATCCTCTTCATCATTTTCTTCCATGGCTGAATCGCTGATAATGTTCATCAATTCTTCAACCTTCCCTGCAAAGACCAACACAACCAAAATCTGTTACGACAAGAGGAGGAGGACCACACAATCAGTCAAAAATCCATAACAGAAAAAACGAAAAATAGCTTAACATCAAAACTTTTAGCAACCTGTAGCAAGAACAACACGCGGGAACTTCGTCAAATCATCATTTCATCACCGCCATTGTTTTCCAACCTTCATCTCTATTCATTTGCAACATCATTAACAACAAAGACCTGCATCAAGAATCATGTCAATAACAACTTTCAGAATCAAGAAGGTCTCCAACCTCACTTATACAACAACCATAAGAATCAATCAGGGCGGCGGAAATTTAAGAGGAAGAGGTTGTGTTTCACGTCACTTACCAGGGCAATATCGTGTCGACACGAGTAAAAGCTATCTCCGTGTGCGAGTCCGATTGCATCGTTGTTCTTGTCTTGGCTTCTGATTCGAGTTTCGTGAGGAAGAAGCGGCGAACATAGAATCACGTTCGGATAGAAGCGATTCTAGAAATTGCGTTTGGATAGAAGCGATTTTGGAAATCGCTTTTTGTGATTGTTGAAGCTCTGAATCAAGATTCTCGAAATACGGAAGAAAAAGTGACATTCCTCTGAGGTCGGGAACGGTGCGGTTGCCGGAATCCAAGAATGGTGATAAGAATGAGAGACGCCGACGATGGTGAGGTAATCGATGCCATTGAGAGGAGGTTCACCGCAAAAACTTTGTTGCGAAGAAGATGACGAGTTCGAGTCGTACTGCGACGGCAAGGACGAGCGCTCGGGGACGGCAAGGTTTTCATAGAGAAGAATGTTCGTGGTTGTTGTCGTTCGTCGGTGATGATGACGGGAATAAGAAAGGGTCGTTGGTGGTACCGGTGTAAATGGTGGAGGGATTTGAACTTTCGATCCCCAAGGGTGATAGTCGCGGCGCATTGAGGGTTGAAGCCGAAGAGAAAGGAAGAGACGAAGAAGGGTGAATCATGGCGACGAAGGGGGTTTGATGGTGTCGGTGGAAAGACCGTCAAGGGTTTGTTGGCCGCAAGCGTCTCCGGAGGCGATTTGTGTGTTTTCGGCAATGGCATGTTGGGGAAGAAGAGGATTGAGGAGATTAGGGTTTCTCGTTCCCTTATGAGCTTAACAGATTGAGTTTGGGCTGGGTCAGCATATTCTCCCATGGATACACTTCTCACACCCTCCAATTCCTATCCATACTCTCCTACGGGCTTCATGAAGAGCTGGGCCTTAGGCCACTTTGTTCTATCTGCACCTCCTGTTTTTCGGATCTCACCCCCTGTATCGCTTGGGTTTGGGCCTTGGGTCATGTAAATGATATTTACACCATTATCTTACTACATACACATCCCATGTTTCTATTTTTTTTTTTTTTTTAGAAATTTGTTAATTAATATGCTAAAAAAGTGTGGCTTAATTTTCTTATTAATAATTCTTGTTAATTAACATATGGATTAGTTTTTCTCTTAACAATTTTCAATTAGAATTTTGTTAATTATAATTGTGAACTAATGTTGGATTAAATGGTTCATGAGTTTTTTGATTGATTTCGATCGATTTTAATTATGGGTGAGCTTCACAAAGCAAATATGGATGATAAGCATTTATTTTGCTTATGGGAGACTACAAGATCTTGCTTGGGGATTTTTTCGGATTTCTTTTATGTGAAGAATCGGCATTTCGATCAAGTAAGTAATTCCAACGTTTTCGGCTTTTTAAGCATCATTATAGTTGTATGCGGCTTAGGACCATATAGCTTAAGGTGCATACTGAGCCCTCCCACCTGAGGCATTGGATATATATGTGATTTTTGATGATATGTATCGATTTCGGAACTTAGGGATTAAGTTAAGAACCATTAGGATCACTTCCTTTCACTTCCCCTTAAAATCCACTTTTTTGTTCGTTTCGTAACATTTATTAAAAATAGTTTTAGGTGAGATAAAATTCTGGAAAAATTCATGAGTGATCCTTATCCTCTTAATTAATTTGTCATATTTTTTATTTCCAGATTTGGGTGGTTTTAATAATTAATTTGGATTTTAGTTCACAAGCTGTCCCAAAAAGGAAGGTTTTGGCATAAGGGACCGAAATCGATTTTTCCCATAGGTGTGAAACCTATTTTTTGTGTATGATTAATCACTGTAATTTGTGACATCTTAATGCTCATTAGGCATTTTTTCCATAATTTTTAGTGCCCTTTTTGATCCACTTTGTGGGATTGTTTTTGATGATCATGTTTCGGTTACCTTGCTAGTCAAGGAATTGTTTTGGCACTTTGGTGCATAATTTTATGAAATCCTTTTGGACAATGTGAGATAATGACCTTATTATTACAGGGATTTAATTTCATAATTTTTAAAGGCTTTTTTCTATTTTTCCATGTCACCTAGATCCTAGGTTGATTCATGTGTGTATTTGCTACATAACTTAAATGTTAGAAAGGTAATCATGCCATTTGCTTGAGATGCTTTTGGGTAACTTTTAGGAGTTAATTATAGGTCATTTGCATGTCCTTAATTCCAGTTATAAGCCATTTTTTGAACCATACTCATTTGGTTTGTTTTAGTGTTTCAAAATGCATACTTATGTGAACTAGTTTAGCTTAAACGGATTGCTAATCTCTTCTCATGTTTAACTTGAATTATGTGGAAATCATTGATGCCTATTCATGCATTCTAATTGCATCTCATACCTTGTATGCTACTGACCCATAATCATTTCATGCATATTCACATGCCATTCTTCCTTAACTTTCATCATGTGCGATCTTATGCGATGTTTATTCCATTTCATCTCACATATTCTTCTCCTGGCTCCATATGCCTAAACCATGGCATCCATGATTCTATTTCATTTATCCATCTTCATAAACATTCACTACTGACTTTGATGTTCATTTCATGTATTAATTCATTCTTGTAAGCCATACGCATTCATACTTCATCCATAAACCCTAACTTGCATTTAGGTGAACTTAGGTGAACTTTTTGTACATAGTTTGACATAGTTTGACCTTGTGAGGTATCCTAGCATCCTTAGGGACCTATATCATGTAGCTACTGACTTTAGAAGTCATGTAACCTTTAGGTACCTTCACCTTTAGACTTAGGTCTTATTTTGAACCCTAGTTCCATTCTAGGACGTTTATGGTACTTAATCGCTTTCATGCTTTGATTTTACTTCCAATATGCATTGTCATGCTAACTTTTGTTTTGTAGGGGGGAAGATTGAGGTAAGCATTACTTCATTCCCATCTTTTATGCATTTTAATTTTGTTTGCCTTAGCACCTTGTGCTTTGCTTTTAGGTTTTCCCTTTCTTTAGAGACAACTTAACTTCCTTAGGAAGTAAGTTAGTTTCTAATTCTCTTTTTTCTTCTTTTCCTTTTCTTTCTTAGGATTAGAAAACCTCATTAACCATAGGATCTCCCTTTTGTATATGATAACTAACTTAGGGTGTGTCTTAGTTCCCATTAGATTTTTCCTTTTCCAATTTGAGTCATTCTTTCTCATCTCATGAAGAAAATAATAAAACATCTAAGGATAAACCGAACAATCTTGTACGACACGAGACTTTGTTGCGGAGTGTTTATACGCGTCCTGTTTCGGGGCGAGGTGTAAATACTTCCCGCGATGGATAGGTCTTAGTACAAGACAGTTCACAAACAAAAATTCAAAACACTTCTTTTAAAAGATAAAAACAAACAATAAGCGACTATCCTGCGGGAACTTCTTTTCTCATCTCATTCATTCACAACGCGAACTCGCGACTACTTGTCTCGCATGCAAGACGGTTAACGCACTCGTACCAGACGAGCCTGCAACACCTGAGCATAGACATACGCAGTTCCAGCGATAAAAAACATAAACAAATGGTTCCCGCCTAGGTTAGGCGAACTACGTCGACTCTGATCCTCATTATCCCGATGAGGTACGTAGGCAGCGGGGTAGGGCCCGTTCGAGCACATTCTTTATTTTCCCTACATTTCCCCTTTCTTTTCATTTTCTTTTCCAGTTCCTCTCTCATTTCATTTTCCAGTTCCAGTAGCGGTTTTATTCAGCAGCATCTTATTTTCTCACCCTTTGAAACAAACAAGCAAGCGTGGATCCCGTCGGGTACGACGGACGATCTGGGGTGCTAATACCTTCCCAGGTCGTAACCGACTCCCGAACTCAGATCTTTGGTTCGCAGGACCTTGTCCTTTCCTTCTTCCTCAGGTTTATGCAACATTACCTTTCCCATTCTTTCGGGATAAAAATGTATGGCTGGCGACTCTAACCTTTCCGCGCCACTTTCGCGTTTGTACTAGGATGAAAATCCCGGGAGCGACAGCTGGCGACTCTGCTGGGGACTAACCTGATTCTTCCGGTTTCCCTTGTAGAGTCAATCCTAGCGCCTGTTTGGTTTTGTTCCTTTGGGTGTTTATATGTTTGTTGCTGTGTGCTTTAGTTTAGCTTTACTGTTTTCATTTACAGCTTTTATTTACAGCTTTACTTTATCGCATTTATTTACCGCTTTCAGTATTTTATTTTCCATGCATCATATTATACTGGACTGTCTGGCTGTGCTGGTTTTCATTTTTTTCTGTGGGGTGGGAGTTACTGTGAGATAAGCCAACTACCCGGCTTGAGTGCACTATAGGATTAGCGTGGACACGTTGTGCTCGCATGGTTACATGATGAGTGGTGATGTGTTCCACACTCAGATTGCGACTGTCTCGGGACTATTCTGTGTGGGGGTTCTTCTCCACTTCAGGGTACAACCTTGATAGTTATGTGCATCTGGTGACCGATCTTCGAGGACCTTAATGGAAACACCCCTCTCCAGTGATGACAGTGGCAGACCACATTTGTTGGCAAACCCACTCGCATCCGAGGGTCCATTGGGAACTCGCATAGGATGGCCTGGTTCTCTCATAGGAATTCAGTTAAAGCAAAATTGTTCGTATGACGATAGTATTGTACCCTTCGGGATGAATGTACTATTGTTTCTCGATTCAGTGCTTGAAGCTGGAGACTTGTGAGGGATGCTTGTTTTTTCCGGACTCAACTGAGACCTCCCTGAGTAGTACATAATGCCAAATCGATTCCCTGATTTGGTCATGAGCCATTTCTCGGAAATGGTGAACGTATTATTTCTATTCGGCTTTGAGAGTCTGTGATGTTGACCCGAGTAGCACACCCGTGAGATTGGGAGGGGTTTACAGGTTTGCAGGAACCCTAAACTTCAACATACCCACTTTGCCAGTATTGTTCAGTGTTCTATGGTTCTTTGATTCAGAGATCCGGGATTTCTATTCAGAGAAACTGTTACCATCGTGACCCTGATATTGTGACTGTTATTATGACTCTCCGCAGACACTTGGCTCGTTGTTCAACTTCAACACCATCAGTGGCTATTCTATTATGTGATCCAGTTCTACAGTTATTGGGTTCTTAGTTATGGGGTTCTATACAGAGATGGTGCTGCTATTATGGTTCTATTCAGACAGTTGGTTCACTGCTCAACACCAACATCAGACCATTGATCACATGCCCGCTGCATACATGACATCATAGCATTTCTGCATACATGTTCAGTTATTTTCGAGGATCACATATCTGAATCATGCCATTGGACTTTGTCTGTGTCAAAACTTGAATCAAAGTAGATATATTCCTAAAAAATAATTGAACATGGCATTTGCATACATCCTTGCATTCTTGACAGGTGTTCAGAGACAAATTCTTTTTCTGACTTGATTTCTCATCAGAATGGACAACTTGAATCACAATCATCAAGGTATATATTTGAAGCAACTCCGGGTGGAGGTAATCGAAGGAAGACCCCGCTGAGGCCATTCAGGGCAGAGGTACAAGCTTTATTTCAGAATTAGAAACTGCTGTAACAGGAAGTCAACCAGATGAAGACTCAAATGAGTTTGGTTATAGAAATCTTGAATGTGGTGTCAAAGAAACGAAGCTATTTTCATCCCTATTGAGGGGAACTACGCTGCTCTGATTCTCCATTGGTCAATGGAGATACGTAGGCAGGAGATCGTGCAAGATCTTTCCGAGCAACCTTATTTATCAACTTCATTTATCAACCTCTTCCCTCCAGACGTCATTTGTCGGCATCCAATTTCAGCTTCCCAGGTGAGTCCTACGGGCAGAGCATATGGGATCATCTCCGACAAAGCTTCCTTTGAGGTTTCAACTCCAAGTATGATTACTATTCTGGGGCACCTGGCTTTTTAATTGAGGATTGTGAGTCTTTCAGTGGCAGAGGTAAATACAAGGTCCCGAATCCGATTGACTTCAAGACTATTGTATTCACACCAGGTAAAAGTGAGAATATGGCACCAAAGTTGTAATTGAATGAACATCCAAACTGCTAACTGCTGAAGGTCTCCAAGAGAAATAAGTCCAGACGGAGTCAGACCTCCTCAATAATGACCACCATGATGTGAAGGTACCGCTCAGGGGCATTTAGGCATACCATTTGACAATTGTGATGTGTTCAGGCACAATGTGCAAAATTTGATCGACTCAAAGGTCATCACGCCAGAAAGTCTGCCCATATATTGAAGTCTCCTCATCAAATTGGCATCCTAGTTTGCAAGGGCATTTTCAGAAGCAATAAGTCCAGACGGAGTCAAGTCTCCTCAATGATGGCAATGTTCAGCATCTTTACTGCATTTTCATTTGTAGTTTATATTGTTTGTTTAAACATTTGTATGCATGCATGAAACTTATTTGTTTTTGAATGTTAACCATAATAAAATGCACATGTTTTTCTTGAAGTAATCCATTCGTATTCACTCATGATTTTGTGTATGTGCATTGCAATACCAACTATTGTGCTTAAACTCTATCAGGGAGGATGACGAAATGAAAACACAAAAACTCTAATTGTTCGCTTTTGAGAAAGACCCTGTTGACGATGTACAGGCATTGTTTCAAATCCTAAACACCGGAGATATAAGGGAGATAGACCCTCGCCAACCCGTTTGAGCCTTGAAGTAAGAGTTTCTTTTTGCATGAAAAACCCTCGCACTTAACCCAGGGGCAGGGTAGGCGTCAGTTAGTTTGACCGAGCATTCAAATTTCAAAAAGGAGTGCAAATTTGAGGATCCATTACCTTTCGTGGTACCAAATCAAGAGGTTCAAAGACCAGAAACCACAATGGTTATCCCAATCAAGAGTCCAAAGACCGGAAACCACATTGGTTATTACTCATTGACCAGAGAATGAGGCAGTCACGACCCTTTCAAAGCAATCAAGACAACCAGTGTCACACGATTTGTTCAAAAAAAAAGAGAATTAAAAAAAAGAAATGAAAAAAAGCCCGCTAAGTCGAAACTTGAAAACAAGCGACTTAGGCAAAAATTAGGGCATCCCGTTGGACTTCGTAATCAAAGATTCACAAGAATCAGTCCAGGCAAAAGTTAGGGATAAGAAAAATAATGCAAAAGCAAAAGACTAAAAAGATTACACCAGGAAGATCCTTGAACAAGAATAAAGTCGTGTGGCACAGACGCCAATGATAAGAGGGGTGACTGACTCCAAACAACAACCTAATTGGTGCTTAAACCGTTAGCGTAATTGGTTCCTCAACCATCACAAAACCCTTTTTGAGAAGTGAACGCTTGTGAAAGCTAGCTGAAAATAGGAATGGAGAACATCACGAAGATGGGTGGGCACAAATAAACTTCGAGCCTATATCTTTTGTTTCTATAACCGTGAACCAGGCCACGATACAACCCTCAAAAGTCCTAACTAAAACAGGGTTATTTTTGAGAGCGTACTACCACGAGACCGCGTTCCTGACTCCTATGAGTGGTGTTGAAAGATCTTTGATGGTGTTGCATGTGCATGCTTTCTGTTATTCAAAAAAAAAAAAAAAAATTGTAATGTCGTATCTTAACTAGTGACTCGCTCGCGAAGGTTTGCGACATCTTTTTCAGTAAAACTTCAAGATTAACATGTGTGTTGCATTAGAATTTTCATTCTTAGAATAAACATTTTCTGCTTGCATACATCTGTTTGGCATTATTTAAAGTCCACATATGGAATCTCAGTCCAGGAGCTTAATCTTGCCAAGTTGAGAAGTCTGAAACTTCCGAAGGACAATCTGTCGAGGTGCACTTTTCAAGGAAACTCCATTGAGTAGGGACTTTCCCAACGGTCGTGGTAAGATCCAACTAATCTGGTGAAATCATAGTGAGCAATCTCTTCAAGGTTCAGCCAAGCTGGGGCAATCACTTCGAGATACAAATCTCTCAAAGAGCCATCAGGCGGAAGCATTATTCAAAGTTCAGCCAAACAGGGGCAATTACTTCGAGATCTAATCTCTCAAAGAACAATTGATCTGGGTGTTTTCTTCAAAGCAGTCATTCAGAGGTGATCACTTCAAGACTTGTACTGGAGCAGGCCACCACAAGAGCATGAGAAGTCACTCTTTCCTGAAGACGGTCAATCCAAAGCACCTACCCAAGGTTCAAAATACTAGGACACTATCTCACAGTGATATGAGGCTTTTCATGAATCCTTGCGAGGCAAATTCTTGCACAGACCATGCAGTCCGGGGCAGTTATTTCGAGATTCGACGAATCTCTCCAAGAGTTTGAAGACACTGAGGCATTTCATATGCCATGTTTTCTGTAAAATCCTCTTGAGACATTTACTTCTGACGGACCTTTAATCTGAGGCGAGTCGAAAATTGCAAAGAACCATTGTTCACTCATGATTAGTCGGCAACCTATCAACCCAGGGCTAGGGGCAAAGCCATTGTCAGCACAACACTGCAAGAGTTGTTTCATCTGCGGACTTCATCGATCAAGGTTCCTTAGCAAGTCTCATGGAAGGTTACTTCTTGAGCAAAGAGATATCATCGTCTCTCATCCCCAGCATGAGACACCTTACATCTCGTTCCCAACATGATAGAATTTATCTCTTATCCCTCAGCAAGTGACAACTTAAACTCTTATCTTCAGCAGGAAGCTTCATCATTGACATCCTCCATCATCCCCAGTAGAGTTGGAAGTTGAAATATCCCCAGCAAGGCATCAGAAGGTTGGTGCCATCCCCGAGCAGAAGTTCCCCTTCAGACAGGGGCAATTCTCAGCAGTATAAGGAGTGTTTTGCCTCCCCAGCAGTTGTTGCCTCAGTAGTATCATGCCTTTGGTTCCCCACCAGAGTTCAAGAAGGGTCCATCTCCAACAGGGTCTTGGCGCTCCAATCTCAAAGTCCAATTTATTTTTGGCAATGACGGCAGTTCAGAGCCGGTGTATCATTGACAACATTCCCCGCAGAGTTGTCTTCTCCTCATAAGGATCAATCAGATCAATGCAGTGATCATCAGTTCCTCCCAGTCAAGCCATCTGGGATATCTATTATCTCCTCATCGGGAGATCCCTTTGCATTTGCATTTACATCTAGTAATCATCATCACATTTGCATCCTCCAAAGCGTAGCATTTCCATCGTCATGGAGCATTACGCCATAAATCCAAACATATGCATACCAGCATGGGCCAGTTTTGAGGTATATTACATAAGACCCGTTACATCTCCAATCAGATTGAAGTGTTCCCCACAGAATGCAACTTCGTTTCCCAGGGTGGTTACTTTTACCACGTCTTGTTGTTATTCCCGGTTGAGTCTTGTTTCAGTACAACAGTCTCATTTTTTTTCGCGTCTCCGTTTCAGTACAACGGTCGCGTCTTGGGCTCTCGTTTAAGTACAACGATCCCGTTCCTTTCGAGTCTCCATTTAAGTACAATGGTCTCGTCTTTGAGTCTTGTTTCAGTACAACAAACTCATTTTTTCACGTCTCCGTTTCAGTACAACGGTCGCGTCTTGGGCTCTCGTTTAAGTACAACGATCATGTTCCTTTCGAGTCTCCATTTAAGTACAATGGTCTCGTCTCAGTGCAAAGATAATGGATCGGTTGATACCATTTCTGTTAGATCGGTTGATCTTATTTGAGTCATGAATCGGTTGATATCATTTCTTTTCGGGTTGTAAATCGGATGATATTACATTCTCGCTTTCCGGGTTGGATCGGTTGATACCATTTTCGTGTTAGATCTGAGGATCTTTTGGATTGTCATTCGAGGATGGCATTCTTTTCTTCAAGTCCTTCCGAGGTTGGTCTTGTTGTTTTGTGTGGCTATTATTCGAGGATAGTAGTTCACTTTTTTGAGCTTATTGATCGAGGTCAGTTTGTCTCTTTTGCAAAGTCTGTCTGAGGTCAGCTTTGTGTTTGGTTATCAGTCGAGGCTGGTATACCTTTGCGTCTCCATTCGAGGATGGTTTCGTGTTAGATCCGAGGATCTTTTGGATTGTCATTCGAGGATGGCAATTCTTTTCTTCAAGTCCTTCTGCGGTTGGTCTTGTTTGTGGCTATTATTCGAGAATAGTAGTTCACTTTTTGAGCTTATTGATCGAGGTCAGTTTGTCTCTTTTGCAAAGTCTGTCTGAGGTCAGCTTTGTGTTTGGTTATCAGTCGAGGCTGGTATACCTTTGCGTCTCCATTCGAGGATGGTTTCGTGTTAGATCCGAGGATCTTTTGATTTGTCATTCGAGGATGACATTTCTTCTCTTCAAGTCCTTCTGCGGTTGGTCTTGTTGTTGTGGCTATTATTCGAGGATAGTAGTTCACTTTTTGAGCTTATTGATCGAGGTCAGTTTGTCTCTTTTGCAAAGTCTGTCTGAGGTCAGCTTTGTGTTTGGTTATCAGTCGAGGCTGGTATACCTTCGCGTCTCCATTCGAGGATGGTTTCGTGTTAGATCCGAGGATCTTTTGGATTGGCATCCGAGGATGGTATTCTTTTCTTCAAGTCCTTCTGCGGTTGGTCTTGTTTTTGTTTTTGTGTGGCTATTATTCGAGGATAGTAGTTCACTTTTTGAGCTTATTGACTGAGGTCAGTTTGTCTCATTTGCAAAGTCTGTCCGAGGTCAGTCTTTGTTGCTGATGGTTATCGCCTGCGGCCGATATACTATCGTGTTTCTATTCAAGGAGGGTTTCAGTACTGGATCCGAGGATCCCGTGTGAGTTGTCATTCGAGGATGGCATTCTTCCCAGCATATCTCCACCTGGTTCTATCTCCGTTACCTATTCAGAGGTCAAAAATCAAAACAACATATATAAATAAATAAATGGGCAGATGGCATTTCTGTTGCCCTCAGTGTGCAAATTTTCAGGTTTTATTCGAGTATTCAATCACTCCATACCTTGAATGTCTAAAAGCTGTTGCGATTATTCATTCAAGTCTGCAGTTGATTGAATAGGGGCAGCTGTAATACCTCAAAATTTACCCTCATTCTTTTTTCCCTAACTGGCTTACCGCTTTGCATTCCATTTGCATATTCCACTTGGTCATTAGCATCATAATCACGCATTTCATTGGGTTCCTGAATCGTGGGGTCGAAGTACTCTCTGTTGACTTGAAGCAAGAGTTTGAATCCATGTTATCTTGAGCACTCTTTTTGTCAATATTCATATGGGTACAGAGTGTTCCTCTATCAAGATACAAGGTCGTTTTTAGAGGTCTCAGGGGAATCAAGACTTTCTTATACAAAAGTTGAACCTAGGCTCCCTCATGGTGATATTCTTGCGCGTGTTAAGCCATCAAAGCAGACATCCTCTAAAATGTGGGGACGTGCTATAAGGGACTAATTGTAGACTCATTGTCGTCTTCTCGAGTGCTCATTTGTTCACTACTGGAAGTACACGTTATTTGCGAGGAAAAGATGAGAATAAAGGCTTAATTTGAAAGTTGGTATAATATGACAAGTGGTTCAAGCCCATTTGGCACCATGTATCCCAAATCCAATTTGTGATCCTCCATGATTCGATTATGTTAGATTGGTTGGTTAAAGTATTAAAAAAAATTGATTGGTAGTTAGTTTACTTCAAGACATTTCAAGACGTTTCCAAACTCGGTTCAAAATAATTAACATTAAGAGATGTCAATTCAAAGTTTGTTTTCAATTTGATTTTAAGAACAATTGGATACATCCAAATTCGTGACGGGTTGCGCGGTATTTGATTTAAATGGGAATCCCGGTTGGATATCGGACAATATGGACGAGGCTTAGCATGGTTACTTCTACCGGAGTTTTATTATTATTATTGTGACCATTTTCATGGTAATCTATAGGTATCTAAGTGACATTTACAAAAGAAAAAAGAGGACTAACGCATAAATTCGAGGATAAGAAAATTCTAAGAATTCTTGAAGGAGGTCCTTCATTCATTTCTTGTTTTATCATAAATAAATAAACTCAAGATGCAGTATTCAGTGACAAGCTGGAAGGATCAGTTAGAAATCCTTCAACAGAAATAACAGAAAAAACTCCCAAATTCCATAACAGATTTTCAGCTATACAAAAATCAGTTCAGTTACATATGAGAAGAAGGCAGTTACAAGCAAAGGGAGAACAGCAAAAAATCAGTTATAAGGATAACTGATATAGCAGAATGAAAAGGGAGAACTCGCACACTCTCTGCAACTTCAATCACCACTCTCAAAAACTCATCTTCATCTTATGCCTCACACTTTTTTTTTCTTCTCAATCTTCTTCACCAACCATACCCATAACTCGAGCATCAACCCTACATCTTCACTAGCTTGAATCTGAAATCTTCAATCAATCTCTGCATAAACTTCTCTGGATTCAATACCTTGCCTTCATCACCTGCAATTTTCAATAATCAACATTCGATCAACCGAATCAGCACACCTTATTCATCATCCTCTTCATCATTTTCTTCCATGGCTGAATCGCTGATAATGTTCATCAATTCTTCAACCTTCCCTGCAAAGACAAACACAACCAAAATCTGTTACGACAAGAGGAGGAGGACCACACAATCAGTCAAAAATCCATAACAGAAAAAATGAAAAATAGCTTAACATCAAAACTTTTAGCAACCTGTAGCAAGAACAACACGCGGGAACTTCGTCAAATCATCATTTCATCACCGCCATTGTTTTCCAACCTTCATCTCTATTCATTTGCAACATCATTAACAACAAAAACCTGCATCAAGAATCATGTCAATAACAACTTTCAGAATCAAGAAGGTCTCCAACCTCACTTATACAACAACCATAAGAATCAATCAGGGCGGCGGAAATTTAAGAGGAAGAGGTTGTGTTTCACGTCACTTACCAGGGCAATATCGTGTCGACACGAGTAAAAGCTATCTCCGTGTGCGAGTCCGATTGCATCGTTGTTTTTGTCTTGGCTTCTGATTCGAGTTTCGTGAGGAAGAAGCGGCGAACATAGAATCACGTTCGGATAGAAGCGATTCTAGAAATTGCGTTTGGATAGAAGCGATTTTGGAAATCGCTTTTTGTGATTGTTGAAGCTCTGAATCAAGATTCTCGAAATACGGAAGAAAAAGTGACATTCCTCTGAGGTCGGGAACAGTGCGGTTGCCGGAATCCAAGAATGGTGATAAGAATGAGAGACGCCGACGATGGTGAGGTAATCGATGCCGTTGAGAGGAGGTTCACCGCAAAAACTTTGTTGCGAAGAAGATGACGAGTTCGAGTCGTACTGCGACGGCAAGGACGAGCGCTCGGGGACGGCAAGGTTTTCATAGAGAAGAATGTTCGTGGTTGTTGTCGTTCGTCGGTGATGATGACGGGAATAAGAAAGGGTCGTTGGTGGTACCGGTGTAAATGGTGGAGGGATTTGAACTTTCGATCCCCAAGGGTGATAGTCGCGGCGCATTGAGGGTTGAAGCCGAAGAGAAAGGAAGAGACGAAGAAGGGTGAATCATGGCGACGAAGGGGGTTTGATGGTGTCGGTGGAAAGACCGTCAAGGGTTTGTTGGCCGCAAGCGTCTCCGGAGGCGATTTGTGTGTTTTCGGCAATGGCATGTTGGGGAAGAAGAGGATTGAGGAGATTAGGGTTTCTCGTTCCCTTATGAGCTTAACAGATTGAGTTTGGGCTGGGTCAGCATATTCTCCCATGGATACACTTCTCACACCCTCCAATTCCTATCCATACTCTCCTACGGGCTTCATGAAGAGCTGGGCCTTAGGCCACTTTGTTCTATCTGCACCTCCTGTTTTTCGGATCTCACCCCCTGTATCGCTTGGGTTTGGGCCTTGGGTCATGTAAATGATATTTACACCATTATCTTACTACATACACATCCCATGTTTCTATTTTTTTTTTTTTTTTTTAGAAATTTGTTAATTAATATGCTAAAAAAGTGTGGCTTAATTTTCTTATTAATAATTCTTGTTAATTAACATATGGATTAGTTTTTCTCTTAACAATTTTCAATTAGAATTTTGTTAATTATAATTGTGAACTAATGTTGGATTAAATGGTTCATGAGTTTTTTGATTGATTTCGATCGATTTTAATTATGGGTGAGGTTCACAAAGCAAATATGGATGATAAGCATTTATTTTGCTTATGGGAGACTACAAGATCTTGCTTGGGGATTTTTTCGGATTTCTTTTATGTGAAGAATCGGCATTTCGATCAAGTAAGTAATTCCAACGTTTTCGGCTTTTTAAGCATCATTATAGTTGTATGCGGCTTAGGACCATATAGCTTAAGGTGCATACTGAGCCCTCCCACCTGAGGCATTGGATATATATGTGATTTTTGATGATATGTATCGATTTCGGAACTTAGGGATTAAGTTAAGAACCATTAGGATCACTTCCTTTCACTTCCCCTTAAAATCCACTTTTTTGTTCGTTTCGTAACATTTATTAAAAATAGTTTTAGGTGAGATAAAATTCTGGAAAAATTCATGAGTGATCCTTATCCTCTTAATTAATTTGTCATATTTTTTATTTCTATATTTGGGTGGTTTTAATAATTAATTTGGATTTTAGTTCACAAGCTGTCCCAAAAAGGAAGGTTTTGGCATAAGGGACCGAAATCGATTTTTCCCCATAGGTGTGAAACCTATTTTTTGTGTATGATTAATCACTGTAATTTGTGACATCTTAATGCTCATTAGGCATTTTTTCTATAATTTTTAGTGCCCTTTTTGATCCACTTTGTGGGGTTGTTTTTGATGATCATGTTTCGGTTACCTTGCTAGTCAAGGAATTGTTTTGGCACTTTGGTGCATAATTTTATGAAATCCTTTTGGACAATGTGAGATCATGACCTTATTATTACAGGGATTTAATTTCATAATTTTTAAAGGCTTTTTGCTATTTTTCCATGTCACCTAGATCCTAGGTTGATTCATGTGTGTATTTGCTACATAACTTAAATGTTAGAAAGGTAATCATGCCATTTGCTTGAGATGCTTTTGGGTAACTTTTAGGAGTTAATTATAGGTCATTTGCATGTCCTTAATTCCAGTTATAAGCCATTTTTTGAACCATACTCATTTGGTTTGTTTTAGTGTTTCAAAATGCATACTTATGTGAACTAGTTTAGCTTAAACGGATTGCTAATCTCTTCTCATGTTTAACTTGAATTATGTGGAAATCATTGATGCCTATTCATGCATTCTAATTGCATCTCATACCTTGTATGCTACTGACCCATAATCATTTCATGCATATTCACATGCCATTCTTCCTTAACTTTCATCATGTGCGATCTTATGCGATGTTTATTCCATTTCATCTCACATATTCTTCTCCTGGCTCCATATGCCTAAACCATGGCATCCATGATTCTATTTCATTTATCCATCTTCATAAACATTCACTACTGACTTTGATGTTCATTTCATGTATTAATTCATGCTTGTAAGCCATACGCATTCATACTTCATCCATAAACCCTAACTTGCATTTAGGTGAACTTAGGTGAACTTTTTGTACATAGTTTGACATAGTTTGACCTTGTGAGGTATCCTAGCATCCTTAGGGACCTATATCATGTAGCTACTGACTTTAGAAGTCATGTAACCTTTAGGTACCTTCACCTTTAGACTTAGGTCTTATTTTGAACCCTAGTTCCATTCTAGGACGTTTATGGTACTTAATCGCTTTCATGCTTTGATTTTACTTCCAATATGCATTGTCATGCTAACTTTTGTTTTGTAGGGGGGAAGATTGAGGTAAGCATTACTTCATTCCCATCTTTTATGCATTTTAATTTTGTTTGCCTTAGCACCTTGTGCTTTGCTTTTAGGTTTTCCCTTTCTTTAGAGACAACTTAACTTCCTTAGGAAGTAAGTTAGTTTCTAATTCTCTTTTTTCTTCTTTTCCTTTTCTTTCTTAGGATTAGAAAACCTCATTAACCATAGGATCTCCCTTTTGTATATGATAACTAACTTAGGGTGTGTCTTAGTTCCCATTAGATTTTTCCTTTTCCAATTTGAGTCATTCTTTCTCATCTCATGAAGAAAATAATAAAACATCTAAGGATAAACCGAACAATCTTGTACGACACGAGACTTTGTTGCGGAGTGTTTATACGCGTCCTGTTTCGGGGCGAGGTGTAAATACTTCCCGCGATGGATAGGTCTTAGTACAAGACAGTTCACAAACAAAAATTCAAAACACTTCTTTTAAAAGATAAAAACAAACAATAAGCGACTATCCTGCGGGAACTTCTTTTCTCATCTCATTCATTCACAACGCGAACTCGCGACTACTTGTCTCGCATGCAAGACGGTTAACGCACTCGTACCAGACGAGCCTGCAACACCTGAGCATAGACATACGCAGTTCCAGCGATAAAAAACATAAACAAATGGTTCCCGCCTAGGTTAGGCGAACTACGTCGACTCTGATCCTCATTATCCCGATGAGGTACGTAGGCAGCGGGGTAGGGCCCGTTCGAGCACATTCTTTATTTTCCCTACATTTCCCCTTTCTTTTCATTTTCTTTTCCAGTTCCTCTCTCATTTCATTTTCCAGTTCCAGTAGCGGTTTTATTCAGCAGCATCTTATTTTCTCACCCTTTGAAACAAACAAGCAAGCGTGGATCCCGTCGGGTACGACGGACGATCTGGGGTGCTAATACCTTCCCAGGTCGTAACCGACTCCCGAACTCAGATCTTTGGTTCGCAGGACCTTGTCCTTTCCTTCTTCCTCAGGTTTATGCAACATTACCTTTCCCATTCTTTCGGGATAAAAATGTATGGCTGGCGACTCTAACCTTTCCGCGCCACTTTCGCGTTTGTACTAGGATGAAAATCCCGGGAGCGACAAAGACAGATAGTTTATTCACGCTCTTCTCCAGTAGAGATGTTATCCCTGTAACACCCCATTTCTATACCCCAAAATAATCAATTAAATAATTTAAGCACATATTAAAAATTTCATCAGAGTGCATTCGAAACATAATATAAAAGGAGCATGCCACATTATGGTTGAAATTAAACAAACAACACCTGCTCATTCAAGATATGCAACAAAACAAGGTAACTTGCAAAGTAAGGATTTCATCCTTACACCCGTATTCATTTAATTCAAATAACTGCGGAAGCAAACATAACAATTGCAAACTTATATACTTATCATAAATATGTCCACAAGTTTGATTCACCAAAATATTTCACATTTACATAAAACCTTCATCATCAAAATACATATATAAATGTATCACAAAAGGCATCAAGCCGACCCTAGCTACCCGGTGCTACATATCAGAGCCGACCGACCAAAAAGATGAAGACAAGCTTCACAAAAGACCTCTGGCAACCTACTCTGCAATGCCTCATAGAGCATCATAAAACAACAGAAGGGTGAGAAATATTATCATAATAACATTGCATATAATTATATATCTCAACATATAAAATGCACACAAAACGTGTTCTCACCACAATAACTTTCATATCGCCTGATGTATACAAATATATATTCACACTAGCACCTCCTTTATGCACAATTCACACATATACACCATAATGTATAAATACACACACACACACACACACATACACACACACACACACACACACACACATATATATATATATATATATATTAACACATCCATATATATATATATATATATATATATATATATATATATATATATATATATATATATATATATATATATATATATATATATATGAATAAACAAGCATGTTTTCATAAATACATACTTTCATCTCCATATTAACATATATATATATTCACGTTTATTCAATCATTTCACAATTTAGATGATAAATGTAAATAATGGAGACCGACACACGACTCTATGCAAATGCAAATGCGGTACCGACTTAATCATCATCAAGTTCACTCAGGAACTAATTGGAACCATCGCTCGTTACCTACGTAACTCCCGGTCGGGCATACGATGTTCACCCATTGCTCACACCCCACATGGGCACACAATGTTTATGGATTGCTCACACCCCACACGGGAACACAATCCGATTACTCACACCCCACACGGGCACACAATCAATGTGAATAAATCACCCATTGCTCACACCCCACACGGGCACACAATGTTTATGGATTGCTCACACCCCACACGGAAACACAATCCGATTGCTCACACCCTACATGGGCACACAATCATATTGTAGTCATCGCTCACACTCCACATGAGCACACGATGCTACAACGAAATTCACAAAGAATCCCACAACACAAGAATGCATACATTATGCTTCACATGCAAAATGACACACAATATTCTTGAAAATGCATACATTATTCACAATATAATTATACACTCAACTCATTCAATTAGCATACGTTGACATTCAATTCAAGCAATGTATTCATTTGCCAAATGGCCACATTATCACATCAAACCATATTTCCATAATTAAATCATTTACGTTTTATCAGAAAAGTCGGGTGAAAGACGGCTAAAAATTACATTTCTTAGCATCATTAGTTTCTACACGTTCCTAGCTTCGAATCGATATAAAGAACACCTAGAACGGATAACCGAAACTAAAGTTACGAATTAAAATACAAAAACCCTCAAAAACCTACAGGCTCGTTGAGCGCCTTCTCGCTCGCTGAACGAGGAAATCCCTGGAACCCTCGCTGAGCGAGGACAACTCGTTGGGCGACAACAGCGAATTCCAGAAATTTCAGCTACGTGACAGCCAACTCATTCCACCCCAAAACTCAACCAAAACTCCATTAAACATGATCAACAACATATATCTACCATTATACTTCGATTATATCAACTTCTAACTGATTAATCTACCATTTTCTCACAATCTCATCAAAAACCTAACTATTCATCTTCTCTAAACTTCATCAAAATAAAAACCCAATCATTCACATACATACATAATCATATACAAGATTAAGATAATAATGTTTATCACCCTTACCCGATTATTTCGATTCCTATGAACAATCTTGAAGAATCCAAGCTTTTCCTTCTTTTCTCTTCTCTTCCTTTTCTTTCTCCTCTTTTTCTTTCTATTTCTCTTTCATTCTATTTCTCACACTTATATCTATTCTTTCTATCTTTCTATTCTTACTCTCTTACTAACCATTTCTACACTTAACTCATTTTCTTCTCTTTTCCACTAAATATCATTTCTCACAAAAATATAATTCTATCTTAATTCCAATTTATCACTAATTAGCAAATGACTAAAATACCATCCAATCTAATTTTACCTGAAAATTCATAAAATGGTAAAATCACATATCATATCAACATACCACATTAACGCATTAACATATCATATTATCATGTCAATTTCACAAATAAAATAACTATCTCACAAATAAAATAAAAGACTCAAAAATTGGGAAATATCAAATCGGGGCGTTACAACTCTCCCCCACTTTAGAAATTTTCGTCCTCGAAAATATTACCTGATTGGAATAACTCCGGATACGACTCGCGCATCCCACTCTCTAATTCCCAAGTAATATTGCCTTCCGCAACGCCTCCCCACGCCACTTTCACAAGCACAATATCCTTGCCTCTTAGCTTCTTGATTTCACGATCCAAATCCTAACCGACAACGCTTCCACTGTAAGGTTATTTCTTACTTCAACCTCATCCACAGGAATAACATGTGACGGATCTGGAACATACCTCCGAAGTTGCGAAACATGGAACATATCATGCAAATTCAAAAGATTCGGAGGCAACGCCAAACGATAAGCCACAACACCAACTCGTGCAATAATCTGATATGGTCCAATAAAACGAGAAGTCAACTTCTTCGACTTCAAAGCACGACCCACACCCATAACCGTTGTAACTCTAAAAAACACATGGTCGCCTTCCTGAAACTCAAGATCCTTTATCCTCTTGTCATGATAACTCTTTTGCCTACTTTGAGAAGCTCTCATCTTCTCTCGAATAAACTTCACTTTTTTCGTCATTTGTTGTACCATATCCGGTCCAACTACCGTTCTTTCTCTGGTTTCATGCCAACACAAAGGTGTTCGACATCTCCGACCATATAAAGCCTCAAATGGTGCCATACCAATACTCGAATGAAAACAGTTATTATAGGTGAACTTAATGAACGCTAAATAACTATCCCAAACACCACCTTGCTCCAGCACACAAGCACACAACAAATCCTCCAACGATTGAATTGTCCTTTCGGTTTGACCGTCCATTTGCGGTTTGTAAGCTGAACTTAATCTCAGCTTAGAACCCAAAGCCTTTTGCAAACTTTCCCAAAACCTCGATGTAAACCTAGGATCTCTATCCGATACAATACTCTTAGGAACTCCATGTAACTTCACAATCACAAAAACATAAATCTAGGCTAGCTTCTCCAAAGGTTAACTAATATCAATCGGAATAAATTAAGCAGATTTAGTAAGCCTATCCACAATCACCCAAATAGAATTATGACCTCTTTGCGTATTCGGAAATTCCATAACAAAATCCATCGATATACTATCCCATTTCCATTACGGAATATCCAACAGTTGCATCAAACCACTAGGCTTCTGATGTTCCACCTTAGACTTCTGACGAGTCAAACACGCATACACAAAATGAGCTACATCCCTCTTCAATAAAGACCTCCAAAAGATCTTCTTCAAATCTTGATACATCTTATTCTCTCCCGGATGAATACTTAAATTACTTCGGTGTCCCTCTTCCAAAATCATCTTTTTCAACTCCCCATCATCGGGAATACAAATACGACCACAAAATCTCAAAACTCCAAAATTATCAACCTTGAAATTCTCATTCTTATTCATCATCAAATCGACAAATTTCAAACCCAACTTTTTCTTTTCACAAATGGTTGCAAGAAAATCATTCGTAACATGTAGCATACCAAGTCTCATGCTTCTCGGCGTCATCTCGCAAACCAAACTCAAGTCTCTAAAATTCTCTAAAAGTTCCCATTCTCTTATCATCAATGCAGACATATGTAGCAACTTACAACTTAAAGCATCATCCACCACATTCACCTTACCCAAATGGTAATTCAAACTAAAATCATAATCCTTCAAAAGTTCTAACCACCTCCTTTGTCTCATGTTCAATTCCTTTTGATCAAATAAATACTTCAAACTCTTGTGATCACTAAAAACATCGAATCTTGCACCATAAAGATAATGCCTCCAAATTTTCAAAAAAAACACCACGGCCGCCAATTCCAAATCATGTGTAGGATAATTCTTTTCATGCACCCTCAATTGTCTTGAAGCATAAGCCACAACATTTCCATCTTGCATCAAAACGCCACCTAACCCAAACAACGAAGCATCACAAAACACCACAAATGGTTCCGTCGGACTCGGCAAAATCAAGATCGGAGCCGTTTTTAACCTCCTTTTAAGTTCCATGAAACTTTCTTCATAATGAATATCCCAAATGAAAGCCTTTCCCTTACAAGTCAACTGCGTTAACGGAAGTGCCAACTTTGAAAATCCTTCAATAAACCTCCAATAATAACCTGCCAAGCCTAAAAAGCTTCGAATCTCCGTAACCGATCTAGGAACTTCCCATTGCATTACCGCATCAATCTTGGATGGATCCACACTAATACCACCATCGGAAATAACATGTCCAAGAAAACTTACCTTTGACAACAAAAACTCGCACTTTGAAAACTTAGCATACAATTGCTTCTCTTTCAAAATCTATAACACAATTCTTAAATGCTCTTCATGCTCCTCTTGAGAATTAGAATAAATCAAAATTTTGTCGATGAACACAACCACAAAACGATCTAACTGTTCATGAAAAATACGATTCATGTATTCCATAAACACACCCGGCGCATTAGAAACTCCGAATGGCATAACAAAATACTCATAATGACCATACCGTGTTATAAAAGCCGTCTTTTGAATATCTTCTTCTTTCACACGAATCTGGTGATATCCTGATCTCAAATCAATCTTACTAAAAACACGCGCACCAACCAATTGGTCCATCAAATCATCGTTCCCCGGAAGTGGATACTTATTCTGAATTGTCACCTTGTTCAACTGTCGATAATCAATACACAACCACATACTTTTATCCTTCTTATTTACCAACAATACCGGCGCACCCCAAGGAGAAACACTCGACCTAACAAACCTCTTGTCCAACAAGTCATTCAATTGCTTCTTCAACTCTTCCAATTCTGAAGCTGACATACGATACAGTGCCATCGAAATCGGTCTAGTACCCGAAACTAGATCTATAGAAAACTCAACCTCTCTTTCCGGCGGTACGTCCTTAATATCGTCCAGAAACACTTCTGGAAAATCACACACCACTGGAAATCTATTGAGCTCCACTTCTCTCTCCACTGATAATGATGCAAAAAATCATCGGCTTCTTCCTTCTACATGTGAGAACCAAGCCTCACCTTACTCTCTTCAGCACAGTCCATGACTCTGAAAATTCTCTCAATCTCCTTCAACCAATTCTAAGCACCATCGAGATCAAATATTCCTTTGAAGACCGGTGGTTGATTCTTCCTGAACTCATCATTAACATTCACATTCGGCGCTCCCTACATTGCCCTTGCCATTTCTTCCAAAGCAGCAGCCATCACATTGTCATTTCTACCAGCCATATTGTGATCATTCCCAAAGACAACAGCAATATTAAACAAAAGTTCAATCATCACAACAGCAAGACAGATACAACTGACTCGAACACTGGCTCTGATACCACTTAATATAACACCCCCTTTCTATACCCCCAAATAATCAATTAAATCATTTAAGCACATATTACAAATTTCATCAGAGTTTTGAAACATAGTATACAAGGAGCATGCCACATTATGGTTGAAATTAAACATACAACACTTGCTCATTCAAGATATGCAACAAAACGGGGTAACTTGCAAAGTAAGGATTTCATCCTTACACCCGTATTCATTTAATTCAAATAACAGCAGAAACAAACATAACAATTTCAAACTTATATACTTATCATAAATATGTCCACAAGTTTGATTCACCAAAATATTTCACATTCACATAAAACCTTCATCATCAAAATACATATACAAATGTATCACAAAAGGCATCAAGCCAACCCTAGTTACCCGGTGCTACATGTAACGCCCCGATTAGCTATTTCCCAATTTTTGTTGAGTCTTTTATTTTATTTGAATGATAATTGTCTTAATTGTGAAATTAACATGATGATGTGATATGTTGGTATGATATGTGATTTTACCGTTTTGTGAATTTTTGGGTAAAATTAGATAAGGTATTTTAGACTTTTGTTGATTAGTGATAAAGTAGATTTGTGTAGAATTATATTTTTGTGAGAAAAATGATATTTTGTGGAAAGAATAGAAAATAGAAAGATAGAGATAAAATAATATAAGTTGTGAGAAAGAGAAAGAAAAGAGAATAGAAAGGAAATAGAAGAGAAAGAAAGGAAGAGAAGAGAAAAGAAGAGAAAAGAAGGAAAACTTGGAAATTCATCAAGATTGCTCCTAGCAATCGGAATAATCGGGGAAGGGTGATAAACATTGTTATCTTAATATTGTGTATGATTATGTATGTATTTGATTGATTGGGTTTGTGATTTGGAGAAGTTTTAGAGAATGTTAGGTTTAGGGTTTTGATGAGAAAACTTGGAAAATTGGTAGATTAATCAGTTAGAAATCGTTATAATCGAAGTATGACGTTAGATACATGTTGTTGATCATGTTTAGTGGAGTTTGGTTGAGTTTTGGGGTGTTTGGAATCGACTGTACGCAGCTGAGAAATTCTGGAATTCGCTGTTCTCGCTCAGCGAGAGTTCCAGGGATTTCCTTGCTCAGCGAGCGAGAGGGCGCTCAGCGAGCCTGTAGGTTTTTGAGGGGTTTTGTATTTTAATCCGTAGCTTTAGTTTCGGTTATCCGTTTTAGGCGTTCCCTGTATCGATTCAAAGCTAGAAATGTGTAGATTCTAATTATGCTAAGAAATGTAATTTTTAGCCGACTTTCACCCGACTTTTCCGATAAAACGTAAATAAGTTAATTATGGAAAAGTGGGTTTGATGTGAAGTTGTGGCCGTTTGGAAAATGTATACGTTGCTTGAATTGAATGAAAATGTATGTTAATTGAATGAGTTGAGTGCATAATTATGTTGTGAATAATGTATGCATTTTCAAGAATGTTGTGTGTCATTTTGCATGTGAAGCATAATGTATGCATTCTTATGTTGTGGGATTCTTTGTGAATCTGTTGTAGCATCATGTGCTTATGTGAAGCATAATGTATGCATTCTTGTGTTGTGAGATTCTTTATGAATCTGTTGTAGCATCATGTGCTCATGTGGAGTGTGAGTGATGACTATAACACGATCGTGTGCCCATGTGGGGTGTGAGCGATCGAATTGTGTGCCCGTGTGGGGTGTGAGCAATCCAGAAACATCGTGTGCCCGTGTGGGGTGTGAGCGATGGGTGATTTATTCACATTGATTGTGTACCCGTGTGGGGTGTGAGCAATCCATAAACATTGTGTGCCCATATGAGGTGTGAGCAATGGGTGAACATCGTATGCCCGACGGGGAATTACTTTAGGTAACGAGCGATGGTTCCATTAGTTCCTGAGTGAACTTGCTGATGATTGAGTCGGTACCGCATTGCATTTTCATAGAGTCGTGAGTCGGTCTCTATGATTTGCATTTATCATCTATAATTGATGTTGGTGAATAAACATGAATAATGTATGTTTATTAGAGTGATTGGTAATGATGAATGAACATGAATGTAGATGTTTATGTCTAATAATGTGAATAGTGCATTGGTGCATGATGAATATGCTTGATTTATATATGTGTATGCATTGTGAAGTATATAGGTGATGGGCAGTGATTGTTGTGAGAACGTTTTATGTGCATTTTATATGTTGAGATATATAATTATATGAAATGTTATTATGATAATGTTTCTCACCCTTCTGTTGTTTTATGATGCTCTTTGAGGCATTGCAGAGTATGTTGTTGGAGGTCTTTTTGTGAAGCTTGCCTTCATCGTTTTGGTCGGTCGGCTCTGATATGTAGCACCGGGTGTAAACACCCCAAATTGGCCCTCACTCTTTATCACACCATGGCTTGTGATCTTTCATGTTTGCATTAACATAGGCATCACACCTCATATTGCATTTTTGTTTCACTGCATAAGTTAGAGTTCATCTGTATCTAGGGTTTGTGATCTGGGCAATCCAAGAATCCATTTGAGCCATCCCAAAGGCTTCAAAGCTTTCCAAAGGGGTCCATGTGTGTTCTATCGTCATATTATGCTCCTCAAAGTTCATGAAAGTCAAGGGATCACAAGAACTCGCAAAGGCATGCAAGAAGATCTAGGGTTTTCACTACATAGATGACCAAAATTAGGGTTTTGGTTTCAGAGGCCTTAACTCCAAATTATTGGGCCATTCTTGTTTCTAATGTTCTTAATATGTTATAAGGATCATGTGTACCAAGTTTGATGAAGATATGCATTATGGAAGTCATCTGTTCACTGGGTAACTTCCTGAGCAAGTTAAGTCAAAATCAGGGCATCTGAGGCCCCAACAATGGAACCAAAAGGGTATTTTCATCAAATTGAAGTTAAATGATCTTTATTTGATCTTAGAAGTGGTTGGAAGTTCACAAGATTGAAGAATTTTGAGCCAATTGCAAACTTGCCATTTTTGGAAATGACTTGAAATGCAAACTTTCCATTTTTGGGAAAGTTTTTCAACCTCCTCTTTCATGACCAAAAATGCTTCAAGTGAAAAATTCTTGGTCATGAAAGTTGTAGATTAGGTCTTTCCCTTTTCAAAAAGTACAATAACATGTCTTGATTCATCATAGAACTCAAGATATGGCCTTTCAAAGTTGGCAAAAATCCTATAATTTCAAGTTTCATGTCAAAGAGGGATTTTGCATTTTGGCATGTTCAAGCATTCTAATGACCTCTAATGTACACAAACACTTCACAACATGTCAAATGAACTTCAAACAATCAGAATTGTGCATTGAACCAAGTGTTTCCATGACTTGAACTTCAAGAAATCTCAAAAGGGCCAAAACTCTCAAAATTTGCAAAATGCATTAGATCCTTCCATCCACTTGTGCCAGGTGCATCAAACTGATTCTATGGTTCTCCATGAATCTTGCTGAGGCCAGACACCCTAAAAAGCTAGCCCTGCCATGGCCCATACCTCAAGTACACCTAAATTGACTTTTTTGCAAAAACACCCCATACCAATCAGCCTGTGCCACAACAACTTTCTGATCAATTCCATTGGCTTAAACAAACATCATGGATCACATTTCATAACACACAATAACCTGAACACTCTCATACACTCAGATTCACAAAATCCATCAAAAACTTCCCTTCTTCGAATTTCATAGCTCAGCCACTCAAACTTCAAACTTCTTCCACCAATCAACTCAGTATTACCCTAGGATCCTTTCCCACCCATCACCATAGCCTAAACCACTTCCAAACACAAATACGATTTCTGCATATTCAGAACAGAACCTTCAAAACCAAGCCACACAAGCTCCATTCAAGTACTTCATAAGCATCAGGGTGATCATTGGAGTGGATTAGCATCAAGAAAGAGGCCAGAAAGCTCAGATTGACAAAGCTTCATCTCAGGTAGCTCTCTTGAAACATTTTTCCAGAACTCTTATTTTAAGCTCCAATGTGATTCTATATGCTTCCCCGATCACCATGATGTTTTTACTTTTGAAAATGGTTGAGTTTTAAGCATTTCATAGCCTTCTGAAATTTTGCCCGTGAAATGTTCATGCTTCGATTCTCTCTTTTGATGGATGATAAATGTTTTTAGTGCTTGGATTCTTGTTCTATGTTGTTTAATGAGTGATTCTGGAGCATTTGGAAGCTTGGGGTGGCCTAGGGAGTGATTTCAGGTTTTGGGTTGGCCGGAGAAGATGACCGGAGCTTAGCTCCGATCACCTGAGATTAATTAGGGTTAACTAGGGTTAGTTTTCCAGTTTAAACGTGGACCATTGGATACGTGTTTTAATTAGTGTATGGACGGCCCAAATCATTTCATTAAACCCTAAATCTGAATTAATTAATTTAATTAGGTTTTTAACCCATAAGCCATCCTGAACATTGATTCACGCACGCAGTCAATGCCCCCTTTCCCAGTTTGAATCTCAGCCACCATATCAGCATACCATCCATTTAAATCAATTTTTATTTCATTTTTATTGTATTTTCTTGCACAATTTATTTAAAATATCAAAAAGCATTCAAAAAATATTTTCTTTTGCATTCTGACTTTAAATATTTTTCTTCATCCAAAAATAATTTTTATTTAATTTTTTGCATTAAAAAAGTATTTTTAAAATATTTAAATGTTATTTTTAAAATATTTAAATGTTATTTTTAATTAATTAAAGTATTTTAATTAATTAAAAATACATTTAGGTTTCTAAAAATCACCAAAAAAATCATGAATCATCCCAATGCATTTAGAAACATTTTCAAACTCTTCACACAAATTTATTTTTAGGTTTGATCATAGTTTACCAATTTTCTTTGAATTAAGGGTTATTAAAATCATATTTTTGAACCTTAACTTTGAAAAATCATTTCTGCCTAACAAAGAAGATATTGAAGTTGATTCTTTTTGCATTGTGTTATTTATTGCATTTAGTTTATAGGTCTTTTTCCTCATCAATTTATCTTGCATTTTCAATTTGATTTGCATTTTTCCCTTTGAACTACTCAAAAACCCTAGAAACTTAGGAAAATCATAACTTTTGATAGATTAGGTTTCTGACCTTCTCCTTTGAGGTGTGACCAAATATGGGATTAGGGTTTGTTTGAGCTTGATTGCAAATTTTTATCATGTCATATGCTTCTGTTTTATCCATCTGCATCTCATATGTCCATGTAACCATAATTTCTCATGTTCACTTGCATTCACCTTGCATATGAATCATTACATGAACTTGCCATGACATTTCATGCATTCATATGTCATCTTAGACATCTTAGGACATGTTAGAACCTTGTTTGATCATTTCTTTATTCATTTGCCATGATTAGCATTCATTTCATTTCATAAACTTTCATGTGTTTTCAAACCTCAAAGCATGCCTCCTTTGCATCTCATCTTTGTATGATCACACATATGCATCTTGTATGACTTTGCATCATCTTACATGACATTTGCATTACACAAGCACTTCTAACTTTGGTCATTTCATCTCATTTCACTTCATTTCTTTATGCTTTATACTTTATGCATCCATGCTAACTTTTCAGGTTTTGGTAAGTCATTTTGGGAGGTGAATTTGCCTTCACCTCTCACTTCTTCTTATCTCTTTCATTTGCATTCTAACTTGTCTTTGAAGTGAATTGGATTCACTTATGTTCCATCTCTCTTATTTTCTTTCTTTAAGTTATTTATCTTCTTCAATGAAGTAAGTGACTTATTCTCTTGCTTCCTCCTCCTTTCATCTGCTTCTTCCATTGGTGGCTTCCTTGAAGATCTTTCTCAAGTCTTGCAAACCATAGGAACATCCAAGAATGATAATCTTAGGGTTGTGTTTAGTCCTCCTTAGACTTTTTACCTTTGAGTCTCCTTGAGTCTCTCTTCTCATCTCAATAATCAGAGACTAAACTCTTAAAGTTTTAGGACTTTGGAATTAGGGTTATGTCTGCATCCTTTTCTTAGGATGGAGTGTATAACTTTAATCCTAATTTTTAAACCTTTAATTTGTTTTAACCTCTTAATCAAAACACATTAATAATCACTAAGACTTTATCTTGTAACTTGGGCCTTACATTAGGGTTCTAATTCTTCCTTATGGTTAAGAAGGACTAACCCTAGTGTTTAATGGACAAGTCCCCCACAAGTTGTCTTACAAACATAAAATCCATTTCTTAATCTCATCCCTTAATTAAAATCCATTTAATAAAGGCTTTGTTATATAATGAATTTAATCCCTAACCATGGATTAAGTTGAGGTATCTTCCTCAGCTTAAGTGTTCTCATCTATTATCCTTCTATTAGGATGGTGTAATGAGTTCACTAATCTGTGATCAGAGATTAAAATCATTACTTAACACTAAACAAAAACCCAAAACATCTAATTAATCACAAGTAGGTTAATTATCTTAATCCTACATCATCATGGCAATTATGTTGAGATGCTTATCTCATACTTAAGTAGGCTCATTATCCCTAATCAGGGAGGATATAATGAGTTTACAAGCCCTTGATTTAGGCTTAAGCTCATAATCCTATGCAAAACACCAAAAACAATAACAAAACTGAAAACACAAAAAAAAAATAATCGTCTCCTTCAGGATTCTTTTCTCATCACACTCACTCACAAACGAGAGATCGCTTCTTCCGTCTAATGCAATACAGTTAACACTCGAGCCAGACGGGTCATACACTTGAGCATAGGCAAGTAAGCAGTTCATAGTCAATTCATTTTCAGTCTCTTTGAGTCGAACTACGGTGTTCTGACTTCCTCATTGCACGAGAGGATACGTAGGCATAACTTAATTGTTATCGAACAAAAGTCTCTGTGTCATCCCCCTCTTTCAGCATCCTTTCCTAAGCCTCAGTTCCTGAGCATTCATCTTTTGCACTGACACTTGTATATTTCTTTTCCAAATTTTGCACACAGATAGCACACACCATACCCCCTTTAAACACAATATTTTGAGCGTGGATCCCGTCGAGTATGATGGACAATCTGGGTGCTAATACCTTCCCAGGTTGTAACCAACCCCCTTTCTCAGTTTCTCTGGTTCGCAACCATCTTATCCATCTTCTTCTAGGTTTATGCAGCATTACCTTTCCTTCGGGATAAAAATGCCTAGCTAACGACTCTATTCAGTTCATTCCTTTTCTCTTTTCGCTGACCATTCGCGCTTGTACCGGGATGCAAATCTTCGGGAACGACAACTTGGCGACTCTGCTGGGGAACTTTATCTTGCAACCAGGGCTTTTAGTTCTCTTTGTGGGTTTCTCCTAGCGCTTGTTTGATTTGTGTTTATGGGGGTGTTATGTGCTACTTGTGCATGTTGTTTATTGCTTTATTTATTGCTTTCTGTACAACTTTACTTATTGTTTTATTTACTATTTTTATGCATTTCATATTATCATCATATCACTTGTGATGGATCTGTTGTTTTCCTTGGTGGGATGGTTATTGAGTGAGTAAGGTTCCATGTCGGGGACCTGAGTGACACATAGGATATAATGGCTTCATATTCTTTCCCATTCCATTTCGGTCTGGTGCTGGAATATGAAACACGGTTCAGACATGGGTTTCTTCTTGAGAACTGTGTGCTACGAATTTCTTGTAGTACCAAGGCTATCTGGGAAGCCTGCTAAGTCTGGATGACTTTTTATGACCTTCAGCATCTGAGGTAAATTAGAGAAGGGTCCTTTATGTTTATTGTAAACACTGTACCTCCGGGTTAGAAGTGTTTACACTCTCATAACTGATCCAAATCTGAGGATCCTTGTTCTAGAACAATACATGTGAAGGGGTTGGGATGTTTACAGGTTTGCAGGAACCCTTGGCCTCATCATACCCTGTTACCAGTTTTGTTTTAAGGTTGTATCATTTTGGACTGTTCTTGTGAAACCCTGGACTTGTGACTCTTTATTTGAGTCCCCCACTTGGTTACTGGTTCATTAAGCCTCCATCCAGACTTATGAACACACATGGACCCTATCAAGGCAGATAACAGATCCAACACTTGATCACAAACCCTTGCATATCATTTTGCATACATCATTTTGCATCATTTAACATTTGTCTATTTGTTTTTCAGGATATCCACATCTTATCTTTGGTTTGGTTTTGACCTGTTCTGCTGCTCAGATTCCTTCAGCTATCTGCATCAACCTTCTTCACCAGTTATCTTCATTAGAGACTCTTCTTCAGCATCTTCTTTAGTTGCCTTTATCAACAGTTATCCTCCGTCTTCTTCATCAGTATCCATTGTCAGCATGGACCCCTCCAGGAAGAGCAACATCACCTATCATTTCTTTGAGCCCACTTTGACAGGCATCAGGCAGATGCAGGCACTCATCACTCATGATCATGTCCCTTTATTCAGGGAACATTATGGAGGCATTATGGACATGATCATGGACATGGATGCATCACAGAGGAGCATGATCCACACATGTTTCCAGTTCTATGACCCTCCTCTCAGATGTTTCACTTTCCCAGATTTTCAGTTGGGACCATTGATGGAAGAGTTTTCCATTTTGTTGGGTGTCCCTATCAGGAGAGGGATTCCCTTCAACCCTGAGATGGTTGCTCCTAAGAATGAAGATGTAGCTAAGGTTTTGCACTTGGAGTCCACCCTCATTGACTAGAGCATGACCACTAAGGCTGGAATCCTAGGCCTTCATTTGGATTTCTTGGTTACTCAGGCCACCCTTCATGCTGCAGCAGGGAAGTGGGACACTGTTTGTGCTCTTTTGGCCCTCAGCATATATAGAGTCATCTTGTTTGCAGACGAACCTAAGTTTGTAAGAAAGAGTGCTATCCACCTTTTCCTGTTGAAGAATCCAGTCCCTACCTTACTTGGAGACTTTTATTATTCAGTGCATCAAAGGAATGAGAAGAAGAGGGGGAGATTAGTCAGATGCTGTGCACCTCTCTTCTACAATTGGTTATTAAGGCACTTGCCGAAGTCAGAAACTTTCTTGAATCCTCATCAGCCAAGGAATTGGGCTAAGAGGATGATTGCACTTACTTCAGAGGACATCAGATGGTGCACTCAGAGCACCAAGGGCAAAGATATCATCACCAGCTGTGGGTAGTATCCCAATGTACCCCTGATTGGAGTGAAGGGTTGCATCAACTACAATCCTTTGCTTTTCAAAAGGCAATTAGGGTATGCCTTGGTACATCTACCAAGGGAGCAGGACTTGACAGAAACCCTCTATTGTGACATTCAGCACAACGTTGCCATTGCCAGACAGGCAGCCCGGGCTTGGGACAATATTCAGACTTAGGGGACAACTATCCTTGGCAAGTGCAACAACATAGCTTTAGCTCAGTATCTTGACTGGTCTCGTGTCAGGGGAAAAATCACCTGTATGCCATTCACCATAGAGGATGTACCTGGACCGTCAGCAGTGGAGCCTGCAGCAACTGTCAGTTTAGAAGATTTTGAGAAATTGAAGGAAAGGAATACTCAGCTCCCTGAAGCTTTGAAGAAGACCCTCTGGGAGATGAATGATAGCCGTCTGAATAATGAAAGGTTAGAGAAGCTCCGGATTGAGCACTTTACCAAGATTGAGAAGACAGATGATTACATCAGAAGGGCTAGAGCAGGGGAGCTGGTAGTGAAGAATGCTTGCAAGGAAGCCAAGACTCAGAAGGCCACCGCTGAGCATTACTTAGAAGAGAGTCAAGCTAGGTGTATCAGGATCACTGAGGCTCGTTCACAAGAAAATCAGAGGACCGAGGCTAGGATAAAGCAGCTGGAAGCCAATGAGAAGAAGAGTCAGGAGGCCTTGTTAGCAGCACAGAAGGAGATCTCCGAATTGAAGCTCCGGGCGGGGTTGAAGAGATCAAAGGACCAGGAAAAGCATAAGAAGTTGACCAGTGCCATTGCCACCAGGAACCTTCTTATCAGGACCATCACAGAGCATCCAGTTGGCCCAGTGACTGAGGCTCTTCTGAAAGAGGTCAGAGAGGATGATTATGGATTGGATGTTTGATTCCTTTATTTGTACTTCATTTTGATTGTATTTTTGTTGTTGTATTTTGACCCACCATGGGATCTTTGTTGTAATCAAACTATGTATCTTTACACTTTGTAATATATGGTTTGTGTTATTTCATGGGGCTTTATCTCTCTTCAACATCATCATTCCTCGAGGTCTGGAAGGTCAAAACCAAAGAACCAAACCAGGATACCCTTTGAAGACAAATAGGCATCCTGCATTGCATACTAACCTCATTTCTTTGTTTTGTAGGTTTTTGTTTTTGTTGTTTCTCACTTTGTTGTGGTTTCAGGAAATATTGCTCGTAGAAGAGTGTTCCCCGTCAATCGAGTGCACCGGTATCCGACAAGAAACAACCTTTCGGGCTTATAAATGGATCAAGTTCAACAAGATCTGACAGATGTGAGAACCCAAATGGCCAATGAAAGGACTGAGATGAGGGCCCAAATGAACCAGTTTATGGCAGTGATGACTGGGTTGGCCCATAGCCAGGAGAGACTGAGAGAGTTAGTCGAGAGGAAAACTCCCGAAGAAAACCACCCAGGTACAAGGGGTACCAGCGATAACGATCATGTACATCCTCGTACTGATCCCCCAGAGTTTGGACCTCATATGAACCCAGAAATCAATGCTATAAGAAACACCCAAGGCAACACTGGAGGGAGGGCCTTGCAGGATAAACCCTCAGGAAGAACAATTTACTGTGGTTGGGGCAGGAGACGAAGTCTACGATCGTCGGCTCGAAGAGATAGCAGAAAAGCTGAGGTCTCTGGAATCTCAAAACTCTCTGGGCTTTGATGTCATGGATATGGGACTAGTGGAGGGGGTTAGAATTCCTCACAAATTCAAACCTCCCCGTTTTGAAAGATACAATGGTACTTCCTGCCCTCTTACCCATCTTCAGTCTTTCCTGGGAAGATTGAAAGCCTACACCATGGATGAAAAACTGTGGATGTTTTATTTTGAGGATAGCTTGACAGGGGCATCCCGGGAGTGGTACTCTCATTTGACCAGGGCCACGGTAAGGAATTGGAAAGACTTGGCAGAAGCATTCATTCGTTAATATCAATATAATCTGGACATGGCTCCAAACGGAACCCTTCTGATGGGAATGTCACATTCTTCCCGGAAAAGCTTTAGAGAGTACGCCCAAAGATGGAGGCAGTTAGCTGTTGCTGTTCAACCCCCGATGTCAGAAAGGGAAATGGCAGATATGTTCATGAACACCCTCCAGGGGACTTATATTGATAGATTGGCTGCTTTTTCTTCCACTAGCTTCGTAGACGTGGTTATAGCTGGGGAATGAATTGAGAGCTTATTGAAAATGGGGAAGATTTCTGACAACGGCGCCAGTTCAAGCAGTGCAAGGAAACCATTTGCAGGGCCCCGCAGATCCGATGAAACAAACTCTGTACATATGGGAAGAGGAAGACCCCAGTATCTGCCAAGATCAATTGCCGCTGTCACTATTCCTACTCCATCCCCTCAATACACTCAACAACCACATCATTTTCCTCAACAACCGCAGTTTCCTCAACAGAGATCCTATAACAACAACAACAACCAACAACAACGCCTTTTCCAGCAATGGCCATCTCAGGTTAACAGGGTGATTGACCCTAAACCAATGCCATACGCCACCCTGCTGCCACAACTCCTAAAGCTTAATCTTGTCGAGTTAAGGACATTGGCTCCACCAGATCCTCAGAACCTTCCGAGAAATTACGACGTCAACGTCAGATGTGCTTTTCATTCTATTGCACCTGGTCACACCACAGAAAAGTGCAGGGCTTTGCACATGAAGGTCCAGGATCTGGTAGATTCAAAATCCCTAAATTTTGCACCACCTCCTAATGTCACGAAGAATCCTATGCCCAGCCATGGTGGGCCAAGGATAAATGCAATAGAGGAAGGCTCACCTATGAATTTAATTGAAGATACTGCAAGTATTCAAACACCTCTGTGTCGCTCCCGATAAATGGGAAATGCCAAAATAAAGGTACAGACGCGAACGGTCGGCGAAAGGGACAATGAGAACACACAGCAGTGAACTCACTGGAGAAGAAAAGAGTCGCCAGCTAGGCATTTTTATCCCGAAGGAAAGGCAATGCTGCATAGACCTAGAAAAGATGGATAAGACGGTTGCGAACCAGAGAGACTGAGAAAGGGGGTTGGTTACAACCTAGGAAGGTATTAGCACCCAGATTTTCCGTCGTACTCGACGGGATCCACGCTTAAAATATTTTTGTTTTAAAGGGGTAGTGTCAGTGTGTCGCTCTCGATAAAATGGGACCGGCCCAAATAAAGGTACAGACTCGAACGGTCGGCGATAGGGACAATGAGAACACACAACCGTGAACTCACTGGAGATGAAAAGAGTCGCCAGCTAGGCATTTTTATCCCTAAGGAAAGGCAATGCTGCATAGACCTAGCAAGATATGGATAAGACGGTTGCGAACCAGAGAGACTGAGAAAGGGGGTTGGTTACAACCTGGGAAGGTATTAGCACCCAGATTGTCCGCCGTACTCGACGGGATCCACACTTAAAAGATTTGTGTTTTAAAGGGGTAGTGTCAGTGCAATCTGTGTATAAAACTGGAAAAGGATGTACAGGTGTCAGTGTAAAAGAAGTGAAGTGTAATAAGTGAAGTGTCAGTGTAAGAACAGAATGAAATGCTCAAGAATGTGAGGCTAAAAGAATAAAGCTGGAAGGAGGGGAATACACAGAGACTTTTGTTCGATAACTGTTAAGTTATGCCTACGTATCCTCTCGTGCAATGAGGAAGTCAGAACATCGTAGTTCGACCCAAAGAGACTGAAAGGTGAATTGACTTGTGAACTGCTTGCTTGCCCATGCTCAAGTGTATGACCTGTCTGGCTCAGGTGCAAACTGTCTTGCATTAGACGGGAGAAGCGAGTTTTCGTTTATGAATGAAGATGATGAGAAAAGAATCCCAGAGGAGACGATTATTGTTTGTTTTTGAGTTTTCAGTCTTTTATTGCTTTTGAAGGTTTGTCATAAGTTAATGAGCTTAAGCCTAAACCAATGGGTTTAGCAAACTCATCACATCTTCCCTCTGATTAGGGGTAATGAGAATACCTTAAGTGTGAAGTCAGCTTCTCACACTTAATCATCTTTGATGTAGGATTAAGATCATTAACCTACTTGTGATTATTTAGATGTTTTTGGTATTTTTGTTTATTGTTAAGTAATGAGATTAAGCCATAATCAAGGATTAAACAGACTCATTACACCATCCTAATAGAAGGATAATAGATGAGAATGTTTAAGCTAAGGAAAGCTCCTCAACTTAATCCATGATTAGGGATTAAACTCATGACAAAACAAGCCTTTGATTAAGTGGATTTTATTTAATGATATGATGATGAAGTGGATTTTATGATTTGTAAGACAACTTGAGGGGGACTTGTCCATTAACACTAGGGTTAGTCCTTCTTAACCAATTAAGGAAGAATTAGAACCCTAATGCAAGGCCCAAGTTACAAGTGTGATGTCTTGATGATTATTAAGTGAATTGATTAAGGGATTTAAACACATTAAGGGTTTAACACTTAGGATTAAAGTTATACACTCCATCCTAAGAGAAGGATGCAGGCATAAGCTTAATCACAAAGCCTTAAAGCCTTTAGGGTTTAGTCCCTGATTATGAGATGAGAAGAGAAGACTCAATGAGACACAAAGGTAAAACTAAGTGGGGAGACTAATCAAAACCCTAATCATTGTCATGCTTGGTTGTTCCTAAGGTTTGTGAGGTTTGCAAGAGAGATCTTCAATGGAACCACCAGGAAGCAGATGAAAGGAGCCAAGAGAAGCAGAGTAACTTGCTTCATTCAAGAAGTCAAGTCACTTGAAGAAAGAAAGTAAGGAGAAAAAGAATGAGCAAGCTCAATCTCAAACACATACAAAAATGCAGAAAGGATGCATAAAAGAGATGAAGAGAAGTTATGAGAAGTGAAGGCAAATTCACTTCTCAAAGTCACTTACCACCTGAAAAGTTAGTGAGAAAGATGCAATGCAATGTCAAATGGAATGCAATGACATGATGAGAAACAAAACCAGAAGCACATACATGATGCTAATGATGCTATGAGATGCTACAAACATGAAACAACACATGGGGATGATCATATGAGCTTATGAATGCAAATGAAGCAAGTTAAGACACATGAACATACATGAAAAGATAAGAGATGCATATGGCATACAACATGGCAAATGAAAGATGTAATGGTCAAACATGCTTTCAATATGTCTTATGATGTTAAATGAATCACATGGATGCATAAAATATCATGGCAAGTCAAGGCATGAATGCAAATGCAAGATGGATGCATATGAAAGCCCAAATTAGGGTTTATGATCAAAGCACCAAACAAAACCCAAAATCAGAAGCAAACAACATTACAAAAAATTGAAAATGCACTCAAAGGATCCCTAAACCTATACTAACTCACTGCCCAAAGGGGAGGTCTCAACTCTCAACCTAATTCAAGATATGATTTTTCTAAGTTTTCTAGGGTTTTAGGGTTCCTTAACAAGAAAATTACCAAACAAATTGAAAATGAAAGATCAAATCATGGCCATTTAATCTCACAAACTACATGCTAAACACAATGAAATGCAAAAAGAATCAAGGTCCAACTCTTTAGGGTTAGGAAGAAATGATTTTTGGAAGTTTGGATCAAAATAATGCATAAAAATGATTTTTATTCCATGGAAAATTCTCAAAATGCATCAAGATCAAAAAATAAATTTGGTTTGAGGGTTGGACAATGTTTCTAAATGGTTTTAAAGGTTTCATGAATTTTTTGGTGATTTTTAAATACCTAAAAGTATTTTTAATTAATTAATTCTCATTAATTAATTAAAAAGAAACTTTTAAATATTTAAAAATACTTTTTTAATGCTAAAAATGAAAATAAAAATATTTTTGTGTTTTAAAAATTAATGAAACCCTTGGTGAAAAATTTCATAATTTTTAAATGATTTTTACTATTTTAAATTAAATGGACAAATTAAATGGAATAGAAATAAAAGAAAATAAAATAAATGAGAAGTATGCAGGATGGAAGGCCAGGATTCATTCTGGGTTTGAAGCTGTTGACTGCGCGCCAGATCTAGTGGATCACATTCAAACTTGACTAAACTGAATTATGAATTAATTAATTGTGATTAGGGTTTAATGAGTGCATCTGGGCCATACACACACGCGCCAAGTCAACCAGGTCAACTGATCCAACGCACCATATTCAAACTGCCTTAATTACAGGATTAAAACCCTAATTATTTTCAGGTGGCCGGAGAAGACCTCCGGTCGTCTTCTCCGGTGGGAACCCCACCTGAAAATTTCTAAAATCCTCAAAACGCAACTAAAATGAAATCTAAACAAACAGAAATCCTCCCCATACTCTACTGAATCAAAACCCTAACATAAACATCATTTATATTGCATCAAACACATGAATCGAAACAAAAGAAATTTTAGGTCAAGACTTTCAGAACACGATTACATCCTCATTTTTCCACCATTTTCAAAACCAATGACATATTTATGATCAGGGAAGCATGAAGAACAACTTAAGAACTTAAAAATCCATTTCTGGAGAAAATGTTCTTGAGCTACCTGAGTTTCGAAGCTTTCAATTTTGCAACTTTCTGACCTCTCCTCTTGATGCAATCCACTCCTCTTGGTCCCTTGATGATGTTTGAATGCTTAGAAGGAGTTTATGTTGGCTGGTTTGAGAGTTTGAACAAGTTCTGTTCAAGCTCAGGTGAGAATAGTATTTGTGATTCAGGCTGTTCCAGGCAAGGGTGAGGGGTTCTTTGTGATCAGGATGATGAGTTGAGAAGGTTTGTGAAGTTTGTTCAAGTGTTTGTGGCCTGTGTGAAGAGTTTCGAAGGCTTTGGCTTTGAGAGTGAAAAATGAGAGAGTTGAGTTCTTGCTGGTTTCAGGCTTGTGTCTTGTTGGTTTGGGTTCAGTGAAGCATGGTGAGAAGGTTGGTGAAGCTTGTTTGAAGGTTTGTGGCTTGTGGGATGGGATTCGAAGGAAAATGCAAGTTGGAGAGAGTTTGTGGATGCTGAGTTCTGGTGAGTTTCAGGCTGGCCTCCTGTTGGTTTGGCTTGCATTTTCTTTGTATAAAAAAATGCCATTGGTCAGAGGATGTGACTTGTGCTTTTGTGATAGGTGTAGCTACTTTTGCAAAATGTCCACTCTTGTGTAAGAGAAGCATGGGTCATGTTCTAGGCTAGTACAAGGGCTGTGGGCTGCGCAGCATGGTGTGAGGGAAAGGCTAGTGTGGTTCAGCAACATAGGCAGCAAGTGGATGGAAGTGATCATGAGCTTTTGCAACTTGCTTGCTTTTGAATATTCATGAAAATATCTTGCTCCAAAGGCCAAACAAATGAAAAACCCTTGGCCCATTCTGATTTTTAGGTTACATGTGATGTTTGTGTAATGGTTAGACAACAATTAGAAGTCACAAATGCCTTTGGTACAAGATTTTGCAAGTTTCTCTTTTGGTGCATAATTTGATTTTTAGTGATTTTTGCCAACTTTGATGCACAATAACTTTTGATCCAAAATGAATTAGGTCATGTTCTTGTACTTTTTGAAAAGGGAAAGATCTAATCTACAACTTTCATGACCAAAGTTTTCCCATTTGAAGCATTTTTGGATCAAAAAGTAAGGGTTGAAAAAGTTGCATAAAATGACATTTCATAAAAAGTCAACCTTGCCCAAAAAGTCAACTTTGCAAAAACTTGTAATTCTTGAATTTTGGTGAACTTAAAACTTCTTCCATGATCAAATAAAGATCAAATACACTCAAAATGATGAAGATCACCCCTTGGTTGGGTCACTGGGGGCCTCAGATGCCCTGATTTTGCACTGACTTGTCCAGAAAGTCAACTCTTGATCAGATGACTTCCCCATGGAATTTCTTCATAAAAATTGATATGCATACTCCCTATACCATATAGAGACCAATAGAAACAAGAATGACCAAAAAATTTGGATTTATGGCCTCTGAAACCAAAACCCTAATTTTAGGTCCACTGTGTAGTCAAACTTGGCTCTGCCTCCATACCAATCCCAGTTTTTGTGATTCTTTGGCATTATTGACTTTGAGAGGATAAAATATGATGCTTGAACACACATAGACCCCTTTGAAGTGATTGATGACCTTTGGAGTGGCTCAAGAGGCTCTTGGATTGCTCAGATCACAAACCCTAGATGCAGATGACTTAGAACCAATGCAAAGACTCAAAATTGTGGTATGAGATGTTATGATTGTGTTTATGCATATGAAATGATCACAAGCCATGGTGTGAATGGGTGAGGGCAAATTTGGGGTGTTTACACAGTGCAATCTGTGTATAAAATAGCTGGAAAAGGATGTACAGGTGTTAGTGTAAAAGAAATGTGAAGTGTATAAATGATGTGTCAGTGTAAGAACAAGAATAAAATGCTCAAGATCATGAGGCTAAAGAATGATGCTGGAAGAGGGGGAATATACAAAGACTTTTGTTCGATAACCGTTAAGTTATGCCTACGTATCCTCTCGTGCAATGAGGAAGTCAGAACACCGTAGTTCGACCCAAAGAGACTGAAAGGTGAATTGACTTGTGAACTGCTTACTTGTCTATGCTCAAGTGTAAGACCTGTATGGCTCAGGTGCAAACTGTCTTGCATTAGACGGAAGAAGCAAGTCCTCGTTTATGAGTGAAGGTGATGAGAAAAGAATCCCGAAGGAGACGATTATTGTTGTATTTGAGTTTTCAGTCTTTTATTGCTTGTGAAAGTTTGTCATAAGTTAATGAGCTTAAGCCTAAACCAATGGATTTAGTAAACCCATCACATCTTCCCTCTGATTAGGGGTAATGAGAATACCTTAAGTGTGAAGTCAGCTTCTCACACTTAATCACCTTTGATGGAGGATTAAGATCATTAACCTACTTGTGATTATTTAGATGTTTTTGGTGTTTTTTTTAGTGTTAAGTAATGAGATTAAGCCATAATCAGGGATTAAACAGACTCATTACACCATCCTAATAGAAGGATAATAGATGAGAATGTTTAAGCTGAGGAAAGCTCCTCAACTTAATCCATGATTAGGGATTAAACTCATGACAAAACAAAGCCTTTATTAAGTGGATTTTATTTAATGATATGATGAAGAAGTGAATTTTAGGGTTTGTAAGACAACTTGAGGGGGACTTGTCCATTAACACTAGGGTTAGTCCTTCTTAACCAATTAAGGAAGAATTAGAACCCTAATGCAAGGCCCAAGTTACAAGTGTGATGTCTTGATGATTATTAAGTGGATTGATTAAGAGACTTAAACACATTAAGGGTTTAACAATTAGGATTAAAGTTATACACTCCATCCTAATAGAAGGATGCAGGCATAAGCTTAATCACAAAGCCTTAAAGCCTTTAGGGTTTAGTCCCTGATTATGGGGTGAGAAGAGAGGACTCAATGAGACACAAAGGTAAAAATCTAAGTGGGGGACTAATCAAAACCCTAATCATTGTCATGCTTGGTTGTTCCTAAGGTTTGTGAGGTTTACAAGAAATATCTTTAGAGAAACCACCAGGAAGAAGATGAAAGGATCAAGAGAAGCAAAGTAACTTGCTTCATTTAAGAAGACAAGTCACTTGAAGAAAGAAAGTAGGGGGAAGAAGAATGAGCAAGCTCAATCTCAAACACATATAAAAATGCAGCAAGGATGTAAAAAGAGGTGAAGAGAAGTTATGAGAAGTGAAGGCAAATTCACTTCTCAAAGCCACTTACCACCTGAAAAGTTAGAAAAGAAATGCAATGCAATGCAAAATGGGATGGAATGGCATGATGAGAAACAAAACCAGAAGCACATACATGATGTTAATGATGCTATGAGATTCTACAAACATGAAACAACACATGGGTATGATCATACAAACTTATGGATGCAAATGAAACAAGCTGAGGAGCATGAACATACATGAAAAGTTATGAAATGCAAATGGCATACAACATGGGAAATGCAAGATGCAATGATCAAACATGCTTTCAATATGTCTTAAGATGTCAAATGAATAACAAGAATGCATAAAATGCCATGGCAAGTCAAGGTATGAATGCAAATGCAAGATGGATGCATATGGAAGCCCAAATTAGGGTTTATGATCAATGCATCAAACACAAACTAAAATCAGAAGCAAACATCAATACAAAAAATTGAAAATGCACTCAAAAGATCCCTAAACCTATACTAACTCACTGCCCAAAGGAGAAGTCTCAACTCTTAACCAAATTCAAGTTATGATTTTCCTAAGTTTTCTAGGGTTTTAGGGTTCCTTAACAAGAAAAATGCCAAACAAATGGAAAATGAGAGATCAAATCATGGCCATTTAATCTCACAAACTACATGATATGCTAAACACAAAGCAAAAAGAATCAAAGTCCAACTCATCATGGTTAGGCAGAAGTGATTTTTGGAAGTTTGGATCAAAATAATGCATCAAAATGATTTTAATTCCATGGAAAATTCTTAAAATGCATCAAGATCAAAAAAAAAATTTGGTTTGAGGGTTGGATAATGTTTCTAAATGTTTTTAAATGTTTCATGAATTTTTTGGTGATTTTTAAATACTTAAAAGGATTTTTAATAAATTAATTCTCATTAATTAATTAGAAATAAACTTTTAAATATTTAAAAATACTTTTTTAATGCAAAAAATGAAAATAAAAATATTTTTGTGTTCTGAAATTAAATAATAACTTGTATAAAAAATTTCAGAAATTTTGAATGGATTTTACTATATTTAAATAAATGTACAAAAGAAATGCAAAACAAATGAATTAATATTAATAAAAATGAAAAGTAAACACAATGGATGGCCAGGATGGATTCTGGGGAAGAAGCTGTTGAGTACGCGCGCAGATCAATGGTCCACATTCAAACTTCCTAATTCTGATTTATGAATTAATTAATTGAGATTAGGGCTTAATGAGTGCATCTGGGCCACTCAATCACGCGCCAAGTCAACAAAGTCAAGGGATCCAACGCTCAGCATTCAAACTACACTAATTACAGGGATTAAACCCTAATTATTTTCAGGTGGCCGGAGAAGACCTCCGGTCGTCTTCTCCGGTGGGAACCCCACCTGAAAATTCCTAGAATCTTCAAAACGTAACTAAAACGAAATCTAAGAGAATGGAAATCATCCCCACATCCCCCTGAATCAAAACCCTAACACAAACAACATTTATATTTCATCAATCTCATGAATCGAAACAAAACAAATTTTAGGGCAAGACTTTCAGAACACGATTAAACTCTCATCTCTTCACCATTTTCAAAACCAACAACATCAGAGTGATCAGTGAACTACAAAGAACAACTTAGGAACTTTAAAAATCATTTCTGGAAAAAAGTTCTTGAGCTACCTGAGTTTTGAAGCTTTCAGTTTGCAGCTTTCTGGCCTTTCTCCTTTGTGCAATCCACTCCTTATGGTCCCTTGATGATGTCTGGATGCTTAGAAGGAGTTTGTGTTGGCTGGTTTGGAAGTTTGAACAAGTTCTGTTCAGGGTGGTGTGAGAATCGTGTTCTTGATTCTTTGAGTTTCAGGTTGATTTTAAGGGTGCTTTGTGATCAGGGTGATGTGTTGAGAAGGTCTGTGTAGTTTGTTTGAGTGTTTGTGAGTTGTATGAAGAGTTTTGAAAGCTTTTGCTTCAAGGGTGGAAAATGAGAATGCTGTGTTCTTGTGTGTTTCAGGCTGGCCTCTTGTGATGTTTGGCTTGCAAATTGTTTGTATAAACAATGCTGATTGGTCAGAGGATGCGACATTCCCTTTTGTGATAGGTGTAGCTACTTTTGCAAATTGTCAACTTTGTGTAAGAGAAAGCATGGGTCATGTTCTAGCCAAGTACATGGAGAGTGGGTTGCGCAGCAAGGTGAGGGAGAAAGGCTAGGATTGATCAGCAGGCTAGGCAACAAGTGGGTGAGATGTTATGATGGATTTTGCAACTTGGTTCATTTTGGTTCTCATGAAAAGATCTTGTTCCAAAAGCCATACAAATGTGTGATCCCTTGGTCCATTCTGAACTTTTGATGTTACATGATCATGTTATGGGAATTAGAAGTCCATTTGATAGCCTTAGAACACTTGATCAAGTCATTTTGCAAAATACCTCTTTGGTAGAAACTTTGAAATTTTGTGATTTTTGCCAACTTTGACAAGCCATAACTTTTGATCCAAAATGAATTAGGTCATGTTCTTGTACTTTTTGAAAAGGGAAAGATCTATTCTATAACTTGCATGACCAAAGTTTTTCCATTTGAAGCATTTTTGGATCAAAAAGTAAGGGTTGAAAAAGTTGCATAAAATGACATTTTCATTAAAAGTTAAACTTGCCCAAAAAGTCAACTTTGCAAAAACTTGAGATTCTTGAATCTTGTGAACTTCCAACTTCTTCTATGATCAAATAAAGATCATATACACTCAAAATGATGAAGATCATCCCTTGGTTGGGTCACTGGGGGCCTCAGATGCCCTGATTTTGCACTGACTTGCTTGAAAAGTCAATTCTTGATCAGATGACTTCCCCATGGAATTTCTTCATGAAAATTGATATGCATGCTCCCTATACCATATAGAGACCAATAGAAACAAGAATGACCAAAATATTTGGAGTTATGGCCTTTGAAACCAAAACCCTAATTTTAGGTCAACTGCAGTCAAGCCTGGCTCTGCTTCTATACCAATCCCAGTTCTTGTGATTCTTTGACATTCTTGACCTTGAGAGGATATAATATGATACTTGAACACACATAGACCCCTTTTAAGTGATTGATGACCTTTGGAGTGGCTCAAGAAGCTCTTGGATTGCTCAGATCACAAACTCTAGGTGCAGATGACTTAGAAACAATGCAAAAACTCAAAATTGAGATATGAGATGGTATGATTGTGTTTATGCATATGAAATGATCACAAGCCATGGTGTGAATGGGTGAGGGCAAATTTGGGGTGTTTACAGCTGCCCCTATTCAAACATGAGTTAGCTGTGCAGGATGTAAGCGACGGCTTATCAGGCAAACAAGATAACTTGTGGTTGAATACCAAAGACAGTCCAAAATTTGCACTCACAGAATGAAGAAGAAAAGGGATATAGATTGTAAAAATAAAAATAAAGCATATTGTAAAGTGTGGGCGACGGAGGACGGCCGTCGAGCAGAGGATGACTGCTGGGTAAAGAGCAATGACGGGGACGGCCGACATGCTGGGAAAAGTGCGGGCAATAAAGCGATGACGGGGGAGGCCGACATGCTGGGGATAAAAAGAATTATGATGGGGACGGCCATCAAGCAAAGCTGTACTATTCTCTGGGGATTAATGAAAAATGATGGGGACGGCCATCAAGTTCATAAAGCAAGTAACCAACGATGGGGACGGCCATCGGGCTAAACTGATGAAGGACGATCATCAGGAAAAGGAAAAGGGACCACGACGGGGACGGCCATCGGGTTAAAGAATAAATGAAATAAACAGATGATGAGGTACGGTCATCAAAGGTGAAGGACAATCACCTAGCAGGGGACGGCTGCTCTGTTGGGGGTAAGATGAGGGACGGTCATCTAAGGTGGAGGACACCACCTGGAAGGATACGGCTGCCGAAAATATCGCGACATAGGACGAATGCCGGATAGAAAATCAACGATGGGGACGGCCATCGGATGAGCATGATAGAGGACGACCATCAAGAGGTGGAGGACGACCACCTAGCAGGGGACGGCTGCTCTCAAGGTTTATCATGACATAGGACGAATGCCAGATAACCAAAATCAACAATGGGGACGGCCATTGGATAAAAATGATGAAGGATGATCATCAAAAATGTGGAGGACGACCACCTAGCAGGGGACGGCTACTAAATATCACGACATATGACGAATGTCGGATAGAAAATAAACGATGGGGACGGCCATCGGATGAGCATGATGGAGGACGACCATCAAGAGGTGGAGGACGACCACCTAGCAGGGGACGGCTGCTCTCAAAGTTTATCATGACATAGGACGAATGTCAGATAAAAGAAAGTTTCTTTGTTGGCGACCTACTGGGGAATAATAAACACGAACAAGTGTTTATATCCAAGAAACAAAAGGTATAAGTGTTTAGGTGTTTGTGTATAGATTAAATATGCGGACGAGCATCCTTAAGACCACGATACGGACGAGTATCGGGAAGAAACAAATACTGACACGTGTTCAGAGATGATGATACAGACGAGTATCAATGGGTTAACAGAGAACACGGACGAGCGTTGAATCTGAAGGGATTCTTCTGGGGAATAATGGACACAGACGAGTATCTATATTCAAGAAGTCAAGGAAGTGTGTGACACAACGCATGGATTAAAGATGCGGACGAGCATCCTTAAGACTATGATACGGACGAGTATCAGGTAGAAACAAACGCTTGACGCATGTTCTGAGATGATGGTACGGACGAGTACCAACTGGTTAACAAAGAACAAGGACTAGTGTTGAATCTGCGGGGATATATATGGTGTATACAAGATACGGACGGGTATCTGTATAAGTAACATGAGTAGGTATGAGTGATGTATAGATGAGTGTTTAACTGTTGGGGAGAGTGACACGGACGAGTGTCGAAAGGAGAAGAGTATAGTATAAACAAGTATCTGGTGTACAAAGTGTTTATGGACGGGTGTCAAGGAAATGTATATATGAGCATCTGTGAGTGCAAAGAGGGTGTCTTTGGCTTTCTGCTGGGGATATGGCACAGACGGGTGTCAAAAAGTATCTGTAATACGAGTGGTACTGTTTGCACAGAGTGTTCGGGCGACTTTACTGGGGAGTATTGACACGGACGGGTGCCAAAAAGAGTATATACTGGTGTTTGTGAATGTGAGGCAACTGGTTTTGTTGGGGAATCTCCGCTGGGGATTTTGGGGGAAGTATTCGGTATATTGATGGATTGTCATTATTCACAAGTATTTGATTCAAAACATGGCTTATGATTATGCTATATGTTTGATTTTTGCCGTAATGCTCCGTACTGGACGGAATGCTACGCTTTATGGGTGAATATGATGCGAATGCTATGATTGTGCAAAAGGTACCAAGCCGGGATTCGGATCCCGATGCTGCGAAAATCTTCGGCCGATCTTCTTGAAATGGACATCCCAGCTGGGGATGAGGTCATCGGTAGATCTGATGAGAAGCATTTGCTTGGGGATATAGATCATTGATGGATATATCCTTGCAAAGAGGGACCCAGCTGGGGATCTGCAGAAGCTTTCTCTACTCTGTTGTGATCCCTCGTGCGCTGCTCCTCTGGATAGAGGCTGGAGCTTTGTGGGGAGATGGTCCCCTGACTTTTGTATTTGGCTGAGGATGAAATGGCAACTCGGCTGGGGAGAAAGAGAGATCACTGAAAGATCTCCCTAGAGATTCTGTTGAGGAGGGTCTTGACTCAGCCGGGGATATGGGCGCCCTCTGGTACTGTTCTGTTGGAAAAACGATGCCTGGAAACTTTGATGGGGAGAAGTAATAAGTGGCAAATCAACTGGGGGCCAGGCACTTTGGGTGCTAAGGCTGAGTGTTGATTTGTCAGCTTGCTGGAGTGAAGCTTTCGTGCCCCAAGTTGCGTTCTGGGTACCCGCAATCCTGCAAAGATAGGGAAACGCACAAGTAATCCCGAGGTATCCTTTACTGGATTCCGTCATAGGAGTTTAGACACTTCTGAGAGTAAGTATATTTCCTGCAAGCATGCGGCTTTTATTACATTTTGAAGATAAGCATCTGTATTTATGCAATCAGTTTTTTTTTTCTTTAAGACATCAGACATTTTTCGCAAATAAAATGTACAAAACGAACATGACTAAAAATCTGATTTTATTAATTCATGTGCCATGAATTGGCAAGATACAGTCAAAGAAACAGATCTCCTAAAATGAGGAGGTTGTTACAAATTGAGAAACAAAATGCTGGCAACGTTGACGACGCTTTAAGGAGCTTCCTCTTTCACTATGACTCGTATGACTTTTGACGTTCTTCTCGTCTTGCTTTCTGAAGAAGGTTGATTCTGATTGAAGCTTGATCCTCTCGAAACTTACCAAGTTGTAAGTGATATAGACGAATTCAGAGTGCAGTTGTTCGCTTATTCCCTTGTTTTGCATGGATCGCCCTTTCGGGTTTTCAATCCATCGGGATACCCATTTTTGCCTGAGTTGTCCAATGCGGCTTTTCAACTCAGCGGGTGTACACATCTTTTGTTTATTTTCCCTTATTTTTGCCCGAGTCTTTTATTCTGTTTTTGACTCGCCGGGATGCCCTATTTTTGCCTGGACTTACATTCTGTTTTTATGTCCAGCGGGTCATTTTATGCGAAGTATTTTTTAACTGTATCTGAATTCACAGGGGACGGGAAATCTTCACCATCCATAGTGCTGAGCATCAGTGCTCCACCAGAGAAAACTTTCTTTACTACGAATGGTCCTTCATAGTTCGGAGTCCATTTGCCCCTGTGGTCTGTATGAGGAGGGAGGATTCTTTTCAGCACAAGATCTCCCACCCGGTACTCTCGGTGCCTGACTTTCTGATCGAAGGCTTTCTTCATTCTCTTCTGATATAACTGCCCATGACAAATTGCAGCCAACCTTTTCTCTTCGATCAGACTCAGTTGCTCGTATCGGGCCCGGACCCATTCTGCTTCACTCAGTTTAACATCCATCAATACTCGTAGAGAGGGTAATTCAACTTCGACAGGTAGGACCGCTTCCATACCATACACAAGCTGATACGGTGTTGCCCCAGTTGATGTTCTGATTGACGTGCGGTACCCATGCAAGGCAAATGGTAGCATTTCATGCCAGTCTTTGTATGTAACTACCATCTTCTGCACAATCTTCTTGATATTTTTATTTGCTGCCTCAACAACGCCATTCATCTTTGGCCTGTAAGGAGAAGAGTTGTGGTTTTGGATCTTGAAGTCCCGGCATAGTTCTGCCATCATTTTGTTGTTTAAATTGGAACCATTATCAGTAATGATTCGCTCGGGAACTCCGTATCGACAGATGATATCTCTTTTCAGAAATCGGGCTACCACTTGCCTTGTAACATTTGCATAGGAAGCTGCTTCAACCCACTTGGTGAAATAGTCAATGGCTACCAGGATGAATCTGTGTCCGTTTGAAGCAGTTGGTTCGATCTTGCCAATCATATCAATGCCCCACATGGCAAAGGGCCAGGGTGAAGACATCACATTCAGGGGATTCGGAGGCACATGCACTTTATCCGCATAAATCTGGCATTTATGACATTTTCTGGCATAAGCACAACAGTCTGCATCCATCGTGATCCAGTAATAGCCCGACCTCAACAACTTCTTGGCCATGGCATGCCCTCCCGCATGGGTACCAAAGGATCCTTCGTGCACTTCATGCATTAGCAGATCTGCTTCTGTCCTGTCGATGCATCTGAGGAGTACCATATCAAAGTTTCTCTTGTACAGGGAACCATCAGTGTTCAGGAAGAAACTACCAGCAAGCCTTCTCAAAGTCTTCTTATCATTGGAAGATGCCCCAGGTGGGTATGTTTGATCCTCCAAGAAGCACTTAATGTCATGGAACCAAGGCTTATCATCTTTAACAACATCCGCTGCGAACACATATGCTGGTCTGTCAAGTCTGGACACTGAGATCTGAGGTACAAAGTTGGCAGCCTGAACTTTGATCATGGACGAAATGGTAGCCAGAGCATCTGCAAACTGATTCTCGTCCCGAGGGATATACTCAAGCTTGACTGTTGTAAAGAAAGTCAATAACCTCCTTGTATAATCCCTGTAAGGTATCAGATGATCCTGGTGGGTGTACCATTTGCCATTGGTTTGATTGATTACCAAAGCTGAATCTCCGAACACGGTCAATGTCTTGATCCTGAGGTCAATGGCTTCCTCAAGACCCATAATGCAAGCTTCGTATCCAGCTTCGTTGTTAGTGCAGTTAAATGTGAGTTTTGCCGAGAAAGGCATGTGGACTCCTTTAGGTATAATGAGTATTGCACCAACACCACGACCATTCATATTAACAGCCCCGTCAAACATCATAGTCCTTTCTTCTTCCGGGTCGGGCCCTTCAGTGTGAATAGGCTCTTCATGATCTTTTGCTTTTATGAACATGATGTCTTCATCAGGGAAGTCGAATCTCATAGGCTTTAATCATCTATAGGTTGCTCAGCAAGATATTCAGACAGTACACTGCCCTTGATGGCTTTCTGCGATGTGTACTGGATGTCATATTCTGTAAGGATCATTTGCCATCTTGCAACCCGTCCGGTAAGAGCTGGCTTCTCAAATATGTACTTAACTGGGTCCATTTTTGAGATCAACAAGGTAGTGTGGGTCAACATATACTGTCTCAGTCGGCGAGCAGCCCACGCTAAAGCACAGCAAGTTTTCTCGAGCAGTGAATAACGTTGTTCACAGTCGGTAAACTTTTTGCTTAGGTAGTATATTGCATACTCTTTTCGACCAGACTCGTCATGCTGGCCCAGCACACACCCCATCGACTCTTCTAATACTGTCAAGTACATTATCAGAGGTCTTCCTTCAACTAGAGGCATAAGGATTGGAGGCTCTTGTAAGTATTCTTTGATCTTGTCAAAAGCCCTTTGGCAGTCTTCGTTCCACCTGACCGTCTGTTCTTTTCTCAACAATTTGAACAAAGGCTCACAGGTTGCTGTAAGGTGAGATATGAACCTTGAGATGTAGTTCAATCGACCTAAGAACCCTCGAACTTCCTTCTCTGTCTTCGGTGCATGCATCTCTTGAATAGCTTTGACTTTATCAGGGTCGACTTCAATCCCTTTCTCGCTTACAATAAATCCCAACAACTTACCCGATCGCACCCCGAATGTGCATTTGTTGGGGTTCAACTTCAGTTGGTACTTCCTCAGACGCTTGAACAACTTTAGCAGATTTACCAGATGGTCTTCTTCAGTGAGGGACTTGGCAATCATGTCATCCACATAACATTCGATTTCTTTATGGATCATATCGTGGAATAATGTTACCATAGCCCGTTGATATGTTGCACCGGCATTCTTCAGTCCAAACGGCATTACCTTGTAACAGAACGTGCCCCAAGGTGTGATGAAGGTTGTCTTCTCCATGTCTTCAGGTGACATTTTGATCTGATTGTATCCTGAAAACCCGTCCATGAAGGAGAATACCGAGAACTGAGCCGTATTATCCACCAATACATCAATGTGAGGTAGTGGGAAGTCATCTTTCGGGCTGGCTCTGTTCAGATCCCGGTAGTCAACACACATCCTAACTTTGTCGTCTTTCTTAGGCACAGGTACTATATTAGCAACCCACGGTGGATAGCTAGTCACAGCAAGGAACCCGGCGTCCCATTGCTTTTGTACCTCTTCCTTGATTTTCTTTGCCATGTCCGGGCGAGTACGGCGCAGTTTCTGTTTAATCGGTGGGCATTCCTCTCTTAAAGGCAGCTTGTGCACAACAATATCGGTATCCAACTGTTCGCAGTGGTTTCTGGCGAACAACCTCTAGTTAACCAATTTCTTCAGAAAACTGGGTTACTTGCAGGACCAACCAAACAAGTCCTGGGATACATGTGCATTTGATTCTGTCGAACTATTCTTAGAGTTTGTGATAAATTTGTGGTTTGTTTTATCAATATTGTCAAAGTGTTAAGAAGTTTGATTTTTACAAGTAAAATAAAGTTTTAAGTTTAAAAATGAAAGAAAAAGGTATTTAAACAAGCATAAGAAGAAATGTCGAAGGCTAAAAACTTGCAGAAAAGTAAATAAAGTTTAAAAATGACATAAACTTGAAGAATGAACAAGTAATTTAAATAACTTTGAAATATAAATGGTGTTCAAACGTACATGGTTCCAAATATCAGACTCATTTTCTCTCACACTGGGTACTTAGAGTTTTTTACAGGAATTTTGTATCAATTTTCACACACCTATTCTAAACACAAACTATCCTATTTATATACAAACAAAATAACTGCTTAGAACGGAAAAACTATAACTAAATGACAAGTGTCAGCCTGCATGTAATTTTCTTCTCTGAAACTTCCATGTGTCCAACTGCCAAAGGTTACAACCTTTTGAATTTGAATTCCTTTCTTTGGTGACGAAACCTTGCACCTCTTCAATCTGTCGAAACCTTTTAAAGAAGAAACACCCTTTTCAGCATCTGCCAAACCCTGACTTTTGTCAAAACCCTCTTTTGACGAAACGTCGAAAGACAACTTTCTTCTGTCGAAACGCTCAGCTACAAAAACCCTCCAACCTATTCTGCCAGAACAACTATGTCCCTTTCTGTCGAAATAGTGGAGTTTTAAACTTGTGAGCAATTCTTGAATTCTCTCCCTTTTGTTATTCTTCGACAAAGATGACCTCAAACCCTTAATTTCAGTCTTGTTGAAATTATGGGTTTAGAAATTGCCCCCCAGCAAAGATGTTTTCGACTATCCTTGGAGAAATATCTTTTGCTGTCGAAGTGACCTTTGACTTCCTGTCAGTTGCATTTATTGTAAAGTGATTTTTTTGAGTCCCAAGAAAACATCATGATTTCCACTTTATGAAAACGTCATGTCTAGCCCACGTTTTTACACAATCTCCCATAACCCTACATTGTAGGTAAATCATGGCCTCCTACCAACTGCCACTTTCTAACTTCCACCAATGGATCAGAAACGCACGTCTCCACTTCCCAACTGAAAATCTTTTCATTTTCCTTTCTCTTTATTAGTCATTTATTTCATCCTCTATAAATACCACTTTCAACAACATTTCATACTTTCCACCTTCTCAACTCTTCTCTTACCCAAGCGCAAAGAACTCCATTTCCAAGCCTTTCAAAGCTTCTGTTCTTTCAACCTCTTCATCAAATCAATGGCTCCTCCAAAGACTACTACTGGCCGCAGTGCAAAGAAGACAAAGAAAACCATGGATCTTCCTCCTGCTCACGTATTATCTGGGCCCACACAAACACAGCACCAACAGTATTTTCCAGAACCCCCAAATGAAAGGGAAAAGGCAAGCATTTACAGGTCACAGATAATGATTCCCATTTCTGTTTCTGGAGTTCATCATGCTATGTTAGGTCCTATTTTTGATCCCACTGTGGACCCTAACCGTTTAAAAGAATTTTATCCCTGTTATTCTGCTTCCAAACCCATAGCTGCTAACAAAAACCCTAAACCTGTCGAAGCCTCATCAAAAGAACCTGAAGTCCTTATGGCTTCGACAGAAATAGATCTGTCTTATCTAAACCAAAATAGGATTTTCAGAAGTCCCCCTTTGACGAAAGATCCCTCTGACTACCTAGCATGGCTTACTAGGATCGAAAAAACCAAAGAGAAATTTTGGAAGAAAACTGGTATTTATGACTTAATCCAATTGTCGAAAGAGGGTCCCCGTTATTGCCAAAACATGCTGTTAGCCTCCTTGTATTTTTGGGATAGTACTTACAATACTTTCCACTTACCCTGTGGAATGGTGACTCCCACCCTATTCGACATAGCAGCCATAACTGGCCTTAGTCCTTTAGGGGAAATCTTTAACCTTGAACACTTGAACAAGGATCCCATAGGCTTCGACACAAAGCATGCTGGGTATTCTGTTTTCATAGCCCATCACCAAGGTGAAAACAATGAAGAAGTCTCTGATAGAGAGCACATTGCTTTCCTCTCCCTGTGGTTAGCCAAATTTGTTTTCTGTACTAGGTCTCTTCAGGTAGGCAAAAGTTACATCATTATGGCTAATCAACTTCATAATGGAGTTGCATTCTGCCTGAGTGAACTTCTTTTGGCAAACCTTTATGAATCCTTAAGTGAGAGTGTAAGCAACCTCAAAACCCTTAAGGACAAAGGTAACATAAGTCTTACAGGCCCTTTTTGGCTCCTACAATTATGGCTGAATGCCACTTTTGAAAATTTCATCCCCATCAAAATGCCAGTTGTCGAAGAAGCAGTAGAAGAAAGGCGTGTCGAATGGCCCAGGCTGGTTCAACTGACCCCCACAGATTACAATACAAGCCTTCAACAAGCATTCACTGGCTACATCATGATGTTCGCCAAACGCTACAAATTTTCTCCTTCGATGGCACCATTCGCCAATAGACAAGTAGGTCCAAGATGGTTTACCAGAAGACTCCCAGTGGAGAACCAGAAAGATGAAGACTCCTATATCTCCATTTGGGAAGCTTTTCTCATGCCCAGGCACTTTTTCTCCCATCATAGTCTTAACAACACAAAGGTATCTCTCATTGTTTACCAACCCAATCTGGTAGCTAGGCAGTTTGGATTAATCCAGACGAAGACGAAGCCTATCTACCACAAGAAAGGTGCTATCATTTTTTACAACTCATTTCACCACTTCGACAAAAGTTTAGAGCTGTACAACAAGTTTTTCGACCCAACTTTGGAGGTCTATCCCACCATTTTTCTACCAAACTTCCTCTGTACTGAAGAATTCGACGTCTGGTGGAAGGAATATTACATCAACAGATTTTTCGACGTAGCAACCTTCACTACTCTTCTGACAAATGCTTTTACCTTTGTGCAGGACAAGAAGAAAAAAGGTACAGATCATCATATCAAAGAAATTCAAAAGTTTCAAAAGTATTTTGAAACCATTTACAGGCCTGATGATCTTCGTCGAACCATAAGCGAGGCAGCAGTATCTTTAAAATACAAATTCACAGAAAAATTGAATAAGTTATTTTTTCCTTCATCTCTTCCACCACATGCACACTATGACTTTGCATTCACCACTTTTCCTCCAAAATTCCCTCCACTCCCTTCTGCAGAATTTGGAGTGGCCTTGTGTCCTCCATTTCCAGATTGGTTTGTGTGTGGATCTGATTTAAAACTGCTTCGTGAAAGAAACAAAAAACCTGCCGAACGTGTGGTTGCGACGAAGTATCATCTGGACAACTTCACTGGGCACCTTCACATTGGGATAGAACATGTTACTGTGGACGAACCCATTCTTGAAGGTGTCGAAGAAATTGCATTCCTCTGTTTTTGTTTCTAACTTCTTTTATTTCTACATCAATGTTCATGCAACTTTTCTTTTTCAGCTGTTAGAATTGTCAGGAAGACTGCTGGCGAAGGGACTTCTTCCAAAACAGTCGAAAAATCCCCCACAACTGCCAAGAAGGTTTCGACAAAATAGAGCATTTCCCCTTATTTATGTACTTCACATTTTCTTATACTGAACAATCCTTTTTCCTATTGTAGGTAACTCGTACCCCAGCAAAGAAAAGAAAACCAGAAGAGAAGGAAGAAAGCGTCGAAGAGTCTGAGGACGAATCCCCTGAACCCCAACCTTTGAAAAGAAACAAAGGTCTAAGAATTAAAACAGTAGCTTCTCAAAGATCTATAGTCCAAAGACGAACTCCACCTGCCAGTCCAGTCAACAAAATTCCCACAAGGAGTGAAAGAAGTGGAGATTCAAGTGTACATACTGAAATCCCTCAGGTAATCACTTCGACAAACAATATTCCCATATCTTGACTGCATGTATCTATCTTATAACTTTCTTTCATGTTTTTCTGAAGGTTGTCATTGATGTCGAAGAGACTTCTACAATCCAAGAAGAGCATGCCCCCTCTAATTCTGAGAGGACTCTGGCTGAAAGACTCCAAGATGATGCCACTCCAGATGCAGGTGTCCATGGACCCCAAACCTTGGATGAATTCGACCTCAGTGATTCTGAATCTTCTGGCAACAACTCTCCTTTTCGACCAGACCTCACTGCAGAAAAAATAATTCCAGATCAAGATGCACCACTTCCACCACCAGCTGCTATACCAGACACTGACGAAGATGCCATTGCTCAAGATGCACAAGCTCCAGATCCAACTGACACCAACATAGTTGACAAAGACAATGTCGAAGAGGAGGTCACTCTGTCGAATCAACCAGGAGTCAACTTGAGCATTGGAGGCACTTCTCAACACAATCCTTCTCCAACAAAAGTTCCTGCTGAAACTTCTGTGGGTACTAATTCGACAAGCTTGTCACACGAAGAGATTGAGAGCTTGAAAGTTAGAAAACCCTTGGAATATTTAAAAGCCTTACTCGACACCAGGTATAACTTCCAAGACTCCTCTCCCAGTGGTTCGACAGCTTCAGGGGCCACTTCTGACCTCCAACCAATCAGTGTCATTATGGATGAAATTAAAACAAGAATCCTTGGAGTTGACCTGTTTGAAGTCTTGGCTGAGAATGCTTCTGCCCAATATGATCTGAAGAAGCTCCTGAAAAGTGCCAATTTGTTGGAGGCTTCGACTGAGGAAAGCCGTTTGGTGATGGATTTAATATCCTTAATTGATTCTGTTAGTGCTGATCTGGTTCGACAAAAAGAGTTTTCCCAAAAAATCACAGCCAAGTCTGAAGAGCAAGTTTCAGAATTGAACATAGTGGCTTCTTCGACAGAAAAGATTTCAGAGCTGAATAAGCTTTCTGACGAATATACTAAGGCTGCTGCTGAGTGTGAAAACAATATTCAAGCTTACCAGGCCCAGATTGCTGATCTTCAAAGGAAAATCCTTCAAGAAAAAGAACGCCAGGCCTCTCTCCAACAACCAAATCAGGAAGCAATAGACAGTGAACTCCAGAAGGGGCTACAACATGCAGAAACAGCCCAGCAACTTCACAGGGAGATTGAAGAAATGACTGTCAGCAAGAGTCTCTGCGAGCGTCGAATCCAACTTCAAAAGAAAAGATTCGACGAACTCAAAGCTACCTTCCTTCGACAGTAGTTTTGTAATAGGACTTAGGAATTTTATTTGTTTAAGGATATTTTCTTTTAGCACTTTTATATGTAATGCTATTTCACGCCATTTGTTTGGCGAAGACAAGTTTCGTTTGCAATTTTAATTTGTTCTTATTTTTCTTTCCTGCAATGTTGGTTTATACTTCTTTAAGTACTTCCCATTTATTTTTAGCACTCTTCCGTCTTTTTCTATTTCTTCGACTTCGTATGCACCATTGGAAAAAACTCTTAGAATTTTGAAAGGTCCTTCCCATTTAGGGGACCATTTTCCCATCACTCTGTCTTTCTTCTCCATGGGCAAGATCACTTTCCAAACTAAATCATTTACTGAAAAGGCTTTGAATTTTATTTTTTTGTTATAAAATTTTTCAACTCTCTCTTTCTGCCTTCTTATTAATTCTAAAGCATGCAACCTTTCTTCGTCTAAATCAACCAACTCATCCATCATCATACTCCAATAGATTTCAGATGGAATCTCATGATGTCTTTGAATTCGTATTGACTGTAAACAGATTTCGACTGGCAAAACTGCATCATGTCCATAGGTTAATTTAAATGGGGTAGAATTAGTTGCCTCCTTAGGAGATGTTCGACAAGCCCAAAGGATTTGATCCAGGGTCTTATGCCAATTTCTGGGTTTTTTTACCCACATGCTTCTTTATCAAGTTTATTACTACTTTGTTGGCTGCTTCGACCTGTCCATTTGCTTGGGCGTAATAGGGTGTCGAAGTCAACAATTTAAAACCTGTCTCCTTTGCAAATGCCTGCATATTTCTTCCAGTAAACACAGATCCTTGATCAGTAGTTATAGTCTCTGGTATTCCAAACCTATACATTATGTGTTTCTGAATGAAGTCTATGACTGCTTCCTGATCTACATTCGTCAAAGGTATGGCTTCAATCCACTTAGTGAAATAGTCTACTCCTACTAAAATGTACTTCTGCCCTTTTGAAGAGGCTGGTCGAATCTCACCAATCAAATCTAAAGCCCAACCTCTGAATGGCCAAGGCTTTACAATGGAATGTAACTCATTTGCTGGCACATGAGGTATGCCTGCATGAATTTGACATTCCTGACAACCCTTTGCAAATTCGACACAGTCTTTCAACACGGTTGGCCAATACATTCCCTGTCGAAATAATAGCCATTTCATCTTATGTCCTGCTTGGTGAGCACCACATGCACCACTGTGTACATTCGACAAAGCTATATAAGCTTCAGTCTCTCCTAGGCATTTTAGTAGAACTCCTTCTGCAGTCTTTTTAAACAATTCATTTCCAAAGAGTACATAACTTATAGCTCTGTACTTTATCTTTCTTTCGACTGTCTGATTTGGATTTTGTAAATAATCTTTGATGGGTTTTCTCCAATCTCCAACTTCTAGATCACCTACATTGAAAATCTCAAAGTTTTCTTCATCACCATATCCCAATCTCATTGTCTCCAAATCAGATGGGGACAGTTTGGTGGATAAGACTTTGCCTCTCACTTCGACAATCTTCATCAGATTTTCCTTCGACACTTTATACCCTGAAGCCAACTGAGCCAAGTCATTTGCTTCTTGATTTTCTAATCTGGGAATGTGTCTAAAGACTACACTGTCGAATCTTTTGAGGAATCTGTTGGCTATCACAAAGTACATGATCAAATTTTCTTTGACACATTTATACTCTTTCGTCAATTGTTTTATCACCAACTCAGAGTCACCCATTATTTCGACCTCTGTTGCCCCCAGTTCCAACAAAATTTCAAGTCCAGCAATTAAAGCTTCATATTCTGCCTCATTATTTGAACAGAATCCTTCTATTTTATACTTGAACTTTGTTGGAATTTTATTGGGAGAAATAATTAATACCCCAACACCTGTTCCATTTTTATGACTGGAACCATCAAAATATAACCTCCAAGGCTCTTTTCCGACATAATTTGTCTCATCTCCAAGTATGGAGTGGTCAGCTATGAAGTCAGCAACTACTTGCCCTTTAACAGCTTTTAGAGGCATATATTTTAAAGAATACTCAGTCAAGGCTAAAGCCCATTTTCCAATTCTACTATGTAAAATAGACTTAGACAACATATGTTTTATTACGTCAAAATGAGAAGATATATGTACATCAACGGGTTTTATATAATGCTTCAATTTTATACAAGAGAAATATACACATAAACATAATTTCTCTATCATACTATATCTAGTTTCAGCATCATTTAAGACTCTGCTGAGATAATAAATGGCTCTTTCGACGCCATGTTCATCTTCTTGACAAAGCATACTTCCCAATGTGCTGTCAGATGCTGATATGTAGAGCCTCATGCTTCTTTTTCGACAAGGAGATATTAAAACTGGAGGATTCGCCAGATACTCCTTTATCTTGTCGAAGGCATCTTGCTGCTCTTGCCCCCAAGTGAAACCCTCCTTCTTCAATCGAAGCAGAGGTGAGAAGGCCTGAGTCTTTCCACTAAGGTTGGAGATGAACCTTCTGAGAAAGTTGATTTTCCCTAGTAGAGACTGCAATTCCTTCTTTGTCGATGGCGCTTTTGCTTCCATTATTGCTTTAGCTTTGTTCTCATTAATTTCAATCCCTTTCTTGTGGACCACAAAGCCTAAGAAATCTCCTGCCTGCACACCGAAAGCACATTTAAGAGGATTCATTTTCAAACCAAACCTCCTCATCCTTTCAAAGGACTGTCGAAGATGGTTAATATGGTCCAAGCCTGAAGTAGATTTAATCACAATGTCATCTATGTAAATTTGCATAAATGTTTCGATGAAATCATGAAAAATAGAATTCATAGCCCTTTGGTAAGTAGCTCCAGCATTTTTTAAACCAAAGGGCATGACTACCCACTCATATGTGCCTATTGCTCCTGGACAACGAAAAGCTGTTTTTGGAACGTCTTCTTCAGCAATGAAAATCTGGTTGTAACCAGAATAGCCATCAAGCATACTTAAATACTCATGGCCTGCTGCAGAATCTACTAGCATCTCTGCTACTGGCATAGGATACTCATCCTTAGGGGTGGCTGAGTTTAGATCTCTAAAATCAATACACACCCTTAATGTGCCATTTTTCTTAATCACAGGAACAATATTAGCAATCCATTCTACATACCTTGTTGTACGGATGAATTTGCATTTTAGAAGTCTTTCGACTTCTTCTTTGATTTTCGACAGAATCTCAGGTGCAAAACGTCTGGGGGTCTGCTTTATTGGCTTCTTCCCTTCCAGTATTGGCAACCTCAATTCCACCAAACTTCTGTCTAAACCAGGCATTTCGTCATAATCCCAGGCGAAGCAGTCTTTAAACTCATTCAGCAGTTGGATTATTTCGACTCTGAGTTGAGGATTCAACTTGGCACTGATGTAAGTGGGCCTTTTCTATGCCCCTAGTCCCAGATTAATCTCCTCTAAAGGATCCTGTGCCACCATTTTCATATTGGTGGAGGTTGGATCCTTTTCGAACCCCAAAGGTTCGTCATCATAAATGGCATCAAGTCTTTGGTTCTGCCATTCGCCATTTGAGTCTTCTTCAAAACTCTGATTTGCATGTTGTTTCTCAATATTTTCTTGAGGATGTTGTTCTTCGACAACCTGAGTGCTGGCTTCGACAGCCATATTTCTAACTTCAGCCTCAAGGGCCGTTCTGAGTTGTTTTTCGGCTATATAAGCCGAAATCCTTTCCATTGCTGAAACTTCAGTCATTTTCACTGAATTCACTCCCCCATCCAGTTGGGTTGACATGGGCAGTTCCCCAAGTGTAATTTGTCTCCCCAATTATTTCTTTATCCCACTGGAAACCATGCGTAGGATGGAGGTACATGGAACAGTAAGCATTGTCGGAAGCTATTAGGTCGAAAGCAGCAGGATTGCATGGTGCTATATGGGCTAGGTTTTTGTCGAAGTTACGACCAGTGACATTGTTCACATCAGCTGTGAAGTAACTCTGATCTGCTTCTATGTTTTCGACAATCCCATCTGGTCTCCAGATTGCTATCCTTTGATGCATGGAGGATGGTACAGCCCCAATCCCATGGATCCATTCTCTTCCCAACAGTAAGTTGTAATTTGCCTTTGATGCTATCACCACAAACATGGTAGGCCTGGTGATGGATCCTACAGTCAAGTTTAGTTGTATTACTCCCAGTGTTGTTCCCACTTTACCTTCATAGTTAGACAACACCATATTGTGGGGTTTAGTGTCGGAGTCATCTTTTCCAATCCTCTTTATCATGTAGTGAGGAATTAAATTTACAGCTGCTCCACTATCTATCAGAATTTTGTTGACTCCCACGTTTTCTACCTTTCCTTTTATGAAGAGAGGCTTCAAGTGAGCCTTCATTGCATCATCTGGCTTTTCGAAGAAAGCATTTTGCTCTTCGACACAGCCATTGTTCATTATGTAATAGCACACAGGCTTCAAGCCTATGCTGTCATCTGCCATATCATCCTCTTCGTCTTCGACTTCCATTATCCTATCATAGTCTCTGGGCAACACAGAAACCACATTGCAGGTTACGTCGAAGGACGCATCAGACTCTGAACTGAAGTCATCTGTAACTTCTTCGTCCACTGGCATTTTGTTGTTTGTTTTCTGCATCTCTGTGGTGTCACTAGATTTATTCTTCTGAAGGGTTTCTTTTTCTGCCAGGGGTATCCCCTTGTTTGTGATCTGCACACATTTGCTTGATTCAGCTTCCTTCTGCCCAACCCTTTGGTGTTCTACAATTTTCTTTTCAGTTTTCTTCTGCCTTTGGAATCTTATCCATTGGGATCTGGACATAGGATTCTTCCCTTTGTAGTTTTCAGAGACGTATTTTGGCTTTGCCTCCTTTTTAACTTCCAATGAAGGACCCCTGTTCACTTCAAAACTCTTCCATCTCTTCTGACCTTGGGCATCCCTTATAGGCTGAACCCATTTGTCATCATTTGGCCTGTTGGATGGCTTGTAGGTGTTTAAACGTCTTTCTCCCACCCCTTGACTGTGATGCTTCCCTCTTCTTGGGTCGAATCTTTCGTTTCTGGTTGGTGGGACTATTCCCCAATTTCTTTTTCTCTGGGTTTTTTCTGCTGCTTCTAAGTCATCAGCTGCTTTCTTGTCGAACACAGCACTGCATCTTGGGCAAAGCATGACTTCTGCATTCTTCCTTTGACACCTCTGGATGAATTCGACAAGACTCTCGTTCTCTTCTGGGTAAACCAGCTTCTGATGCTTCTCTTGATGTTTCTTTCCCTTGTTGGTGTCTGGTCCTCCCTTTTGAGTGATTTCCACCATATGAATCCCAGCATTCTGTTCAGTTGTGATTTTCAATCTGTTCATTTTTTCGACTAACATGATTTCCTCTGGGATGTCCTCCTTTGACTGACTCACATTGCCTTTTGGGTGTAAACCCTTATAGATGTATTTGCATCAATGTGCAACTCTTTCGACAGGATGTTCTTCAGTTCTGGTGGTACCACTGTTTATTGGTTCGACAGTGAAGGAATTGTCATCAGCCCCTGCTGTTTTGATCTCCTCTTGGTCAAGGCCCTCAGTGGCCTCCTTTTGGACAATGAGGGTTTTGCTATCCTCCTCTTCGTCATCCTTTTTGAAGGAATCTCCCCACCCTGTGGGTTTGATTTTGTTAATATCTGTTTTGGAGCTTGGTGGTGCTGAATATTTCACCATGAAGTCGAACTTCCCATTTGACTCTCCTAAAGTGTCCCAGATCACCCCTTGCTCAGCATCTTTTTCATAGTTTTTCTTGTCGAAGCTTCTTCCCACTTTGACTGTATTTCTTCCGTCGAAACCTTCAGTAGTTTCAATGGCATTCTCATTGTCGAAGTCATCAGAAACTTTGACTTCTTTTTCCTCAGCTTGGTCAGTCGAATTATCACCTTCTTCCACCACATTGACATGGGTGTCAAAACCTTCAGCAGCTTCTATCATGGTGAAGTTGGTGTCGAAGCCTTCAGTAACTTCTACCATTTCAAAATTTTCTTCTGCCATGATCTCCATTTCGACCACGTTTACCATTTCTGGTTCAGCATAATTGGCCTCCACAACCTGCATGGGATTGGAGTCAATCTTCATCTGCTGCTTGCCTTTGTCTCCAAACTTCAACCTTCCATTTTGGATTGCATTCTGGACAAGATCCCTGAAAAGGTAACATTGAGAAGTTTTATGACCCAAGAAATTATGGTATTTACAAAAACCTCTCTTTTTCTGTTGGTCTACAGGAGGCTCTTTAGTGCCTGCTGGTTTTATTAACTGACCATCTTTGACTAATAAATCAAATATCTCATCACACTTGGTGATGTCGAATGTATAGGTTCTTTTAGGGAACCTGTCATTCTTTTCCACTTCGACTGGATTTTTTCCATTCGACGGGGCTAAAACTTTACAAGAATATGGAGGGCCTTGTTTTAATTCTGCAAGATTAATTTCTTGCTGGTCGAAAATGACTGGTTCGTTTTCGTCATAATCATCTTCTTGCACTATTCCTACATAGGCCACTCTTTCCTTCTTGTTTTTATTTGATCTAAATTTTTCATTTTTTAGTCTTTCTATTTGTCTCACTCTGTCTGCCAGTTGTGCCATGTCTCTCAAGTACTGGGTATCTAGTTTTTTCCTTATGGAATAATCTAGACCCCCTGCAGCCATTTCGACTAGTTCTTGTTCCGGCACTTGCGTAAAGCATCTGGCTTTTAATAATCTAAACCTATTCAAATAATCATCTATAGGTTCAGAAAATTTTCTTTTGACACTTGCCAACTCTTTCAAACTTATCTTGGTTTGTCCCATATAAAATTGTTCATGGAACAATCTCTCTAATTGGGTCCAAGTAAAAATTGAAGTTGCAGGAAGTGATGTAAACCAAGTGAAAGCATTTTTTGTCAAAGAACTTGGGAAATATTTCATTCTTAAGTTCTCATTATTAGCAATCTCTCCTGCCTCTATCAAATAACGTGCCACGTGTTCTATGGTGGACTCACTAGTATCCCCTGAAAATTTTGTAAATTTGGGGACTTTCCACCTTGGTGGTAACTCTTGTTGTAAGACAAACTCAGACAAGGGGGAAGTATAATTAGGCCTTTGTAATCCTATGTTTACTCCATTTTGTGCCATTATTCTCTCCACCATGGTGGCAATATTATTTTCGACAGGCATGTTATTGTAGCGCATTCTCTGCTGTAATACTTCGTCAGCATTTTGGTTTCTCTGGACTATTATCCTTCTTGGTTCCTGTCGAATAGGCTCTTCTACATTAGGTTGTTCAACTACCACCTCTTGGCCCCTGGGATTTTCATGAAGGTTCTCCAATGGCCTTTGGTTTATAGTAAGTTCCTCTTCGACAGCCCTATTGGCAGGATTCTGATTTAATTGCATTATTTGCTGTGCTTGCGGGACTCCAAAAAAGTTAGCAATGCGTGCCATTTGTTCTGCCAATATTTGGTTTGTTTGGGTAGTGTTATGTATCAAGGGATTGAACACTTCTACCATTTGTTGTGTCAAAGCCTGCACCATATCATGATTGCTTTCATCCATCTGTTGACGAATTACTTGTGCAGAATGGTTTGTCATAGCGGGCATATGGAAACCTGGTGGAATTTGATTCATTCTATTTCCATTTCCACCATATCCTGATCCCTGCAATGGTGATGACACTTGAACCATAGCATAAGAGAATAATGGTGACGAATTATGTAGGCTTGCCATCATTGAAGTTGGCATTCCATATGGTTGTTCCCTCCCAGTCAAAGGCTGAGAATAATTCAGATATGGCCTGAATGTATTTCCTCCAGGGGGAGGGGTTCCAAGGGGTCTGGCTTGTCCTATGGTGGAAGAACTAGGCACATTCTGGGATCCTGAACCCGTTGGTATGGAATCCCCCAAAGGAGGCCTAATTTGTTCTAAAATAGGGCCAGACGCTGGTATTGTTCCTGACGAAGGGACAGGATTGGAAACTGGTATTGCTTCGTCAGGAATGTTTGAAGTATTTGGCAAGTTAGCCATGTTTCTTCTTCTTGTTCTCTTTGGTCTCTCTACGTCGGTTACGGCTAGTTTACCGCTTCTAAGAATCATACAACGTAGCAAGGAACAATTTGTCTAAGAAGCTCTCTGTTAGATAATTTCTAATGCACTCGTCCCACCGGGCGTGCCAATTTGTTCGCAGTGGTTTCTGGCGAACAACCTCTGGTTAACCAATTTCTTCAGAAAACTGGGTTACTTGCAGGACCAACCAAACAAGTCCTGGGATACATGTGCATTTGATTCTGTCGAACTATTCTTAGAGTTTGTGATAAATTTGTGGTTTGTTTTATCAATATTGTCAAAGTGTTAAGAACTTTGATTTTTACAAGTAAAATAAAGTTTTAAGTTTAAAAATGAAAGAAAAAGGTATTTAAACAAGCATAAGAAGAAATGTCGAAGGCTATAAACTAGCAGAAAAGTAAATAAAGTTTAAAAATGACATAAACTTGAAGAATGAACAAGTAATTTAAATAACTTTGAAATATAAATGGTGTTCAAACGTACATGGTTCCAAATATCAGACTCATTTTCTCTCACACTGGGTACTTAGAGTTTTTTACAGGAATTTTGTATCAATTTTCACACACCTATTCTAAACACAAACTATCCTATTTATATACAAACAAAATAACTGCTTAGAACGGAAAAACTATAACTAAATGACAAGTGTCAGCCTGCATGTAATTTTCTTCTCTGAAACTTCCATGTGTCCAACTGCCAAAGGTTACAACCTTTTGAATTTGAATTCCTTTCTTTGGTGACGAAACCTTGCACCTCTTCAATCTGTCGAAACCTTTTAAAGAAGAAACACCCTTTTCAGCATTTGCCAAACCCTGACTTTTGTCAAAACCCTCTTTTGACGAAACGTCGAAAGACAACTTTCTTCTGTCGAAACGCTCAGCTACAAAAACCCTCCAACCTATTCTGCCAGAACAACTATGTCCCTTTCTGTCGAAATAGTGGAGTTTTAAACTTGTGAGCAATTCTTGAATTCTCTCCCTTTTGCTATTCTTCGACAAAGATGACCTCAAACCCTTAATTTCAGTCTTGTCGAAATTATGGGTTTACACCAACCCTGGCATATCTTGATAGGACCAAGCAAACACGTCCACATATTCTTGAAGCGGGTCAACCAGTTGTCTCTTCACTGAGTCTCGTAAGCAGGCCCCGATTTTAACTTCTTTCACGTCTTCATCTGTACCAAGATTAATTGTTTCTACCTCCTCCTGATGAAGAGTGATAACCTTCTCCTCTTGTCTCAGCAATCTGGCTAGCTCTTCAGGAAGCTCATATTCTTCTTCAACCCCTTCATCAGCTTGATTGATCGGATTGTCAAAGTCATACGAAGTCATAGCTGTGCTGTTGTCGGTGCAGTCTGGAAGGCACTCTCTGCAAGGGTTCAGTTTGTTCATTTTAGTGATTTGATTTTAATCTTGTTTAGAAAAGTGAAATAAAGTTGTCATTTTGAAAACACTGCCATTTATTTTTGTACAAAAAGAAAAATGGAAAAACAGTGAGTGGAAAAGAAAAAAGACTCATTTGCAAAAGATGTCTGATATTTCATTGATTAATCTTGTTGCACAAAAATTACAGATGGCCCGATTACAAAATGAGTCTTGTCATCTTGGGCAAGATGCAAGACTTTGATGCATGCTATAAAATACAGGAAATAATAATTACTCTGCATGAGTAACTCTTATAATTTCCTGGGAAGACCAGTTTGAGATACTGCTCCCCGGGATCCTTGGACGGATCCAGCTCTCCAGGTTGCGGTCGCTTTCATCCTCGTCTTCCAAATTGTTGACAGCATCATGGGTGAGCATTCCCCCACTAACAAAGTTGGGCTCCTTAGCAGCCTCTGCTTGATCTTGTTGAGTTGGTTTGTAACCCAACCCAAATCTATCCTCTTTCTTCTCCACAGGTAACAGTTTGCCCCAGCCTTGGGCAGTTCCTTCTTCAACAACCTTTCGGGCTTGTTGATATGATGTCATTGAGGTTCCAGGTACAGCAGATGTTTCATTTATGTTCAAGGCCTCAAACCCTTGACTCATTGTCTCGTGGATCTCCCCATCCATCTCAATGTATTTGTATGTAGCCAGATGGCTAACAAAAATATCCTCCTCTCCACAGATAGTAACGACTTGACCCTCCCACTCGAATTTTAACTTCTGGTGAAGGGTTGAGGTCACGGCGCCAGCGGCGTGAATCCATGGCCTACCCAATAGACAGCTGTAGGCAGGCTGTATATCCATCACGTAGAAGGTCGTTTTGAAAGTTTGTGGGCCAATCGTTATAGGCAACTCAATTTCCCCCAGAACCGATCTCTTAGAACCATCAAAGGATCTCACCACCAGGTTGGTGGGACGTAATGCCAATCCGTCATATTCTAGCTTCACAAGGGCTTTTTTAGGTAAGACATTGAGGGATGATCCTATGTCTACCAGCACATGGGAAAGAACTGCACCTTTACATTCCATGGTGATGTGCAAAGCCTTGTTATGATTGCGGACTTCCGTAGTCAAATCAGTGTTGGTGAACCCTAGTCCATGACTAGCATTAACATTTCCAACTACAGCTTCCAACTGATTGACGGTGATCTCTTCAGGCACATAAGCTGCGTGCAAGACTTTTAGTAGTGCGTTCCGATGAGCTTCGGAGCACATAAGCAATGATAGAATAGAGATCTTGGAAGGCGTCTGGTGAAGCTGATCCAGTATTTTGTAATCACTTTTCTTGATGAGTCTCATGAACTCATCAACTTCTTGATCAAAGGGTGTTTTCAACGTTTCCTTGACACTCTGCTCTTCCTGCACCAAGCTTTTCCCTTTTGCCTTGGCAGCAGCTTCTGCTTTGGCAGTGGGTCTTTGAGTTTGTGGAGCAAAGAGACGTCCGCTTCGAGTGAAGCCTCCGCCTCCTCCCACATTGTCTATTTGTGGTGCAGGGGTTGATGATTCAAGAGTGATTTTCTGTCCTCCGCAGTATAGATCAGAGCCGTAATTCCAGGGGATGGCATTACTGCTTTCATAAGGTACTGGCCCAGGCACCGTGATGGTGACTGGACTGATGGCAGCTGCAGAAGGGATTGTGATAGTCTGTGGATCATAGTATATTGTGACTGGTGCTCTGATGGGAGTAGCACTTTGCGAGTTGTAAGCAGAATGATTTTCAGGATCATAATAAATCGTAACTGTGGAGACATTTGCTGCTGAATTTGTAGGAGACATTGTTGGAAGGATGGGTGTTGTTGTTGTAGGAGATTCTGAATGAAGTGGTGCTGAAGTTGTAGAAGGGATGTTCGCTGATATTTGGTCCGTTGAAAGAACAGATGAAGCACTTGTTGATGAAATTGAAGAGTTGTTTGGAACAATGGTTGTTGCAGTTGTAGAAGACAAGGGAATTTTTGCTGATGAGGTTGCTGGATTGGTAGGAATTGATGTTGTGATTTGAAGCTGGCCACTCTGGATGAGACCATCTATGCCTTCTCTCAAATTATCACAACCATTCACTGAAATGTTGCAATAAGCACACCCTAGATCACATCCCGGGAACATTTGACATTCAAGGAGTTGAGCTTTGATCTCTACCAACGGTGTCCGAATCTGACCCACACTGGTTATCAAGTAAGACGGCTTGTCTTCTTCAATAGCATTGATTCTAGGACCTCCGTGGTTTGGCATAGGGTTCTTATTAACATTTGGTGGTGGTGCAAAATTCAGAGCCTTAGAGTCTACCAAGTCTTGTACCTTCATGTGCAAAGCTCTGCACTTTTCTGTACTATGGCCAGGTGCATTTGAGTGAAAAGCACATCTGGCGTTGGAGTCGTAATTTCTGGGTAGACTGGTGGGATCTGGAGGTGCCAACGTCCTTAGCTCAACCAGATTGAGTTTTAGGAGTTGTGGCAGTAATGTGGCATATGGCATAGGGATCGGATCGATCACCCTATTGGCCTGAGAAGGTCTTTGTTGGAACGGTCTTTGTTGATTGTTGTTGTTGGTGTTGTTGTAGTTTCTCTGAGGAGGATACTGAGTTTGTTGCTGATAACTTGGTTGCGGTGGTTGATAAGCTGGTTGAGGATGAATTGGAGCGGGGATAGTGACTGCTGCCACGGACCTATGAACATATTGGGGTCTGCCCCTGTTGGTGTGGATAGCATTGGTCTCACCCGTTCTTCTTGGGCCCACAAAAGGCTTCCTTGTGTTGCTGGATGAGCTGGCACCGTTGTCAGAAATCTTGCCCATCTTTAACAGGCTCTCGATTCTTTCTCCAGCTATAACGACATCTGCAAAGCTGGTAGAAGAGAAAGCAGCCAGCCTGTCAATGTATGTTCCCTGGAGAGTGTTCATAAACATATCTGCCATCTCCCTCTCTAACATAGGTGGTTGGACAGCAGCAGCCAGCTGCCTCCACCTTTGGGCGTACTCGCGGAAGCTTTCCCTAGATGACTGTGACATCCCCATCAGGAGGGTCCTGTTGGGTGCCATATCCAAATTATACTGGTATTGTCTGATGAAGGCCTCTGCCAAGTCCTTCCAACACCTGATGGTTGCTCTAGTCAGATGGGAGTACCATTCCCTTGACGCTCCAGTTAAGCTATCCTCAAAATAAAACATCCATAGCTTCTCGTCCATGGTATATGCTTTCAACCTTCCCAAAAAGGATTGTAAGTGGGTCCGTGGGCAGGAAGTCCCGTTGTATTTTTCAAAACAAGGAGGCTTAAACTTATGGGGAATCCTGACCCCGTCCACCAAGCCCATGTCCATAACATCAAAACCCAAAGAGTTTTGAGACTCCAAGGATCTTAATTTTTCAGCAATTTCCTCCAGCCTTCTGTCATAGGCTTCTTCCCCAGCACCCATTACTGTGAACTGATCCTCCTGGGGGTCTTCTTGCAGCACTCTACCTGCAGTGGCAGTCCCTTGAACATTAGCAGGAATGTTGATCTCTGGATGAAGGTGGGGTCCAAATACAGGGGGGTTGACATGAGGTTGGACCCTCTCATTGTTGCTTGTGCCAGCAGTCCCTATATGGGGATCTTCCTGATTCTGCCTTTCCACCATTGCTCTCAATCTTTCTTGGCTCTGAGCCATGTTGTTCATCACTTCCATAAACTGCGTCATCTGAGTTCTTATTTCCAATCTTTTGTTGGCCATTTGGTTTCTGACCTCTGCAAGGTCCTGTTGTACCTGATCCATTTGTATTCCCGGAAGATTGTTACGGGTTGGATATCGGTGTGGACGGTTGAGTGGAAATACCCGTCGTCGAGCAATAGTTCCTGAACATCACAACAGAGTTAGTACCAGTAAAACAAAGAAACCTGCAAAACAAAACAAAAGGTTAGCATGCAATGCAGTATGCTTATTTGTTTTCAAGGTATCCGGCTTGGCATTTGGTTTTGACCTTTCCAGACCCTTGAAGATACTGTTGATGTTGCTTTGAGGGAAACTCGGATGGAACAAACTGATACATATATTACAAAAGGCAAATGGTACATAGTTTGTTCTTTTACAAGACATGCCCTCAGAGGGGTCAAAATACATCATAAGAAAATAAAAGTACATGAAATGAAAGCAACAATAAGCAAAAGTCAAACACCAAGACCAAACTCATCCTCCTGAACTTCCTTGAGAAGTGCTTCAGTCACAGGATCAGCTGGACGTTCTGTGAGATTCCTGATAAGGAGATTCCGGGTAGTAACAGCTGCAGTTAGCTTCTTGTGTTGACTCTGGTCCTTTGACCTCTTCACTCCAGCTCTGATCTTCAGCTCCGAGATCTCCCTCTGGGCTGCTGCCAGGGCTTCCTGCTGCTCTTTTGCACTAGCTTCCAGCTGCTCTATCTTGTCCTGAGTCCTCTTATCTTCCAGAGTACGAGCTTCGGTGATCCTGACCCACCTAGATTGACTCTCCTTCAGATACAAGTCTGTCCTGGCTTTCTGGAACTGGGCTTCCTTGCAAGCATTCTTCAGAATTTGCTCTCCAGCCCTAGACTTCTTGATGTAATCCTCAGACTTCTCAATTTTAGCCAGATGCTCCACCCTCAACTTTTCCAACCTTTCAATATCCAACCTACCATCACTCCTCTCCCAGAGGGTCTTCTGCAAAGCCTGAGTCAACTTCTCATTTCTCTCTTTCAAGCTCTCAAACTCCTCTAAGCTGACAGTGGCAGGAGGTGGTGCTGAGGATGATCCAGGCATATCCTCCATGGTAAAGGGCATCCCAGAAAATTGAGCCCTGGTATGGGACCATTCATAGTATTGTGCTGATGCTACATTGTTGCACTTCCCCAGAATGGTCACTCCTTTCGTTTGAACATTGTCCCAGGCCCAGGCTGCCTGCCTACCAATAGCCAGATTAGGCTTGTTCTCACAGTAAAGGGTCTCAGCCAAGTCTTGTGCCTTAGGAGTGTGGACCAGTGCATAGCCCAGTTGTCTTTTGAACAGCAAAGGGTTTTAATTAATGCAACCCTTAACTCCTATCAGGGGTACATTGGGAAAATGCCCACAACTGGTAATGATATCCCTGCCCTTGGTGCTTTGAGTGCACCACCTGATATCAGCTGAAGTCAGAGCAGTGAGTCTTCTAGCCCAATTTCTCTGCTGATGAGGATTCAAAAATGCATCGGTCTTGGGCAAATGCTTGAGAAGCCAAGTATGGAACATAGGAGCACAACACCTCACTAATCTTCCCCTCTGCTTTTCATTCCTCTGGTGCACTGAGTAGTAAAAATCCCCCAATAAAGTGGGCACTGGGTTCCTCAGAATGAAAAGATGGATTGCATTCTTGCTAATGAATCTAGGCTCATCTGCAAATAATATGATCCCATATATGCTCAGGGCCAATAAAGCACAGAATGCTTTCCACTCTCCCAAAGAAGCTTTCAGGGTAGCTTGAGAGATCAAGAAATTCAGATGCAGGCCAGAGATTCCAGCCTTAGTAGTCATATGCTGCCCAATCAGAACTGGTTCCAGATGCAATGCCTTTGCTACTTCTTCATTACCAGGAAAGACCATCTCAGGGTTGAAAGGGACTCCACCCCTGATAGGTATACCAACCAATGATGAGTACTCTTCCAATAAAGGGCCCAACTGAAAATCCTGAAAAGTGAAACACCTCAGTGGGGGATCATAAAACTGAAGGCAAGTATGAATCAGGCTCCTCTGTGAAGGGTCCAAATCCATAACCACATCAAGTATGTCTCCATAGTGTTCCCTGAACAGTGGTATATAGTCTGGAGTAATCAGGGTCTGAATCCTCCTGATGTCAGTTAGCTCAGGCTGGAAGAAGTGGTAGGAGATGTTACTCTTTTTAGGTGCCATGTTGTTGAAGAAGAGTTGAGACAGGTGCTGATGATAACACTGAAAATGGGCCATTGACTGGCTGGTGCAGGTGACTGAAGCAGGTAGCTGATAGCTGAAGCAGATGCTGATGAAGATAGGTCTATACTGATGATGGGGTCAAAACCAAGCCAAAAATGAAGATGGATGCCCTGAAGAACAAATAAACAAATGTCAAAATGATGCAATGAGGATGTATGCAAATGATATGCAAGGGTTTGTGACTGAGCTGGATCTGATCAAGTGCTCTGATATAGGTCCAGGTATGTTCAAGAAATCCATATGGAGGTCCATAAGTCCAGTAACCAAGGTGGGGGACTCAAATAAAGAGTCACATGTCCAGGGTTTAGAATCACAAGAACTGTCCCAACATGGAGTACTCTTAATCAAACAAGGTAACAGGGTATGTTGAGGTCAAGGGTACCTGCAAACCTGTAAACAGCCCAACCCCCTCACAGGTGGTGTTCTAAAACAAGGATCCTCAGACTTGGATCAGTTATGAGAAGTGTAAACACTTCTAACCCGGAGGTACAATGTTTACAATAACCATAAAAGTTCCTCCTCTAATTCACCTCAGTTTCTGAAGGTCAAAACTAAAGGTCATCCAGACTTAGCAGGCTTCCCAGATAGCCCTAGCATTGCAGGAAATCTGCAACACAGAGTTCTCAAGAAGAAACCCATATCTGAACTGTGTTTCCTATTCCCGCACCAGACCGAGATGGAATGGGAAAGAATATGAACCACTCTAGCCTAGGTGTCACTCAGATCCCAGGTATAGGACCTCAACTCTCAATAGAACACCCACCCACCAAAGCAAACAAACAGATCCAGCCAGCAACACAGTATGACAATATGATATAATGCAAAGCTATAAAGAAAGCAGTAAAACAACTGTACATAAAGCAAAAATAAATACAAATATACAAACACAGATAGCACGTAACACCCCAGTAAACACAAATCAATCAAGCGCTAGGAGGAACCCACAAAAAGAACCAGAAGCCCTGGTTGCAGTATAAGGGTCCCCAGCAGAGTCGCCAAGCTGTCGCTCCCGATAAATGGGAAATGCCCAAATAAAGGTACAGACGCGAACGGTCGGCGAAAGGGACAATGAGAACACATAGCAGTGAACTCACTGGAGAAGAAAAGAGTCGCCAGCTAGGCATTTTTATCCCGAAGGAAAGGCAATGCTGCATAGACCTAGAAAAGACGGATAAGACGGTTGCGAACCAGAGAGACTGAGAAAGGGGGTTGGTTACAACCTGGGAAGGTATTAGCACCCAGATTGTCCGTGGTACTCGACGGGATCCACGCTTAAAAGATTTTTGTTTTAAAGGGGTAGTGTCAGTGCAATCTGTGTATAAAATAGCTGGAAAAGGATGTACAGGTGTCAGTGTAAAAGAAATGTGAAGTGTATAAATGATGTGTCAGTGTAAGAACAAGAATAAAATGCTCAAGATCATGAGGCTAAAGAATGATGCTGGAAGAGGGGGAATATACAGAGACTTTGTTCGATAACCGTTAAGTTATGCCTACGTATCCTCTCATGCAATGAGGAAGTCAGAACACCGTAGTTCGACCCAAAGAGACTGAAAGGTGAATTGACTTGTGAACTGCTTACTTGTCTATGCTCAAGTGTAAGACCTGTCTGGCTCAGGTGCAAACTGTCTTGCATTAGACGGAAGAAGCAAGTCCTCGTTTATGAGTGAAGGTGATGAGAAAAGAATCCCGAAGGAGACGATTATTGTTGTATTTGAGTTTTCAGTCTTTTATTGCTTGTGAAAGTTTGTCATAAGTTAATGAGCTTAAGCCTAAACCAATGGATTTAGTAAACCCATCACATCTTCCCTCTGATTAGGGGTAATGAGAATACCTTAAGTGTGAAGTCAGCTTCTCACACTTAATCACCTTTGATGGAGGATTAAGATCATTAACCTACTTGTGATTATTTAGATGTTTTTGGTGTTTTTGTTTAGTGTTAAGTAATGAGATTAAGCCATAATCAGGGATTAAACAGACTCATTACACCATCCTAATAGAAGGATAATAGATGAGAATGTTTAAGCTGAGGAAAGCTCCTCAACTTAATCCATGATTAGGGATTAAACTCATGACAAAACAAAGCCTTTATTAAGTGGATTTTATTTAATGATATGATGAAGAAGTGAATTTTAGGGTTTGTAAGACAACTTGAGGGGGACTTGTCCATTAACACTAGGGTTAGTCCTTCTTAACCAATTAAGGAAGAATTAGAACCCTAATGCAAGGCCCAAGTTACAAGTGTGATGTCTTGATGATTATTAAGTGGATTGATTAAGAGACTTAAACACATTAAGGGTTTAACACTTAGGATTAAAGTTATACACTCCATCCTAATAGAAGGATGCAGGCATAAGCTTAATCACAAAGCCTTAAAGCCTTTAGGGTTTAGTCCCTGATTATGGGGTGAGAAGAGAGGACTCAATGAGACACAAAGGTAAAAAACTAAGTGGGGGACTAATCAAAACCCTAATCATTGTCATGCTTAGTTGTTCCTAAGGTTTGTGAGGTTTACAAGAAAGATCTTTAGAGAAACCACCAGGAAGCAGATGAAAGGATCAAGAGAAGCAAAGTAACTTGCTTCATTTAAGAAGACAAGTCACTTGAAGAAAGAAAGTAGGGGGAAGAAGAATGAGCAAGCTCAATCTCAAACACATATAAAAATGCAGCAAGGATGTAAAAAGAGGTGAAGAGAAGTTATGAGAAGTGAAGGCAAATTCACTTCTCAAAGCCACTTACCACCTGAAAAGTTAGAAAAGAAATGCAATGCAATGCAAAATGGGATGGAATGGCATGATGAGAAACAAAACCAGAAGCACATACATGATGTTAATGATGCTATGAGATGCTACAAACATGAAACAACACATGGGGATGATCATACAAACTTATGGATGCAAATGAAACAAGCTGAGGAGCATGAACATACATGAAAAGTTATGAAATGCAAATGGCATACAACATGGGAAATGCAAGATGCAATGATCAAACATGCTTTCAATATGTCTTAAGATGTCAAATGAATCACAAGAATGCATAAAATGCCATGGCAAGTCAAGGTATGAATGCAAATGCAAGATGGATGCATATGGAAGCCCAAATTAGGGTTTATGATCAATGCATCAAACACAAACCAAAATCAGAAGCAAACATCAATACAAAAAATTGAAAATGCACTCAAAGGATCCCTAAACCTATACTAACTCACTGCCCAAAGGAGAAGTCTCAACTCTTAACCAAATTCAAGTTATGATTTTCCTAAGTTTTCTAGGGTTTTAGGGTTCCTTAACAAGAAAAATGCCAAACAAATGGAAAATGAGAGATCAAATCATGGCCATTTAATCTCACAAACTACATGATATGCTAAACACAAAGCAAAAAGAATCAAAGTCCAACTCATCATGGTTAGGCAGAAGTGATTTTTGGAAGTTTGGATCAAAATAATGCATCAAAATGATTTTAATTCCATGGAAAATTCTTAAAATGCATCAAGATCAAAAAATAAATTTTGTTTGAGGGTTGGACAATGTTTCTAAATGTTTTTAAATGTTTCATGAATTTTTTGGTGATTTTTAAATACTTAAAAGTATTTTTAATTAATTAATTCTCATTAATTAATTAGAAATAAACTTTTAAATATTTAAAAATACTTTTTTAATGAAAAAAATGTAAATAAAAATATTTTTGTGTTCTGAAATTAAATAATAACTTGTATAAAAAATTTCAGAATTTTTGAATGGATTTTACTATTTTTAAATAAATGTATAAAAGAAATGCAAAACAAATGAATTAATATTAATAAAAATGAAAAGTAAACACAATGGATGGCCAGGATGGATTCTGGGGAAGAAGCTGTTGACTACGCGCGCAGATCAATGGTCCACATTCAAACTTCCTAATTCTGATTTATGAATTAATTAATTGAGATTAGGGCTTAATGAGTGCATCTGGGCCACTCAATCACGCGCCAAGTCAACAAAGTCAAGGGATCCAACGCTCAACATTCAAACTACACTAATTACAGGGATTAAACCCTAATTATTTTCAGGTGGCCGGAGAAGACCTCCGGTCGTCTTCTCCGGTGGGAACCCCACCTGAAAATTCCTAGAATCTTCAAAACGTAACTAAAACGAAATCTAAGAGAATGGAAATCATCCCCACATCCCCCTGAATCAAAACCCTAACACAAACAACATTTATATTTCATCAATCTCATGAATCGAAACAAAACAAATTTTAGGGCAAGACTTTCAGAACACGATTAAACTCTCATCTCTTCACCATTTTCAAAACCAACAACATCAGAGTGATCAGTGAACTACAAAGAACAACTTAGGAACTTTAAAAATCATTTCTGGAAAAAAAGTTCTTGAGCTACCTGAGTTTTGAAGCTTTCAGTTTGCAGCTTTCTGGCCTTTCTCCTTTGTGCAATCCACTCCTTATGGTCCCTTGATGATGTCTGGATGCTTAGAAGGAGTTTGTGTTGGCTGGTTTGGAAGTTTGAACAAGTTCTGTTCAGGGTGGTGTGAGAATCGTGTTCTTGATTCTTTGAGTTTCAGGTTGATTTTAAGGGTGCTTTGTGATCAGGGTGATGTGTTGAGAAGGTCTGTGTAGTTTGTTTGAGTGTTTGTGAGTTGTATGAAGAGTTTTGAAAGCTTTTGCTTCAAGGGTGGAAAATGAGAATGATGTGTTCTTGTGTGTTTCAGGCTGGCCTCTTGTGATGTTTGGCTTGCAAATTGTTTGTATAAACAATGCTGATTGGTCAGAGGATGTGACATGCCCTTTTGTGATAGGTGTAGCTACTTTTGCAAATTGTCAACTTTGTGTAAGAGAAAGCATGGGTCATGTTCTAGCCAAGTACATGGAGAGTGGGCTGCGCAGCAAGGTGAGGGAGAAAGGCTAGGATTGATTAGCAGGCTAGGCAACAAGTGGGTGAGATGTTATGATGGATTTTGCAACTTGGTTCATTTTGGTTCTCATGAAAAGATCTTGTTCCAAAAGCCATACAAATGTGTGATCCCTTGGTCCATTCTGAACTTTTGATGTTACATGATCATGTTATGTGAATTAGAAGTCCATTTGATTGCCTTAGAACACTTGATCAAGTCATTTTGCAAAATACCTCTTTGGTAGAAACTTTGAAATTTTGTGATTTTTGCCAACTTTGACAAGCCATAACTTTTGATCCAAAATGAATTAGGTCATGTTCTTGTAATTTTTGAAAAGGGAAAGATCTATTCTACAACTTTCATGACCAAAGTTTTTCCATTTGAAGCATTTTTGGATCAAAAAGTAAGAGTTGAAAAAGTTGCATAAAATGACATTTTCATTAAAAGTCAAACTTGCCCAAAAAGTCAACTTTGCAAAAACTTGAGATTCTTGAATCTTGTGAACTTCCCACTTCTTCTATGATCAAATAAAGATCATATACACTCAAAATGATGAAGATCATCCCTTGGTTGGGTCACTGGGGGCCTCAGATGCCCTGATTTTGCACTGACTTGCTTGAAAAGTCAATTCTTGATCAGATGACTTCCCCATGGAATTTCTTCATGAAAATTGATATGCATGCTCCCTATACCATATAGAGACCAATAGAAACAATAATGACCAAAAAATTTGGAGTTATGGCCTTTGAAACCAAAACCCTAATTTTAGGTCAACTGCAGTCAAGCCTGGCTCTGCTTCCATACCAATCCCAGTTCTTGTGATTCTTTGACATTCTTGACCTTGAGAGGATATAATATGATACTTGAACACACATAGACCCCTTTGAAGTGATTGATGACCTTTGGAGTGGCTCAAGAAGCTCTTGGATTGCTCAGATCACAAACTCTAGGTGCAGATGACTTAGAAACAATGCAAAGACTCAAAATTGAGATATGAGATGGTATGATTGTGTTTATGCATATGAAATGATCACAAGCCATGGTGTGAATGGGTGAGGGCAAATTTGGGGTGTTTACACTCTGGCAGAGGTTAAAGCTCAGCTTTTAAAATGCCAGGTGTTTCCAGGTTGTAAGGCCTGTTATGAACCTTGCAAGGTTTCCGTTAGTGGGTGTGCAAGCTTGAGGAATGGCATCAATGGCTTGATTAGAGAGGGCATCCTTCAAATAACAACAATCACTTCTACAACACCAATAAATCCTTTTACAACAACAAGTATTTCTCCTACAACTGCAAAGACAATTGTTCCTACAGACTCGTCTACAAAATCAGCAACCACCTCTTCCATCACTTCAACAAACAACAGTTCAATTGCATCCACTTCTACAACTACAGCAACCACCAACAATGACGTTTCCACGGTCACCATCTATTATGACCCTACAACGGTCCCTGTTTCCAACAATTATCAACAACTATCTCAAAAAAAAATTCAGCAACAACCAAGCTTCAGTCAATCACCACCAACACCAATTAGAAGTCCTGTCACCATCTTTTATGATCCACAAACAATAACGGTCCCTACCTCTGCTGCAGTTAGTCCAATCACCATCACGGTGTCGGGGTCCATTCCATATGATAAAGATAATGTTATACCATGGCACTATGGTTCAGACCTTTACTGCAACGGAGAAAAAGTCCTTAATTCTTCGGTTCACACACCACAAGTGGATAATGTCGGGGGAGGCGGAGGCTTCACCCGAAGCGGACGCCTCTTCGCGTCACAAGCTCCAAGAACTAATACTAAGGCAGAGGCTGCTGCCAAAGCCAAAGGTAAAAGTATGGCGCCCGAAGAACCTATACCAAAAGAAGCCCATAAATCATCCTTTGATCAGGATGTGAATGAATTTATGAGGATAATCAAAAGAAGTGACTACAAGGTGGTGGATCAGCTCCACCAGACTCCTTCCAAGATCTCCATCTTATCCCTACTGTTGTGTTCCGAAGCTCATCGAGATGCACTACTTAAAGTCTTGCACGCAGCCTACGTACCGGAGGAGATCACAGTGAATCAGCTTGAGACAGTGGTGTCTAATGTTAATACTAGCCATGGGCTAGGTTTCACCAATGATGACTTGACAATGGAAGGATGTTACCACAACAAAGCTTTACACATCACCCTGGAGTGTAAAGGGGCTGTGCTCTTGCATGTTCTTGTTGACACTGGGTCTTCACTCAATGCCTTGCCAAAGAAGGCCCTTGTCAAGCTTGAATATGATGGAATAGTTCTCCAACCAAGAAATCTGGTGGTTAGAGCTTTTGATGGCTCCAAGAGGTCTGTTCTTCGAGAGGTGGAGCTGCCTGTGATAATCGGTCCGCAAGTCTTTCAGACTACTTTCTATGTGATGGACATTCAGCCAGCCTATAGCTGTTTGTTGGGTCGACCATGGATTCACGCCGTTGGCGCAGTTACGTCGACCCTTCACCAGAAATTGAAATATGAGTGGGAAGGACATATTACACCATCTGTGGTGAAGAGGATATCTTTGTTAGCCATCTGGTCTTCCCAGGAAATTATAAGGGTTACTCCTACAGAGTAATTATTATTTCCTGCTTTTTTCAGCATGCATCAAGTCCTGCATCTTGCCCAAGGTGTCAGGACTCATTTTATAATAGGGCCATATTTGTATTTTTGTGCAAATGGAATATCAATGAATATCGGACATCTTTTGCAAACAATTCTCTCTTTCACTCACTGTCTTTTCATTTTTCACTTTTGTACAAAACAATAAAATGGCAATGTTTTCAAAATAATACCTTCATTTTACGCTTTTTAAACAAGATTAAAATTGATACTAAAACGAACAAATCTCAACCCTTGCAGAAATAATCCTCCAGATTGCACCGACAATAGCACTGCTATGACCTTGTATGACTTCGATAATCCAATTAATCAAGTCGATGAAGGGGTTGAAGAAGACTATGAGTTACCTAAAGAGTTATCCAGGTTGTTGAGGCAAGAAGAGAAAGTAATTACTCCTCATCAGGAGGAAATTGAAACTCTCAATCTTGGTACCGAGGAGGATTTTAAAGAAGTGAAAATTGGGGCCAGTCTACAAGCTTTAGTAAAAGAGCAGCTTATCGACATGCTTCGAGAATATGTCGACGTCTTTGCTTGGTCCTATTAGGACATGCCGGGTCTAGATACGGATATTGTCATGCACAGGCTGCCATTGAAAGAAGATTGCCCTCCAGTGAAGCAAAAGCTACTTTGTACTCGCCCAGATATGGCCATGAAGATTAAGGAAGAAGTACAAAAAACAGTGGGACGCCGGTTTCCTTGCTGTAACTAGTTACCCGCCGTGGGTTGCTAATATTGTACCAGTGCCTAAGAAGGATGGCAAGGTGCGTATGTGTGTGGATTACCGGGACCTAAACAGAGCAAGCCCGAAGGATGATTTCCCATTACCTCACATTGATGTATTGGTCGACAACACAGCTCAGTTCTTGGTATTTTCTTTCATGGATGGATTTTCTGGGTATAATCAGATCAAAATGTCACCCGAAGACATGGAGAAAACAACCTTCATCACACCTTGGGCACATTTTGTTACAAAGTAATGCCTTTTGGACTGAAGAATGCCAGTACGACTTATCAACGGGCTATGGTAACGTTATTCCACGATATGATCCAGAAAGAAATTGAATGCTACGTGGATGACATGATTTCCATGTCCCTTACTGAAGAAGACCATCTGGTAAATCTGCTGAAGTTGTTTAAGCGTCTGAGGATGTATCAGCTGAAGTTGAACCCCAACAAATGCACATTTGGGGTACCTTCTGATAAGTTGCTGGGATTCATCGTAAGTGAAAAGGGAATTGAGGTTGATCCCGACAAAGTCAAGGCCATTCAGGAGATGCATGCACCTAGGACTGAAAAATAAGTTCGAGGGTTCTTGGGTAGATTGAACTACATATCAAGGTTCATATCTCATCTTACTACAACCTGTGAACCTTTGTTCAAGCTGTTAAGAAAGGAACAGACAGTCAGGTGGAACAACAATTGTCAGAAAGCTTTTGACAAGATCAAGGAGTACCTGCAAGAACCTCCAATTCTTATGCCTCCAATTGAAGGAAGACCTCTGATAATGTATCTGACAGTATTAGAAGGATCAATGGGGTGTGTGTTGGGCCAGCATGACGAGTCTGGTCGAAAAGAGTACGCAATATATTACCTAAGCAAAAAGTTTACCGACTGTGAACAACGTTATTCACTGCTCGAGAAAACTTGTTGTACTTTAGCGTGGGCTGCTCGCCAACTAAGACAGTATATGTTGACTCACACTACTTTACTGATCTCAAAAATGGACCCCGTCAAGTACATATTTGAGAAGCCAACACTTACCGGAAGGGTTGCAAGATGGCAAATGATTCTGACAGAGTATGACATTCAGTACACATCTCAAAGAGCCATCAAGGGCAGTGTACTGTCTGACTATTTGGCTGAGCAACACATCGATGATTAATAGCCCATGAGATTTGACTTCCCTGATGAAGACATCATGTACTTAAAAGCAAAAGACTGTGAAGAGCCAGTTCACACTGAAGGGCCTGATCCCGAAGAAGAATGGACTATGATGTTTGACGGGGTTGTCAATATGAATGGTCGTGGAGTTGGTGCAGTGCTCATTACACCTAAAGGAGTTCATATGCCTTTCTCGGAAAAAATCACCTTTGCCTGCACTAACAACAAAGCTGAATACGAAGCCTGTATCATGGGTCTTGAGGAAGCCATTAACCTCAGGATCAAGGCATTGAATGTATTCGGAGATTCAGCTTTGGTGATCAATCAGACCAACGACAAATGGTACACTCATCAGGAGCATCTGGTTCCATACCGTGACTACACGAGGAGGTTATTGACTTTCTTCACAACAGTCAAACTTGAGTACATCCCTCGAGACGAAAATCAGTTTGCAGATGCTTTAGCTACCATTTCCTCCATGATCAAGGTTCAAACTGCAAATTATGTACCTCGGATTTTGGTATCCAGATTGGACCGACCAACATACGTATTCTCTATGGACATTGCTAAAGATGACAAACCGTGGTTCCATAACATCAAAAGCTTCTTAGAAGATCAGACATACCCACCTGGGGCATCATCCAATGATAAGAAGACATTAAGAAGGCTGGTCGGTAGTTTCTTCCTTAATGCTGATGGTTCATTATACAAGTGAAACTTTGACATGGTTCTGCTCAGATGTGTTGACAAGAAAGAAGCAGACTTGCTGATGCACGAGGTGCATGAAGGATCTTTCGGTACCCATGCTGGAAGACATGCGATGGATAAGAAATTATTAAGATCAGGTTACTACTGGATCACAATGGATGCAGACTGTTGTGCCTATGCCAGGAAATGCCACAAATGCCAGATCTACGCAGACAAAGTGCATGTGCCTCTGAATCCTTTGAACGTGATGTCTTCACCTTGGCCCTTTGCCATGTGGGGCATTGACATGATTGGGAAGATCGAACTGACTGCTTCAAATGGCCACAGATTCATCCTGGTAGCCATTGACTACTTCACCAAATGGGTCGAAGCAGCTTTGTATGCAAACGTCACCAGACAAGTGGTAGCCAGATTTCTGAAAAGAGACATCATCTGTCAATATGGAGTTCCCGAGCGAATCATTACGGATAATGGTTCCAATTTGAACAACAAAATGATGACAGAACTGTGTCGGGACTTCAAAATCCAACATCACAACACTTCTCCTTACAGGCCAAAGATGAATGGCGCTGTTGAGGCAGCTAACAAAAACATCAAGAAGATTGTGTAGAAGATGGTGGTTACTTATAAAGACTGGCATGAAATGCTACGATTTTCCTTGCATGGGTATCAAACCTCAATCAGAACGTCCACAGGGGAAACACCTTACCAGCTTGTGTATGGTATGGAAGTTGTCCTACCTGTGGAAGTTGAGCTGCCCTCCTTACGGGTAATGATGGATGTGAAGCTGGATGAAGCAAAATGGGTCCGGTCTCGATACAATCAACTGAATCTGATTGAAGAGAAAAGGCTAGCTGCCATCTGTCATGGGCAGTTATATCATAAGCGGATGAAGAAAGCCTTTGGTCAGAAAGTCAGACTTCGGGAATACCAAGTGGGAGATCTGGTGCTAAAAAGACTTTTTCCTCCTCATACAGACCACAGGGGCAAATGTACTCCAAACTACGATGGTCCATTCATAGTAAAGAAGGTTTTCTCTAGTGGATCACTGATGCTCACTACTATGGATGGTGAAGATTTCTTATCCCCTGTGAATTCAGATGCAGTTAAAAAATACTTCGCATAAAATGACCCATTGGACATAAACACAGAATGTACGTCCAGGAAAAAATAGGGCATCCCGGCGAGTCAAAAACAGAATAAAAGACTCGGGAAAAAATAAGGGAAAAAAATGTACACCCGCTGAGTTGAAAAGCCGCATTGGACAGCTCAGGCAAAAATGGGTATCTCGGTGGATTGAAAACCCGAAAGGGCGATCCACGCAAAATCAGGGAATAAGTGAAAAATTGCATTCTGAATTTGTCTGTATCTCTCGCAACATGGCAAGCTTCGAAAAGAAAAAGCATCGGTTAAAATCAACCTTCTTTGGAAAGCAAGATAAGAAGAACGTCAAGGTCATACAGGTCATAGCAAAGGAAGTTCACCGGAACGTCATCGTCAACATTGCCAACACCTTTATTTTCTCAATTTTTAGCAATCTCCTCATTTTAGGGGATTTGTTTCTTTAACTGTATTTCGCCAATTCAGGGCACCCAAATTAATAAAATTAGAGTTTTCTGTCACACCTCCTTTTGTACATTTTTGTTTCGTTTGCCAAATGTCCCATATTCATAATATAATACTTGCATAAAACAAATGAGCCATTTTTAAATAAATGCTTGCAGGAAATATATTGCTTTCAGGTAAGTCTAACTCCTATGACGGAATCCGGTTAGGGATACCTCGGGATACTTGTACGTTTCTCTTGTCTTAAAACAGGTTGCAAGTATTCAATATACAACATGGGGCATACCAAGCATTGAATCCCCAACATGCTACTTCCCAGAGGTTACCTCTTCTCCAAGCAGGACCTCCCCGAGCAGTGTCGGATAACTGTTTCACAGCAAGGAGAGCAAGGAATCTCCTATTCCCCACTAGGATGCCAGTTTTCTCCCATCCTCAGCAAAGTTAATGGGAACTGTCTCCCCACAAATTTTCCATTCTCTCCCTAGAAGAGCAATGCCTGAAACTCTTACCCAACAAAGCGACGGAAGCTTCCTTCTCCCCAGCTGAGTTCTCCTTACGGATAGATCTACCAACAATCTACTCCCCCAAGCAGAGTTCTCCCTCCTGACAGCTCTACCAATGATCTCTTCCCCAGCCAGGATATCCCTCCAAGCAGATCAGCCAGAGATCTTTATCCCAACAAGATCTGAGTCTCGGATCAATTTCTCCCATTTACATAATCATGGCATTCACATCATTTTTCCCACACATAGAGTAGCATTCTATCTAAACGGAGCATTACGGCAAAAATCAAACATTTGCATGATCACAAGCTAGGTTCAAGCCGATCACCTACAATTACCATCAATGCTTCATCAGCAATATACAAATACATCCATGCACATAAGAGCCTAAGCGTCCCCCTTGCACTTTCAAAAACAAATACTTGTTCATAACATGTTCTTTTCGACACCCGTTCGTGTCATCCTATCCCCACAGAAAGCCAAAGCATCTCCTTTGCACTCCCAAAGCAGATGCCTATTCATATATAGTACTTATTTGACACCCGTCTGTGTCATGCAGTCCCCAGAAAGTCGAGCACTCGTCCGTATCTTGCACCAACATCACCAATAAATCAATACTTGTGTGTACTTATACAGAAGTCTTCGATACTCGTCTGTATCTTGTTTATATCACTCCTCATCAGATCCGAAACTCGTCTATGTTCTTTGTTAACCAGTTGGTACTCGTCCGTATCATCATCTCTGAACACGCGTCAGCGTTTGTTTCTACCGATACTCATCCGTATCATGGTCCTAAGGATGCTCGTCCGCATCTTTAATCTATACGCAGCGTCAAACACTTATACCTTTTATTCTTAAGCGTGAACACTCGTCCATGTTTACCGTTCCCCAGTAAGTCATCAACAAAATAACTTCCTCCTATCCGACATTCGTCCTATGTCGTGATATTTTCGGCAGCCGTCCCCTGCCAGGTGATCGTCCTTCACCTTTGGATGACCGTCCCTCATCCCTTTCCCCAGTGGAATCTCCATTATTGGAACCTTCTATTCGACATTCGTCCTATGTCGTGATATCTTAGAGCAGTCGTCCCCTGCTAGGTGATCGTCCTTCACCTTTTGATGACTGTCCCTCATCATTTCATCTGATGGTCGTCCCCATCGTTAATCTTGTTATCCGACATTCCTCCTATGTCGTGATAAACCCCGAGAGCAGCCGTACCCTGCTAGGTGATCGTCCTTCACCTCTTGATGATCGTCCTTCATCATGCTTATCTGATGGCCGTCCCCATCGTCGACCTTTCCTATCCGACTTTCGTCTTATGTCGTGATAAAGAGCAGCCGTCCCCTGCTAGGTGATCGTCCTTCACCTTTGATGACCGTCCCTCATCATTATTTCATTTATTCTTTAAACCGATGACCGTCCCCGTCGTTGTTACTTTACCTTTTCAAGCCTAATGGCCATCCCCATCAATGCTTTTCTTTAATCCTCATAGAATCTTATATCCTTACCTGATGGTCGTCCCCGTCATGGTCCCTTTATTTCCCCAGCTTGCCGGCCGTCCCCGTCATTGCTTTATCCCCAACAGTCGTCCTCTACTCGATGTTCGTCCTCCATCGCCTTCATTTGATAAACATGCTACACTACCTTTTAAAATTTATATCTCTTTTCTTCTTCTATCCAGCGAGTGCAGATTTTGGACTGTCTTTGGTATTCAACCACAAGTTATCTTGTTTGTATGTTAAGCCAGGCGCTTACACCCTGCACAGCTAACTCATGCTTGAATAGGGGAAGCTGTAAACACCCCAAATTTTCCCTCACTCTTTGTTACACCATGGCTTGTGATCTTTCATGTTTGCATTAACATAGGCATCACACCTCATATTTCATTTTTGTTTCACTGCATAAGTTCAAGTTCATCTGCAGCTAGGGTTTATGATCTGGGCAATCCAAGAATCCATCTGCGCCATCCCAAAGGCTTCAAAGCTTTCCTAAGGGGTCCATGTGTGTTCTATCGTCATATTATGCTCCTCAAAGTTCATGAAAGTCAAGGGATCACAAGAACTGGCAAAGGCATGGAAGCAGAGCTAGGGTTTTCACTACACAAATGACCAAAATTAGGGTTTTGGTTTCAGAGGCCTTAACTCCAAATATTTGGGCCATTCTTGTTTCTAATGTTCTTAATATGTTATAAGGATCATGTGTACCAAGTTTGATGAAGAGATTCATTGTGGAAGTCATATGTTCACTAGGTAACTTCCTGAGCAAGTTAAGTCAAAATCAGGGCATCTAAGGCCCCCAACAATGGAACAAAAAGGGTATTTTCATCAAATTTAATTTCAATGATCTTTATTTGATCTTAGAAGTGGTTGGAACTTCACAAGATTGAATAATTTTGAGCCAATTGCAAACTTGCCATTTTTGGAAATGACTTGAAATGCAAACTTTCCATTTTGGGAAAGTTTTTCAACCTCCTCTTTCATGACCAAAACTTCTTCAAATGAAAAATTCTTGGACATGAAAGTTGTAGATTAGGTCTTTCCCTTTAAAAAAATGACAATAACATGTCTTGATTCATCATAGAACTCAAGATATGGCCTTTCAAAGTTGGCAAAAATCCTATAATTTCAAGTTTCATGTCAAAGAGGGATTTTGCATTTTGGCATGTTCAAGCATTCTAATGACCTCTAATGTACACAAACACTTCACAACATGTCAAATGAACTTCAAACAATCAGAATTGTGCATTGAACCAAGTGTTTCCATGACTTGAACTTCAAGAAATCTCAAAAGGGCCAAAACTCTCAAAATTTGCAAAATGCATTGGATCCTTCCATCCACTTGTGCCAGCTGCATCAAACTGTTTCTATGGCTCTCCATGAATCTTGCTGAGGCCAGACACCCCAAAAAGCTAGCCCTTCCATGGCCCATACCTCAAGTACACCTAAATTGACGTTTTTGCAAAAACACCCCATACCAATCAGCCTGTGCCACAACAACTTTCTGATCAATTCCATTGGCTTAAACAAACATCATGGATCACATTTCATAACACACAATAGCCTGAACACTCTCATACACTCAGATTCACAAAATCCATCAAAAACTTCCCTTCTTCGAATTTCATAGCTCAACCACTCAAACTTCAAACTTCTTCCACCAATCAACTTAGCATCACCCCAGGATCATTTCCCACCCATCACCATAGCCTAAAACACTTCCAAACACAAATACGATTTTTGCATATTCAGAACTGAACCTTCAAAACCAAGCCACACAAGCTCCATTCAAGCACTTCAGAAGCATCAGGGTGATCATTGAAGTGGATTAACATCAAGAAAGAGGCCAGAAAGCTCAGATTGACAAAGCTTCATCTCAGGTAGCTCTCTTGAAACATTTTTCCAGAACTCTTATTTTAAGCTCCAATGTGATTCTATATGCTTCCCTGATCACCATGATGTTTTTACTTTTGAAAATGGTTGGGTTTTAAGAATTTCATAGCCTTTTGAAATTTTGCCCGTGAAATGTTCTTGCTTCGATTCTCTCTTTTAATGCATGATAAATGTTTTTAGTGCCTGGATTCTTGTTCTATGTTGTTTAATGAGTGATTCTGGAGCATTTGGGAGCTTGGGGTGGCCTAGGGAGTGATTTCAGGTTTTGGGTTAGCCGGAGAAGATGACCAGAGTTTAGCTTCGGTCACCTGAGATTAATTAGGGTTAATTAGGGTTAGTTTGTCAGTTTAAACGTGGACCATTGGATGCGTGTTTTAATTAGTGTATGGACGACCCAGATCATTTCATTAAACCTTAAATCTGAATTAATTAATTTAATTAGGTTTTTAACCCAGAAGCCATCCTGACCATTGATTCACTCGCGCAGTCAATGCCCCCTTTCCCAGTTTGAATCTTAGCCACCAGATCAGCATACCATCCATTTAAATCAATTTTTATTTCATTTTTATTGCATTTTCTTGCACAATTTATTTAAAATATCAAAAAGCATTCAAAAAATATTTTCTTTTGCATTCTGACTTTAAATATTTTTCTTCATCCAAAAATAATTTTTATTTAATTTTTTCATTAAAAAAGTATTTTTAAAATATTTAAATGTTATTTTTAATTAATTAAAGTATTTTAATTAATTAAAAATACATTTAGGTTTCTAAAAATCACAAAAAAAAATCATGAATCATCCCAATTTTCTTTGAATTAAGGGTTATTAAAATCATATTTTTGAACCTTAACTTTGAAAAATCATTTCTGCCTAACAAAGAAGAGTTTGAAGTTGATTCTTTTTGCATTGTGTTACATATTTCATGTAGTTTACAGGTCTCTTTTCTCATGAATTTATCTTGCATTTTCAATTTGATTTGCATTTTCCCTTTGAACCACCCAAAAACCCTATAAAACTTAGAAAAATCATAACTTTTGATAGATTAGGTTTCTGACCTTCTCCTTTGAGGTGTGACCTAATATGGGATTAGGGTCTGTTTGAGCTTGATTGCAAATTTTTATCATGTCATATGCTTCTGTTTTATTCATTTGCATCTCATATGTCCATGTAACCATAATTTCTCATGTTCACTTGCATTCACCTTGCATATGCATCATTACATGAACTTGCCATAAAATTTCATGCATTCATATATCATATCAGACATCTTAGGACATGTTAGAAGCTTGTTTGATCATTTCTTCATTCATTTGCCATGATTAGCATTCATTTCATTTCATAAACTTTCATGTGTTTTCAAACTTCAAAGCATGCCTCCTTTGCATCTCATCTTTGTATGATCATACATATGCATCTTGTATGACTTTGGATCATCTTACATGACATTTGCATTACACAAGCACTTATGACTTTGGTCATTTCATCTCATTTCATCTCATTTCACTTCATTTCTTTATGCTTTATACTTTATGCATTCATGCTAACTTTTCAGGTTTTGGTAAGTCATTTTGGGAGGTGAATTTACCTTCACCTCTCACTTCTTCTTATCTCTTTCATTTGCATTCTAACTTGTCTTTGAAGTGAATTGGATTCACTTACGTTCCATCTCTCTCATTTTCTTTCTTTAAGTTATTTATCTTCTTCAATGAAGTTAGTAACTTATTCTCTTGCTTCCTCCTCCTTTCATCTGCTTCTTCCATTGGTGGCTTCCTTGAAGATCTTTCTCAATACTTGCAAACCATAGGAACATCCAAGCATGATAATCTTAGGGTTGTGTTTAGTCCCCCTTAGACTTTTTACCTTTGAGTCTCCTTAAGTCTCTCTTCTCATCTCAATAATCAGAGACTAAACTCTTAAAGTTTTAGGACTTTGGAATTAGGGTTATGCCTGCATCCTTCTCTTAGGATGGAGTGTATAACTTTAATCCTAAGTGTTAAACCTTTAATTTGTTTAAACCTCTTAATCAAAACACATTAATAATCACTAAGACTTTATCTTGTAACTTGGGCCTTACATTAGGGTTCTAATTGTTCCTTATGGTTAAGTAGGACTAACCCTAGTGTTTAATGGAAAAGTCCCCCTCAAGTTGTCTTACAAACATAAAATACATTTCTTAATCTCATCCCTTAATTAAAATCCATTTAATAAAGGCTTTGTTATATAATGAATTTAATCCCTAACCATGGATTAAGTTGAGGTATCTTCCTCAGCTTAAGTGTTCTCATCTATTATCCTTCTATTAGGATGGTGTAATAAGTTCACTAATCTTTGATCAGAGATTAAACTCATTACTTAACACTAAACAAAAACCTAAAAACATCAAATTAATCATAAGTAGGTTAATGATCTTAATCCTACATCATCATGGAAATTAAGTTGAGATGCTTATCTCATACTTAAGTAGGCTCATTATCCATAATCAGGTAGGATATAATGAGTTTACAAGCCCTTGATTTAGGCTTAAGCTCATAATCCTATGCAAAACACCAAAAACAATAACAAAACTGAAAACACAAAAACAAACAATAATCGTCTCCTTCGGGATTCTTTTCTCATCACACTCACTCACAAACGAGAACTCGCTTCTTCCTTCTAATGAAAGACAGTTAGCACCCGAGCCAGACGGGTCATACACTTGAGCATATGCAAGTAAGCAGTTCATAGTCAATTCATTTTCAGTCTCTTTGAGTCGAACTACAGTGTTCTGACTTCCTCATTGCATGAGAGGATACATAGGCATAACTTAATTGTTATCGAACAAAAGTCTTTGTGTCATCCCTGTAACACGGTGGGAGAACTGACTTTAGTTATGTTGCGGATAGCAAGAGTCGCCACCGACTTTTATTTTATCCAAAGGAAAGGCATAAAAGAACAGGAAAGACCTTTTAAAAGATTTTTGGGTCCGGGGGGTAGGTTATGTAAAGGGAAGGTGTTAGCACCCTTTACATCCATGGTTATCCATGGGCTCTTAGTTACTTAGCTCACTTTAAACTGTTTTTTGAAATGTGAAGTGTGTGAATAGAAATTTTCATAAGAGTTTGATAATGATCCATGTACGGATGCGTAAAAAACTTGTGTTTGAAAATTGTTTGAAATTTGTGAAGTATTTGAAAAGTTTTTGAATAGTGAGCAAGTAACTATGAGGAACCTACCCTAAAGTTTAAGTCTTTCTGTTCTTGAATCCTTTAAATGGTAAGACTATCCCTATTATTAAGGAATAGGTAGTAATTACCTTGGATGTGAGGGACAATTGAAGGGACATCTGTTATTTAGGCAACTGTGGGGTGTATAAGCAATTCGAAGGGACTTATCATCTTTATTCGAAAGGGACAAGATCATTATGAAGGCAACATTCGAAAAGGGACTTGATCTTTTATTATTAAGGGACTAGATGACTTTATTTTGAGGGACTTTTACTTTATACACCCTACCTGACCTTTTAATTAGGCAACGATGAGGGGTAACCCTAGAAAGTGAGATGGCGATCAAAGATCGACTTACGTGTGTGAGTGTTCAATATTAATATTTATCTTTTGAATTAGGTGATCTAAATCAATTTTAAATGACATACATGTTTACACTCCCTATTTTTACTAACCATGGCATAAAATAGATAATTTAAACATTTAAAAAAATATTACATCCAGGAGCAATTAAAATAATAATAATAAAAGCAAAATAAGCAAAAATAAATAATAATAATAATTGGGTTAGTGAAATAATAATAATAATAATAATAAATCACAATGGGGTTAGTAATAATGATAATAATAAATCACAATATATCTAAATGGGGTTAGTAATAATAAAATAGATATGAAAATAAATAGCATTAATGATAAAATAAATAAGAATATTAGCATAATAATTACAAGATCAAATTTTTATGAACAATTATTATTTAAGATTAAGAAGAAAATATAAACAAATAATTATCATAAAGTCTTAAATGCTATAAAAATAAAGTTAATTATAAACATATTATGAAAATAAATTATATTAAATTAACAAGTTTTAATTATTTTTAAACATGTATTGAAAATTATTTATATACAAGAATTAAATAATAATTATAAACAAATTATAAGATACATACATAGTACAAAGATAAGGTTAATTATAATTAAATAATCATATTATTATATTTTTAGAATCTTATTGTTTTAAACATGATTTAAAATTATTTACATTATTTAGATAAGATTACATATAATGATAATATAAATAAATGATAATAATAAAAATAGAGAAACATAATTAACATTTATATAAAAATAATTAGGGTTTAAGAAGTATTATTAGGGTTTATATAAAAAATAGGTTTTTTACATATAAAATTTTTAGGGTTAATTAATTAATTTATTTATACAAAACATATAATATTAATAATTTATAATAGAATAAATATTAAATATAATAAATATTAAATAATTTTATTGATAAAGTTTAATTTTGAAAAAAAATGAATTTTGAATTATAGAAAAGAAAAGAATATGAACAATTTATTATTTTTTTATCATTTTTATAATTTATTAAACTAATTATAATATAAACAAAATTAAATAGAATAAGAAAAAGTGACAAAAATACTTACCTGGGGCTGGGATCGAACCCATGTCCTGAGCTTTGCCACCCTTAGACGTACAGAGTTACCACTGGGCTGCCTGCGCGTTGTGAACATGATCCCAACAACAATCCTTTTATTATATGCCCTGCAAAAATCATAAAAAACAAAATAACACAAAAAATGGCCTAATGGGAATCGAACCCAGGCCAGAGAGCTTTTACACGCACACATTCACCATCTGAGCTACGCATGCGTTGTGAAACAAACTTCAAACAATTACATAAAATATTAAAACAAATTTTCAAATTAGAAATTGGCGCCTCTGGACTTCATCTTCTCCAAATTACCTGCGAATTTACTTATAATTTTTCCTGCGAAATTACATACGATTTTTGTTTTACAGGTTTTCCTAGGTTCTTCCCAACGATCACCAAACCTGCAATGATTCATCAAATTGGAAACACCATTGTATTCCCCATAACAAAACAAACTTATTTGCGTGTTCAGAAATTATTTATATGGCTTATTGCACGAAACCCCAATTTTAGAGGATGAACCCTAACAATGGCATCTCACGGATTCCTCCATGAAAACTTCCTGTTTTTGTCCAGAAAGACTCTATGGTCCATCACAAACATCATCAAACAGTCAAAAACGAATTAGAACAAGCAATTCAATGAAATATAAAAAAACAAAATAAACTTGAAGAACATGATTCGGTTTATGCCATTCATGGAGTTTTGGATGATGATAAGTGTTGCTATGCATTCAGTGAACATCAAGGAACATGTTGAAACCTTTGGTTTGTCTTGAAAAGGGCTCTAAGTGCCAAACCGAATTGGAGTTTTTTGTGTGAATTTTGGAACTTTGCTCTTACCTTTGGAGGCTCCATTTTTTTTCCTTTTGATTGCTAAATGTTCTATATATATGAGTGAATGAATTAGGTCAAAAACATTGCTCAAGACTTTGGATTTTTTGGTAGTTTGAGATTGAAAAAGACTGGCCTTTAAAATTTGAATATTCTTGATACAAGCTTGCTATTTTGGGATGATTTTCATAACTCTTGTATCAATTAGATCAAAATATCATTTATGACATTCTAGAAGCAAAATAATTTTAAATCTTCACTATTTTATATTTTATTTGAATTTAAAATGATTTTTAATATAAAAAATCATAATAAATAAAAATAAAATAATGAAAATAATGAAAATATTAAGTTAATTTCGTGCAATATGTCTTGGTGTGGATTGGGTCATCATATGGCAAGCCCAATTAGAAAAAATTAGTTTTAAACCTCCATTTTCTTCATAAACCAACCAAAAATTTCCCAATTTTGCAAGGGCACACATCCTTCAATTTTAATGCTATGAGGGTGTTCTTGGACATTTTGGAAAGCTTGAAGAGTCCTCTAACCAACCCCACTGGTTTCATGTCTATATCATTTTCCATTCTCAAGTTATGCCCTTTTGAAGTTGTTGACTTTTTGTTGACTTTCAAAAGGACCTATAATGTCTTAGCTCCTACCTTCCAAATGAAGCATTTTTGGGCTTGGCTTGTGAGACACAAAGTTGTAGAGAATTCAATTTCCTTCAAAATGAGCTTTGAATAGAGACTTGGTAATGAAGTATGTGAAAGTTATGGCTGGTCAAAGTTCAGTTGACTTTTACTGAGAAAACCCTAATTTAGAAACTCCTGATTCTTGATGATCTGAAATCTCCTTGATGAATCATAATAAACCCTTGATCATATGATGAATTTTACTTCATATACTTGATGTTGGCAAAAAAATCATGAAGTTTGACTTTGGTTTGACCACAGTTGACCTCAGTTTGACTTTTTAACTGCTTTGACTGATTTTGACTTACCTGATCATCTGACTGAGCAAAACTTTGGGAAAAGTCTTGAAATTTGTCATAGGGATTCTTAAACACATATAAGATGTTATGAAGCCCACTTGAAGCCTTGGAAATTCATTTAGCCTGATTAAAGTCAAAACCCTAGTTTTGGATGCACTGCTTAGGAGGTGCATTGTCTGAGGGAATTGTCAACTCTTCTGACCAATTGTAAACTTTGTGAACCTTGTGAACCATCATAAAATGTCTTGTGAAACTCATGGGAGGTATTGTGAACCTTGTGAACCTTGTGAACCTCATAAAGTGACTTGTAGACTTCATGAATCTCATGAAAGGTCTTGTAAGCATTGTGAATCTTGTGAACCTTGTGAACTTCATAAAGTGGCTTGTAGACTTCATGAACCTCATGAAAGGTCTTGTAAGCATTGTGAATCTTGTGAACCTTGTGAACCTTATTAGCACACAAAGTCTTGTATTGTGAGGGCAAATTTTGGGGTGCAACAGCTGCCCCTGTTCAATTTTCTGAAACCTGAGGGGTTAGATTGGTATATGTGCCAGTCGTGACCGGGAAGGTTGAAGGGGATTGAACACAAAAGCCCAAAAATTTGCACTCACCGGTGCGTAAACTGATACAGAGGGTTGGTTGTATATGCTTGAGTGGGCTTAAAGATGCCACTTGGAAGAACTGGAGATGGGCTTAGAGATGCCATCTAAAGAACTGGATGTGATGATAGCTTTGTGTTGATACTGGATCTCAGTACTAGGTCTTCGTATAGGCCGTCTCTGAATCGTTTATAATTTGACTTTGTTGAATAGACCAGTAGAAATAAATCTCCGTGACGATTATCTCTTCTGGAAATATCTTGGATTAGGGAATAGATCTTTTTACAGACCGTTTGCCTACTCTCCAAGGTCAAAAGAACGTCAGGATTTGTTCTTCTAAAAAATATCTTGAACCAGGGAATGGATCTTTGTATAGACCGTTTTCCTGTTATTCAAGGTCAAAAGAACGTCAGGATTAGTTCTTCTGAAAAATATTTTGAACCAAGGAATGGATCTTTGTATAGACCGTTTTCCTGCTATTCAAGGTCAAAAGAACGTCAGGATTAGTTCTTCTGAAAAATATCTTGAACCAGGGAATGGATCTTTTTACAGATCGTTTGCCTGCTATTCAAGGGCAGATAGATGAAATCTTCTGGAAATATCCTGGATTAGGGAATGGATCTTTTTACAGACCGTTTGCCTACTCTCCGAGGACAAAAAAGTGTCAGGATTAACTCCTGAAAATATCCTGGATTAGGGAATTGATCTTCTTACAGACCGTTTGCCTACTCTCCGAGGAAATAGATTAAATCTTCTGAAAATATCTTGAACCAGGGAATGGATCTTTGTATAGACCGTTTTCCTGCTATTCAAGGTCAAAAGAACGTCAGGATTAGTTCTTCTGAAAAATATCTTGAACCAGGGAATGGATCTTTTTACAGATCGTTTGCCTGCTATTCAAGGGCAGATAGATGAAATCTTCTGGAAATATCCTGGATTAGGGAATGGATCTTTTTACAGACCGTTTGCCTACTCTCCGAGGACAAAAAAGTGTCAGGATTAACTCCTGAAAATATCCTGGATTAAGGAATGGATCTTCTTACAGACCGTTTGCCTACTCTCCGAGGAAATAGATTAAATCTTCTGAAAATATCTTGAACCAGGGAATGGATCTTTGTACAGACCATTTGCCTGCTATTCAAGACCAGATAGATGAAATCTTCTGGAAATATCCTGGATTAGGGAATGGATCTTCTTACAGACCGTTTGCCTACTCTCCGAGGACAAAAAAGTGTCAGGATTAACTCCTGAAAATATCCTGGATTAGGGAATGGATCTTCTTACAGACCGTTTGCCTACTCTCCGAGGAAATAGATTAAATCTTCTGAAAATATGTTGAACCAGGGAATAGATCTTCGTACAGACCGTTTGCCTGCTATTCAAGACCAGATAGATGAAATCTTCTGGAAATATCCTGGATTAGGGAATGGATCTTCTTACAGACCGTTTGCCTACTCTCCGAGGACATCTTGAGTAATGTACGGATCATTTCTGACTTGTTGTGAATTGTTGATGCTGTTTTATCTGCATATAACTATCCTGCAAGGAGAATGTTAGTTTATGCAATATGTATGCATGCATAGTATGATGCACCTAAGTAACTGTATTATGCATTTATGGATATGTATGTTATGGTATGATATAAATGATGTATGTATGATATGATGCTGCCGGAAGAGTCTGGATGTCTTCGTATAACAACTGCTGGCCAGAGAAAATAAATCCCGATTCGTTGTTGAGGAATATGAGGATCTTGTTCCCATCTTGTTTGATAATAAGGTATACATAACCTTCCGTATGCTGGGGATAACAAGGTATATATAACCTTCGTCTTCGTTTGATAGTAGGGTAGATATAACCTCCCGTCTTCGTTTGATAGTAGGATAGATATAACCTCCCGTCTTCGTTCGTCGTACTCTTATTGGAAAGTAAATTCCCGAATATCCGTATGAGGATAAAAGAGATGGATATAAATTCCAAGGGAGATATGACTTTATGAAGATGGATTTGTCCTACTGAGAGTTTTGTAACTGTCTTGTAGAGATGAACCGGCGAAGCTTCGTTGAAATCCTTCCCTCGTTCGTCCTTAGTAAATACTATTACTGCATTTTCATGCATTTCTGGTAAACATCAATCATATTAAGCACACATGCATTCAAGCCCAACTAATGAACGTTTCACTTATGTAAAATAGGGTAAAAGTAAATCTAGATTCAGAGGGAAAAGTAAAACTGAACTTGAGAACAGAAACGTTTCAACTTCGAGAGTGTATAACCAATTGGATTTGGAGCTCCTGAAATTTTTAACTTTCCTGAATACCTTCCCCGAAATCCTCATAGCTGGATCTGAAGACATGATACTGACACCATCTGATACTACTGGCGTAGACAATTAATTTCCATCATGGTTTTAGCTGAGAATCCAATATCAAGGTAATACAACGAGAGGAATGTGTCTTCAAATTGTGATGGACCATATGCGCTCCGGGTATTAGATTTGAAGAGAAAGCATTGCCCCTTGGTTGAGGATGAATTATACCATGATGGAAGTATCTGAATGTAGTTACCTCAAGAGAAATAAACAGAGTGCTTCACAATAATATGTTTCTGACATCATGAAACTCACATATATGAGGAGAGATGCCTCTGGCTATTAAGCATTGTTGAATCTGGACCTGATTGCCCTGAATGAATTGAACAGTAACTTGGTATGCCCCCTTGATTAGGAAACAATGACCATGCCCCTGGCATTAGGAATTCTGTAATGTTACCCTTGGCACTTCAGATAGATGAGGAGATCTGCCTCTGGCTGTTTAAACATAGTTGAATCTTGTCCTGATTGCCCCAAATGAGTTAGGCAGTATCATGGCCTGCCCCATTGATTGGGAGATAATGACTATGCCCCTTTGTATACATGGGCTTTCATCCAGGAAGCAACTTTGTTTATCAGAAAGACTTTGATTTATTGAACATTCATCCTGTAAGTTTCTCTGTTTATCATACACTCAGGTATATGCAAACAAATATACGCAAAAATGCAATGCTTATGTCTGTCTTGAAGTTTTTGAAAAAGAGTTATTTTAGAAAAAATAATTTTTATGAAAACTGTGATATTAACTCAAGTTTTATAATAAGCCCTAAAGGAGTCAGGATACCTTTTTGTAGCAGTACGCTTTCGAACTAACCATGCTTCAGTTAGGACTTTTAAAGGGTTATAACGTGGCCTGGTTCATGGTTTAAGAAACAAAGGATAAAGGCTCAAATTTTATTTGTACCCAACCCAATCTCCATGATGTTCTTCAGTCCTATACTCAGTTAACTTATGCATTGAGGCTCAAATGAGTTTGGAATTGTAGCACTGACATTTGTGATGGTTCAGGAATCAAATATTTATTTGAATACTCAGTCATCCTTCTTTGTTGAGGATTCATAATGACCTCTTTTTTCTTTTGACTTTGTTATATCTTCTTTTTGCCTGAACTGTTTATTTCAAGGTTACAGTCAGCGGGATGTCTTAATTTTTTACTAAGTCTCCTTCATAGGTTTTGACTTAGTGAGCTTTTTCTTTTGCTGGATATTGACTGTCAGGTTTAATGATTACAGAGAACCATCGTTAGTTGTGTACAACACAAATAATTGACATATTTGAGTTAACCGAGTAACTACCCTGCCCCAGGTTATGAATAAGGGTTTTAATTTGTGCGAGAATAAAAACTCCTACTTCATAGGCTCAAAAGGGTTGACTAGGGATTAACTTCCTTATATCTCCACTGTTTAGGAATTAAAACAATGCCTGTACATCGTCAGCATAGTCTGTTCAAAAGCATACTGCCTAATATTGTGGTATTGTTTTCGTCATCCTCCCTCTACAGGCTTATAGCTTTATCAGGAGTTAAATATCACAAGATAGAAATAAGAAGCATAATTAAAAATATAGTGGAACGAATGGATTAATTCAAGACAAACATATGCAATGCATTAATGAAAACAAAAGTTTAACATAATAATAATTGTTCAAACAAATAAAAGAAATTACAAATGAAAATTCAAATGTTCTCAAAGTCTCTTCCTCTAAACTTGTCACTCCAGTTATCTGGAAACTTTGATGCTTGATGGACGATAGAAGAACTCAACCTGGCCTTCTGGCGTAACCTCGAGTATTCCTTCGTCAATTAGGTCTTGAATCTTATTCTTCAATGCCCAACAGTTATTTGTGTCATGTCCGGGACTATCGGAGTGGTACATACACCTTGCTTTGGGATTATAGCGAGGAGAAGAGGTATTAGGATTTTTAGGAGAATTTTCCAAGGAAATCAGCTTCATCTCCAACAGGCATTGCAAAACTTGTGACATTGGTGTGCTGAACCGGATGAATTGTCTTCTACATTCCTTGTATCGAAGTGGATTAACCTTACAAGGTCTTCTTTCTTCCATTGAAGGATGATCAGTAGTAGCATGTCTCTTTCCTTATCTTATCCTTAATTTCCTTTCAACCAAGTCGGCTTGTTTCAATGGAGGTTGACTGATGATTAGATTCCTAACTCCGTTATGTCGAAGCTTATTGACAAAGCTTCTCAACTCTTCTTGCCCCTAGGCCAAACTCTGGATAAGAGCCATTTGGCCATTCATCTGGATCCTCATCTCTGCCATCTCAGCTTGTAGTTGTTTCAGCTGATCTTCCTTGTTGTCCTCAGGATTCTTCTTCTTAGCCAGCAATGTCTTCAATTCATCCTGCCCCTTGGATAGGTTCAGGATCAACTCTTGGAACTGTGCATTTTGTGCCTGGAGATCCTTAACTGATTGTTCAAGAGCCATTGCTGAAATAAACAGCGAGAAGATAAGAAACGTGTGCACAACTATAAACCTGTGATGCAATGAAATGATATGTGAATGCATATGCAATGTTTTCAAGGACCGCAGAATTTAAATTTGCTTAAACAAACAAGAAGGTAAACTTTTATTAGTAAGAAATTTGTTTTGCCTTTTAGGCTTACAAAAAATGAAATGAAATAAATACAAAAGATGGGGTTTTAAGTCTCCCATGGACGTTTCCTCTTTGTGTTGAGGTATGAGTTGAGGTTCCGTTCCTCGTGAAGTTGCTTTGTTAGTTCCAGGATTCTTTCTTGGCTTGTCTTGTAATGAGCCTCGAAAGTATCCCTTTGCTCCTTCAGTTGGATCCATGATCTCTGCAAGTCTTCCATATCAGTAGGCATGTCTGGGTGAAGGATGGTATAAGCTGTGTCTCCTTCAGCAACAGGTTCCATGGTAACTGGTAGGACGGCAGGATATGGCATTATGAGAGTCTGAGCACGAGATCATACCCATCTGAGATAAGCCTCCATAGGAATAGTGTACTTAGGTTCCAGTGTCTTGTTGTCAACCCTGTTTACTTTTCCCCAGGCTCGTATAAATCTCTGACGGTAACCTTGAAGATCGTTGTCGTAGTCAAACACAATGCCCTGGATTAACATGTCATGTGGACCATCACTCCGAGCATAACCAAACTGTCGTAAAGCTAGAGAGGGGTTGTAGGTGATGCCTGCCTTTATTCCTAGAAGTGGCACATTAGGAAACTCCCCACAACGGTCAATAATAGTGACATTCTCCATAGATCTGGAGCACCAATGGATATCTGAGTGAGAAAGTGACATGATCCTCTTGGACCACCTGAACCCTTGCTCATTCTTCATTACGGAGCGGGGAAGGTGAGAAATAAACCACCTAGAAAGCAAAGGTATGCAGCACATCAAAGTTCCTCTTGCCCTTGTAGTACGGGTGTGAAGAGAATGCAGGATGTCTCCAAGCAATGTAGGCACTGGAGTGTGACTCAGGAAAATGTTGATGGCATGAACATCTATGAACTGATCTGGATTGGGGAACAATACTAAGCCATATATCAGGAAGGCTAAGATCTCCTCAAAAGCATCATAGCTCATGGCCTTCAAGAATACTTGAGCTTTATCCATTAATACTTTAGCAAGAATACCCTTGACTCCGCTTCTCGTTTCTAGAACAATGTCAGACTTCTTCAGATGTAGAGCTGTAGCAATAACCTCTGGTTTAAGCTCCTTCTCCAAGCCTGTGAAGGGTCTTTGATCAAGAATAGGTATGCCCAGAAGTTTGGAGAACTCCTCCATGGTTGGAACCAGCTGATAGTCAGGGAATGTGAAGCAATGGTGCTTAGGATCAAAGAACTGAAACAGAACACTCATCATGTCTTCATTGAACCCTAAGGTGACTAGATCCAATAGGTGACCATGTCTCTTGATAAACTGGGAATGATCAGACACTTGAGAAACCAACTCTTTAAGCTTAGCAGGTATGCCCACAAAGTTGATCCTGATAGTGTTTCTACGAGCAGAAGCCATGACCTGCAACAAAGAACAAAGATAAATCCTTTGGTCCTTGAAATGGTTAGTGAAAATGCTATGCTTATGATGCATGATGATGTCATGATGTTATGTTCAATCACAAACATGTGGCACACACAAACAAGTCACATCATAGCCCTAGGTTTAAAGGCTTGCATGAGGTTTAAAGGTAAGTACCCTCCCCTGAAGTAAGATGGTTCATTCTGTCCTAAAAAAGTAACCAGGTTCTAAGGGATCTCAATATCATTGATCCTTCACAAGGGTGGTTGTTCAGTAGGCAACTTACTTGCCAACCAAAACCCTCCAAGTTTAAGATCTCAATGAGCGTAGTATCGAGTGTCAACCAACTTCAGTCTGCACCAAAGCCGGTTACCTCACTACTTTTCTAAAGGCCAAGATGGGATAACTAGGGTTCTAAAAGTTAGTTAGTGCATTGACAACATATGGCAGCCTCATATTATCCTCAACTTGACTTAAGGAACATAAGCACCAACCAAGATGTCGCACTAACTATGGCCACCAGATCAACCATATCGATATACGTCGTACAGTTTCCTTGGTCTATTGCCATTTACCTAAGGTACACTAGATCCGGGTTAGGACCTTTCACACATAAGAGCATCCCAACAAGATAATATAAAGCAAACAAGGCAAACAATTTAAGTGATCTAATTCCTAAGGGTACCCCTCTTAAATTATTGTCCCCAGCAGAGTCGCCAGTTCTGTAACACGGTGGGAGAACTGACTTTAGTTATGTTGCGGATAGCAAGAGTCGCCACTGACTTTTATTTTATCCAAAGGAAAGGCATAAAAGAACAGGAAAGACCTTTTAAAAGATTTTTGGGTCCGGGGGGTAGGTTATGTAAAGGGAAGGTGTTAGCACCCTTTACATCCATGGTTATCCATGGGCTCTTAGTTACTTAGCTCACTTTAAACTGTTTTTTGAAATGTGAAGTGTGTGAATAGAAATTTTCATAAGAGTTTGATAATGATCCATGTACGGATGCGTAAAAAACTTGTGTTTGAAAATTGTTTGAAATTTGTGAAGTATTTGAAAAGTTTTTGAATAGTGAGCAAGTAACTATGAGGAACCTACCCTAAAGTTTAAGTCTTTCTGTTCTTGAATCCTTTAAATGGTAAGACTATCCCTATTATTAAGGAATAGGTAGTAATTACCTTGGATGTGAGGGACAATTGAAGGGACATCTGTTATTTAGGCAACTGTGGGGTGTATAAGCAATTCGAAGGGACTTATCATCTTTATTCGAAAGGGACAAGATCATTATGAAGGCAACATTCGAAAAGGGACTTGATCTTTTATTATTAAGGGACTAGATGACTTTATTTTGAGGGACTTTTACTTTATACACCCTACCTGACCTTTTAATTAGGCAACGATGAGGGGTAACCCTAGAAAGTGAGATGGCGATCAAAGATCGACTTACGTGTGTGAGTGTTCAATATTAATATTTATCTTTTGAATTAGGTGATCTAAATCAATTTTAAATGACATACATGTTTACACTCCCTATTTTTACTAACCATGGCATAAAATAGATAATTTAAACATTTAAAAAAATATTACATCTGTCGCTCCCGATAAGTGGAACAGGCCCAAATAAAGGTACAGACGCGAACGGTCGGCGAAAGGGACAATGAGAACACACAGCCGTGGACTCACTGGAGATGAATAGAGTCGCCAGCTAGACATTTTTATCCCGGAGGAAAGGCAATGCTGCATAGACCTAGAAAGAGATGGATAAGACGGTTGCGAACCAGAGAGACTGAGAAAGGGGGTTGGTTACAACCTGGGAAGGTATTAGCACCCAGATTGTCCGCCGTACTCAACAGGATCCACGCTTGAAAGATTTGTGTTTTAAAGGGGTAGTGTCAGTGCAATTTGTGTGTAAAAGAGCTGGAAAAGAATGTACAGGTGTCAGTGTAGAGAAATGTGATGTGTATAAATGTACAGTGTCAGTGTAAGAACAAGAATAAGATGCTCAAGATCATGAGGCTTAAAGAATGAAACTGGAAGGAGGGGGAATATACAGAGACTTTTGTTCGATAACTGTTAAGTTATGCCTACGTATCCTCTCGTGCAATGAGGAAGTCAGAACACCGTAGTTCGACCCAAAGAGACTGAAAGGTGAATTGACTTGTGAACTGCTTACTTGCCTATGCTCAAGTGTATGACCTGTCTGGCCCAGGTGCAAACTGTCTTGCATTAGACGGAAGAAGCAAGTTCTCGTTTATGAGTGAGTGAGATGAGAAAAGAATCCCGGAGGAGACGATTATTGTTTGTTTTTGTGTTTTCAGTCTTTTATTGCTTTTGAAAGTTTGTCATAAGTTAATGAGCTTAAGTCTAAACCAATGGATTTAGTAAACTCATCACATCTTCCCTCTGATTAGGGGTAATGAGAGTACCTTAAGTGTGAAGTCAGCTTCTCACACTTAAACACCTTTGGTGTAGGATTAAGATCATTAACCTACTTGTGATTATTTAGATGTTTTTGTTGTTTTTGTTTAGTGTTAAGTAATGAGGTTAAGCCATAATCAAGGATTAAACAGACTCATTACACCATCCTAATAGAAGGATAATAGATGAGAATGTTTAAGCTGAGGAAAGCTCCTCAACTTAATCCATGATTAGGGATTAAACTCATGGCAAAACAAGCCTTTGATTAAGTGGATTTTAATTAATGGTATGATGATGAAGTGGATTTTATGATTTGTAAGACAACTCGAGGGGGACTTGTCCATTAACACTAGGGTTAGTCCTTCTTAACCATTTAAGGAAGAATTAGAACCCTAATGCAAGGCCCAAGTTACAAGTGTAATGTCTTGATACTTATTAAGTGAATTGATTAAGAGATTTAAACACATTAAGGGTTTAACACTTAGGATTAAACTTATACACCCCATCCTAAGAGAAGGATGCAGGCATAAGCTTAATCACAAAGCCTTAAAGCCTTTAGGGTTTAGTCCCTGATTATGAGAGGAGAAGAGAAGACTCAATGAGACACAAAGGTAAAACTAAGTGGGGGACTAATCAAAATCCTAACCATTGTCATGCTTGGTTGTTCCTAAGGTTTGTGAGGTTAACAAGAAAGATCTTCAAAGGAACCACCAGGAAGCAGATGAAAGGAGCCAAGAGAAGCAAAGTAACTTGCTTCATTTAAGAAGACAAGTCACTTGAAGAAAGAAAGTGAGAAGAAGAAGAAAGAGCAAGCTCAATCTCAAACACAAAGTAAAATGCAGCAGTGATGCATAAGAGGGATGAAAAGAAAATGTGAGAAGTGAAGGCAAATTCACTTCTCAAAATGACTTACCACCTGAAAAGTTAGTGAAAGAAATGCAATGCAATGCAAAATGAGATGAAATGACATGATGTAAACCAAAACCAGAAGCATGAGTATGATGCTAATGATGCTATGAGATGATGCAAACATGAATCAAAGCATGAGGATGATCATATGAACATGTGGATGCAAGAGAAGCATGCTTAGAACCATGATCATACATGAAAAGTTATGAAGTGCAAATGACATTCAACATGGCAAATACATGATGCAATGATTAAACATGCTTTCTATATTTCTTATGATGTCAAATGAATCACATGGAAGCATGAAATGTCATGGCAAGTCATGTTATGCAAGAGAATGCAAAATGGATGCAAATGAAAGCCCAAATTAGGGTTTATGAACCAAACATCAAACAAAAATCAAAATCAGAAGCAAACCCTAAGATAAAAAATGGAAAATGCCACTCAAAGAAACCCTAATCCTATGCTACACCAAAGCCCAAAGGAGAGGTCTCAACTCTTAACCAAACTCAAGTTATGATTTTTACAAGATTCTAGGGTTTTTAGGGTTTCCAAACAAAAGAAATGTCAAAAAATTTGAAAATGCAAGATCAAATCATGGCCATTTTATCTCAAAAACTACATGCTAAACACAATGCAATGCAAGAAGAATCAATGTCCAACACCTCATGAATAGGCAGAAATGATTTTTTTGAACTATGGATCAAATTAATGCACAAAAATGATTTTAATTCAATGAAAAATTCTCAAAATGCATCAAGATCAAAAAAGAAATTTGGTTTGAAGGTTGGACAATGTTTCTAAATGTCTTAGAACATTTCATGAATTTTTTGGTGATTTTTAGATACTTAAAAGTATTTTTAATAAATTAATTCTCATTAATCAATTAAAAATAATCTTTTAATTATTTAAAAATACATTTTAAATGCTAAAAATGAAAATAAAAATATTTTTGTGTCATAAAAATTAATGAAACTCAGGATAAAAAATTTCATAATTTTTAGACAATTTTTACTATTTTAAATTAATTATGCAAATAAAATGAAAAGAAATGAATTAAAATAAAGAAAAGGGAAAAGTAATTAGAAGGAGAGGCTGAGATTGCTTCTGGATTCAAAAATGTTGACCAGCGCGCATCTGGACGGCTGGGATTGCATCTGAGTGGATTTATTTAATTAATGATTAATTAAACTAATTAAGAGGATTAGGGCAAAACAGAAAGATCTGGGCCATCTATCCACGCGGGAAGTCAACGAGTCAAGGCAATCCTACGCTCACAATTCAAATGGCACTAATGACCTGAGATTAGGGCTAAACACAATCAGGTGACCGGAGAGAAGCTCCGGTCATCTTCTCCGGCACCCCAAAAACCCTAAAACATGATTCAGGCACCTATTCCACAAATTAAACACACCTAAGTGATCCTCTAACATCCTAGGACACGAATCTATGCTCAAACATCATTTAAACACCATGAATCAAACGAATCGAAAGAAACAAGATCCACGGGCAAAATTTCAGAGGGGTCATACAAACTCATTTCTCACTTATTTTTGATTCTGAAAACATCCCCATGACCAGTAAAGCATAAGCAACCAGATTATAACTTAAAATGCAAGCTTTGGAAGAAAATGTTCATGTTCATACCTGAGATGGAAGCTTCAATTTCTGGGCTTTCTGGACTGCTTCTTGGTGCCAACTTACTCCATTGATCCTCCTGATGCTAATGGCAGGCTTGGAATGAGCTTAAGCAAGCTATTTTGAGAGGTTCCAATCTGATATAGCAGAAAATGAGCTCTGTGTATAGGCAGCTTCAGGTCACTGTGAAGGGTGGTTTTGACTCCTCTTGATGTGCTTGACTTGTTGGTGAAGAAAAATGGTGTGTTTGATGGTTGGATAAAGGTATTCGAAGAGTTCTGGTTTTGAGGATGAGAAATGGTGAAGCTCAGTTCATGCTGGTTTCAGGCTTGAATCTTGTTGGTTTCTACTCAATGAAGCAAGGTGAGTTAGTTTGTGGGATTGGTTTTTTTGTTTGAGGCCTGTGGAGACAGATTCGAAGAGTTTTGCAAAAATGAGGTGTTTTTGTGAATGTGATGCTATGGAGTGTTTTAGCTTGGCTTGGTGTATGAAATGTCTTGCTCTTTGTCCACATAAACCTCTCTCATTGGTCAGATGACATGACATGTGCTTTATTGATTGGTATGGTGCTTTTTGCAAATTGTCAACTTTGTGTAAGGAGAGGCATGGGTCATGTTTCAGCCAAGTACAAAGGGTGTGGGCTGCGCAGCAAGGTGAGGGAGAAAGGCTAGGATTGGTCAGCAGGCTAGGCAGCAAGTGGGTGAGATGTTATCATTGGTTTTGCAACTTGGTTCCTTTTAGTTCTCATGGAAGAAACTTGCTTCACAAACCATGCAAACATGTGATTCCCTTGGTTCAATCTGAACTTTAAGGCTTGGATTATGTTGGTATAAGGATTAGGCATCAATTAGAAGTCACAAATGCCTTTGGTACATGATTTTGCAAGTTTCTCATTTGAGGCATGTCTTGAAAATAAGTGATTTTGGCCAACTTTGTCAAACCATAACTTTTGATCCAAGAAGAATTAGATCATGTTCTTGTACTTTTTGAAAAGGGAAAAATGTGATCTACAACTTTCATGACCAAGGTTTTTTCATTTGAAGCTTTCTTGGATCAAAAATCAAGGCTTGAAAAATGACCTAAAATGACATATCCTTGAAAAGTCAACTATGCCCAAAAAAGTCAACTTTGCAAAAACTTCAAATTCTTGATTTTTGTGAACTTCAATCTTCTTCCATGATCAAATAAAGACCACATACACTCAAAATGATGAAGATCACCCCTTGGTTGGGTCAATGGGGGCCTCAGATGCCCTGATTTTACACTGACTTGTCTGAAAAGTCAACCCTTGATCAGATGACTTCCCCATGGAATTTCTTCATGAAAATTGATATGCATACTCCCTATACCATATAGAGACCAATGGAAACAAGAATGACCAAAAAATTTGGAGTTATGGCCTCTGAAACCAAAACCCTAATTTTAGGTCAACTGTGCAGTCAAACTTGGCTCTGCATCCACACCAATCCCAGTTCTTGTGATTCTTTTGCATTCTTGACTTTGAAAGGATGTAATATGATATAAGAACACACATGGATCCCTTTGAAGTGATTGGTGGCCTTTGGAGTGGCTCAAGAAGCTCTTGGATTGCTCAGATCACAAACCCTAGGTGCAGATGACTTAGAAACTATGCAGTGATTCAAAAATGCAATATGAGATGATATGATTGTGTTTATGCATATGAAAATGATCACAAGCCATGGTGTGAATGGGTGAGGGCAAATTTGGGGTGTTTACAGCTGCCCCTATTCAAACATGAGTTAGCTGTGCAGGATGTAAGCGACGGCTTAACAGGCAAACAAGATAACTTGTGGTTGAATATCAAAGACAGTCCAAAATTTGCACTCACAGAATGAAGAAGAAAAGGGATATAGATTGTAAAGGAAAATAAAGCATATTGTAAAGTGTGGGCGACGGGGGACGACCGTCGAGCAGGGGACGACTGCTGGGTAAAGAGCAATGACGGGGACAGCCGACATGCTGGGAAAGTGCTGAAAATAAAGCAATGACGGGGACGGCCGACATGCTGGGGATAAAAGGTAAAGCCAAGATGGGGACGGCCGGCTAGCTGGAAAAAATAAGAAATTATGATGGGGACGCCCATCAAAGTAAAGCAAAGTAACCAACGATGGGGACGGCCATCGGGCTAAAAAGGAAAAGGGACCACGACGGGGACGGCCATCGGGTTAAAGAATAAATGAAATAAACAGATGATGGGGTATGGCCATCAAAGGTGAAGGACGATCACCTAGCAGGGGACGGCTGCTCTGTTGGGGAATAAAGGAAATATGATGGGGAACGGCCATCAAAGGTGGAGGACGACCACCTGGCAGGGTACGACTGCCGAAAATATCAACGATGGGGACGACCATCGGATGAGCATGATGGAGGACGACCATCAAGAGGTGGAGGACGACCACCTAGCAGGGGACGGCTGCTCTCGAGGTTTATCATGACATAGGACGAATGTCAGGTAACCAAAATCAACAATAGGGACGGCCATTGGATAAAATTGATGAAGGACGATCATCAAAAGGGTGGAGGACGACCACCTAGCAGGGGACGGCTGCTAAAACCAACGATGGGGAAGGCCATCGGATGAGCATGATGGAGGACGACCATCAAGAGGTGGAGGACGACCACCTAGCAGGGTACGGCTGCTCTCAAGGTTTACCACAACACAAGACGAGTGTCGGATAAGAAGGAAAATTTGCTTTGGCGATCTACTGGGGAATAGTAAACACGGACGAGTGTTTATATCCAAGAAGCAAAAGGTATAAGTGTTTGGTATTGTGTATAGATTAAAGATGCGGACGAGCATCCCTAAGACTACGATACGGACGAGTATCGGGTAGAAACAAATACTGACGCGTGTTCAAAGATGACGATACGGACGAGTATCAACCGGTTAACAGAGAACACGGACGAGTGTTGAATCTGAGAGGACTCTTCTGGGGAATAGTAGACACAGGCGAGTATCTATATTCAAGAAGACAGAAGTTTTTGACACGGTGTATGGATTAAAGATGCGGACGAGCATCCTTAAGACTATGATACGGACGAGTATCATGTAGAAACAAACGCTTGACGCATGTTCTGAGATGATGATACGGACGAGTACCAACTGGTTAACAAAGAACAAGGACTAGTGTCGAATCTGTGGGGATATGAATGGTATATACAAGATACGGACGAGTATCTGTATGAGTGTAACATGAGTAATGAGTATGAGTATTGTATAGATGAGTGTTTAACTGCTGGGGAGAGTGACACGGACGAGTGTCAAGAGAGACAAGTATAATAATATCAACAAGTATGTGGGTTGTAAAAGTGTAGATGACTGCGCTGGGGATATGACACGGACGGGTGTCATGGAATTGTATATAGGTATATGTGAGTGCAAAGATGATGTCTTTGGCTTTCTGCTGGTGTCAAAATGAGTATATACTGGTGTTTGTGGATTGTGAGGCAACTGCTTTTGCTGGGGACCCCGGTGGGGATTTTTCTGTACGTTGATGAACTGTCGTTTATTCACCGGTGTTGATTCAAAACATGGCTTATGATTATGCTATGTGTTGGATTTTTGCCGTAATGCTCCGTGTTAGACGGAATGCTACGCTTTGTGGGTGAATATGATGCAAATGCTATGACTGTGCAAAGATACCAAAACGGGATCCGGGTCCCACTGCTGCGAAGATCTTCGATCGATCTATTGAAATGGACATCCCAGCTGGGAATGAGATCATTGGTAGATCTGAGGAGATGTATCTGCTTGGGGATTCGGGTCACTGAGAGACCTATCCTTTATAAATGAGAGACCCAGCTGGGGTTTGTAGAAGCTTTTTTCACTCTGTTGTGATCTTCTATGCGCTGCTCTTCCGGATAGAGGATGGAACTCTGTGGGGGCGGTTTCCTGACTTTTGTGCTCCGGCTGAGGATAAAAAAAAGCAACTCGACTGGGGAGAAAAAGAGATCACTGAGAGACCTCCCTAAGGATTCTGTTGAAGTAGATTCTTGACTCAGCCGGGGATATGGGCGCCTTCTGTGATGCCTGGCAACTCTGATGGGGAGGAGTAATAAGTGGCAGACTCAGCTGGGAGGAGTCATGGGAGGCGACTCAGCTGGGGAGAGAGCACTTCGGGTGCTAACATTGGGTGTTGATTTGCCAGCTTGCTGGGGTAAAGCTTTCATGCCCCAAGTTGTATTCTGGATACCTGCAATCCTGAAAAAGATAGAGAAACGTGCAAGGTAATCCCGAGGTATCCCTTGCTGGATTCCGTCATAGGAGCTTAGATACTTCTGAGAGTAAGCATATTTCCTGCAAGCATGTTTTTATTTGAAGATAAACATCTGTATTCTTATGCAATCAGTTTCTTCTTTTAAGACATCAGACATTTTTGCAAATAAAATGTACAAAACGAGACATGACTGAAAATCTGGTTTTATTAATTCATATGCCCTGAATTGGCGAGATACAGTCAAAGAAACAAATCCCCCGAAATAAGGAGATTGTTACAAATTGAGAAACAAAATGCTGGCAATGTTGATGACGCTTTGAGGAGCTTCCTCTTCACTATGACCCGTATGACTTTTGACGCTCTTCTCATCTTGTTTTCTGAAGGAGGTAGATTCTGATTGAAGCTTGATCCTTTTGAAGCTCACCAAGTTGTAGATGATACAGACGAATTCAGAATGCAGTTGTTCGCTTATTCCCTTATTTTGCATGGATCGCCCTTTCGGGTTTTCAATCCATCGGGATACCCATTTTTGCCTGAGCTGTCCAATGCGGCTTTTCAACTCAGCGGGTGTACATTTTTTTTTATTCATTTTCCCTTATTTTTGCCCGAGTCTTTTATTCTGTTTTTGACTCGCCGGGATGCCCTATTTTGCCTGGACTTACATTCTGTTTTTGTGTCCAGCGGGTCATTTTATGCGAAGTATTTTTTAACTGCATCTGAATTCACAGGGGATGGGAAATCTTCACCATCCATGGTACTGAGCATCAGTGCTCCACCGGAAAAAACTATCTTTACCACGAACGGTCCTTCGTAATTTGGAGTCCACTTGCCCCTGTGGTCTGTATGAGGAGGGAGGATTCTCTTCAGCACAAGATCTCCTACTTGGTACTCTCGGTGCCTGACTTTCTGATCGAAGGCCTTCTTCATCCTTTTCTGATATAACTGCCCATGACAGATTGCAGCCAATCTTTTCTCTTCGATCAGACTCAGTTGTTCGTATCGGGCCCGAACCCATTCTGCTTCACTCAGTCTAACATCCATTAGTACCCGCAGAGAGGGTAATTCAACTTCAACCGGTAGGACTGCTTCCATACCATACACAAGCTGATACGGTGTTGCCCCAGTGGATGTTCTGATTGACGTGTGGTACCCATGCAAGGCAAACGGTAGCATTTCATGCCAGTCTTTGTAAGTGACTACCATCTTCTGCACAATCTTCTTGATATTCTTATTTGCTGCCTCAACAGCGCCATTCGTCTTTGGCCTGTAAGGAGAAGAATTGTGATGTTGGATTTTGAAGTCCCGGCATAGCTCTGCCATCATTTTGTTGTTTAGATTGGAACCATTATCAGTAATGATTCGCTCGGGCACTCCATATCGACAGATGATATCTCTCTTCAGAAATCTGGCCACCACTTGTCTTGTAACATTTGCATATGAGGCTGCTTCAACCCATTTGGTGAAATAGTCAATGGCGACCAGGATGAATCTGTGGCCATTTGAAGCAGTTGGTTCGATCTTGCCAATCATATCAATGCCCCACATGGCAAAGGGCCAGGGTGAAGACATCACATTCAAAGGATTGGGAGGCACATGCACCTTATCTGCATAAATCTGGCATTTATGGCATTTCCTGGCGTAGGCACAACAATCAGCATCCATTGTGATCCAGTAATAACCTGATCTTAGCAATTTCTTAGCCATGGCATGTCCCCCAGCATGGGTACCAAAGGATCCTTCGTGCACTTCATGCATCAACGAGTCCGCTTCTGTCTTATCAACACATCTGAGGAGTACCATATCAAAGTTCCTTTTGTATAATGACCCATCAGCGTTCAGAAAGAAACTACCAGCAAGCCTTCTCAAAGTCTTCTTATCATTGGAAGATGCCCCAGGTGGGTATGTTTGATCCTCCAAGAAGCACTTAATATCGTGGAACCATGGCTTATCATCTTTAACAACATCTGCTGCGAACACATATGCTGGTCTGTCAAGTCTAGACACTGAAATTTGAGGTACAAAGTTGGCAGCTTGAACTTTGATCATGGATGAAATGGTAGCCAGGGCATCCGCAAACTGATTCTCGTCCCGAGGGATATACTCAAGCTTGACTGTTGTGAAGAAAGTCAATAACCTCCTTGTATAATCCCTGTAAGGTATCAGATGATCCTGGTGGGTGTACCATTTGCCGTTGGTTTGATTGACTACCAAAGCTGAATCTCCGAATACGGTCAATGTCTTGATCCTGAGGTCAATGGCTTCCTCCAGACCCATAATTCAAGCTTCATATTCAGCTTCGTTGTTAGTGTAGTTGAAAGTGAGCTTTGCCGAGAAAGGCATGTGAACTCCTTTAGGTGTAATGAGTACTGCACCAACACCACGACCATTCATGTTAACAGCCCCATCAAACATCATAGTCCATTCTTCTTCTGGGTCAGGCCCTTCAGTGTGAACAGGCTCTTCATGATCTTTTGCTTTTATGAACATGATGTCTTCATCAGGGAAGTCAAACCTCATAGGTTGGTAATCATCAATGGGTTGCTCAGCCAGATATTCAGATAGTACACTGCCCTTGATGGCTTTATGAGAGGTGTACTGGATGTCGTATTCTGTGAGAATCATCTGCCATCTTGCAACCCGTCCGGTAAGTGCTGGCTTCTCGAAAATGTACTTGACTGGGTCCATTTTTGATATCAACAAAGTAGTGTGGGTCAACATATACTGTCTCAGTCGGCGAGCAGCCCACGCTAAAGCACAACAAGTTTTCTCGAGCAGTGAATAACGTTGTTCACAGTCGGTAAACTTTTTGCTTAGGTAGTAAATTGCATACTCTTTTCGACCAGACTCGTCATGCTGGCCCAACACACACCCCATCGACTCTTCTAATACTGTCAAGTACATTATCAGAGGTCTTCCTTCGAATGGAGGCATAAGGATTGGAGGTTCTTGTAAGTATTCTTTGATCTTGTCAAAAGCCTTCTGGCAGTCTTCATTCCACCTGACCGTTTGTTCTTTTCTTAACAACTTGAACAAGGGTTCACAGGTTGCTGTAAGGTGAGATATGAACCGTGAAATGTAGTTCAATCGTCCTAAGAACCCCGAACTTCTTTTTCAGACTTCGGTGTAGGCATCTCTTGAATAGCTTTGACTTTGTCAGGGTCAACCTCAATCCCTTTCTCGCTCACAATAAAACCCAGCAGCTTACCAGATCGCACCCCGAATGTGCACTTGTTGGGGTTCAACTTCAGTTGGTATTTCCTCAGACGCTTGAATAACTTCAGTATATTCACCAGGTGGTCTTCTTCAGTAAGGGACTTGGCAATCATGTCATCCACATAACATTCTATTTCTTTATGGATCATATCGTGGAATAATGTCACCATAGCCCGTTGATATGTTGCGCCAGCATTCTTCAGTCCGAATGGCATCACTTTGTAACAGAACGTGCCCCAGAGTGTGATGAAGGTTGTCTTCTCCATGTCTTCAGGTGACATCTTGATCTGATTGTATCCTGAAAATCCGTCCATGAAGGAGAATACCGAGAACTGAGCCGTATTATCCACCAATACATCAATGTGAGGTAATGGGAAATCATCTTTCGGGCTGGCTCTGTTCAGATCCCGGTAGTCAACACACATTCTTACTTTGCCGTCTTTCTTAGGCACAGGCACTATGTTAGCTACCCACGGTGGATAGCTAGTTACAGCAAGGAACCCGGCGTCCCATTGCCTTTGTACCTCTTCCTTGATTTTCATTGCCATGTCCGGACGTGTACGGCGTAGTTTCTATTTAACTGGCGGGCATTCTTCTCTCAAAGGCAGCTTGTGCACAACAATATCGGTGTCCAGCCCTGGCATATCTTGGTAAGACCAAGCAAACACGTCCACATACTCTCGAAGCAGGTCAATCAGTTGTCTCTTCACCGAGCCTTGCAGGCAGGCCCCGATTTTAACCTCTTTCACGTCTTCATCTGTACCAAGATTAATCACTTCGACCTCCTCTTGGTGAGGAGTAATAACCTTTTCCTCTTGTCTCAACAATCTGGCTAGCTCTTCAGGAAGCTCATACTCTTCTTCAACCCCTTCATCGGCTTGATTGATTGGATTGTCAAAGTCATACGAAGTCATAGCCGTGCTGTTGTCGGTGCTGTCTGGAAGACACTCTCTACAAGGGTTCAGTTTGTTCATTTTAGTGATTTGATTTTAATCTTGTTTTAGAAAAGTGAAATAAAGTTGTCATTTTGAAAACACTGCCATTTATTTTTTGTACAAAAAGAAAAATGGAAAAACAGTGAGCGGAAAAGAAAAAAAAGACTCATTTGCAAAAAGATGTCTGATATTTCATTGATTAATCTTGTTTGCACAAAAAGTACAGATGGCCCGATTACAAAATGAGTCTTGTCATCTTGGGCAAGATGCAAGACTTTGATGCATGCTATAAAAATACAGGAAATAATAATTACTCTGCATGAGTAACTCTTATAATTTCCTGGGAAGACCAGCTTGAGATACTGCTCCCTGGGATCTTTGGACGAATCCAGCTTTCCAGGTTGCGTTCTTCTTCCAGCTCGTCGTCCAGACAGTTGACAGCATCAGGGGTAAGCATCCCCCCACTCACAAAATTGGGCTCTTTCGCAGCCGCTGCTTGATCTTGTTGAGTTGGTTTGTAACCCAACCCAAATCTGTCTTCTTTCTTCTCCACCGATAGCAGTTTGCCCCAGCCTTGGGCGTTTCCTCCCTCAACAACCTTTCGGGCTTGTTGGTATGATGATATTGAAGTACCAGGCACAGCAGATGTTTCATTGACATTCAAGGCTTCAAAACCTTGGCTCATTGTTTCATGGATCTCCCCATCCATCTCAATATACTTATAGGTAGCCAGGTGGCTGACAAAAATATCCTCTTCTCCACAGATTGTAACGATTTGACCCTCCCACTCATATTTTAACTTCTGGTGAAGGGTAGAGGTCACGGCGCCAGCGGCGTGAATCCATGGCCTACCCAATAAACAGCTGTAGGCAGGCTGTATATCCATCACGTAGAAGGTAGTTTTGAAGGTCTGCGGGCCAATCGTTATGGGCAACTCGATCTCTCCCAGAACCGATCTCCTTGAACCATCAAAGGCTCTCACCACCAGGTTGCTGGGTCTCAACGCCAATCCGTCATATTCTAGCTTCACCAGGGCCTTCTTAGGTAAGACATTGAGGGATGACCCCGTGTCTACCAGCACATGGGAAAGGACATCACCTTTACATTCCATGGTTATGTGCAAGGCTTTGTTATGGTTGCGGCCTTCCGTTGTCAAATCAGTATTGGTGAACCCTAGTCCATGACTAGCATTAACATTTCCAACTACAGCCTCTAGCTGATTGACAGTGATCTCTTCAGGCACGTAAGCTGCGTGCAAGACTTTGAGTAGTGCATTCCGATGGGCTTCGGAGCACATAAGCAATGATAGGATTGAGATCTTGGAAGGCGTCTGATGAAGCTGATCCACTATTTTATAATCACTCTTCTTGATGATTCGCATGAACTCATCAACCTCTTGATCGAACGGTGTTTTCAAGGCTTCTTTAACAACTTGCTCATCCTGCACCAAGCTTTTTCCTTTTGCCTTGGCAGCAGCTTCTGCTTCGGCAGTGGGTCTCTGAATTTGTGGAGCGAAAAGACGTCCGCTTCGAGTGAAGCCTCCGCCTCCTCCCACATTGTCAATTTGTGGTGCAGGGGTTGATGATTCAAAAGTGATTCTTTGTCCTTCACAGTACAGGTCAGAGCCGTAATGCCAGGGGATGGCATTGCTGCTTTCATAAGGTACTGGTCCAGGCACCGTGATAGTGACTGGACTGGCTGCAACTGTGGAAGGAATTATGATAGTTTGCGGATCATAATAAATTGTGACTTGTGCTCTGATGGGAGCAGCACCTTCTGAGTTGTAGACAGAGTTGTTTTCAGGATCATAGAATATCGTGACAGTTGAGACATCTTCATGATTTGTTGCTGGTGTTGTAGGAGACAATGGTGGAAGGATGGATGTTGTTGTTGTAGGAGTTTCAAAATGAAGTGGCGCTGGAGTTGTAGAAGAAAAATTTGTTGATACCTGATCAGTTGAGATAATAGATGAAGTACTTGTTGATGAAACCGAAGAATTGTCAGGAACAATGGTTGTTGCAGTTGTAGGAGGTTCTGGAGTTGTTGCTGATGAGATTGCTGGATTTGTAGGAAATGATGTGGTGATTTGAAGTTGGCCACTCTGAATGAGACCGTCTATGCCATTCCTCAGGTTATCGCACCCATTTACTGAGATATTGCAGTAAGCACACCCCAACTCACACCCCGGGAACATTTGACATTCGAGGAGCTGAGCCTTGATTTCTACCAACGGTGTCCGGATCTGACCCACACTGGTTATTAAATAAGACGGCTTGTCTTCTTCAATAGCGTTAATTCGGGGACCACCGTGATTTGCCATGGGGTTCTTATTGACATTGGGTGGTGGTGCGAAATTCAGAGCTTTCGAGTCTACCAGGTCTTGTACCTTCATGTGCAAGGCTCTGCACTTTTCTGTACTGTGGCCAGGTGCATTTGAATGGAAGGCACATCTGGCGTTGGAATCATAATTCCTGGGTAGACTGTTGGGATCTGGAGGTGCCAACGTCCTTAGCTCAACTAGGTTGAGTTTCAGGAGTTGTGGCAGCAATGTAGCATATGGCATAGGGATCGGATCGATTACCCTGTTGGCTTGAGAAGGCCTTTGTTGGAATGGCCTTTGCTGGTTATTGTTGTTGGCTTGAGAACTCCATTAAACATGATCAATAACATATATCTACCATCATACTTCGATTATGTCAACTTCTAACCGATTAATCTACCATTTTCTCACAATCTCATCAAAACCCTAACTATTCATCTTCTCTAAACTTCATCAAAATCAAAACCCAATCATTCACTTACATACATAATCATATACAAGATTAAGATAACAATGTTTATCACCCTTACCTGATGATTTCGATTCCTAGTAGCAATCTTAAATAATCCAAGCTTTTCTTTCTTTTCTCTTCTCTTCCTTTTCTTTCTCATCTTTTTCTTTCTATTTCCCTTTCTTTCTATTCTCACACTTATATCTATTATTTCTATCTTTCTATTCTTACTCTCTTACTAAATATTTCTACACTTAACTCATTTTCTTCTCTTTTCCACTAAATATCATTTCTCACAAAAATATAATTCTATCTTAATTCCAATTTATCACTAATTAGCAAATGACTAAAATACCCTCCAATCTAATTTTACCCGAAAATTCATAAAACGGTAAAATCACATATAATATAAACATACCACATTAACGCATTAACATATCATATTATCATGTCAATTTCACAAATAAAATAACTATCACACAAATAAAATAAAAGACTCAACAAAATTGGGAAATATCGAATCGGGGTGTTACACTCCCCGCAGGGCTTCTTGAGATCGAATTAGTGATCATTTCATCCTCAGTAAAGTCAGTAGGAACTTGTTACTTCCTCATCAGGAATTCCCATTGCACTTGCGACATTTCATTGACATGCTCAAAACCTAGCATCCCCAGTGTCATGGGGCATCATGTCATGCAGTTCAACATATGCATACCCAACATAATCCAAGTTTGATATCTTAAATCCCAACCGCAGATTGGCCAAAGTCTATCCTCTGGGTGGTAAATTCTTAAAGTCCAACCGCAGATTGGCCAAAGTCCATCCTCTAGGTGACAAATTCTTAAAGTTCAGTCGTAGACTGGCCAAAGTCCATCCTCTGGGTGGAAAATTTCTAAAGTCCAACCGTAGACTGGCCAAAGTCCATCCTCCGGGTGGCAAATTCTTGAAGTCCAACCGCAGATTGGCAAAAGTCCCCCGCAGTGGGAAAAGGTCTCCCGCAGTGAGCAAAAGTCCCCCGTAGTGTGGCAAAAGATCCACGTAGTGTGGAAGAAGTCTCCCGTAGGGAGCAAAAGTCCCTCTTAGTGTGGCAAAAGTCCCTTGTAGTATGGCCAAAGTCTCCCGCAGTGAGCATAAGTCTCCCGTAGCTAGCAAAAGTCCCCCGTAGTGTGGCAAAAGTCTCCCGCAGTGAGCAAAAGTCCCCTGTAGTGTGACATATGTCCCCCGTAGTGTGGCAAAAGTCTCCCGCAGTGAGAAAAAGTCTCCCGTAGTGAGCAAAAGTCTCCTGAAGTGTGGAAAGAAGTCTCCCATAGCGAGTAGAAAGTCTCCCATAGCGAGCAAAAATCCCCCGGAGTGTGGCGGAAATCTCTTGTAGCAAGCAAAAGTCCCCCGTAGAGCGGCATAAGTCTCCCACAGCGAGCAGAAGTCCACCCGCTGTGTGGCAAAGTATTCTTGACGCCAACCCGTAGTGTGGCAAAGTATTTTTGAAGTTTCCCGCAGCGAGCAGAAGTCAACCCGTAGTGTGGCAAAGTATTCTTGAAGTCCAACCGCAGATTGGCGAAGGTCCACCCGCAATGTGGCAAGTCAGTAGTCTTCTGACTTCATTCGAAAGGCACTTCCCCGTGTATGAATCATCCTATCAGAATTATACTCGGGTAGAGTTCATTGGTTGGGTTTATTTCCATGTTCTTCTTCCATAGAGTGCAAATTTTCTGGTTGTTTCTGGTATTCAATCCCTGCATACCTCAAACTTCTGAAAGCATTTGCTATGATCCATTCAGATCTACAATGATTGAATAGAGGCAGCTGTAACAGCCCAAAAATTTCCCTCTCATTTTCATGGAATTCAGCGTGTCTTATTGCATATCCGCCCATACATTGAATAAATAAAATAATAAAAAATAAAAAATAATTCATGTAGCATTGGTTAATGTGCAAGGCATGTGGTCGGGGTTTACTTATTGGTAAGATCAAATGTCATAACCCAAGGTTGAATCTGGCTCAGAACGGACGGTGGAGATGCATCCTAAGGGTTTCCCACCAAAAGGGGGGAAATTCTATTTTTTCATCCGTTAACTGGTTAACGCCAAGGGTTAACCGATTAACACATGCAATATTTTGGAAAAAATTTCAAAAATCAGTTGGTGCTTCCCTCTTCCTTCCACTTTCCACCTTGTTTTGTGTTTCTACCAAGTTCTGGCATTTTCCACCACTTTCTAGACTCTTCTACCACTTTCCTATGGAATATTCCAAGGAATATTCATATTCCAAGGAATATTCTAGAAACCCTAACCAACTCTAACTAACTCCTAAGCTAGCTCCTAACCTAATTCCTAACCCAATGCCAAGCTTAACCCCTATATAAGCTCACTTCACTCCAAACCTCACAACTTTAACTTTACTTTCCAACTTTAACTTCATTTTCACAATTTTATCTCATTTTTCATCTCAATTATCTCTCAATTTTTCTCTTATCTTCAACCTTTCACCAAAGCTTCATCACCAAGATCTTCCAAGTTTCATATCAAAACTCGAAAGATCGGAAGCTTAGCCTTCATCTACTTCACTGGTTTAGCGGATAATCGAAGATTCGGCACGGTTACAGTGTTTATTTCACCAATCAGAAGTGTTTCGGATCAATTTCATTTATTTTGAACTCTCGCAGATCGAAGCTTGGAATCTCCGAAATTCTCTTTGTTTGTGCATCGATCAACTCACAACAATCACCTAAATCGAGGGCGTTACCGTATTGTTGTCGAACTGTTGAGACAACTCACGATCGTCCGCAATGAGTGGGAGATGAGAAGAGAAGACGTGGTGTCTTTGTTTATTGTCTTTTAAGAGAAGTGTTTTGCTTATTTGTTTATGCAACATTCTCATAGTAAGACTTGTTCATCTTGGTAGATTCCTTACACCTCACCCTGAAATGGGACGCATATAAGTAACCCACAACAAAGTCTCATGGCGTACGAGAAGATCAATCTTTATTAGATTCTTTTTATTATTTTCTTTGAGATGAGAAAGATGAGAAAGAAAGCAAAGAAAAGCAAAGGTAAAAGTCTAAAGGGAGACTAATAATCCATGCGTGGTCTTATAATCCTAATGAGAAAAGGAAGGGAAGGAACTAGAAAGAAACTTACTTCCTAAGGAAGCTAAGTTGTTTCTAAAGGGGATTAGCATGAAGTTGTACAAACTAAACACAAAATGCTAAGGCAAACACACTTAGAAAGCGTAAAGAATTTAAAAGGAAGAAGTTGTGTGAACTTACCTCCACCTCCCTACAAAACAAAGGTTAGTAGGATAAAGTAAAAATGATAAAAGGAATGATAGTAAACAAATACCATACAATTCCTAATGCATCTAGGACTTAATCTAGACTCAATCCTAAGTCTAAGGGACCTAAAAACTAGGCAAAGCCAAAATCCAACAGCTCCTATAGCACAAACAGCTACTAAATATAATGAAAAACATAAACAACATATTACAGCTATCAAGCAGCATGCAAAATAGGTGTAAAAGATCAAAAACAGAATAAATGCAACATGTTTTTACAGCTCCTGTTTCAAAATGCACTATGAAAACAAGAAATTTTTTAATTATTTTTAAATGCGCAAAACATGAATTTAACGCACACAATGGAATGCAATGATTATTCCAAATTAATGCAACAACATGCAATGAGTTATTAACAATGCAATACAACATCATCATGCGGTCGGTGGGTGCAAATTAGATGATTTGTTTGATTTCAAAATTATGCAATTTCGCAATATGCACATAATCGAACCAAAGCATGAAAGGATTTTGAATGTGATGCAAAAAATAGAAGTGTGGACATTTATTAACATACTATGAGTGATGCTAAGTCATGCAAACAATGATCAAAAAGTGTTATGAACATATATGCAACATTTATGCACAAAAATAGAAACTAACAAAACATATGTCGAAAGATACCAAAACTACATGAACCTGTGCTAAACTAGCTCCTAAAAATTCCCTAAAATCAAGATCAATCAAGATATGATGATAAAAGGAAGAGTGATGCACAAACATGCAATGAAACATCATAAAATTTGAAATCTGCAAAATGTTAATTGGTTAACGCCCTGGGCTAACCGGTTAACGGCTTCAAAAATTCAGTTTTAGGGGCAAAAAATAATGTGTTAACCGGTTAACACTGAACCAGAATGCAAAAATAGTGAGGAAAAAAAGCACTTCTAGCTATTAACCTACTTCCAAAAGCTCCTAATACATCCATGAACATGCTATCACGAAATTGCTACCAAAATATAGCCTTCTAAATCTCATTTTTTTTATTTTCTTTATTTATTTCATTTATTTCACGTACTCTTTTATCATATTAATTTCTAACGGTCCCAATCAATTCAGACACTGCACACACGCTTTCTCTTGGGCAAATTACAACGAGACCCTTTATTTCATCGCATTCTCTTGTAAAATTATTAGTGTATCCCTCTCCCATTTTTGTACGTAATTTATTTCATCCGCCTTTATTTTACCGGTTTCGTTTTTATTAGGAATACCTATAGGAATTAGGAATCGAATCCACTTCATTTAATCAATCCATATGCCTACATTTTTGCACACACGTAAGTCGGTCACTATGTGATCACCGTCTGCACGACTTTTACGCGTTTTAATTAATTTAACAAGGAACGGAGCTCCGGAGTCTAGCACTCCGCACGTTCTAAGAACGAATCACACCTGAGCTAGCCCCACGCGTAGTGTTTCATTCACTCCTTTGTTATTTAAACACGTTAATTCTAAAACGTCTAAAAACAAATTATCCAACTTATTTTATTATTTTAAATACGAAAACAGAGCTCCGGAGTCTAACACTCCGCACGTTCTGGAATAGATCGCTCCTGGGCTAGCCCCACGCAACGTGGTTCAATCACCGTTCGTATATCAAAATATCTCAATCATTTTATAAATTCAAATACGAAAGAATAGAGCTCCGGAGTCTAGCATTCCGCACGTTCTAGAGTGAATCGCTCCTGGGCTAGCTCCACTGATGGGGCAAAGACGTGATGTGTCTAGCGGTATCTCAACTGCAAGCGCACAGCCTATCGCAGTAGTAATAAAAAGATGTCGAACCCACAGGGACTTTGTAATCACTCTAGTGCTAGAAGGTCTGCTAGTTTAGCTAAGGCGGAAATCTGTCACGATTATGGTTTTAAGGATTAAAAATGGAAATTAAACTTAGTTAAGGAAATAATGAGAAGGCAGTCGGTATGTAATTATATTAACCTATGCGGGTCAATCTAACCTAAGCTTATAAAGATGTTTCACTTAAATAATTATGTAGAGATTACCAGTTTAAAAACCCTCGACTCACACTCTCGTGGTCTTATCTCAGATCTTACTCCTAAAGCCTTATGCCTGCTCTCTCTAGCCCATAAGTGTTTAGAAAATAATTTTTGAAAACTTAATAAGTCTAATTCGTTTTAAAATGCTCTCGCTATATTTAAATCGAATGCCTAACTTTAGCTATCCGGTTAAAATCTCATACTCTCGTGGTCTCGACCTAACCTATTTCACTTCTCTTACTCTCGTAACAAAAAGCTTGATTTTAATTATAAAAAGCCACAGCCATAATATAAGTTCTTAATTATTTTTATCTTAGATTCGATTTATCCGTTTTGGTTTGGTTTATTACATACCGACTCGATTAATTTAGCTACTCATATTTATTAAATCAACAGACAGATACAAAATGAAATAAATAAATATTAAAGCATGCATTATATAATAATAATAGAAACTTAACATAAATAATAAATAAACTCAATGTAAATTGCAAAACAAAAACCTGAACAATTTAATTCTTAGACTCCTTCTTTCACAAATCGGCAAGCTTGGAGTGTCGGAATCGGAATAAAATAAAATAACAAGTTCTGAGGCTAAAAAGAAAATCTAATTAAAATAACAATTTCCTAATGTTGGAAATTTTTATTATATGGGTTGTAAATTAAAAGGAAAAACACAGCAAGAACAAAAGCTGGAAAATAAATGGGTTGAAAGAAAAAACGGCAGAGCTTCCGCATAAAAATTCAAAACTAAACTCTGTACTTTTTCATTTGATCCTTGGGTATTTATAGAAGAGGATTTTGGCAGTTGAATGAGTAGTAGCATGGGCTTCGTTTGTTCTGTTTTGAGAGAATCCAGGAGAAGTGGTGTATTGGGTGTTGCTGCAGTTGAGGGAAAGTAGGAGTCTCTGAAGACTCGTTGCACGTTCTCAATTAAATTCAAACAAATTATATAACTTTTTCTTGTCACGTTCGTGACAAGGGTGTAACGGTCATGTTTCTTCAAATAAGCGCGTCACGGTCGTGATAATGTTGTGAAGATCGTGATACCTCTAAATAGCGCGTCACGGTCGTGAGTCAGTTGTGACGACCGTGAGAGCAACAAAAAATGCAGACTTTAGCAGAATTGATCTCTTCCTTTTCTTTTCATGCTAGATTTGGTTCATTTGATCTTTTTCTCATAATTTGGCTCTAGACATGTTACACCTGCAATGTGACATAAAAACTCGAAACAATCCGGAGTTAAAAGGATCAATGTACGATAAAATAGACTAAAAACATAGTAATAATGTGATACGATTTCTCGTTATCAAACTCCCCCATACTTAAACCTTTGCTTGTCCTCAAGAAAATAGTCAATTGAAAAATGATCGGACAATTTTCATCAAACGCATACACATAACATACCATACGAGAAGTCATTTAGTTAGATAAACCGATACTAGAGTAGAACACTAACGATACACTAATGACACAAGCAACAAGCTAAGTCGTCGACTTCCCTTTAAATGAAACATTCAGTAACTCCGTTATGATTCTACCTAGAGTCCTTTGTTCTTATTTCACCCGGTTTCGTTCGAGCGCAATCACATTAAGTCCTTTGTCTTAGCACGCACGTAGTGGAGTAGCCGGTTAGTGACTTTGATCCTTTATTAGCACGGGGTCTGGTACACGAATGTGGCAACCCTTTACATGTTATCCAAATTGGAGGTTGTGGGGGATCGAGCCGTAGCACGCCCTACCAAGTTCAGAACCAGGTACCTCTGAACCAACCAGTAATGGACTCCTTCTTTTATTACTCGTCTCTTATATGCGACCGTGTACTTTGGTGCAATTTCTTTTTTATTGGTAGCGAGATATGAAGGATCGTTTATGGATTAGGCATCAAACACTTATGTTCATCGGCTCCTCACGTGGTTTGTGTCCAGACGGTGCTGACTGCTAGTATAAACTACTAGGGGTTACTTTAGAACTAAGACTTAAGGTGTAGTCGTAACAATTATCGAAATGGAATGCTTAAGTAGGAAGTTTAAGGTGTCAAGAATGTATTGATCTTGTTGGATCTTTCTCAGCTTCCTAACTATGATTTCATAGATAAGTCGACTAATGCGAAGATAAAGCAAAAAAATTTCGGTATGGCTAAATAAAGCGGGGAAGAATTGAAACTTAAGAAATAGCATAAATATTACTCGTTCAATTGAAAATGCGGAAAGGAAAATACAATGAATCCGGAAACGGGAAAGGTACCTCTCCCACACTATATCAAACATTGTCCTCAATGTTGTGATATAATAGCAGGGAAATACATTACAAGAACAGAAATGCAAAAACAAAAAGATAATCTAATCTTGCTTACGACCACGGCCTCGGCTTCTGGTGCGGGAGCGTCTGGTAGGAGTGGCTTCCTCATCAGAACCAGTGACGGTGAGAGCGGTGACGTCCATCCGCAAAGCTTCCAACTCGCTGAAGATCTCTCCTAGCTTTTCATCTGTTGCTTTCTGGTTACTGACAACAGTTGCAAGGAGTGCATCGTACTGCTCTTTCTGCCTACGCCCAAGTGCGGCATTCATCTGATTTTGCTGATGAATGGCACAGAGGATTTCTTCAAGGGTGATGTCAGCTGAAGGCGGCTGCCTGGTGGAAGACTCAGGGATGTCCTGAACTGGCTTAGCAGCATCCATCGCATCCTGCATCTCGTCCATAGGTGCATCAGGTTGCTCATCAACAATCGGAACATGGCCTGTAGCAGCCGGCAAATCAAATAGCCAATTGGCTCTGTTTGATGGATCAATGCGGTTCCTGCAAGGCAAAACGATATGATGGTAGATGGTGCCTTGTATGACAGGGTTGAACCTGCCATCCTCTCGCTGAGAGATCATGTGAGCGAACTTGCAGTAGTTCATGGTACGTAGCTCCGGTGCTCTATGAGGAAAATGAGAGAGGTGGTCACCAAGAGTCAACTGTATGGCAAGGGAAGTGACAATCCCACCAATGTAGAAGGGAGTGGCGCCTCTTTGTGCTACAGACTGAATGTGGGCTAGAAGGAACGGAGCGGCGTTGATGCGTTCTTCATTCAAGGCATAATGCAAGAATAAGATCTCTTTGGAATTGAGCTTATGGTTGCTCTCTCTTGCAAAGATTGTGTTGCATATGATACGACGAAAATACCGTATTGCTGGATTATGGATATGAGTGGCGTTGAGACTTTGGTAGGCGGAAGCACGGCTGTTTGTGATGTTGTGCCACAAAGTGAAAGCTGCTTCATTAAAGTTGTCGGGCACGCGAAGGTGAGTTGGTTCGTTGATCCTGAAGCATTCGGAATTTTGCGATGCCGGTGAGTTGGTTCGTTGATCCTGAAGGTGTGATGTATTGAAAAGAACTTAGAAACTCCAAAGTGAGGTTTGCAAATGTCGGTTGCGGTTGAATGCATAAGTCCCACAAGCCAACTTGCTCAAGCAGTAGCTTCACTCCGTCGAACAATCCTAACTCCCTCAAGCAGTCGAGGTCGACGTACCGAGTAGGTTGGATGCCTCGGGTTCGAAACCTTTCAAACTTATCTCTCTGTGCTTCTCCTTGTTCTCCCTCTCTAAACTGAATGTTTGCCATTGCATGCAAATGAGGTTTATCGTGAGATAGGTGTTTGAGGTTTTGTGATGAAAATGTGAAGAAATTGATTGGTTTATAATGGAATGAAGGGAATATGTGGAGTTGGGGTTAAATGAGGAAGTGGAACGGAGTAATGGGATTGATTGGTGATTAATGGGTGGTTACGGGAGAAGAAGAGGTAATGGGCGGTTAGAAGATTTTGTGAAAATAGAAGTGGAGTTTGCGAAGAAGAACGACCTCTGTAACTCAGAGGTCGTGAATTAGGATTGTCACGGTCGTGAGGGGGTTGTTACGGTCGTGACGCGCTAAATTGCTCGTTACGATCGTGAAGGGATGATTACGACCGTGATGTTCACAAAATTTGGAATTTCACAGAATGCTTACCTCAGTTCAATCCAAATGTAATTCTTATCACTTTCAATATTTAATTCCAACATAAGACATAACAATGGATCAATATATAATAGCATTGGATTTCATCACACGAACATTTGTCAATATATCCAGCAATTAAAAGTATCAGTAAATAATGAAAAACATGTAAATAGATTGAATGGAAAATTTGCATAAATGGAAATACTTTGTTTTTGACATAACAGAAAGAAATTACAGTGATAAAAATAAACTATGAAATGTTGCAAAATATCAAAACTAACTAGAAACAAAAAGCAAAAAGTAAGATAAATCAAATTACTACAGCATTATCAAAGTTGCTTCTTCAAGTCTTCAAGTGCGGAGTTTATATGATAGAATTGTTCACATGTTATGTCAGTTAAGCCTATAATGTCCAATCTCATGCTTTTAACTTCATCTTTAACAACATTAATGTCAGCTTGGTATACTTCAAGAGTTGTCAAAATCGTATTCAAGCTGTCAGCATATCCTACTTGGTTGATTTCAGGGGTCTCAATAACTTCATCAGTGTGGTTGATGTCATGGTAACCAGGAGGGGTCTCAGGGTCACTTTCTACATCAGTCATCATGTCATCCCTAATTTGGTAGGATTGTGGTATTTTAGGTGTTGTTGGATACTCAGGAGGGGTAAGCTCATAAAGCCAATTATCTCTTTTGTGAACACTGACTTTAGCATGGTTCGGTAATGTGAACAGGGTTACGATTTCATTTCTAATTAGGTACTCGTATGGTGGTTGTCCTAAGTTTCCTATTATTCGGTGGTTAAAGCAGAAGTTCAAATTCATAGGGCGAATGGTACCAAAATGGTTGCACTTGTGTAACTGGTATCTAAGTCCGATGGCATTAGCAATCATGGTGACCAGGCCTCCTACCAATATTGGTAGATTAGGTTCCTCTTGGATGCGGGTAAAGGTTTGCATCATGAAGGTTACAACATTTACGGGTTTTCCATCGGTCAAACAGGACATAATGAATATCTCGTCTTTAGATACTCCAGTGAGGTTCTCTTCCTTTCCAAAGAAGGTGTGGGCAAGGATTTTATGAAAGTAGCGGATAGCTGGGTTATGTATTTCATCATTGTCCATGTTATCCGGCTCAGGGTGGTAGTTTCCGGTTAAAGTTCCCCAAAAGAAATCTAGCTCAATATCCATTAATTCTACCTGGGTGTTAGTAAAGGCAAAAGGTCCGCTAGGAAATCCTAGTAGGTCAGCTAGTTCCTTATGGTTATAGACGTATTCGATACCGAATAGTCGGAAACTAATAAATCCTTTCCTTAATCCAAATCCGCGCTCAGGTAGGTAAACTAAGGAGCTTAAAACCTCAAGGGTGAGCTCGCGGTAAGTTACAAACTTATGTTTTATGAGAGCGTTCTCCCATCCAAGTTGGTTAAACATGTATAGGATGCTATCATTTATACCTAAAGTTATCATAGTTTGTTCATCATAGTACAGAGTCAAATCCATTTGTCTCTGTGATAATTCCTCAAATTTCCTTCTTTGGTTTCTACCTCTAAATATGGTTTCCATAAAGTTTCTTGGTTGGTTAGCCATAGTTAGTGTTAAAGTGGAGGAAACAAATCAGGGGAGAAAGAGGTAAGGTAGAAAAGACTTTAGAAAATTTGTAGCAAGGTAAATTTAAAAGTGATTTAGAAAATGAAAGTTACCAATAAAGAAAATAAGGAATAGAAAATAGATAAATAAAGTCAATAATAATAATAATTAAATAAAACAATAAAATGGGTTGCCTCCTGTTGCACCCCAAAAGTTGCCCTCACAAAACAAGACTTTGTGTACTATGAGGTTCACAAGGTTCACAAGACATCTTATGAGATTCACAAGACATCTTATGAGGTTCACAAGGTTCACAAGACATCGTATGAGATTCACAAGACATCTTATGAGGTTCACAAGGTTTACAAGACATCTTATGAGGTTCACAAGGTTCACAAAGTTCACAATTAGTCAGAAGATTTGACAATTCCCTCAGACAATGCATCCTCCTAAGTAGTGCATCCAAAATTAGGGTTTTGACTTTAATCAGGCTAAATGGACTTCCAAGACTTCAAGTGAGCTCCATAGCATCTTATAGGTGTTTAAGAATCCCCATGACAAGTTTCAAGACTTTTCTCAAAGGTTTGCTCTGTCAGATGATCAGATAAGTCAAAATCAGTCAAAGTAGTTAAAAAGTCAAACTGAGGTCAACTGTGGTCAAACCAAAGTCAAACTTCATGATTTTTTGCCAACATCAAGTATATGAAGTAAAATTCATCATTTGATCAAGGGTTCATCATGATTCATCAAGGAGATTTCAGATCATCAAGAATCAGGAGTTTCTAAATTAGGGTTTCCTCAGGAAAAGTCAACTGAACTTTGACCAGCCATAACTTTCACATGCTTCATCAAATTTTTCCCATCCAAAGCTCATTTTGATGGAAATTGAATTCTATACAACTTTGTGTCTCACAAGCCAAGCCCAAAAATGCTTCATTTGGAAGGTATGAGCTAAGACATTATAGGTCCTTTTGAAAGTCAACAAAAAGTCAACAACTTCAAAAGGGCATAACTTGAGAATGATAAAAGATATGGACATGAAACCAATGGGGTTGGTTAGAGGACTCTTTAAGATTTCCAAAATGTCCAAGAACACCCTCATAGCATTAAAATTGAAGGATTTGTGCCCTTGCAAAGTTGGGAAATTTTTGGGAGGTTTATGAAGCAAATAGGGCCTTAAAACCAATTTCTTCCAAATGGGCTTGCAATTTTGTGATCCAAAATTCAACATGACATCATGCACGACCCAATCCTCATTTATTCAGATTTTTATTATTTTTATTTTATTTATTTTTATTTTATTCATTTAAAATCATTTTAAATCAAAATAAAATATGAAAATTGAATATTTAAAAGTGATTCTTCTTCTAGAAACTCTTAATGACCATTTAAGTTGATTCAAAACCATCCAAATTCGTGCTAAGGCATTATAGCATGAAAATATTTGATTTTTTGACTAATTTGGCAAGGAGATTTCTTCACACTCAAGGTATCCATCAAGGCCCATAAATCCATGTTATTTTGACCTAATTCCATTCTTCTATAAGTATACAAGCTCATCACAATGCATAGGGACGAATTCACAGCCTCAAGAGTAAGTTTGCACATTCAAAAAAATCACCAAAAAACTCAAATTCGGATTCCAAGTTAGAGCCACTTTCAAGGCAATTTGAAGGTTGATTCAGCTTCATTGAACTTCACTAATCATGTTTGGATCATAAACAGCATATGAAACACCCTCATTCGCATGAATCAAACCTGTGTTCATATCATATTTGAATTTTTTTCGATTCCATGGTTTCACTGGTTTTTAATTGATTTTTATTGTTTAACTATGTTTGTTTCATTGTACAAAAGCGTTCTGGATGGTTAGATTGAAGATTCACTGCCGAATCCGTGAATCACCATAGTTAGGGTTTCATATTCGTGATTTTGGGGATACCATTATAAAACCAATTTTAGACCAAATTATGGATGTATTTAGACATATTGGACTGCCTTTGATTAATTTGAACCCTTAAACTGGATTTATTGTTCGTATTTGTCATGTTTAAGTATGCAAGGTTTCTAGTGACGGGAAAGATCCGTCACTATAGGTTATTGCGACGGACCAACTGTCACTAAAAGCTAAGTGGACGGACAGAGCTAGGAGATGAAGTTTGGCGCGCATTCTGGAATTCAAATATTGTGTTAATATTTTATTATGTTGTTGTTAGTTTGTTTCACAACTGCAGTGTTGGCCCAGTGGCAAGGAACGCGTGCGTTATGCTTGAAGGTCCTTGGTTCGAATCCTGGATGCAGCAATTTTTCTTATTTTTTCTATTTAATCACAGGACTTAATATATAATTGATTGTGGTGGATATACTATCAGTTGCGCCCTCCCGGCTGGATGGTAAGTGTGCTTGTGTGTTGTGTGAAGGTCCTGGGTTCGAATCCCCCCAGGCCCTTTTTGTGATTTTATTGTTTTTGTTAGGATTTTCAACAGGATTTATAATAAAACAATATGAGGTTCTTTCCTTAACACCTGCGCGCGCATGGTCCAGTGGTTGGTGTGTTGGTCTTGAGGGTTGAAAGTTTAGGGACTGGGTTCAAATCCCAGCCCAGGTAAGTTTTGTTTTTCATTATTTTTTCTGTTTTTCATATTTAATTAATTTATATTATAGTTAAACAAATTTAAATAATAAATAGAATGTTTATATTGTTATTTTCTTATTTACAATTTAGAACTCATCTTTTTTAAATTAAATCTTATTAAAAAAATTTATTTATTGTATATTATTAATAGTGTGTAATTTTGTATAATTAATAATTAATCCTAATTTATTCTTCTAAAAAACATATAAACCCTAATTTTCTAAAACCCTAAAATATTTTGTAAAACCTAATTATTTTTATAAACCCTAATTATGAATATTAGTTTATTTGTTAATTATAACTTTTAATAAACTTTAATTATATGTATATATTTTATAATTTGTTTGTAATTATTATTTAATTCTTGTATGTAAATAATTTTTAGTGTATGCTTAAAAATAATTAATATTTGCTAATTTAATTTTGTAAATATAATTTATTTTCATAATATGTTTATAATTAACCTAATTTTTACATAATTTAAAACTTTATAATAGTTAATATATAATATGAATTGTTTATGTTTTCTTATTAATCTTAAAAAAAAAAATTGTTTATAAAAAAAATTTTATGCTAATATTCTTGTTTATTTTATTATTAATTCTATTTATTTTCATATGATATTTATTTTGTTATTACTAACCCCATTTATCTTTGTATTATTTTTATTATTATTGTTACTAACCCAATTATTATTTATTATTTTGCCTATTTATTTAATTTGTTTTAATTATTATTATTATATAATTGTCTCCTTTATGTAATATTTTAGTAGTAATGTTTAATATTTATTTTTAAATGCCATGGTTAGTAAAATAGGGAGTGAAACATATTTGTATTAAAAATTAATTTAGCTCATTAAATTTAAAAGATAAATATTTAAAATTGTACACTCACACACGTAAGTCGATCTTGGATCGCCATCTCACTTTCTAGGGTTACCTCTCGTGTTGCCTAAACCAAAGGTCAAGTAGGGTGTATAAAGCAAAGTCCCTCATTTCACATCATCTAGTCCCTTAAACAGATAAAAAGATCAAGTCCCTTCGAATGTTGCCTTCGTAATGATCTTGTCCCTTTCGAATAAAGATGATAAGTCCCTTCGAATTGCTTATACACCCCACAGTTGCCTAAATAACAGATGTCCCTTCACTTGTTCCTCACATCCAAGGTAATGACTACCTATTCCTTAATAATAGGGATAATCTTACCATTTAAAGGATTCAAGAACAGAAAAGACTTAAACTTAGGGTAGGTTTCTCTTAGGTACTTGCTCACTTTTCAAAAACATTTCAAACACTTCACATTTTCAAACAAATTTTCAAAACAAAGTCTTTATATATATCCGTACATGGATCATTATAAAACACTTAAGAAAATTTCTATTCACACACTTCACATTTCAAAAACATTTTAAAGTGAGCTAAGTAACTAAGAGCCCATGGATAACCATGGATGTAAAGGGTGCTAACACCTTCCCTTTACATAACCTACCCCCCGGACCCAAAAATATTTTAAAAGGTCTTTCCTGTTCTTTTATGCCTTTCCTTTGGATAAAATAAAAGTCGGTGGCGACTCTTGCTATCCGCAACATAACTAAAGTCAGTTCTCCCACCGTGTTACAGAACTGGCGACTCTGCTAGGGATTTAATAAAAGAGGGGTACCCTTAGGAATTAGATCACTTAAATTGTTTGCCTTGTTTTCTTTATATTACTTGTTGGGCTTTATGTGTGAAAGATCCTAACCCGGGTCTAGTGTACCTTAGGTAAATGGCAATAGACCAAGGAAACTGTACGGCGTATACCGATATGGTTGATCTGGTGGCCATAGTTAGTGTGACTTCTTGGTTGGTGCTTATGTTCCTTAAGTCAAGTTGAGGATAATATGAGGCTGCCATATGTTGTCAATGCACTAATTAACTTTTAGAACCCTAGTTATCCCATCATGGCCTTTAGAAAGTAGTGAGATAATCGACTTTGGTGAATACTGAAGTTGGTTGATACTCGATGCTACACTCATTGAGATTCTAAACTTGGAGGGTTTTGGTTGGCAAGTAAGTTGCCTACTGAACAACTACCCTTGTGAAGGATCAATGATATTGAGATCCCTTAGAACCTGGTTACTTTATAGGACATGATGAACCACCTAAACTTCAGGGGAGGGTACTTACCTTTAAACCTCATGCAAGCCTTCAAACCTAGGGTTATTGTGTGACTTGTTTGTGTGTGCCACATGTTTGTGATTGAGCATAAAATCATAACATCATCATGCATCATAAGCATAGCATTTTCACTAACCATTTCAAGGACCAAAGGATTTATCTTTGTTCTTTGTTGCAGGTCATGGCTTCTGCTCGTAGGAATACTATTCGGATCAACTTTGTGGGAATACCTCCTAAGCTTAAAGAGTTGGTTTCTCAAGTTTCTGAAAACTCCCAGTTCATTAAGAGACATGGTCAGCTACTGGATCTAGTTACTTCAGGGTTCAATGAAGACATGATGAGTGTCCTGTTTCAGTTCTTTGATCCTAAGCACCATTGCTTCACATTCCCCGACTATCAACTGGTTCCTACAATGGAAGAGTTCTCTAAACTACTGGGTATACCTATCCTTGATCAGAGACCCTTCACAGGCTTAGAGAAAGAACTTAAACCTGAAGTCATTGTTGCAGCTCTACATCTGAAGAAGTCAGACATTGTTCTAGAAACGAGAAGCGGAGTTAAGGGTATTCTCGCTAAGGTGTTGATAGAGAAGGCTCAAGTGTTCTTGAAGGCTATGAGCTATGATGCTTTTGAGGAGATCTTAGCCTTGCTAATTTATGGCTTAGTGTTGTTCCCCAATCCAGATCAGTTCATAGACGTTCATGCCATCAACATATTTCTGAGCCACAATCCAGTGCCTACACTACTTGGGGACATCCTGCACTCTCTTTATACTCGTACTACAAAGGCACAAGGAACTCTGTTGTTTAGCATACCTTTGCTATCTAGGTGGTTTATTTCTCACCTTCCTCGCTCAGTGATGAAGAATGAACAAGGGTTCAGGTGGTCTAAAAGGATCATGTCACTCTCTCATTCAGATATCCATTGGTGCTACAGATTTATGGAGAATGTCACTATCATTGACTGTTGTGGGGAGTTTCCTAATGTGCCACTCCTTGGCATAAGAGGGGGCATTACTTACAACCCTTCTTTAGTACTACGTCAGTTTGGTTATGCTCGGAGTGATGGTCCTCATGACATGTTGATTCAAGGTATTGTGTTTGACTACGACAACGATCTGCAAGGTTACCATCAAAGGTTCATACGAGCATGGGGAAAAGTGAACAAGGTTGACAACAAGACTCTGGAGCCTAAGTACATTATTCCTATGGAAGCTTATCTCAGATGGGTGCGATCTCGTGCTTAGACTCTTATGATGCCATATCCTGCCATCCTGCTAGTTACTATGGAGCCTGTTGCTGAAGGGGATACCTCTTATACCATCCTTCACCCAGACATGCCCACTGACATGGAAGACTTACAGAGGTCCTGGATCCAGTTGAAGGAGCAAAGGGATACTTTCTAGGCTCATTACAAAGAAAGTCAAGAAAGAATCCTGGAGCTAACAAAACAACTTCACAAGGAGCGAAATCTCAACTCATACCTCAACACAAAGAGGAAACGTCCATGGGATACTTAAAACCCCATCTTTTGTATTTATTTCATTTCATTTTGTAAGCCCAAAGGGCAAACAAATTTATTACTAATAAATGTTTACTTTCTTGATCGTTTAAGCAAATTTAAATCCTGCGGTCCTTGAAAACATTACATACGCATATCATATCATTGCATCACAGGTTTATTATGCACAGGTTTCTTATCTTCTCGCTGTTTATTTCAGCAATGGCTCTTGAACAAACAGTTAAAGATCTCCAGGCACAAAATGCACAGTTCCAAGAGCTGATCCTGAACTTGTCCAAGGGGCAGGATGAATTGAAGACACTGCTGGCTAAGAAGAAGAATCCTGAGGACAACAAGGATGATCAGCTGAAACAACTACAAGCTGAGATGACAGGAATGAGGATCCAGATGAATGACCAGGTGGCTCTTATTCAAAGTTTAGCCCAGGGGCAAGAAGAGTTAAGAACCTTTGTCCATAAACTTCATAGTAATGAAGTTAGGAACCTAATTGTCAGTCAACCTTTGTTAAAATAAGCTGATTTGGTTGAAAGGAAGAGGAGGATAAAAGAAGGTAAGAGACAGGTTACCACTGATTGTTCTTTAGTTGAAGAAGAAAGACCTGATAAGGTTAATCCACCTCAACACAAGGAATGTAGAAGGCAGTTTATCAAGTTCAGCACTCCAATGTCACAAGTTCTGCAATGCTTGTTGGAGATGAAACTAATTTCTTTGAAAAGTCCTCCTCAAAATCCTAATATTTCCTCTCCTCACTATAATTCCAAGGCAAGGTGTGAGTATCACTCCAACAGTCCTGGACATGATACTAATAACTGTTGGGCATTGAAGAAAAAGATTCAAGACCTGATTGACGAAGGAATCCTAGAGGTTACTCCAGGAGGTCAAGTTGAATTCTACTATCGTCCATCAAACACCGAAGTTGCAAGACAAATTGCCCAGGGTAGCAAGAAAGGAAGCCTACCTATTCCTGTTGAGATATGAGGCACCTTGGGACACCCAAGTGGTAAATTTGATTTCATGGTGAAGTATACTGCTCCTCAAAGTTCACAGATTGCAATTGAAGACATTCAGCCAACTGGATGGGACAACATATGAATTTTCATTTGTAATTTCTTTTATTTGTTTAAACACTTACTATTATGTTAAACTTTTGTTTTCATTAATGCATTGCATATGTTTGTCTTGAATTAATCCATTCGTTTCACTATATTTAAAACTATGCTTCTTATTTCTATCTTGTGATATTTAACTCCTGATAAAGCTATAAGCCTGTAGAGGGAGGATGACGAAAACAATACCATAATATTAGGCAGTATGCTTTTGAACAGAATATGCTGACGATGTACAGGTATTGTTTCAATTCCTAAATAGTGGAGATATAAGGAAGTTAATCCCTAGTCAACCCTTTTGAGCCTATGAAGTAGGAGTTTTTATTCTCACAAATTAAAACCCTTATTCATAACCTGGGGCAGGGTAGTTACTCGGTTAACTCAAATATGCCAATTATTTGTGTTGTATACAACTAATGATGGTTCTCTGTAATCATGAAACTTGACAGTCAATATCCAGCAAAAGAACAGTTCACTGAGTCAAAACCTATGAAGGAGACTTAGCAAAAAAATAAAAATAAATTAAGACATCCTGCTGACTGTAACCTTGAAATAAACAGTTCAGGAAAAAAGAAGGGATACCAAAGTTAAGAGAAAAAAAGAGGTCACTATGAATCCTCTACAAAGAAAGATGAATGAATGTTCAAATAAATTTTCGGTTTCTGAACCATCATAAATGTCAGTGTTACAATTCCAAACTCCTTTGAGCCTTAATGCATAAGTTAACTGAGTATAGGACTGAAGAACATCATGGAGATTGGGTTGGGTACAAATAAAATTTGAGTCTTTATCCTTTGTTTCTTAAACCGTGAACCAGGCCATGTTACAACCCTTTAAATGTCCTAACTGAAGCATGGTTAGTTCGAAAGCGTACTGCTACAAAAATGTATCCTGACTCCTTTAGGGCTTATTATAAAACTTGAGTTAATATCACAGTTTTCACAAAAATTGTTTTTCTAAAATAACTTTTTTTCAAAACTTCAAGACAGACATAAGCATTGTATTTTTGAATATATTTGTTTGCATATACCTGGGTGTTTGATAAACATAGAAACTTATAGGATGAATGTTCAATAAACAAAAGTCCTTCGATTAAACAAAGTTGCTTCCTGGATCAAAGTCCATGTATACAAAGGCGCATAGTCATTATCTCCCAATCAAGGGGGCAGGCCATGATACTTCCTATCTCATTTGGGGCAATCAGGACAGGATTCAACTATGTTAAGTAGCCAGGGGCAGCTTTCCTCATCTATCTAAGTTACCAAGGGTAACATTGCAGAGTTCATAATGCCGGGGGCATAGTCACTATTTCCCAATCAAGGGGGCATACCAAGTTACTGTTCAATTCATTCGGGGCAATCAGGTCCAGATTCAACAGTGCTTAATATCCAGGGGCAGCTCTCCTCATATATTTGAATTACCAAGGGTAACATTATAAAGTTCATGATGTCAGGGGCATATTATTGTGGGGCATTCTGCTTATTTATCTTGAGGTAACTACATTCAGATACTTCCGTTATGGGATAATTCATCCTCAACCAAGGGGCAATGTTCTCTTTTCAAATCTAATACCCGGAGTGTATATGGCCCATCACAATTTGAAGACACGTTCCTCTCATCTTATTACCTTGATATTGGATTCTCAGCAGAAGCCATTGTGGAAATTAATTGTCTACGCCAGCAGTATCAGATGGTGTCAGTATCATGTCTTCAGATCCGACTATGAGGATTTCTGGGAAGGTATTCAGGAAAGTTAAGAATCTCAGGAGCTTTAAATCCAATTGGTTATACACTCTCAAGGTTGAAACGATTTTGTTTTCGAGTTCAGCTTTACTTTTCCCTCTTTATTCAAGTAGGAAATGCTTGTTGAATCCAGATTTACTTTTACCCTATTTACATAAGCGAAAACGTCCATTGGTTGTGTTTGAATAAATGCATGAAAATGCAGTAATAGTATTTACTAAGGACGAACAAGGGGAAGAATTCAACGAAGCTTCGCCAGTTCATCCCCACGAGACAACTACAAATCCCCCAGTAGGGCAAATCCATCTTCATAAATACTTCGAGTCACATCTCCCCTGGATATTATATCCATCTCTTTTATCCTCAGACGGATAGTCGGGAATCTATTCTTTCTATAGGAATATGACGAACGAAGACGGGAGGTTATGGATACCTTACTATCGAACGAAGACGGGAGGTTATGGATACCTTACTATCGAACGAAGACGGGAGGTTATGGATACCTTACTATCAAACGAAGACGGGAAGTTATGAATACTATGTTATCAAGATGGGAACGAGTTCCTCATATTCTTCAGCAACAAATCGAGATTTATTTTCCCCAGCCAGCAGTTGTTATACGAAGATATCCAGACGCTTCAGGCTGCATGATGCATACATATATCATTTACATCATATCATACATATCCATAAATACATAATACATTACTTAAGTGCATCATATTATACATGCATACATAATGCATAAACTAATATTATCATACAGAATGTTATAATCTTGTTTTTCAGATTAATTCTCCAGCAAACAAACTTCATCAACAACTTGTGACTATCAGGACGTTGTTTATCCTCCTGAAAGCAATCATGACCTTGGGCCGTTGTTTATCCTCCCAAAGGTTATGTTTATACCTCAGGACGTTGTTTATCCTCCTGAAAGCTATCATTACTATTGGGCCGTTGTTTATCCTCCCAAAAGTTATACTTATACCTCAGGACGTTGTTTATCCTCCTGAAAGCAATCATGACCTTGGGCCGTTGGTTATCCTCCCAAAGGTTATGTTTATACCTCAGGACGTTTTTTATCCTCCTGAAAGCTATCATTACTATTGGGCCGTTGTTTATCCTCCCAAAAAGTTATCATCATACCTCAGGACGTTGTTTATCCTCCTGAAGGCTTCTTATACCTCAAGACGTTGTTTATCCTCCTGAAAGCTATCATTACTATGGGGCCGTTATTTATCCTCCCAAAAGTTATACTTATACCTCAGGACATTGTTTATCCTCCTGAAGGTTATACCTTTTACCTTGGGCCGTTGTTTATCTTCCCAAAGGTTATCTCACTATGTTGGGACGTCGTTTATCTTCCCAAAGGTTATCTCACTATGTTGGGACGTTGTTTATCTTCCCAAAGGTTATCTCACTATGTTGGGACATTGTTTATCTTCCCAGAGGTTATCTCACTATGTTGGGACGTTGTTTATCTTCCCAAAAAGCTATATCTTCATATTTTGGACTGCTTTATCCTCCAAGAGACATATTTGAAGAACTTTTCTCCAAGTGGCATCTTTAAGCCCACTCAAGCATATACAACTAGTCATCAGTATCCCTCTACGCACCGGTGAGTGCAAATTTTTGGGCTTTTGTGTTCAATCCCCTTCAACCTTCCAAGTCACGACTGGAAAATATACCAATCTAACCCCTCAGGTTTCAGAAAATTGAACAGGGGCAGCTGTTGCACCCCAAAATTTGCCCTCACAAAACAAGACTTTGTGTACTATGAGGTTCACAAGGTTCACAAGACATCTTATGAGATTCACAAGACATCTTATGAGGTTCACAAGGTTCACAAGACATCTTATGAGATTCACAAGACATCTTATGAGGTTCACAAGGTTCACAAAGTTCACAATTAGTCAGAAGATTTGACAATTCCCTCAGACAATGCATCCTCCTAAGTAGTGCATCCAAAATTAGGGTTTTGACTTTAATCAGGCTAAATGGACTTCCAAGACTTCAAGTGAGCTCCATAGCATCTTATAGGTGTTTAAGAATCCCCATGACAAGTTTCAAGACTTTTCTCAAAGGTTTGCTCTGTCAGATGATCAGATAAGTCAAAATCAGTCAAAGTAGTTAAAAAGTCAAACTGAGGTCAACTGTGGTCAAACCAAAGTCAAACTTCATGATTTTTTGCCAACATCAAGTATATGAAGTAAAATTCATCATTTGATCAAGGGTTCATCATGATTCATCAAGGAGATTTCAGATCATCAAGAATCAGGAGTTTCTAAATTAGGGTTTCCTCAGGAAAAGTCAACTGAACTTTGACCAGCCATAACTTTCACATGCTTCATCAAATTTTTCCCATCCAAAGCTCATTTTGATGGAAATTGAATTCTATACAACTTTGTGTCTCACAAGCCAAGCCCAAAAATGCTTCATTTGGAAGGTATGAGCTAAGACATTATAGGTCCTTTTGAAAGTCAACAAAAAGTCAACAACTTCAAAAGGGCATAACTTGAGAATGATAAAAGATATGGACATGAAACCAATGGGGTTGGTTAGAGGACTCTTTAAGATTTCCAAAATGTCCAAGAACACCCTCATAGCATTAAAATTGAAGGATTTGTGCCCTTGCAAAGTTGGGAAATTTTTGGGAGGTTTATGAAGCAAATAGGGCCTTAAAACCAATTTCTTCCAAATGGGCTTGCAATTTTGTGATCCAAAATTCAACATGACATCATGCACGACCCAATCCTCATTTATTCAGATTTTTATTATTTTTATTTTATTTATTTTTATTTTATTCATTTAAAATCATTTTAAATCAAAATAAAATATGAAAATTGAATATTTAAAAGTGATTCTTCTTCTAGAAACTCTTAATGACCATTTAAGTTGATTCAAAACCATCCAAATTCGTGCTAAGGCATTATAGCATGAAAATATTTGATTTTTTGACTAATTTGGCAAGGAGATTTCTTCACACTCAAGGTATCCATCAAGGCCCATAAATCCATGTTATTTTGACCTAATTCCATTCTTCTATAAGTATACAAGCTCATCACAATGCATAGGGACGAATTCACAGCCTCAAGAGTAAGTTTGCACATTCAAAAAAATCACCAAAAAACTCAAATTCGGATTCCAAGTTAGAGCCACTTTCAAGGCAATTTGAAGGTTGATTCAGCTTCATTGAACTTCACTAATCATGTTTGGATCATAAACAGCATATGAAACACCCTCATTCGCATGAATCAAACCTGTGTTCATATCATATTTGAATTTTTTTCGATTCCATGGTTTCACTGGTTTTTAATTGATTTTGATTGTTTAACTATGTTTGTTTCATTGTACAAAAGCGTTCTGGATGGTTAGATTGAAGCTTCACTGCCGAATCCGTGAATCACCATAGTTAGGGTTTCATATTCGTGATTTTGGGGATACCATTATAAAACCAATTTTAGACCAAATTATGGATGTATTTAGACATATTGGACTGCCTTTGATTAATTTGAACCCTTAAACTGGATTTATTGTTCGTATTTGTCATGTTTAAGTATGCAGGGTTTCTAGTGACGAGAAAGATCCGTCACTATAGGTTATTGCGACGGACCAACTGTCACTAAAGGCTAAGTGGATGGACAGAGCTAGGAGATGAAGTTTGGCGCGCATTCTGGAATTCAAATATTGTGTTAATATTTTATTATGTTGTTGTTAGTTTGTTTCACAACTGCAGTGTTGGCCCAGTGGCAAGGAACGTGTGCGTTATGCTTGAAGGTCCTTGGTTCGAATCCTGGATGCAGCAATTTTTCTTATTTTTTCTATTTAATCACAGGACTTAATATATAATTGATTGTGGTGGATATACTATCAGTTGCGCCCTCCCGGCTGGATGGTAAGTGTGCTTGTGTGTTGTGTGAAGGTCCTGGGTTCGAATCCCCCCAGGCCCTTTTTGTGATTTTATTGTTTTTGTTAGGATTTTCAACAGGATTTATAATAAAACAATATGAGGTTCTTTCCTTAACACCTGCGCGCGCATGGTCCAGTGGTTGGTGTGTTGGTCTTGAGGGTTGAAAGTTTAGGGACTGGGTTCAAATCCCAGCCCAGGTAAGTTTTGTTTTTCATTATTTTTTCTGTTTTTCATATTTAATTAATTTATATTATAGTTAAACAAATTTAAATAATAAATAGAATGTTTATATTGTTATTTTCTTATTTACAATTTAGAACTCATCTTTTTTAAATTAAATCTTATTAAAAAAATTTATTTATTGTATATTATTAATAGTGTGTAATTTTGTATAATTAATAATTAATCCTAATTTATTCTTCTAAAAAACATATAAACCCTAATTTTCTAAAACCCTAAAATATTTTGTAAAACCTAATTATTTTTATAAACCCTAATTATGAATATTAGTTTATTTGTTAATTATAACTTTTAATAAACTTTAATTATATGTATATATTTTATAATTTGTTTGTAATTATTATTTAATTCTTGTATGTAAATAATTTTTAGTGTATGCTTAAAAATAATTAATATTTGCTAATTTAATTTTGTAAATATAATTTATTTTCATAATATGTTTATAATTAACCTAATTTTTACATAATTTAAAACTTTATAATAGTTAATATATAATATGAATTGTTTATGTTTTCTTATTAATCTTAAAAAAAAAAAATTGTTTATAAAAAATTTTTATGCTAATATTCTTGTTTATTTTATTATTAATTCTATTTATTTTCATATGATATTTATTTTGTTATTACTAACTCCATTTATCTTTGTATTATTTTTATTATTATTGTTACTAACCCAATTATTTATTATTATTTTGCCTATTTATTTAATTTGTTTTAATTATTATTATTATGTAATTGTCTCCTTTATGTAATATTTTAGTAGTAATGTTTAATATTTATTTTTAAATGCCATGGTTAGTAAAATAGGGAGTGAAACATATTTGTATTAAAAATTAATTTAGCTCATTAAATTTAAAAGATAAATATTTAAAATTGTACACTCACACACGTAAGTCGATCTTGGATCGCCATCTCACTTTCTAGGGTTACCTCTCATGTTGCCTAAACCAAAGGTCAAGTAGTGTGTATAAAGCAAAGTCCCTCATTTCACATCATCTAGTCCCTTAAACAGATAAAAAGATCAAGTCCCTTCGAATGTTGCCTTCGTAATGATCTTGTCCCTTTCGAATAAAGATGATAAGTCCCTTCGAATTGCTTATACACCCCACAGTTGCCTAAATAACAGATGTCCCTTCACTTGTCCCTCACATCCAAGGTAATGACTACCTATTCCTTAATAATAGGGATAGTCTTACCATTTAAAGGATTCAAGAACAGAAAAGACTTAAACTTAGGGTAGGTTTCTCTTAGGTACTTGCTCATTTTTCAAAAACATTTCAAACACTTTACATTTTCAAACAAATTTTCAAAACAAAGTCTTTATATATATCCGTACATGGATCATTATAAAACACTTAAGAAAATTTCTATTCACACACTTCACATTTCAAAAACATTTTAAAGTGAGATAAGTAACTAAGAGCCCATGGATAACCATGGATGTAAAGGGTGCTAACACCTTCCCTTTACATAACCTACCCCCCGGACCCAAAAATCTTTTAAAAGGTCTTTCCTGTTCTTTTATGCCTTTCCTTTGGATAAAATAAAAGTCGGTGGTGACTCTTGCTATCCGCAACATAACTAAAGTCAGTTCTCCCACCGTGTTACACCTCCCACTAAGCGCTGTTTTTATCGTCATAAGCCTGACGTAGTGCTTAGGGGTAGATTAATCAGGGAAGTTAGTGGACAACTCTAAAAGTTTTAAACTATTCGCATAATCTCTGTTTTCAATATTATGGTAATGTTTTAATCGTTGTCCGTTTACTGTGAACGGTTCACTATTCCTACCCTTAATTTCTATTGCTCCGCTCGGGAACACTCTAGTTATTTCAAAGGGTCCTGACCATCTAGATTTTAGTTTTCCATGAAAGAGCCTAAGTCTTGAATTGAAGAGGAGCACAACGACTCCCACACTAAATTCTTTCCTAGATAGGCATTTATCGTGCCATCGCTTGGTTCTTTCTTTATATATCTTAGCATTCTCGTATGCGTCTAACCTTAATTCTTCTAATTCATTAATGTCGAGGATTCGCTTTTCTCCAGCGGCATTGTAGTTTATATTGAGTGTTTTAATCGCCCAATATGCTTTGTGTTCTAGTTCTACCGGGAGATGACAAGCCTTCCCATACACTAGTTTGAAGGGTGTAGTTCCTATGGGTGTCTTGTAGGCTGTCTTATAAGCCCATAAAGCTTCATTAAGTTTAGATGACCAATCTTTCCTAGATATGGCGACAGTCTTTTCTAGAATTTGTTTTATTTCTCTGTTCGAGACTTCGACCTTTCCACTTGTTTGTGGATGATACGGTGTTGCTACACGATGTCTGACTCCATACTTAGATAGTAATTTTTCGAATATTTTCGAAATGAAATGCGAGCCACCGTCATTAATGACAAGTCTAGGCACACCAAATCTTGGAAAGATTATATTCTTGAAAAGCTTAATTACTACTCGTGTGTCATTTGTAGGAGAAGCTATAGCCTCGATCCATTTTGAAACATAATCGACAGCTACGAGCATGTACTTATTACCGAAAGATGATGGGAATGGTCCCATGAAATTGATTCCCCAGACGTCAAAGACTTCTACTTCTAATATTCCTCTTTGAGGCATTTCATCTCTTCTTGAAATGTTACCGGTGCGTTGACACCGATCGCAATTTATAACAGCGATGTGGACATCTTTCCATAGATTAGGCCAAAATAGGCCGGCTTGTAAGATTTTTGCACAAGTCTTGGAAGTGCTTGCATGTCCACCATAAGGAGATGAATGACAGTGAGCAATGACAACTTTTATTTCTTCTTCGGGAATGCACCGACGAAAGATTCCGTCAGGTCCTCTTTTAAACAATAATGGTTCGTCCCAATAGTAATACTTGAGATTGTGGAAGAATTTCTTTTTCTGCTGATAGGTTAAGTCCGGTGGAAGTGCTCCCGCAGCTAAGTAGTTGACAATGTCCGCGTACCATGGCAGTCCTACGGTTGTTTGGATTGTTTCCACGACTTTTGGTTCATCTATGTCTAACTGAGCTGGGTCGCTTCTTATTTGTGCTATCAGCTGTTCATACGGAAAATCGTCGTTAATTGGCACTTGTTCGGGTTTAATACCTTCTATTCTAGATAAATGGTCCGCTACGACGTTTTTAGTACCTTTTTTATCTTTGATTTCGAGATCAAACTCTTGTAAGAGTAAGATCCATCTCAAGAGTCTTGGTTTAGCATCTTTCTTGGTTAATAGATATCTGATAGCAGCGTGGTCTGTGTAGATGATTATTTTTTCTCCCACTAGGTAGGAACGGAATTTGTCAAGCGCAAAGACAACTGCTAACAAATCTTTTTCAGTAGTGGCGTAGTTCAATTGAGCAGAATCTAAAGTTCTACTGGCATAGTAAATTGCGTGAAGTTTCTTGTCCTTCCTTTGTCCTAGAACTGCGCCTACAACATAGTCACTCGCATTGCACATGATTTCGAAAGGTAATCTCCAGTCAGGTGGTTGCATGATTGGTGCGGTGATGAGGGCTGTTTTTAGAGTTTCGAATGCTTTAAGACAATCTTTATCGAATATGAACTCAGCGTCTTTCATTAATTAACCGGTAAGAGGTTTAGTGATTTTCGAGAAATCTTTGATGAATCGTCGGTAGAAACCGGCGTGTCCTAAAAAGCTTCGTATTTCTCGAACGGTCTTAGGGGGTTGAAGATCTTTTATGACTTCTATCTTAGCTTTATCAACTTCAATTCCCTTATCAGATATAACGTGTCCTAGTACGATTCCTTCTCTGACCATAAAATGGCATTTTTCCCAGTTAAGTACGAGGTTTACTTTTCACATCTTTCTAACACCATTTCTAAATTTGATAGACATCCTTCAAAACTTTGCCCGCATACAGACAAGTCATCCATGAACACTTCCATGATGTTATCTATGAAATCTACGAAGATTGACATCATACATCTTTGAAAGGTTGCAGGAGCGTTACATAATCCAAAGGGCATTCGTCTATAAGCGAACGTTCCATAAGGACATGTGAATGTAGTCTTCTCTTGATCATTTGGGTGGATAGGGATTTGGAAAAATCCCGAGTAACCATCTAGATAACAGAAATACGAGTGTTTGGCTAATTGTTCTAACATTTGATCTATAAAAGGTAGTGGGAAATGATCTTTTCGAGTGGTTTTGTTTAGTTTCCGATAATCGATGCACACTCTATGTCCGGTCACTACTATTTGTGATATCGATTCGCCTTTAGAGTTTTTCACAACAGTGATACCTCCTTTCTTTGGTACTACATGTACTGGACTCACCCATTGACTATCAAAGATTGGATATATTATTCCAGCGTCTAGTAGTTTCTTAACTTCTTCTTTAACTACAGTGCTAAGGATTGGGTTAATTCTTCTTTGAGATTCTCTGGAGGTTTTGCAATCTTCTTCTAGCATAATACGATGCATACAGATTGAAGTACATATTCCTTTGAGATCAGATATGATATATCCTAATGCAGTTGGGTATTTCTTTAAGACATCTAAAAGTTTCTTCGTTTCGATCGTTCCTAAACCGAAATTGATTATAACTGGTCGCGTACATTCAGTGTCTAGGAATTCGTATCTTAGGTTCTTAGGTAAGGTTTTCAACTCTAATGTAGGTTTCTTCTTACTTGGAATGGGATCCGGTGTAAGTGCTAAACTTTCGCTTAGACTATCATCCTGATACGGTTCACGCCAATTGTCATCTTCGAAAATCGGAGGGATTTGAATTTTCATAATTTCAGAATAAGTAGTTTCTTTCATTTCCATTTCTCTTACACACTCGTCAATGACATCCAATAAATAGCATGTGTCCTCTATAACTGGTGATTGTAAGAATTGTGTTAAAATAAATTCAACTTTCTCTTCACCTACTTCAAAGGTTAGCTTTCCTTTCTTTACGTCTATAATAGCTCCGGCGGTAGCTAAGAATGGTTTTCCTAGTATGATAGGTGTAGTGGAGTCTTCAGTGATGTCCATGATTATAAAATCAGTAGGAATGTAGAATTGACCTATCCGTACTGGGACATTTTCTAGTATGCCTACAGGATATTTAATAGAGCGGTCGGCTAGTTGAACAAATATTTTAGTAGGTCTTAGGTCTCCCATGTCTAGCCTTTTGCAAATTGTTAAGGGCATAACACTGATACTGGCTCCTAAATCGCATAGAGCTTTGTCAATGACGAATTTTCCAATTACATAGGGTATAGAGAAACTACCTGGATCTTTTAGCTTAGGAGGCATATTGTTTTGAATTATTGCGCTACACTCAGGAGTAAGTGTAACGGTTCCGTTATCCTCTATCTTCTTCTTATTGGATAAGATTTCCTTTAGAAATTTAGCATACGAGGGCATTTGAGTGATAGCTTCTGTAAACGGAATAGTAATATTCAACTGTTTCAAAAGTTCAACAAATTTCTTAAACTGGCCCATCGTCTTGGAATTGTTTAATCTATGAGGGTACGAAATTGGTGGTTTATAAGGTGGTGGAGGCACATAAGGCTTCTCTTTCTCCACTGCCTCTTGATTATTATCTTCCTTTTCTTCTGGTTCATTCTCCTTTTCAGTCGGCTTATCCTGCTTTTGGCACATGGCTGGATTGTCAAGTCTTGGATCAGTAGGTCCGTCAAGTTCCTTGCCACTTCTTAGTATCATAGCATTGGCCTGTCCTTTTGGATTAGGTTGGGGTTGTCCAGGAAATACTCCAACTGGGGCAGCGGTAGGTGCTTGTTGTTGATCTACTTGTGAAATCTGAGTTTCAAGCATTTTGTTATGTGTAGCTAACGCATCTACCTTGCTCACTAATTGCTTAATCTGCTCGCTAGTGTGTATGTTTTGGTTCAAGAATTCCTTGTTTGTTTGAGATTGGGTAGCTATGAAGTTCTCCATCATTAATTCAAGGTTTTATTTTCTAGGAACATTAGGAGCAGTCTTTTGATATCCTGGTGGTGTAGCTGGCGCTTGACCTGGTGCGTATAAAGCATTGTTATTCTTATACGAGAAGTTCGGATGATTCTTCCAACCTGGGTTGTATGTGTTCGAGTACGGGTTTCCTTGAGCATAATTCTTTTGATTTGTGGGAATTCCTGCTAATAGTTGACAATCAGGGACAACATGTCCTGGAACTCCACATAACTCACAGTTAGGTGTTACCGCAGCCACGGTGGCTGTTGGTGTTATGGCCAAGTTGTCGATCTTTTGGTTAAGTTGGTCAAACTTTGCATTGACTTGGTCCATACTACTCACTTCGTACATACCTCCTTATGTTGGTTTCTCAGTTGCGACTCTCTCGCTTCCCCATTGGTAATGATTTTGAGCCATACTCGCGATAAGTGCATAAGCATCATTATATTCTTTGTCCATTAGTGCGCCTCCTGCGGCAGCGTCAATCGTCATTCTTGTGTTGTACAAGAGTCCATTGTAGAAAGTATGGATGACCATCCACTCTACTAATCCGTGATGTGGACAAAGTCTCAGCATATCTTTGTAGTGTTCCCAAGCTTCGAAGAGTGATTCATTTTCCTTTTGCTTAAATCTGTTGATTTGAGCTCTTAGCATAGCTGTCTTACTAGGTGGGAAATATCTTGTCAAGAAGACACTCTTTAGTTCCTCCCACATAGTTACTGAATTCGAGGGTAGAGATTGAAGCCAGGCTCTCGCTCTGTCTCGAAGTGAGAAAGGAAAAAGGCGTAATCTAATTGCTTCTTGGGTAACTCCATTATCTTTTACAGTATCTGCGTATTGCACAAATATCGAAAGATGAAGGTTCGGATCCTCGGTAGGATTTCCGGCGAATTGGTTTTGTTGCACGACTGATATCAGCGAAGGTTTCAATTCGAAATCGTTTCGGTTGATAGCCGGCGCAACAATGCTGGAATGCAACTCAACTTGTGAAGGACAAGCGTAATATTTGAGTGGATGATTTGGTTCTTCATCCATTTCTGCGTCCTTCGATGTTCCAACTGGTTTAGGTAGATCAACTTGAAGATCTGGAATGTTGTATTTTCGTTGGTATTCGAATATTTGTCTTCTTAAATGTAAGAAGCGTTCTAATTCTAGGACTGGAGGTTGCAAGTCTTCGCCTTGAGAGCGAGTACTTGGCATACACTCGGTAAATTAGATTAGGGAAAATAAATTGTTACCTTAGTCTAGAAAGTGCTACTCTAATAGTGCACTAGTGACTAAATCAAGGTCCCCGGCAACGGCGCCAAAAACTTGGTGGGGCGAAGACATGATGTGTCTAGCGGTATCTGAACTGCAAGCGCACAACCTATCACAGTAGTAATAAAAAGATGTCGAACCCACAGGGACTTTGTAATCACTCTAGTGCTAGAAGGTCTGCTAGTTTAGCTAAGGCGGAAATCTGTCACGATTATGGTTTTAAGGATTAAAAACGGAAATTAAACTTAGTTAAGGAAATAATGAGAAGGCGGTCGGTATGTAATTATATTAACCTATGCGGGTCAATCTAACCTAAGCTTATAAAGATGTTTCACTTAAATAATTATGTAGAGATTACCAGTTTAAAAATCCTCGACTCACACTCTTGTGGTCGTATCTCAGATCTTACTCCTAAAGCCCTATGCCTGCTCTCGCTAGCCCATAAGTGTTTAGAAAATAATTTTTGAAAACTTAATAAGTCTAATTCGTTTTAAAACGCTCTCTCTGTATTTAAATCGAATGCCTAACTTTAGCTATCCGGTTAAAATCTCACACTCTCGTGGTCTCGACCTAACCTATTTCACTTCTCTTACTCTCGTAACAAAAAGCTTGATTTTAATTATAAAAAGCCACAGCCAGAATATAATTTCTTAATTATTTTTAGCTTAGATTCGATTTATCCGTTTTGGTTTGGTTTATTACATACCGACTCGATTAATTTAGCTACTCATATTTATTAAATCAACAGACAGATACAAAATGAAATAAATAAATATTAAAGCATGCATTATATAATAATAATAGAAACTTAACATAAATAAATAAATAAACTCAATGTAAATTGCAAAACAAAAACATGAACAATTTAATTCTTAGACTCCTTCTTCCACAAATCGGCAAGCTTGGAGTGTCGGAATCGGAATAAAATAAAATAACAAGTTATGAGGCTAAAAAGAAAATCTAATTAAAATAACAATTTCCTAATGTTGGAAATTGTTATTAGATGGGTTGGAAATTAAAAGGAAAAACACAGCAAGAACAAAAGTTGGAAAATAAATGGGTTGAAAGAAAAAACGGCAGAGCTTCCGCGTAAAAATTCAAAATTAAACTCTGTACTTTTTCATTTGATCCTTGGGTATTTATAGAAGAGGATTTTGGCAGTTGAATGAGTAGTAGCGTGGGCTTCGTTTGTTCTGTTTTGAGAGAATCCAGGAGAAGTGGTGTACTGGGTGTTGCTGCAGTTGAGGGAAAGTAGGAGTCTCTGAAGACTCGTTGCACGTTCTCAATTAAATTCAAACAAATTATATAACTTTTTCTTGTCACGTTCGTGACATTGGTGTAACGGTCATGTTTCTTCAAATAAGCGCGTCACGGTCGTGATAATGTTGTGACGATCGTGATACCTCTAAATAGCGCGTCACGGTCCTGAGTCAGTTGTGACGACCGTGAGAGCAACAAAAAATGCAGACTTTAGCAGAATTGATCTCTTCCTTTTCTTTTCATGCTAGATTTGGTTCATTTGATATTTTTCTCATTATTTGGCTCTAGACATGTTACACCTGCAATGTGACATAAAAACTCGAAACAATCGGGAGTTAAAAGGATCAATGTACGATAAAACAGACTAAAAACATAGTAATAATGTGATACGATTTCTCGTTATCAAACTCCCCCATACTTAAACCTTTGCTTGTCCTCAAGCAAATAGTCAATTGAAAAATGATCGGACAATTTTCATCAGACGCATACACATAACATACCATACGAGAAGTCATTTAGTTAGATAAACCGATACTAGAGTAGAACACTAACGATACACTAATGACACAAGCAACAAGCTAAGTCGTCGACTTCCCTTTAAACGAAAGATTCAGTAATTCCGTTATGATTCTACCTAGAGTCCTTCGTTCTTATTTCACCCGGTTTCGTTCTAGCGCAATCACATTAAGCCCTTTGTCTTAGCACGCACGTAGTGGAGTAGCCGGTTAGTGACTTTGATCCTTTATTAGCACGGGGTCTGGTACACGAATGTGGCAACCCTTTACATGTTATCCAAATTGGAGGTTGTGGGGGATCAAGCCGTATCACGCCTTACCAAGTTCAGAACCAGGAACCTCTGAACCAACCAGCAATGGACTCCTTCTTTTATTACTCGTCTCTTATATGCGACCGTGTACTTTGGTGCAATTTCTTTTTTATTGGTAGTGAGATATGAAGGATCGTTTATGGATTAGGCATCAAACACTTATGTTCATCAGCTCCCCACGTGGTTTGTGTCCAGACGGTGTTGACTGCTAGTATAAACTACTAGGGGTTACTTTAGAACTAAGACTTAAGGTGTAGTCGTAACAATTATCGAAATGGAATGCTTAAGTAGGAAGTCTAAGATGTCAAGACTGTATTGATCTTGTTGGATCTTTCTCAGCTTCCTAACTACGATTTCATAGGTAAGTCGAGTAATGCGAAGATAAAGCAAAAAAATTTTGGTATGGCTAAATAAAGCGGGGAAGAATTGAAACTTAAGAAATAGCATAAATATTACTCGTTCAATTGAAAATGCGGAAAGGAAAATACAATGAATGCGGAAACGGGAAAGGTACCTCTCCCACACTATATCAGACACTGTCCTCAATGTTGTGATATAATAGCGGGGAAATACATTACAAGAACAGAAATGCAAAAAAAAAGATAATCTAATGTTGCTGACGACCACGGCCTCGGCTTCTGGTGTGGGAGCGTCTGGTAGGAGTGGCTTCCTCATCAGAACCAGTGACGGTGAGAGCGGTGACGTCCATCCGCAAAGCTTCCAACTCGCTGAAGATCTCTCCTAGCTTTTCATCTGTTGCTTTCTGGTTACTGACAATAGTTGCAAGGAGTGCATCGTACTGCTCTTTCTGCCTACGCTCAAGTGCGGCATTCATCTGATTTTGCTGATGAATGACACAGAGGATTTCTTCAAGGGTGATGTCAGCTGAAGGTGGCTACCTGGTGGAAGACTCAGGGATGTCCTGAACTGGCTCAGCAGCATCCATCGCATCCTGCATCTCATCCACAGGTGCATCAGGCTGCTCGTCAACAATCGGAACATGGCCTGTAGCAGCCGGCAAATCAAATAGCCAATTGGCTCTGTTTGATGGATCAATGAGGTTCCTGCAAGGCAAAACGATATGATGGTAGATGGTGCCTTGTATCACAGGGTTGAACCTGCCATCCTCTCGCTGAGAGATCATGTGAGCGGACTTGCAGTAGTTCATGGTAAGTAGCTCCGGTGCTCTATGAGGCAAATGAGAGAGGTGGTCACCAAGAGTCAGCTGTATGGCAAGGGAAGTGGCAATCCCGCCAATGTAGAAGGGAGTGGCGCCTCTTTGTGCTACAGACTGAATGTGGGCCAGAAGGAACGGAGCGGCGTTGATGCGTTCTTCATTCAAGGCACAATGCAAGAATAAGAGCTCTTTGGAATTGAGTTTATGGTTGCTCTCTCTTGCAAAGATTGTGTTGCATATGATACGATGAAAATACCGTATTGCTGGATTATGGATATGAGTGGCGTTGAGACTTTGGTAGGCGGAAGCATGACTGTTTGTGATGTTGTGCCACAAAGTGAAAGCTGCTTCATTAAAGTTGTCGGGCACGCGAAGGTGAGCATCGTCACCGTGACTGAAGCCTAACAGTTCAGCGACTCTGGTTTGAGTGAGTTCGAACTCTCTTCCAAGCATTTGGAATTTTGCGATGCCGGTGAGTTGGTTCGTTGATCCTGAAGGTGTGATGTATTGAAAAGAACTTAGAAACTCCAAAGTGAGGTTTGCAAATGTCGGTTGCGGTTGACTGCATAAGTCCCACAAGCCAACTTGCTCAAGCAGTAGCTTCACTCCGTTGAACAATCCTAACTCCCTCAAGCAGTCGAGGTCGACGTACCGAGTAGGTTGGATGCCTCGGGTTCAAAACCTTTCAAACTTCTCTCTTTATGCTTCTCCTTGTTCTCCCTCTCTAAATTGAATGTTTGTCATTGCATGCAAATGAGGTTTATCGTGAGATAGGTGTTTGAGGTTTTGTGATGAAAATGTGAAGAAATTGATTGGTTTATAATGGAATGAAGGGAATATGTGGAGTTGGGGTTAAATGAGGAAGTGGAACGGAGTAATGGGATTGATTGGTGATTAATGGGTGGTTACGGGAGAAGAAGAGGTAATGGGCGGTTAGAAGATTTTGTGAAAATAGAAGTGGAGTTTGCAAAGAAGAATGGCCTCTGTAACTCAGAGGTCGTGAATTAGGATTGTCACGGTCGTGAGGGGGATGTTACGGTCGTGACGCGCTAAATTGCTTGTTACGATCGTGAGGGGATGATTACGACCGTGATGTTCACAAAATTTGGAATTTCACAGAATGCTTACCTCAGTTCAATCCAAATGTAATTCTTATCACTTTCAGTATTTAATTCCAACATAACACATAGCAATGGATCAATATATAATAGCATTGGATTTCATCACACGAACATTTGTCAATATATCCAGCAATTAAAAGTATCAGTAAATAATGAAAAACATGTAAATAGATTGAATGGAAAATTTGCATAAATGGAAATACTTTGTTTTTGACATAACAGAAAGAAATTACAGTGATAAAAATAAACTATGAAATGTTGCAAAATATCAAAACTAACTAGAAACAAAAAGCAAAAAGTAAGATAAATCAAATTACTACAGCATTATCAAAGTTGCTTCTTCAAGTCTTCAAGTGCGGAGTTTATATGATAGAATTGTTCACATGTTATGTCAGTTAAGCCTATAATGTCCAATCTCATGCTTTTAACTTCATCTTTAACAACATTAATGTCAGCTTGGTATACTTCAAGAGTTATCAAAATCTTGTTCAAGCTGTCAGCATATCCTACTTGGTTGATTTCAGGGGTCTCAATAACTTCATCAGTGTGGTTGATGTCATGGTAACCAGGAGGGGTCTCAGGGTCACTTTCTACATCAGTCATCATGTCATCCCTAATTTGGTAGGATTGTGGTATTTTAGGTGTTGTTGGATAGTCAGGAGGGGTAAGCTCATAAATCCAATTATCTCTATTGTGAACACTGACTTTAGCATGGTTCGGTAATGTGAACAGGGTTACGATTTCATTTCTAATTAGGTACTCGTATGGTGGTTGTCCTAAGTTTCCTATTATTCGGTGGTTAAAGCAGAAGTTCAAATTCATAGGGCGAATGGTACCTAAACGGTTGCACTTGTGTAACTGGTATCTAAGTCTGAGGGCATTAGCAATCATGGTGACCAGGCCTCCTACCAATATTGGTAGATTAGGTTCCTCTTGGATGCGGGTAAAGGTTTGCATCATGAAGGTTACAACATTTATGGGTTTTCCATCGGTCAAACAGGACATAATGAATATCTCGTCTTTAGATACTCAAGTGAGGTTCTCTTCCTTTCCAAAGAAGGTGTGGGCAAGGATTCTATGAAAGTAGTGGATAGCTGGGTTGTGTATTTCATTATTGTCCATGTTATCCGGCTCAGGGTGGTAGTTTCCGGTTAAAGTTCCCCAAAAGAAATCTAGCTCAATATCCACTAATTCTACCTGGGTGGCAGTAAAGGCAAAAGGTCCCCGGCAACGGCGCCAAAAACTTGGTGGGGCGAAGACGTGATGTGTCTAGCGATATCTGAACTGCAAGCGCACAACCTATCGCAGTAGTAATAAAAAGATGTCGAACCCAAAGGGACTTTGTAATCACTCTAGTGCTAGAAGGTCTGCGAGTTTAGCTAAGGCGGAAATATGTCACGATTATGGTTTTAAGGATTAAAAACGGAAATTAAACTTAGTTAAGTAAATAATGAGAAGGCGGTCGGTATGTAATTATATTAACCTATGCGGGTCAATCTAACCTAAGCTTATAAAGATGTTTCACTTAAATAATTATGTAGAGATTACCAGTTTAAAAACCCTCGACTCACACTCTCGTGGTCTTATCTCAGATCTTACTCCTAAAGCCCTATGCCTGCTCTCGCTAGCCCATAAGTGTTTAGAAAATAATTTTTGAAAACTTAATAAGTCTAATTCGTTTTAAAGCGCTCTCGCTGTATTTAAATTGAATGCCTAACTTTAGCTATCCGGTTAAAATCTCACACTCTCGTGGTCTCGACCTAACCTATTTCACTTCTCTTACTCTCGTAACAAAAAGCTTGATTTTAACTATAAAAAGCCACAGCTAGAATATAAATTCTTAATTATTTTTAGCTTAGATTCGATTTATCCGTTTTGGTTTGGTTTATTACATACCGACTCGATTAATTTAGCTACTCATATTTATTAAATCAACAGACAGATACAAAATGAAATAAATAAATATTAAAGCATGCATTATATAATAATAATAGAAACTTAACATAAATAAATAAATAAACTCAATGTAAATTGCAAAACAAAAACATGAACAATTTAATTCTTAGACTCCTTCTTCCACAAATCGGCAAGCTTGGAGTGTCGGAATCGGAATAAAATAAAATAACAAGTTCTGAGGCTAAAAAGAAAATCTAATTAAAATAACAATTTCCTAATGTTGGAAATTGTTATTAGATGGGTTGGAAATTAAAAGGAAAAACACAGCAAGAACAAAAGCTGGAAAATAAATGGGTTGAGAGAAAAAACGGCAGAGCTTCCGCGTAAAAATTCAAAACTAAACTTTGTACTTTTTCATTTGATCCTTGGGTATTTATAGAAGAGGATTTTGGCAGTTGAATGAGTAGTAGCGTGGGCTTCGTTTGTTCTGTTTTGAGAGAATCCAGGAGAAGTGGTGTACTGGGTGTTGCTGCAGTTGAGGGAAAGTAGGAGTCTCTGAAGACTCGTTGCACGTTCTCAATTAAATTCAAACAAATTATATAACTTTTTCTTGTCACGTTCGTGACATGGGTGTAACGGTCATGTTTCTTCAAATAAGCGCGTCACGGTCGTGATAATGTTGTGACGATCGTGATACCTCTAAATAGCGCGTCACGGTCGTGAGTCAGTTGTGACGACCATGAGAGCAACAAAAAATGCAGACTTTAGCAGAATTGATCTCTTCCTTTTCTTTTCATGTTAGATTTGGTTCATTTGATCTTTTTCTCATAATTTGGCTCTAGACATGTTACACCTGCAATGTGACATAAAAACTCGAAATAATCGGGAGTTAAAAGGATCAACATACGATAAAACGGACTAAAAACATAGTAATAATGTGATACGATTTCTCGTTATCACCCACACGACGTAGTTCATTCGCTCTTTCAAACTTAAAAACAACTTAAAACTCACCAACCAATTTAAGTCATTTTCATAATTAATCAGCGAAAGAACAGAACTCCGGAGTCTAGCACTCCGCACGTTTTGGAATGCAATCACTCCTGGGCTAGCCCCACGCGACGTGGTTCATTCGCCCTTTCGTTTAAAACACCTTAATAAAAGTCAAACACTTTTCTCTAAAAACAAACATTGTCTAAATCATTCTATCTCGCAAACAAGCTAGCGCTTCAGCCTCCACCGCGAGTATAAGCCAACGCTCAGCAGTAGAATGCGTTTTAAACAATCGTTCAATTTAAAAACAACAAATCATAGTCGCACGAACTACGAAGCTCTGACTTTCCCATTGCACAAGGGAATATGTAGGCACGGGGATTTTAATCCTTCGCGAGCACCCTAATATAAAATTTAACTATTTCTCTGTTTAAATCACAACACAAAAAACTTTAATCCTTTCTCCGTCTTAATATTAATCTAAAAACTTTTTCTTTAAGAACAAACATATTAACAATCATTTAGAAGACGAAGACTTAAGATCAAACATTTAATCACATAGATAGCTAAGAGGTTCCCGTTGAGTACAACGGACGTGAGGGGTGCTAATACCTTCTCCTTGCGTAACCGACTCCCAAATTTAGAATTTGGTTTCGTTGACCATTTCTTATCCTTTATTTAGGTTGTATCTATATCTCCCTTTTCTCTCGTAGAATAAATAGAATTAGGTGGCGACTCTGTTGTTTGTTTTAGGATCGTATTTTTTTTCGAGGTACGACAGTTGGCGACTCTGCTGGGGATATCTCCATGCTAGAGAGGGTCGAGCCTAACTTAGCTTTGTGTGTTTATTTGATCTTATCTCTTTTTGTCTTCTCTATGTTTGTTATTTATGTTTGTTTATTATTTTACCGCTTTCCCTTTATTGCACATTATATTACTTGTCTGTGGGATATTGGGGCCACTTTGCAAGTAAAATTTGAGCTGTGGAAAAAGCAGAGGGAACACCTAAGTTTAGAATTGGATGTTATTAGTGTTAGTCTCCAAGGACTCGCTCCTTGCACGCCTAGCATGAAAGCTCCCCCAGATAGTTAGACTTTTCGTAGATCTTGTTGCAACGCAGCTAGCCTGTCGCGTGACCTGATTCACGAAAGGGCTGTGATTCTGGGACCCCCTAGGACCTGTTTCAATTTTGGTAGTTGTGTAATGTTGGGCTCCGAGGGCTTGCCCCTTTATCAGCCTATCATGAGAACTCCACTCAAAGTAGACCTTATCGTTATTATCGTCACAATGCAGCTAGCCTGCGGCGGGGCGTTAGTACGATAAACGTCCGTGACCTTGAGTTTCTTAATACCACCACCGTAGAAACTATCTTGTGAGGGGGTCTTTATGGGTACATAATATACAAACAATCTCTTGCAGTCTACCAATTAGGGAGTTTCGAGTTTATTTCCAGTTTCCAAGTCTGTTTGTGCCTGTGACCCTAGCATATCTGCATTGCATGGTGTCGCATACCATTTGCATCATTTGAATTTTTTGTACACACCCGAGTTGTTTGTCAATTCATTCAAGTTGTCTCTGTATTCCAGTTATCTGTCGACCGTCAAACTGAAGCTTCGTAGCCAATACAGAACCCGAGCTTACCGCAGACACAGGATGTCAGAACAAGAGGTTCATAATACTGAGGTCCGAATGGAAATTGAGGAGTTGAAGACGAGTGTGACGAAGCTGACTGAAATGCTCAAGTTTTGATTTCCAGAGGAGAGCCACCTCAGAGGACAGTGATCCAAGAGGTTGAAAACGCTATTGTCGAACCTCAATCTACCCAGTTGCCACCTTCAACTTGGCCGGAGTTTGGTTTGCCACACAACTACTCTCCACCTCATGTTACTACTTCTATGATCGGTCACGCGTCTAGACCCGCTTTTCAAGTTCCTATTTTCACTGAATCCAGACCTGTGATTCATACTGGCCAAATTCCCTATGAACACAATGCTGCTAGCGCTCAGGATGATGATCTTGAAGATTATGTTGAACCTGAAGTTGGTCGTGAGCAGTATCGAGCTATTGACAAACGATTAAGGGCTGTAGAGGGAAATGACTTCTTCAATGTGGTTGCAAGTGATATGTGTTTGGTATCCGATCTCATCGTGCCTTCCAAGTTCAAGATTCCAAAATTCGAGAAGTACAAGGGGCACACCTGTCCAAAGCTCCATTTAACGATGTATTGTCGCAAGATGGCTTCTCACGCCAAGAACGACAAGATACTTATTCATTGTTTTCAAGACAGTTTGAGCGGTGCCTCTATGAAGTGGTACATGGGGCTTGAGAAGGATCGTATCCATAGCTGGGCAGATTTGGGTGATGCTTTCGTGAAACAATACAAGTACAACTTGGACATGGCACCTAATCGCCGTCAATTGCAGAATATGTCTCAGAAAGAGAGGGATACCTTCAAGGAATATGCTCAACGTTGGAGAGAGTTGGCATCTCAGGTTGAACCTCCTCTAGCTGAGAAAGAAATGACTAGTATGTTCATGGATACTTTGGCTCCCTTCTATTGGGAAAATATGATCGGAAGTGTCTCTTCCAGTTTCACTAATCTGGTTACCATTGGACAGAGGCTCGAAGAAGGAATTAAGAATGGAAAAGTGTCCAAGGTTATTGAGTCTTCCAATGTTGCTAAGAAAACTTTTGGGAATTTCCAAAGGAGGAGGGAAGATCAGACCAATGTTATTTTTGATGTGGGTAGAAGACCTCAATACAGGGCCCAACATGATAATCAAGCTTATGTTGCTGCTGTTGCTCCTGTGATTGCTGCTCAACCAGCTAGAGCTCCTCAACGTCCGACTTTTGGACAAACTCAGAATCGTGAAAGGGTTCACTTTGACCCTATCCCCATGACGTACACTATGTTATATCCTGGTTTGGTTCAGAAAGGTTTGGTAACCACTAGACCTATGCCTCCTCCTCCAGATCCTCTCCCACCAAGCTATAGAGCAGATCTTCGTTACGAATTTCATCAGGGTGGAGCGGGCCATGATTTGGAACATTGTTTTTCTTTGAAGACAAGAGTGAAAGAGTTGATCAGAGATAAGGTCCTCTCCTTCAGTGATCCTAATCCAAGTGTCAAGCACAATCCTTTACCAAGGCATGCCACTTGAAGCTTTAATCAACTTCAACCAGTTCTCTCTAAAGCCAGTGTTTCAAGACAGGACAGCTCATCCTTGTAACTGATTAGTCACTAGGCCTTGTTTATTTTTTGTTTGCATTTTCCTTTAATTGTATCAATTGTTTGCTTATCAATTATGTTTGTACTTCTTTGATTAATGAAATGAGCATTTGCAATCTTTTGAATTCAGCTCATCTGTTTATTTATGTCTTTACATTTTCTATTTCAAAAATACATATATACCTTTTGTTCAAAACTTTTGATTATGCAAATGTTTGAAGGATGATGATGAAGAAAACACCCATAGCTATTATGGTTTGCTTTTAGATAAATTCTTGTCGATGATGTACAGGCATTGTTTCAATTCCCAAATGCTGGAGAGATAAGGAGTTAATCTTTAGTTCACCACTTCGAGCCTAGAAGTAGGAGTTTCTTTCAGATTTAAACCCTTATGTTTAACCTGGGGCAGGGTAGTTGTTCAATTATTTTGATTACACATTACAAGATGATCCATTATGACCAATGGTTTGGCAATCATAACTTTCAGAATTTCAAAAGTACAAAAAATATAAATCCCGCTAAGTAAAAAAAAGGACTTAGGCAAAAGTTAGGGATCAGTTCAAAAAGAAATTCAAGCAAAAGAGGCCCTCAAACCCTCGACATCAAACAAGTAAGATTTAGTGACCACCATGTCCAAAATCTTTTGGTCACTACAAACATCCATCAAAGCCAAATAAAATGATTGCCATTTCCAGTGAAGCTCAAATCATCATTTTTACCCTTACGTTGTCAAGATAAATGTGTGTAGAATTAATTGAATGTAGGATTGGAGATTCATCACGAAGAAGGTTGGGTACAAACACAATTTTGAGCCTTTATCCTTTGTTTCATAAACCGTGAACCAAGCCACAATACAACCCTTAAAAGACCTAATTGAGGCAAAATTTATTCTGAAAGCTTACTACAGTAAGGTTGTGTAAACTGACTCCAAAAAAGATCTCTGCAAGTCATTTTGTTTTGTACATATTTCCACTTTACCTTTCACCTTGAATGTTATAAACCATCGTGTTTTGACTAGTGATTCATTTTCTTTTCTTCAAACAATAATTTTGATTACAAAAGTTGCATTTTCTTTTAATTACCATGGTTGTATAAATGTTTTGTTTGCAAACTATCTTTTCTAGCAAGGAATTTTCAAACAGTCAAGAACTGGTCTAGTGATCCTATCAAGGGGCAAGTTCCTTCTAGATCATGTTGAGAATCAGGGCAAGGCTATTGTTTGGTGAAAGTCCACCTCAGAATTGGTTTATACAAAGGAATTTACAAAACTTATACTGAAGCAGGCCTCCAAGCGCATCATAAGGCAATCATTTTCAGAGTCACTCAAGTTGAAGCAACGATCAGCTCATCTACAATAGTCAGCTTATTTGGGGAAATTCATTGGAAGAATCCCTAAAGAAACTTTTCATCCCTTCTCCGAGGATCATCAACTTGGTACAGTTTATTAGTGGTGAAGGTCTGTTCAACATCAGCATCTTTAGTCCCCGAGAATAATAATAGTGATCTCGCAGTATTGAAGAATCAACCTACCAATCTTGTCATCTCCATAAAAGAGTCAATCCCTATTGTCAGCATCTGCATTACATGTATTTGATCATACATCATAACAAGTTCATATAATATGCATAACAAGAGTGTTTTATCCTCATTTTCATTTACCGTAGGCTATGTTGTGGTCAAATACTTGCCTCACTTTGAAAATCCAACTTCTTGGCACCTACCAAAAACTTACCTTTCTTTCCTCCAGTGCCATTCCTGGATATATTCTTCCACTCCAATGCCATTCCTGGATATACTCTTCCTCCAGTGCCATTCCTGGATATTTTATTCACTCCAGTGCCATTCTTGGATATTTTATTACTCCAGTGCCATTCCTGGATATTTTATTCACTCTAATGCCATTCCTAGATATACTTTTCCTCTAGTGCTATTCCTGGGTCTATATCTTGTTCCTTCAGTGCCATTCCTGAAAATTTTATTTGTATATCCAATGTCGTTCCTGGATATACTCTTCCTCCAATGTCATTCCTGGATATTATATTCCTCCAATGCCATTCCTGGATATACTCTTCCTCCAGTGCCATTCCTGAAAGTTTTATCTGTATATTCAGTGCCATTCCTGAAATCTTCATCTGCGTATCCAATGTTATTCTTGGATACAGTGATTTGCATTTACCTTCAGTGCCATTCCTGAAATCTTCATCTGTGTATCCAATGTTATTCCTGGATACAGTGATTTGCATTTACCTTCAGTGCCATTCCTGAAATCTTTGTCTGCGTATCCAATGCTATTCCTGGATACAGTGATTTGCCTTTACCTTCAGTGCCATTCCTAAAAGTTTTATATGTATATTCAGTGCCATTCCTGAATATAGTGATGTGCATTTACCTTCAATGTCATCCCTGAATAGTGATATTTATCCAATACAATCCATAGACGTTACTTCTTCTTTGTTATTATTCTTAGTGACAGTTGGTCATATCGTGCCACTGCGCATTCACTTTGAATATTCTCTTGTCATCCTAAGTGTCAACTAGACTTTACCTGTGTTAGTTGAACCAACGCTTTGAATTTTCTTTTGTTTCCATCTTTTGTTATTCTTAGTGCCAGCAGTTACACTTGAACCTGTTGATTTACCACTTTGAATACATCCTATTTTTGTTTTGTCATCCTCAACATATTGTTATCCCTAGTGAGTCTTCACCCTCAGTTTGCGTTTCTGTGGATCGACGTCGAATTTATCTGCATCATACCATATTCAGCATATTCATCATTTTAAAAGAAATCAGCACGTTAAGTTTCATTGCATCTCGCATGTCATATCCCCAACAAGAGTCCCTCATAAAATCATAACATTGCATTTCATCTGCATTCGGTCAAAATTTTAGGTATTTTAATATTTAATCTTCTTCTACCTTGAATGTCCAAAAAGATTTTTTATTTATACATTCAGGTCCAAGAAAATTAAATAGGGGCAACTGTCACACCCTAAATTGTGACCGAGCTTTTTCGAATTTTATTCATCTGGCGCATTTTTATCGAATTATTTGGTAGTCAGTCATTTTTGCATTATAATCAATTAATCATCAATCATGCAGTTCTATTTATTTTAATTTTAATGTCATATTTTATTCTTGATGTTTTTAGAATTACTTATTTCGCTTTAAGAATAGGAGTTTAGATTATATTAGATATTTTAGAATTAATTTTAATTTTAATTTTATTTTGGTTCAATTCTAATTTAGAATTTTTTTTATATATAAGTTAATTTAGATTTTAGTTTAATTTCAATTTCAATTTATTTAGTTTAACTTCAATTTATTTAATTCAATATAATTTATTTTTTGATAATCATTTTCAATTTTTTTTCTTTTATTATTATTATTATTATTATTATTATTAGTTTTATTATTATTATTTATTTTTATTATTACTACTTTTCTTTTGTTTTTCTTCATATTCAAAAAAGGAAAAATAGCAAGTGGGGTCCATTACAATGTAGTACAAACACTTCACATGGATTGCCAACTAGGAATTATCAATGGCCAAGAATCATTCTCATAAAGTCACATGGATTGCCAACTTGGACTTATCAATGACCAATAATCATTCTCACACTTCACATGGATTGCCAACTTGTACTCATCAATGACCAAAAATTATGCTCATAAAGTCACATGGATTGCCACATCAACACTCCTACCTCATTCACACTATAAATAAGATCTATCTTTCTCTCATTTGAGACTAACAAGATCACCCTTATATTCTCAAAATCTAGCACATTCATAACATATTTTTCAAAGTAAAAATTCTTTTTTTTACACAATACCCATAAACATTCACCATCTTCACCACAACAACAACCTCCATCAAAACACATTCACTTTCTTCTACGCAACAAGCTCAACATTTGCTAGCCTTGAAGTTTGTGAGTATCATTCATCATTTTCTTTTTATATTTTAGTTTGTTATCTATTTAAATTATTAAAAAAATTCCTTATTAGTTTAAGTTATTAGATTGACTTAGTTTCTTCCTTTCATAATATAGTTTTGTTTAATTTATTTATTAATGTTAGAAGTAAAGTATATATGTGATTAACACTTAAAAATATAAAAAATATTATTGTGTAGTAAGTTATTTAAATTTAGTTTTTAAGTTTAGTCGTAATTTTGTTTATTTGTTGATAAACTAAAAATTCAAAAAGATGTGTCTTTGCTTTTCAATTCCGTTTTGATTTTTATTTGAGCCGATGATATGACAAAGCCACAATAAATCGTTTCCGATTAATCATGACCGATATGAGGCCATCTTGTTTATTTTATTTTATTTATCCTAATTTCACAATTTATCTCATTTTTTTTATTTTCTTTATTTATTTCATTTATTTCACGTACTCTTTTATCATATTAATTTCTAACGGTCCCAATCAATTCAGACACTACACACACGCTTTCTCTTGGGCAAATTACAACGAGACCCTTTATTTCATCGCATTCTCGTGTAAAATTATTATCGTATCCCTCTCCCGTTTTTGTACGTAATTTATTTCATCCGCCTTTATTTTACCGGTTTCGTTTTCATTAGGAATACCTTTAGGAATTAGGAATCGAATCCACTTCATTTAATCAATCCATATGCCTACATTTTTGCACACACGTAAGTCGGTCACTATGTGATCGCCGTCTGCACGACTTTTACGCGTCTTAATTAATTTAACAAGGAACGAAGCTCCGGAGTCTAGCACTACGCACGTTCTAAGAACGAATCACACATGGGCTAGCCCCACGCGTAGTGTTTCGTTCACTCCTTTGTTATTTAAACACGTTAATTCTAAAACGTCTAAAAACAAATTATCCAACTTAAATACGAAAACAGAGCTCCGGAGTCTAGCACTCCGCACGTTCTGGAATGGATCGCTCCTGGGCTAGCCCCACGCAACGTGGTTCAATCACCGTTCGTATATCAAAATATCTCAGTCGTTTTATAAATTCAAATACGAAAGAATAGAGCTCCGGAGTCTAGCATTCCGCACGTTCTAGAGTGAATCGCTCCTGGGCTAGCCCCACGCGACATAGTTCATTCGCTCTTTCAAACTTAAAAACAACTTAAAACTCACCAACCAATTTAAGTCATTTTCATAATTAATCAGCGAAAGAACAGAACTCCGGAGTCTAGCACTCCGCACGTTTTGGAATGCAATCACTCCTGGGCTAGCCCCACGCGACGTGGTTCATTCGCCCTTTCGTTTAAAACACCTTAACAAAATTCAAACACTTTTCTCTAAAAACGAACATTGTTTAAATCATTCTATCTCGCAAACAAGCTAGCGCTTCGGCCTCCACCGTGAGTATAAGCCAACGCTCAGCAGTAGAATGCGTTTTAAACAATCGTTAAATTTAAAAACCACAAATCGTAGTCGCACGAACTACGAAGCTCTGACTTTCCCATTGCACAAGGGAATACGTAGGCACGGGGATTTTAATCCTTCGCGAGCACCCTAATATAAAATTTAACTATTTCTCTGTTTAAATCACAACACAAAAAACTTTAATCCTTTTTCTGTCTTAATATTAATCTAAAAACTTTTTCTTTAAGAACAAACATATTAACAATCATTTAGAAGACGAAGACTTACGATCAAACATTTAATCACATAGATAGCTAAGAGGTCCCCGTTGAGTACAACGGACGTGAGGGGTGCTAATACCTTCCCCTTGCGTAACCGACTCCCGAATTTAAAATTTGGTTTCGTTGACCATTTCTTATCCTTTATTTAGGTTGTATCTATATCTCCCTTTTCTCTCGTAGAATAAATAGAATTAGGTGGCGACTCTGTTGTTTGTTTTAGGATCGTATTTTTTTTTAGAGGTACGACAACCGGGTTATGTGCAAAGCTTTGTTGTAGTGACGTCCCTCTGTTGTCAAATCAGCATCAGTGAACCCTAGCCCATGGCTAGTATTGACATTTGATACCACTGTTTCCAGCTGATTTACAGTGATCTCTTCTGGCACGTAGGCAGCGTTTAAAACTTTGAGTAGTGCATCCCGATGGGCTTCGGAACACAACAACAGAGATATTATAGAGATCTTTGAAGGAGTCTGGTGGAGTTGGTGCACAACTTTATAGTCGCTTCTTTTAATAATTATCATAAACTCATCCACATCTTGATCTAAGGATGATTTATGAGCTTATTTCCGCACAGATCTTCCGGTATCACTCTCTTCCCTTTGGCTTTGGCAGCAGCCTCTGCCTCAGTGTTGGTTCTAGGGGTTTGTGATACGAAGAGACGTCCGCTTCGGGTGAAGCCTCTGCCTCCCCCAACATTATCCACTTGGGTAGTGAGAACTGGAGAATCAAGAAGGACTTTCTCTTCGTTGCAGTACAGGTCAGCACCATAATGCCATGGTATAGCACTGTTTTTATCATATGGGATTGGCCCGGGCACTGTGATAGTGACTGGGCTTACTGCAGCAGAATTTGGAACTGTAATAGTCTGTGGATCATAAAAAATAGTAACAGGACCTCTGGTGGATGTTAGCGGAGGTGAATTGAAGCTTTGTTGAGACTGTTGAGACTGTTGAAAGTTGTTGGAATCCGGGACCGTTGTCGGGTCATAATAAATTGTGATAGTGGAAACATCATTATTGGTGTTTGCTGAAGTTGTAGTAGCTGGTGCAAATGAATTATTGTATATTGAAGTGACATATGGAATGATTGCTGAAGTTGTAGCTGAATCGGTTGGAACAATGGTTGTTGCATTTTTAGAAGAATCAATAGGAAAGATGGTTGTTGTATTTGTAGAAGATTCACTTGTCGCTGATAAAAGAGCTGTTGGTGTTGTAGAAGATGTGGTTGTAATTTATAGGAAGCCTTCTCTGATTAAGCCATTAATTCCACCCCTCAAACTAGCACACCCATTCTCAGAAAGTTTGCATAATTCACAACAGGCCTCACAACCTGGAAACACTTGGCACTTTAAAAGCTGGGCTTTAACCTCTGCCAGAGGTGTTTGAATACATGCAATATCTTTTATTAAACTCATGGGTGAGCCATCCTCTACAACATTAATCCTTGATCAAATTTGAAACATAGGATCCTTGTAACCCTAATTTCATGATTTTGATCTCAAAAAGTCAGGAGTTGACTTTTTTCTCAGCATGATTGACTTTTCCCCAATTTCCTGATTTTCAATCATCTGACCAATTGAACCTCTTCTAAAATGAATTTGTGGATGAAATTTGAACCTTATACACTTGTTGTCATATAGAACACAATGGAATCCACTTTTGCTCAAAAGTTCATGGAGAAGCCCTTCATAATTGAATCCCTAATTTGGATCATTTCCTCAGGAGATGTTGCACTGCTTGACTTCCTTGATCAAACCAAATCTTTCCATAACTTGTGGCTTCAAATGAGAACTTGTGAGATGTTGTGGAAACTTTGCACATGATTGAGGAGCTTTGTGGCCCTTTGATTGTCTTTGTATAGCCTTCAGTTTCTCCAGTCATTGACCACATACCTATGCCTCAACTATGCTACACTTGATGCAATGCTTTTGGTTATTTTATGAACTTATGTATGCTAACGCTATGCCAAATGTTGAGGATATGAGAGGGAAAATTTTGAGGTATTAAAGCTGCCCCCATTCAATCATCTGCAAGCTTGAATGAATAATTGGGAAAGCATTTAGACCTTTAAGGTGTGGAGTGATTGAATACTCGATTAAAACCTGAAAATTTGAACTCGGTGGATAATAGAAATGCCATCTGCTTCTTATTTGTTTTTTTTACCTCTGAATAAGTAGCGGGAAAAGAACCAGGTTGAATGAGATCGTTGTACATAAACGAGAGCCCAGGCAAACAGGACTGTTGTACAAAATGATAACCTGCGACGTGACTGTTAGGTGAATCAAGCCACGGAAAGGAAGGGCCTGTTGTACAAAATAGGGCTTTGAACGAGACCGTTGTACAAAACAGAACTCAAAAATGTGACTGCTGAGCGAATCAAGCCACAAAAAGAAAGGGGTTTGTTGTACAAAACATGGCTTTGAATGAGACCATTATACAAAATGGAACTCGGAAATGTGACTGATGAGTGAATCAAGCCACAAAGAAAGGGTCTGTTGTACAAAACAGGGATTTGAACGAGACCATTGTACAAAACGGAACTCGGAATTGTGAAGCTGAGTGAATCAAGCCACAAAAAGAAAGGGCCTGTTGTACAAAACAGGGCTTTGAACGAGACCATTGTACAAAACGGAACTCAGAAATGTGATTACTGAGCGAATCAAGCCACAAAAAGAAAGGGTCTGTTGTACAAAACATGGCTTTGAACAAGACCATTGTACAAAACAGAACTCAATGATGTGACTGCTGAGTGAATCAAGCCACAATGAAAAAATGAAAACATTGACTTGGAAAGACACAGATGTTTGACAAATGGTATAAGTATTTTCTGTGGGGAATATCACAGGTTGATAATATGCTCCGGGTCATATGTAATATACATCAAAACTGGACCATGCTGGTATGCATATGTTTGGATTTATGGCGTAATGCTCCATGATGATGGAAATGATACGCTTTAGAGGATGCACATGTAATGATGATTATGCGTATGCAAATGCAAAAGGATCTCCCGATAAGGAGACTACAAGTATCCCAGACGGCTTGACTGGGGAGAGCTAATGATCACTGCATTGATCTGGTTAATCCTAGCGAGGAGGAAACAACTTTGCGGGGACAGCTGTTGATGATACACCGGCTCTGAACCGCTGTCATTGCCAAAAATAAATTGGACTTTAAGATTAGGGAGCCAAGACCCTGCTGGAGATGGACTCTTCTGGCACTGTGGTGAGGAAGTGGAAACCTCCTAACTTAGCTTGGAATCAGAGGTATGGCTCTGCTGAGGAAGCAAACTGTTGGGAGAGGAAAGACACTACTTGCACGGTTGGGAATTGCCCCCGTATTGAAGGGAAGTCTCTGCTTGGGGAGGACACCAACTTTCTGCTGCCTTGCTGGAGAAGAAATTCAACTTCACTTCCACTAGGGATAACTGGGGACATCCCGGAAAACACCTGTTCTTGTTCAAGCGTAGAGAAATGATCCTCCTGGAAATCTGCTTTTAGCTCTGTTAGTAACACCTATACATGTACCTGCATGAACACAATTGATAGTGCCTGCAACATGGAGAGTTAGTTCAGTCCTGTATGCCCCAATCTCATAGCATGAATCATTATCTGGGCATCTTGACACCCTTTCAGAGTTGTATTAAATGTTTCTGTCCTCCTGCATGAGTTAGAAAGCATTCAAATATTCACAACACAATATAAATTACAATTTGCTGGTCGTTTTCACAATCAATCAATGCTAGATGAAAAACAAAAACCAGAAGCGAAATAGTCACAAGTTGACTGAAATTGAATTTTTATTTATTTGGAAAAATGGCCATGAATAGGCATTACAAAGGAAGCAACTCCCCGGAAAGAGGAAATTGCCAAAAAGGAAAACAAACTATCCTATTGGCAATGTGATAAGTAGATCTCATCAAGTTTCAACCCAGTTATGACTCGTATATCTTCAAGACTATCCGCTCGCTCTGCCCCTTGAGAAAGGTGATTGAACTGGTCTTCAACCTTTAGAATAACCTCAATTGAAAATGAGTTACGCAATTCGCAGATCATAGTCGTTCGTATTAGTACCTCTTTTGTGTGGATCGCCCTTTCGGGTTTTCAATCGACCGGGATACCCTTTTTGCCTGAGTTGTCCGATGTGGCTTTTCAACTCAGCGGGTGTACAACTTTTCCAAGATTTCCCTAATTTTTGCCCGAGCCTTTTATTCTGTTTTTGGCTCGCCGGGATGCCCATTTTTTGCCTGGATCTTTATTCTGATTTTATCCTGCGGGTCTCTTTACACGAAGTATTTTCTTATTGTGTGTGCGTTGACAGGGGAATGGAAGTCTTCTCCATCCATGGTTGTCAACATCAAGGCTCCACCTGAGAAAACCTTTTTAACCACGAACAGTCCTTCATAATTAGGTGTCCATTTTCCCCTGTGATCGTTGAGAGGAGGAAGAATCCTTTTCAGCACCAGGTCACCTGGTATATACCTTTGTGGTCGTACCTTCTTGTCAAAAGCCTGCTTCATCCGCCGTTGATACAACTTCCCATGGCATACAACTGCGAGACATTTTTCTTCAATGAGGCTCAATTGATTATATCTGGATCAGAGCCACTCAGCTTCATCTAGCTTAACGTCCATCATTAACCTCAACAAGGGGATTTCCACTTCAATTGGTAAGATTGCCTCCATACCATATACTAGTGAGAACGGGGTTGCCCCGATTGAAGTACGCAACGACGTTCTGTACCCATGTAAAGCGAATGGTAGCATCTCATGCCAGTCCTTGTATGTCACAACCATCTTCTGCACGATATTCTTGATGTTCTTGTTGGTCGCCTCGACGGCGCCATTCATCTTTGGGCGATATGGAGAAGAGTTGTGATGTTCTATTTTGAAATCCCGACACAAGTCAGCCATTATCTTGTTGTTGAGATTAGAACCATTATCGGCAATGATTATTTCGGGAATTCCGTACTGGCAAATGATGTCTCTTTTAATGAATCGGGCTACCACTTGTTTAGTAACATTGGCATAAGATGCCGTTTTGACCCACTTCGTGAAATAGTCTATAGCAACTAGGATGAAGCGGTGACCATTGGAAGTTGTCGGCTCGATCTTGCCAATCATATCAATGCCCCACATGGCGAACGACCATGGTGAAGACATGACACTCAAAGGATTCGGAGGCACATGGACCTTATCGGCATAAATCTGACACTTGTGACATTTACGGGAGTATTTACATTAATCGGATTCCATGGTGATCCAATAATATCCCGATCTCAACAATTTCTTGGCCATAGCATGTCCTCCAGCATGGGTACCAAAGGAGCCCTCAAGAATTGCTTGATATCATGATACCAAGGTTTGTTATCTTCACCACTATTAACTGCAAAGACATAAGCCGGTCTTTCAAGACGGGAGACCATAATTCGAGGCACAAAATTCTCTTGACAAACTTTAATCATAGATGAAAAAGTCGCTAGAGCATCAATGAACCGATTTTTGTCTCGGGGAATATAACTCAACTTGACCTTGGTGAAGAAAGTTAGCAGCCTCCTGGTATAATCCATGTAAGGAACTAAATGAGGTTGATGCACTAACCATTTTCCATTGACTTGGTTCACCATTAAAGCGGAATCTCTGAAGATCTCTAGGCTCTTGACTCACAACTTGATTGCTTCTTCAACCCCCATGATGCAAGCTTCATACTATGCCTCGTTGTTAGTGCATTCGAAAGTCAACCGAGCAGCTAAAGGTGTATGGACACCTTCTGGTGAGATGATAACAACACCTACTCCGCATCCGTTCATGTTCACAGCTCCGTCAAACATCAACATCCATTTGGATTCAGGGTTTGGCCCCTCCTCCGAAAGTTGTTCTTCACAGTCCTGCAACTTGAGGAACATGATGTCCTCATCCGGAAACTCGAACTTCATGGGTTGATAATTGTCAATTGGCTGCTGAGCCAAGTATTCTGACAGTACAATTCCTTTGATTTTCTTTTGCAAAGTGTAATGGATATCATATTCTGTTAGTATCATCTGCCACCGGGCTACCCTTCCTGTAAGAGTCAGCTTCTCAAAGATATATTTCATAGGATCCATCTTGGAAATTAAGAGAGTGGTATGTATCAGCATGTACTGTCTTAGTCGGCGAGCAGCCCATGCCAAAGCACAACAAGTTTTCTCGAGTAGTGAGTAGCATGTCTCACAATCGGTAAACTTTTTGCTAAGGTAATAAATGGTGTGCTCTTTTCGACTAAACTCTTATTGCTGAACCAGCACACATCCCATTGATCCTCTGAGCACAATAAGATATATGAACAGGGGTCTTCCTGGCACTGGAGGCATGAAAATTGGAGGTTCTAGCAGGTGTTCCTTGATTCGGTCAAAGGCTTACTGATAATCTTTATTCCATTTAATGGCCTGATTTTTCCTCAGAAGCTTAAAAATGGGCTCACACGTGGCCGTTAAGTGAGAGATAAACTGTGTAATGTAATTTAGTCTCCCAAAGAAACCACGCACTTTCTTTTCATTCTTTGGCTCATGCATCTCTTGGATGGCTTTTACTTTGGCTGGATCAACCTCAATTCCTCGCTCACTAACAATGAAACCAAGTAACTTGCTGGGACGGACCCCGAAGGTGCACTTGTTCGGATTCAACCTCAATCTGAACTTCTGGAGTCTGTCAAACAACTTTGCTAGATTGACCAAATGCTCTTCTTCTGTTTGGGATTTTGCTATCATATCATCAACATAAACCTCAATTTCATGATGAATCATGTCGTGAAATAGCGTCACTATCGCCAGTTGGTAAGTGGCCCCAACATTCTTCAGACCAAACAGCATGACCTTGTAACAGAAAGGGCCCTAAGGCGTGATGAAGGTAGTCTTTTCCATATCATCGGGTGACATCTTAATCTGGTTATAACCTGAAACCCGTCCATGAAAGAGAACATAGAAAACTGAGCAGTATTATCAACAAGCACATCTATGTGAGGCAGAGGGAAATCATCTTTAGGGCTGGCCCTGTTCAAATCCATGTAGTCTACACACATCCTGATCTTACCGTCTTTTTAGGGACCGGCACAATATTGGCAACCCACGGAGGGTAACTGGTCACGACCAAGAAACCAGCAGCAAATTGCTTTTGTACTTCCTCTTTGATCTTGATTTCCATATCAGGGCATGTGCACCTCAACTTCTGCTTCACTGGAGGGCAGTCTTCTCTCAAAGGCAACTTGTGTACCACAATGTCAGTGTCTAAGCCATGCATATCTTGGTAGGACCATGCAAAGACATCAACATACTCTCGAAGCATAGCAATTAGACGAGTCTCAATAGATTCTTCTAATGCGGCCCCGATATTAACTTCTTTCTTGTTTTCTTCTGTACCCAGGTTTATCACTTCGACGACCTCTTCATGCGGCTGGATCATCTTATCCTCCTGTTTAAGCAGTCTGGCCAATTCTTCAGGTAGTTTGCAATCTTCTTCACCCTCCTCACCGGCTTGATAAATTGGATTGTCAAAGTCATACTTAGCCATAACAGGGTCGTCATTGATAAGATCCGGTGATGAGCACCTGCATGAATGGTGATTCATGAAAGGCTTTAGAAAGAGTTTGAGAAAATGAGAAACATTGCCATTTTAAAACTATTCTTTCTTTTTGAAAAACAAAAGCAAAAAATGAAAGGCAAAGAACAATATGGATGAATGTGAACCGTCAACTTTATTTATGATTATGAATTCTGTTAGGAACAAAAGAACCCTTACAAAAAGCTACTATGCCCCGGGAAAGACATAGTGCTTGAGTACAGAAAAGACAGAAACAAAGATTATTACTCTTCGAAGGAGGTGACTGAGATAAGCCTTTTAGACGACCAGTTGCTAAGTTGAGTCCCTGGAACAGAAGGTCTGATCCACTCATCTAATTCACAGTCACTATCAACTGCGTCATCCTGCATGACACTGATGCTTCCATAATCCACCATTCCCGCACTTGTGAAGGTAATCGAGCCTTGATGACCTCTAGCACTTGGTCCAGATGATGACTGCCCAAGATTGTAATCAATCCCAAACATATCTTTCTTTTCTGGCACTTCTACTGGACTGCCCCAGCCTTCTCGGATCCCCGACTCTACCACCTCAAGAGCTTGCTTATAAGAGGCTATGGAAACCCCCTTCTTTGGTTCTTCAGAAGAAGCTGCCAATGCAGATGCTTGTTCAGTTTTCAGGGGCTCAAAAGCCTGACATGGAGTCTCACCTATCTTGCCATCCATCTCCACATACTTGAATGAAGCCAGATAACTGACGAAAATGTCTTCTTCCCCGCTAACTGCCACAATTTGGCCTTCCCAGACGAATTTCAGCTTTTGATGAAGTGTGGATGATACTGCTCCTGCCGAATGTATCCAAGACCTTCCCAGTAAACAATTGTATGCAGGTTGTATATCCATTACGTAGAATGTGGTATTGAAGATTTGTGGTCCTACTTTAATTGGTAAATCCACCTCCCCGAACACTGATCTCCTCGACCCATTAAATGCTCTAACCACCAGGTCGCTGGCCTTTAAAACTACTCCATCATAATCCGACTTCATCAATGCCTTCTTAGGAAGAACATTCAGCGATGATCCAGTATCTACCAACACGTGTGAAAGTACTGCACCTTTACATTCTATAGAGATATGTAGTGCCCGATTATGAGCACGCCCTACAGATCTTAGATCCATGCCTGTAAAACCCAATCCATGACTGGCATTGACGTTGGATACCACCTCTTCTAATTGATTTACCGAGATATCCTGAGGCACGTAAGCCTTGTTCAGGATATTCAAGAGAGCCTTCCTGTAGGAGTCGGAACACATTAGAAAAGACAAGATGGAAATCTTCAATGGGGTCTGCTGCAGATGGTCCACAATCTTGTAATCGCTCTTTTTGATAATTCTCAAAAATTCTTCAGCTTCTTTATCAAATGTAATGTCTGGATTAGTTACTGGTGTAGGATCATTGACAACCAATGGTTGCTTCCCTCTTGCCTTAGCCTGGGCTTCTATAGTGTCTCTGGGTGGTATCACACTATTTCTTAGTGTTTCCGGCGCAAATAACCTTCCACTTCTAGTAAAGCCCTCTACTCCAACATTTTCTACTTGAGCTGGGGTCGTGCTAGACGTAGCCAAATCTTGCTTCTGGCCGTTGCAGTATACTTCGCCGCCATAATTCCAAGGAATGGCTTTATCACTCTGATACATTACTAGTCCTGCAATGGTAATCGTTATCGGTGCCACTCTGGCCCGTGTAGGAACTTGAGATGGATCGTAGAAAATGGTTACTGTGGAGACATCGCTTTCCTTTACAACTTTGTCAAACTGCAACACTTCTTCATTAATCATACTTTGGATCTCTGTTTTCAACTGCTCACAACCATTTGGAGCTTCAACACATCCTGGACAAATACTCCCACAACCTACAAACACACCCTTCAGGGCCAAACATGCTTTAACAACACTCAAAGGAGTTTGCAAATCGTTGATATCACACACCAAGTTTAGATTCTCCCCACCGTCAACTACCCCAACTATACCCCCATGAGGAGGCATGGGGTTCTGTATTACATTAGGAGTAGGAGCGAAATTAATTGCTTTAGAATCAAGTTGGTCTTGAGCAAAATGCTTCAGAGCTTTGCAGTTTCCTGTGGTATGCCCGGGAGCTCCGGAATGAAACTCGCATCTGGTGTTTATATAATAACCCTCGGGGATTTGGCCTGGCTTTAGGGGTTGTAGAGTTCAGAGTTGAACCATCTAGAGCTATAGGAGATTCTTCAAAAGCTGTGAATAATACATCGGCGGAGTTTCAAGATGTCTTTCTCTGTTCTTCTAGGGTTAATATGAACGAGGAGTTCTTTGTTGATACCCTTGTTGGCGTTGCAGCTGCGGTGGTTGGACTTGTTGTTGAACAGGTTGAGCTGAGATAGTGACAGAAGCCACTTGTTGATAAAACCCTCTGTTATTTCCTCCCCTCTGCGCGTACACTGCCTCGGTCTCTCCTTCTCTCCTCTTCACGAAGGGCTTCTTGACACCAGAACTCGAAGCGCCCCCATTCTGAATCTTCCCTTGCTTGATCCAGCTCTCTACCCTTTCGCCAGTCAAGATTATATATGAGAACCCACTTGAGGAACATCCAGCTAGCCTTTCCATGAAATTCCCAGGGAGGGTATCCAGTAACAAGCCTACCATTTCTCTCTCCAACAAAGGTGGTTGCACTCTAGCGGCCACTTCGCGCCACCTTTGTGCGTAATCTTTGAAACTCTCGGAGTTCTTCTGAGTCAGAATTTGAAGTTGAGTACGACTGGGCGCCATATCGATATTATACTGATATTTCTTGAGGAATGCTTCTCCCAATTCCTTCCAGCTCCTCATAGAGCTTCTTTCTAGCTTCATATACCATTCCATGGATCCTCCAGAGAGACTATCCTGGAAGTAGTACATCCAGAGCTTTTCATCCCTAGTATGGGAAGCAATTTTCTGGTAGAATGCCTACAAGTGAGTTTTAGGGCAGGAGTTACCGTTATACTTGTCAAAAGTCGGTGGCCTAAATTTGTGAGGAATAACCACCCCGGGGACTAGACACATGTCAGACACATCTATCCCCAAAGTATCTCTACACTCGAGGGCTTTGACTTTCTTCGCAAGCATAAAAAAGTCTTGAAGATTTCCTTCTCCACTGAACCCCATATCATTGTTGAAAGAAGGGAACTGATCCTCCTGCCTATCTTGTACTAGAATGAAAATTGTTATGTCCTGTTCTGGAACTTGAGGTCCACCTGGACCATTGTTGGTGTTGGGAGGAGTCATTTGTACGTCAGGAGTGGTTACAGGGATATTAGTCTGAGGAAGGTTGAGCCCCTGAATTGCATTTCTTAACTCTTGTTGTCCCTGAGCCATCCCTTGCATCATGACACTGAACTCTCCTATTATGGTGTGAAACTCATTAAGCTCAGTTTGCATAGCATCCATGATTGTCCTCTAGTTGTTGCGAATTGCGTAACGATGCAGATATTCTATCTGAGATGACGGGTCTTGGCGGCCCTCGCAATCTTTGCCTGAAATGCAAATAAGTTATGCAACCCGTAGGAAACCTACAAAACAAAGAAGAAATGCAAATGATGTGTATGCAATGCAATGTTTTCCTTTTATTCCCAAGTCCTCAACTACTTTCCCATTCTGGTGTTGAGAAAAAGATCCCTTTGCAAGAAAATCCTGTCTGACATTCAAACTTGAAGTGGTGGCATTTATTTTGTGTCCGTGCAACAGATATAACCAGAGACCTTAGGTAAATCAGAAGACAATTGGAATAACAAAGATCCTCACATGGTACAAATTCAATATGTCAAGAAAGAAAAAGTACATCAAGAAAGAAGGGATTCCCACAACAAGCCTGTGGATAATCCAAGTCATATGCATATACAATTAAATCTTAGGAAAGTCTACATCTTGTAATCTCCAACTGAGGCGCTTGACATTTTGCAACATCTGAGCTATATCCGGATGCGTAGGCTCCTGTATGAGCTTCTGAATTAGGACATCCATAAGGTCAAAGGAGGCATGCAATTCCTCAATTTTTTGTAGGAGAACCTTTTCACTTTCTTGGCTTGTAATGGAATCATTCTTGGCTCTCTTGACATCAGCTTTCAATTTCAAATCTTCTATTTTTTTTTAGCTTCCTTTACTGCTTGTTTGCTTTCTGCTAAACTTTGGAGATGACTCTTCTCTTGATGATAAGCCTTCTGAAGGAGTTCTCTCTATCCATCCAAAGAATCTTAAAGACTCTTGACTTCTAGCTTGTGCTTGATTTCCAGCTCCCTCTGCTTCCTCAAATTGTCTTCCCACTTCTCCTGCCATAAGGTGACAGCTTCATTGGCTTCATTCAAATCCTTACTCTCCTTCCGACGTTGGGCCTCCTTGTGAGTTTCAGCTAATCTTCTTTTCTTGAAGTAGAGCTCTCTCTCATGAAAGTCTTGCTGCTTGAGCCTAACCATCTCTTCAGATTTGTGAGCTCTTTCCTCCAACTTTTGATTCTGCATCTTCAGTTTCTGGCATGAATTGTAAGCTTCTTGATTCTCCAACCTTTGATGTTGAACCAAGGATTCCAACTTTTGATACTCTTGAAGAGGCACTGAAGTCGTGGGTGCTACCTCCTTAGGGTAGAGAGGTGTTTCTCTCGAAAATGGGAGCAACATGGTCTTCACACGATCCTCCAACCAGCTGGCAAAAGGATCATAAGTGTTGGGATCTACTCTCCCAAAGTATTTCTTCCCTTTCATCACTCTAACCTCCCAAGCTTGGGATATCAACATGCTCTTCTTGAGATTTCCTTCTGCAGGAAAGTATAAAGATTCATTTCCTCTTCAATCAAAGCCACAACTCTTAATGGATAACCAAACTGCTTCCTGGACAAGATATGATTATAACTAATCCCACCTTTCCTTATTATCAAAGGAACATTTGGGAAGCTACCACAATTGACTGATATTTCTTTGCCCACAAGATCCATGTTGCATCCCCAAGCAATGCCAGCTGAGGTTAAGCCCATTAATCTTTTGGACCACTACCAAGATTGTTTCAAATCCTGAAAAGGTCCTGATTTAGGGAGTTGCCTTACAAACCAATCATCAATTTACATGTCCCTTCCTCTTTTCATTCCTATGGTGAACCCCATAATAAAAGTCACCTAGCAAAGTGGTTACTGGATTTCTTCTGGCAAATATAGTGATAGCTTCCATGTTGATTAAACCCTTCTCTCCTAGAAACAAACTGGTCCCATACACTATCAAAGCAAGCAAGGTGCTGAACTTAGCCCATTTGCCTTCAGAGGCCAGGTCCTGAGCTTCCTTGATAAGAAAATCTAAGAAAAGTCCTTTACCCTTAGTGGCATCCAATTCTCTGCTAACCTTGGACAAGTCTAGAAGAAAAGACTCAGATATATCTCTGGATGAAAGCATCTTCTCTAAGCCATAGTAAGGAGCACCATTTTTTATGGGGATTTTGAGGATGCTGGATATCTCTTCTAATGTGGGAGCCAAGATGTAGTCAGGGAAAACAAAGACCCTTAGCTGTGGATCATAGAACTGCAGTAGAGAATGCAAGCTATCCGTCAGGTCAATGGTTGGCTTATTCACATAGTCTATGATCTTTCCAAACTCTTTTCTTAAATCATCAAGCACTTTGTCACCCATCAAACTAATTAACTTCTGAATACCATCTGTCTTTGGATGTGGGAAAGTATGATGGGCATTTCTCTTCCTTGGAATCTCCATGTTAAAGCAGCAAATATGACCAGGAATGGGAGGTAATGAACCCTGAGAATAAAAAGAACACAAAATGATTATTGATGTTATGATGTTATGCAAGGCAAGGCAAGTGATCAGTGATGTGTTTGTGTAGTGAATCAGATAATAAAGTGCCTATGCAAGGCCACAACATCATCACAAGTATCTTTCTGATCAGGAGTTCATGATTTCAGAATCCATAACTAGCAGAACAAGATCATATCACTAAAGTGTGCTGGCATAAATGGGTGTGTTGAAGTTTAGGGTTCCTGCAAACCTGTAAACCCTCTCAATCTCACGGGTGTGCTACCCGGGTCAAACAACACTAACTCTCAAAGCCGAATAGTAATAATACGTTCACCATCTCCGAGAAATGGCTCATGACCAAATCCGGGAATCGGTTTGACATTATGTACTACTCAGGGAGGTCTCAACTGAGTCCAAGTAAACAAGCATCCCTCATAAGTCCTCAGCTTCAAGCACTGAATCGAGAATCAATAGTACATTCATCCCGAAGGGTACAATACTATCGTCATACGAACAATTTGCCTTAACTGGATTCCTATGAGAGAACTAGGCCATCCTATGCGAGTTCCTAGTGGGCCCTCGAATGCGAGTGGGTTTTCCAACAAATGTGGTCTGCCATTGTGCTCACTGGAGATGGATGTTTCCACAAAGGTTCTCAATGATCGGTCCCCTGACTGCAGATAACTATCAAGGTAGCATATTGCCCCAGAAAGAGTTCGGCGTCAATACATTTCCATGAAGGTCGCAAGTCAAGGCGTGGGACCCACTAATACAAACATAACAAGATGCCATGAAGCCAAACTGGAACCACTCTAAATCCTAGGTGCACTCAAGCCGGGTATTTGGCTTATCTCACAGTAACAAAGCCCATCCCACAAAAAAAATGAAACCAACACATTTCAGTATGATGCATGTGAAAATAAATACTGAAAGCAGTAAATAAAGCTGTAAAGTAAATTGTAAATGAAAATAGTAAATAAACATAACAGCACAAAACACACATATAAACACCCAAAGAAACAAAAACAAACAGGCGCTAGGATTGACTCTACGAGGGAAACCAGAGATTCTGGATTCTATCCCCAGCAGAGTCGCCAGCTGTCGCTCCCAGGATTTTCATCCTAGTACAAACGCGAAAGTGGCGTGGAAAAGGTAGAGTCCCCAGCCAGGCATTTTTATCCCGAATAAATGGGAAAGGTAATGCTGCACAAACCTGAGGGCGAAGCAAATGACAAGGTTATACAAACGAAAGATCTGGGTTCGGGAGTCGATTACGACCTGGTGTAACACGGTGGGAGAATTGACTTTAGTTATGTGTAAACACCCCAAATTTTCCCTCACCCATTCACACCATGGCTTGTGATCATTTCATATGCATAAACACAATCATATCACCTCATATCCCATTTTTGATTCACTGCATAGTTTCTAAGTCATCTGCATCTAGGGTTTGTGATCTGAACCATCCAAGAGCTTCTTGAGCCACTCCAAAGGCCATCAATAACTCCAGAGGTATCCATGAGTGTTCTTATATCTTATTACATCCTCTCAAAGTCAAAAATGCAAAAGGATCACAAGAACTGGGATTGGTGTGGATGCAGAGCCAAGTTTGACTGCACAGTTGACCTAAAATTAGGGTTTTGGTTTCAGAGGCCATAACTCCAAATTTTTTGGTCATTCTTGTTTCCATTGGTCTCTATATGGTATAGGGAGTATGCATATCAATTTTCATGAAGAAATTCCATGGGGAAGTCATCTGATCAAGAGTTGACTTTTCAGACAAGTCAGTGTAAAATCAGGGCATCTGAGGCCCCCAATGACCCAACCAAGGGGTGATCTTCATCATTTTGAGTGTATATGATCTTTATTTGATCATGGAAGAAGGTTGAAGTTCACAAAATTCAGAAATTTGAAGTTTTTGCAAAGTTGACTTTTTAGGGCATAGTTGACTTTTAAGGAATTTGTCAATTTAGGTCACTTTTCAAACCCTACTTTATGATCCAAAAATGCTTCAAATGAAAAAACTTTGGTCATGAAAGTTGTAGAATACATTTTTCCCTTTTCAAAAAGTACAAGAACATGATCTAATTCATTTTGGATCAAAAGTTATGGTGTGACAAAGTTGGCAAAAATCACTAAATTCCAAGTCATGCACCAAAAGGCAAAGTTGCAAATTCTCCTTTCAAGGCCAATTCAGTCATCATATGGGCTTCTAATTCACTCAACATGATCAAAAAACTTCTAAAAATCATATTTGAACCAAAACTTCTCATGTTTCATGGCTTGTGTAGCAAGATAGTCACATGTGAACCAAAGAGGAACCAAGTTGCAAAAGCTCATGATCACTTCCATCCACTTGCTGCATTGGCCATTGAACCTTCCTAGAACTCCACACACACCATGCTGCGCAACCCATAGCCATTGTACTAGCCTAGAACACAACCCATACATCTCTTACACAAAAGTGGACTTTTTGCAAAAGGTGACTTACCTATCACAGCAGGCCAAGTCACATCAACTGACCAATAAGCTTTGTTTATGTGGATCAAATGCTGGCCATTAGACACAACAAGCAAGCCTGAAGCAAGCCCTAGCACAGCATTCACAAACTCACTCCCTTGAGCAAAAACCTTTGAATCTCTCTCCACAAGCCCCAAACACAAAAAGAAACTTCACAAACAATCTCAAAACACTTCACTGACCAGGAACCAACCATTGTTTTGGCCTGAAACCTCCCATATCACAAATACGATTTTCACACTCCCTTGACCTGAGCTTCTGCAAACTCACTCAAGAGGCTGTTTAAACTCCAACCAAGTGTCCAAAGCTTCAAAGGGGGATCATTGGGACCTGTTTGAGCCAAAGAACCATCCAGAAAGCTCCTGAATCAAAAGCTCAACCTCAGGTGACTCCATGAACTTTTTTTCCAGAACTCCTTTTTCTTGTTAGAATCTTGTTTGGTATGTTGCACTGATCATTGGGATCTATTTACTTTTGAAAATGAACAAGAAATGAGTATGTTATGGTGTTCTGAAAGTTTGACCTAGAAATTTCTTTGCTTCGATTCTTGTTTGTGTTTGAGTTTTAACATGATTTGATGCTGGATTCGTGTTTAGGATAGTTGGTAGATGGTTTCTGGAGAGTTAGAGCTCCTAAAATGGCCTGGAGAGAGAGATTGATTTTTGGGGTGAACGGGGAAGATGACCGGAACACTGTTCCGGTCACCTGAGGGTGTTTAACGGTGAGATTAGGGTTTTAATCATTAATTAGCCAGTTTGAATGTGGTCCGTTCGTTTCCGCGCGCAGTCAACTCCCGCCCTGGCCAGTTTGAATCTCACACGTTGGATCTGTTGACTTTTACTTATTTCAGTTTAAATTCATTTATTTTCATATTTATTTCATTTGTTTTGCATAATTTATTTAAAATAGTAAAATTGTTTTAAAAATTATGAAACTTTTTGTCAAGAGTTTCACTAATTTTCAAGACACAAAAATATTTTCATTTTTATTTTTAGCATTTAAAATGTATTTTTAAATATTTAAAAGTTTATTTTTAATTGATTAATGGAAATTAATTTATTAAAAATACTTTTAGGTATTTAAAAATCACCAAAAAATTCATGAAATGTTATAAGACATTTAGAAACATTGTCCAACCTTCAAACCAAATTTATTTTTTGATCTTAATGCATTTTAAGAATTTCTCATTGAATTAAAATCATTTTTGTGCATTATTTTGATCCAAAGTTCAAAAAATCATTTCTGCCTATCCATGAAGAGTTGGACATTGATTCTTTTTGCATTGCATTGTGTTTAGCATGTAGTTTGTGAGATTAAATGGCCATGATTTGATCTTTCATTTTCTATTTGTTTGACATTTCTTTTGTTTGGAAACCCTAAAACCCTAGAAAACTTGTGAAAATCATAACTTGAAATTGGTTGAGAGTTGAAACCTCTCCTTTGGGCATTGGGTTAGTATAGGATTAGGGGTCCTTTGAGTGGCATTTTCAATTTTTTATCTTAGGGTTTGCTTCTGATTTTGACTTTTGTTTGATGTATTGTTCATAAACCCTAATTTGGGCTTCCATATGCATCCATCTTGCATTCTCTTGCATAACATGACTTGCCATGACATTTCAAGCATCCATTTGATTCATTTGACATTATAAGACATATTGAAAGCATGTTTGATCATTGCATCATGTATTTGCCATGTTGTATGTCATGTGCACTTCATAACTTTTCATGTATGTTCATGGTTCCTAACTTGCTTCATTTGCATTCATGAACTTGTATGATCATTTCCATGTGCTGCCTCATGTTTGTAGCATCTTATAGCATCATTTGCATCATGTAAATGCTTCTGGTTTTGTTTCTCATCATGTCATCTCATCCCATTTTGCATTGCATTGCATTGCATTCCTATTCTAACCTTTCAGGTGGTAAGTGGCTTTGAGAAGTGAATTTGCCTTCACTTCTCATAACTTCTCTTCATCTCTTTTCATACATCCTTGCTTCATTTTTGTATGTGTTTGAGATTGAGCTTGCTCATTCTTCCTCTTCCCACTTTCTTCCCCCAAGTGACTTGACTTCTTGAATGAAGCAAGTTGCTTTGCTTCTCTTGATCCTTTCATCTGCTTCCTGGTGGTTCCATTGAAGATTTCTCTTGAAAACCTCACAAACCTTAGGAACAACCAAGCATGACAATGATTAGGGTTTTGATTAGTCCCCCTTCTTAGTTTTACCTTTGTGTCTCATTGAGTCTTCTCTTCTCACCTTATAATCAGGGACTAAACCCTAAAGGCTTTAAGGCTTTGTGATTAAGCTTATGCCTGCATCCTTCTCTTAGGATGGAGTGTATAACTTTAATCCTAAGTGTTAAACCCTTAATGTGTTTAAATCTCTTAATCAATTCACATAATAATCATCAAGACTTCACACTTGTAACTTGGGCCTTGCATTAGGGTTCTAATTCTTCCTTAACTGGTTAAGAAGGACTATCCCTAGTGTTAATGGACAAGTCCCCCTCAAGTTGTCTTACAAACCCTAAAAAACATTTATTCATCATATCATTAAATAAAAGCCACTTAATAAAAGGTTTGTTTTGTCATGAGTTTAATCCCTAATCATGGATTAAGTTGAGGAGCTTTCCTCAGCTTAAACATTCTCATCTATTATCCTTCTATTAGGATGGTGTAATGAGTCTGTTCAATCCCTGATTATGGCTTAACCTCATTACTTAACACTAAACAAAAACACCAAAAACATCTAAATAATCACAAATAGGTTGATAATCTTAATCCTATACCAAAGGTGATTAAGTGTGAGAATCTGACTTCACACTTAAGGTATTCTCATTACCCCTAATCAGAGGGAAGATGTGATGAGTTTACTAACCCATTGGTTTAGACTTAAGCTCATTAACTTATGACAAACTTTCAAAAGCAATAAAAGACTGAAAAATGCAAAAACAAACAATAATCGCCTCCTTCGGGATTCTTTTCTCATCTCATTCACTCAAAACCGAGAACTTGCTTCTTCCGTCTAATGCAAGACAGTTTTCATCTGTGCCAGACAGATCATACACTTGAGCATGGGCCAGCAAGCAGTTCACAAGTCAATTCATCTTTCAGTCTCTTTGGGTCGAACTACGGTGTTCTGACTTCCTCATTGCACGAGAGGATACGTAGGCATAACTTAACAGTTATCGAACAAAAGTCTCTGTATATTCCCCCTCTTTCCAGTTGTATTCTTTAAGCCTCATACTCTTGAGCATTTCACTCTTGTTCTTACACTGACACTTCACTTATACACTTCACTTCTCTTACACTGACACCTGTACATTCTTTTCCAGCTATTTTATACACAGATTGCACTGACACTACCCCTTTTAAAACACAAATCTTTCAAGCGTGGATCCCGTCGAGTACGGCGGACAATCTGGGTGCTAATACCTTCCCAGGTTGTAACCAACCCCCTTTCTCAGTCTCTCTGGTTCGCAACCGTCTTATCCATCTTTTCTAGGTTTATGCAGCATTACCTTTCCTCCGGGATAAAAATGCCTAGCTGGCGACTCTATTCATTCTCCAGTGAGTTCACGGCTGTGTGTTCTCATTGTCCCTCTCGCCGACCGTTCGCGTCTGTACCTTTATCTGGGCCCGTCCCATTTATCGGGAGCGACAGCTTGGCGACTCTGCTCGGGACCCTTATACTGCAACCAGGGCTTCTGGTTCTTTTTGTGGGTTCCTCCTAGCGCTTGTTTGATTTGTGTTTACTGGGGTGTTATGTGCTTATTTGTGTTTGTGTATTTGTATTTATTGTGTACAGTTTTGTTTATTGCTTTCTTTATAGCTTTATGCATATATTATCATATTGTCATACTGTGCTGCTGGCTGGATCTGTTGTTTGCTTTGGTGGGTGGGTGTTCCATTGAGAGTTAAGGTCCTATACCTGGGACCTGAGTGACACCTAGGCTAGAGTGAATCATATTCTTTCCCATTCCATCTCGGTCTGGTGCGGGAATATGAAACACGGTTCAGATATGGGTTTCTTCTTGAGAACTCTGTGTTGCAGATTTCCTGCAGTGCTAGGGCTATCTGGGAAGCCTGCTAAGTCTGGATGACCTTTTAGTATTGACCTTCAGAAACTGAGGTGAATTAGAGGAGGAACTTTTATGGTTATTGTAAACACTGTACCTCCGGGTTAGAAGTGTTTACACTTCTCATAACTGATCCAAGTCTGAGGATCCTTGTTTTAGAACACCACCTGTGAGGGGGTTGGGCTGTTTACAGGTTTGCAGGTACCTTGACCTCAGAACACCCTGTTACTTTGATTTGATTAAGAATACTCCATTTTGGGACAGTTCTTGTGATTCTAAAACCCTGGACATGTGGCTCTTTATTTGAGCCCCCCACCTTGGTTACTGGATTTATAGACCTCCATCTGGATTTCTTGAACATACTTGGACCTATATCAGGGCATTTGATCAGATCCAGCTCAGTCACAAACCCTTGCATATCATTTGCATACATAAACATTGCATCATATTGACATTTTCTTATTTGTGTTTCAGGGTATCCATCTTCATTTGGTTCTGGTTTTGACCCCATCTTCAGTATTGACCTATCTTCATCAGCACCTGCTTCAGCTATCAGCTATCTACTTCAGTTACCTGCATCAACCAGCCAGTGGCCCATTCTTCAGTGTTATCATCAGCACCTGTCTCCACTCATCTTTAGCATCATGGCTCCTAAAAAGAGCAACATCACCTACCACTTCTTCCAGCCAGAGCTATCTGACATCAGGAGGATTCAGACCCTGATCACTCCAGATCACATACCATTGTTCAGGGAACACTATGGGGATATACTTGATATGGTTATGGATCTGGACCCTTCACAGAGAAGCCTGATCCACACTTGCATTCAGTTCTATGATCCCCCACTGAGATGTTTCACTTTTCAGGACTTTCAGCTGGGCCCTCTATTAGAAGAATACTCATCATTGGTTGGCATGCCTATCAGGGGTGGAATCCCTTTCAACCCTGAGATGGTCTTTCCTGGTAATGGAGAAGTAGCAAAGGCTTTGCATCTGGAACCTGTCCTGATTGAACAGCATATGACTTCTAAAGCTGGAATCCCTGGTTTCCATCTGGATTTCTTGATCTCTCAAGCTACCCTGAAAGCTTCTCTAGGAGAGTGGAAAGCTGTTTGTGCTTTGTTGGCCTTGAGCATATATGGAATTGTGTTGTTTGCAGATGAGCCTCGATTCATTAGCAAGAATGCAATCCATCTTTTCATCTTGCAGAACCCAGTGCCCACTTTATTGGGGGATCTCTATTATTCAGTGCATCAGAGGAATGAAAAGCAGAGGGGGAGATTAGTGAGGTGTTGTGCTCCATTGTTCCATACTTGGCTTCTCAGGCATCTACCCAGGACAGATGCATTTTTGAATCCTCATCAGCAGAAAAACTGGGCTAAGAGACTCACTGCTCTAACTTCAGCTGATATCAGGTGGTGCACCCAGAACACAAAAGGCAGGGATATCATCACCAGCTGTGGGCATTTTCCCAATGTGCCCCTAATAGGAGTTAAGGGTAGTATTAATTACAATCCTCTGCTGTTCAGAAGGCAACTGGGCTATGCACTGGTCCACACTCCTAAGGCACAGGACTTGGTTGAGACTCTTTATTGTGAGAACAAGCCTAATCTGGCTATTGTTAGGCAGGCTGCTTGGGCCTGGGATAATGTTCAAACCAAGGGAATAACCATTTTGGGGAAGTGCAGCAATGTGGCATCAACACAATATTATGAATGGTCCCGTGCCAGGGCTTAATTCTCTGGGATGCCCTTTACCATAGAAGATATGCCTGAAACATCTTCAGCACCACCACCCGCCACTATCAGTTTGGAGGAGTTTGAGGGCTTGAAGGAAAGAAATGAGAAGTTAACCCAGGCTTTGCAGAAGACCCTCCGGGAGAGGAGTGATGGCAGGATGGAGATTGAAAGGCTAGAGAAGCTGAGAGTGGAACATTTGGTTAAGATTGAGAAGTCTGGAGATTATATCAAAAAGTCTAAAGCTGGAGAACAAATTCTGAAGAATGCTTGCAAGGAAGCCCAGTTCCAGAGAGCAAGGACAGACTTGTATCTGAAGGAGAGTCAAGCTCGGTGGGTCAGGATCACCGAGGCTCGTACTCTGGAGGACAAGAGAGTTCAAGACAAGATAGAGCAACTGGAAGCTAGTGCAAAAGAACAGCAAGAAGCCCTGGCAGCAGCCCAGAGGGAGATATCAGAGCTAAAGATCAAAGCTGGAGTGAAGAGGTCAAAGGACCAAAGTCAGCACAAGAAACTAACAGCAGCTGTTACGACCCGGAATCTCCTCATCAGGAATCTCACGGAGCGTCCAGCTGATCCTGTGACCGAAGCGCTTCTCAAGGAAGTTCGTGAGGATGAGTTTGGTCTTGGTGTTTGACCATTTGCTTGTTGTTGCTTTCATTCTGTGTATTTTTCATTTTTCTTGTAATGTATTTTGACCCCTCCGAGGGCTTGTATTTGTAAAACAAACTATGTACCATTTTGCTTTCTGTAATATATGTATTAGTTTGTTCCATCCGAGTTTACTTCGAAAGCAACATCAACAGCATCTTCAAGGGTCTAGAAGGGTCAAAACTGAATGCCAAGCCGGATACCTTGAAAACAAATAAGCATACTGCATTGCATGCTAACCCTTTTGTTTGTTTTGTAGGTTTTTGTTTTATTGCCACTAACTCTGTTGTGATATTCAGGAACTATTGCTCGGCGCCAGGTATTTCCCCTCAACCGTCCGCACCGTTATCCGACCCGTAACAACCTTCCGGGCATTCAAATGGATCAGATGCAGCAGGACCTTACTGAGGTCAGAAACCAAACGGCCAATGAAAGGCTAGAAATGAGGAATCAAATGACGCAGTTTATGGAAGTAATGAACAACATGGCTCAGAGCCAAGAAAGATTGAGGGCCATGGTGGAAAGGCAAAATCAAGAAGATCCACATATAGGGACTGCCGGCACCAGCAACAACGAGAGGGTCCAACCTCATGTCAATCCCCCTGTATTTGGCCCCCATCTCCATCCTGAGGTCAATATTCCTGCAAATGTTCAAGGAACTGCCACTGCAGCCAGGGTACTGCAAGAAGACCCCCAAGAGGATCAATTCACAGTAATGGGTGCTGGGGAGGAAGCTTATGATAGAAGGCTGGATGAGATAGTTGAAAAATTGAGGTCCTTAGAATCTCAAAATTCTCTGGGTTTCGATGTCATGGACATGGGCTTGGTAGACGGGGTCAGGATTCCCCATAAGTTCAAGCCTCCTTGTTTTGAAAAATATAACGGGACTTCATGCCCCCAGACTCATTTACAATCATTTCTGGGAAGGCTGAAGGCTTATACTATGCATGAGAAGCTCTGGATGTTCTATTTCGAGGATAGCTTGACGGGAGCTTCAAGAGAATGGTACTCTCACCTGACAAGGGAAACCATCAGGTGTTGGAAAGATTTGGCAGAAGCTTTCATCAGACAGTATCAGTACAACTTAGATATGGCGCCCAACAGGACTCTCCTAATGGGAATGTCACAGTCGTCAAGGGAAAGTTTCCGAGAATATGCCCAGAGATGGAGGCAATTGGCTGCTGCTGTTCAGCCACCTATGTCTGAAAGGGAAATGGCAGACATGTTTATGAACACCCTCCAGGGAACATATATTGACAGGCTGGCTGCTTTCTCTTCCACTAGCTTTGCAGATGTTGTCATAGCCAGGGAGAGAATTGAAAGCCTATTGAAGATGGGAAAGATTTCTGACAATGGTGCCAGCTCGTCCAGTAGTACAAGAAAGCCTTTTGCGGGCCCAAGAAGAACTGGCGAGACCAATGCCATCCACACCAACAGGGGCAAGCCCCAATATGTTCACAGATCAGTGGCAGCAGTCACCATTCCCGCTCCAGCTCATCCTCAGCCAACTTATCAACCTCCGCAACAAAACTATCAGCAACAACCTCAGTACCATCAACAGAATCAGTATCCTCCGAGAAATTACAACAACAGCAACACCAACAACAATAACCAGCAAAGGCCATTCCAACAGAGGCCTTCTCAAGCTAACAGGGTGATCGATCCGATCCCTATGCCATATGCTACATTGCTGCCACAACTCCTGAAACTCAACCTAGTTGAGCTAAGGACGTTGGCACCTCCAGATCCCAACAGTCTACCCAGGAATTATGATTCCAACGCCAGATGTGCCTTCCATTCAAATGCACCTGGCCACAGTACAGAAAAGTGCAGAGCTTTGCACATGAAGGTACAAGACCTGGTAGACTCAAAAGCTCTGAATTTCGCACCACCACCTAATGTCAATAAGAACCCCATGCCAAACCACGGTGGTCCCAGGATTAACGCTATTGAAGAAGACAAGCCGTCTTATTTAATAACCAGTGTGGGTCAGATCAGGACACCGTTGGTAGAAATCAAGGCTCAACTCCTCGAATGTCAAATGTTCCCAGGGTGTGAGTTGGGGTGTGCTTACTGCAATATTTCAGTCAATGGGTGCGATAACCTGAGGAATGGCATAGATGGTCTCATTCAGAGTGGCCAACTTCAGATCACCACATCATTTCCTACAAATCCAGCAATCTCATCAGCAACAACTCCAGAACCTCCTACAACTGCGACAACCATTGTTCCTGACAATTCTTCGGCTTCATCAACAAGTACTTCATCTATTATCTCAACTGATCAGTTATCAACAAATTTTTCTTCTACAACTTCAGCATCACTCCATTTTGAAACTCCTACAACAGCAACATCCATCCTTCCACCAATGTCTCCTACAACACCAGCAACAAATCATGAAGATATCTCAACTGTCACAATATTTTATGATCCTGAAAACAACTCTGCCTACAACTCAGAAAGTGCTGCTCCCATCAGAGCACCAGTTACAATTTATTATGATCCACAGACCATCACAATCCCTTCCGCAGCTGCAGTCAGTCCAGTCACTATCACGGTGCCTGGACCAGTACCTTATGAAAGTAGCAATGCCATCCCGTGGCATTACGGCTCTGACCTGTACTGTGAAGGACAAAGAATCACTTTTGAATCATCAACCCCTGCACCACAAATTGACAATGTGGGAGGAGGCGGAGGCTTCACTCGAAGCGGACGTCTTTTCGCTCCACAAATTCAGAGACCCACTACCGAAGCAGAAGCTGCTGCTAAAGCAAAAGGAAAAAGCTTGGTGCAGGAAGAGCAGACTGTCAAAGAAGCTTTGAAAACACCCTTTGACCAAGAGGTTGATGAGTTCATGCGAATCATCAAGAAGAGTGATTATAAAATAGTGGATCAGCTTCATCAGACGCCTTCCAAGATCTCAATCCTATCATTGCTTATGTGCTCCGAAGCCCATCGGAATGCGCTACTCAAAGTCTTGCACGCAGCTTACGTGCCTGAAGAGATCACTGTCAATCAGCTGGAAGCTGTAGTTGGAAATGTCAATGCTAGTCACGGACTAGGGTTCACCAATACTGATTTGACTACGGAAGGTCGCAACCATAACAAAGCCTTGCACATAACCATGGAATGTAAAGGTGCTGTCCTTTCTCATGTGCTGGTAGACACGGGGTCATCCCTCAATGTCTTACCTAAGAAGGCCCTGGTGAAGTTAGAATATGACGGATTGGCGTTGAGACCCAGCAACCTGGTGGTGAGAGCCTTTGATGGTTCAAAGAGATCGGTTCTGGGAGAAATTGAATTGCCCATAACGATTGGCCCGCAGACCTTCAAAACGACCTTCTACGTGATGGATATACAGCCTGCCTACAGCTGTCTATTGGGTAGGCCATGGATTCACGCCGCTGGCGCCGTGACCTCTACCCTTCACCAGAAGTTAAAATACGAGTGGGAGGGTCAAATCGTTACAATCTGTGGAGAGGAGGATATTTTTGTCAGCCACCTGGCTACCTATAAGTATATTGAGATGGATGGGGAGATCCATGAAACAATGAGCCAAGGTTTCGAGGCCTTGAACATCAATGAAACATCTGCTGTGCCTGGTACTTCAATATCATCATACCAACAAGCCCGGAAGGTTGTTGAGGGAGGAAACGCCCAAGGCTGGGGCAAACTGTTATCGGTGGAGAAGAAAGAGGACAGATTTGGGTTGGGTTACAAACCAACTCAACAAGATCAAGCTGAGGCTGCAAAGGAGCCCAACTTTGTGAGTGGGGGGATGCTCACCCCTGATGCTGTCAACTGTCTGGAAGACGAGCTGGAAGAAGAACGCAACCTGGAAAGCTGGATTCGTCCAAAGATCCCGGGGAGCAGTATCTCAAACTGGTCTTCCCAGGAAATTATAAGAGTTACTCATGCAGAGTAATTATTATTTCCTGTATTTTTATAGCATGCATCAAAGTCTTGCATCTTGCCCAAGATGACAAGACTCATTTTGTAATCGGGCCATCTGTACTTTTTGTGCAACAAGATTAATCAATGAAATATCAGACATCTTTTTGCAAATGAGTCTTTTTCTTTTCCGCTCACTGTTTTTCCATTTTTCTTTTTGTACAAAAAATAAATGGCAGTGTTTTAAAATGACAACTTTATTTCACTTTTCTAAAACAAGATTAAAATCAAATCACTAAAATGAACAAACTGAACCCTTGCAGAGAGTGCCTTCCTGACAGCACCAACAACAGCACGGCTATGACTTCGTATGACTTTGACAATCCAATCAATCAAGCCGATGAAGGGGTTGAAGAAGAGTATGAGCTTCCTGAAGAGCTAGCCAGGTTGTTAAGACAAGAAGAAAAGGTTATTACTCCTCACCAGGAGGAGGTCGAAGTGATTAATCTTGGTACAGATGAAGACGTGAAAGAGGTTAAAATCGGGGCCTGCCTGCAAGACTCAGTGAAGAAACAACTGATTGACCTGCTTCAAGAGTATGTGGACGTGTTTGCTTGGTCTTATCAAGACATGCCAGGGTTGGATACCGACATTGTTGTGCACAAGCTGCCTCTAAGAGAAGAATGCCCGCCGGTTAAACAGAAGCTGCGCCGTACTCGCCCGGACATGGCAATGAAAATCAAGGAAGAGGTGCAAAAGCAATGGGACGCCGGTTTCCTTGCTGTAACTAGCTATCCACCGTGGGTCGCTAACATAGTACCTGTGCCTAAGAAAGACGGCAAAGTAAGAATGTGTGTTGACTACCGGGATCTGAACAGAGCTAGCCCGAAGGATGATTTCCCATTACCTTACATTGATGTATTGGTGGATAATACGGCTCAGTTCTCGGTATTCTCCTTCATGGACGGATTTTCAGGATACAACCAGATTAAGATGTCACCTGAAGACATGGAGAAGACAACATTCATCACACCCTGGGGCACGTTCTGCTACAAGGTAATGCCATTTGGGCTCAAGAATGCTGGTGCAACATATCAACGGGCTATGGTAACATTATTCCACGATATGATCCATAAAGAAATAGAATGTTATGTGGATGACATGATTGCCAAGTCCCTTATAGAGGAAGATCACCTGGTGAATCTACTGAAGTTATTCAAGCGTATGAGGAAGTACCAACTGAAGTTAAACCCCAACAAGTGCACATTCGGGGTGCGATCTGGTAAGCTGCTGGGTTTTATTGTAAGCGAGAAAGGGATTGAAGTCGACCCTGATAAGGTCAAAGCTATTCAAGAGATGCCTGCACCGAAAACTGAGAAAGAAGTTCGAGGGTTCTTAGGTCGATTGAACTACATCTCACGGTTCATATCTCACCTCACTGCAACCTGTGAACCTTTGTTCAAGCTGTTAAGAAAGGAACAGACGGTTAGGTGGAACGAAGACTGCCAAAGGGCTTTTGACAAGATCAAAGAATACTTACAAGAGCCTCCAATCCTTATGCCTCCAGTTGAAGGAAGACCTCTAATTATGTACTTGACAGTATTAGAAGAGTCAATAGGGTGTGTGTTGGGCCAGCATGACGAGTCTGGTCGAAAAGAGTATGCAATATACTACCTAAGCAAAAAGTTTACCGACTGTGAACAACGTTATTCACTGCTCGAGAAAACTTGCTGTGCTTTAGCGTGGGCTGCTCGCCGACTGAGACAGTATATGTGGACCCACACTACTTTATTGATCTCCAAAATGGACCCAGTTAAGTACATATTTGAGAAGCCAGCTCTTACCGGACGGGTTGCAAGATGGCAAATGATCCTTACTGAATATGACATCCAGTACACATCTCAGAAAGCCATCAAGGGCAGTGTATTGTCTGAATATCTTGCTGAGCAACCTATCGATGATTACCAGCCTATGAGATTTGACTTCCCTGATGAAGACATCATGTTCATAAAAGCGAAAGATCATGAAGAGCCTGTTCACACTGAAGGGCCTGACCCGGAAGAAGAATGGACTATGATGTTTGATGGGGCTGTTAATATGAATGGCCGTGGTGTTGGTGCAGTGCTCATTACACCTAAAGGAGTTCACATGCCTTTCTCGGCAAAACTCACTTTCAACTGCACTAACAACGAAGCTGAATACGAAGCTTGCATTATGGGTCTTGAGGAAGCCATTGACCTCAGGATCAAGACATTGACCGTGTTCGGAGATTCAGCTTTGGTAGTCAATCAAACCAACGGCAAATGGTATACACACCAGGATCATCTGATACCTTACAGGGATTATACAAGGAGGTTATTGACTTTCTTCACAACAGTCAAGCTTGAGTATATCCCTCGGGATGAGAATCAGTTTGCAGATGCTCTGGCTACCATTTCATCCATGATCAAGGTTCAAGCTGCTAACTTCATACCTCAGATCTCAGTGTCCAGACTTGACAGACCAGCATATGTATTCGTAGCAGATGTTGTTAAAGATGATAAGCCTTGGTTCCATGACATTAAGCGCTTCTTGGAGGACCAAACATACCCACCTGGGGCATCTTCCAATGATAAGAAGACTTTGAGAAGGCTCGCTGGTAGTTTCTTCTTGAACACTGATGGTTCCCTATACAAAAGGAACTTTGATATGGTACTCCTCAGATGTGTTGATAAGACAGAAGCAGACTTGTTGATGCATGAAGTGCACGAAGGATCCTTTGGTACCCACGCAGGAGGGCATGCAATGGCCAAGAAATTGCTAAGGTCAGGTTACTACTGGACCACAATGGATGCAGACTGTTGTGCCTATGCCAGGAAGTGCCACAAATGCCAGATCTATGCAGATAAGGTGCATGTGCCTCCCAATCCCTTGAACATAATGTCTTCACCCAGGCCTTTTGCCATGTGGGGCATTGACATGATTGGCAAGATCGAGCCAACTGCTTCAAATGGCCACAGATTCATCCTGGTCGCCATTGATTATTTCACCAAGTGGGTTGAAGCAGCCTCATATGCCAATGTTACAAGGCAAGTGGTAGCCAGATTTCTGAAAAGAGATATCATCTGTCGGTATGGAGTGCCCGAGCGAATCATTACTGATAATGGTTCCAATCTAAACAACAAAATGATGGCAGAACTGTGCCGGGACTTCAAGATCCAACATCACAATTCTTCTCCCTACAGGCCAAAGATGAACGGCGCTATGGAGGCAGCAAATAAGAATATCAAGAAGATTGTGTAGAAGATGGTAGTCACTTACAAAGACTGGCATGAAATGTTACCGTTTGCCTTGCATGGGTACCGCACGTCAATCAGGACATCCACTGGGGCAACACCGTATCAACTTGTGTATGGTATGGAAGCAGTCTTACCTGTTGAAGTTGAATTACCCTCTCTGCGGGTACTGATGGATGTTAAATTGAGTGAAGCAGAATGGGTTAGGGCCCGATACGAACAACTGAGTCTGATTGAAGAGAAAAGATTGGCTGCAATCTGTCATGGGCAGTTGTATTAGAAAAGAATGAAGAAAGCCTTCGATCAGAATGTCAGGCACCGAGAGTACCAAGTAGGAGATCTTGTGCTGAAAAGAATCCTCCCTCCTCATACAGACCACAGGGGCAAGTGGACTCCAAACTATGAAGGATCATTTGTAGTAAAGAAAGTTTTCTCTGGTGGAGCACTGATGCTCAGCACTATGGATGGTGAAGATTTCCCGTCCCCTGTGAATTCAGATGCAGTTAAAAAATACTTCGCATAAAATGACCCGCTGGACACGAAAACAGAATGTAAGTCCAGGCAAAAATAGGGCATCCCGGCGAGTCAAAAACAGAATAAAAGACTCGGGCAAAAATAAGGGAAAATAAGCAAAAAAATGTACACCCGCTGAGTTGAAAATCCGCATTGGACAGCTCAGGCAGAAATGGGTATCCCGATGGATTGAAAACCCGAAAGGGCGATCCATGCAAAATAAGGGAATAAGCGAACAACTGCATTCTGAATTCGTCTGTATCACTTACAACTTGGTAAAGCTTCGAAAGGGTCAAGCTTCAGTCAGAATCAGCCATCTTCAGAAAGCCAGATGAGAAGAACGTCAAAAGTCATACGGGTCATAGTGAAGAGGAAGCTCCTTAAAGCGTCATCAACACTGCCAACATTTTGTTTCTCAATTTGTAACAATCTCCTCATTTCAGGGGATATGTTCCTTTGACTGTATCTCGCCAATTCAGGGCATGTGAATTAATAAGATCAGATTTTCAGTCATGTCTCGTTTTGAACATTTTATTTGCAAAAAATGTCTGATGTCTTAAAAAGAAAAAACTGATTGCATAAGAATACAGATGCTTATCTTCAAATAAAAACATGCTTGCAGGAAATATGCTCACTCTCAGAAGTATCCTAACTCCTATGACGGAATCCAGTAAGGGATACCTCGGGATTATCTTGTGCGTTTCTCTGTCTTTTCAGGATTGCAGGAATCCAGAGCGCAACATGGGGCATGTAAGCTTCTTCCCAGTAAGCTGGCAAATCAACACTCAATTTTAGCACCCGAAGCGCTCTCTCCCCAGCTGAGTTGCCTTTCATGACTCCTCCCAGCTGAGTCGTCCATTTATTACTTATCCCCATCAGAATGGGCAGGTATCACCGAAGATGCCCATATCCCCTGCTGAGTCAAGAAGCTACCGCAACGGAATTTCTAGGGAGGTCTTTCAGTGATTCCTCTCTTTCTCCCCCGCCGAGTTGCCATCTCGCCCTCAACCGAGTATAAAAGTCAGGAAGCTATCTCCCCACAGAATCCTCAGCCTCTATCCAGAAGAGCAACGCATGAAGAATCACATCAGAGTGAAGAAAGCTTCTACAAACCCCAGCTGGGTCTCTCATTTATTGGAATAGGTCTCTCAGTGACCCGTATCCCCAAGCAAATATCATCTTATTAGATCTACCAATGATCTCATCCCCAGCTGGGACGTCCACTTCAACAGATCGATCAAAGATCTTCGCAGCAACGGGACCCGGATCCCGGGTTGGTATCTTTGCAGAATCATAGCATTTGCATCATATTCACCCACAAAGCGTAGCATTCCGTCTAACACGGAGCATTACGGCAAAAATCCAACATATAGCATAATCACAAGCCATGTTTTGAATCAACACTTGTGAATAATGACAGTTCACCAGCGTACAGAAAAAATCCCCACCAGAGTCCCTAGCAAAAGCAGTTGCCTCTTGATCCACAAACACCAGTATATACTCATTTTGACACCCGTCCGTGCCATCCTTCCCCAGTAAAGTCGCCTGAACACTCTTCGCAAACAAGATCGCCCGTAGTACAGACACGTCCTGACACCCGTCCGTGTCATACCCCGGCAGAAAGCCAAAGACATCCTCTTTACACTCACATATACCTATATACACTTTCTTGACACCCGTCCGTGTCGTATCCCCCAGCGCAGTCGCTTACACTTTTACAACCCATATACTTGTTGATATTATTATACTTTTCTCTCTCGACCCTCGTCCGTGTCACTCTCCCCAGCAGATAAACACTCATCTATGCAATACTCATACTCATTACTCATGTTACATTCATACAGATACTCGTCCGTATCTTGTATATACTTATATATCCCCACAGATTCGGCATTAGTCCTTGTTCTTTGTTAACCGGTTGGTACTCGTCCGTACCATCATCTCGGAGCATGCGTCTAGAGTTTGTTTCTACCTGATACTCGTCCGTATTATAGTCTTAAGGATGCTCGTCCGCATCTTTAATCCATACACTGTGTCCAACACTCATGTCTTTTTAAATATAGACACTCGTCTGTGTCTACCATTCCCCAGAAGAGTCCCTTCAGATTCAACACTCGTCCGTGTTCTCTGTTAACCAGTTGATACTCGTTCGTATCATCCTCTCTGAACACGTGTCAGTATTTGTTTCTACCCGATACTCGTCCGTATCGTAGTCTTAGGGATGCTCGTCCGCATCTTTAATCTATACACAATACCAAACACTTATACCTTTTGTTTCTTGGATATAAACACTCGTCCGTGTTTACTGCTCCCCAGTAGATCGCCAACAAGCAAATTTTCCTTCTTATCTGACACTCGTCCTGTGTCATGATAAACCTGAGAGCAGCCGTACCCTGCTAGGTGGTCGTCCTCCACCTCTTGATGGTCGTCCTCCATCATGCTCATCCGATGGCCGTCCCCATCGTTGATTTTAGCAGCCGTCCCCTGCTAGGTGGTCGTCCTCCACCCGTTGATGATCGTCCTTCATCATTTTATCCAATGGCCGTCCCCATTGTTGATTTTGGTTATCTGGCATTCGTCCTATGTCATGATAAACCTCGAGAGCAGCCGTCCCCTGCTAGGTGGTCGTCCTCCACCTCTTGATGGTCGTCCTCCATCATGCTCATCCGATGGCCGTCCCCATCGTTGATATTTTCGGCAGCCGTACCCTGCCAGGTGGTCGTCCTCCACCTTTGATGGTCGTCCCCATCATAATTCCCTTATTCCCCAACAGAGCAGCCGTCCCCTGCTAGGTGATCGTCCTTCACCTTTGATGGTCGTACCCCATCATCTGTTTATTTCATTTATTCTTTAACCTGATGGCCGTCCCCGTCGTGGTCCCTTTTCTTTTAGCCCGATGGCCGTCCCCATCGTTGGTTACTTTGCTTTATGAACTTGATGGCCGTCCCCGTCATGTTTCATTAATCCCCAGAGAATTTTACGACTTTATCTTGATGGCCGTCCCCATCATAATTTCTTACTTTTCCCAGCTAGTCGGCCGTCCCCGTCTTGGCTTTACCCTTTATCCCCAGCATGTCGGCCGTCCCCGTCATTGCTTTATCTTCCGCACTTTTCCCAGCATGGCGGCCGTCCCCGTCATTGCCTTTTACCCAGCAGTCGTCCTCTGCTCGACGGTCGTCCTCCGTCGCCCACACTTTACAACATACTTTATTTTCTTTTACAATCTATATCCCTTTTCTTCTTCATTCTGTGAGTGCAAATTTTGGACTGTCTTGGGTATTCAACCACAAGTTATCTTGTTTGCCTGCTAAGCCGTTGCTTACATCCTGCACAGCTAACTCATGTTTGAATAGGGGCAGCTGTAAACACCCCAAATTTGCCCTCACCCATTAACACCATGGCTTGTGATCATTTCATATGCATAAACACAATCATATCACCTCATATCCCATTTTTGATTCACTGCATAGTTTCTAAGTCATCTGCATCTAGGGTTTGTGATCTGAACCATCCAAGAGCTTCTTGAGCCACTCCAAAGGCCATCAATAACTCCAGAGGGATCCATGAGTGTTCTTATATCTTATTACATCCTCTCAAAGTCAAAAATGCAAAAGGATCACAAGAACTGGGATTGGTGTGGATGCAGAGCCAAGTTTGACTGCACAGTTGACCTAAAATTAGGGTTTTGGTTTCAGAGGCCATAACTCCAAATTTTTTGGTCATTCTTGTTTCCATTGGTCTCTATATGGTATAGGGAGTATGCATATCAATTTTCATGAAGAAATTCCATGGGGAAGTCATCTGATCAAGAGTTGACTTTTCAGACAAGTCAGTGTAAAATCAGGGCATCTGAGGCCCCCAATGACCCAACCAAGGGGTGATCTTCATCATTTTGAGTGTATATGATCTTTATTTGATCATGGAAGAAGGTTGAAGTTCACAAAATTCAGAAATTTGAAGTTTTTGCAAAGTTGACTTTTTAGGGCATAGTTGACTTTTAAGGAATTTGTCAATTTAGGTCACTTTTCAAACCCTACTTTTTGATCCAAAAATGCTTCAAATGAAAAAACTTTGGTCATGAAAGTTGTAGAATACATTTTTCCCTTTTCAAAAAGTACAAGAACATGATCTAATTCATTTTGGATCAAAAGTTATGGTGTGACAAAGTTGGCAAAAATCACTAAATTCCAAGTCATGCACCAAAAGGCAAAGTTGCAAATTCTCCTTTCAAGGCCAATTCAGTCATCATATGGGCTTCTAATTCACTCAACATGATCACACAACTTCTAAAAATCAGATTTGAACCAAAACTTCTCATGTTTCATGGCTTGTGTAGCAAGATAGTCACATGTGAACCAAAGAGGAACCAAGTTGCAAAAGCTCATGATCACTTCCATCCACTTGCTGCATTGGCCATTGAACCTTCCTAGCACTCCACACACACCATGCTGCGCAGCCCATAGCCATTGTACCAGCCTAGAACACAACCCATACCTCTCTTACACAAAAGTGGACTTTTTGCAAAAGGTGACTTACCTATCACAGCAGGCCAAGTCACATCAACTGACCAATAAGCTTTGTTTATGTGGATCAAATGCTGGCCATTAGACACAACAAGCAAGCCTGAAGCAAGCCCTAGCACAGCATTCACAAACTCACTCCCTTGAGCAAAAACCTTCGAATCTCTCTCCACAAGCCCCAAACACAAAAAGAAACTTCACAAACAATCTCAAAACACTTCACTGACCAGGAACCAACCATTGTTTTGGCCTGAAACCTCCCATATCACAAATACGATTTTCACACTCCCTTGACCCGAGCTTCTGCAAACTCACTCAAGAGGCTGTTTAAACTCCAACCAAGTGTCCAAAGCTTCAAAGGGGGATCATTGGGACCTGTTTGAGCCAAAGAACCATCCAAAAAGCTCCTGAATCAAAAGTTCAACCTCAGGTGACTCCATGAACTTTTTTTCCAGAACTCCTTTTTCTTGTTAGAATCTTGTTTGGTATGTTGCACTGATCATTGGGATCTATTTACTTTTGAAAATGAACAAGAAATGAGTATGTTATGGTGTTCTGAAAGTTTGACCTAGAAATTTCTTTGCTTCGATTCTTGTTTGTGTTTGAGTTTTAACATGATTTGATGCTGGATTCGTGTTTAGGATAGTTGGTAGATGGTTTCTGGAGAGTTAGAGCTCCTAAAATGGCCTGGAGAGAGAGATTGATTTTTGGGGTGAACGGGGAAGATGACCGGAACACTGTTCCGGTCACCTGAGGGTGTTTAACGGTGAGATTAGGGTTTTAATCATTAATTAGCCAGTTTGAATGTGGTCCGTTCGTTTCCGCGCGCAGTCAACTCCCGCCCTGGCCAGTTTGAATCTCACACGTTGGATCTGTTGACTTTTACTTATTTCAGTTTAAATTCATTTATTTTCATATTTATTTCATTTGTTTTGCATAATTTATTTAAAATAGTAAAATTGTTTTAAAAATTATGAAACTTTTTGTCAAGAGTTTCACTAATTTTCAAGACACAAAAATATTTTCATTTTTATTTTTAGCATTTAAAATGTATTTTTAAATATTTAAAAGTTTATTTTTAATTGATTAATGGAAATTAATTTATTAAAAATACTTTTAGGTATTTAAAAATCACCAAAAAATTCATGAAATGTTCTAAGACATTTAGAAACATTGTCCAACCTTCAAACCAAATTTATTTTTTGATCTTGATGCATTTTAAGAATTTATCATTGAATTAAAATCATTTTTGTGCATTATTTTGATCCAAAGTTCAAAAAATCATTTATGCCTATCCATGAAGAGTTGGACATTGATTCTTTTTGCATTGCATTGTGTTTAGCATGTAGTTTGTGAGATTAGGGGTCCTTTGAGTGGCATTTTCAATTTTTTATCTTAGGGTTTGCTTCTGATTTTGACTTTTGTTTGATGTATTGTTCATAAACCCTAATTTGGGCTTCCATATGCATCCATCTTGCATTCTCTTGCATAACATGACTTGCCATGACATTTCAAGCATCCATTTGATTCATTTGACATTATAAGACATATTGAAAGCATGTTTGATCATTGCATCATGTATTTGCCATGTTGTATGTCATGTGCACTTCATAACTTTTCATGTATGTTCATGGTTCCTAACTTGCTTCATTTGCATTCATGAACTTGTATGATGATTTCCATGTACTGCCTCATGTTTGTAGCATCTTATAGCATCATTTGCATCATGTAAATGCTTCTGGTTTTGTTTCTCATCATGTCATCTCATCCCATTTTGCATTGCATTGCATTCCTATTCTAACCTTTCAGGTGGTAAGTGGCTTTGAGAAGTGAATTTGCCTTCACTTCTCATAACTTCTCTTCATCTCTTTTCATACATCCTTGCTGCATTTTTGTATGTGTTTGAGATTGAGCTTGCTCATTCTTCCTCTTCCCACTTTCTTCCTCCAAGTGACTTGACTTCTTGAATGAAGCAAGTTGCTTTACTTCTCTTGATCCTTTCATCTGCTTCCTGGTGGTTCCATTGAAGATTTCTCTTGAAAACCTCACAAACCTTAGGAACAACCAAGCATGACAATGATTAGGGTTTTGATTAGTCCCCCTTCTTAGTTTTACCTTTGTGTCTCATTGAGTCTTCTCTTCTCACCTCATAATCAGGGACTAAACCCTAAAGGCTTTAAGGCTTTGTGATTAAGCTTATGCCTGCATCCTTCTCTTAGGATGGAGTGTATAACTTTAATCCTAAGTGTTAAACCCTTAATGTGTTTAAATCTATTAATCAATTCACATAATAATCATCAAGACTTCACACTTGTAACTTGGGCCTTGCATTAGGGTTCTAATTCTTCCTTAACTGGTTAAGAAGGACTAACCCTAGTGTTAATGGACAAGTCCCCCTCAAGTTGTCTTACAAACCCTAAAAAACATTTCTTCATCATATCATTAAATAAAAGCCACTTAATAAAAGGTTTGTTTTGTCATGAGTTTAATCCCTAATCATGGATTAAGTTGAGGAGCTTTCCTCAGCTTAAACATTCTCATCTATTATCCTTCTATTAGGATGGTGTAATGAGTCTGTTCAATCCCTGATTATGGCTTAACCTCATTACTTAACACTAAACAAAAACACCAAAAACATCTAAATAATCACAAATAGGTTGATGATCTTAATCCTATACCAAAGGTGATTAAGTGTGAGAATCTGACTTCACACTTAAGGTATTCTCATTACCCCTAATCAGAGGGAAGATGTGATGAGTTTACTAACCCATTGGTTTAGACTTAAGCTCATTAACTTATGACAAACTTTCAAAAGCAATAAAAGACTGAAAAATGCAAAAACAAACAATAATCGCCTCCTTCGGGATTCTTTTCTCATCTCATTCACTCAAAACCGAGAACTTGCTTCTTCCGTCTAATGCAAGACAGTTTGCATCTGTGTCAGACAGATCATACACTTGAGCATGGGCCAGCAAGCAGTTCACAAGTCAATTCATCTTTCAGTCTCTTTGGGTCGAACTACGGTGTTCTGACTTCCTCATTGCACGAGAGGATACGTAGGCATAACTTAACAGTTATCGAACAAAAGTCTCTGTATATTCCCCCTCTTTCCAGCTGTATTCTTTAAGCCTCATACTCCTGAGCATTTCACTCTTGTTCTTACACTGACACTTCACTTATACACTTCACTTCTCTTACACTGACACCTGTACATTCTTTTCCAGCTATTTTATACACAGATTGCACTGACACCACCCCTTTTAAAACACAAATCTTTCAAGCGTGGATCCCGTCGAGTACGGCAGACAATCTGGGTGCTAATACCTTCCCAGGTTGTAACCAACCCCCTTTCTCAGTCTCTCTGGTTCGCAACCGTCTTATCCATCTTTTCTAGGTTTATGCAGCATTACCTTTCCTCCGGGATAAAAATGCCTAGCTGGCGACTCTATTCATTCTCCAGTGAGTTCACGGCTGTGTGTTCTCATTGTCCCTCTCGCCGACCGTTCGCGTCTGTACCTTTATCTGGGCCCGTCCCATTTATCGGGAGCGACATTATGTTGCGGATAGCAAGAGTCGCCACCGACTTTTATTTTATCCAAAGGAAAGGGCATAAAAGAACAGGAAAGACCTTAAAAGATTTTTGGGTTCGGGGGGTAGGTTATGTAAAGGAAGGTGTTAGCACCCTTTACATCCATGGTTATCCATGGGCTCTTAGTTACTTAGCTCACTTTAAAATGTTTTTGAAATGTGTAGTGTGTGTTTAGAAATTTTCTTAAGTGTTTTATAATGATCCATGTACGGATATATATAAAACCTTTGTTTTGAAAATTGTTTGAAATGTATGAAGTGTTTGAAATGTTTTTGAAAAGTGAGCAAGTACATAAGAGGAACCTACCCTAAGTTTAAGTCTTTTCTGTTCTTAAATCCTTTAAATGGTAAGACTATGCCTATTATTAAGGAATAGGTAGTCATTACCTTGGATGTGTGGGACAAGTGAAGGGACATTTGTTGTTTAGGCAACTGTGGGGTGTATAAGCAATTCGAAGGGACTTATCATCTTTATTCGAAAGGGTCAAGATCATTACGAAGGCAACATTCGAAGGGACTTGATCTTTTAATCTGTTTAAGGGACTAGATGATATAAGATGAGGGACTTTTGCTTTATACACCCTACTTAACCTTTTGTTTAGGCAACTTGAGAGGAAACCCTTAAGAAGTGAGATGGCGATCCAGGATCGACTTACGTGTGTGAGTGTACAAGTTCAAATATTTATCTTTTAAGTTAATGATCTAAATTCAATTTTTAAATACAAACATGTTTCACTCCCTATTTTACTAACCATAGCATTTAAAATAAATAATGAAAATTACTACTACAAATATTACATAAGGGATACAATTACATAATAATAATAATTAAAATAAATTAAATAAATTAGCAAAATATATAATAATAAATAATTGGGTTAGTAACAATAATAATAAAAAATCACAATATATATATATATATATATATATATATATATATATATATATATATATATAAATGGGGTTAGTAATAATAAAATAAATAAGAATAAAATAATAATGAATAATTAATTAAAAGTTCAATTTTTACTAAATAATTATCTTTAGATTTTTTTAAGAAAAATAAACAATTCATGCTATATACTAATTATTATAAAAAATTTAAATTTATATACATGTTATGAAAAATAATAGTTAATTATAATTAAATAAAATATTATGAAAATAAATTATATTTACAAAATTAAATTAGGAGCTTTTAATTATTTTAAGCATAATCTACAATTATTTATATGCAAGAATTATATTAAATAATAATTATAAACAAATTATAAAAATATGTACATAATTAAGGTTTATAAATAAATTAAAAGTTATAATATAATTAGATTTTTGTAAAAGGAAAAATTAGGGTTTGATTATTAAAAAAATACATTAGGATTTACTTCTTAATTAAAATATAAACATAACTTATGAAATTTAAATAAACAAATAAATTAATATTTAAGGTTCATAGAAATAATTAGGTTTTATAAAAATATTTTAGGGTTTAAAAAAAATATTAGGATTTATATGTTTAGAAAAATAAATTAGGATTAATTATCTAATATAAATTAATTATACAAAATTACACAATATTAGTAATGTACAAAAATAAAGATTAAATAATTTTACTTATAAGGTTTAATTTTGAAAAGATGAATTTTAAATTATAGAAAAAGAAAATAGTATAAACATTTTTTTTTATTATTTTAATTTTATTTAATTATGATATAAATAAATAAAATAAGAAAACCAGAAAAAAGTGGAAAAAAAAACTTACCTGGGCTGGGATTCGAACCCAGTCCCTGAGCTTTCACACTCTCAAGGCCAACACACCAGCCACTGGGCTACGCACGCGCAGGTGAGAAGGAGGGAACTCCATATGGTATTGTTTCAAATCCTGAAAATCATAACAAAACAAAACAAAAGCACAAAAAGGGCCTGGGGGATTCGAACCCAGGACCCTCACACAACAAGCAAACACTCTTACCATCCAGCCAGAAGGGCGCATCTGATTATACAATCACTACAACTAATAATATATTAAGTCTAATAATTAAATGAACTTTTAAATAAAAAGAACCTGACCAAGGAATCGAACCCTGGCCCTCTACCATCACACACCAACGTCAAAACCAATTGAGCCAAGCGCTCAATGTGAAACATAATCAGAAACAAAACATTATATTTTAAGTTAGTTTTTTGAATTAATTTTTCCCGCCAGCTTCACCTTCTTCTTCCTCCAGACCTGTGAGTTTTGCTGCGAAATTTCCTATGAACTTTCCTGCGAATTCAAACACATACAGGACCTGCGAAACTCAAACACCACCAAAACAGTGAAATTGTTTCAAATTAATCAGTGCATTACGATCTCCAGAGTTCATACAACCATTCTATGTCTTTAAAATTTATTTATTTTAGGTCTATCATGGAACCCTAAAAGCTTGGCCGAAACCCTAACAATGGCAATTCCTTGTTCCTGCACCAAAAATGAAATCAAATATGCCAGAAACGATCCACATACAATTACAAACAAGAATCAATAATCAAAATCATGTTAGAATGCTTGTATGAATAAAATCGAAAATTTCAAATTTAATATGAACATGGATTCGGTTTATGTGATTTATGAGGTTTTGAATGATGATAAGCAATGCAATGCGTTCAGTGATCATCAAGGAACATGTTGAGACCTTTAGAATTCCTTGAAAGAGTCTCTAACCAAGAATCCGAATTCAAGTTTTTTGGTGATTTTTTGAAAGTGAAAACTTACTCTTGAGGCAGAAGATTCGTCCCTTGGCATTGTATTAGGTTTGTATACTTATAGTTGAGTGAAGCTAGGTCAAAAAATTGGATCATTGTTTGGACTTTTTGATTTTTGAAGATTGAAAAAGATAATGTCTTAAAATTCAAATATTTTTTGATATAACATTGCTATTTTAAGACAATCTCCATAATTTTCATATCAATCTAATTCAATCAAGGTTTATGACTTTCTAGAATCAAAATATATTTTAAATCTTCATATTTTATATTTTATTTGAATTTAAAATGATTTTTAATATAAAAAATCATAATAAATAAAATAAATAAAATAAAATTATGAAAATATTAAATAAATTTCGTGCATGATGTCATGAAACACCTTGGGTCACAAAAAGTTCAGCCCATTTGGAAGAATTTGGTTTTAAGACCCTATTTTCTTCATAAACCACCCAAAAATTTCCCAACTTTGCAAAGGCACTCATCCTTCAATTTTAATGCTATGAGGGTGTTCTTGGACATTTTGGAAATCTTAAAGAGTCCTCTAACCAACCCCATTGGTTTCATGTCCATATCATTTACCATTCTCAAGTTATGCCCTTTTGAAGTTGTTGACTTTTTGTTGACTTTTAAAAGGACCTATAATGTCTTAGCTCATACCTTCCAAATGAAGCATTTTTGGGCTTGGCTTGTGAGACACAAAGTTGTAGAGAATTAAATTTCCTTCAAAATGAGCTTTGGATGGGAAAAATTTGATGAATCATGTGAAAGTTATGGCTGGTCAAAGTTTAGTTGACTTTTCCTGAGGAAACCCTAATTTAGAAACCTCTGATTCTTGATGATCTGAAATATCCTTGATGAATCATGATCAACCCTTGATAAAATGATGAATTTTACTTCATATACTTGATGTTGGCAAAAAATCATGAAGCTCACTTGAAGTCTTGGAAGTCCATTTAGCCTGATTAAAGTCAAAACCCTAGCTTTGGATGCACTGCTTAGGAGGATGCATTGTCTGAGGGAATTGTCAAATCTTCTGACTAATTGTGAACTTTGTGAACCTTATGAATATCATTGTGAACCTTGTGAACCTTATAAGATGTCTTGTGAATCTTGTGAACCTCATAAGATGTCTTATGAACCTTGTGAACTTCATAAGATGTCTTGTGAATCTTGTGAACCTCATAAGATGTCTTGTGAATCTTGTGAACCTCATAAGGTGTCTTGTGAACCTTGTGAACCTCATAAGATATCTTGTGAATCTTTTGAACCTCATAAGGTGTCTTGTGAACCTTGTGAACCTCATAAGATGTCTTGTGAACCTTGTGAACCTCATAAGATGTCTTGTGAATCTTGTGAATCTTATGAATCTCATAAGATGTCTTGTGAACCTTGTGAACCTCATAAGATGTCTTGTGAATCTTGTGAATCTTATGAATCTCTTAGTACACAAAGTCTTGTTTTGTGAGGGCAAATTTTGGGGTGCAACACCTGGGAAGGTATTAGCACCCCAGATCGTCCGCCGTACCCGACGGGATCCACTGTTGCTTGTTTGTTTCAAAGGGTGAGAAAAATATAACTGATGTTGAACAAATGAATTGCTAACTGGAATGGAAATGAGAAATAAGAAAAGGAACTGAAAAAAAGAAATGGAAATAAAAGGGGAAATGTAGGTAAAATAAAGAATGTTCTCGAATGGGCCCTACCCCACTGCATACGTACCTCATCAGGATAATGAGGATCAGAGTCGACGTAGTTCGCTTAACTAAGGCGGGAACTATTTGTTTGTGTTTTTTATAGTTGGAACTGCGTATTTCTATGCTCAAGTGTTTCTGGCTCGTCTGATACGAGTGCGTTTACCGTCTTGCATGCGAGACAAGTCGTCGCAAGTTCGTGTTGTGAGTGAATGAGATGAGAAAAGAAGTTCCCGCAGGATAGTCGCTTATTGTTTGTTTTTGTCTTTTATGAGAAATTATGTATTTGGCACAAGGGGGTGAATTTAAACTCTTTTCCATGGAATGTGTACTTGCTACTACATTCCAAGATGGAATAATAGAACAAGTACACCAAGCAAGGAGAATTTATCCAAGACTTGTTTCCATAGATTAGGGTCTAAGTTCACTAGCTTGTTGAACTTAATATATGTTTTTGTAGTTTTTGTGAAGAAATGTCTTTTAGATTTTTCTTTGTGAAACAACCCCTTGATAAGACTTGTACATCATGATAGACAAGCTTACACCATTCCAAGATGGAATGAATGCAAGTGCCCCATGGAATAAGGCTATACACAAGGGATCATTTCATGCATTTATTAAGTCTTTTTGGATTTGTTTGAAGATGAGGAGAGAAAGACTCAAAAGGCAAAGATCAAAGCTAATGGGGGACTAACACACAACCCTAAGTCATCTTATTATGTACAAGAGTGTGGTCCTATGGTTAATGAGGTATTCTAAACCTAAGGAACAGAAAAAAAACAAGTTAGAGTTCAACTTACTTCCTAAGGAAGTTAAGTTGAATCTAAAAAGAGAAAGGGGAACCTATGAACAAAGCACAAAGTACTAAGTCAAAACAAATAAATGCATAAGAGATAAAGAATGAAGTGATTACCTCATCTTCCCCCCTAGAAAACAAGAGTTAGCATGATGGAGAAACATGAACAATTATTACATGGCAATTTTCAATAACAGTCCACACTACCTAAGGAAAGATGTTAGTGAGCTCCTAAGGTCAATACCTAATCCTAAAGCATCTTATAAGATAGAAAACTTAAAGAGACAGTAGCTAAACCAATTCAAAAGTTCCTAAAGGAATTAAATGAATTAAAGTCAAACTATGCCCTAAAGTACCACTAAAACCTAAGGATGGGGTTAGAAATTTAACCTAAGTGCTTACTATTGCTAAAATCTCTTAAACTCAAAGGTAAATGAAAAATTCATAAATTAACACTATGGTGAAATGAAGGAAATGGATATCAATATGAGAAGAAAGAGATCCTAAATTAAGGATAATCAAGTATGAGATTGAGAGGGGAGATGAATCATATAGAAGTATGGTTATAAAAGGTGAAACAAAAAGACTTAGGACAATATTAAAAAATAACCAAAGGGACTTGACTTTCCCCTATAAAAACCAGGGGCTTGACAAAAAAATGGAATGGAAATTATACTTGAGAAATGTTCACAAATGGTGGGTTAAGAAGTATCCTAAGGCTAGGTGTTCAAATTAGGGTTTATGAGGTCCTTTAAGTGACAAATGAAGTTCAAAAGGGAGAAAAATGGTTCTAACAAAGACATTAATGAGTATGGATGATCATAAAACCTTTATAAGACCCCAAACAATGACAAAACAAATTTATTTGGTGTATTCAAGAAGTTTTGAGTGGTTAAGATGAAAGATGAAGAAGAATTAGGTTAAAATGGGACATGTATGACTTAGGACTCAAGTAAACCATAAAAATAAAAGGTGAGGACCCAAGGATGGCTTTCAATGTTAGAAAACCTATAATATGACCTAGAAGACTCAAAATCAAGACCTTATACTAATGGCATGAATGCCTTATTCAAAAGGAATGAGGGAGATTTCTAAAAAGGACCAAAAATGACTTAAGACTTCAAGCAATTCAAGAAAATAACCAAATGATCTTAAAAATTATTAAAATTGATAACTCAATAAAAAATCCAGAGAGTAACATATGTACAAAAAAACTCATTAAGATTCCTATTTTTGAGTGGTGAAAGGTTCATTGGAACACAATTAGGGTTTATGAACACACAAGTGAAATGAAGGACTAAAAAATGATCTAAACATGACCTAAAAATCAAAACAAAAATATTTTTGGGAGGCTTAGGGATTCATCTGACTAATGCAAAAAGAATGAACCATTTGTCTTTTGTGGTTTAAGGAGAACAAAAATGCACAAGATGATTGGTCAAAATATGAGAAAAATAGAATTAATTCAAATGAGAAATTAATCCTGACTAAAATATTAAAGAAAAATGAAAAATAAAATTATGGAAAATTAGGAAAAAAATATGAGAAATGTCCATGAATTAATTGGGAATTTTTGGAAGCCTTTTGGTATTTTTAAAAATATGAAACGAAAATGATATAAAAGGAGAAAAGAAAATAAAAGAAAAAGAAATAGACTGAATTGGAATGGGCCTGGGGGTGCCATGAGCAACAGAAACAACATCATTGGGCTGAACACAAGCGCAATGGGGGTGTCAATAGGAAACTGAAGACTTTGTGTTGACTTTGGTCATGTGACTGGCATGTGCATTTTAATACGCTGGCGTGTTAATGGCCCTAGGATCAGATTCATCTAATGGTCACGTTATAAAGTTAGGAGAATTAGGGCTTTACTGTTCTGATGACCGGAGATGAATTCTGGTCATCTTCTCCGACCAGCCTCCGGTAGGGCAAACACAAATCATCACTTAAATGAAATCTAAAACCATGGCATGATTCGCCTTTCATCACTGATCATAAATCTACCCTCACAATTCACTTAGAGTTCCTAAAATAGTCAAATCGAAGACAAACAAAATGACCTATGAAACTGAAACTACACGCCTAGGGTGTCTATCAACTAGCCAGATACTCCAATGCTCCTATTGAGCTTTAATCACCATGAAACCAATGAAAATCAGGCAATTCGAACAAGCAAAGTTTCAGAGCATACCTGAATTGCAGAGGTATTATAATGTTGCTAGAAGGCTAGAGAGGAGGTTCCTTGAGTTGCTTGATCTTACTCTAACACAACAAGAGTGAAATAAACACTTTGTACCTTGTGAATCTTGATGATTCAAAGAAAGTGCAGTGCAGTGTGAGATTTTGCAGTGGAGATTTCTTGATGATTTATGATGATCAAGCCATGGAGATGAAGCTACACACTATGCAAATTATGAATTGAGGTAGATTGACACTAAACTGATAGTGATGGAAGAGCCTGGATCCAAATTGTAGTGCAATCTCAAAGATGCAGTAGCATATCCTTGAGGAATCAAGATTTTTTATCAATGGAGATTATGCTTGAGATGATGTTGATGATAACTTGATGAAGAGTGCATCAAGGAGATTGAGAACGGATCTTCCTCGAAGCCAAGTGCAGTGAAGATGCATAGAGAACTTTGATGATTTTCTATGGTGTGAATTGAGCAAAATGGTGAGAGAGCTTCAAAATGAACTGCACTCTTATCTTTATAGAACCCTTGACCAATGATCTGAAGCTATAACCATGGTTAATTAGCCTGGTTAACTGAGTTAAGTTGGTTGCCACTGAGTCAAGTTTGTTAGGGTTAGTTACATTCAGTTATGCCAGCTATGCACTATAGAATCTTCTGCTCGAGCTCAATTCTGTGTGTTGATGTTCATGGCACGTGTGGTGTGGATTAGTGAAGTGTAGTGGAGTTGATCAATACAATGCATAAAGTTTCTAATTTGTTTGAATTTCACAAAGAGGTGCATGGTGGCATGTCATGATCATGCAGGCAGGTGATCATCAAATGCAATGCCTCATGATCATTAGGTTGTAAATGATGCACTCAAATTGACTGAACTGATCATGGAATGAATTCATGGTGCAATGCCTTGTGACCCAAGAAAACAGATTGCAGACTTTGATCTTGTATGGCATGAAGCTTCTTGGGCAAAGCACCAAATGGTGAAGTCCTTGTGATCAAATCAAAGATAAAACTTCATAGAACATATTTGATGTTCAACCAATGATGTGAGAAGGTCTCTAAGTTGCTAAAAAATGCCACTGAACTCAAGGCAATATGACTGTACTTTGGCCTGCATAGATTTAGGCATGCCTTGGCAAATTATGCCCATGGTGGATCAATGTGAGGACCTCACTTTGACACTCAAATAGCCTAAGAAGACTTGCTCAAATGAAAAATCTTTGAACACCAATCTTGTAGGGATTACATCAAGGAACAAATTTGTAGTTCACCAAAAATTGATTTGAAGTGTTTTTGACCAAGGAAAATGGAATGACATTTGACCCTCCACCTGTTTGATGATATGTCAGCCAGGGCACACGCGCTGGCCTGCCTGTTCCCTGCCCATGACTTGCCTTGGGCCTTGAATTGTTCAAACTTGCCAAGATCATATCTCACTCATTTTTTATGATATGGAAGAGTTCCACCTATGGATTTGAAGCTCAAGATGCCCTCTTTAATTGTCTCCAAGTAGAATTTTCATATCTTTCATATTTTGGGAGAAGGTCTCATTCAATGTAGCTGCAAAAATGGAAAAAACTTGCCATTTTTGGAAACCCTAATTTTCCAAAAATGGTAAGTTTTGTTTTTCTTTATTTCTCTTGATTCCTCCATCATTTATAGATCAAATTTGAAACATAGGATCCTTGTAACCCTAATTTCATGATTTTGATCTCAAAAAGTCAGGAGTTGACTTTTTCTCAGCATGGTTGACTTTTCCCCAATTTCCTGATTTTCAATCATCTGACCAATTGAACCTCTTCCAGAATGAATTTGTGGATGAAATTTGAACCTTATACACTTGTTGTCATATAGAACACAATGGAATACACTTTTTCTCTAAAGTTCATGGAGAAGCCCTTCACAATTGAAACCCTAATTTGGATCATTTCCTTAGGAGATGTTGCACTGCTTGACTTCCTTGATCAAACCAAATCTTTCCATAACTTGTGGCTTCAAATGAGAACTTGTGGGATGTTGTGGACCCTTTGCACATGATTGAGGAGCTTTGTGGGCCTTCTATTGTCTTTGTATAACCTTCAGTTTCTCTAGTAATTGACCACATACTTATGCCTCAACTATGCTACACATGATGCAATGTTTTTGGTTATTTTATGAACTTATGTATGCTAATGCTATGCCAAATGTTGAGGATATGAGAGGGAAAATTTTGAGGTATTATAATACATACCCATCAACAAAGTCCTATTGGGTGCCATATCCAGGTTGTACTGATATTGGTGCACGAAGGCCTCAGCTAAGTCTTTCCAGTTCCTTACAGTAGCCCTTGATAGGTGTGAATACCACTCTCTGGATGCCGCAGTCAAGCTATCTTCAAAGTAGAACATCCATAACTTCTCATCCATGGTATACGCTTTCAATCTCCCTAGAAAAGATTGTAAATGGGTACAAGGACAGAAGGTATCGTTGTACTTCTCAAAGCAAGGAGGTTTGAACTTGTGAGGAATCCTTAATCCTTCAACTAGGCCCATATCCATTACATCAAATCCCAAAGAGTTATGGGATTCCAGGGATCTCAGCTTCTCTGATATCTCATCCAGACGAGGATCATAAACTTCATCAGCCCCAGCACCTAACCCTGTAAACTGCTCGTCCTGAGGATCTTCCTGTAGAACACGATCTCTAGTGTTTCTCTGGGTATTTCCAATAAAATTGACTTCAGGGTTGATGTGGGGCCCAAACTCTGGTGGATTAGTTTGAGCATGATCGTGCACATTGTTACTTGTACCCCTAGTGCTTGCATGGTTATCTTTCGGAGTTTGCCGCTCAACTAACTCCCTCAATCTTTCTTGGGTCTGTGCTAGCCCAGTCATCAAATCCATGAATTGATTCATCTGAGTCCTCACTTCTGTCCTCACATCAGTCATCCGAGTCCTCACATTTGTCAGTTCTTGCTGTAACTGATCCATTTGTAGACTCGGAAGGTTGTGTCTAGTTGGATATTCGTGGATGCGATTGACGGGAAAGACCCTCCTGCGAGCAATATTTCCTGAAACAAGCAGCAAAGTGAGAAAACAACAACAAAACACCTGCAAAACAAATGAGGATGAGGTTAGCATGCAATGCAGTATGTCTATTTGTCTTCCAAGGGTATTCGTTTTTTTTTTTTTTTGGTTTTGACTAGAAGATGGATACCCTGTAAAACAAATAGCCAAAATATTAAATGATGTAATATGATGTATGCTGAATGATATGCAAGGGTTTGTGATCAGGTGATGGATTGTCAGTTTCCTTTGATAGGGTCCATGAGTTTTCAGAGTTCCGGATGAAGGCTAGAAAACCAGTAACCAGGTGGGGGACTCAAATAAAGAGTCACTTGTCCAGGGTTTCAAAGGATCAGTCCAAAAAAGTAAAACCTTATAACATTCCAGTAGCAAGGTATGATGAGGCCAAGGGTTCCTGCAAACATGTAAAAAACCCAACCCACTCACAGGTATTGTTCTAGAACAAGGATCCTCAGGTTCAAATCTATTATGAGAAGTGTAAACACTTCTAACCCGGAGGTACAATGTTTACCCTAATCATAAAGGATCCTCCTCTAATTCACCTCAGATGTTGAAGGTCATCTAAAATGCTCATCCAGACATAGCAAGATTCCTAGATAGCCCTAGCACTATAGAAGATATGTAGCACAGAGTTCTCAAGAATAAACCCATGTCTGAACCGTGTTTTCATATTCCCGTACCAGACCGAAATGGAATGGGAAAGAATATGAAGCCACTCTAATCCTATGTCTGTCACTCAGGCCTTTGTGTTGGACCTTTCTCACTGGAATACCCCTCCCACCAAAGCAAACCAGCACAGATGATATGATAATAAAATGAAATGCATAAAGCGGTAAATGAAAGCGATAAAGTAAATGCAGTAAATAAAGCTGTACAGAAAGCAATAAATAAAGTAAAAACAAAATCACAAATAGCACATAAATCCCCTAATAAACACAAACAAACAAGTTCCAGGAGAAACCCACAAGAGAACCAGAAGCCCTGGTTGCAAAGGTCCCCAGCAGAGTCGCCAAGTTGTCGCTCCCCGGACTTTCGTCCCGGTGCAAACCTGAACCATCAGCGATGTTGGAGGTTGAGGTTGAATAGAGTCGCCAGCTAGGCATTTTTATATCGAAGGAAAGGTAATTCTACATAAACCTGGAAGGGTATGGATAAGACGGTTGCGAACCAGAGAAATTGAGAAAGGGGGTTGGTTACGACCTGGGAAGGTATTAGCACCCAAATCGTCCGTCGTACTCGACGGGATCCACGCTTACTTGATTGTGTTTAAAAGGGGCAGTCTATGTGTTGACTCTGTATGAAAAGCTAGGAATGAATGTACAGTGTGTCAGTTCAAAAAGAGAGTGAGATGCTCAAGACTGAGGCTTAGAAAGAAAGCTGGTAGGAGAGGGGGAAGACAAAGAGACTTTTGTTCGATAACTATTAAGTTATGCCTACATATCCTCTCGTGCAATGAGGAAGTCAAAACACCATAGTTCGAATCAAAGAGACGGGATGATTTTGTTGTGAACTGCTTGCTTGTCTATGCTCAAGTGTGTGACTCGTCTGGCTCGAGTGCTAATTGTCTTGCATTAGACGAAAGAAGCGAGTTCTCGTTTTCAGAGTGAGTGTGATGAGAAAAGAATCCCAGAGGAGACGTTTATTGTTTGTTTTTGTTTGTCGGTTTTTTATTATTTTTGGTGTTTCCAATAGGGTAATGAGCTTAAGCCTTAATCAAGGGTTGTCAACTCATTATATCCTCCCTGATTAGGGATAATGAGCCTACTTAAGCATGATATGAAGATCTCAACTTATTACCATGATGATATAGGATTAAGATCATTAACCTACTTTGGTAATTATTAAGTGTTTTTGGATTTTTGTTTAGTGTTAAGTAATGAGTTTAATCTCTAATCAGGGATTAGTGAACTCATTACACCATCCTAAGAGAAGGATGATTGAAGAGAACACTTAAGTTGAGGAAGACTCCTCAACTTAATCCATGGTTAGGGACTAAATTCATTAGATAACAAGCCTTTATTAAGTGGATTTTAATTAAAGGGTGAGATTAAGAAGTGGATTTTATGTATGCAAGACTAACTCGAGGGGGACTTGTCCATTAAACACAAGGGTTAGTCCCTCTTAACCATAAGGAAGAGATGTAACCCTAATATAAGGCCCAAGTTAAAAGCTTAAGTCTTAATAGTTATTAAGTGTTTTGATTAGAAGGTGTAAACAAGTTAAAGGTTTAACACTAAGGATTAAATTTATACACTCCATCCTAAGATAAGGATACATGCATAACCCTAATTCAAAGTCCTAAAGCTTTAACTATTTAGCCTTGATTATGAGATGAGAAGAGAGACTCAAGGAGACTCAAAAGGTAAAAACTAGGGGAGACTATGTAAAACCCTAAAGTTATCATGCTTGGGTGTTCCTATGGTTTGTGAGCCTTAAAGAGAAGATCTTCAGAAGGCCACCAAGGAAGAGAAATAGATGAAAAGAGAAGAGAAAGGAGGATAGGTTACTTACTTCCTGAGGAAGATAAGTAACCTAAAAGAAAGAGATAGGAGCAAAAGAGCACAAGTGAAGCAAGTTCACTTCAAATACAAACAAAGAATGCATATGAAGATATAATAAGAAGGTAGGATGTGGAGGCAAATCCACATCCCAAACACTTACCATAAGCCCCTGAAAGGTTAGTGTGAATGCATAAGGAAAGAAATGAAAGGAAATGTAACAAGTAATAATTAAATGACCAAGACCAGAAGTAATCATGCAATGTAAATGTGTCATGAGATGATGCAAAGTCATGAACAATGCTTGTGCATGATCATACAAGAGATGAGATGCAAAGAGAAACATGTTAGAAGCTTGAAAACACATGGATAAACATGAAATGTGATGAATGCAAAACATACCAAATGAATGAAGAAATGATCAAGAAATGTTCCAACATGTCTTAAGATATCTAATATAGAATACAAGAGCATGGAATGTCATGGCAAGTTCATATGATTGAGATATGCAAAGATGAATGCAAATGAACATGAGAAATTAGGGTTTTATGAATGTATGAGATGCACATGATCAAAACAGAAGCATAACACATGATAAAAATTTGAAAATGAACTCAAACAAACCCTAAACACACACAAGGTCACTCCCATAAGATGGAGGTCAGAAGCTAAGCCTAAGGGAAGTTATGAATTTTCTAAGTTAACTAGGGTTTTTGGGTGGTTCTTCATGAAAAATGAAAAACAATTTGAAAATGCAATGCAAAATTATGAGTTAAATAACCTAGATACTAGATGTAAAGTAAGAAACAATGCAAAAAGAACCAAATGCAAAATCATCATGGTTGATCAGAAATGGATTTTCAAAGTTACGGTTAGAAAATAGGCAATTTTAGAAACCCTAATTCAAAGTAAATTGTGAAAACATGATCAAACCTAAAAAGAAATTTGTGTGAAGAGTTTGTAAATTGTTCTAAATGTATGAGAATGCTTCATGAATATTTTTGTGATTTTTAGATACCTAAATGTATTTTTAATTAATTAAAATAAATAAATTAAATAAATAATACATTTAAATGATTTAAAAATACATTTTTAATGCAAAAATTAAAAGTAAAATTTTTTTTTGAGTTTTGAAAAATATTTGAAATGAAAATGCAGAAAATGGTGATTTTATAAATATTTTTGCTATTTTAAATAAATATGTAAAATAAAATGTAAGAAAAATAAAATAAAAATGAAAAGTAATGCAAAGGGACGGTTCAAATTGGATTCTAAGGCTGAGATGTGAAGTCAGCAAGACCAGCCGTAGGGCAATATGATGGCTAGAATTGAAACACTCAACTCGCGCGTGATCGAATGGTCTTGATTACTTCTGATTAAAATAATTAGAAATTAAGTTAATTAAGTGGATTAGGGCTAAATGGATTAATCTGGGCCGTCCACGCACGCGGTAAACACAAGATCAAAGGGTCCACATTCAAACTTGGCTAATTAATGAGGATTAGGGCTAAACAAACTCAGGCGACCGGAGAAGAGCTCCGGTCGTCTTCTCCTGCGACACAAAATCCCTAAGGCTCTCTATAAGCTACCCCAAGCCCCCAAAACCTCCAGAATCAATCATTAAACACCATAGAACATGAATCCAGCAACAAAAACAATTTATCATGCACATACAAAGAGAATCGAATCAAACAAGTTTTAGGGTTAAACTTTCAGAAGCTTCATACATACTTGTTTCTCAACCATTTTCAAAAATACAAAGCATATAATGATCAGTGGATCATGCTTTTTCACATTGGAACTTAAAATAGGAGTTCTGGAAAAATGATTCAAGAGAGCTACCTGAGCTGAAGCTTTTCAGTTTGGTGCTTTTTAGCCCTCTCCCTTGTGCAATCCAACCCCTTTGAGTCCCCTGGTGCTATTGAGAAGCTTTGCAAGAGCTTAAATGGCCTCCTTTGAGAGTTTCAGTTCTGATGAGGCAGAACTTGTGTTTTGGTTATGGGGTTTTCAGGCCATTGTAAGTGGTGCTTTTTGATCCTTATGATGTGTATGATTGAATGGTGAAGAGAGTTTGGAGTTTGAGTGGTTGTGCAAATAGTTTCGAAGGAATGAAGATTTTTGGGGTTTTTGTGATTCTGAGCTTGTGGATTGTTTCAGGCTTGTGTGTTGTCTTCTTTTGAGTCCTTGTGTTCCATCCTTCTTACTTTATCTCTTTAAGTTACTTATCATCTTCAGGAAGTAAATAACTTATTCTTCTCCTTCTTTCTCTTTCCATCTGCTTCTTCCCTTGGTGTCCTTGAAGATCTTTTCTATTAAGCCTAACAAACCATAGGATAAGCAAGAATGATAACCTTAGGGTTGTGTATAGTCCCCCTTAGACTCTTTACCTTTGATTCTCTTTGAGTCTCTATTCTCATCTCACTAATTAGAGACTAAACTCTTAAAGTTTTAGGACTTTGGAATTAGGGTTATGCCTCCATCTTTCTCTTAGGATGGAGTGTATAACTTTAATCCTAAGTGTTAAACCTTTAATTAGTTTACACCTCTTAATCAAATCACATTAATAATCACTAAGACTCCATCTTGTAACTTGGGCCTTACATTAGGGTTCTAACTCTTCCTTATGGTTAAGAGGGACTAACCCTAGTGTTTAATGGACAAGTCCCCCTCAAGTTGTCTTACAAACCATAAAATCCAATTCTTAATCTCATCCCTTAATTAAAATCCCTTTAACAAATGTTTGTTATATAATGAATTTAATCCCTAACCATGGATTAAGTTGAGGTATCTTTCTCAGCTTATGTGTTCTCATCTATTATCCTTCTATTAGGATGGTGTAATGAGTTCACTAATTTGTGATTAGAGATTAAACTCATTACTTAACACTAAACTAAAATCCAAAAATATCTAATTAATCACAAGTAGGTCAATGATATTAATCCTACATCATCATGGTAATTAAGTTGAGATTGCTTATCTCATACTTAAGCAGACTCATTATCCCTAATCAGGGAGGATATAATGAGTTTGCAAGCCCTTGATTTAGGCTTAAGCTCATTAACTTATGTAAAACACCAAAAACAATAACAAAACTGAAAACACAAAAAACAAACAATAATTGTCTCCTTAGGGATTCTTTTCACATCACACTCATTCATAAACGAGAACTTACTTCTTCCGTCTAATGCAAGACAGTTAGCACTCGAGCCAGACGAGTCATACACTTGAGCATAGACAAGCAAGCAGTTCATACTCAATTTATTTTCAGTCTCTTTGAGTCGAATTACGGTGTTCTGACTTCCTCATTGCACGAGAGGATACGTAGGCATAACTTAACAGTTATCGAACAAAAGTCTCTGTGTCTCCCCCCTCTTTCAGCATTCTTTTTCAAAAGCCTCAGTTCCTGAGCAATTCACCTTTTGCACTGACACATGTACATTCATTCTTTAGCTTTTGCACACAGATATCACTTATACTACCCCTTTAAACACAATCTTGTAAGCGTGGATCTCGTCGAGTACGACGGAAAATCTGGGTGCTAATACCTTCCCAGGTTGTAACCAACCCCCTTTCTCAGTTTCTCTGGTTCGCAACCGTCTTATCCATGTCTTTCTAGGTTTATGCAGCATTACCTTTCCTTCGGGATAAAAATGCCTAGCTAGAGACTCTATGCAATTCATATTCCTTTTTCTCCTTTTCGCTGACCGTTCGCGTCTGCACCAGGATGCAAATCTTCGGGAGCGACAACTTGGCGACTCTGCTTGGGAAGTATGTTGCAACCAGGGCTTCTGGTTCTTTTTGTGGGTTTCTCCTAACGCTTGTTTGATTTGTGTTATATGCTTACTGTCATCATATAATGTGTTGGATCTATTGTTTGCCTTGGTGGGAGGGATTTTCAGTGAGTAAGGTTCCATATCGGGAACTTGAGTGACACATAGGATAGAGTGGCTTCATATTCTTTCCCATTCCATTTCTGTCTGGTGCAGGAATATGAAACACGGTTCAGACATGGGTTTCTTCTTGAGAACTCCGTGCTACGGATTTCCAATAGTACTAGGGCTATCTGGGAAGCCTGCTAAGTCTGGATGACCTTTTAGATGACCTTCAGCATCTGAGGTGAATTAGAGGAGGATCCTTTATGATTATTGTAAACACTGTGCCTCCGGGTTAGAAGTGTTTACACTTCTCATAACTGATCCAAGCCTGAGGATCCTTGTTCTAGAACAATACCTGTGAGGGGGTTGGGATGTTTACAGGTTTGCAGGAACCCTTGGCCTCATCATACCCTGTCACCAGATTTGTTTTAAGGTTACATCATTTTTGATTGAAACCTTGGACTTGTGACTCTTTATTTGAGTCCCCCACCTGGTTACTAGTTCTCTAGTCTCCATCTAGAATTTTGAACACACATGGACCTTATCAAGGCAGATAACATATCCAACACTTGATCACAAACCCCTGCATCTCATTCTGCATACATCAATTTGCATCATTTTAACATTTGTCTATTTGTTTTACCGGGTATCCACATCTTATTTGGTTTTGGTTTTGACGGTTCATCTACATCAGCCATCTTCACCAGCTATCTTCATCAGAGATTCTCTTCAGCACCTTCATCAGTTGCCTTCATCAATACTTCTCCTCAGTCATCTTGATCAGCATCCATTATCAGTACGGACCCATCTAGGAAGAGCAACATCACTTATCATTTCTTTGAGCCCTCCCTAGCAGGCATCAAGCAGATTCAGACACTCATCACTCATGATCATGTCCCTTTATTCAGGGAACATTATGGTGGTATCATGGACATGACCATGGACTTGGATGCATCACAGAGGAGTATGATCCACACTTTCCTTCAGTTTTATGATCCCCCTCTTAGATTTTTTACCTTTCCAGACTTTCAGTTGGACCCTTTGTTAGAGGAGTTTTCCATGTTGTTGTGTGTCCCCGTCAGGAGAGGGATTCCTTTCAACCCTGAAATGGCTACTCCCAGGAATGAAGATATAGCTAAGGCTCTGTACTTGGAAACCACCATCATTGTTCAGAATATGACCACCAAGGCTGGAATCCCATGCCTCCATTTGGACTTCTTGATTACTCAGGCCACTAGTCATGATGCAGTAGGGAAGTGGGAAACTGTTTGTGCTCTCTTGGCCCTTAGCATATATGGTATCAACTTGTTTTTAGACGAGCCTAAGTTTTTAAGCAAGAATTCTATCCATCTCTTCTTGCTGAAGAATCCAACTCCTACCTTGCTCGGGGATTTCTATTACTCAGTGCATCAGATAAATGAGAAGCAGAGGGGATGATTAGTCAGATGTTATGCACCTCTCTTCTACTGCTGGTTATTGAGACACTTGCCAAAGGCAGAAGCTTTCTTGAATCCTCATCAGTCAAGAAACTGGGCTAAGATATTGATTGCTCTGACTTTAGAAGACATCAGGTGGTGCACTTAGAGCACCAAGGGCAGAGACATAATCACCAGCTGTGGGAAGTATCCCAATGTACCTCTGATTGGAGTGAAGGGTTGCATCAACTACAATCTTTTGCTATTCAAAAGGCAGTTAGGATATGCCTTGGTATATCAACCAAGAGAGCGGGACTTGTCAGAAATCCTTTATTGTGACATTCGGAATAATCATGCCATCACCTGACAAGCAGCCTGGGCTTGGGATAACATTCAGACAAAAGGGACTGCTATTCTTGGAAAGTGCAACAACATAGCTTCAGCTCAGTATATTGATTGGTCTCGTATCAGAGGACAGATCACCCACATGCCATTCACCCTAGAAGATGTGCCTGGACCATCAGCAGTAGAGCCTATAGCTACAGTCAGTTTAGAGGAATTTGAGAAGTTGAAAGAGAGGAATACTCAGCTTTCTGAAGCTCTAAAGAAGACCCTCTGGGAGAGGAATGATAGTCGTCTGGACAATGAGAGGTTGGAGAAGCTCCGGATCGAGCACATGATCAAGATAGAGAAGACAAATGATTACATCAGAAGAGCCCGGGCAGGGGAGTTGGTATTAAAGAATTCTTGCAAAGTGGCTAAGATTCAGAAGGCCGGAGCTGAGCACTACTTGGAAGAGATTCAAGCTAGATGGATCAGAATTACTGAAGCTCGTTCACAGGAAGATCAGAAGACCCAAGCTAGGATAGAGCAGTTGGAGGTTAATGAGAAAAAGAGTCAGGAAGCCTTGTTAGCAGCACAGAAGAAGATCTTTGAATTGAAACTCTGGGCGGGGTTGAAGAGATCAAAATACCAAGACAAGTACAAGAATTTGAAAAATGCTATTGCCACCAGGAACCTTCTTATCAGGACCATCACAGATCATCCAGTTGGACCAGTGACTGATGCTCTCCTAAAGGAAATCAGAGAGGATGACTTTGGGCTGGATGTCTAATTTCTTTGTATTTGTACTTCATTTTGTTTGTACTTTTGTTGATGTTGTTGTATTTTGACCCATCATGGGAACTTATTGTAATCATAAACTATGTATCTTTACATTTTGTAATATATGGTTTGTGTGTTATTCTGTGGGCTTCATTTCTCTTCAACATCATCATTCCTCGAGGTCTGGAAGGTCAAAACCAAAGAACCAAACTGGATACCCTTGGAAGACAAATAGACATACTGCATTGCATACTAACCTCACTCTTTGTTTTGTAGGTATTTTTATTGTTGTTTTCTCACTTTGCTATGGTTTCAGGAAACATTGCTTGTAGGTGAGTTTTCTCCATCAACAGAGTTCACTGATATCCTACAAGAAACAACCTTCCGAGCTTACAGATGGACCAGGTTCAGCAAGATCTGACTGACATGAGAACCCAGATGGCTAATGAAAGAACTGAAATGAGGGCTCAGATGAACCAGTTTATGGCAGTAATGACTGGGTTGGCCCAAAGCCAAGAAAGATTAAGAGAGTTGGTCGAGAGGAAAACTCCTGAAGAAAATCACCCAGGTACAGGGGGTACCAGCAACAATGATCATGTACAGCCACGTACAGACCCCCCGGAGTTTGGGCCTCATCTCAACCCTGATGTTAATGCTATCAGGAATACCCAAGTTAATACTGGAGGACGGGCCTTGCAATAGGACCCTCAGGAGGAACAGTTCACTGTAGTTGGAGCTGGAGATGAAATCTATGATCGTCGCCTGGACGAGATAGCAGAAAAGTTGAGATCTTTGGAGTCTCAAAACTCTTTAGGATTTGATGTTATGGATATAGGGCTAGTGGAGGGAGTAAGAATTCCTCACAAATTCAAACCTCCATGCTTCAAAAGATATAATGGGACCTCTTTCCCTCGCACCCATCTTCAATCCTTTCTAGGAATATTGAAGGCTTACACTATGGATGTGAAGCTATGGATGTTCTATTTAGAAGATAGCTTGACCGGGGCATCCTGTGAGTGGTATTCTCATTTGACCAGGGCAATAATCAGAAATTGGAAGGATTTGGCCGAGGCTTTCATATGCCAATATCAATACAATTTGGACATGGCTCCCAACAGAACTCTCCTAATGGGCATGTCACAATCCTCCAGAGAAAGCTTCAAAGAGTATGCTCGGAGATAGAGACAATTAGCTGCTGATGTTCAACCTCCAATGTGGGAAAGAGAAATGGCATATATGTTTATGAACACCCTCCAGGGAACATACATTGATAGGCTGGCAGCTTTCTCTTCCACTAGCTTTGCTGACGTAGTCATAGCAGGAGAAAGAATTGAGAGTTTGTTAAAAATGGGTAAGATTTCTGATAATGGCACTAGCTCTAGCAGCACAAGGAAACCTTTTGCGAGGCCTCGCAGGTCCGGTGAAACCAACTCAATACACATGGGCAGAGGTAGGCCCTAGTATATGCCAAGATCAATTGTCGCCGTCACAATTCCTGCTCCACCACCTCAACAACAATACACTCTGCAACCACAACATTTCCCTCAACAGCAACACTTTCCTCAACAAAGGTCTTACAACAACAACAACAACCAACATCAACGCCCTTTCCAGCAAAGGCCATCTCAAGTTAACAGGGTAATTGAGCCAATCCCAATGCCCTACGCCACTTTGCTACCACAACTTCTGAAGCTTAATCTTGTTGAATTAAGGATTCTGGCTCTGCCGGATCCTCAGAACCTTCCACAGAATTACGACGTCAATGCCATATGTGCCTTCCATTCTAATGCACCTGGCCATACCATAGAAAAGTGCAGAGCTTTGCACATGAAGGTCCAGGATCTAGTTGATTCAAAGGCTTTAAGTTTTGCACCTCCTCCTAACGTCACAAAGAATCCTATGCTCAACCATGGTGGGTCCAAGTTACACGCAATTGAGGAAGATCAACCCATAAATTTACTTTAAGATACTGCAAGTATTCAAACACCTATGGCAGAGGTTAAAGACCCGTTTTTAAAATGCCAGGTGTTCCCTGGTTGTGAGGCCTGTTGTGAATCTTGCAAAGTTTCCACCAATGGTTGTGCAAGCTTAAGAAGTTGCATCAATGGCCTTATCAAAGAAGGTATCCTGCATATAACATTAATGGTTTCTACAACATCAGCAATTTCTCCTACAACAACAACAAACACCCCTATTAAAACTTCAAAAACAATTGTTCCGACAGACTCATCTACAAAGTCAACAATCATCTCTTCCATCACATCAACAAATGTTAGTTCAACCGCATCCGCTTCTACAACTACAGTAACCATTAATAATGACATCTCCACAGTCACCATATACTACGACCCAACAATGGTGCCCGATTCCAATAATTTTCAGCAACAATCTCAACAAAAACCCAGCTTCAGTCTTTCACCACCACCATCAGTCAGAAGTCCTGTCACCATATATTACGATCCACAGACAATTGCAGTTCCTACTTCCGCTGCAGTCAGTCCAGTCACCATCACGGTACCTGGGCCCATTCCATATGAAAAAGATAATGTTGTGCCATGGAACTATGGTTCAGACCTCTACTGCAATGGGGAGAGAGTTGTTCTTGATTCTTCAACTCATACACCATAGGTCGATAATGTCGGGGGAGGCGGAGGCTTCACTCTAAGCGGACGTTTTTTCGTGTCACAAGTTCCAAGAGTTAACACTGAGGCAGAGGCTTCTGCCAAAGCTAAAGGAAAAAATGTGGTGCCTGAAGAACCAGTTTTGAAAGAAGCTCATAAAACGTCCTCCGATCAAGATATAGATGAATTTATGAGGATAATCAAGAGAAGCGATTACAAGGTTGTGGATCAGCTCCACCAAACTCTTTCCAAGATCTCCATTTTATCATTGCTATTGTGTTCCGAAGCTCATCGGGATGAATTACTTAAAGTCCTGCAAGCAGCCTACGTGCCTGAGGAGATCACGGTAAATCAGCTAGAGACAGTGGTTTCCAATGTTAATACTAGTCATGGACTAGGCTTCACCAACGCTGATTTGACTACGGAAGGTCGTCATCATAATAAAGCTTTGCACATCACTCTAGAGTGTAAAGGGGCTGTGCTTTCACATGTTCTAGTTGACACTGGGTCTTCACTCAATGTCTTGCCAAAGAAAGCCCTTGTTAAGCTTGAATATGATGGTATAGCTCTCTGACCAAGCAATCTGGTGGTTAGAGCTTTTGAGGGTTCCAAGAGGTCTGTTCTTGGAGAAGTGGAGCTGCTTGTAATAATTGGCCCGCAGGTCTTTCAAACTACTTTCTACGTGATGGACATTCATCCGGCCTACAGCTGTTTGTTGGGTCGACCATGGATTCATGTCGCTGGCGCAGTTACGTCGACCCTTCAACAGAAATTAAAATACGAGTGGGAAGGGAAAATTATCACAATCTGCGGTGAAGAGGACATTTTTGTTAGCCATATGGCTACCTACAAATACATTGAGATGGATGGTGAAATCCACGAGACCATGAGCCAAGGTTTCGAAGCATTGAACGTCAATGAGGAGACAACTGAAGTATTTGCTGCATCCCAAGAAGATAGGATGGGTACTTCAATTGTCTCCTACCAACAAGCTCGGAAGGTTATTGAAGATGGAAATGCCCAAGGCTGGGGAAAGTTGCTATATGTGGAGAAGAAGGAGGACAGATTCAGTTTGGGTTACAAACCATTCCGACAAGATCAAGCAGAGGCTGCTAAAGAGCCCAAGTTCATGAGTGGGGGAATGCTGACCCCAGATGATGTCAATAATGTGGAAGACGAGGCTGAAAGTGACCTCAACCTGGAGAGCTGGATTCGTCCAAGGATCCCGGGCCAACAAGTCCTTAACCGGTCTTCCCAAGAAATTATAGGAGTTACTCCTGTAGAGTAATTATTATTTCCTACTTAAGCATGCATCAAGTCCTGCATCTTGCCCAAGGTGTCAGGACTCATTTTGTAATAGGGCCATATTTGTATTTTGTGCAAATGGAATATCAATGAACAATGGACATCTTTTGCAAACAGTTTTCTTTTTCGCTCACTATCTTTTCATTTTTGTTATTTTTCGCACAAAACAATAAATGGCAATGTTTTCAAAATAATAACTTCATTTACACTTTTTCTAAACAAGATTAAAATTAATCACTAAAAAGAACAAATCTCAACCCTTGCAGAGATAATCCTCCAGATTGCACCGACAACAACACTGATATGACCTTGTATGACTTCGACAATCCAATTAATCAAGCAGATGAAGGGGTTGGTGAAGACTATGAGTTGCTTGAAGAGTTAGCCAGGTTGTTGAGGCAAGAAGAGAAAGTGATTACTCCTCATCAGGAGGAAATTTAAATTGTTAATCTTGGTACCGAGGAAGATTTGAAAGAAGTGAAAATTTGAGCCAGTCTACAAGCTCCAGTAAAAGACCAGCTTATCAGTATGCTTCGGGAATACGTCGACGTCTTTGCTTGGTCCTATCAAGACATGCCAGGTCTAGATACAGATATTATCATGCACAGGCTACCCTTGAAAGAAGATTGTCCTCTAGTTAAACAGAAGTTGCGCCGCACTCGCCCAGATATGGCTATGAAGATTAAGGAAGAAGTACAAAAGCAGTGGGACGTCGGTTTCCTTGTTGTAACTAGTTACCCGCCGTGGGTAGATAACATTGTTCCCGTGCCTAAAAAGGATGGCAAGGTGCATATGTGTGTGGACTACCGGGACCTGAACAGAGCTAGCCCGAAGGATTTTTTCCCATTACCTCACATTGATGTATTGGTAGACAACACAACTCGGTTCTCAGTATTTTCTTTCATGGACGGATTTTCTGGGTACAATCAGATCAAGATGTCACCCGAAGACATGGAGAAAACAACTTTCATCACACCTTGGGGCACATTTTGTTATAAGGTAATGTCGTTTGGACTGAAGAACGCATGTGCAACATATCAACGGGCTATGGTAACCTTATTCCATGATATGATCCACAAAGAAATCGAATGCTACGTGGATGATATGATTGCCAAGTCCCTTACTGAAGAAGACCATTTGGTGAATCTGTTGATGTTGTTTAAGCGTCTGAGGAAGTATCAGCTGAAGTTGAACCCCAACAAATGCACATTCGGGGTACGTTCCGGTAAGCTGTTGGGTTTTATCGTAAGTGAAAAGGGAATTGAGGTTGATCCCGACAAAGTCAAAGCTATTCAGGAAATGCCGGCACCTAAGACTGAGAAATAAATTCGAGCGTTCTTATTTAGATTGAACTACATCTCAAGGTTCATATCTCATCTCACTGCAACCTGTGAACCCTTGTTCAAGCTGTTAAGAAAAGAACAAACAGTCAGGTGGAACGAAGATTGTCAGAAAGCTTTTGACAAGATCAAGGAGTACCTGCAAGAACCTCCAATTCTCATGCCTCCAATTGAAGGAAGACCTCTGATAATGTACCTGACAGTATATGTTGACTCACACTACCTTGTTGATCTCAAAAATGGACCTCGTCAAGTACATATTTGAGAAGCCAACACTTACCGGAAGGGTTGCAAGATGGCAAATGATCCTAACAGAGTATGACATTCAGTACACTTCTCAAAAAGTCGTCAAGGGCAGTGTATTGTCTAATTATCCGGCTAAGCAACCCATTGATGATTACGAGCCAATGAGATTTGACTTCCCGGATGAAGACATCATGTACTTAAAAGCAAAAGATTGTGAAGAGCCTGTTCACACTGAAGGGCCTGGCCCAAAAGAGGCATGGACTATGATGTTTGACGGGGCTATCAATATGAATGGTCATGGAGTTGGTGCAGTGCTTATTACACCTAAAGGAGTTCATATGCCTTTCTCGTCAAAACTCACCTTTGCCTGCACTAACAACGAAGCAGAATACGAAGCCTGTATCATGGGTCTTGAGGAAGCCATTGACCTCAGGATCAAAACCTTAAACGTGTTCGGAGATTCAGCTTTAGTAATCAACCAGACCAACGACAAATGGTACACTCATCAAGAGCATCTGATTCCATACCGTGACTATACGAGGAGATTATTGACTTTCTTCACGACAGTCAAGCTTGAATACATCCCTCGAGATGAGAATCAGTTTGCAGATGCTCTAGCTACCATTTCATCCATGATCAAAGTCCAAGCTGCCAACTATGTGCCTCGGATTTTGGTATCCAGACTAGACCGACCGGCATATGTATTCTCTGTGGACACTGCTAGTGATGACAAGCCTTGGTTCTACGACATCAAATGCTTCTTAGAGAATCAGACATACCCACCTGGGGCATCATCTAATGATAAGAAGACATTAAGAAGGCTGGCCGGCAGTTTCTTCCTCAACGCTGATGGCTCTTTATACAAGCGAAACTTCGACATGGTCCTGCTCAGATGTGTTGACAAGAAGAAAGCAGATCTGCCGATGCACGAGGTGCATGAAGGTTCTTTCGGTAACCATGTCGGAGGACATGCAATGGCAAAAAAGTTGTTAAGATCGGGTTACTACTGGATCACAATGGATGCATACTATTGTGCATATGCTAGAAAATGCCACAAGTGCCAGATCTACGCAGATAAAGTGCATGTGCCTCTAAATCCTTTAAACGTAATGTCTTCACCCTGGCCCTTTGCCATGTGGGGCATTGACATGATTGGAAAGATTGAACCGACTGCTTCAAATGGTCACCGATTCATCCTGGTAGCCATTGATTACTTCACCAAATGGGTTGAAGCAGCTTCTTATGCAAACGTCACCAGACAAGTGGTAGCTAGATTTCTGAAAAGAGACATCATCTGTCGATATGTAGTTCCCGAGCAAATCATTACTGATAATGGTTCCAATTTGAACAACAAGATGATGGCTGAGTTATGCCGGGACTTCAAAATTCAACATCACAACTCTTCTCCTTACAGGGCAAAGATGAATGGCGCTATTGAGGCAACCAACAAGAACATCAAGAAGATTGTGCAGAAGATGGTAGTTACCTACAAAGACTGGCACGAAATGCTACCGTTTGCCTTGCATGGGTACCGAACCTCAATCAGAACATCTACTGGGGCAACACCTTATCAGCTTGTGTATGGTATGGAAGTTGTCCTACCTGTTGAAGTTGAGTTACCCTCCTTATGGGTAATGATGGACGTAAAACTAGATGAAGCAGAATGGGTCCGGTCTCGGTACAATCAACTGAATCTGATTGAAGAAAAAAGATTAGTTGCCATCTGTCATGGGCAGTTATATCAGAAGCGAATGAAGAAAGCCTTTGATCAGAATGTCAGACCTCGAGAATACCAAGTAGGAGAGCTTGTTTTGAAGAGAATCATTCCTCCTCATACATACCATAGGGGCAAGTGGACACCAAACTATGAGGGTCCCTATGTAATAACCAAAGTCTTCTCAGGTGGAGCACTGATGCTCGCAACCATGGATGGTGAAGACTTCCCGTCTCCTGTGAATTCAGATGCAGTTAAAAAATACTTCGCATAAAAATGACCCGCTGGACATAAAAACAGAATGTAAGTCCAGGCAAAAATAGGGCATCCCGGCGAGTCAAAAACAGAATAAAAGCCTCGGGCAAAAATAAGGAAAAAAAATGTACACCCGCTGAGTTGAAAAGCCACATTGGACAGCTCAGGCAAAAATGGGTATCCCAGTAGATTGAAAACCCAAAAGGGCGATCCACGCAAAATCAGGTAATAAGCGAACAACTGCACTCTGAATTCGTCTGTATCACTCACAACATGGCAAGCTTCGAAAGGACAAAGCGTCGGTCAGAATCATCCTTCTTCAGAAAGCAAGATAAGAAAAACGTCAAGGTCATACAGGTCATAGCAAAGGAAGCTCATTGGAGCGTCATCTTCAACATTGCCAACACTTTTATTTTCTCAATTTGCAGCGATCTCCTCCTTTCAGGGGATTCGCTTCTTTGACTGTACTTGCCTATTCAAGGCACGCAAATTAATAAAATTAGAGTTTCCAGTCACACTTTGTTTTGTACATTTTTTTTCGTTTTGAAAATGCCAACGTTCATAATACAACTCTTGTATAAAACATATGAGCTATTTTAATAAATGCTTGCAGGAAATATGTTGCTTTCAGGAAAATCTAACTCCTATGACGGAATCCGGCTAAGGATACCTCGAGACACTTGTGCGTTTTCCTTTGTCTTAACAGGTTGCAGGTACTCAAGACAAATAATCCTTCGCAATATAGGGCATATCAAGTATTACATCCCCAGCATACTACTTTCCAGAAATTATCTCCTCCCCGAGCAGGACCTCCCGAGCAATTCCTGACAGCCTCTTCCACAGCGAAGTGGTCCAAGAACTATCTTTTCCCCACCGGAGATACCAAATTTCTCTAATCCTCAGCAGAGTTGGTGGAATTGATTCCCCACAGAGTTCCCCCCCCCCCCAATAGAGAAAAACCTGAAACATATCCCTAGTGGAGCTGCTAAGATTTCCTCATCCCCATTAAGGAGTTCTCCCTCCAGATAGATCTATCCATGATCTATTTCCCCAAGCAGAATTCTCCCTCCAGACAGATCTATCAATAATCTCTTTCCCCAGCTGGGTTATTCCTCCAAGCAGATCAGCCAGAGATCTTTATCCCCGCAGGATCCGAGTCTCGGAAAAGTCCTCTCATTTGCATAAATCATAGCATTCACATCATATTCACCAAAATAAGTGCAGTATTCCATCTAATACGGAGCATTGCGGCAAAAATCAAACATTTGCACGGTCATAAGCCATGTTCGAGGCAGTCACCTGTGTAAACACCCCAAATTTGCCCTCACCCATTCACACCATGACTTGTGATCATTTCATATGCATAAAATCAATCATACCATCTCATATCACATTTTTGATTCACTGCATAGATTCAAAGTCATTTGCATCTAAGGTTTGTGATATGAGCAATCCAAGAGCTTCATGGGCCACTCCAAAGGTCATCAATCACTTCAAAGGGGTCCATGTATGTTCAAGCATCATATTATATCCTCTCAAAGTCAATATTTTCAAGAAATCACAAGAACTGAGAATGGCATGGAAGCAGAGCCAGGTTTAACTGCACAGATGACCTGAAATTAGGGTTTTGGTTTCAAAGGCCATAACTCCAAATTTTTTGGTCATTCTTGTTTCTATTGGTCTCTATATGATATGAGGATCATGCATATCAATTTTCATGAAGAAATTCCATGGGGAAGTCATCTAATCAAGAGTTGACTTTTCAAGCAAGTCAGTGCAAAATCAGGGCATCTGAGGCCCCCAATGACCCAACCAAAGGGTGTTCTTCATCATTTTGATTGTATATGATCTTTATTTGATCATGGAAGAAGTTGTAAGTTCACAAATTTGAAGAATTTCAAGTCTTTTGCAAAGTTGACTTTTTGGGGAAGTTTGACTTTGAATGAAATTGCCATTTTAGGAAACTTTTTCAACCTTTACTTTTTGATTCAAAAATGCTTCAAATGGAAAAACTTTGGTCATGAAAGTTGTAGAATGGATCATTCCCTTTTCAAAAAGTACAAGAACAATACCTAATTCATTTTGGATCAAAAGTTATGGCTTGTCAAAGTTGGCAAAAATCACAAAATTTCAAAGTTTCTACCAAAGAGGCAAAGTTGCAAATTCACATGTCAAGGCAAATTAAACTATCAAATGGACTTCTAAACTTCACAACATGATCATACAAGACCTAAAAGTCAGAATGGGCCAAGAAATCTCTCATTTTTATGGCTTGTGGAGCAAGATATCTCATAAGAATCAAAAGTGAACCAACTTGCAAAAACTCACTCAAGTGAAGATCCACTTGCTTGCTGGCTTGCCAAACCATCCTAGGGTTCTCCCCACATCATGCTGCACAGGACACACCTTTTGTCCTTGGCTAGAAAGTAGCCCATACCTCTCTTACACAACTTTGACATTTTGGCAACTTGAGCCATACCAATCAATAAAGCACACGTCACTTCATCTGACCTATCACAATTGTTTATGCAAATCAAAAGCAAGCCAAAGCATACAAAACACAAGCCTGAAGCACTCTCTAACACAGCATTCTCATCTTCCACTCCATTTTCAAGAGCCTTCGAAACTCTCAGCACAAGCTTCAAACACCCAAACCAACTTCACAAACAATCTCACCATGCTTCATTGAACACAAACCAACCCTCAAAACAGCCTGAAAGCCACTGAATCAAAAACACGATCACCACCTTCCCTTGAACAGAACTTCTGCCATTTCCCAAACCATCCATTTTAAACTCCAACCAATCATTGCAAGCTTCTTAGGAGGATCATTGGAGTGGATTTGAGCCAAAGAAACAGCCAGAAAGCTCCTGAATCAAAAGCTTCAGTTCAGGTAGTCATCCCAAAACTTTTTTTCCAGAAACATGCTTTTAAGTTCTTAAAAGCTTTTATGCACTTCCCTGATCATGAATATGTGTTTACTTTTGAAAATGGTTGAAAAACCAGCATGTATGAACTGTCTGAAACTTTTTGCCCTAAGAATGTTTTGATTCGATTTGGCTGTTTAATGAATGAAAAATGATGTTTGATTGAGGGGTTTGATTCATTTTTGAATGGGGATGAGTTCTGGGCAGATAGATTTCGTTTTCATTGCGTGTAGAGAGAGATAGAGAAGTTAGCTAGCCGGAGAAGACGACCGAAACAGTGTTCCGGTCGCCTGAAAGTAATTAGGGCAGGATTAGGGTTTAATCATTTAATTAGCGAATTTTGAATCTCAGCCTTTGGATATGGCGCCAAGTCCACTCCCGCGCACGTATGTTTGAATGTCAGCCCTTGATCTTGCATACTTTTCCATTTTCAGTTTATTTTCATTTTATTTTTCATTTAATTTGATTTGTTTTCTCCATTTTATTAAAAATAGTAAAACAATTTTAAAAATTCTGGAAATTTTTGTATAAACTTTTATTAATTTTCAGAAACCAAAAACATTTTTATTTTTATTTTTTGCATTAAAAAATATTTTTAAATCATTTAAAAGTTTATTTTTAATTAATTAATGAGAATTAATTAATTAAAAATACTTTTAGGTATTTAAAAATCACCAAAAAATTCATGAAACCTTTAAAATCATTTAGAAACATTGTCCAACCCTCAAACCAAATTTCTTTTTTGATCTTGATGCATTTTGACAATTTTCCATGGAATTAATTCAATTTCAAAGCATTATTTTGATCCAATCTTTGAAAATCCATTTCTGCCTAACCATTGAGAGTTGGACTTTGATTCTTTTGGAATTGTGTCTTGCATATCATATAGTTTGTGAGATTAAATTGGAATGATTTGATCTTTCATTTTCATTTTGTTTGACATTTTTCTTGTTAAGGTACCCTAAAACCCTAGAAATTTTAGGAAATTCATAACCCTAATTAGGTTAAGAGTTAGAACCCCTCCTTTGGGCAGTGAGTTCGTGTAGGGTTAGGGTTCCTTTGAGTGCATTTTAAATTTTTTATCTTGATGTTTGCTTCTGGTTTTGGTTTTTGTTTTGTGCATTGATCATAAACCCTAATTTGGGCATTCATTTGCATCCATCTTGCATTTGCTTGCATACCATGACTTTCCATGACATTTTATGCATCCATTTGATTCATTAGACATCTTAAGACATATGAGAATCATGTTTGATCATTGCATCTTTCATTTTCCATGTTGTATGTCATTTGCATTTCATAACTTTTCATGTATGTTCATGGTTCTAAGCATGCTTCTCTTGCATCCATATGTTCATGTGATCATCCCCATGCCTTGATTCATGTTTGCATCATCTCATAACATCATTATCATCACACATATGCTTCTGGTTTTGATTTACATCATGCCATTTCATCTCATTTTGCATTGCATTGCATTTCTTTCACTAACTTTTCAGGTGGTAAGTTACTTTGAGAAGTGAATATGCCTTCACTTCTCACAATTTCTTCTCATCTCTCTTATGCATCATTGCTGCATTTTAATTTGTGTTTGAGATTGAGCTTGCTAATTCTTCTTCTTCTTACTTTCTTTCTTCAAGTGACTTGTCTTCTGAAGTGAAGCAAGTTACTTTGTTTCTCTTTGCTCCTTTCATCTGCTTCATGGTGGTTCCATTGAAGATTTCTCTTGTAAACCTCACAAACCTTAAGAACAACCAAGCATGACAATAATTAGGGTTTTGATTAGTCCCCCCTCTTAGTTTTACCTTTGTGTGTCAATTGAGTCTTCTCTTCTCATCTCATAATCAGGGACTAAACCCTAAAGGCTTCAAGGCTTTGTGATTAAGCTTATGCCTGCATCCTTCTATTAGGATGGAGTGTATAACTTTAATCCTAAGTGTTAAACCCTTAATGTGTTTAAATCCTTTAATCAATTCATCTAATAATCATCAAGACATCAAACTTGTAACTTGGGCCTTGCATTAGGGTTCTAATTCTTCCTTAATTGGTTAAGAAGGACTAACCCTAGTGTTAATGGACAAGTCCCCCTCAAGTTGTCTTACAAACCCTAAAAATCACTTCATCATTTCATCATTAACTAAAATCCATCTAATAAAGGCTTTGTTTTGTCATGAATTTAATCCCTAATCATGGATTAAGTTGAGGAGCTTTCCTCAGCTTAAACACTCTCATCTATTATCCTTCTATTAGGATGGTGTAATGAGTTTGTTTAATCTTTGATTATGGCTTAATCTCATTACTTAACACTAAACAAAAACAACAAAAACATCTAAGTAATCACAAGTAGGTTAATAATCTTAACCCTACATCAAAGGTGATTAAGTGTGAGAAGCTGACTTCACACTTAAGGTATTCTCATTACCCCTAATCAGAGGGAAGATGTGATGAGTTTACTAAACCCTTGGTTTAGGCTTAAGCTCATTAACTTATGACAAATTCAAAAGCAATAAAAGATTGAAAACACAAAAACAAATAATAATCGTCTCCTCCGGGATTCTTTTCTCACCTCATTCACTCACAAACGAGAACTTGCTTCTTCCGTCTAATGCAAGACAGTTTGCACCTGAGCCAGACAGTTCATACACTTGAGCATAGACAAGTAAGTAGTTCACAAGTCAATTCATCTTTCAGGCTCTTTGGGTCGAACTAAGGTGTTCTGACTTCCTCATTGCACGAGAGGATACGTAGGCATAACTTAACAGTTATCGAACAAAAGTCTCTGTATATTCCCCCTCTTTCCAGCTTTATTCTTTTAGCCTCATATTCTTGAGCATTTCATTCTTGTTCCTACACTGACACATCATTTATAAACTTCACACTTCCTTTACACTGACACTTGTACATTTTGTTTTCCAGCCCTTTTACACACAAATTGCACTGACACTACCCCTTTAAAACACAAATATTTTAAGCGTGGATCCCGTCGAGTACGGCGGACAATCTGGGTGCTAATACCTTCCCAGGTTGTAACCAACCCCCTTTCTCAGTCTCTCTGGTTCGCAACCGTCTTATCCATATCTTTCTAGGTCTATGCAGCATTACCTTTCCTCCGGGATAAAAATGCCTAGCTGGCGACTCTTTTCATTCCCTGTGAGTTCACTCCTGTGTGTTCTCGCACCGTCCTTTCGCCGACCGTTTGCGTCTGTACCCCATTTGACCCGGCTTCATTTGGTGGGAGCGACAGCTTGGCGACTCTGTTGGGGACCCTTATACTGTAACCAGGGCTTCTGGTTCTTTTTGTGGGTTCCTCCTAGCGCTTGCTTGATTTGTGTTTAGTGGGGTGTTATGTGCTATTTGTGCTTGTTTTGTATTTATTTTTGCTTTATGAACAGTTGTTTTATTGCTTTCTTTATAGCTTTACATATATCATACTGTCATACTGTGCTGGCCTGATCTGTTTTGTTGCTTTGGTGGGTGGGTGTTCTATTGAGAGTTGAGGTCCTATACCTGGGACCTGAGTGACACCTAGGCTAGATTGGTTCATGTTCTTTCCCATTCCATTTCGGTCTGGTGCGGGAATATGAAACACGGTTCAGATATGGGTTTCTTCTTGAGAACTCTGTGCTACAGATTTCCTATAGTGCTAGGGCTATCTGGGAAGCCTGCTAAGTCTGGATGACCTTTAGTATTGACCTTCAGAAACTGAGGTGAATTAGAGGAGGATCTTTTATGGTTATTGTAAACACTGTACCTCCGGGTTAGAAGTGTTTACACTTCTCATAACTGATCCGAGTCTGAGGATCCTTGTTTTAGAACATCACCTGTGAGGGGGTTGGGCTGTTTACAGGTTTGCAGGTACCCTTGACCTCAGCATACCCTGTTACTTTGTTTTGATTAAGAGTACTCCATTTTGGAACAGTTCTTGTGATTTTAACCCTGGACATGTGACTCTTTATTTGAGTCCCCCACCTTGGTTACTGGACTTATGAACCTCCATCTGGATTTCTTGAACATACATGGACTTATATCAGAGCACTTGATCAGATCCAGCTCAGTAACAAACCCTTGCATATCATTTGCATACATCATCATTGCATCATTTTAACATTTGCTTATTTGTTTTTCAGGGTATCCATACTATATTTTGGCTTGGTTTTGACCCTTTCATCAGCATAGACCTATCTTCATCAGTATCTACTTCAGCTATCAGCTACCTGCTTCAGTCACCTGCATCACCAGTCTCAGCCTGTCAGTGGCCCATCTTCAGTATTATTCTCAGCATCTGTCTCAACTTTTCTTCAGCAACATGGCACCGAAGAAGAGTAATATCTCCTACCATTTCTTTGAGCCTGAGTTGGCTAACATCAAGAAGATCCAGGCCTTGATTACTCTAGACCATATACCACTATTCAGAGAACACTATGGAGGCATACTTGATGTGGTTATGGATTTGGACCCTTCACAGAGGAGCCTGATTCATACTTGCCTGCAGTTCTATGATCCCCCTCTGAGGTGTTTCACTTTTCAGGATTTTCAGTTGGGACCTTTATTAGAGGAGTATTCATCATTGGTTGGTGTACCTATCAGGGGTGGAGTCCCCTTCAACCCTGAGATGGCTTTTCCAAGTAATGAAGAAGTGGCAAAGGCATTGTATCTAGAACCTTGTCTGATTGGGCAGAACATGACTACCAAAGCTGGAATCTCTGGTCTACATTTGGATTTCTTGACTTCTCAGGCCATCCTGAAGGCCTCCTTGGGAGAGTGGAAGGCAGTCTGTGCTTTGTTGGCCCTTAGCATATACGGGGTCATACTTTTTGCAGATGAGCCTAAATTCATTAGCAAGAATGCCATTCACCTTTTCATCCTAAGGAACCCAGTGCCCACCTTACTGGGAGATTTCTACTACTCTATCCATCAAAGGAATGAAAAGCAAAGAGGAAGATTGGTGAGGTGTTGTGCTCCCCTGTTCCATACCTGGCTGCTCAGACACTTGCCCAAGACTGACGCATTCTTGAATCCTCACCAGCCAAAGAATTAGGCTAGAAGACTCATTGCTTTAACCTCAGCTGACATCAGGTGGTGCACTCAGAGCACCAAGGGCAGGGACATCATTACTAGTTGTGGGCAGTTCCCCAATGTACCTCTGATAGGAGTGAAGGGTTGCATCAACTACAACCCTCTGTTATTCAAAAGACAATTGGGCTATGCATTGGTCCACACTGCTAGAGCACAAGATTTGGCTGAAACCCTTTATTGTAAGATTAAGCCTAATCTGGCCATTGTCAGGCAAGCATCCTGGGCCTGGGACAATGTCCAGACCAAGGGAATGGCTATTCTAGGGAGATGCAACAATGTGGCCTCAGCTCAGTACTATGAGTGGTCTCATGCCAGGGCTCAAATTTCTGGGATGCCCTTCACCATTGAGGATACACCTGGACCCTCCACAGCACCACCTCCAGCCACTGTCAGCTTGGAGGAGTTTGAGAAGCTGAAAGAGAGGAATGAGAATTTGACTCAGGCTCTACAGAAGACCCTCTGGGAGAGGAGTGATGGCCGGCTGGACATCGAAAGGTTAGAAAAACTAAAGGTGGAGCATCTAGCTAGGATTGAGAAGTCAGAGGATTACATCAAGAAGTCAAGGGCTGGAGAACAGATTTTGAAGAATGCCTGCAAGGAGGCTCAGTTCCAGAAGGCCAGGACTGATTTGTATCTGAAAGAGAGCCAAGCTAGGTGGGTCAGGATCACCGAAGCTCGTACTCAGGAAGATAAAAGGAATCAGGACAAGATTGAGCAGTTGGATGCTAGTGCAAAGGAGCAACAGGAAGCCCTACTAGCAGCCCAGAGAGAGATCTCAGAGTTAAAGATTAGGGATGGTGTTAAGAGGTCAAAGGACCAGAGTCGACACAAGAAGCTAACTGCAGCTGTTTCTACCAGGAATCTTCTCATCAGGAACCTTACAGAGCGTCCAGCTGATCCTGTGACTGAGGCACTCCTAAAGGAAGTTCAGGAGGATGAGTTTGGTCTTGGTGTCTGACTTTTGCTTGTTGTTGCTTTCATTTCATTGTACTTTTCCTTTTTTTTGTGTTGTATTTTGACCCCTCAGAGGGCATGTATTGTAAAAAGAAACAAACTATGTATCATTCACTTTTTGTAATATATGTGTTGGTTTGTTTTATCTAAGTTCTTCAAGCAACATCAAAAGCATCTTCCTCAGGGGTCTGGAAAGGTCAAAACCAAGTGCCAAGCCGGATACCTTGGAAACAAATAAGCATACTGCATTGCATACTAACCTTTTGTTTTGTTTTGTAGGTTTTTGTTACTAACTCTGTTGTGGTTCAGGAACTATTGCTCGCCGACGGGTGTTCCCACTCAATCGTCCACATAGATATCCTACCCGCAACAACCTTCCGGGTATACAGATGGACTAGGTACAACAGGATCTTACGGAGGTCAGGAACCAAATGGGCAATGAGAGAATGGAAATGAGGAATCAGATGACACAATTTATGGAGGTGATGAATGGCTTGGCTCAGAGCCAGGAGAGATTAAGAGCCTTGGTAGAGAGGCAGACTCAGGAAGACCCCCATCTGGGGACTGGTGGGACAAGCAACAATGAGAGGGTTCAGCCTCATATCAACCCACCTGTATTTGGACCCCACCTTCATCCAGAAATCAACATCCCTGCTAATGTACAAGGGAATGCTACTACAGGTAGAGTGCTGCAAGAAGACCCCGAGGAAGATCAGTTCACAGTGATGGGAGCTGGGGATGAGGCCTATGACAGAAGGCTGGATGAAATTGCTGAAAAATTAAGGTCCTTAGAGTCTCAAAACTCTTTGGGTTTTGATGTAATGGACATGGGCTTAGTGGACGGGGTCAGGATTCCCCACAAATTTAAACCACCGTGCTTTGAGAAGTACAACGGGACTTCCTGTCCACGGACCCACTTGCAATCCTTTCTGGGGAGGTTGAAGGCATACACCATGGATGAAAAGCTATGGATGTTTTATTTTGAGGATAGTTTAACAGGAGCTTCAAGGGAATGGTACTCTCATTTGACCAGAGCAACCATCAGGTGTTGGAAGGACTTGGCTGAGGCCTTTATTAGACAATACCAGTATAACTTGGATATGGCTCCCAACAGGACCCTCCTGATGGGAATGTCACAATCATCCAGAGAAAGCTTCCGGGAGTACGCCCAGAGGTGGAGACAGCTTGCTGCTGCTGTCCAGCCACCCATGTCGGAGAGGGAGATGGCCGACATGTTTATGAACACCCTTCAAGGGACATACATTGATAGGCTAGTTGCCTTTTCTTCTACCAGCTTTGCAGATGTCGTTATAGCTGGAGAAAGAATTGAGAGCCTATTAAAGATGGGCAAAATTTCTGACAACGGTGCTAGCTCATCCAGTAACCCAAGAAAGCCTTTTGTGGGCCCAAGAAGAACTGGTGAGACCAATGCTATCCATACCAGCAGGGGCAGACCCCAATATGTTCATAGGTTTGTGGCAGCAGTCACCATTCCCGCTCCAATTCATCCACAGCCAGCTTATCAACCACAACAACAAAATTACCAGCAACAAACTCAGTATCCTCCTCAGAGAAACTACAACAACACCAGCAACAACAATCAGCAAAGACCATTTCAACAGAGACCTTCTCAGGCCAATAGGGTGATCGATCTGATCCCTATGCCTTATGCCACATTATTTCCACAACTCCTGAAACTCAACCTGGTTGAGCTAAGGACATTGGCACCTCTAGATCCTGCCAGTCTACCCAGAAATTATGACGCCAGCGCCAGATGTGCTTTTCACTCAAATGCACCTGGCCATAGTACAGAAAAGTGTAGAGCTTTGCACATGAAAGTACAGGATTTAGTGGATTCCAAAGCTCTAAACTTTGCACCTCCACCAAATGTCAGTAAAAATACTATGCCCAACCACGGAGGACCCAAAATCAACGCTATTAAGGAAGACAAGCCGTCTTACTTGATAACCAATGTGGGGCAGATTCGGACACCCTTGGTAGAGATTAAAGCTCAGCTCCTTGAATGTCAAATGTTCCCTGGATGTGAATTAGGATGTGCTTATTGCAACATTTCAGTAAATGGGTGTGATAACTTGAGAGGTGGCATAGATGGTCTCATCCAGAGTGGCCTTCTTCAAATCACAACATCAATACCTACCAATCCAACAATCTCCTTAACAACAGTTCCCGAGTCTTCTACAACTGCAACAACCATTGTTCCAAACAACTCTTCAGTGTCATCTACAAATGCTTCATCTGTTACTTCAACTGACCAAATATCAACAAACATCCCTTCTACAACTTCAGCACCCCTTCATTCAGAATCTCCTACAACAGCAACACCCATCCATTCAACAGTGTCTCCTACAACATCAACAGCAAACAATGAAAGCATCTCAACAGTTACAATTTATTATGATCCTGCAAATGATTCTGCCTACAACTCACAAAATGCCACTCCTATCAGAGCACCAGTCACAATATACTATGATCCACAGACTATCACGGTCCCTTCTGCAGCTGCTATCAGTCCAGTCACTATCACAGTGCCTGGGCCAGTACCTTATGAAAGCAGTAATGCCATCCCTTGGCATTATGGCTCCGATCTATACTGCGAAGGACAGAAAATCACTCTTGAATCATCAACTTCTTCACCACAAATAGACAATGTGGGGGGAGGCGGAGGCTTCACTCGAAGCGGACGTCTCTTTGCCCCACAAGTTCCAAGACCCAGTGCCGAAGCAGAAGCTGCTGCCAAGGCAAAAGGGAAGAGGACGGTGCAAGAAGAACAAATTGTTAAAGAAGCTTCGAAGACCCCTTTTGATCAAGAGGTTGATGAATTAATGAGAATCATCAAGAAAAGTGATTACAAGATAGTGGACCAGCTTCACCAGACACCTTCCAAGATCTCCATTTTATCATTGCTAATGTGCTCCGAGGCTCATCGGAACGCACTACTAAAAGTCTTGCACGCTGCTTATGTGCTAGAGGAGATTACCGTCAATCAGTTGGAGGCTATGGTTGGAAATGTTAATGCTAGTAATGGGCTAGGATTTACCAACACTGATTTGACTACGGAAGGCCGCAATCACAATAAGGCTTTGCACGTTACCATGGAGTGTAAGGGTGCAGTTCTTTCCCATGTACTGGTAGACACAGGGTCATCCCTCAATGTCCTACCTAAAAAAGCCCTTGTGAAGCTGGAGTATGAAGGATTGGCATTACGCCCCAGTAACTTGGTAGTGAGAGCCTTTGACGGTTCTAAGAGATCAGTTCTGGGAGAAATTGAGTTGCCTATAACGATTGGCCCACAAACTTTCAAAACGACCTTCTACGTGATGGACATTCAGCCTGCCTACAGTTGATTGTTGGGTAGACCTTGGATTCACGCCGCTGGCGCAGTTACGTCTACCCTTCACCAGAAGTTAAAATTCGAGTGGGAGGGCCAAGTCGTTACTATTTGTGGAGAGGAAGATATTTTTGTTAGCCATCTGGCTACATACAAATACATTGAGATGGATGGGGAGATCCATGAAACTATGAGTCAAGGGTTTGAGGCCTTGAACATAAATGAAGCATCCGCTGTACCTGGAACCTCAATGACATCTTATCAACAAGCCCGGAAGGTTGTTGAAGAAGGGACTGCCCAAGGCTGGGGCAAGTTGCTGCCTGTAGAGAAGAAGGAGGATAGATTTTGGTTGGGTTACAAACCAACTCAACAAGATCAAGAAGAGGCTGCTAAGGAGCCCAATTTTGTCAGTGGGGGAATGCTCGCCCCAGATATCGTGAACAATCTGGAAGACGAGGATGAAAGCGACCGCAACCTGGAGAGTTGGATCCGTCCAAAGATCCCGGGGAGCAGTATCTCAAACTGGTCTTCCCAGGAAATTATAAGAGTTACTCCTGCAGAGTAATTATTATTTCCTGTATTTTAAGCATGCATCAAGTCTTGCATCTTGCCCAAGATGACAAGACTCATTTTGTAATCGGGCCATCTGTAATTTTGTGCAACAAGATTAATCAATGAAATATCAGACATCTTTTGCAAATGAGTCTTTTTCTTTCACGCTCGCTGTTTTTCCATTTTTCTTTTTGTACAAAAAAATAAATGGCAATGTTTTCAAAATGATGACTTTATTTCACTTTTCTAAAACAAGATTAAAATCAATCACTAAAATGAACAAACTGAACCCTTGCAGAGAGTGCCTTCCAGACCGCACCGACAACAGCACGGCTATGACTTCGTATGACTTTGACAATCCAATCAATCAAGCTGATGAAGGGGTTGAAGAAGAGTATGAGCTTCCTGAAGAGCTAGACAGGTTGTTGAGACAAGAGGAAAAGGTTATCACTCCTCATCAGGAGGAGGTCGAAGCGATTAATCTTGGTACAGATGAAGACGTGAAAGAGGTTAAAATCGGGGCCTGCTTACAAGACTCAGTGAAAGAACAACTGATTGACCTGCTTCGTGAATATGTGGATGTGTTTGCTTGGTCTTATCAGGATATGCCAGGGTTAGACACCAATATTGTTATGCACAAGCTACCTTTAAGAGAAGATTGCCCACCGGTTAAACATAAGTTGCGCCGTACTCGCCCAGATATGGCAATGAAAATCAAAGAAGAGGTACAAAAGCAGTGGGACGCCGGGTTCCTTGCTGTAACTAGCTATCCACCGTGGGTTGCTAATATAGTACCTGTGCCTAAGAAAGACGGCAAAGTAAGAATGTGTGTTGACTACCGGGATCTGAACAGAGCCAGCCCGAAAGATGACTTCCCATTACCTCACATTGATGTATTGGTGGATAACACGGCTCAGTTCTCGGTATTCTCCTTTATGGACAGATTCTCAGGATACAATCAGATCAAGATGTCACCTGTAGACATGGAGAAGACAACCTTCATCACACCTTGGGGCACGTTCTGTTACAAGGTGATGCCATTCGGACTGAAGAATGCTGGTGCAACATATCAACGGGCTATGGTAACATTATTCCACGATATGATCCATAAAGAAATCGAATGTTATGTGGATGACATGATTGCCAAGTCCCTTACTGAAGAAGACCACCTGGTAAATCTGCTGAAGCTATTCAAGCGTCTGAGGAAGTACCAACTAAAGTTGAACCCCAACAAATGCACATTCGGGGTACGATCTGGTAAGCTGCTGGGATTTATTGTAAGCGAAAAAGGGATTGAAGTTGACCCTGATAAAGTCAAAGCTATTCAAGAAATGCCTGCACCGAAGTCAGAAAAAGAAGTTCGAGGGTTCTTAGGTCGGTTGAACTACATTTCACGGTTCATATCTCACCTTACAGCAACCTGTGAACCCTTGTTCAAGCTGCTGAGAAAAGAACAAACGGTCAGGTGGAATGAAGACTGCCAAAAGGCTTTTGACAAGATCAAGGAATATTTACAAGAGCCTCCAATCCTTATGCTTCCAGTTGAAGGAAGACCTCTGATAATGTACTTGACAGTATTAGAAGAGTCAATGGGGTGTGTGCTGGGCCAGCATGACGAGTCTGGTCGAAAAGAGTATGCAATATACTACCTAAGCAAAAAGTTTACCGACTGTGAACAACGTTATTCACTGCTCGCGAAAACTTGCTGCGCTTTAGCGTGGGCTGCTCGCCGACTGAGACAGTATATGTTGACCCACACTACCTTATTAATCTCCAAAATGGATCCAGTTAAGTACATTTTCGAGAAGCCAGCACTTACCGGACGGGTTGCAAGATGGAAAATGATCCTCACAGAATATGACATCCAGTACACTTCTCAGAAAGCCATCAAGGGCAGTGTATTGTCTGATTATCTTGTTGAGCAACCCATTGATGATTACCAGCCTATGAGATTTGACTTCCCTGATGAAGACATCATGTTCATAAAAGAAAAAGATCATGAAGAGCCTGTTCACACTAAAGGGCCTGACCCGGAAGAAGAATGGACTATGATGTTTGATGGGGCTGTTAATATGAATGCTCGTGGTGTTGGTGCAGTACTCATTACACCTAAAGGAGTTCACATGCCTTTCTCGGCAAGACTCACCTTCAACTGCACTAACAACGAAGCTGAATACGAAGCTTGCATTATGGGTCTTGAGGAAGCCATTGACCTCGGGATCAAGACATTGACTGTATTCGGAGATTCAGCTCTGGTAGTTAATCAAACCAACGGCAAATGGTACACCCACCAGGATCATCTGATACCTTACAGGGATTATACAAGGAGGTTATTGACTTTCTTTACAACGGTCAAGCTTGAGTATATCCCTCGGGACGAAAATCAGTTTGCAGATGCTCTGGCTACCATTTCATCCATGATCAAGGTTCAAGCTGCCAACTTTGTACCTCAGATTTCAATGTCCAGACTTGACAGACCAGCATATATATTTGCCGCAGACATTGTCAAAGATGATAAGCCTTGGTTCCATGACATTAAGTGCTTCTTAGAGGATCAAACATACCCACCTGGGGCATCTTCCAATGATAAGAAGACATTAAGAAGGCTTGCTGGTAGCTTCTTCCTGAACACTGATGGTTCTCTATACAAGAGAAACTTTGATATGGTACTCCTCAGATGCGTCGATAGGACAGAAGCAGATTTGTTAATGCATGAAGTGCACGAAGGATCCTTTGGTACCCATGCTGGAGGACATGCAATGGCTAAGAAGTTTCTAAGATCAGGTTATTATTGGATCACAATGGATGCCGACTGTTGTGCCTATGCCAGAAAATGCCATAAATGCCAGATTTATGCGGATAAGGTGCATGTGCCTCCCAATCCTTTGAATGTGATGTCTTCACCTTGGCCCTTTGCTATGTGGGGCATTGATATGATTGGCAAGATTGAGCCAACTGCTTCGAATGGCCACAGATTCATCCTGGTTGCTATTGACTATTTCACCAAGTGGGTCGAGGCAGCTTCATATGCAAACGTTACAAGACAAGTGGTAGCCAGATTTCTGAAAAGAGATATCATCTGTCGATATGGAGTTCCCGAGCGAATCATTACTGATATTGGTTCCAATTTGAACAATAAAATGATGGCAGAGCTGTGCCGGGACTTCAAGATCCAACACTACAATTCTTCTCCTTACAGGCCAAAGATGAATGGCGCTGTTGAGGCAGCTAACAAGAATATCAAGAAGATTGTGCAGAAGATGGTAGTCACATACAAAGACTGGCATGAAATGTTACCGTTTGCCTTGCATGGGTACCGCACATCAATCAGAACATCCACTGGGGCAACACCGTATCAACTTGTGTATGGTATGGAGGCAGTCCTACCTGTTGAAGTTGAATTACCCTCCCTACGGGTACTGATGGATGTTAAGCTGAACGAAGCCGAATGGGTCCGATCCCGATACGAACAACTGAGTCTGGTTGAAGAGAAGAGATTGGCTGCAATCTGTCATGGGCAGTTGTATCAGAAAAGAATGAAGAGAGCCTTCGATCATAAAGTTAGGCACCGAGAGTACCAAGTAGGAGATCTTGTGCTGAAGAGGATCCTCCCTCCACATACAGACCACAGGGGCAAGTGGACTCCGAATTATGAAGGACCATTTGTAGTAAAGAAAGTTTTCTCCGGTGGAGCACTGATGCTCAGCACCATGGATGGAGAAGATTTCCCGTCCCCTGTGAATTCAGATGCAGTTAAAAAATACTTCGCATAAAAATGACCCGCTGGACATAAAAACAGAATGTAAGTCCAGGCAAAAATAGGGCATCCCGGCGAGTCAAAAACAGAATAAAAGACTCGAGCAAAAATAAGGGAAAATAAACACACACAAAATATACACCCGCTGAGTTGAAAAGCCGCATTGGACAACTCAGGCAAAAATGGGTATCCTGATGGATTGAAAACGCGAAAGGGAGATCCATGCAAAATAAGGGAATAAGCGAACAACTGCATCCTAAATTCGTCTGTATCACCTACAACTTGGTAAACCTCGAAAGGATCAAGCTTCTATCAGAATCAGCCTTTTTCAGAAAGCAAGACGAGAAGAACGTCCTATGTCATACGAGTCATAGCAGAAGGGAAGCTCCTTGAAACGTCGTCAACATTGCCAGCATTTTTCTCAATTTGTAACAATCTCCTCATTTTAGGAGATTTGTTTCTTTGACTGTATCTTGCCAATTCAGGGCACATGAATTAATAAAAGCAGATTTTCAGTCATGTTTCGTCTTGTACATTTTTATTTGCAAAAAATGTCTGATGTCTTTAAAATACTGATTGCATAAATACAGATGCGTTTCTTCTAAAAAAATACGTGCTTGCAGGGAATATACTTACTCTCAGAAATGTCTAACTCCTATGACGGAATCCAGTAAAGGATACCTCGGGATCACTTGTGCGTTCCTCTACCTTTGCAGGATTGCAGGTATTCAAAAGCACAACATGGGGCACGAAAGCTTCATCCCAGCAAGCTGGCAAACCAACACTCAGTCTTAGCACTCAAAGCGTTTTCTCCTCAGCTGAGTTGCCACTTGTTGCTTCTCCCAGTCGAGGTGCCAATCATTCTTCCTCAGCAGAGTACAAAAGCCAGGGAACCATCTCCCCACAGAGTTTCAGCCTCTAACCAGAAGAGCAACGCATGAAGGAATCACAACAGAGTGAAGAAAGCTTCTACAAACCCTAGCTGGGTCTCTCATTTACTGAGATAGGTCTATCATTGACCCATTTCCCCAAGCAGATACATCTCATCAGATCCGCCAATGATCTCATCCCCAGCTGGGATGTCCATCTCAAACCAGATTGGCCAGAGATCTTCATGGCAACGGGATCCGAATCCCGGTTGGTTGTCTTTGCATAATCATAGCATTCACATCATATTCACCCCACAAAGCGTAGCATTCCGTCTAATACGGAGCATTACGGCAAAAATCAAACAAAATTGCATAATCATAAGCCATGTTCTGAATCAAACACTTGTGAATAATGACCATCCGTCAAAAATATACAGAAAACTCCCCAGATTCCCTAACAGAGAGCTAAAGCTAAAACAGTTGCCTCACACCCACAAAACATCAGTACATACTCCTTGTGGCACCCGTCCGTGTCATATCCCCAACAGAAAGCCAAAGACATCCCCTTTGCACTCTCAGATACTTATATATACAATTCCTTGACATCCGTCCATGTCATTTTCCCCAGCACAGTAACCTAAACACTTTGAATGTCAGATACTTGTTTATACTATACTTTTCTCCTTTCGACACTCGTCCGTGTCACTCTCCCCAACAGTTAAATGCTCAACTATACACCACTCATACTTATACAGATACTCGTTCGTATCTTGTATACACCATTTATATCCCCGCAGATTCAGCACTAGTTCATGTTCTCTGTTAACCAGTTGGTACTCGTCCGTACCATCATCTCAGAACATGTGTCAAGCGTTTGTTTCTACTTGATACTCGTCCGTATCATAGTCTTAAGGATGCTCGTCCGCATCTTTAATCCATACACCGTGTCAAACACTCTTGTCTTCTTGAATATAGACACTCGTCCGTGTCTACTATTCCCCAGAAGAGTCCTCTCAGATTCAACACTCGTCCGTGTTCTTTGTTAACCAGTTGATACTCGTCCGTATCATCATCTCTGAACACGTGTCAGTATTTGTTTCTACTCGATACTCGTCCGTATCGTAGCCTTAGGGATGCTCGCCCGCATCTTTAATCTATACACAGCGTCAAAACACTTATACTTTTATTTCTTGGATGTAAACACTCGTCCGTGTTTACTATATCCCCAGTAGATCGTTAACAAAGCAAAATTTCTTTTCTATCTGACATTCGTCTTATGTCATGATAAATTTTGAGAGCAGCCGTACCCTGCTAGGTGATCGTCCTTCACCTCTTGATGGTCGTCCTCCATCATGCTCATCCGATGGCCGTCCCCATCGTTGCCCCTTTTATCCGGCATTCGTCCTATGTCGTGATATTTAGCAGCCGTCCCCTGCTAGGTGATCGTCCTTCACCTTTTGATGATCGTCCTTCATCATTTTATCCAATGGCCGTCCCCATTGTTGATTTTGGTTATCTGACATTCGTCCTATGTCACGATAAACCTTGAGAGCAGCCGTCCCCTGCTAGGTGATCGTCCTTCACCTCTTGATGGTCGTCCTCCATCACGCTCATGCGATGGTCGTCCCCATCGTTGACCTTTTATCCGGCATTCGTCCTATGTCGCGATATTTTCGGCAGCCGTACCCTGCCAGGTGATCGTCCTTCACCTTAGATGACCGTCCCTCATATTATCCCCAACAGAGCAGCCGTCCCCTGCTAGGTGATCGTCCTTCACCTTTGATGACCGTACCTCATCATCTGTTTATTTCATTTATTCTTTAACCCGATGGCTGTCCCCGTCGTGGTCCTTTTTCCTTTTCCTGATGATCGTCCTTCATCAGTTTTAGCCCGATGGCCGTCCCCGTCATTGTTTACATTACTTTATGAACTTGGTGGCCGTCCCCATCATTTTTCATTAGATCCCCAGAGAATCTTATAGCTTTACTTGATGGTCGTCCCCATCATGACCCCTTTTATCCCCAGCATGTCGACCGTCCCCGTCATTGCCTTATTTTCCGCACTTTTTCAGCATGTCGGCCGTCCCCGTCATGACTCTTTACCCAGCAGTCGTCCTCCGTCGCCCACACTTTACAATATACTTTATTTTCTTTTACAATCTATATCCCTTTTCTTCTTCATTCTGTGAGTTCAAATTTCGGTCTGTCTTTGGTATTCAACCATAAGTTATCTTGTTTGCTTGTTAAGCCGTTGCTTACATCATGCACAGCTAACTCATGTTTGAATAGGGGCAGCTGTAAACACCCCAAATTTTCCCTCACCCATTCACACCATGGCTTGTGATCATTTCATATGCATAAACTCAATCATACCATCTCATATCACATTTTTGATTCACTACATAGATTCAAAGTCATCTGCATCTAGGGTTTGTGATCTGAGCAATCCAAGAGCTTCATGGGCCACTCCAAAGGTCATCAATCACTTCAAAGGGGTCCATGTATGTTCAAGCATCATATTATATCCTCTCAAAGTCAAGATTGTCAAGAAATCACAAGAACTGAGAATGGCATGGAAGCAGAGCCAGGTTTAACTGCACAGATGACCTGAAATTAGGGTTTTGGTTTCAAAGGCCATAACTCCAAATATTTTGGTCATTCTTGTTTCTATTGGTCTCTATATGATATGAGGATCATGCATATCAATTTTCATGAAGAAATTCCATGGGGAAGTCATCTAATCAAGAGTTGACTTTTCAAGCAAGTCAGTGCAAAATCAGGGCATCTGAGGCCCCCGATGACCCAACCAAAGGGTGTTCTTCATCATTTTGATTGTATATGATCTTTATTTGATCATGGAAGAAGTTGGAAGTTCACAAATTTGAAGAATTTCAAGTCTTTTGCAAAGTTGACTTTTTGGGGAAGTTTGACTTTTAATGAAATTGCCATTTTAGGAAACTTTTTCAACCTTTACTTTTTGATTCAAAAATGCTTCAAATGGAAAAACTTTGGTCATGAAAGTTGTAGAATGGATCATTCCCTTTTCAAAAAGTACAAGAACATGCTCTAATTCATTTTGGATCAAAAGTTATGGCTTGTCAAAGTTGGCAAAATCACAAAATTTCAAAGTTTCTACCAAAGAGGCAAAGTTGCAAATTCACATGTCAAGGCAAATTAAACTATCAAATGGACTTCTAAACTTCACAACATGATCATACAAGACCTAAAAGTCAGAATGGGCCAAGAAATCTCTCATTTTTATGGCTTATGGAGCAAGATATCTCATAAGAATCAAAAGTGAACCAACTTGCAAAAACTCACTCAAGTGAAGATCCACTTGCTTGCTGGCTTGCCAAACCATCCTAGGGTTCTCCCCACATCATGCTGCGCAGGACACACCTTTTGTCCTTGGCTAGAAAGTAGCCCATACCTCTCTTACACAACTTTGACATTTTGGCAACTTGAGCCATACCAATCAATAAAGCACACATCACTTCATCTGACCTATCACAATTGTTTATGCAAATAAAAAGCAAGCCAAAGCATACAAAACACAAGCCTGAAGCACTCTCTAACACAGCATTCTCATCTTCCACTCCATTTGCAAGAGCCTTCGAAACTCTCAGCACAAGCTTCAAACACCCAAACCAACTTCACAAACAATCTCACCATGCTTCATTGAACACAAACCAACCCTCAAAACAGCCTGAAAGCCACTGAATCAAAAACACGATCACCACCTTCCCTTGAACAGAACTTCTTCCATTTCCCAAACCATCCATTTTAAACTCCAACCAATCATTGCAAGCTTCTTAGGAGGATCATTGGAGTGGATTTGAGCCAAAGAAACAGCCAGAAAGCTCCTGAATCAAAAGCTTCAGTTCAGGTAGTCATCCCAAAACTTTTTTCCAGAAACATGCTTTTAAGTTCTTAAAAGCTTCTATGCACTTCCCTAATCATGAATATGTGTTTACTTTTGAAAATGGTTGAAAAACCAGCATGTATGAACTGTCTGAAACTTTTTGCCCTAAGAATGTTTTGATTCGATTTGGCTGTTTAATGAATGAAAAATGATGTTTGATTGAGGGGTTTGATTCGTTTTTGAATGGGGATGAGTTCTGGGCAGATAGATTTCGTTTTCATTGCGTGTAGAGAGAGATAGAGAAGTGAGCTAGCTGGAGAAGACGACCGGAACAGTGTTCCGGTCGCCTGAAAGTAATTAGGGCAGGATTAGGGTTTAATCATTTAATTAGCGAATTTTGAATCTCAGCCTTTGGATATGGCGCCAAGTCCACTCCCGCGCGCGTATGTTTGAATGTCATCCCTTGATCTTGCATACTTTTCCATTTTCAGTTTATTTTCATTTTATTTTTCATTTAATTTGATTTGTTTTCTCCATTTTATTAAAAATAGTAAAACAATTTTAAAAATTCTGGAAATTTTTGTATAAACTTTTATTAATTTTCAGAAACCAAAAACATTTTTATTTTTATTTTTTGCATTAAAAAATATTTTTAAATCATTTAAAAGTTTATTTTTAATTAATTAATGAGAATTAATTAATTAAAAATACTTTTAGGTATTTAAAAATCACCAAAAAATTCATGAAACCTTTAAAATCATTTAGAAACATTGTCCAACCCTCAAACCAAATTTCTTTTTTGATCTTGATGCATTTTGACAATTTTCCATGGAATTAATTCAATTTCAAAGCATTATTTTGATCCAATCTTTGAAAATCCATTTCTGCCTAGCCATTGAGAGTTGGACTTTGATTCTTTTGGCATTGTGTCTTGCATATCATATAGTTTGTGAGATTAAATTGGCATGATTTGATCTTTCATTTTCATTTTGTTTGACATTTTTCTTGTTAAGGTACCCTAAAACCCTAGAAATTTTAGGAAATTCATAACCCTAATTAGGTTAAGAGTTAGAACCCCTCCTTTGGGCAGTGAGTTCGTGTAGGGTTAGGGTTCCTTTGAGTGCATTTTCAATTTTTTATCTTGATGTTTGCTTCTGGTTTTGGTTTTTGTTTTGTGCATTGATCATAAACCCTAATTTGGGCTTTCATTTGCATCCATCTTGCATTTGCTTGCATACCATGACTTGCCATGACATTTTATGCATCCATTTGATTCATTAGACATCTTAAGACATATGAGAATAATGTTTGATCATTGCATCTTTCATTTGCCATGTTGTATGTCATTTGCATTTCATAACTTTTCATGTATGTTCATGGTTCTAAGCATGCTTCTCTTGCATCCATATGTTCATGTGATCATCCCCATGCCTTGATATATGTTTGCATCATCTCATAACATCATTATCATCACACATATGCTTCTGGTTTTGATTTACATCATGCCATTTCATCTCATTTTGCATTGCATTGCATTTCTTTCACTAACTTTTCAGGTGGTAAGTTACTTTGAGAAGTGAATTTGCCTTCACTTCTCACAATTTCTTCTCATCTCTCTTATGCATCATTGATGCATTTTACTTTGTGTTTGAGATTGAGCTTGCTCATTCTTCTTCTTCTTACTTTCTTTCTTCAAGTGACTTGTCTTCTTAAGTGAAGCAAGTTACTTTGTTTCTCTTTGCTCCTTTCATCTGCTTCCTGGTGGTTCCATTGAAGATTTCTCTTGTAAACCTCACAAACCTTAAGAACAACCAAGCATGACAATGATTAGGGTTTTGATTAGTCCCCCCTCTTAGTTTTACCTTTGTGTGTCAATTGAGTCTTCTCTTCTCATCTCATAATCAGGGACTAAACCCTAAAGGCTTCAAGGCTTTGTGATTAAGCTTATGCCTGTATCCTTCTATTAGGATGGAGTGTATAAATTTAATCCTAAGTGTTAAACCCTTGATGTGTTTAAATACTTTAATCAATTCATCTAATAATCATCAAGACATCAAACTTGTAACTTGGGCCTTGCATTAGGGTTCTAATTCTTCCTTAATTGGTTAAGAAGGACTAACCCTAGTGTTAATAGACAAGTCCCCCTCAAGTTGTCTTACAAACCCTAAAAATCACTTCATCATTTCATCATTAACTAAAATCCATCTAATAAAGGCTTTGTTTTGTCATGAATTTAATCCCTAATCATGGATTAAGTTGAGGAGCTTTCCTCAGCTTAAACACTCTCATCTATTATCCTTCTATTAGGATGGTGTAATGAGTTTTTTTAATCTTTGATTATGGCTTAATCTCATTACTTAACACTAAACAAAAACAACAAAGACATCTAAGTAATCACAAGTAGGTTAATAATCTTAACCCTACATTAAAGGTGATTAAGTGTGAGAAGCTGACTTCACACTTAAGGTATTCTCATTACCCCTAATCAGAGGGAAGATGTGATGAGTTTACTAAACCCTTGGTTTAGGCTTAAGCTCATTAACTTATGACAAATTCAAAAGCAATAAAAGATTGAAAACACAAAAACAAACAATAATCGTCTCCTCCGGGATTCTTTTCTCACCTCATTCACTCACAAACGAGAACTTGCTTCTTCCGTCTAATGCAAGACAGTTTGCACCTGAGCCAGACAGGTCATACACTTGAGCATAGACAAGTAAGTAGTTCACAAGTCAATTCATCTTTCAGTCTCTTTGGGTCGAACTACGGTGTTCTGACTTCCTCATTGCACGAGAGGATACGTAGGCATAACTTAACAGTTATCGAACAAAAGTCTCTGTATATTCCCCCTCTTTCCAACTTTATTCTTTTAGCCTCATATTCTTGAGCATTTCATTCTTGTTCCTGTACATTTTGTTTTCCAGCCCTTTTACACACAAATTGCACTGACACTACCCCTTTAAAACACAAATCTTCCGTCGAGTACGGCGGACAATCTGGGTGCTAATACCTTCCCAGGTTGTAACCAACCCCCTTTCTCAGTCTCTCTGGTTCGCAACCGTCTTATCCATATCTTTCTAGGTCTATGCAGCATTACCTTTCCTCCGGGATAAAAATGCCTAGCTGGCGACTCTTTTCATTCCCTGTGAGTTCACTGCTATGTGTTCTCGCACCGTACTTTCGCCGACCGTTAGCATCAGTACCCCATTTGACCCGACTTCATTTGGTGGGAGCGACAACCTGCAACTACCATCATCACTTCATTAACAATATACAAAACTCATATCCCCTGCAGATAAAAGCCAAAGCATCCCCTTTGCACTCTCAAGACACAGATGCCTGTTTATATTTATACGTGTTCTTTTCTACACCCGTTTGTGTCATCCTATCCCCCACAGTTCACATACATATATTTGCCCATAACTCATACTTATTCTTTTTGACACTCGTCCGTGTCATGCTTCCCTAGCAAGTCAAACACTCGTCCGTGTCCCTTACCCAATCTTTCGACACTCGTTCGTGTCTTGCACATACATTCTCAGCAGATCATATTTGTATATACCTATACAGAAGTCTTCGATACTCGTCCGTATCTTGTATATATCACCTCCTCAGCAGATCAACACTCGTCTGTGTTCCTTGCTTAACAGTTGATACTCGTTCGTATCATCATCCTTAAAACACGTGTTAGCGTTTGCTTCTATCGATACTCGTCTGTATCATGGTCCTAAGGATGCTCGTCCGCATATTTAATCTATACACACTGTCAAACACCTATACCGTGTGTTTCCAAAGCGTAAGCACTCGTCCGTGTTTACCCTTCCCCAGTAAGTCGCCAACAAAACAACTTTCTTCTGTCCGACATTTGTCCTATGTCGTTATACTTTCGGCAGCCGTCTCCTGCCAGGTGATCGCCCTTCACCTTTGGATGATCGTCCCTCATCGTTTTCCCTAGTGGAATCTTCATTAATGGAACCTTCTGTCCGGCATTCGTCCTATGGTCGTTCCCGTCGTGGTTTCTTCATTTCCCCAACTTGTCGGTCGTCCCCGTCATTGCTTTGCTTACCGTTTTACCCCCAGTAGTCGTCCTCTGCTCGATGGTCGTCCTCCATTGCTTTCATTTGATAATCATATTGTACTACCAGTTACAATTTATATCCATTTTCTTCTTATCCCCAGCGAGTGCAAATTTCGGGTTGTCTTTGGTATTCAACCACAAGTTATCTTGTTAGTCTGTTAAGCCAGGCGCTTACATCCTGCACAGCTAACTCATGCTTGAATATGGGCAGCTGTAAACACCCCAAATTTTCCCTCACTTTTTCTCACACCATGGCTTGTGATCTTTCATTTTTTTAACATAAGCATTACATCTCATATTGCATATTTGTTTCATCTGCATAGTTCCATTTCATCTGCATCTAGGGTTTATGATCTGAGCAATCCAAGAATCAATCTGAGCCATCCCAATGGTCTAGAGGCTTTCCAATAGGGTCCATGTGTGTTCTACAATCATAATATGGTCCCCAAAGTTCATGAAAGTCAAGAGATCACAAAGAATGGCAAAGGCATGGAAGCAGAGCTAGGGTTTTCCTACACAAATGACCAAAATTAGGGTTTTGGTTTCAGAGGCCTTAACTCCAATTTTTTTGGTCATTCTTGTTTCTAATGTTCTTAATATGTTATAAGGATCATGTGTACCGTGTTTGATAAAGAAATTCATTGTGGAAGTGATCTTATCATTGGGTAACTTCTTGAGCAAGTAAAGTCAAAATCAGGGCATCTGAGGCCCCCAACAAGGGTACCAAAGGATCATTTTCATCAAATTGAGGTTCTATGATCTTTATTTGATCTTATAAGTGGTTGTAATTTCACAAGATTTAAGAATTTTGAGCCAAATGAAAACTTGCTATTTTTGGAAATGACTTGTAATGGAAACTTTCCATTTTGGGAAAGATTTTCAACCTCCACTTTCATAACCAAAAATGCTTCAAATGAAAAATTCTTGGACATGAAAGTTGTAGATTAGGTCTTTCCCTTTTCAAAAAGTACAAGAACGTGTCTTGATTCATCCTAGAACTCAAGATATGGCCTTTCAAAGTTGGCAAAAATCACATAATTTCAAGTTTCATGTCAAAGAGGCAAATGTGCATTTTTGGTTTCCAAGCACTCAAATGACTTCTAATGTGCCCAAATGTGACATAATATGTACATACACCTTGCCTAGACCAGAATTGAGCCTTGCATCACAAGTTTTCATGGCCAATTTCTCAAGAAAGTTCAAAGAGGGAAAGTTGCAAAATGCCTTGGATCCTTCCATCCACTTGTGCCAGATGCATCAAACTGATTCTATAGCTCTCCATGAATCTCTCTGAGGCCAGACACCCCAAAAGGCTAGCCCTGCCATTGCCCATACCTCCAAGCACACAAATTTGACTTTTTTGCAAAACCTCCCATACCAATCAAGCTGAGCCACAACCACTCTTCTGACCAATCAAGACTTTACATACATGCCTCATGGACCTCATTTCATAACATCTTGGATCCTGAAACAACACACAACTCAGAATTCACAAAATCCACAAAAACCTTCATCTCTTCGATTCTCTCAACGCAAGCTACAAACCTCAAAACAAACTTCACCAATCATCTCAATACCACTCATAGAACACAAAGCATCCCTCAAAATGGCCTGAAACCTCCTAAATCAAAAACACGATTCCTCCTTCATCAGAACTGAACCTTCAAAACCAAGCCATACAAGCCTCATTCAAGCATTTCAGAAGCTTCAGGGAGTTCATTGGGGTGGTTTAGCATCAAGGAGAAGTCCAGAAGGCTCAGAAAGAGAAAGCTTCACCTCAGGTATCATCAAGAACAATTTTTCCAGAAACCTTCATTTAAGTTCTTAAATGATTCTACATGCTTCCTGATCATACTGATGTCTTTACTTTTGAAAATGATTGAGAAATGAGTGTGTATGCTTGCTCTGAAACTTTTCCCGTGAAACATGTTCTTGTTTGATTCTCTTGATTTATGAAAAATAAATGGTTTTTGTTGATGGATTATTGTTTAGGGTTGTTAGTTGAGTGATTCTGGAAAGTTTGATGCGTTTTCATGGCGTATTGAGAGAGATTGAGTGAGGAGCCTGCAGGAGAAGATGACCGGAGCTAGCTCCGGTCACTTGAGAATCATTAGGGTTCTTAATTAGGGTTTAGGGGTCAGTTTGAATGTGGACCGTAGAATTTGGATTTCACGCGTGGATGAAGGGCTCAGATGCCTTGTTAAAACCCTAATCAGTTAATCAGTTTTAATTAATTAGGATTAATTTTAAAAATGCCAGATTGAATCCTAGCCACACAAACGCGCGCCAGTCACTTCCCTCTCGTTTTATTCAAATCTGGACCATTGGATGTGCTTACTTTCCCTTTATTTCATTTTTAATTCATTTTTATTCATTTCTTTTACATATTTAATTTAAAATAGTTAAAAACATCACAAAAAATTGATCTTTTACATTTTTGATCCAAATAATTTTCTCAACCCAAAAATGATTTTTATTTTATTTTTTGCGTTTAAAAAGTATTTTTAAATTATTTAAATGTTATTTTTAATTAATTAATGGATTTTAATTAATTAAAAATACATTTAGGTTTCTAAAAAACACCAAAAAAAGCATGAACCATTCCAATACATTTAGAAACATTTTCAAACTCTTCATAAATATTTATTTTTAGGTTTGATCATAATTTCACAATTTTCCTTGAATTAGGATTCTTAAAAATCACATTTTCTAGCCCTAATTTGAAAAATTCTTTTCTGCCTAACCATGAAGAGTTTGAACTTGATTCTTTTTGTATTGTTTCACATATTGCATGTAGTTTCTAGGTTATTTTGGTCATGAATTTATCTTGAATTTTCAATTTGATTTGCATTTTCCCTTAAGAATCACCCAAAAACCCTAGCAAACTTAGAAAATTCATAACTTTCAATAGGATTAGCTTCTGACCTTCTCCTTTGGGGTTTGACCTTGTATGGGATTAGGGTTCGAATGAGCTTGATTTCAATTTTTTATCATGTTGTATGCTTCTGTTTTGTTCATTTGCATCTCATACATTCATAAAACCCTAATTTCTCATGTTCATTTGCATTCACCTTGCATATTCATCATCATGTGAGCTTTCCATGACACTTCAAGCATTCATATGTCATCTTAGACATCTTAGGACATGTTAGAACATTGCTTGATCATTTCTTCATTCATTTGCCATGTCTTGCATTCATTACATTTCATAAACATCTATGTGTTTTCATACTTCTAAAACATGCTTTCATGACATCTCATCTTTGTATGAACATTCATATGCACATTATATGACATTGCATCCTCTCATATGCCATTTGCATTGCATAATCACTTATGACTTTGGTATTTTCATCTCATTTCAATTCATTTCTTTATACTTTATGTCTTATGCATTCTGTCGCTCCCGAAAGATTTGCATCCCGGTGCACACGCGAACGGTCGGTGAAAAGAGAAGATGAAAAGAATTTAATAGAGTCGCCAACTAGGCATTTTTATCCCGAAGGAAAGGTAATGCTGCATAAACCTAGAAAAGACGGATAAGACGGTTGTGAACCAGAGAAACTGAGAAAGGGGGTTGGTTAAAGCCTGGGAAGGTATTAGCACCCAGATTCTCCGTCGTACTCGATGGGATCCACGCTTACAAGATTGTGTTCAGAAGGGGTAGGTGTCTGTGCTATCTGTGTGCAAAAGTTAAGAATGAATGTACAGGTGTCAGTGCAAAAGGGTGAATTGCTCAGGAACTGAGGCTTAGAAAAGAATGTTGAAAAAGGGGGAAAACACAGAGACTTTTGTTCGATAACAGTTAAGTTATGCCTACGTATCCTCTCGTGAAATGAGGAAGTCAGAACACCATAGTTCGACTCAAAGAGACTGAAAATGAATTGACTGTGAACTGCTTGCTTGTCTATGCTCAAGTGTATGACTCGTCTGCCTCGAGTGCTAAGCACTTGAATTAGACGGAAGAAGCAAGTTCTCGTTTGTGAATGAGTGTGATGAGAAAAGAATCCTGAAGGAGACGATTATTGTTTGTTTTTGTGTTTTTCAGTTTTGTTATTGTTTATGGTGTTTTGCATAAGTTAATGAGCTTAAGCCTAAATCAAGGGCTTGTAAACTCATTATATCCTCCCTGATAAGTATCTCAACTTAATTACCATGATGATGTAGGATTAAGATCATTAACCCACTTGTGGTTAGTTAGATGTTTTTGGGTTTTGTTTAGTGTTAAGTAATGAGTTTAATCTCTGATCACAGATTAGTGAACCCAATACACCATCCTAATAGAAGGGTAATAGATGAGCACACTTAAGCTGAGGAAGGTACCTCAACTTAATCCATGGTTAGGGATTAAATTCATTATATAACAAGCCTTTAGTAAATGGATTTTAATTAAGGGATGAGATTAAGAAGTGGATTTTAAGTTTGTAAGACAACTTGAGGGGGACTTGTCCATTAAACACTAGGGTTAGTCCCTCTTAACCACAAGGATGAGATAGAACCCTAATGTAACTCCCAAGTTACAAGATAGAGTCTCAGTGATTATTAATGTGTTTTGATTAAGAGGTTTAATAAAATTAAAGGTTTAACACTTAGGATTAAAGTTATACACTCCATCCTAAGAGAAGGATGCAGGCATAACCCTAATTCCAAAGTCCTAAAACTTTAAGAGTTTAGTCTCTGATTATTGAGATGAGAAGAGAGACTCAAGAAGACTCAAAGGTAAAAGACTAAGGGGACTATACACACCCTAAGAGTTATCATGCTTGGATATCCTATGGTTTGTTAGGCTTAAAAGGAAAGATCTCCAAGGCTACCAATGGAAGAAGCAGATGAAAAGGGAAAGAGAAAGAAGAACAAATTACTTACTTCCTGAAGAAGATAAGTAACTTAAAGGAAGAAAGTGAGAAAGATGGAACATAAGTGAACACGTTCACTTCAAGGACATGTAAATATGCACATGAATGAGATAAGAAGAAGTGGTAGGTGAAGGCAAATCCACCTCCCAAATAACTTACCATAGGCTCCTGAAAATGTTAGTGTGAATGCATAAGACATAAAGCAAAACGAAATGAGATGAAATGAGATGCAAAGACCAAAATCAGAAGTGATTATGCAATGCAAATGTCATATGAGATGATGAAAAGTAATACAATATGCATAAGAATGATCATACAAAGATGGGATGCAAAGGAAGCATGCTTAGAAGCATGAAAACACATGAATGTTTATGAAATGAAATGAATGCAAGACATGGCAAATGAATGAAGAAATAATCAAGAAATGTTCAAGTATGTCCTAAGATGTCTAAGGTGACATATGAATGCTTGAAATGTCATGGCAAGTTCATATGAGGATGAATATGCAAGGTGAATGCAAATGAACATGAGAAATTAGGGTTTTATGAACATATGAGATGAAAATGAACAAAACCAAAGCATATAACATGATAAAAAATTGAAACCAAGCTCAATTAAACCCTAAACCCATATAAGGTCACACCCTAAAGGAGAAAGTCAGAAGCTAATCCTATTGAAAGTTATGAATTTCCTAAGTTTGCTAGGGTTTTTGGGTGATTCACAAAGGAAAATGCAAATCAATTTGGAAATACAAGATATATTCATGAGGAAAATAACCTAGAAACTAAATGAAATATATGAAACAATGCAAAAGGAATCAAGTCCAAACTCTTCATGGTTAGGCAAAAATGAATTTTTCAAATTAGGGTTAGAAAATGTGATTTTAAAGAACCCTAATTCAAAGAAAATTGTGAAATTATGATCAAACCTAAAAATAAATTTGTATGAAGAGTTTGAAAATGTTTCTAAATGTATTGGAATGGTTCATGATTTTTTTGGTGATTTTTAGAAACCTAAATGTATTTTTAATTAATTAAAATTGATTAATTAATTAAAAATAACATTTAAATATTTTAAAAATACTTTTTAAATGCAAAATATAAAATAAAAATCATTTTTGGGTTGAAAATAATATTTGGATCAGAAATGCAAAAGGAAATATTTTTGTGATGTATTTAACTATTTTAAATTAAATATGCAAAAGAAATGAAAATAAAATGAAATTAAAATGAATTAATGGAAAGTCAGAGGATCCAAAGGCTAGGATTTAAACTTAGGGAAAGGGACTTGACTGCACGCGCTATTGGATGGATATGATTGTTTCTGGCTAATTAAAATTAATTAAATTAAATAATCAGGATTATGGTTAAGTGGATTAATCTGAACCATTCGCTCACTAATTAAAACAAGATCCAAAGGCCCATAACGCATCTGGAAAATAAACCCTAATTAGAACCCTAATCACTCTCAGGTGACCGGAGGAAGATCCGGTCATCTTCTCCGGTCACCCCAAAACCTCAACTTCCTCCCTAGGCCAACCCAAGCCTTAAAAACTGCCCAGAATCAATCCTTAAACATCACTGAACACGAATCCACCCACCAACAACATTTATTTTACATGAATCATGAGAAACGAATCAAAACAGAAAACATACGAAAATTTCAGAAACTAAATACATCCTACATACTCAACCATTTTCAAAACAAATCATATCAGCATGATCAGGGAAGCATGTAGAATCATTTAAGAACTTAAAAGAAAGGTTCTGGAAAAAATGTTCTTGAGGTATACCTAAGTTGAAGCTTTTCAGTTTGGAGCTTTCTGACATTTTCTTTGATGCAAACCAACCCCAATGAGCTCACAGATGATGTTGCTATGCTTAGAATAAGTTTGTGATGGCTATTTTGAGGTGTATGGTTCTGGTTTTGTAGAAATCGTGTTTTGGTTTAGGGAGCTTTCAGGCCATGGGAGTGGATGCTTTGTGATCTATGGATGATTTTGAGTTGATTGGTGGAAAATATTTGAAGTTTGATGGCTGGTTTGTGCAATTCGAAGAAGGGAAGTTTTTGACAATTTTTGTGAAATCTGAGTTATAAGTTGTTTCAGGCTTGTGTGTTCTATGAAATGGGGTCCTTAGGGTTCACATAAGTCATTGTGATTGGTCAGAGAGTGGGTGGTGGCACAACTTGATTGGTATGGTGTATTTTGCAAAAAATTCAAAGAATGTGTACCACAAGCATGGCACGGGTCAGAGGAGATATAATGGCTTGTCCTGCCTCAACTAGCATTGTGGAGAGCCCTTGGATTGATTTTGATGAGCTGTAACACTTGATGCAAGAGTTTGAAGTGGTTTTGCAATTTTCCCTCTTTGGAAATTTTGTGAAGATTAGGCATGAAATCTTGTGATCCAAGGCACAAATCTGATCAAGCAATGTTGCATTGTCATGTTATGGTGCTTAGAAGTCAATTAGAGGTCATACAAAGGCTTGGCAAGTGAAATTGCAAAATTCCCTCTTTGGCATGAAACATGAAATTATGTGATTTTTGCCATCTTTGAAAGGCCATATCTTGAGTTCTAGGATGAATCAAGAAATGGTCTAGTACTTTTTGAAAAGGGAAAGACCTAATCTACAACTTTTATCTCCAATAATTTTTCATTTGAAGCCTTTTTGGTCATGAAAGAAGAGGTTGAAAATCTTTCCCAAAATGGAAAGTTTCCATTACAAGTCATTTCCAAAAATGGCAAGTTTGCAATTGGCCCAAAATTATTCAACTTTATGAACTTCCAACCACTTCTAAGATCAAATAAAGATCATAGAACCTCAATTTGATGAAAATGATCCTTTGGTTCCATTGTTGGGGGCCTCAGATGCCCTGATTTTGACTTAACTTGCTCAAGAAGTTACCCAGTGATCATATGACTTCCATAATGATTTTCTTCATCAAACTTGGTACACATGACCCTTATAACATATTAAGAACATTAGAAACAAGAATGACCAAAAAAATTGGAGTTAAGGCCTCTGAAACCAAAACCCTAATTTTGGTCATCTGTGTAGTGAAAACCCTAGCTCTACTTCCATGCCTTTGCCAATTTTGTGATCCCTTGATTTTCATGAACTGTGGGGAGCATAATATGATTATAGAACACACATGGACCCACTTGTAAAGCTTCAAGACCATTGGGATGGCTCAAATTGATTCTTGGATTGCTCAAATCACAAACCCTAGATGCAAATTGATTCTTGGGAAGTGGATTTCCATTCACTTCCCACCTCTTCTTATCTCATTCATGTGCATTTTACATGTCTTTGAAGTGAATCTATTTCACTTGTGTTCCATCCTTCTTACTCACTCTCTTTAAGTTACTTATCTTCTTTAGGAAGTAAGTAACTTATTCTTCTCCTTCTTTTTCTTTCCATCTGCTTCTTCCCTTGGTGGCCTTGAAGATCTTTTCTCTTAAGCCTAACAAACCATAGGATACCCAAGCATGATAACCTTAGGGTTGTGTAAAGTCCCCCTTATACTTTTTACCTTTGAGTCTCTTTGAGTCTCAATTCTCATCTCACTAATTAGAGACTAAACTCTTAAAGTTTTAGGACTTTGGAATTAGGGTTATGCCTGCATCCTTCTCTTAGGATGGAGTGTATAACTTTAATCCTAAGTGTTAAACCTTTAATTTGTTTACACCTCTTAATCAAATCACATTAATAATCACTAAGACTCCATCTTGTAACTTGGGCCTTACATTAGGGTTCTAACTCTTCCTTATGGTTAAGAGGGACTAACCCTAGTGTTTAATGGACAAGTCCCCCTCAAGTTGTCTTACATACCATAAAATCCACTTCTTAATCTCATCCCTTAATTAAAATCCCTTTAACAAAGGTTTGTTATATAATGAATTTAATCCCAAACCATGGATTAAGTTGAGGTATCTTCCTCAGCTTAAGTGTTATCATCTATTATCCTTCTATTAGGATGGTGTAATGAGTTCACTAATTTGTGATTAGAGATTAAACTCATTACTTAACACTAAACAAAAATCCAAAAATATCTAATTAATCACAAGTAGGTCAATGATCTTAATCTACATCATCATGGCAATTAAGTTGAGATTGCTTATCTCATGCTTAAGCATACTCATTATCCCTAATCAAGGAGGATATAATGAGTTTGCAAGCCCTTGATTTAGGCTTAAGCTCATTAACTTATGTAAAACACCAAAAAAAATAACAAAACTGAAAAAACACAAAAAACAAACAATAATCGTCTCCTTCGGGATTATTTTCTCATCACACTCATTCATAAACGAGATTTTCTTCTTCCGTCTAATGCAAGACAGTTAGCACTCGAGACAGACGAGTCATACACTTGAGCATAGACAAGAAAGCAGTTCATAGTCAATTTATTTTCAGTCTCTTTGAGTCGATCTACGGTGTTCTGAATTCCTCATTGCACGAGAGGACACGTAGGCATAACTTAATAGTTATCGAAGAAAGGTCTTTGTGTCTCCCCCCTCTTTCAACATTCTTTTTCAAAAGCCTCAGTTCCTGAGGAATTCACCTTTTGTAGTGACACCTGTACATTCATTCTTTAGCTTTTGCACACAGATAACATTTATACTACCCCTTTAAACACAATCTTTTGAGCGTGGATCCCGTCGAGTACAACGGACAATCTGGGTGTTAATACCTTCCCAGGTTGTAACCAACCCCCTTTCTCAATTTCTCTGGTTCGCAACCGTCTTATCCATATCTTTCTAGGTTTATGCAGCATTACCTTTCCTTCGGGATAAAAATGCCTTGCTGGCGACTCTATTCAATTCATATTCCTTTTTCTCCTTTTTGCCGACCGTTCGCGTCTGCACCGGGATGCAAATCTTCGGGAGCGACACACATAACTATCAAGGTCCTGTAATGATCCAAAAAGATTCCGATATCAATACATTTCCAAGACGGTTGCAACTATGGGCGTGGAACTCACTAATACCAACATAGCCAGATGCGATGAAGCCAAAGTGGAACCACTCTAAGTCCTAGGGTGCACTCGAGCCCCGATTATGAGCTCATCTCACAGTAACAGTTCCCAATCCCACCAAACAAAAAACCATTACAGCCAGACTGTCCAGTAATAATATATGATGCATGAAAATAAATACAAAAACTGTAAATAAAGCTATAAATAAAACTGTAAATAAACAACAGTAAAATACACAAGCAACAACAAAAAAACAAAACCCAAAGAAACAAAAACACGCAAGCGCTAGGAGAGACTCTCAAGGGAACCAGAGATTCTCTGGTTAGCTTCCCCAGCAGAGTCGCCAACTGTCGCTCCTTGGATTTCCATCCTGGTACAAACGCGAAAGTGGCGCAGAAAGAGGTAGAGTCGCCAGCCAAGCATTTTTATCCCAAAGGAACGGGAATGGTAATGCTGCACAAACCAGAAGAAAAGAAGAGGAAGGATAAAAGGTCTTGCGAACCAAAGAAACTGGGTTCGGGAGTCGGTTACGACCTGGGAAGGTATTAGCACCCCATTTCGTCCGCCGTACCCGACGGGATCCACGCTTGCAAAGAAACTGTTTCAAAGGGTGAAGAAATGAAAGTTGTTGCAAAAAGAAAGGGAACTGAACTGGAAAAGGAATTGAGAAAGAAAACAAAGACGAAAAATGTAGGGAAAATAAAGATTGTGTGCGAACGGGCCCTACCACGCTACCTACGTACCTCATCTGGACAATGAGGATCAGAGTCGCCGTAGTTCCCCTAACTATGGGTGGAAAATATTGCTTGTGTCTTAAGGCTTGAACTGCCTATGTCAATGCGCAGGTGTTGCAGGCTCGGATGACGAGTGCGTTACCGTCTTGCAAAATGGCAAGTAGGAGCAAGTTCTTAAGTAAAGAGTGTAAGTGATGAGAAGAGAAGTCCCGAAGGAAACGCTTATTGTTTGTTTGTATTTTTTAGAAGTTTTTTTTAGGAGTGTGGCACAAGAGAGTGAACTCAAGCTCTTTTCCATGGAATGTGTACCTGGATGGTATAATAGAACAAGCACATTGTAAACACCCCAAATTTTCCCTCAATTTTTCTCACACCATGGCTTGTGATCTTTCATTTTTGCATTAACATAAGCATACCATCACATATTTCATATTGGTTTCACTGCATAGTTCCATTTCATTGCATCTAGGGTTTGTGATCTGAGCAATCCAAGAGTGATCTGAGCCATCACAAAGGTCTTGAAGCTTTCCAAGAGGGTCCATGTGTGTTCCATGATCATAATATGCTCCCCAAATTTCATGAAAGTCAAAAAAATCATTAAGCATGGCCAAGGCATAGAGGCAGAGCTAGGTGTCGCTCCCAAAGATTTGCATCCCGGTACAAGCGCGAACGGTCGGCGAGAGGAGAAGATGAAGATGAAGTGAATAGAGTCGCCAGCTAGGAATTTTTATCCCAAAGGAAAGGTAATGCTACATAAACCTAGGAAGAGATGGATAAGACGGTTGTGAACCAGAGAAACTGAGAAAGGGGGTTGGTTACAACCTGGGAAGGTATCAGCACCCAGATTGTCCGTCGTACTCGACGGGATCCACGCTTAAAAGATTGTGTTTAAAGGGGTAGTGTATGTGCTATCTGTGTGCAAAAGCTGGAAGAGAATGTACAAGTGTCAGTGCAAAAGAGAGTGAAATGCTCAGGGACTGAGGCTTAAAAAAGAATGTTGGAAGAGGGGGAAGACACAGAGACTTTTGTTCGATAACAGTTAAGTTATGCCTACGTATCCTCTCGTGAAATGAGGAAGTCAGAACATCGTAGTTCGACTCAAAGAGACTGAAAGATAAATTGACTGTGAACTGCTTGCTTGCCTATGCTCAAGTGTATGACTCATCTGGCTCGAGTGCTAACTGTCTTGCATTAGACAGAAGAAGCAAGTTCTCGTTTTTGAGTGAAGATGATGAGAAAAGAATCCCGAAGGAGACGATTATTGTTTGTTTTTGTGTTTTCAACCTTTTATTGCTTTTTGTGTTTGTCATAAGTTAATGAGCTTAAGCCTCAACCAAGGGTTAGTAAACTCATCATATCCTCCCTTTGATTAGGGATAATGAGAATACCTTAAGTATGAGATAAACATCTCAACTTAATTACCATGATGATGTAGGATTAACATCATTAACCTACTTGTGATTATTTAGATGTTTTTTGAGTTTTTGTTTAGTGTTAAGTAATGAGTTTAAGCCATAATCAAGGATTAGTGAACCCATTACACCATCCTAATAGAAGGATAATAAATGAGCACACTTAAGCTGAGGAAGATACCTCAACTTAATCCATGATTAGGGATTAACCTCATGACAAAACAAGCCTTTATTAAAGTGGATTTTAATTAAGGGTAAGATTAAGAAGTGAATTTTATGGATTGTAAGACAACTTGAGAGGGACTTGTCCATTAACACTAGGGTTAGTCCTTCTTAACCAATAAAGGAAGAATTAGAACCCTAATGCAAGGCCCAAGTTACAAGTTAATGTCATAGAGATTATTAAGATGGATTGATTAAGAGGTTTAAACAAATTAAGGGTTTAACACTTAGGATTAAAGTTATAACCCTAATCACAAAGTCTTAAAGCCTTAAAGGTTTAGTCTCTAATAACGAGGTGAGGAGAGAGACACAAAGAAGACACAAAAGTAAAAGCTAAAGGGGGACTAATCACAACCCTAGTTATTGTCATTCTTGGATGTTCCTATGATTTGTGAGGCTTGAGAAAGAAGCTGATGGAAGAAGCAGATGAAAGGAGGAAGGAGCAGAAGAATAAGTTACTTACTTCATTGAAGAAGATAAGTAACTTGAGGAAAGAAAGTAAATGATGAACATGAATGAGCAAGCTCACTCTAAGGCAAAGAGAAATGCAGCAATGATGCATATGAAGAATGAGAAGAGAAATGAGAAGTGAAGGAAAATTCACTTCTCAAATTACTTACCACCTGAAAATGTTAGCATAAGGAAACAAATGAAATGAAAATGAAACATATGCAAAGGTAAAAACCAAAACCAGGAGCAAACACATGATGAAAATGATGCTATAAGATGATGCAAAGGCATACCAAGTGCTATGAATGTTCATGCAAGAGATAGAATGCAAATGAAGCATGTAGGAAGCATGAAAACACATGGATGTTTATGAAATGAAATGGATGCAAAGCATAGAAAATGTATGAATAAATGACCAAACAATGTTAAATAAATGTCTTAAGATGTCTAAGATGGCATACAAGTGCTTAGAATGTCATAGCAAGTTCACATGTTCATGCAATGCAATGTAAGATGCAAGTATGGATGCAAGATTAGGGTTACATGAAAGGATGAGATGCAAATGACAAAAACAGAAGCAAATCACATGATAAAAATTTGCAAATAGGCTCAAACAAACCCTAACCCCATATGATATCACACCCCAAAGGAGAAGGTCTAACTCTTAACCTAAAGAAAGTTGTGAATTTTCCAAGTTAACTAGGGTTTTTGGGTACCTTAAGAGGGGAAATGCAAATCAAATGGAAAATGCAAGATAAATTCATGAAAAAATTATCCTAGAAACTACATGCTATATGGAAAACAATGCAAAAATAATCATTGTGAAAACCTTCATGGTTAGGCAGAAAAGAATTTTTAAAGTTAGGGTTCTAAAAAAGGATTTTTATGAACCTTAAATTCAAGAAAAATATCAAAATTGGATCAAAACCAAAAATAAACTTTTATGAATGGTTTGAAAATGTTTCTAAATGTCCTAAGATGCAATGTGAATTTTTTTGGAATTTTTAGAAACCTAAATGGTATTTTAATTAATTAATTTCCATTAATTAATTAAAAAAAACATTTAAATATTTTTAAAATGTTTTTTTAAATGAAAAAAATAAAAATAAAAATGTTTTTGGGTGGAGAAAAATATTTGAAATTAAAATGCCGAAGAAAATATTTTTGGGATTTTTCTAAGTATTTTAAATAAAATGCACAAAATAAATGGATAAAAAATGAAAATAAAATGAATTAAAGGGAAAGTATGACAATCCGAGGGATCAAATTCAAACTGGGGGGGGGGGAATGTGTTGACCAGCGTGAAATCTAAAGGTCCAGATTCAATCTGGCCTAATTCTAATTAATTAAATAAATTAAAAGGATTAGGGTTAAATGAAATGATCTCAGCCCTCCACACACGCGCGAAACTCAGATCCTATGCTCCAGATTCAAACTCAGCTAATCACCTGAGATTAGCCCTAATCCAACTCAGACGGACGGAACAGTGCTCCGGTCGTCTTCTCTGGCAGGGTAGTTTCTCAAACTCTCTCCCTAGGTCATTTCAGGAGCTCTAAAGCTCCAGATCAACTCCTCACCTCACCCTAAACACGAATCCACCCTCAAAACTAATTTATTTTCCATCAATCATGAGAATCAAACAAGAACATGTTTCACGGGCAAAGTTTCAGAAGTCAAATACAAGCTTATTTTCAACTCATTTTCAAAACAAATTATATCACAGTGATCAGCATAACATGTAGAATAATTTAGAAACTTAAAATCATGCTTTTGTAAAAAAGTTTAAAGATTGATACCTGAGCTGGAGCTTTCACCTCTGCAGCTTTTGGACCTCTTCTTTTGTGCAAATCCTCTTTACTTGACCCCCTGATGAAGTTGCAATGCTTGGAAGGAGCTTAGAATGGATGGGTTGAGTGGTTGCATTACAACTGGCCTGAAATCGTGTTTGTGTTTGGCTGGCTTTCAGGCTTGTTTGATGGTTGGGAAATGTTCTAATGTTGATGGTGAGTTGAATGATGAAGTTTGTTTTGAGTTTTAGTGGCTGGACAGAAAGTTTTGAAGGTTTTTGCTTGAAGGTTATTTTTGTGAAGCTTGGTGTATGAACTGATTCAGGCTTGTGTGTGTTATGGATTGGCTTGCTTTTGGTCCACATAACATAAACCTATTGGCCAGAGAGTGGTTGTGGCTGCAGCTGATTGGTATGGGCTTTCTTGCAAAAGTCAACAAATAGTGTACTCGAGGTATGGGCTCATGTTGCAGTTGTTTTAGGGCATGTCCTGGTTCAACATTGATCAAGGAGAGCCATGGAAAATGTTTTGGGGTGATGCAGCAAGTGTATGGAAAGATTCATCCCCTTTTGCAAATTTGAAGAACTTTGGCCCCTTTTGAATTACTTGAAGTTCAAGGCATGAAATGGAATGGTTCTTTGGGAAATTTTGGTCACAATGCATTGTATTATGTTTGTATGATGTTTAGAGAGTGATTAGAGGTCACAAAATGACTTGGTATGTGAAATTGCACAAAATCCTCTTTGGTGTGAAAGTGAAAATTATAGGATTTTTGCCAACTTTGCAAAGCCATAACTTGAGTTCCATAATGAATTAAGACTTGTTCTTGTACTTTTTGAAAAGGGAATGATCTAATCTACAACTTTCATGACTAACAATTTTTCATTTGAGGCATTTTTGGTTGAGAAAGAGGAGGTTGAAATACTTTCCCAAAATGGAAAGTTTCCATTACAAGTCATTTCCATTTTTGGCATCTTTTGGTTTAGCTCAAATTTCTTCAATTTTGTGAACTTCCAAGGACTTAAATGATCAAATAAAGATCATATATCTTCAATTTGATGAAAAATCCACTTTGGTTCCAATGTTGGGGGCCTCACATGCCCTAATTTTGCTTTGACTTGCTCAAGAAGTTACCCAGTGAGCAGATGACTTCTACAATGAATTTCTTCATCGAACTTGGTACACATGATCCTTATAACATATTGAGACTATTAGAAACAAGAATGACCAAAAAATTTGGAGTTATGGCCTCTGAAACCAAAACCCTAATTTCAGGTTATTTGTGTAGTGAAACCCTAGCTCTACTTCCATGCTCTCCCAGTTTCTTGTGATTTCTTGACTTCTTTGAAGTTTGAGAGACATAATATGATGATTGAACACACATGGACCCTCTTGGAATGATTGGAGGCCCTTGGAGTGGTTCAGATGGATCCTTGGATTGCTCAGATCACAAACCCTAGATGCAGATGAACTTAAACTATGTAGATGAAACAAAGAAATGCAATATGAGATGGTATGCAAACATAAAATATCACAAGCCATTGTGTGAAATTAGTGAAGGAAAATTTGGGGTGTTTACACTAGGGTTTTCCTGCACAGATAATAAAAATTAGGGTTTTGGTTTCAGAGGACTTAACCCCAAATTTTTGGTCATTCTTGTTTCTAATGGTCTTAATATCTTATAAGGATCATGTGTACCAAATTTGATGAAGAAATTCACTGTGGAAGTCATCTGATCATTGGGTAACTTCTTGAGCAAGTAAAGTCAAAATCAGGGCATCTGAGGCCTCCATCAAGGGTACCAAAGGGTCATCATCATCATTTTGAGTCTCTATGATCTTTATTTGATCTTAGAAGTGGTTGGAAGTTCACAAAGTTGAAGAATTTTGAGCCAAATGCAAACTTGCTATTTTTGAAATGACTTGTATTGGAAACTTTCCATTTTGGGAAAGATTTTCAACCTATTCTTTCATGACCAAAAATGCTTCAAATGAAAAATTCTTCGGCATGAAAGTTGTAGATTATGTCTTCCCCTTTTCAAAAAGTACTAGAACATGTCTTGATTCTTCCTAGAACTCAAGATATGGCCTTTCAAAGTTGGCAAAAATCCTATAATTTTCAAGTTCATGCCAAAGAGGATTTTTTGCAAATTCAAGTTTCAAGCCATTTCATGACTTCTAATTGATTGCTAAACATCATACAAGCATAGTACAATGCATTTGAACCAAAATTGTGCCCTGGATTGCAAGATTCATCGAGGAATTTTCACAAAATTCTCAAAGAGGGATAGTTGCAAAAACCTTGGAAACCTTCCATCCACTTATGCCAGCTCATGTAATCTGATCCTATGGCCATCCTTGATGCAAGCTGAGGCCAAGACACCCCTTTGAGCAGCTCTGACCCGTACCATACCTCCAAAAATTGACTTTCTTACAAAACCTATCATACCAATCAAGTTGTGCCACACCAACTCTCTAAACCAATCACAATTGTTTATACAAACCCCAAACACTCCAAAGCATACAACACATTGGCCTGAATGCTCCAAGAACTCAGAATCACTAAAATCCAAATAAAGCTTCCCTTCTTCGATTCTCAAAACTCAACCATCAAACCACAAAACAAACTTCACCAATCATCTTCAAATGGTCCATAGAACACAAAGCACCCTTTAAAAAGCCCTGAAAAACAGTCAAACAAAAACACGATTCCTGCACTATCAAAACAGAAGCACAAGGGGATCAAGTAGGATGGATTAGCATCAAGGAAAGGGCCAGAAAGCACCAAACTGTAAAGCTTCATCTTGTAAACACCCCAAATTTTCCCTCACTCATATCACACCATGGCTTGTGATCTTTCATGATTGCATTAGTATAAGCATACCATCTCATATTGCATTTTGTTTCACTGCATTAGTTCAAATTCATCTACATCTAGGGTTTGTGATCTAAGCAATCTAAGGATCCATCTGAGCCACTCCAAAGGTCTCCATTCATTCCAAGAGGTTCCATGTGTGTTCTATCATCATATTACATTACTCAAAGATCAAGGAAGTCAAGAGATCACAAGAACTTGGAAAGCATGGAAACAAAGCCCTGAAATTAGGGTTTTGGTTTCAGAGGCCATAACTCCAAATTTTTTGTTCATTCTTGTTTCTAATAGTATCAATATGTTATAAGGATCATATGTACCAAGTTTGATGAAGAAATTCATTGTGGAAGTCATTTGTTCACTGGGTAACTTCTTGAGCAAGTCAGAGCAAAATTAGGGCATCCGAGGCCCCCAACAATGGAACCAAAGTGGATTTTTCATCAAATTGAAGTTATTTGATATTTATTTGTTCATTGAAGTGCTTGTAAGTTTACAAAATTGAAGAAAAGTGAGCTAAACCAAAAGTTGCCAAAAATGGAAATGACTTGTAATGGAAACTTTCCATTTTGGGAAAGTTTTTCAACCTCCTCTTTCTCAACCAAAAATGCTTCAAATGAAAAATTGTTGGTCATGAAAGTTGTAGATTGGATTATTCCCTTTTCAAAAAGTACAAGAACAAGTCCTAATTTATTATGGAACTCAAGTTATGGCTTTGCAAAGTTGGCAAAAATCCTATAATTTTCACTTTCACACCAAAGAGGGATTTTTGCAAATTCACATACCAAGTCATTTTGTGACCTCTAATCACTCTCTAAGCATCATACAAACATACTACAATGCATTGTGACTAAAATTTCCTAAAGTATCATTCCATTTCATGCCTTGAACTTCAAGAAATTCAAAAGGGGCCAAACTTCTTCAAATTTGCAAAAGGGGTTGAAACTTCTCACACACTTGATGCATCACCCCAAAACATTTTCCATGGTTCTCCTTGATCCTTGCTGAGCCAAGACATGCCCTAAAACAGCTACAACATGAATCCATACCTCAAGTACACCTAATGTTGACATTTTGGCAACTTTCCCATACCAATCACCACAGGTCACCACCCACTTTCTGACCTATCAAACATTGTTATGTGGATCAAAAGCAACTCATAACACACAACACACAAGCCTGAAACCTAAGATTCACCAAGCTTCACAAAAATAACCTTCAAGCAAAAACCTTCGAAACTTTCTGTCCAACCATCAAACTTCAAAACAAACTTCACCATTCATTCAGAAATGATCCATATAACATAAACCAACCATCAAACAAGCCTCAAAGCCCATCTACACAAAACACGATTTCTGGCCAGCAAGAGTGCAACCTCTCATTCCAGACATTCTAAACTCCATCAAAGCATTCCAACATCATCAGGAGGTTAAGGGAAGTAAATTTGCACAAGAGAAGAGGTCCAAAAGCTCCAAACTAAGAAAGCTCAAGCTCAAGTAACCTCAAGAACTTTTTTTTCCAGAAATGCATTTTTAAGTTCTTGAATGAATCCTTATGATGTGCTGATGATCCTGTTGTATTTAATTTTCAAAATTGTTGAATATTGAGCATGTATGAAGTTTCTGAAAGTTTTGACATTTTTATGATATTCTTCGAATCTTGAAAATGGTGAATGAGAAATGTATTTTGATGCTTGATTCATGTTTAGGGAGGTGTGGGGAAGTGATCTAGAGCTTTAGAGCTATGGAAATGGCATAGGGAAGAAGTTAGATTGAGGGTCCTACCGAAGAAGATGACCGAAGCTAGCTCCGGTCACCTGAAAATGATTAGGGTTAGCAATTAGGGTTAATCAGCCAGGTTTAAATGTCAGCCATAGGATCTTAGTTCCCGCACGCATGGATGGTTCAGATCACTTCACTTAAGATTAATTATTAATTAATTAGGTTAATTAGTTAATTAAGCCAGATTCAATCCTAGCCCCTCATCTGCGCGCGTAGTCAACACAGGTTTAAACCTAGTCCATTGGATCAGTTGACTTCCCCTTATTTCAATTTTTATTTCATTTTAATGCATTTTTCTTTACCAATTTATTTAAAATACTTAGAAAATTCCAAAAAATAATTTTTTTTCTGCATTTTGACTTCAAATATTTTTCTTCACCCAAAAACATTTTTATTTTTATTTTTTGCATTAAAAAATCATTTTAAAAATATTTAAATGGTTATTTTAATTAATTAATGGAAATTAATTAATTAAAATACCATTTAGGTTTCTAAAAATTCACATTGCATCTTAGGACATTTCGAAACATTGTCAAACCATTCATACAAATTTCATTTTGGTTTTGATCCAATTTTGACATTTTTCTTGAATTTAGGGTTCATAAAAATCCCTTTTTGGAACCCTAACTTTGAAATTTCTTTCCTGCCTAACCATGAAGGGTTTGACATTGGTTCTTTTTGCATTGTTCTTCATATAGCATGTAGTTCCTAGGATATTTTTGTCATAAATTTATCTTGCATTTTCCTTTTGATTTGCATTTTCCCTCTTAAGGTAACCAAAAACCCTAGTTAACTTAGAAAATTCACAACTTCCTTTAGGTTAAGAGTTAGACCTTCTCCTTTGGGGTGTGAAATCATATGGGGTTAGGGTTCCTTTGAGTTCATTTGCAATTTTTTATCATGAGATTTGTTTCTGTTTTTGACATTTGCATCTCATCTTTTCATATAACCCTAATTTTGCATTTATACTTGCATCTTACATTGCATTGCATGAACATGTGAACTTGCCATGACATTCTAAGCACTTGTATGCCATCTTATACATCTTAAGACATTACTTGAACATTGTTTGGTCATTTGTTCATACATTTTCCATGCTTTGCATCTGTTTCATTTCATAAGCATCCATGTTTTTTCATGCTTCTTACATGCTTCATTTGCATTCTTTCTCTTTGTATGAACATTCATTGCACTTGATTTGTCTTTGCATCATCTCATAGCACCATTTGCATCATGTGATTGCTTCTGGTTTTGGCATTTTCCCATTCATATGTTTCATTTTCATTTCATTTCTTTCCTTATGCTAACCTTTTCAGGTGGTAAGTAATTTGAGAAGTGAATTTGCCTTCACTTCTCATCTCTCTTCATCTTCTTCATATGCATCATTGCTGCATTTTTTTCATTGCTTTAGAGTGAGCTTGATCATTCATGTTCATCATTCACTTTCTTTCTCCAAGTTACTTATCATCTTCAATGAAGTAAGTAACTTGTTTCTTCTGCTTCTCCTTCTTTCATCTGCTTCTTCCATTGGTGGCTTCTTTGAAGATCTATTTTAAGCCTCACAAACCATAGGAACATCCAAGCATGACAATAATTAGGGTTGTGATCAGCCCCCCTTTAGCTTTTACCTTTGTGTCTTCTTTGTGTCTCTTTTCTCACCTCATCATTAGAGACTAAACCTTTAAGGTTTTAGGACTTTTTGATTAGGGTTATGCCTGCATCCTTCTCTTAGGATGGAGTGCATAACTTTAATCCTAAGTGTTAAACCCTTAATTTGTTTAAACTTCTTAATCAATCTATCTTAATAATCACTAAGACATTAACTTGTAACTTAGGCCTTGCATTAGGGTTCTAATTCTTCCTTTATTGGTTAAGAAGGACTAACCCTAGTGTTAATGGACAAGTCCCCCTCAAGTTGTCTTACAAATCATAAAACTCACTTCTTAATCTCACCCTTAATTAAAATCCACTTTAATAAAGGTTTTTTTTTGTCATGAGGTTAATCCCTAATCATGGATTAAGTTGAGGTATCTTCCTCAACTTAAGTGTGCTCATCTATTATCCTTCTATTAGGATGGTGTAATGAGTCCACTAAATCCTTGATTATGGATTAAACTCATTACTTAACACTAAACAAAAACTCAAACATCTAAATAATCTCAAGTAGGTTAATGATCTTAATCCTACATCATCATGGTAATCAAGTTGAGATGTTTATCTCATACTTAAGGTATTCTCATTATCCCTAATCAAAGGGAGGATATGATGAGTTTACTAACCTTTGGTTTAGGCTTAAGCTCATTAACTTATGAAAAACACCAAAAAGAAATAAAAGATTGAAAACACAAAAAAACAAACAATAATCGTCTCCTCCGGGATTCTTTCCTCATCATCTTCACTCACAAACAAGAACTTGCTTCTTCCGTCTAATGCAAGACAGTTAGCACTCGAGCCAGACGAGTCATACACTTGAGCATAGACAAGCAAGCAGTTCATCAGTCAATTTATCTTTCAGTCTCTTTGAGTCGAACTACGGTGTTCTGACTTCCTCATTGCACAAGAGGATATGTAGGCATAACTTAACTGTTATCGAACAAAAGTCTCTGTGTCTTCCCCCTCTTTCAGCATTCTTTCCAAGCCTCATTCCTGAGCACCTCACTTCATCTTCTTGCACTGACACTTGTATATTCTTTTCTTAGCTTTTGCACACAGATAGCACAGACACTACCCCTTTAAACACAAACTTTCAAGTGAGGATCCCGTCGAGTACGACGGACAATCTAGGTGCTAATACCTTCCCAGGTTGTAACCAACCCCCTTTCTCAGTTTCTATGGTTCGCAACCGTCTTATCCATCTTTTTCTAGGTTTATGCAGCATTACCTTTCCTTCGGGATAAAAATGCATAGTTGGCGACTCTTTTCAGTTCACCTTCATTTCTCCTTTCGCCGACCGTTCACACTTGTACCGGGATGCAAATCTTCGGGAGCGACACATCTCAGGTAGCTTCTTCAAACAATTTTTCCAGAACTTGTTTTTTAAGTTACAATATGATTCTTTATGTTCCCCTGATCACACTGATATGATTTGTTTCGAAAATGAGTGAGAAATGTCCATGTATGCTTGCTCTGAAACTTTCTGACCTAAAAATTGTTTGCTTCGATTCATGATGTTCTTGAGTGATAAATGATTTTTGAGGTTTGATTCGTGTTTAGGGTTTTCTAAGGTTTGATTATGGAGCTTTTGGTGAAGTTTCGTGACCATTTGAGAGATTCAGGGGAGCGGATTGGCCGGAGAAGATGACCGGAGGTCTTCTCCGGCCACCCGAGAGTCATTAGGGCACTAATTAAGGTTTAGTTTTAGTTTGAATCTCAGCCTTAGGATCTTGGTTTCGCGCGTGGATGGATGGCTCAGATTGGTCATTAAAACCATAATCCTATTTAATTAGATTAATTAAGTTTAATAAAATAAATTTAGCCAGATTGAATGTCAGCCATAGGATTGCGTGCCAATCAATTCCCTCCACCCCAGTTTGAATCTGAGCCACTAGATGCTTTGACCTTCCATTTTATTTTATTTTTATTTCATTTTCTTTGCATTTTTTTCTCATTTTATTTAAAATATCAAAACTCATCCAAAAAATGTGATCTTTTGCATTTCTGATCCAAATAATTTTCTTAACCCAAAAATGATTTTTATTTTATTTTTTGCATTTAAAAAGTATTTTTAAAATATTTAAATGTTATTTTTAATTAATTAATGGATTTTAATTAATTAAAAATGCATTTAGGTTTCTAAAAATCACCAAAAAATTCAGGAACCATTCTAATACATTTAGAAACATTTTCAAACTCATCATACAAATCTCTTTTTAGGTTTGATCATAATTTCACAATTTTCTTTGAATTAGGGTTCTTAAAAATCACATTTTCTAACCCTAACTTGAAAAATTCATTTCTGCCTAACCATGATGAGTTTGAACTTGATTATTTTTGCATTGTTTCACATTTTGCATATAGTTTCTAGATTATTTTTCTCATGAATTTATCTTTCATTTTCAATTTGATTTGCATTTTCCCTTAAGAATCACCCAAAAACCTTAGCAAACTTAGAAAATCCATAACTTCCATTAGATTAAGCTTCTGACTTTTTCCTTTGGGGTGTGATCTTATATGGTATTAGGGTTTCTTTGAGCTTGATTTCAAATTTTTATCATGTTGATTGCTTCTGTTTCGGTCATTTGCATCTCATACATTCATAAAACCCTAATTTATCATGTTCATTTGCATTCACCTTTGCATATCATCATCATGTGAACTTGCCTTGACATTTCAAGCATTTTTATTACATCTTAGACATCTTAAGACATGCTTGAACATTGCTTGATCATTTCTTCATTCATTTTCTATGTTTTGCATCCATTACACTTCATGGACATTCATGTGTTTTCATGCTTCTAAACATGTTTTCATTGCATCTCATCTTTGTATGATCATCATTTGCATCTTGTATGACTTTGCATCATCTCATATGCCTTTTACATTGCATTTCCACCTATGACTTTGGTCTTCACATCTCATTTCATTTCATTTCCTTTTAATTTATGTCTTATGCATTCATACTAACATTTTCAGGAACTTTTGGTAAGTTATTTGGGAGGTGGATTTTCCTTCACTTACCATCTCTTCTCATCATTCATATGCATATTTACTTGTCTTTGAAGTGAACTTGTTTCACTTGTGCTCCAATCTTCTTACTCTCTTTCTTTTAAGTTTCTTATCTTCTTCAGGAAGTAAGTAACTTATTTTTCTTCTTCCTTCTCTTTTCATTTGTTTCTTCCATTGGTGGCCTTGAAGATCCTTTCTCTTAAGCCTAACAAACCATAGGATACACAAGCATGGTAACTTTTAGGATTGTGTATAGCCCCCCTTAGTCTTTTACCTTTAAGTCTCCTTGAGTCTCTCTTCTCATCTCAATAATCAGAGACTAAACTCTTAAAGATTTAGGACTTTGAATTAGGGTTATGCCTGCATCCTTCTCTTAGGATGGAGTGTATAACTTTAATCCTAAGTGTTAAACCTTTAATTTGTTTACACCTCTTAACCAAATCACACTAATAATCACTAAGACTTTATCTTGTAACTTGAGCCTTACATTAGGGTTTTATCTCTTCATTATGGTTAAGAGGGACTAACCCTAGTGTTTAATGGACAAGTCCCCCTCAAGTTATCTTACAAACCATAAAATCCATTTCTTAATCTCATCCTGTAATTAAAATCCATTTAATAAAGTTTTGTTATATAATGAATTTAATCTCTAACCATATATTAAGTTGAGGTATTTTCCCCAGCTTAAGTGTTCTCATCTATTATCCTTCTATTAGGATGGTGTAATGAGTTCACTAATATGTGATTAAAGATTAAACTCATTACTTAACACTAAACAAAAACCCAAAAACATATAATTAATCACAAGTAGGTTAATGATCTTAATCCTACATCATCATGGTAATTAAGTTGAGGTGTTTATCTCACACTTAAGTAGACTCGTTATCCCTAATTAGGGAGGATATAATGAGTTTACAAACCCTTGATTTAGGCTTAAGCTCATTAACTTATGCAAAACACCGAAAACAATAAAAAGCTGAAAAACTCAAAAAACAAACAATAATCGTCTCCTCCGGGATCCTTTTCTCATCACTCTCATTCACAAAAGAGAACTTGCTTCTTCCGTCTAATGCAAGACAATTAGCATTCAAGCCAGAAGAGTCATACACTTGAGCATAGGCAAGCAAGCAGTTCACAGTCAATTCATTTTCAGTCTCTTTAAGTCGAACTACGGTGTTCTGACTTCCTCGTTGCACGAGAGGATACATAGGAATAACTTATCTGTTATCGAACAAAAGTCTCTTTGTCATCCCCCCTTTCAGCATTCTTTCTAAAGCCTCAGTTCCTGAGCAATTCACACCTTATGCACTGACACCTGTACTTTCTTTCCTTTGCTTTTGCACACAGATAGCACATAAACCTACACCCTTTAAACACAATCTTGTAAACGTGGATCCCGTCGAGTACGAAGGAAAATCTGGGTGCTAATACCTTCCCAGGTTGTAACCAACCCCCTTTCTTAGTTTATCTAGTTCGCAACCGTCTTATCCATCTCTTCCCAGGTTTATGCAGCATTACCTTTCCTTCGGGATAAAAAATGCCTAGTTGGTGACTGTATTCAATTCAACCTCATCTTTTCTCTTTTCGCCGACCGTTCGCGTTTGCACCTTGGGACCTTAGTCTCTTTTCAGGGGAGCGACAGCTTGGTGACTCTGCTGGGGATAAAAAAAGTTCCTTGCAACCAGGGTTTCTGGTTCTTTTTGTGGGTTTTTCCTAGCGCTTGTTTGATTTGTGTTTATTGGGTGTTATGCGTGCTTTAGTTTATTGCTTTATTTATTTCTTTTTGTACAGCTTTATTTATCGCTTTCATTTATTGTTTTATGCATTCCATATTACTGTCATTCTATCATGGTCTGGATCTGTTGTTACCTTGGAGGGAGGGATACTCAGTGAGTAAGGTTCCATACCGGGAGCCTGAGTGACACATAGGATTAGAGTGGCTTCATATTCTTTCCCATTCCATTTCGGTCTGGTGCGGGAATATGAAACACGGTTCAGACATGGGTTTCTTCTTAAGAACTCTGTGCTACGGATTTCATGTAGTACTAGGGCTATCTAGGTAGCCTGCTTAGTCTCGATGACCTTTTTAGATGACTTTCAGCATCTGAGGTGAATTAGAGGAGGATCCTTTATAATTAATGTAAACATTGTACCTCCTGGTTAGAAGTGTTTACACTTGAAATTCTGGGATCAGGTACGTGATGTCGAATGAGATGTTTAAACACTTGAAGACTTGAATAAAACTTAAAGTGCAGGAAAATTAAACAACACAGGAAATTGTTAACCCAGTTCAGTGTATAACCACACTTACATCTGGGGGCTACCAAGCCAGGAAGGAAATCCAATATAAGTAATATTAATTCTAGACTTAAACCACTCAGTTTAATCTTTCACTTAATATCTACCCAAGGCAATTTCTACCTAAGACACAACTTAGATATGAGTACCAACTCACTCCCCCTCAATCACACAGTGATGTGTTTACAAGTTTAATAAAATTGAAGTCATACTTCAAACAAAACAGCTTGATCTTACTTCACAGTTTCAATCAAGACACAAATACACTTTTGCTTAAAAGCTCATAAAGTGGTACAAATTAACAACCTGCTATTAAAACACAAACACCCTATTTAGTCTTCTTAATTTCGTACTCTATTCTGAGAGTTCCTGTTGCTTAAATAGGTGTTTGGATTTTGGGCTTTCTGTAGGTTTATCCAATCCTGATATGCATGCTTCCATCACCTTGAATTAGGGTTTGTTACTTCCTTGATTCTAGGTGATTCAGTTCTTCTGATTATACTGAAGTCATATAACAAATCTCCCTATAGATGCGCCTTCTTCTGTTTTATACATTCATAATTAATTCCAGATATCTTCCCTGAATTTACTCAGTTCTGTTAATCATTAATTAATTTTGGTAGCAAGTTTGAGATGTAACAACATCCGGTGTGACATCCTGAAAACTGAACTTACTTCATTTACTGATACAATGTCACAACATCTAGTGTGACATCCTATAAACTGAACTTACTTCATTAACTGATACAATGTCACAACATCTGGTGTGACATCCTGAATTAAGTTCATTTACTTATACTCTGTTTGATAATGTCACAACATCTGATGTGACATCCTGAACTAAATTCAACACTTCTTGTTGGTCAAAAATTCTACCAATTCTAAACATCTACAAACTCCCCCTTTGGCTAATTTTTGGCTAACATACTTTTCTGGTTTATCAGAGTTCAGCAGAGTTTCTTTTATCAGAGTACAGCAGTTCTTTTCTGTTGAGTCATGTGTGAGTTTACTCCCCCTCAAACCTACATGTGTTCAGACTTGTTGCAACATAAATTTTTCATTAAAAACACAGCTTTAGTTCAGTATCAAATAGAAGTCATTTTTCATTAATCAGTAAGCTGCATCATACATTGTTGTTGGTGTTCAGTTCTCTTCTCCCCCTTGTTAGACATAAATTGGGGCCAAATTTTAAATTGACAGAAGGAATTACAACATTACTAATTCAAAATACAATGCTGCAGCAGACATTACAAATTCCTCACATACATTTTTCACTCAGAATCTTCATATTCAGTGTCTTCCTCTTCTTCAGTTTCCTTATCAGACTTAACAACCTTCTGAGCACTTTCCTCAATTTCCAGCCTTTGGATAATCTCCTCAAGCTTCTGCTTCCTGGCATCCAGTTCTTTGCATGTGTTCTTCAACTCAGCAATCAAAGCAGCTTTGGATATTGGATACTTTGCCTTTGAAGGTCCAGCAGATGTCCCAGAGGGAGCTTCAACATCAGTTGCATGATGACTTAAGAACAACTTGTAGTGGAAGGCCAGGGGACTCTCTCTTTTGTAGATTAAATCCTTCTCAGTGAGGATACCTGGATACTGACTAAGGATTATTCCACACAGCAAAGAAGGGAAGGCAATAGGCAGCTTTGTTGCAGATGTCCCAGCATGTTTCAATGTATGATCAAAAATGTAAGACCCAAAGTCCAGCTTTGTTTAGGTACCTACAACATATATGAACCTGCCCAATCCAATTGCTATTGAGGAGGTATGGTTGGTAGGGACCCATTTTGCAGTGCCAATCCTATGCAGCATTGCATACTTCCTTATCAGCAAACTAACAGAAAGTTTCCCCTTGACTGGCCAAGCTTTGACTTGATTAGCAGTGATGACCTTGCACACCTGGTTATTTGTCTTTCCCAGCTCATTAGGTCCATCAGATTCTCTTCCTAGATAGTGGTTGATAACCCTAGGAGATAATTCCACACATCTCCCTCTTACATACACCTTTCTGAAGTCAGCTGACTTACCATCAGCACAGTCCTCTTGAAGGTTGACAATAAATTCCTTGACTAGCAGCTCATAGCAAGGAGAGAAGTTTGACACTGTTTTGAATAAGCCAGCAGAAGAGATGAGATCAATTACCTCAGTGCACTCAAGTGCATTGCTGCTCAGCTCTCTTTCAAGTGCTACCCTTCTTTGGTAGACAAATTTCCATCTGCTCACACTTGACACATGATGGAATGAAATGTTGTCCAGAGGAGCTTCTGGAACAGAAGAGGAGGACCTTGAAGGTGCTGGTTTCTTCTTTGGTGGAGATGTTGGGACATCCTCTTCAACATCTGAATCTGGAGGAGTGACAGCTTTCCTCTTTTGTGTATTCACCTTGCTCCATTGTTTGGTAGGACCAAAAGCAACTTTAGCTTTGTCCTTCTTTGGTGTAGGCTTCTTCTTCTCAGGAGTTGCATGTCCTACAGTCTTTTTTTCTTTCCTAGTTCTGAGCCTTTTGGCTATGCTAGGGTTCACAGAAGCAATGATTTCTGTGTCAGAATCATGCTCTACGTTTACAACAGGAGGAGGTTGAGTAGTCTCCTCTTCAGCAGGTGGATCAACAGAGGCTTGATCATCAGTGGAGGCCTTATGCTGGTCCTCAGATGTTTCATCATCATCATCAGAGGAGGCCTAGTGCTGGTCCTCAGATGTTTCAACATCTATTGGGACATCCTGTTGAGCAGGAATGTCCTCTTCAGCCTGATTTGGTTGTTCTTCTTGTGGAGTTGGCATGGTGTTCAGGGGAATGGATATTCCACTCACAACTCTTTGCTCAGACAAAATCCTGTTCACAAGATCCTTGATTGAAGCATCCACATACTCAGAGGCTTTTGGAGTGGTGTTTGAGGATGAAGTCATTCCTTTGACTTTGCTAAAAATAGGTTCCTTTGACCATCCCACAGTAGGGGTTCTTGGCTTTTGAGCAAGAGGAACACTTCCTCTGATTTCGTCTATTGGAGTTGAATCCATAGGTACCACAGAGATGGGGGTTGCATGCACCACATCTTCTTGGTTGAGGATTTCTTCAGAGAGGTTAGGGTTTTGAGACATTTTCGAATGTGTTGAAGAAAGTGGTTAAGATTTATTGAGTTTGATGAGCTCTGAAAATCAGTTATAGAATGCAAGTTGTTTTGAGAGAATGATGAGAAGACGAATAGCTGAGAGCAAGCTGATATTTTTATAAGAGCCGTTACTTGGAGAAATTTTAGGAGTGGAATACACAGAGTTCTTGACCAGACTGGTGTTGCCATCTGGTGATCATGCCACACGATGTCATATGACATTGTAGATGTTTAGAATTGGCAGAATTTTAGACCAACAAGAAGTGTTGAATTTAGTTCAGGATGTCACATCAGATGTTGTGACATTATCAAACAGAGTATAAGTAAATGAACTTAATTCAGGATGTCACACCAGATGTTGTGACATTGTATTAGTTAATGAAGTAAGTTCAGTATACAGGATGTCACACCAGATGTTGTGACATTGTATCAGTTAATGAAGTAAGTTCAGTTTTCAGGATGTCACATCAGATGTTGTGACATCTCAAACCTGCTATCATAATTAATTAATGATTAACAGAACTGAGTAAATTCATTGAAGTTATCTGAAATTAATTATGGATGGATAAAACAGAAGAAGGCTCATCTGTAGGGAGAATTTGTTATATGACTTCACTATAATCAGAAGAACTGAATCACCTAGAATACAGGAAGTAACAAACCCTAATTCAAGGTAATGGCAGCATGCATATCAGGATTGGATAACCTACAGAAATCCCAAAATCCAAACACCTATTTAAGCAACAGAAACTCTCAGAATAGAGTACGAAATTAAAAAGACTAAATAGGTTGTTAATGTGTACCACTTTATGAGCTTTTAAGCAAAAGTGTATTTGTGTCTTGATTGAAACTGTGAAGTAAGATCAAGCTGTTTTGTTTGAAGTATGACTTCAATTTTATTAAACTTGTAAACACATCACTGTGTGATTGAGGGGGAGTGAATTGGTACTCATATCTAAGTTGTGTCTTAGGTAGAAATTGCCTTGGGTAGATATTAAGTGAAAGATTAAACTGAGTGGTTTAAGTCTAAAATTAATATTACTTATATTGGATTTCCTTCCTGGCTTGGTAGCCCCCAGATGTAAGTGTGGTTATACACTGAACTGGGTTAACAATTTCCTGTGTTGTTTAATTTTCCTGCACTTTAAGTTTTAGTCAAGTCTTCAAGTGTTTAAACATCTCATTCGACATCACGTTCCTGATCCCAGAATTTCAATTGGCATCAGAGCAGGCACCCTTCCTGTTTATACTGGGTGAGATCTAGGGACTGCAAATTCTGGAAACATGGACATAGATGTAGGATCAGTAAATAGACCACCTATATTGGATGGATCTAATTATGACTACTGGAAGCCAATAATGGTAGCATTCTTAAGATCACTTGACAATAGGGCCTGGAAAGCTGTCAACAAAGGATGGGAACACCCTGTCCAAGACAACAAAGATGGAGCAAAAGTGTTGAAACCTGAAGAAGAATGGAGCAAGGAGGAAGAAGATTCAGCACTTGGCAATTCCAAGGCCTTAAATGCTTTATTCAATGGCATTGATAGGAATATATTCAGACTTGTGCATCATTGTGAGCTGGCCAAAGATGTTTGGGACACTCTCTAAACAACTCATGAAGGAACATCAAAGGTGAAGATGTCAAGACTTCAACTTCTCACCACCAAGTTTGAAAACTTGAGAATGAAGGAAGATGAGACAATTCATGAGTTCTACATGAACATCTTGGAAATAGTCAATACTTCTGGTGCTTTAGGAGAAAAGATGACTGATGAAAAGCTGGTAAGAAAGATTCTTAGATCTTTACCAAAAAGATTTGACATGAAGGTCACAACAATAGAAGAAGCACAAGACATATGCATAATGAAGGTTGAAGAACTCATTGGTTCCCTTCAAACATTTGAGATGGGAATGAATGACACAATTGTCAAGAAGAACAAAAGCATAGCCTTGGTGTCAAATACTGATAAAGAAGAAGAAAATAATGAAGCAGAACCTGAAGAAAGTTTATCAGAAACTATTGCTATGCTTGGAAGACAATTCAACAAGATTCTCAGAAAGATGGATGGCAAGTCCAGACCAAGTGGAAGATACTCAAACTCTTCTGAGAATAAAAGACCTTATGATGCTAATAGAAGGTCAAATTATGATGAAAAGACCAATCAAGATAAAGGGATTAAATGTCATGGATGTGAAGGATATGGACACATCAGAATTGAATGCCCTACTTATCTAAAGAAGTAGAAGAAAGGTCTTTCTGTGACCTGGTCTGATGAAGACTCAGGATGTGATTCAGAAGAAGAATCAGCAAAGCATATCACTGCTCTAGCTGGAGTATGTGATTCTGAAAGTGGATCCAGTGATGAGGAGCTGACTTTTGAAGAGCTAGAAGAATCATACAAGATGCTGGTTAAAAGGAGCACTGAAATATGCATGGAGAGTATAAAGCAGAAGAAGAAGATTGAGGCACTAAAGACTGAAAAAACAGGTGATCTAGAGATCATTGACACTTTGAAAAGTGAAGTAAGTCTTCTCAACTCCAAGTTGGAGCACATGTCCAAATCTGTTAGAATGCTGAACAGTAGCTCAAACACATTGGATGTTATTCTCAACAACAATAAGCATTCAGGTGATAGAACTGGACTGGGATTTAACAAAGCTAAACAGGTTGAGGCTAGTACCAGCAAAGCTATTTCAAATTCCTTAAAGTCAAAGAAGATGTCCCAACAGATGCTCCAACATCATGAAAAGAACATAAAGTGAAACATAATGTCCCAACAGATGTCTCAACATCATGAAAAGAACATGATGAAAAAGAAGTATCAAAGATGGAGATGTCATTATTGTGGAAGGTTTGGTCATATCAAACCTCATTGCTACAAGTTGCATGGATATCCAAATCAGATATATCAGCAACCCCCTAAGCAGAAGATAGAGGTTACAAAGAAAATGCAGCATGGACATCAAAATCAAAGATATCAACAACCCCCTAAGCAGAAGACAGAGATCATAAAGAAAGTATGGGTACCTAAAGCTAGTCTTCATGCTAATCAAAGCTACATGTCCAAGAACAAGCTCAGCAAACAACCTTGGAGCTCTAAAAATGGACATTACACAGGGCAAAGGCATCAAAGGAAACCTCAATACAAATGGTCAAAGAAGGGTGTTGCATATATTGCTCATACATCTCTAAGAGTATTAGCTAAAGAAGACTGGTACTTTGACAGTGGATGCTCAAGGCACATGACTAGATTGAAGAATCTACTAGTAGATTTAAAGTCATATTCATCCAGATATGTAACCTTTGGAGATGGAGCTAAAGGAGAAATCAAGGGAGTTGGGACCTTGGACTGTCCAGATGTACCAAGACTAGATGATGTGCTACTGGTAAAAGGATTGACTGCTAACTTGATCAGTATAAGTCAATTATGTGATCAAGGTTACAGTGTAAACTTTACCAAAACTGAATGCATAGTGTCTAATAAAGAACAGAAGTTTGTCATGAGAGGAGCCAGGTCTAAAGACAATTGTTATATGTGGGAACCTCAAGATTTCAGTCTCACTTCAACTTGCTCTTTAGCCAAAGAAGAAGAAGTGAAACTATGGCACCAAAGACTGGGTCATCTTCATTTCAGAGGTATAAAAAAAATCATATCTATTGAAGCTGTGAGAGGTATTCCTAAACTGAAGATTGATGATGGCAAAATATGTGGTGAATGTCAAATAGGCAAGCAAACCAAGATGTCCCATCCAAAGCTCCAACATCTGACAACTTCCAAAGTTTTGGAATTATTGCATATGGATCTTATGGGACCTATGCAGGTTGAGAGCCTTGGTGGTAAGAGGTATGCCTATGTAGTGGTTGATGACAGTTCAAGGTATACATGGATAACTTTTATCAAAGAAAAGTCTGATGTATTTGATGTATTCAAAGATTTATGCCAAAGAATACAAAGAGAAAAAGCAAGCTGTGTGGTCAGAATAAGAAGTGACCATGGAAAGGAGTTTGAGAATCAACAATTCTCAGATTTTTGTTCTTCAGAAGGAATCAATCATGAATACTCTTCACCTATTACTCCTCAACAGAATGGGATTGTTGAAAGGAAGAACAGAACTATCCAAGAATCAACAAGAGCTATGATCCATGCTAAAAAGTTACCATTGTACTTCTGGGCTTAAGCTATGAACACAGCTTGTTACATTCATAATAGAGTCACTCTAAGGAAAGGAACCTTGTCCACAATCTATGAAGTCTGGAAGGGCAGAAAACCCACAGTTAAGTACTTCCATGTGTTTGGAAGTAACTGCTATATTCTGGCTGATAGGGAGCAAAGAAGAAAAATGGATCCTAAAAGTCATGAAGGGATTTTTCTTGGATACTCTATAAACAGCAGAGCCTATAGATTATTTAACTCTAGAACCAAGGTTATCATGGAGTCCATAAATGTGATAATTGATGATGCCCCTGCAGATGTTACAGATGATGTTGGAACATCTGCTGACAGTCAGACTGAAGCTGAATTAAAGAGTGATCATCCTGACTTCACTCAAACTGAAGCAAGGACAAAACAATCCAGCAAACCTCCCTCCATTAGAATTCAGAAGGATCATCCCAAAGATTTAATAATTGGTGATCCCAACAGAGGTGTAAGTACTAGATCAAGAGAGGTGATTTCAGGTTCTTGTTTTGTGTCAAAAATAGAACCTAAAAACATCAAGGAAGCTCTTAATGATGAGTACTGGATTGGTGCTATGCAAGAAGAATTAGGTCAGTTCACAAGGAATGAAGTGTGGGATCTTGTTCCTAGACCTGATGACATAAATGTGATTGGCACTAAATGGGTGTATAAGAACAAGTCAAATGAGCAGGGAGTTGTTACAAAGAACAAATCTAGACTTGTGGCTCAAGGATACACACAAATTGAAGGAGTAGACTTTGATGAAACCTTTGCACCAGTAGCAAGGCTTGAATCAATCAGACTACTTTTGGGAATTGCTTGTATTCTGAAGTTCAAGCTATTTCAAATGGATGTGAAGAGTGCCTTTCTAAATGTATATCTTAATGAAGAAGTATATGTAGAACAGCCTAAGGGATTTGTTGATCCAAGCTGTCCAAACCATGTGTACAAACTAAGGAAGGCTCTTTATGGACTGAAGCAAGCCCCAAGAGCATGGTATGAAAGGTTAACTACTTTTCTCACAAAACAAGGATACAGAAAAGGTGGAATAGACAAAACCTTGTTTGTGAAGGATGAAGAAGGAAATGTCATGATAACTCAAATATATGTTGATGACATTGTCTTTGGTGGGATGTCAGACAGGATGGTTAAAAATTTTGTCACTCAAATGGAATCTGAATTTGAGATGAGCCTAGTAGGAGAACTAACCTACTTTCTTGGACTGCAAATCAAACAGATGGAAGATTCAATGTTCATATCCCAAAGCAAGTATGCCAAGAACATTGTGAAGAAGTTTGGGATGGATAGTTCAAGTCATAAAAGAACTCCTGCCCCCACTCACTTAAAGCTGACAAAGGATGACAAGGGTGAGAAGGTGGACCAAAGCCTATACAGAAGCATGATTGGAAGCTTATTATATCTGACTGCCAGCAGACCAGACATAGCCTTTGCAATAGGTGTATGTGCAAGATATCAAGTTGATCCAAAAGTTAGCCATCTAAATCAGGTCAAGAGAATTCTGAAATATGTCAATGGTACTTGTGACTATGGCATAATGTACTCCCATGGATGTAAACCAATTCTCACTGGCTTCTGTGATGCTGATTGGGCTGGAAGTGCTGATGATAGAAAGAGCACATCAGGAGTATGCTTCTTTCTAGGAAACAATTTGATTTCTTGGTTCAGTAAGAAACAAAATTGTGTTTCCTTATCCACTGCTGAAGCTGAATATATTGCAGCTGGTAGCAGTTGTTCACAGTTGGTTTGGATGAAGCAAATGCTCACAGAGTACAATGTCCCACAAGATGTCATGACATTGTACTGTGACAACTTAAGTGCTATTAACATATCAAAGAATCCTATCCAACATAGCAGGACCAAGCATATTGATATCAGGCATCATTTCATCAGAGATCTTGTGGAAGAGAAGGTGATCTCATTGGAACATGTAGCTACAAATCTGCAATTGGCTGATATATTTACTAAAGCTTTGGATGCTACCCAATTTGAAAACCTAAGGGGCAAATTGGGAATCTGCTTATGTGAAGTATAGCAGTTATGGAGAAGTGCCAACATGTCATATGACATCGTGTGGCATGATCACCAGATGGCAACACCAGTCTGGTCAAGAACTCTGTGTATTCCACTCCTAAAATTTCTCCAAGTAACGGCTCTTATAAAAATATCAGCTTACTCTCAGCTATTCATCTTCTCATCATTCTCTCAAAACAACTTGCATGCTATAGCTGACCTTCAGAGATCATCAAACTCAATCAATCTTAACCTCTTCCTTCAACACATTCGAAAATGTCTCAAAACCCTAACCTCTCTGAAGAAATCCTCAACCAAGAAGATGTGGTGCATGCAACCCTCATCTCTGTGGTACCTATGGATTCAACTCCAATAGACGAAATCAGAGGAAGTGTTCCTCTTGCTCAAAAGCCAAGAACCCCTACTGTGAGAAGGGCAAAGGAACCTGTTTTCAGCAAAGTCAAAGGAATGCCTTCATCCTCAAATACCACTCCCAAAGCCTCTGAGTATGTGGATGCTTCAATCAAGGATCTTGTGAACATGATTTTGTCTGAGCAAAGAGTTATGAGTAGAATATCCATTCCCCTTAACACCATGCCAGCACCACAAGAAGAACAACCAAATCAGGTTGAAGAGGACACTCCTGCTCAACAGGATGTCCCAATAGATGTTGAAACATCTGAGGACCTGCACAAGGCCTCCTCTGATGATGATGATGAAACATCTAAGGACCAGCAAAAGGCCTCCACTGATGATCAAGCCTCTGTTGATCCACCTGCAGAAGAGGAGAATACTCAACCTCCTCCTGTTGTAAACATAGAGCATGATTCTGACACAGAAATCATTGCTTCTGTGAACCCTAGCATAGCCAAAAGGCTCAGAACTAGGAAGGAAAAGAAGACTGCAGGACATGCAACTCCTGAGAAGAAGAAGCCTACACCAAAGAAGGACAAAGCTAAAGTTTCTTTTGGTCCTACCAAACAATAGAGCAAGGTGAATACACAAAAGAGAAAAGCTGTCACCCCTCCAGATTCAGATGTTGAAGAGGATGTCCCAACATCCCCACCAAAGAATAAACCAGCACCTTCAAGGTCCTCCACTGCTGTTCCAGAAGCTCCTTTGGACAACATTTCATTCCATCATGTGTCAAGTGTGAGCAGATGGAAATTTGTCTACCAAAGAAGGGTAGCACTTGAAAGAGAGCTGAGCAACAATGCACTTGAGTGCAATGAGGTAATTAATCTCATCTGTTCTGCTGGATTATTCAAAACAGTGTCAAACTTCTCTCCTTGCTATGAGCTGCTAGTCAAGGAATTTATTGTCAACCTTCAAGAGGACTGTGCTGATGGTAAGTCAGCTGACTTCAGAAAGGTGTATGTAAAAGGGATATGTGTGGAATTCTCTCCTAGGGTTATCAACCACTATCTAGGAAGAGAATCTGATGGACCTAATGAGCTGGGAAAGACAGATAACCAGGTGTGCAAGGTCATCACTGCTAATCAAGTCAAAGCTTGGCCAGTCAAGGGGAAACTTTCTGTTTGTTTGCTGATAAGGAAGTATGCAATGCTGCATAGGATTGGCACTGCAAACTGGGTCCCTACCAACCATACCTCCTCAATAGCAACTGGATTGGGCAGGTTCATATATGCTGTAGGTACCCAAACAAAGCTAGACTTTGGGTCTTACATTTTTTATCAGACATTGAAACATGTTGGGACATCTGCAACAAAGCTGCCTATTGCCTTCCCTTCTTTGCTGTGTGGAATAATACTTAGTCAGTATCCAGGTATCCTCACTGAGAAGGACTCAATCTGCAAAAGAGAAAGTCCTCTGGCCTTCCACTACAAGCTGTTCTTAATTCATCATGCAGCTGATGTTGAAGCTCCCTCTGGGACATCTGCTGGAACTTCAAAGGCAAAGTCTCCAATATCCAAAGATGCTTTGATTGCTGGGCTGAAGAACACCTGCAAAGAGCTGGATGCCAGGAAGCAGAAGCTTGAGGAGATTATCCAAAGGCTGGAGATTGAAGAGACTGCTCAGAAGGCTGCTGATTCTGATGAGGAAACTGAAGAAGAGGAAGACACTGAATATGAGGATTCTGAGTGAAACATGTATGTGAGGAATATGTAATGTCTGCTTCAGAATTGTATTTTGAATTAGTAATTTTGTAATTCTCTTTGTCAATGTAAAATTTGGCCCCAATTTATGTCTAACAAGGGGGAGAAGAGAACTGAACAACAACAACAATGTATGAGGCAGCTTACTGATTAATGAAAAATGACTTATGTTTGCTTCTGAACTAAAGATGTGTTTTTAATGAAAAATTTATGTTGCAACAAGTCTGAACACATGTAGGTTTGAGGGGGAGTAAACTCACACAAGACTCAATAGAAACTCTGATAAAAGAAACACTGATGCACTCTGATAAACCAGAAAAGTATGTTAGCCAAAAATTAGCCAAAGGGGGAGTTTGTAGATGTTTAGAATTGGCAGAATTTTTGACCAACAAGAAGTGTTGAATTTAGTTCAGGATGTCACATCAGATGTTGTGACATTATCAAACAGAGTATAAGTAAATGAACTTAATTCAGGATGTCACACCAGATGTTGTGACATTGTATTAGTTAATGAAGTAAGTTCAGTTTACAGGATGTCACACCAGATGTTGTGACATTGTATCAGTTAATGAAGTAAGTTCAGTTTTCAGGATGTCACATCAGATGTTGTGACATCTCAAACCTGCTACCAGAATTAATTAACGATTAACAGAACTGAGTAAATTCAGGGAAGTTATCTGAAATTAATTATGGATGGATAAAATAGAAGAAGGCGCATCTGTAGGGAGAATTTGTTATATGACTTCAGTATAATCAGAAGAACTGAATCACCTAGAATCAAGGAAGTAACAAACCCTAATTCAAGGTGATGGCAGCATGCGTATCAGGATTGGATAACCTACAGAAAGCCCAAAATCCAAACACCTATTTAAGCAACAGAAACTCTCAGAATAGAGTACGAAATTAAGAAGACTAATTAGGGTGTTTGTGTTTTAATAGCAGGTTGTTAATGTGTACCACTTTATGAGCTTTTAAGCAAAAGTGTATTTGTGTCTTGATTGAAACTGTGAAGTAAGATCAAGCTGTTTTGTTTGAAGTATGACTTCAATTTTATTAAACTTGTAAACACATCACTGTGTGATTGAGGGGGAGTGAGTTGGTACTCATATCTAAGTTGTGTCTTAGGTAGAAATTGCCTTGGGTAGATATTAAGTGAAAGATTAAACTGAGTGGTTTAAGTCTAGAATTAATATTACTTATATTGGATTTCCTTCCTGGCTTGATAGCCCCCAGATGTAAGTGTGGTTATACACTGAACTGGGTTAACAATTTCCTGTGTTGTTTAATTTTCCTGCACTTTAAGTTTTTGTCAAGTCTTCAAGTGTTTAAACATCTCATTCGACATCACGTTCCTGATCCCAGAATTTCAGACATGTTGGCACTTCTCCATAACTGCTATACTTCACATAAGCAGATCCCCAATTTACCCCTTAGGTTTTCAAATTGGGTAGCATCCAAAGCTTTAGTAAATATATCAGCCAATTGCATATTTGTAGCTACATGTTCCAATGAGATCACTTTCTCTTCCACAAGATCTCTGATGAAATGATGCCTGATATCAATATGCTTGGTCCTGCTATGTTGGATAGGATTCTTTGATATGTTAATAGCACTTAAGTTGTCACAGTACAATGTCATGACATCTTGTGGGACATTGTACTCTGTGAGCATTTGCTTCATCCAAACCAACTGTGAACAACTGCTACCAGCTGCAATATATTCAGCTTCAGCAGTGGATAAAGAAACACAATTTTGTTTCTTACTAAACCAAGAAATCAAATTGTTTCCTAGAAAGAAGCATACTCCTGATGTGCTCTTTCTATCATCAGCACTTCCAGCCCAATCAGCATCACAGAAGCCAGTGAGAATTGGTTTACATCCATGGGAGTACATTATGCCATAGTCACAAGTACCATTGACATATTTCAGAATTCTCTTGACCTGGTTTAAATGGCTAACTTTTGGATCAGCTTGATATCTTGCACATACACCTATTGCAAAGGCTATGTCTGGTCTGCTGGCAGTCAGATATAATAAGCTTCCAATCATGCTTCTGTATAGGCTTTGGTCCACCTTCTCACCCTTGTCATCCTTTGTCAGCTTTAAGTGAGTGGGGGCAGGAGTTCTTTTATGACTTGAACTATCCATCCCAAACTTCTTCACAATGTTCTTGGCATACTTGCTTTGGGATATGAACATTGAATCTTCCATCTGCTTGATTTTCAGTCCAAGAAAGTAGGTTAGTTCTCCTACTAGGCTCATCTCAAATTCAGATTCCATTTGAGTGACAAAATTTTTAACCATCCTGTCTGACATCCCACCAAAGACAATGTCATCAACATATATTTGAGCTATCATGACATTTCCTTCTTCATCCTTCACAAACAAGGTTTTGTCTATTCCACCTTTTCTGTATCCTTGTTTTGTGAGAAAAGTAGTCAACCTTTCATACCATGCTCTTGGGGCTTGCTTCAGTCCATAAAGAGCCTTCCTTAGTTTGTACACATGGTTTGGACAGCTTGGATCAACAAATCCCTTAGGCTGTTCTACATATACTTCTTCATTAAGATATCCATTTAGAAAGGCACTCTTCACATCCATTTGAAATAGCTTGAACTTCAGAATACAAGCAATTCCCAAAAGTAGTCTGATTGATTCAAGCCTTGCTACTGGTGCAAAGGTTTCATCAAAGTCTACTCCTTCAATTTGTGTGTATCCTTGAGCCACAAGTCTAGATTTGTTCTTTGTAACAACTCCCTGCTCATTTGACTTGTTCTTATACACCCATTTAGTGCCAATCACATTTATGTCATCAGGTCTAGGAACAAGATCCCACACTTCATTCCTTGTGAACTGACCTAATTCTGCTTGCATAGCACCAATCCAGTACTCATCATTAAGAGCTTCCTTGATGTTTTTAGGTTCTATTTTTGACACAAAACAAGAACCTGAAATCACCTCTCTTGATCTAGTACTTACACCTCTGTTGGGATCACCAATTATTAAATCTTTGGGATGATCCTTCTGAATTCTAATAGAGGGAGGTTTGCTGGATTGTTTTGTCCTTGCTTCAGTTTGAGTGAAGTCAGGATAATCACTCTTTAATTCAGCTTCAGTCTGACTGTCAGCAGATGTTCCAACATCATCTGTAACATCTGCAGGGGCATCATCAATTATCACATTTATGGACTCCATGATAACCTTGGTTCTAGAGTTAAATACTCTATAGGCTCTGCTGTTTATAGAGTATCCAAGAAAAATCCCTTCATCACTTTTAGGATCCATTTTTCTTCTTTGCTCACTATCAGCCAGAATATAGCAGTTACTTCCAAACACATGGAAGTACTTAACTGTGGGTTTTCTTCCTTTCCAGACTTCATAGATTGTGGACAAGGTTCCTTTCCTTAGAGTGACTCTATTATGAATGTAACAAGCTGTGTTCATAGCTTCAGCCCAGAAGTACAATGGTAACTTTTTAGCATGGATCATAGCTCTTGCTGATTCTTGGATAGTTCTGTTCTTCCTCTCAACAATCCCATTCTGTTGAGGAGTAATAGGTGAAGAGTATTCATGATTGATTCCTTCTGAAGAACAGAAATCTGAGAATTATTGATTCTCAAACTCCTTTCCATGGTCACTTCTTATTCTGACCACACAGCTTGCTTTTTCTCTTTGTATTCTTTGGCATAAATCTTTGAATACATCAAATACATCAGACTTTTCTTTGATAAAATTTATCCATGTATACCTTGAAAAGTCATCAACCACCACATAGGCATACCTCTTACCACCAAGGCTCTCAACCTGCATAGGTCCCATAAGATCCATATGCAATAATTCCAAAACTTTGGAAGTTGTCAGATGTTGGAGCTTTGGATGGGACATCTTGGTTTGCTTGCCTATTTGACATTCACCACATATTTTGCCATCATCAATCTTCAGTTTAGGAATACCTCTCACAACTTCCATAGATATGATTTTTTTTATACCTCTGAAATGAAGATGACCCAGTCTTTGGTGCCATAGTTTCACTTCTTCTTATTTGGCTAAAGAGCAAGTTGAAGTGAACTGAAATCTTGAGGTTCCCACATATAACAGTTGTCTTTTGATCTGGCACCTCTCATGACAACCTTCTGTTCTTTATTAGACACTATGCATTCAGTTTTGGTAAAGTTTACACTGTAACCTTGATCACATAATTGACTTATGCTGATCAAGTTAGCAGTCAATCCTTTTACCAGTAGCACATCATCTAGTCTTGGTACATCTGGACAGTCCAAGGTCCCAACTCCCTTGATTTCTCCTTTAGCTCCATCTCCAAAGGTTACATATCTGGATGAATATGGCTTTAAGTCTACTAGCAGATTCTTCAATCCAGTCATGTGCCTTGAGCATCCACTGTCAAAGTACCAGTCTTCTTTAGCTAATACTCTTAGAGATGTATGAGCAATATATGCAACACCCTTCTTTGACCATTTGTATTGAGGTTTCCTTTGATGCCTCTGCCCTATGTAATGTCCATTTTTAGAGCTCCAAGGTTGTTTGTTGAGCTTGTTCTTGGACATGTAGCTTTGATTAGCATGAAGACTAGCTTTAGGTACCCATACTTTCTTTATGATCTCTGTCTTCTGCTTAGGGGATTGCTGATATCTTTGATTTTGATGTCCATGCTGCATTTTCTTTGTAGCCTCTATCTTCTGCTTAGGGGGTTGCTGATATATCTGATTTGGATATCCATGCAACTTGTAGCAATGAGGTTTGATATGACCAAACCTTCCACAATAATGACATCTCCATCTTTGATACTTCTTTTTCATCATGTTCTTTTCATGATGTTGAGACATCTGTTGGGACATTATGTTTGACTTTATGTTCTTTTCATGATGTTGGAGCATCTGTTGGGACATCTTGTTTGACTTTAAGGAATTTGAAGTAGCTTTGCTGGTGCTAGCCTCAACCTGTTTAGCTTTGTTAAATCCCAGGCCAGTTCTATCACCAGAATGCTTATTGTTGTTGAGAATAACATCCAGTGTGTTTGAGCTACTGTTCAACATTCTAACAGATTTGGACATGTGCTCCAACTTGGAGTTGAGAAGACTTACTTCACTTTTCAAAGTGTCAATGATCTCTAGATCACCTGTTTTTTCAGTCTTTAGTGCCTCAATCTGCTTCTTCTGCTTTATACTCTCCATGCATATTTCAGTGCTCCTTTTAACCAGCATCTTGTATGATTCTTCTAGCTCTTCAAAAGTCAGCTCCTCATCACTGGATCCACTTTCAGAATCACATACTCCAGCTAGAGCAGTGATATGCTTTGCTGATTCTTCTTCTGAATCACATCCTAAGTCTTCATCAGACCAGGTCACAGAAAGACCTTTCTTCTGTTTCTTTAGATAAGTAGGGCATTCAATTCTGATGTGTCCATATCCTTCACATCCATGACATTTAATCCCTTTATCTTGATTGGTCTTTTCATCATAATTTGACCTTCTATTAGCATCACAAGGTCTTTTATTCTCAGAAGAGTTTGAGTATCTTCCACTTGGTCTGGACTTGCCATCCATCTTTCTGAGAATCTTGTTGAATTATCTTCCAAACATATCAATGGTTTCTGATAAACTTTCTTCAGGTTCTGCTTCATTATTTTCTTCTTCTTTATCAGTATTTGACATCAAGGTTATACTTGTGTTCTTCTTTACAATTGTCTCATTCATTCCCATCTCAAATGTTTGAAGGGAACCAATGAGTTCGTCAACCTTCATTGTGCATATGTCTTGTGCTTCTTCTATTGCTGTGACCTTCATGTCAAATCTTTTTGGTAAAGATCTAAGAATCTTTCTTACCAGCTTTTCATCAGTCATCTTTTCTCCTAAAGCACTAGAAGTATTGGCTATTTCAAAGATGTTCATGTAGAACTCATGAATTGTTTCATCTTCCTTCATTCTCAAGTTTTCAAACTTGGTGGTGAGAAGTTGAAGTCTTGACATCTTCACCTTTGATGTTCCTTCATGAGTTGTTTTGAGAGTGTCCCAAACATCTTTGGCCAGCTCACAGTGATGCACAAGTCTGAATATATTCCTATCAATGCCATTGAATAAAGCATTTAAGGCCTTGGAATTTCCAAGTGTTGAATCTTCTTCCTCCTTGCTCCATTCTTCTTAAGGTTTCAACACTTTTGCTCCATCTTTGTTGTCTTGGACAAGGTGTTCCCATCCTTTGTTGACAACTTTCCAGGCCCTATTGTCAAGTGATCTTAAGAATGCTACCATTCTTGGCTTCCAGTAGTCATAATTAGATCCATCCAATATAGGTGGTCTATTTACAGATCCTACATCTATGTCCATGTTCCCAGAATTTGCAGTCCCTAGATCTCACCCAGTATAAACAGGCAGGGTGCCTGCTCTGATGCCAATTGAAATTCTGGGATCAGGTACGTGATGTCGAATGAGATGTTTAAACACTTGAAGACTTGAATAAAACTTAAAGTGCAGGAAAATTAAACAACAAAGGAAATTGTTAACCCAGTTCAGTGTATAACCACACTTACATCTGGGGGCTACCAAGCCAGGAAGGAAATCCAATATAAGTAATATTAATTCTAGACTTAAACCACTCAATTTAATCTTTCACTTAATATCTACCCAAGGCAATTTCTACCTAGGACACAACTTAGATATGAGTACCAACTCACTCCCCCTCAATCACACAGTGATGTGTTTACAAGTTTAATAAAATTGAAGTCATACTTCAAACAAAACAGCTTGATCTTACTTGACAGTTTACATCAAGACACAAATACATTTTTGCTTAAAAGCTCATAAAGTGGTACACATTAACAACCTGTTATTAAAACACAAACACCCTATTTAGTCTTCTTAATTTCGTACTCTATTCTGAGAGTTCCTGTTGCTTAAATAGGTGTTTGGATTTTGGGCTTTCTGTAGGTTTATCCAATCCTGATACGCATGCTGCCATCACCTTGAATTAGGGTTTGTTACTTCCTTGATTCTAGGTGATTCAGTTCTTCTGATTATACTAAAGTCATATAACAAATCTCCTACAGATGCGCCTTCTTCTGTTTTATACATTCATAATTAATTCCAGATATCTTCCCTGAATTTACTCAGTTTTGTTAATCATTAATTAATTCTGGTAGCAGGTTTGAGATGTCAGAACATCTCGTGTGACATGCTGAAAACTGAACTTACTTCATTTACTGATACAATGTCACAACATCTGGTGTGACATCCTGTAAACTGAACTTACTTCATTAACTGATACAATGTCACAACATCTGGTGTGACATCCTGAATTAAGTTCATTTACTTATACTCTGTTTGATAATGTCATAACATCTGATGTGACATCCTGAACTAAATTCAACACTTCTTGTTGGTCAAAAACTCTACCAATTCTAAACATCTACAACACTTCTCATAACATATCCAAGTATGAGGATCTTTGTTCGAGAACAATACATGTGAGGGGGTTGGGATGTTTACAAGTTTGCAGGAACCCTTGGCCTCAACACACATTGTTACTGATATTGTTTTAAGGTTACACAATTTTGGACTGATCTTATGAAACCCTGGACTTGTGACTCTTTATTTGAGTCCCCCGCCTGTGTCGCTCCCGAAGATTTGCATCTCGGTGCAGACGCGAACGGTCGGCGAAAGAGAAAGTGAAAGTGAAATGAATAGAGTCGACATCTAGGCATTTTTATCCCGAACGAAAGGTAATCCTGCATAAACCTAGAAAAGATGGATAAGATGGTTGCGAACCAGAGAAACTGAGAAAGGGGGTTGGTTACAACCTGGTAAGGTATTAGCAACCAGATTGTCCATCGTACTCGACGGGATCCACGCTTACAAGATTGTGTTTAATGAGGTAGGTGTAATTCTGGGATCAGGTGTGTGATGTCGAATGAGATGTTTAAACACTTGAAGACTTGAGCAAAACTTAAAGTGCAGGAAAATTAAACAACAAAGGAAATTGTTAACCCAGTTCAGTGTATAACCACACTTACATCTGGGGGCTACCAAGCCAGGAAGGAAATCCAATATAAGTAATATTAATTCTAGACTTAAACCACTCAGTTTAATCTTTCACTTAATATCTACCCAAGGCAATTTCTACCTAGGAAACAACTTAGATATGAGTACCAACTCACTCCCCCTCAATCACACAGTGATTTGTTTACAAGTTTAATAAAATTGAAGTCATACTTCAAACAAAACAGCTTGATCTTACTTGACAGTTTCAATCAAGACACAAATACACTTTTGCTTAAAAGCTCATAAAGTGGTACACATTAACAACATGCTATTAAAACACAAACACCCTATTTAGTCTTCTTAATTTCGTACTCTATTCAGAGAGTTCCTGTTGCTTAAATAGGTGTTTGGATTTTGGGCTTTCTGTAGGTTTATCCAATCCTGATACGCATGCTGCCATCACCTTGAATTAGGGTTTGTTACTTCCTTGATTCTAGGTGATTCAGTTCTTCTGATTATACTGAAGTCATATAACAAATCTCCCTAGAGATGCGCCTTCTTCTGTTTTATACATTCATAATTAATTCCAGATATCTTCCCTGAATTTACTCAGTTTTGTTAATCATTAATTAATTCTGGTAGCAGGTTTGAGATGTCAGAACATCTCGTGTGACATGCTGAAAACTGAACTTACTTCATTTACTGATACAATGTCACAACATCTGGTGTGACATCCTGTAAACTGAACTTACTTCATTAACTGATACAATGTAACAACATCTGGTGTGACATCCTGAATTAAGTTCATTTACTTATACTCTGTTTGATAATGTCATAACATCTGATGTGACATCCTGAACTAAATTCAACACTTCTTGTTGGTCAAAAACTCTACCAATTCTAAACATCTACAACACTTCTCATAACATATCCAAGTATGAGGATCTTTGTTCGAGAACAATACATGTGAGGGGGTTGGGATGTTTACAAGTTTGCAGGAACCCTTGGCCTCAACACACATTGTTACTGATATTGTTTTAAGGTTACACAATTTTGGACTGATCTTATGAAACCCTGAACTTGTGACTCTTTATTTGAGTCCCCCGCCTGTGTCGCTCCCGAAGATTTGCATCTCGGTGCAGACGCGAACGGTCGGCGAAAGAGAAAGTGAAAGTGAAATGAATAGAGTCGACATCTAGGCATTTTTATCCCGAACGAAAGGTAATCCTGCATAAACCTAGAAAAGATGGATAAGATGGTTGCGAACCAGAGAAACTGAGAAAGGGGGTTGGTTACAACCTGGTAAGGTATTAGCAACCAGATTGTCCATCGTACTCGACGGGATCCACGCTTACAAGATTGTGTTTAATGAGGTAGGTGTAATTCTGGGATCAGGTGTGTGATGTCGAATGAGATGTTTAAACACTTGAAGACTTGAGCAAAACTTAAAGTGCAGGAAAATTAAACAACACAGGAAATTGTTAACCCAGTTTAGTGTATAACCACACTTACATCTGGGGGCTACCAAGCCAGGAAGGAAATCCAATATAAGTAATATTAATTCTAGACTTAAACCACTCAGTTTAATCTTTCACTTAATATCTACCCAAGGCAATTTCTACCTAAGACACAACTTAGATATGAGTACCAACTCACTCCCCCTCAATCACACAGTGATGTGTTTACAAGTTTAATAAAATTGAAGTCATACTTCAAACAAAACAGCTTGATCTTACTTCACAGTTTCAATCAAGACACAAATACACTTTTGCTTAAAAGCTCATAAAGTGGTACACATTAACAACATGCTATTAAAACACAAACACCCTATTTAGTCTTCTTAATTTCGTACTCTATTCTGAGAGTTTCTGTTGCTTAAATAGGTGTTTGGATTTTGGGCTTTCTGTAGGTTTATCCAATCCTGATACGCATGCTGCCATCACCTTGAATTAGGGTTTGTTACTTCCTTGATTCTAGGTGATTCAGTTCTTCTGATTATACTGAAGTCATATAACAAATCTCCCTACAGATGCGCCTTCTTCTGTTTTATACATTCATAATTAATTCCAGATATCTTCCCTGAATTTACTCAGTTTTGTTAATCATTAATTAATTCTGGTAGCAGGTTTGAGATGTCAGAACATCTCGTGTGACATCCTGAAAACTGAACTTACTTCATTTACTGATACAATGTCACAACATCTGGTGTGACATCCTGTAAACTGAACTTACTTCATTAACTGATACAATGTCACAACATCTGGTGTGACATCCTGAATTAAGTTCATTTACTTATACTCTGTTTGATAATGTCATAACATCTGATGTGACATCCTGAACTAAATTCAACACTTCTTGTTGGTCAAAAACTCTACCAATTCTAAACATCTACAACACTTCTCATAACATATCCAAGTATGAGGATCTTTGTTCGAGAACAATACATGTGAGGGGGTTGGGATGTTTACAAGTTTGCAGGAACCCTTGGCCTCAACACACATTGTTACTGATATTGTTTTAAGGTTACACAATTTTGGACTGATCTTATGAAACCCTGGACTTGTGACTCTTTATTTGAGTCCCCCGCCTGTGTCGCTCCCGAAGATTTGCATCTCGGTGCAGACGCGAACGGTCGGCGAAAGAGAAAGTGAAAGTGAAATGAATAGAGTCGACATCTAGGCATTTTTATCCCGAACGAAAGGTAATCCTGCATAAACCTAGAAAAGATGGATAAGATGGTTGCGAACCAGAGAAACTGAGAAAGGGGGTTGGTTACAACCTGGGAAGGTATTAGCAACCAGATTGTCCATCGTACTCGACGGGATCCACGCTTACAAGATTGTGTTTAATGAGGTAGGTGTAATTCTGGGATCAGGTGTGTGATGTCGAATGAGATGTTTAAACACTTGAAGACTTGAGCAAAACTTAAAGTGCAGGAAAATTAAACAACACAGGAAATTGTTAACCCAGTTTAGTGTATAACCACACTTACATCTGGGGGCTACCAAGCCAGGAAGGAAATCCAATATAAGTAATATTAATTCTAGACTTAAACCACTCAGTTTATTCTTTCACTTAATATCTACCCAAGGCAATTTCTACCTAAGACACAACTTAGATATGAGTACCAACTCACTCCCCCTCAATCACACAGTGATGTGTTTACAAGTTTAATAAAATTGAAGTCATACTTCAAACAAAACAGCTTGATCTTACTTCACAGTTTCAATCAAGACACAAATACACTTTTGCTTAAAAGCTCATAAAGTGGTACACATTAACAACATGCTATTAAAACACAAACACCCTATTTAGTCTTCTTAATTTCGTACTCTATTCTGAGAGTTTCTGTTGCTTAAATAGGTGTTTGGATTTTGGGCTTTCTGTAGGTTTATCCAATCCTGATACGCATGCTGCCATCACCTTGAATTAGGGTTTGTTACTTCCTTGATTCTAGGTGATTCAGTTCTTCTGATTATACTGAAGTCATATAACAAATCTCCCTACAGATGCGCCTTCTTCTGTTTTATACATTCATAATTAATTCCAGATATCTTCCCTGAATTTACTCAGTTTTGTTAATCATTAATTAATTCTGGTAGCAGGTTTGAGATGTCAGAACATCTCGTGTGACATCCTGAAAACTGAACTTACTTCATTTACTGATACAATGTCACAACATCTGGTGTGACATCCTGTAAACTGAACTTACTTCATTAACTGATACAATGTCACAACATCTGGTGTGACATCCTGAATTAAGTTCATTTACTTATACTCTGTTTGATAATGTCATAACATCTGATGTGACATCCTGAACTAAATTCAACACTTCTTGTTGGTCAAAAACTCTACCAATTCTAAACATCTACAACACTTCTCATAACATATCCAAGTATGAGGATCTTTGTTCGAGAACAATACATGTGAGGGGGTTGGGATGTTTACAAGTTTGCAGGAACCCTTGGCCTCAACACACATTGTTACTGATATTGTTTTAAGGTTACACAATTTTGGACTGATCTTATGAAACCCTGGACTTGTGACTCTTTATTTGAGTCCCCCGCCTGTGTCGCTCCCGAAGATTTGCATCTCGGTGCAGACGCGAACGGTCGGCGAAAGAGAAAGTGAAAGTGAAATGAATAGAGTCGACATCTAGGCATTTTTATCCCGAACGAAAGGTAATCCTGCATAAACCTAGAAAAGATGGATAAGATGGTTGCGAACCAGAGAAACTGAGAAAGGGGGTTGGTTACAACCTGGGAAGGTATTAGCAACCAGATTGTCCATCGTACTCGACGGGATCCACGCTTACAAGATTGTGTTTAATGAGGTAGGTGTAATTCTGGGATCAGGTGTGTGATGTCGAATGAGATGTTTAAACACTTGAAGACTTGAGCAAAACTTAAAGTGCAGGAAAATTAAACAACACAGGAAATTGTTAACCCAGTTTAGTGTATAACCACACTTACATCTGGGGGCTACCAAGCCAGGAAGGAAATCCAATATAAGTAATATTAATTCTAGACTTAAACCACTCAGTTTATTCTTTCACTTAATATCTACCCAAGGCAATTTCTACCTAAGACACAACTTAGATATGAGTACCAACTCACTCCCCCTCAATCACACAGTGATGTGTTTACAAGTTTAATAAAATTGAAGTCATACTTCAAACAAAACAGCTTGATCTTACTTCACAGTTTCAATCAAGACACAAATACACTTTTGCTTAAAAGCTCATAAAGTGGTACACATTAACAACATGCTATTAAAACACAAACACCCTATTTAGTCTTCTTAATTTCGTACTCTATTCTGAGAGTTTCTGTTGCTTAAATAGGTGTTTGGATTTTGGGCTTTCTGTAGGTTTATCCAATCCTGATACGCATGCTGCCATCACCTTGAATTAGGGTTTGTTACTTCCTTGATTCTAGGTGATTCAGTTCTTCTGATTATACTGAAGTCATATAACAAATCTCCCTACAGATGCGCCTTCTTCTGTTTTATACATTCATAATTAATTCCAGATATCTTCCCTGAATTTACTCAGTTTTGTTAATCATTAATTAATTCTGGTAGCAGGTTTGAGATGTCAGAACATCTCGTGTGACATCCTGAAAACTGAACTTACTTCATTTACTGATACAATGTCACAACATCTGGTGTGACATCCTGTAAACTGAACTTACTTCATTAACTGATACAATGTCACAACATCTGGTGTGACATCCTGAATTAAGTTCATTTACTTATACTCTGTTTGATAATGTCATAACATCTGATGTGACATCCTGAACTAAATTCAACACTTCTTGTTGGTCAAAAACTCTACCAATTCTAAACATCTACAACACTTCTCATAACATATCCAAGTATGAGGATCTTTGTTCTAGAACAATACATGTGAGGGGGTTGGGATGTTTACAAGTTTGCAGGAACCCTTGGCCTCAACACACATTGTTACTGATATTGTTTTAAGGTTACACAATTTTGGACTGATCTTATGAAACCCTGGACTTGTGACTCTTTATTTGAGTCCCCCGCCTATGTCGCTCCCGAAGATTTGCATCTCGGTGCAGACGCGAACGGTCGGTGAAAGGGAAAGTGAAAGTGAAATGAATAGAGTCGACATCTAGGCATTTTTATCCCGAACGAAAGGTAATCCTGCATAAACCTAGAAAAGATGGATAAGATGGTTGCGAACCAGAGAAACTGAGAAAGGGGGTTGGTTACAACCTGGGAAGGTATTAGCAACCAGATTGTCCATCGTACTCGACGGGATCCACGCTTACAAGATTGTGTTTAATGAGGTAGGTGTAATTCTGGGATCAGGTGTGTGATGTCGAATGAGATGTTTAAACACTTGAAGACTTGAGCAAAACTTAAAGTGCAGGAAAATTAAACAACACAGGAAATTGTTAACCCAGTTCAGTGTATAACCACACTTACATCTGGGGGCTACCAAGCCAGGAAGGAAATCCAATATAAGTAATATTAATTCTAGACTTAAACCACTCAGTTTAATCTTTCACTTAATATCTACCCAAGGCAATTTCTACCTAAGACACAACTTAGATATGAGTACCAACTCACTCCCCCTCAATCACACAGTGATGTGTTTACAAGTTTAATAAAATTGAAGTCATACTTCAAACAAAACAGCTTGATCTTACTTCACAGTTTCAATCAAGACACAAATACACTTTTGCTTAAAAGCTCATAAAGTGGTACACATTAACAACATGCTATTAAAACACAAACACCCTATTTAGTCTTCTTAATTTCGTACTCTATTCTGAGAGTTTCTGTTGCTTAAATAGGTGTTTGGATTTTGGGCTTTCTGTAGGTTTATCCAATCCTGATACGCATGCTGCCATCACCTTGAATTAGGGTTTGTTACTGCCTTGATTCTAGGTGATTCAGTTCTTCTGATTATACTGAAGTCATATAACAAATCTCCCTACAAATGCGCCTTCTTCTGTTTTATACATTCATAATTAATTCCAGATATCTTCCCTGAATTTACTCAGTTTTGTTAATCATTAATTAATTCTGGTAGCAGGTTTGAGATGTCAGAACATCTCGTGTGACATCCTGAAAACTGAACTTACTTCATTTACTGATACAATGTCACAACATCTGGTGTGACATCCTGTAAACTGAACTTACTTCATTAACTGATACAATGTCACAACATCTGGTGTGACATCCTGAATTAAGTTCATTTACTTATACTCTGTTTGATAATGTCATAACATCTGATGTGACATCCTGAACTAAATTCAACACTTCTTGTTGGTCAAAAACTCTAACAATTCTAAACATCTACAACACTTCTCATAACATATCCAAGTATGAGGATCTTTGTTCTAGAACAATACATGTGAGGGGGTTGGGATGTTTACAAGTTTGCAGGAACCCTTGGCCTCAACACACATTGTTACTGATATTGTTTTAAGGTTACACAATTTTGGACTGATCTTATGAAACCCTGGACTTGTGACTCTTTATTTGAGTCCCCCGCATGTGTCGCTCCCGAAGATTTGCATCTCGGTGCAGACGCGAACGGTCGGTGAAAGAGAAAGTGAAAGTGAAATGAATAGAGTCGACATCTAGGCATTTTTATCCCGAACGAAAGGTAATCCTGCATAAACCTAGAAAAGATGGATAAGATGGTTGCGAACCAGAGAAACTGAGAAAGGGGGTTGGTTACAACCTGGTAAGGTATTAGCAACCAGATTGTCCATCGTACTCGACGGGATCCACGCTTACAAGATTGTGTTTAATGAGGTAGGTGTAATTCTGGGATCAGGTGTGTGATGTCGAATGAGATGTTTAAACACTTGAAGACTTGAGCAAAACTTAAAGTGCAGGAAAATTAAACAACACAGGAAATTGTTAACCCAGTTCAGTGTATAACCACACTTACATCTGGGGGCTACCAAGCCAGGAAGGAAATCCAATATAAGTAATATTAATTCTAGACTTAAACCACTCAGTTTAATCTTTCACTTAATATCTACCCAAGGCAATTTCTACCTAAGACACAACTTAGATATGAGTACCAACTCACTCCCCCTCAATCACACAGTGATGTGTTTACAAGTTTAATAAAATTGAAGTCATACTTCAAACAAAACAGCTTGATCTTACTTCACAGTTTCAATCAAGACACAAATACACTTTTGCTTAAAAGCTCATAAAGTGGTACACATTAACAACCTGCTATTAAAACACAAACACCCTATTTAGTCTTCTTAATTTCGTACTCTATTCTGAGAGTTTCTGTTGCTTAAATAGGTGTTTTGATTTTGGGCTTTCTGTAGGTTATCCAATCCTGATACGCATGATGCCATCACCTTGAATTAGGGTTTGTTACTTCCTTGATTCTAGGTGATTCAGTTCTTCTGATTATACTGAAGTCATATAACAAATTCTCCCTACAGATGCGCCTTCTTCTGTTTTATCCATCCATAATTAATTTCAGATAACTTCCCTGAATTTACTCAGTTCTGTTAATCATTAATTAATTCTGGTAGCAGGTTTGAGATGTCAGAACATCTCGTGTGACATCCTGAAAACTGAACTTACTTCATTTACTGATACAATGTCACAACATCTGGTGTGACATCCTGTAAACTGAACTTACTTCATTAACTGATACAATGTCACAACATCTGGTGTGACATCCTGAATTAAGTTCATTTACTTATACTCTGTTTGATAATGTCACAACATCTGATGTGACATCCTGAACTAAATTCAACACTTCTTGTTGGTCAAAAATTCTGCCAACTCTAAACATCTACAACACTTCTCATAACATATCCAAGTATGAGGATCTTTGTTCTAGAACAATACATGTGAGGGGGTTGGGATGTTTACAAGTTTGCAGGAACCCTTGGCCTCAACACACATTGTTACTGATATTGTTTTAAGGTTACACAATTTTGGACTGATCTTATGAAACCCTGGACTTGTGACTCTTTATTTGAGTCCCCCGCCTGTGTCGCTCCCGAAGATTTGCATCTCGGTGCAGACGCGAACGGTCGGCGAAAGAGAAAGTGAAAGTGAAATGAATAGAGTCGACATCTAGGCATTTTTATCCTGAACGAAAGGTAATCCTGCATAAACCTAGAAAAGATGGATAAGATGGTTGCGAACCAGAGAAACTGAGAAAGGGGGTTGGTTACAACCTGGTAAGGTATTAGCAACCAGATTGTCCATCGAACTCGACGGGATCCACGCTTACAAGATTGTGTTTAATGAGGTAGGTGTAATTCTGGGATCAGGTGTGTGATGTCGAATGAGATGTTTAAACACTTGAAGACTTGAGCAAAACTTAAAGTGCAAGAAAATTAAACAACACAGGAAATTGTTAACCCAGTTTAGTGTATAACCACACTTACATCTGGGGGCTACCAAGCCAGGAAGGAAATCCAATATAAGTAATATTAATTCTAGACTTAAACCACTCAGTTTAATCTTTCACTTAATATCTACCCAAGGCAATTTCTACCTAAGACACAACTTAGATATGAGTACCAACTCACTCCCCCTCAATCACACAGTGATGTGTTTACAAGTTTAATAAAATTGAAGTCATACTTCAAACAAAACAGCTTGATCTTACTTCACAGTTTCAATCAAGACACAAATACACTTTTGCTTAAAAGCTCATAAAGTGGTACACATTAACAACATGCTATTAAAACACAAACACCCTATTTAGTCTTCTTAATTTCGTACTCTATTCTGAGAGTTTCTGTTGCTTAAATAGGTGTTTGGATTTTGGGCTTTCTGTAGGTTTATCCAATCCTGATACGCATGCTGCCATCACCTTGAATTAGGGTTTGTTACTTCCTTGATTCTAGGTGATTCAGTTCTTCTGATTATACTGAAGTCATATAACAAATCTCCCTACAGATGCGCCTTCTTCTGTTTTATACATTCATAATTAATTCCAGATATCTTCCCTGAATTTACTCAGTTTTGTTAATCATTAATTAATTCTGGTAGCAGGTTTGAGATGTCAGAACATCTCGTGTGACATCCTGAAAACTGAACTTACTTCATTTACTGATACAATGTCACAACATCTGGTGTGACATCCTGTAAACTGAACTTACTTCATTAACTGATACAATGTCACAACATCTGGTGTGACATCCTGAATTAAGTTCATTTACTTATACTCTGTTTGATAATGTCATAACATCTGATGTGACATCCTGAACTAAATTCAACACTTCTTGTTGGTCAAAAACTCTACCAATTCTAAACATCTACAACACTTCTCATAACATATCCAAGTATGAGGATCTTTGTTCTAGAACAATACATGTGAGGGGGTTGGGATGTTTACAAGTTTGCAGGAACCCTTGGCCTCAACACACATTGTTACTGATATTGTTTTAAGGTTACACAATTTTGGACTGATCTTATGAAACCCTGGACTTGTGACTCTTTATTTGAGTCCCCCGCCTGTGTCGCTCCCGAAGATTTGCATCTCGGTGCAGACGCGAACGGTCGGCGAAAGAGAAAGTGAAAGTGAAATGAATAGAGTCGACATCTAGGCATTTTTATCCCGAACGAAAGGTAATCCTGCATAAACCTAGAAAAGATGGATAAGATGGTTGCGAACCAGAGAAACTGAGAAAGGGGGTTGGTTACAACCTGGTAAGGTATTAGCAACCAGATTGTCCATCGTACTCAACGGGATCCACGCTTACAAGATTGTGTTTAATGAGGTAGGTGTAATTCTGGGATCAGGTGTGTGATGTTGAATGAGATGTTTAAACACTTGAAGACTTGAGCAAAACTTAAAGTGCAGGAAAATTAAACAACACAGGAAATTGTTAACCCAGTTCAGTGTATAACCACACTTACATCTGGGGGCTACCAAGCCAGGAAGGAAATCCAATATAAGTAATATTCATTCTAGACTTAAACCACTCAGTTTAATCTTTCACTTAATATCTACCCAAGGCAATTTCTACCTAAGACACAACTTAGATATGAGTACCAACTCACTCCCCCTCAATCACACAGTGATGTGTTTACAAGTTTAATAAAATTGAAGTCATACTTCAAACAAAACAGCTTGATCTTACTTCACAGTTTCAATCAAGACACAAATACACTTTTGCTTAAAAGCTCATAAAGTGGTACACATTAACAACATGCTATTAAAACACAAACACCCTATTTAGTCTTCTTAATTTCGTACTCTATTCTGAGAGTTTCTGTTGCTTAAATAGGTGTTTGGATTTTGGGCTTTCTGTAGGTTTATCCAATCCTGATATGCATGCTTCCATCACCTTGAATTAGGGTTTGTTACTTCTTTGATTCTAGGTGATTCAGTTCTTCTGATTATACTGAAGTCATATAACAAATCTCCCTACAGATGCGCCTTCTTCTGTTTTATACATTCATAATTAATTCCAGATATCTTCCCTGAATTTACTCAGTTTTGTTAATCATTAATTAATTCTTGTAGCAGGTTTGAGATGTCAGAACATCTCGTGTGACATCCTGAAAACTGAACTTACTTCATTTACTGATACAATGTCACAACATCTGGTGTGACATCCTGTAAACTGAACTTACTTCATTAACTGATACAATGTCACAACATCTGGTGTGACATCCTGAATTAAGTTCATTTACTTATACTCTGTTTGATAATGGCATAACATCTGATGTGACATCCTGAACTAAATTCAACACTTCTTGTTGGTCAAAAACTCTACCAATTCTAAACATCTACAACACTTCTCATAACATATCCAAGTATGAGGATCTTTGTTCTAGAACAATACATGTGAGGGGGTTGAGATGTTTACAAGTTTGCAGGAACCCTTGGCCTCAACACACATTGTTACTGATATTGTTTTAAGGTTACACAATTTTGGACTGATCTTATGAAACCCTGGACTTGTGACTCTTTATTTGAGTCCCCCGCCTGTGTCGCTCCCGAAGATTTGCATCTCGGTGCAGACGCGAACGGTCGGCGAAAGAGAAAGTGAAAGTGAAATGAATAGAGTCGACATCTAGGCATTTTTATCCCGAACGAAAGGTAATCCTGCATAAACCTAGAAAAGATGGATAAGATGGTTGCGAACCAGAGAAACTAAGAAAGGGGGTTGGTTACAACCTGGTAAGGTATTAGCAACCAGATTGTCCATCGTACTCGATGGGATCCACGCTTACAAGATTGTGTTTAATGAGGTAGGTGTAATTCTGGGATCAGGTGTGTGATGTCGAATGAGATGTTTAAACACTTGAAGACTTGAGCAAAACTTAAAGTGCAGGAAAATTAAACAACACAGGAAATTGTTAACCCAGTTTAGTGTATAACCACACTTACATCTGGGGGCTACCAAGCCAGGAAGGAAATCCAATATAAGTAATATTAATTCTAGACTTAAACCACTCAGTTTAATCTTTCACTTAATATCTACCCAAGGTAATTTCTACCTAAGACACAACTTAGATATGAGTACCAACTAACTCCCCCTCAATCACACAGTGATGTGTTTACAAGGTTAATAAAATTGAAGTCATACTTCAAACAAAACAGCTTGATCTTACTTCACAGTTTCAATCAAGACACAAATACACTTTTGCTTAAAAGCTCATAAAGTGGTACACATTAACAACCTGCTATTAAAACACAAACACCCTATTTAGTCTTCTTAATTTCGTACTCTATTCTGAGAGTTTCTGTTGCTTAAATAGGTGTTTTGATTTTGGGCTTTCTGTAGGTTATCCAATCCTGATACGCATGATGCCATCACCTTGAATTAGGGTTTGTTACTTCCTTGATTCTAGGTGATTCAGTTCTTCTGATTATACTGAAGTCATTTAACAAATCTCCCTACAGATGCGCCTTCTTCTGTTTTATACATTCATAATTAATTCCAGATATCTTCCCTGAATTTACTCAGTTTTGTTAATCATTAATTAATTCTGGTAGCAGGTTTGAGATGTCAGAACATCTCGTGTGACATCCTGAAAACTGAACTTACTTCATTTACTGATACAATGTCACAACATCTGGTGTGACATCCTGTAAACTGAACTTACTTCATTAACTGATACAATGTCACAACATCTGGTGTGACATCCTGAATTAAGTTCATTTACTTATACTCTGTTTGATAATGTCACAACATCTGATGTGACATCCTGAACTAAATTCAACACTTCTTGTTGGTCAAAAATTCTGCCAACTCTAAACATCTACAACACTTCTCATAACATATCCAAGTATGAGGATCTTTGTTCTAGAACAATACATGTGAGGGGGTTGGGATGTTTACAAGTTTGCAGGAACCCTTGGCCTCAACACACATTGTTACTGATATTGTTTTAAGGTTACACAATTTTGGACTGATCTTATGAAACCCTGGACTTGTGACTCTTTATTTGAGTCCCCCGCATGTGTCGCTCCCGAAGATTTGCATCTCGGTGCAGACGCGAACGGTCGGCGAAAGAGAAAGTGAAAGTGAAATGAATAGAGTCGACATCTAGGCATTTTTATCCCGAACGAAAGGTAATCCTGCATAAACCTAGAAAAGATGGATAAGATGGTTGCGAACCAGAGAAACTGAGAAAGGGGGTTGGTTACAACCTGGTAAGGTATTAGCAACCAGATTGTCCATCGTACTCGACGGGATCTACGCTTACAAGATTGTGTTTAATGAGGTAGGTGTAATTCTGGGATCAGGTGTGTGATGTTGAATGAGATGTTTAAACACTTGAAGACTTGAGCAAAACTTAAAGTGCAGGAAAATTAAAAAACACAGGAAATTGTTAACCCAGTTCAGTGTATAACCACACTTACATCTGGGGGCTACCAAGCCAGGAAGGAAATCCAATATAAGTAATATTAATTCTAGACTTAAACCACTCAGTTTAATCTTTCACTTAATATCTACCCAAGGCAATTTCTACCTAAGACCCAACTTAGATATGAGTACCAACTCACTCCCCCTCAATCACACAGTGATGTGTTTACAAGTTTAATAAAATTGAAGTCATACTTCAAACAAAACAGCTTGATCTTACTTCACAGTTTCAATCAAGACACAAATACACTTTTGCTTAAAAGCTCATAAAGTGGTACACATTAACAACATGCTATTAAAACACAAACACCCTATTTAGTCTTCTTAATTTCGTACTCTATTCTGAGAGTTTCTGTTGCTTAAATAGGTGTTTGGATTTTGGGCTTTCTGTAGGTTTATCCAATCCTGATACGCATGCTTCCATCACCTTGAATTAGGGTTTGTTACTTCCTTGATTCTAGGTGATTCAGTTCTTCTGATTATACTGAAGTCATATAACAAATCTCCCTACAGATGCGCCTTCTTCTGTTTTATACATTCATAATTAATTCCAGATATCTTCCCTGAATTTACTCAGTTTTGTTAATCATTAATTAATTCTGGTAGCAGGTTTGAGATGTCAGAACATCTCGTGTGACATCCTGAAAACTGAACTTACTTCATTTACTGATACAATGTCACAACATCTGGTGTGACATCCTGTAAACTGAACTTACTTCATTAACTGATACAATGTCACAACATCTGGTGTGACATCCTGAATTAAGTTCATTTACTTATACTCTGTTTGATAATGTCATAACATCTGATGTGACATCCTGAACTAAATTCAACACTTCTTGTTGGTCAAAAACTCTACCAATTCTAAACATCTACAACACTTCTCATAACATATCCAAGTATGAGGATCTTTGTTCTAGAACAATACATGTGAGGGGGTTGGGATGTTTACAAGTTTGCAGGAACCCTTGGCCTCAACACACATTGTTACTGATATTGTTTTAAGGTTACACAATTTTGGACTGATCTTATGAAACCCTGGACTTGTGACTCTTTATTTGAGTCCCCCGCCTGTGTCGCTCCCGAAGATTTGCATCTCGGTGCAGACGCGAACGGTCGGCGAAAGAGAAAGTGAAAGTGAAATGAATAGAGTCGACATCTAGGCATTTTTATCCCGAACGAAAGGTAATCCTGCATAAACCTAGAAAAGATGGATAAGATGGTTGCGAACCAGAGAAACTGAGAAAGGGGGTTGGTTACAACCTGGTAAGGTATTAGCAACCAGATTGTCCATCGTACTCGACGGGATCCACGCTTACAAGATTGTGTTTAATGAGGTAGGTGTAATTCTGGGATCAGGTGTGTGATGTTGAATGAGATGTTTAAACACTTGAAGACTTGAGCAAAACTTAAAGTGCAGGAAAATTAAACAACACAGGAAATTGTTAACCCAGTTCAGTGTATAACCACACTTACATCTGGGGGCTACCAAGCCAGGAAGGAAATCCAATATAAGTAATATTAATTCTAGACTTAAACCACTCAGTTTAATCTTTCACTTAATATCTACCCAAGGTAATTTCTACCTAAGACACAACTTAGATATGAGTACCAACTCACTCCCCCTCAATCACACAGTGATGTGTTTACAAGTTTAATAAAATTGAAGTCATACTTCAAACAAAACAGCTTGATCTTACTTCACAGTTTCAATCAAGACACAAATACACTTTTGCTTAAAAGCTCATAAAGTGGTACACATTAACAACCTGCTATTAAAACACAAACACCCTATTTAGTCTTCTTAATTTCGTACTCTATTCTGAGAGTTTCTGTTGCTTAAATAGGTGTTTTGATTTTGGGCTTTCTGTAGGTTATCCAATCCTGATACGCATGATGCCATCACCTTGAATTAGGGTTTGTTACTTCCTTGATTCTAGGTGATTCAGTTCTTCTGATTATACTGAAGTCATTTAACAAATCTCCCTACAGATGCGCCTTCTTCTGTTTTATACATTCATAATTAATTCCAGATATCTTCCTTGAATTTACTCAGTTTTGTTAATCATTAATTAATTCTGGTAGCAGGTTTGAGATGTCAGAACATCTCGTGTGACATCCTGAAAACTGAACTTACTTCATTTACAGATACAATGTCACAACATCTGGTGTGACATCCTGTAAACTGAACTTACTTCATTAACTGATACAATGTCACAACATCTGGTGTGACATCCTGAATTAAGTTCATTTACTTATACTCTGTTTGATAATGTCACAACATCTGATGTGACATCCTGAACTAAATTCAACACTTCTTGTTGGTCAAAAATTCTGCCAACTCTAAACATCTACAACACTTCTCATAACATATCCAAGTATGAGGATCTTTGTTCTAGAACAATACATGTGAGGGGGTTGGGATGTTTACAAGTTTGCAGGAACCCTTGGCCTCAACACACATTGTTACTGATATTGTTTTAAGGTTACACAATTTCGGACTGATCTTATGAAACCCTGGACTTGTGACTCTTTATTTGAGTCCCCCGCCTGTGTCGCTCCCGAAGATTTGCATCTCGGTGCAGACGCGAACTGTCGGCGAAAGAGAAAGTGAAAGTGAAATGAATAGAGTCGACATCTAGGCATTTTTATCCCGAACGAAAGGTAATCCTGCATAAACCTAGAAAAGATGGATAAGATGGTTGCGAACCAGAGAAACTGAGAAAGGGGGTTGGTTACAACCTGGTAAGGTATTAGCAACCAGATTGTCCATCGTACTCGACGGGATCCACGCTTACAAGATTGTGTTTAATGAGGTAGGTGTAATTCTGGGATCAGGTGTGTGATGTCGAATGAGATGTTTAAACACTTGAAGACTTGAGCAAAACTTAAAGTGCAGGAAAATTAAACAACACAGGAAATTGTTAACCCAGTTTAGTGTATAACCACACTTACATCTGGGGGCTACCAAGCCAGGAAGGAAATCCAATATAAGTAATATTAATTCTAGACTTAAACCACTCAGTTTAATCTTTCACTTAATATCTACCCAAGGCAATTTCTACCTAAGACACAACTTAGATATGAGTACCAACTCACTCCCCCTCAATCACACAGTGATGTGTTTACAAGTTTAATAAAATTGAAGTCATACTTCAAACAAAACAGCTTGATCTTACTTCACAGTTTCAATCAAGACACAAATACACTTTTGCTTAAAAGCTCATAAAGTGGTACACATTAACAACCTGCTATTAAAACACAAACACCCTATTTATTCTTCTTAATTTCGTACTCTATTCTGAGAGTTTCTGTTGCTTAAATAGGTGTTTTGATTTTGGGCTTTCTGTAGGTTATCCAATCCTGATACGCATGATGCCATCACCTTGAATTAGGGTTTGTTACTTCCTTGATTCTAGGTGATTCAGTTCTTCTGATTATACTGAAGTCATATAACAAATTCTCCCTACAGATGCGCCTTCTTCTGTTTTATCCATCCATAATTAATTTCAGATAACTTCCCTGAATTTACTCAGTTCTGTTAATCATTAATTAATTCTGGTAGCAGGTTTGAGATGTCACAACATCTGATGTGACATCCTAAAAACTGAACTTACTTCATTAACTTATTCAATGTCACAACATCTGGTGTGACATCCTGTAAACTGAACTTCCTTCATTAACTAATACAATGTCACAACATCTGGTGTGACATCCTGAATTAAGTTCATTTACTTATACTCTGTTTGATAATGTCACAACATCTGATGTGACATCCTGAACTAAATTCAACACTTCTTGTTGGTCAAAAATTCTGCCAACTCTAAACATCTACAACACTTCTCATAACATATCCAAGTATGAGGATCTTTGTTCTAGAACAATACATGTGAGGGGGTTGGGATGTTTACAAGTTTGCAGGAACCCTTGGCCTCAACACACATTGTTACTGATATTGTTTTAAGGTTACACAATTTAGGACTGATCTTATGAAACCCTGGACTTGTGACTCTTTATTTTAGTCCCCCGCCTGTGTCGCTCCCGAAGATTTGCATCTCGGTGCAGACGCGAACGGTCGGCGAAAGAGAAAGTGAAAGTGAAATGAATAGAGTCGACATCTAGGCATTTTTATCCCGAACGAAAGGTAATCCTGCATAAACCTAGAAAAGATGGATAAGATGGTTGCGAACCAGAGAAACTGAGAAAGGGGGTTGGTTACAACCTGGTAAGGTATTAGCAACCAGATTGTCCATCGTACTCGACGGGATCCACACTTACAAGATTGTGTTTAATGAGGTAGGTGTAATTCTGGGATCAGGTGTGTGATGTCGAATGAGATGTTTAAACACTTGAAGACTTGAGCAAAACTTAAAGTGCAGGAAAATTAAACAACACAGGAAATTGTTAACCCAGTTTAGTGTATAACCACACTTACATCTGGGGGCTACCAAGCCAGGAAGGAAATCCAATATAAGTAATATTAATTCTAGACTTAAACCACTCAGTTTAATCTTTCACTTAATATCTACCCAAGGCAATTTCTACCTAAGACACAACTTAGATATGAGTACCAACTCACTCCCCCTCAATCACACAGTGATGTGTTTACAAGTTTAATAAAATTGAAGTCATACTTCAAACAAAACAGCTTGATCTTACTTCACAGTTTCAATCAAGACACAAATACACTTTTGCTTAAAAGCTCATAAAGTGGTACACATTAACAACCTGCTATTAAAACACAAACACCCTATTTAGTCTTCTTAATTTCGTACTCTATTCTGAGAGTTTCTGTTGCTTAAATAGGTGTTTTGATTTTGGGCTTTCTGTAGGTTATCCAATCCTGATACGCATGATGCCATCACCTTGAATTAGGGTTTCTTACTTCCTTGATTCTAGGTGATTCAGTTCTTCTGATTATACTGAAGTCATATAAAAAATTCTCCCTACAGATGCGCCTTCTTCTGTTTTATCCATCCATAATTAATTTCAGATAACTTCCCTGAATTTACTCAGTTCTGTTAATCATTAATTAATTCTGGTAGCAGGTTTGAGATGTCACAACATCTGATGTGACATCCTAAAAACTGAACTTACTTCATTAACTTATTCAATGTCACAACATCTGGTGTGACATCCTGTAAACTGAACTTCCTTCATTAACTAATACAATGTCACAACATCTGGTGTGACATCCTGAATTAAGTTCATTTACTTATACTCTGTTTGATAATGTCACAACATCTGATGTGACATCCTGAACTAAATTCAACACTTCTTGTTGGTCAAAAATTCTGCCAACTCTAAACATCTACAACACTTCTCATAACATATCCAAGTATGAGGATCTTTGTTCTAGAACAATACATGTGAGGGGGTTGGGATGTTTACAAGTTTGCAGGAACCCTTGGCCTCAACACACATTGTTACTGATATTGTTTTAAGGTTACACAATTTTGGACTGATCTTATGAAACCCTGGACTTGTGACTCTTTATTTTAGTCCCCCGCCTGTGTCGCTCCCGAAGATTTGCATCTCGGTGCAGACGCGAACGGTCGGCGAAAGAGAAAGTGAAAGTGAAATGAATAGAGTCGACATCTAGGCATTTTTATCCCGAACGAAAGGTAATCCTGCATAAACCTAGAAAAGATGGATAAGATGGTTGCGAACCAGAGAAACTGAGAAAGGGGGTTGGTTACAACCTGGGAAGGTATTAGCAACCAGATTGTCCATCGTACTCGACGGGATCCACGCTTACAAGATTGTGTTTAATGAGGTAGGTGTAATTCTGGGATCAGGTGTGTGATGTCGAATGAGATGTTTAAACACTTGAAGACTTGAGCAAAACTTAAAGTGCAGGAAAATTAAACAACACAGGAAATTGTTAACCCAGTTTAGTGTATAACCACACTTACATCTGGGGGCTACCAAGCCAGGAAGGAAATCCAATATAAGTAATATTAATTCTAGACTTAAACCACTCAGTTTAATCTTTCACTTAATATCTACCATAGGCAATTTCTACCTAAGACACAACTTAGATATGAGTACCAACTCACTCCCCCTCAATCACACAGTGATGTGTTTACAAGTTTAATAAAATTGAAGTCATACTTCAAACAAAACAGCTCGATCTTACTTCACAGTTTCAATCAAGACACAAATACACTTTTGCTTAAAAGCTCATAAAGTGGTACACATTAACAACCTGCTATTAAAACACAAACACCCTATTTAGTCTTCTTAATTTCGTACTCTATTCTGAGAGTTTCTGTTGCTTAAATAGGTGTTTTGATTTTGGGCTTTCTGTAGGTTATCCAATCCTGATACGCATGATGCCATCACCTTGAATTAGGGTTTCTTACTTCCTTGATTCTAGGTGATTCAGTTCTTCTGATTATACTGAAGTCATATAACAAATTCTCCCTACAGATGCGCCTTCTTCTGTTTTATCCATCCATAATTAATTTCAGATAACTTCCCTGAATTTACTCAGTTCTGTTAATCATTAATTAATTCTGGTAGCAGGTTTGAGATGTCACAACATCTGATGTGACATCCTAAAAACTGAACTTACTTCATTAACTTATTCAATGTCACAACATCTGGTGTGACATCCTGTAAACTGAACTTCCTTCATTAACTAATACAATGTCACAACATCTGGTGTGACATCCTGAATTAAGTTCATTTACTTATACTCTGTTTGATAATGTCACAACATCTGATGTGACATCCTGAACTAAATTCAACACTTCTTGTTGGTCAAAAATTCTGCCAACTCTAAACATCTACAACACTTCTCATAACATATCCAAGTATGAGGATCTTTGTTCTAGAACAATACATGTGAGGGGGTTGGGATGTTTACAAGTTTGCAGGAACCCTTGGCCTCAACACACATTGTTACTGATATTGTTTTAAGGTTACACAATTTTGGACTGATCTTATGAAACCCTGGACTTGTGACTCTTTATTTGAGTCCCCCGCCTGTGTCGCTCCCGAAGATTTGCATCTCGGTGCAGACGCGAACGGTCGGCGAAAGAGAAAGTGAAAGTGAAATGAATAGAGTCGACATCTAGGCATTTTTATCCCGAACGAAAGGTAATCCTGCATAAACCTAGAAAAGATGGATAAGATGGTTGCGAACCAGAGAAACTGAGAAAGGGGGTTGGTTACAACCTGGGAAGGTATTAGCAACCAGATTGTCCATCGTACTCGACGGGATCCACGCTTACAAGATTGTGTTTAATGAGGTAGGTGTAATTCTGGGATCAGGTGTGTGATGTCGAATGAGATGTTTAAACACTTGAAGACTTGAGCAAAACTTAAAGTGCAGGAAAATTAAACAACACAGGAAATTGTTAACCCAGTTTAGTGTATAACCACACTTACATCTGGGGGCTACCAAGCCAGGAAGGAAATCCAATATAAGTAATATTAATTCTAGACTTAAACCACTCAGTTTAATCTTTCACTTAATATCTACCCAAGGCAATTTCTACCTAAGACACAACTTAGATATGAGTACCAACTCACTCCCCCTCAATCACACAGTGATGTGTTTACAAGTTTAATAAAATTGAAGTCATACTTCAAACAAAACAGCTTGATCTTACTTCACAGTTTCAATCAAGACACAAATACACTTTTGCTTAAAAGCTCATAAAGTGGTACACATTAACAACCTGCTATTAAAACACAAACACCCTATTTAGTCTTCTTAATTTCTTACTCTATTCTGAGAGTTTCTGTTGCTTAAATAGGTGTTTTGATTTTGGGCTTTCTGTAGGTTATCCAATCCTGATACGCATGCTGCCATCACCTTGAATTAGGGTTTGTTACTTCCTTGATTCTAGGTGATTCAGTTCTTCTGATTATACTGAAGTCATATAACAAATTCTCCCTACAGATGCGCCTTCTTCTGTTTTATCCATCCATAATTAATTTCAGATAACTTCCCTGAATTTACTCAGTTCTGTTAATCATTAATTAATTCTGGTAGCAGGTTTGAGATGTCACAACATCTGATGTGACATCCTAAAAACTGAACTTACTTCATTAACTGATTCAATGTCACAACATCTGGTGTGACATCCTGTAAACTGAACTTCCTTCATTAACTAATACAATGTCACAACATCTGGTGTGACATCCTGAATTAAGTTCATTTACTTATACTCTGTTTGATAATGTCACAACATCTGATGTGACATCCTGAACTAAATTCAACACTTCTTGTTGGTCAAAAATTCTGCCAACTCTAAACATCTACAAACTCCCCCTTTGGCTAATTTTTGGCTAACATACTTTTCTTGTTTATCAGAGTGCAGCAGAGTTTCTTTTATCAGAGTTTCTGTTGAGTCATGTGTGAGTTTACTCCCCCTCAAACCTACATGTGTTCAGACTTGTTGCAACAGAAATGTTTCATTAAAAACACATCTTTAGTTCAGAAGCAAACAGAAGTCATTTTTCATTAATCAGTAAGCTGCATCATACATTGTTGTTGTTGTTCAGTTCTCTTCTCCCCCTTGTTAGACATAAATTGGGGCCAAATTTTACATTGACAGAGAGAATTACAAAATTACTAATTCAAAATACAATGCTGAAGCAGACATTACATATTCCTCACATACATGTTTCACTCAGAATCCTCATATTCAGTGTCTTCCTCTTCTTCAGTTTCCTCATCAGAATCAGCAGCCTTCTAAGCAGTCTCTTCAATATCCAGCCTTTGGATAATCTCCTCAAGCTTCTGCTTCCTGGCATCCAGCTCTTTGCAGGTGTTCTTCAGCTCAGCAATCAAAGCAGCTTTGGATATTGGAGACTTTGCCTTTGAAGTTCCAGCAGATGTCCCAGAGGGAGCTTCAACATCAGCTGCATGATGACTTAAGAACAACTTGTAGTGGAAGGCCAGAGGACTTTCTCTTTTGCAGATTGAGTCCTTCTCAGTGAGGATACCTGGATACTGACTAAGTATTATTCCACACAGCAAAGAAGGGAAGGCAATAGGCAGCTTTGTTGCAGATGTCCCAGCATGTTTCAATGTCTGATAAAAAATGTAAGACCCAAAGTCTAGCTTTGTTTGGGTACCTACAGCATATATGAACCTGCCCAATCCAGTTGCTATTGAGGAGGTATGGTTGGTAGGGACCCAGTTTGCAGTGCCAATCCTATGCAGCATTGCATACTTCCTTGTCAGCAAACTAACAGAAAGTTTCCCCTTGACTGGCCAAGCTTTGACTTGATTAGCAGTGATGACCTTGCACACCTGGTTATCTGTCTTTCCCAACTCATTAGGTCCATCAGATTCTCTTCCTAGATAGTGGTTGATAACCCTAGGAGAGAATTCCACACATCTCCCTCTTACATACACCTTTCTGAAGTCAGCTGACTTACCATCAACACAGTCCTCTTGAAGGTTGACAATAAATTCCTTGACTAGCAGCTCATAGCAAGGAGAGAAGTTTGACACTGTTTTGAATAATCCAGCAGAAGAGATGAGATCAATTACCTCAGTGCACTCAAGTGCATTGCTGCTCAGCTCTCTTTCAAGTGCTACCCTTCTTTGGTAGACAAATTTCCATCTTCTCACACTTGACACATGATGGAATGAAATGTTGTCCAGAGGAGCTTCTGGAACAGCAGTGGAGGACCTTGAAGGTGCTGGTTTCTTCTTTGGTGGGGATGTTGGGACATCCTCTTCAACTTCTGAATCTGGAGGGGTGACAGCTTTTCTCTTTTGTGTATTCACCTTGCTCCATTGTTTGGTAGGAACAAAAGCAACTTTAGCTTTGTCCTTCTTTGGTTTAGGCTGCTTCTTCTCAGGAGTTGCATGTCCTGCAGTCTTCTTTTCCTTCCTAGTTCTGAGCCTTTTGGCTATTCTAGGGTTTACAGAAGCAATGATTTCTGTGTCAGAATCATGCTCTATGTTTACAACAGGAGGAGGTTGAGTATTCTCCTCTTCAGCAGGTGGATCAACAGAGGCTTGATCATCAGTGGAGGCCTTGTGCTGGTCCTCAGATGTTTCATCATCATCATCATCAGAGGAGGCCTTGTTCTGGTCCTCAAATGTTTCAACATCTATTGGGACATCCTGTTGAGCAGGAGTGTCCTCTTCAGCCTGATTTGGTTGTTCTTCTTGTGGTGCTGGCATGGTGTTAAGGGGAATGGATATTCCACTCACAACTCTTTGCTCAGACAGAATCCTGTTCACAAGATCCTTGATTGAAGCATCCACATACTCAGAGGCTTTGGGAGTGGTATTTGAGGATGAAGGTATTCCTTTGACTTTGCTGAAAATAGGTTCCTTTGCCCTTCTCACAGTAGGGGTTCTTGGCTTTTGAGCAAGAGGAACACTTCCTCTGATTTAGTCTATTGGAGTTGAATCCATAGGTACCACAGAGATGGGGGTTGCATGCACCACATCTTCTTGGTTGAGGATTTCTTCAGAGAGGTTAGGGTTTTGAGACATTTTCGAATATGTTGAATGAAAAGGTTAAGATTGATTGAGTTTGATGATCTCTGAAGGTCAGCTATAGCATGCAAGTTGTTTTAAGAGAATGATGAGAAGATGAATAGCTGAGAGTAAGCTGATATTTTTATAAGAGCCGTTACTTGGAGAAATTTTAGGAGTGGAATACACAGAGTTCTTGACCAGACTGGTGTTGCCATCTGGTGATCATGCCACACGATGTCATATGACATGTTGGCACTTCTCCATAACTGATATACTTCACATAAGCAGATTCCCAATTTGCCCCTTAGGTTTTCAAATTGGGTAGCATCCAAAGCTTTAGTAAATATATCAGCCAATTGCAGATTTGTAGCTACATGTTCCAATGAGATCACCTTCTCTTCCACAAGATCTCTGATGAAATGATGCCTGATATCAATATGCTTGGTCCTGCTATGTTGGATAGGATTCTTTGATATGTTAATAGCACTTAAGTTGTCACAGTACAATGTCATGACATCTTGTGGGACATTGTATTCTGTGAGAATTTGCTTCATCCAAACCAACTGTGAACAACTGCTACCAGCTTCAGCAGTGGATAAGGAAACACAATTTTGTTTCTTACTGAACCAAGAAATCAAATTGTTTCCTAGAAAGAAGCATCCTCCTGATGTGCTCTTTCTATCATCAGCACTTCCAGCCCAATCAACATCACAATAGCCAGTGAGAATTGGTTTACATCCATGGGAGTACATTATGCCATAGTCACAAGTACCATTGACATATTTCAGAATTCTCTTGACCTGGTTTAGATGACTAACTTTTGGATCAGCTTGATATCTTGCACATACACCTACTGCAAAGGCTATATCTGGTCTGCTAGCAGTCAGATATAATAAGCTTCCAATCATGCTTCTGTATAGACTTTGGTCCACCTTCTCACCCTTGTCATCCTTTGTCAGCTTTAAATGAGTGGGGGCAGGAGTTCTTTTATGACTTGCACTATCCATCCCAAACTTCTTCACAGTGTTCTTGGCATACTTGCTTTGGGATATGAACATTGAATCTTCCATCTGCTTGATTTGCAGTCCAAGAAAGTAGGTTAGTTCCCCTACTAGGCTCATCTCAAATTCAGATTCCATTTGAGTGACAAAATGTTTAACCATCATGTCTGACATCCCACCAAAGACAATTTCATCAACATATATTTGAGCAATCATGACATTTCCTTCTTCATCCTTCACAAACAAGGTTTTGTCTATTCCACCTTTTCTGTATCCTTGTTTTGTGAGAAAAGTAGTCAGCCTTTCATACCATGCTCTTGGGGCCTGCTTCAGTCCATAAAGGGCCTTCCTTAGTTTGTACACATGGTTTGGACAACTTGTATCAACAAATCCCTTAGGCTGTTCTACATATACCTCTTCATTAAGATATCCATTTAGATAGGAACTTTTCACATCCATCTGAAATAACTTGAACTTCAGAATACAAGCAATTCCTAGAAGTAGTCTTATTGATTCAAGCCTTGCTACTGGTGCAAAGGTTTCATCAAAGTCTACTCCTTCAATTTAAGTGTATCCTTGAGCTACAAGTCTAGCTTTGTTCTTTGTAACAACTCCCTGCTCATTTGACTTGTTCTTATACACCCATTTAGTGCCAATCACATTTATGTCATCAGGTCTAGGAACAAGATCCCTGATGCGTGTTTTTCGCAAGTGTACGAACACGTCAGAGTAATATAAAAGATTGTCGAATCCACAGAGACCAAGTGTCAATCTATCGTACCTGTTGTTATGGTGTGTATCTAAGGCAACTATTTTTAAGGGTTTTAGTAAGGGTGCAATGGTAAATAAAATTATAATTTTAAATAATAAATAAAAGACAGGCTCGAATGTAATTCACGTAATCAATGATAATCCAGTACTTGCTAATGGAACTACTTATGGGCAATGTGTTCTCCTTTGAAAAGAACTAATTTAACAGGAACTGTCGCTTTCGCGTATTCAGAACCGAGTTGTACTCTCTAATCAACCCCTCCTATTGTCACAGATAAAAAGGTGCGTACTGCGTTAGAGTAGTAAACCTATTTTTAAGAAATATAGTATCTTAACTAAGTTGAAAAGTATTTTAACCTGGACTTCTTAGCAAAAAGAGGTTCTTATGAACCAGACTCTAAACTTCATAACGCGTCCGAAAATCGTTTTAAAATCTCTTTTCTTTTTAATCTAAAATATCCTAATAAACTAGACAAAGCGCTTTTGGCTGTTTTTGAAATAGTTAAAAACAATTGAATTAAATTGAAAGATAAAATAGCCCTTAAGTGTTTCCACGAACAATTATACTGATTACTGGTTTAATTACGATCCTTACATTCTAATCTTTATGGAATTAGTTAGACATGATAAAGTAAAAACTCTTTTTATAATTTTTCATAAAAGTAATTTAAAGCGAGTGCGGAAAGTAAATGAATTTAGTGCGAGTGCGAGAAATAAAGTAATTTAAAGCGAGTGCGGGTAATAAACGAAAGTAAAGCGAGTGCAGGAAATAAAGGAATTTAAAGCGAGTGCGGATAATAAAGAAAGTAAAGCGAGTGCAGGAAATAAATAAAGTAAAGTGCGAGTGCGGGAAATAAATGAAAGTAAAGCAATGCAGAAAATAAATGAAAGTAAAATACGAACTTGAATTAAAATGGCGGCAGGATTAACTTCCTCCAGAGTGCTCCAAAACTTGATCGCACAGACAGATTACAGACTCGATCACTCGATTGCAAAGGCACCCCGATGTGGAATGGCAACTGCTTTATAACTGATATATGCCTAGAGAAATCTAATTCTGGATGAAGAAAAACGAAAATCTAAGGTCCTATTTATAGGAAAACTGAAAGCATGAAAAGACTGGGATGCCCCTCCACTAAAAAGTGGAGGTTACTGAAATTGGCCTTGTGGCGCCCGCCACAGGCCTATGGCGCCCGCCATGGTCCCTACAGGGGATTGGAGAGTGGGGATCGTGGGTCTTGGAGGTTGAGGAGTGGTCTTGAGACGTGGCCACGTCATGGCTAACCCCATGGCGCCCGCCACGGTGGGTGCCGTAAGTGCAAAACGCTGAATTTCTAGGTTTTCGTCCGTTTTCACTCCTTTTTCGCTCCTTTTCCCGATTCAAGCTCCGATTATTATAAAAACCTGAAAACATAAGAAAACAAAGCAATAACAAAGCAAAACAACAATAAAAGCTAAGAATGCATGTGAAATCGGAGTCAGAAATACGGTGAATTTTAGTGTGATCAAATTCTCCCACACTTAAACCTTTGCTTGTCCTCAAGCAAACATTAAAGCTCAAGAAAATATGGTGTCAACACGTGTCTTTGGGCTAAAGGGATTCTAAGTTCAAGTCAGGATGCAGTGACAGATACTAATTAAGTGAACCAAGGGTACCATAGTAACACAAACACAAACTTCAATCCTATATTAACCACTCCATATCATCCCACGATACCTAGGCCTATCTTCTCATCTTTTTGTGTCCTTTTCATTCAGGCGCAATCACATTAAGCCCGTTATCCGTACATGCTTCATAGTAGAGTGACCGGTTAGTGATTCTGATCCATAACATAAGGTTTCTGGCACATAAGCATGTGTAAACCTGTTTTTATTTCGCCTAAATGTAGCTGCGGGGGATCGGATCGTAATCCGCCCTACCAAGTTCAGTGCCAGATACCTCTGAACCAACTAACAATAGGTGACTTGCAATTTTTTTTCTTTTTGTGGCAAAATTTTTTTTTTCTTCTCTTTTTTCGGTTTAAATGACTTTGTGAGGGTCACCTATACCAGAGTTTGCCTTTTTTTTTTTATTAGCACTGGATCATTCACTTATATTCATCGGCACCCTACGTAGAGCATGCTTAGGCCGGAGCTGACTGCTAAAATAAACTACTTAGGACAATTTTTAAATGATAATAAAGGCCATGGTGGTGGGGTTTAGGAGTGATTCCTATATTCAAGAGGTCTATGGTGCTAAAATGGTTCTGATGTTTCAAAAAGTTGACCTAAGTCACCAATCCTAATCTAAACCTGTCTCAAAGCCCAAAAAACATGTGAAACAACATTGTTTTCTTTTTAAAATTTTTCTGGTAAGGCTAAGGAAATGGGAAAAAATGAAGATGAACTAAAAAGACACTATACTGGTGACTCGTCAGACTCATGCATTATCTAAGAAAAATAAATTACTGAAAAGGGAAATAATTGAAAGGAAATTAACTAAAAAGGGAAATGACAGAAAGCAATAAAATCCCCTCCCACACTTAAATCGAACATTGTCCCCAATGTTTCGAAATAAGATAAGGGGGGTAACCTGGAAAAGACTACTGAGGAGGAGCACTGGTGCCCTCACCGTCCTGCTGTGATGGTCTGGAACGACGGGATCTACTACGATGCTGGTCCCTCCGGTCGAGTCGTGCTGATAAAGCAGCCTGAGCACTTCGGACCTCTCGAAGGTTACCCAAGATGGAACCCTGAGTAGCCTCTACAAGCTGGTAGTGTCGGCTGTTGAACTCTCTCTGACGGTTCTGCTCTAATGAGATATCGTTCAAGGTACGGCAAACGTTGCTATAAGCACGATCCGAAACCAATCGCGATTGTTGCATGAAGCTCATGTTGTCCGTCAGCTGCTGTGAAATAGTAGAGAGAAGGCCATCACGCCTTTCTTCTCTAGCTGTCATATCACGCCACATCTCCTCGGTGACAAAGAATCCAGGAGAAGTACCTGCAACAGGGTTAGAGGAAGATGGTACGGTGTGTGACTGTGAAGGACGATGGGGGGACATGTGAGGGATGGGAGACTGCTCTCTCCGATCATACTCTTCATCAGTGTCATGCGCCTCCCAATCGGGAATATTAGGAGGAAGTGGACCCAAAACACGTGGAGCATTAAGATCATAGGTCCAGTTCCTTTCATCACGTACATCAGTACGTCTACTGCATGGTAAAGCAACAGATGGGATAGCTACCCCATGAACCATCAACTCATAACCACCTTCTCTCCTCGTTCGGCACAATTTCATGTCTTTCAGAAATTTTAAATTAATTGTGCGAGGAGGTAGTGGTTCAAGTGTAGCTATCTCATCATTCAGGCCAAGGGCCCGAGCAATAGACGTAACAAGCCCTCCAAAAACAATCGGTCCTGTTTTATTAGTAAATAAAGTCATGTGTGCAAGCATAAATGGGACCGGATTGATGTGGGTTCTAGTGAGGCATCCTTGCAAAAATAGGAGTTCACGAGCATTTACCTTGTTTGGACTTTCCCGGCCAAAAATAGTACATGCCAAAAGAAGTCTAAAAACTCTTATGGTCGGGTTGTGAATGGTCGACGCAAGTATCCCTTCAAAAGAATTAATTGAAGTACTTGAAAGCCTTAGCCAGAAGGTGAATACCTCGGCCGACCATTCCGCATCCAAAGGTGCCTCACAGATCGAACCTTCCCTATGAGGGATTCCTAACAAATCTGCTAGATCGTCGGTACTGAATTCATATTCAATTCCAAACAGTCTAACAATAACAGGGCCGACAGTGCTAGCAGTGTTAGGACTGACAGTGTATATCAAAGAACTCAAAAACTCAGTTGTCAGCCTCTCATAGGTAGGTTCCTGATTAATGAAAATATTATGCAAGCCTAGAAATTCTAATAAATTAAAAACACTATGATAAATACCCAAAGCATACAAACAGTTATCGTCGACGTACCTAGTCGAGAGAATTTCTCGACTTTGAAGCCTCTGAATAATTTTCCGTTGCCTTTCGCCCGGTCTTCCATCACGAAGAAGAAATCCGTTGAACTCCATTGTTGAATGCTCCTTAGGTAGTGAAAATGGTAGAAAAGTGGTTTATGTGGGGGAATGATAAAGTTTTGATTTTTTTGGTTTTTGATGGATGAAAATGGAAATGGATGTTGGATATGTTTTATGGATGGAGGGTATTTTGGAAATGGGTGAGCTTTAATGGGGTTCAAGGAGGATTTGGAAGGTTGTAAAAATGGGTTTTTGGTGAAGAAAGGGATGAAAATGGTGGAAATGGGGAATGATTCCCGTATTTGTTGTTGGGACGGCGTGGCGCCCGCCACAGGGCCTATGGCGCCCGCCACAAGGCCAATTCCTGGGCCTTGTGGTTTTTGGATCCTCCTTTTGGGCCTTCCTTGCACCTTTGGTCTTCGGGGGGGTCTGGATAACGTTTTCTTCTTCTTTTCAAGGCTTGAGGCTTGCATATTTTTTTTGTGAAGACAAAAATGAAAATATTTTTGTCTTATATTTTTTTTTCTTTGCACGACAAAAATAAAATAGTTAAAAATCAAAAAAAGAAAAATAAAAATTAACATTAGTGCATAATATGTATATATATAAGGAATTCAAAGTGCATGAAAATATAAAAGCTGCAATAAAGTAAAATATGTCTGGAAATGCGATAAATAAAAGGAAATTAAATACTAGGGTAGTGCTGTCAGTGTAGAATGAGTCATGTGGTAGGTTTCTTTTCCTGGCTTGATCCACGAATCTCAGCTATCTCCCTCCGAAGCTCTTCAATCGCCTGATGTAGAGCATCGGCCTCTGAGGCATGAGTGAGATCAGAAACCTGCATCTGTAACTCTAAGTCTGCCACTTCCTGCTTGAGCAGGGCAGTCTCCTTACGGAGCTCATAAATCTGTGTTTGTAGGTCAGGTGGCTGCAGAGACATATTGTTAGACATAACAGTGATTCGGGGAGTAAGAGGTGTAGGAGTGTACTCAGCGGCGGGAGGCGATTTCGGCTCTTCGACAGTCTCTCCATAACCCTCTAGAGCATAACTCCAATTTTCAGGATCATGGACACTGGTCATCAGCTGATCTGGTAATGTAAAATAGTGTATCGCTTCGCCGTCGATCAGTAATCTAAACATGTTGGGCTCAAAAGAAACCCTCCTCATCAGTCCTCTATCAAGACAAAAATCAATATCCAGGGTGGTGTAGCAGCAGAAGGTCCTGAGGTGCAATAACTTGCGAGACAAACCCAATGCAGTAGCTATCTGTGTAACAATCCCACCGACATGGATGATGCCTACTGATGATCTGGCAACACTAGCAAGGCCCTTCAGCAGAAAGTTGCCACAAGCAACAGGGCGAGACTGAGTCGCACAAAACAGTAGGAAAATCTCCTCTTCACTTAGCAGTGTCTCTGTATCTGGCAAACCTAGGAAAGAATGTGCTAGAATCATCTGGAAGTACCTCAATGCAGGGTTGTGGATTACCTGAGAAAACTGGGTAGAAGGATCTTGGCTCCCTCCGCCTGATATTTTAGTCCAAAATTTTTCCACTTCTCTGCTCATAAAATACCCCATCGGAGTCTCTGGAATAGCATCAGGAGTAGTCTGGAAACCTAGTAAGTAACCAAACTCTTTGTGAGAGAATGAGTAGTCAATCCCGAACAACCTGAAAACAGCGAGTCCATCGGGTCCAGCCCAAGGGTCATGATGAAACGAGCTGAGGAACTCAAGAGTCAAGTTCCTATAAGTGTTGTTCCTGTAGTCAAACTGGCCCCAGTGGAGTTGATGGCATAAAAATATGACGCTTGGCTCTATCCCCAAGGCATCCATGCAGTCATGGTCAGGGTACCTGGTAGGAGCCATAGGGCGTCTCATGTGGACATAGTAACGCTCTCTATGTGCATCATCTCTAAAGGCCACGTGCATGTCATCAGGGTTCTGCATTCTGTACAAGGTTAGCAAACAAGTCCTGAAAGCACATAAAACATTCAATCGTTAGTCCTGACATAATAATAATAAACAAATTAAAATAAAGTAAAAATAAATAAAAAGTACATAAATAAGAAAACCATGGGTTGCCTCCCATGCAGCGCTTGTTTAACGTCATTAGCTCGACGATCGATATTTAAACATCATTGGAAGGATATGGTGGATCACTCAGAGTATGGCAGGTGTATGTTGTTGGAATGTCACCTCCTTCGTAGGGCTTAAACCTCTGTCCATTGACGATGAACGGTTTACATGTTTGGTTCTTGATTTCAATAGCACCGGATCTTAGGATCTTAGATACTTCGAAAGGGCCAGTCCATCTCGAATGGAGTTTACCTGGAAATAGTCGTAACCTAGAATCGAACAGGAGAACAGGATCGCCTATTTTGAAGTCTCTTCTAATGATTCTTTTGTCATGCCAAGCTTTTGTTCTTTCTTTGTATATGATGGCATTTTCGTAGGCAGATTGTCTGAGCTCTTCTAACTTGTGGATATCAAGGATACGTTTCTCACCAGCAGTCAAGTAATCCAAATTCAAAGTTTTGATGGCCCAATAGGCCTTATGTTCCAACTCAAAAGGTAAGTGACAGGATTTTCCATAGACCAGTTGATAAGGGGTTGTTCCTATAGGAGTTTTGAAAGCGGTTCTATAGGCCCATAATGCTTCTTGATGTTTCTGCGACCAATCTTTTCTAGATATAGAGACAGTCTTCTCGAGAATTTGTTTTATCTCCCTATTAGATACTTCCACTTGTCCATTGGTCTGTGGGTGGTATGGTGTTGCTACTCTATGCTTAATTCCATACTTGCTTAAAAGTTTATCAAATATTCTCGATATGAAGTGTGATCCTCCATCACTTATGACTAAACGGGGTGTTCCAAACCTGGGAAATATATAATTTTTGAATAATTTGATGACTATTCTGGTGTCGTTTGTGGGTGCGGCGATAGCTTCAATCCATTTAGACACGTAGTCAACGGCTACTAAGATGTACTGATTTCCAAAAGATGGTGGGAACGGTCCCATAAAGTCTATACCCCATACGTCGAAGAGTTCTACTTCTTGGATATTTCTTAACGGCATTTCATTACGTCTTGAAATATTTCCTGTGTGTTGGCATCTATCACACTTGACAATGAAAGCATGGACATCACGCCACATAGTAGGCCAGAATAGGCCAGCTTGAAGAATCTTGGCGTAGGTCTTAGATGTGCTTGCATGTCCACCATAGGGTGCAGAGTGACAATGCTCAATTATATTATTTACCTCTTCTTCTGGAACACAACGGCGGAAAATGCCATCTTTACCTCTCTTGAAAAGAAACGGGTCGTCCCAATAGAAGTTTCTCACATCACTATAGAACTTCTTCTTCCGGTGGTAGTTTAGATCAGGGGGTATGATGTCAGCAGCTAGGTAATTAACAAAATCTGCATACCAAGGTGTATTACTTATAGCTAAGGATTTATGAAATTGCTCATGTAGGTCTGGGTTATCATCTTCAATGGTTTCTAGTTGGGCTATCAGTCTATCATAGGCAAAATCGTCATTTATGGGTACTGAGTCAGGTTTCAGGTATTCTAACCTAGATAGGTGATCAGCTACCACATTATCAGTGCCTTTCTTATCACGGATATCCAAATCAAACTCTTGCAGTAATAGAATCCATCGAAGTAACCTAGGCTTGGCATCCTTTTTGCTTAGTAAGTAACGAATGGCAGCATGGTCGGTGTAAACTATAATCTTGGATCCTACTAGATAAGATCTAAATTTGTCTATTGCAAAAACTACAGCTAGGAGCTCTTTTTCGGTTGTTGCGTAGTTGAGCTGTGCAGCGTCTAGGGTTCTACTGGCATAATAAATTACGTGTAACTTTTTGTCTTTTCTCTGACCTAGAACGGCTCCAACAGCATAATCACTAGCGTCACACATTATCTCAAACGGTTCTGACCAATCAGGGGGTTTCATTATAGGTGCTGAAATCAGAGCTTGCTTCAGAAGATTAAATGCTTCAGTACATTTTTCATCGAAGATGAATTCAACATCTTTCATTAAAAGACCAGTTAAGGGCTTTGTTATTTTGGAGAAATCCTTGATAAAACGTCGGTAAAATCCGGCATGTCCAAGAAAACTTCTTATCTCCCTGATAGTCTTCGGAGGTTTTAGATTCTCTATGACTTCTATGTTTGCTTTATCTACCTCTATACCTTTTTCGGAAACTATATGTCCTAAAACAATCCCTTCGGTGACCATGAAATGACATTTTTCCCAATTTAGCACAAGGTTTACCTCCACACATCTTTCCAGGATTTTCTCAAGGTTGATAAGACAATTTTTGAAATCTGATCCACAAACTGAGAAATCGTCCATAAATACTTCCATAATTCCATCTAAATAATCAGCAAAGATAGACATCATGCAGCGTTGGAAAGTGGCAGGAGCATTACAAAGTCCAAAAGGCATTCTTCTATAGGCAAAGGTTCCAACTGGGCATGTAAAGGTAGTTTTTTCTTGATCTTCGGGGTGAATAGGTATTTGGAAGAATCCTGAATATCCATCTAGGTAACAAAAGTAAGAGTGTCTGGCTAGGCGCTCCAACATTTGGTCTATGAATGGTAATGGGAAATGGTCCTTCCTAGTTGCTTTATTTAATTTTCTATAATCTATGCACATACGCCAACCTCCATCGGTTCTTTTTGCTACAGGTTCGCCCTTCTCGTTTTGCACGACTGTGATGCCTCCCTTTTTAGGTACTACATGCACAGGACTCACCCATTTACTGTCCGAGATCTGATATATTATACCTGCCTCTAGTAACTTAAGAACTTCAGTCTTAACTACAGTACTCATTATAGGATTTATTCTTCGTTGGTGTTCTCTGGAAGGTTTTGAATCTTCTTCAAGCAAAATCCGATGCATGCATACGGATGGGCTTATTCCTTTTAGATCATAGATCTTATATCCTAAGGCTGCGGGGTACCTACGTAAAACTTCTAATAATTGATCGGTTTCTTCTTGGTTTAAGGTAGCACTGACTATAACTGGACGGTTCATATCTTCATCAAGAAATTCATATCTCAGGTTTTTAGGCAGTTCCTTAAGTTTTACGGTCGGTTTTATAGGGCAAGGCATAGGATCTGGGGTAAGAGATAAACATTCGTGAAGGTTATCATCAATGTAGGTTCTTTTATAATTGTCATCTTCCAAAATAACGGTTGATGGCAATTTTATAGATTCTGTTTCTTCTTCTTGTTCTAATTCCCTAATGCATTCTTCGATGATATCTAAGGCATAACAAGCATCTCCTATCACAGGTGCCATAAGAAATTTTGACAATATAAATTCTATTTTCTCGTCACCTACCTAAAAATTTAGTTTCCCTTTTTTAACATCTATTACGGCTCCAGCAGTTGATAAGAACGGTCTACCTAGGAGGATTGGTATGTCGTCATCTTCTTTAATGTCCATGACAACAAAATCAGTAGGTATAAACAGCTGACCTATCCTAACAGGGACGTCTTCAAGTATGCCTATAGGGTATTTAACGGATCTATCGGCTAATTGAAGTGACATCTTAGTAGGTTGTAATTCTCCTAAGTTTAATCTCTCACAAACTGCTAAAGGCATTAAGCTCACACTAGCGCCTAAGTCTAGAAAAGCTTTTTCGTTGACATGATTCCCCAAAATACAAGGAATGGAAAAATTTCCGGGATATTTATCTTTCTTTGCTAACCTATTTTCGGAAATAGAATTACATTCCACGGGTTTCGGATCTTCAAGTCTACGTTTATTTGTAAGTATGTCTTTGAGAAACTTAGCGTAAGAAGGTATTTGGGTGATGGCTTCTGTAAAGGGGATTTCTACGTGAAGTTTTTCTATAACCTTAACGAATTTTTGATATTGATTATCGATTTGGGTTTTCTTTAATCTTTGAGGGTATGGTATTGGTGGTTTATATGGCGGTGGTGGTACATAGGTTTTAGTTTTAGGTTCTTCTCCTTTTTCTTGACTTTCCGGGGTTTCAGGCTTCTCTGGTTCCTTTTCCTCATTCCTCTCAGAAGTTTCGGGCTCACTTAATCTAGGGTTTAAAGGTTCTTTATAAGCGGTTCCACTTCGTAGAGTAATGGCATTAGCTTGCCCTTTCGGGTTTTGTTGAGGTTGTCCAGGGAACTGTCCTCCAGGTGTAGTCTGTGGGGCTTGGTTTAACTCTACCTGAGAGATCTGGGTTTCAAGCATCTTATTATGAGTAATGATTTGATCAACCTTGGTTCCTAACTGGGTAATCAGTTCGTTAACATGGACGTTTTGGTTCATGAACTCTTTGTTTTGTTTTACTTGAGCAGTGATAAAACTTTTTACACTTTCCTCAAAGCTCGGACTAGGTGGTACAGGTTGCATAGGTTGATTTGTTCTAGGGGCTTGGTAACCTTGTTGTCTCGGAGGTGCGGTATTTTGAATAGGGTTATTATTTTTGTAGGAGAAGTTTGGGTGATTCCTCCATCCAGGGTTATATGTGTTTGAAAATGGGTTCCCTTGGGTATAGTTTACTTGCTCAGTGTTGGTCTCATTCAACAAATTGCATTCGGCGGATTGGTGTCCTTGCGTTCCACATATCTCACAATTCGGCGAAACTGCGGCTACAGTATTCGGAGTTGTACACATATGTTCGACTCTAAGGGCCAACGCGTCCATTTTAGCCTGCATCATGTCTATAGAGCTTAGCTCATGTATTCCTCCTTGGGCTTCCTTCTTTTCCATTGTCGCTCGTTCTACTCCCCATGATTGATGGTTTTGGGCCATATCCTCGATAAGGGCACTAGCTTCAGGGTAAGGTTTGTTCATCAGTGCGCCACCAGCGGCAGCGTCGATGGTCATTTTAGTGTTATAATGAAGTCCATTATAGAAGGTTTGGATGATTAGCCAATTCTCTAAGCCATGGTGTGGGCATGCTCTTAATAGTTCTTTATATCTCTCCCAGGCTTCGAACAATGACTCTCCTTGGTGTTGGGTAAATCTAGTTATTTGGTTTCGAAGAAGAGCGGTCTTACTTGGGGGAAAATATCTAGCAAGGAAAACTTTTCTAAGGTCATCCCAAGTTGTTATTGAATTGGGTGGAAGGGAATCTAACCATGATAGAGCTTTATCTCTGAGGGAAAAGGGAAATAATCTTAAGCGTATCGCCTCAGGAGAAGCTCCATTGGTTTTAAAGGTGTCTGCTAACTGAAGAAAGTTTTTTAAATGTTGGTTTGGGTTATCAGTAGCGAGACCTGCGAATTGTCTCTGTTGCACTAATTGCAGCAGGGATGGTTTAAGTTCAAAATTATTGGCTGGGATAGCGGGGTTTACTATACTGGAACTAGGTTCCTCATTTGATGGTTGGGCGAAGTCCTTAAGAGGTCTTCGGTTTTGATCTTCGGCCATAGCTTTCCTATTCCTATGAAAAACAAACGTGCGCGAGCGTAACGTTCAGGTTCAGCTAGAGGGTCTACTAAACTTCCGGCACTGCGAGTCTTTCGCATTGACCGGTGGGTAACAACCTTAGTCTAAACGGTATAACTACAGGGTAATGAAATTTGACGATATTGGTCCCCGGCAACGGCGCCAAAAACTTGATGCGTGTTTTTTGCAAGTGTACGAACACGTCAGAGTAATATAAAAGATTGTCGAATCCACAGAGACCAAGTGTCAATCTATCGTACCTGTTGTTATGGTGTGTATCTAAGGCAACTATTTTTAAGGGTTTTAGTAAGGGTGAAATGGTAAATAAAATTATAATTTTAAATAATAAATAAAAGACAGGCTCGAATGTAATTCACGTAATCAATGATAATCCAGTACTTGTTAATGGAACTACTTATGGGCAATGTTTTCTCCTTTGAAAAGAACTAATTTAACAGGAACTGTCGCTTTCGCGTATTCAGAACCGAGTTGTACTCTCTAATCAACCCCTCCTATTGTCACAGATAAAAAGGTGCGTACTGCGTTAGAGTAGTAAACCTATTTTTAAGAAATATAGTATCTTAACTAAGTTGAAAAGTATTTTAACCTGGACTTCTTAGCAAAAAGAGGTTCTTATGAACCAGACTCTAAACTTCATAACGCGTCCGAAAATCGTTTTAAAATCTCTTTTCTTTTTAATCTAAAATCTCCTAATAAACTAGACAAAGCGCTTTTGGGTGTTTTTGAAATAGTTAAAAACAATTGAATTGAATTGAAAGATAAAATAGCCCTTAAGTGTTTCCACGAACAATTATACTGATTACTGGTTTAATTACGATCCTTACATTCTAACCTTTATGGAATTAGTTAGACATGATAAAGTAAAAACTCTTTTTATAATTTTTCATAAAAGTAATTTAAAGCGAGTGCGGAAAGTAAATGAATTTAGTGCGAGTGCGAGAAATAAAGTAATTTAAAGCGAGTGCGGGTAATAAACGAAAGTAAAGCGAGTGCAGGAAATAAAGGAATTTAAAGCGAGTGTGGATAATAAAGAAAGTAAAGCGAGTGCAGGAAATAAATAAAGTAAAGTGCGAGTGCGGGAAATAAATGAAAGTAAAGCAATGCAGAAAATAAATGAAAGTAAAATACGAACTTGAATTAAAATGGCGGCAGGATTAACTTTCTCCAGAGTGCTCCAAAACTCGATCGCACAGACAGATTACAGACTCGATCACTCGATTGCAGAGGCACCCCGATGTGGAATGGCAACTGCTTTATAACTGATATATGCCTAGAGAAATCTAATTCTGGATGAAGAAAAACGAAAATCTAATGTCCTATTTATAGGAAAACTGAAAGCATGAAAAGACTGGGATGCCCCTCCACTAAAAAGTGGAGGTTACTGAAATTGGCCTTGTGGCGCCCGCCACAGGCCTATGGCGCCCGGCATGGTCCCTACAGGGGATTGGAGAGTGGGGATCGTGGGTCTTGGAGGTTGAGGAGTGTTCTTGAGACGTGGCCACGTCATGGCTAACCCCATGGCGCCCGCCACGGTGGGTGCCGTAAGTGCAAAACGCTGAATTTCTAGGTTTTCGTCCGTTTTCACTCCTTTTTCGCTCCTTTTCCCGATTCAAGCTCCGATTATTATAAAAACCTGAAAACATAAGAAAACAAAGCAATAAAAAAGCAAAACAACAATAAAAGCTAAGAATGCATGTGAAATCGGAGTCAGAAATACGGTGAATTTTAGTGTGATCAATCCCACACTTCATTCCTTGTGAACTGACCTAATTCTTCTTGCATAGCACAAATCCAGTACTCATCATTAAGAGCTTCCTTGATGTTTTTAGGTTCTATTTTTGAAACAAAACAAGAACCTGAAATCACCTCTCTTGATCTAGTGCTTACACCTCTGTTGGGATCACCAATTATTAAATCTTTGGGATGATCCTTCTGAATTATGATGGAGGGAGGTATGCTGAATTGTTTTGTCCTTGCTTCAGTTTGAGTGAAGTCATGATGATCACTCATTAATTCAGCTTCAGTCTGACTGTCAGCAGATGTTCCAACATCATCTGTAACATCTGCAGGGGCATCATCAATTATCACATTTATGGACTCCATGATAACCTTGGTTCTAGAATTAAATACTCTATAGGCTCTGCTGTTTATAGAGTATCCAAGAAAAATCCCTTCATCACTTTTAGGATCCATTTTACTTCTTTGCTCCCTATCAGCCAGAATATAGCAGTTACTTCCAAACACATGGAAGTACTTAACTGTGGGTTTGCTGCCCTTCCAGAATTCATAGATTATGGACAAGGTTCCTTTCCTTAGAGTGACTCTATTATGAATATAACAAGCTGTGTTCATAGCTTCAGCCCAGAAGTACAATGGTAACTTTTTAGCATGAATCATAGCTCTTGCTGATTCTTGGATAGTTCTGTTCTTCCTCTCAATAATCCCATTCTGTTGAGGAGTAATAGGTGAAGAGTATTCATGATTGATTCCTTCTGAAGAACAGAAATCTGAGAATTGTTGATTCTCAAACTCCTTTCCATGGTCACTTCTTATTTTGACCACACAACTTGCTTTTTCTCTTTGTATTCTTTGGCATAGATCTTTGAATACATCATATACATCAGACTTTTCTTTGATAAAATTTATCCATGTATACCTTGAAAAGTCATCAACCATCACATAGGCATACCTCTTACCACCAAGGCTCTCAACCTGCATAGGTCCCATAAGATCCATATGCAATAATTCCAAAACTTTGGAAGTTGTCGGATGTTGGAGCTTTAGATGGGACATCTTGGTTTGCTTGCCTATTTGACATTCACCACATATTTTGCCATCATCAATCTTCAGTTTAGGAATACCTCTCACAGCTTCCATTGATATGATTTTCTTTATACCTTTGAAATGAAGATGACCCAGTCTTTGGTGCCATAGTTTCACTTCTTTTTCTTTGGCTAAAGAGCAAGTTTAAGTGAGACTGAGATCTTGAGGTTCCCAAATATAACAGTTGTCTTTAGATCTGGCTCCTCTTATGACAACCTTCTGTTCTTTATTAGACACTATGCATTCAGGTTTGGTAAAGTTTACACTATAACCTTGATCACATAATTGACTTATGCTGATCAAGTTAGCTGTCAATCCTTTTATCAGCAGCACATCATCTAGTCTTGGTACATCTGGACAGTCCAAGGTCCCAACTCCCTTGATTTCTCCTTTAGCTCCATCTCCAAAAGTTACATATCTGGATGAATATGACTTTAAGTGTGAAATTCTGTGATCAGGTATGAGATGTCCTATGAGATGTCCCAACACTTGACAGATTTAACCAAAACTTAAAGTGAAAGAAAATTAAACAACACAGAAGTTTGTTAACCCAGTTCAGTGTATAACCGCACTTACATCTGGAGGCTACCAAGCCAGGAGGAAATCCACTATAAGTAATATTAATTCTAGACTTAAATAACCCAGTTTAATCTTTCACTTAATATCTACCCAATGCAATTTCTACCTAAGACACAACTTAGATATGAGTACCAACTCACTCCCCCTCAATCACACAGTGATCAAGTTTACAAGTTTAATAAAATCGAATACATTCTTCAAACAATACAGCTTGATCTTACTTCACAGTTTCAATCAAGTCACAAATGCACTTTTGCTTAAAAGCTCATAAAGTGGTACAATTAAAAACAACCTGCTATTAAAGACACAACACCCTATTTTGTCTTCTAAAATTCGTACTCAATTCTGTGAGTTTCTGTTGATTAAATAGGTGTTTGTAATTTGGGCTTTCTGTAGGTTAATCCAGTCCTAAAAGCATGCAGCTTCCACCTTGAATTAGGGTTTGTTACTTCCTAGATTCTAGGTGATTTAGTTCTTCTGAGTAATCTGAATCCTCAATATAAAACTCCCTACAGATGCGCCTTATTCTGTTTTTATCCATCCATAATTAATTCCAGATAACTCTCCTTAAATATCTCATATCAGTTAGTTATTAATTAATTCTGGTAGCAGGTTTGAGATGTCTCAACATCTGTTGGGACATCCTGAAAAACTGAACTTAAGTCATTTACACAATGTCCCAACATCTGGTGTGACATCCTGAATTAAGTTCTTATACTCTGTTTGATAATGTCCCAACATCTGATAGGACATTCTGAACTGAATTCAATATTTCTTGTTGGTCAAAAATTATGCCAATTCTGGACATCTACAAACTCCCCCTTTGGCTAATTTTTGGCTAACATTCTTTTCTGATTTTTCAGAGTGCAGCATAAGATCTTTTATCAGAGTATAGCATTACTTTTCTGTTGAATCATATTTGAGATTACTCCCCCTCAAACATACATGTATCTAGTCTTGTTGCAACAGAAGATAAAAAAAAACACTTATTCAGTTCAGAAGCAAACAGATTTTTCATTCATAATCAAACAGCATTACACATTGTTGTTGTTGTTGTTCTCCCCCTTGTTAGACACAAATTTTGGGGCCAAAGAGACTAATTCTAAATTACAATGCAGCTGTCATTACATTTGTCCTCACATACAGTTATTCACTCAGACTCCTCACATTCAGTTTCTTCATCATCATCAGTTTCTTCATCAGAAGCAGCTTTCTGATCACCTTTACTCTCCAGCCTTTGGATAATTTCCTCAAGCTTCTTCTTCCTTGCTTCAAGTTCTTTGCAAGTGCTCTTCAGTTCAGCAATCAATGCAGCCTTGGAGATTGGAGTCTTGGCAGTTGAAGGACCTGCAGATGTCCCAGAGGGTGCTTCAACATCTGCTGCATGATGACTTAGGAACAGTTTGTAGTGAAAGGCCAGAGGGCTTTCTCTTTTGCAGACTGTGTCCTTCTCAGTGAGGATCCCAAGGTACTGACTTAGCACTATACCACACAGCAAGGAAGGAAAAGCTATTGGCAGCTTTGTTGCAGATGAGCTAGCATGCTTCAAGGTCTGATCAAATATGTAGGCACCATAATCCAGCTTAGTTTGAGTGCCCACAGCATAAATAAACCTACCCAAGCCAGTGGATATTGAAGATGTGTGATTGGTAGGCACCCAGTTTGCTGTACCAATCCTGTTCAGCATGGCATATTTTCTTGTCAGCATGCTCACTGAGAGCTTTCCTTTAACTAGCCAAGCCTTGACCTGATTTGCCGTGATAACCTTGCAGACCTGGTTATCAGTCTTCCCTAGTTCATTTGGACCATCAGATTCTCTTCCAAGGAATTGGTTGATGATCTAAGGAGAGAACTCTACACACCTGCCTCTAACAGAAACTTTTCTAAATTCAGCAGACTTACCATTGGCACAATCTTCCTGAAGATTGACTATGAATTCTTTGACAAGTAGCTCATAACAAGGAGAGAGATTGGAGATTGTTTTGAAGAGGCCAGCAGCAGATATGAGGTCAATTAATTCAGTGCACTCAAGTGCATTACTGCTCAGCTCTCTTTCAAGTGCTACCCTTCTTTGGTACACAAACTTCCATCTGTTAACACTTGAAACATGATGAAATGAGATGTTGTCCAAAGGAGCTTCTGGAACAGCAGTTGATGCCCTAGAGGGTGTTGTTTTCTTCTTTGGAGGAGATGTTAGGACATCTGCTTCAACATCTGAGTCTGGAGGAGTGACAGCTTTCCTCTTCTGTGTTTGCACCATGCTCCATTGTTTGGTAGGACCAAAGACAGCTTTAGCTTTGTCTTTCTTTGGGGTAGCTTGCTTCTTCTCAGGAATTGCATGTCCTTCTTGCATCTTTTCTTTCCTAGTCCTGAGCCTTTTGGCTATGCTAGGTCTTACAGAGGCAATGATCTCTGTATCAGAATCCTGCTCTAGATTCACCACAGGAGGAGATTGAACAGTCTCTTCTTCAGCTGGTTGATCAGCAGAGATATGCTCTTCAGTTGAGGCTTTGGTCTGGTCCTCAGATTATTCTTCATCACTTTCATTTGAGGCCTTTTTCTGGTCCTCAGATTCTTCTATAGCAGCATCAGATGAGGCCTTTTGTTCATCCTCAGATGTTTCAACATCTATTGGGACATCCTGTTGAGCAGGAGTGTCCTTTGCAGCTTGAGTTTGTTGATCTTCTTGTGGAGCTGGCATGGTGTTCAGAGGGATAGATATGCCACTAACCACTCTTTGTTCAAAAAGAATCTTGTTTACTAACTCCTTTATGGAAGCATCCACATATTCAGAAGATTTTGGAGGCATGTTTGCTGGTGAAGGAATGCCTTTGGATTTGCTGCAGACTTGATCTTTTGCTCTTTTTGGAGTTCTTGGCTTTTTAGCATGAGGAACACTTCCTCTGATTTCGTCCAATGGGGTTGACTTCATGGGTACCACAGAAATGGGGGTTGCATGAACCACGTCTTCTTTGTTGAGAATTTCTTCAGGAGTGTTAGGGTTTTGAGACATTTTCAAAGAAGATGGATGAAGAGTTTTAGGGTTGATGATTTCTGAAGAACAGCTAGATAATGCAATTCTCTTTTGATAGTATGATGAGAATATGGATAGCTGAATGCAAGCTGTTATTATATAAGTAGCCGTTACATTGAAAATGATTAGGAATGGAATACCCAAGGTTCTTGACCAGACTGGTGTTGCCATTTGGTACTTATGCCATACAATGTCATATGACATGTTGGCACATCTCCTTAACTGCTAAATCTCACATAAGCAGATTCCCAATTTGCCCCTCAAGTTCTCAAATTGTGTAGCATCCAATGCTTTGGTAAAGATATCAGCCAACTGCAGATTTGTAGCTACATGTTCCAATGAAATCACTTTTTCTTCTACAAGATCTCTGATGAAATGATGTCTGATATCAATATGCTTGGTCCTGCTATGTTGGATAGGATTCTTTGATATGTTAATTGCACTTAAGTTGTCACAGTACAACGTCATGACATCTTGTGGGACATTGTACTCAGTGAGCATTTGCTTCATCCAAACCAACTGAGAACAACTGCTTCCAGCTGCTATATATTCAGCTTCAGCTGTAGATAAGGATACACAATTTTGTTTCTTATTGAACCAAGAAATCAAATTGTTTCCTAGAAAGAAGCATCCTCCTGAAGTGCTTTTTCTTTCATCAGCACTTCCAGCCCAATCAGCATCACAGAAGCCAGTGAGAATTGGTTTACATCCATGAAAGTACATTATGCCATAGTCACAAGTACCATTAACATATTTCAGAATTCTCTTGACTTGATTAAGATGACTGACTTTTGGATCAGCTTGATATCTTGCACATACACCCACTGCAAATGCTATGTTTGGTCTGCTAGCAGTCAGATATAACAAGCTTCCAATCATACTTCTGTACATGCTTTGATCTACATTCTCACCCTTTTCATCTTTAGTCAGCTTTAAATGTGTAGGGGCAGGAGTTCTCTTATGAGTAGCACTGTCCATTCCAAATTTCTTGACTATGTTCTTAGCATACTTGCTTTGAGAAATGAACATGGAGTCCTCCATTTGTTTTATTTGCAGTCCAAGAAAGTAGGTTAGTTCTCCTACTAGGCTCATTTCAAATTCAGATTCCATTTGGTTGACAAAATGTTTGACCATCCTATCAGACGTCCCACCAAAGACAATGTCATCTACAGATATTTGAGCAATCATGACATTTCCTTCTTCATCTTTAACAAACAAGGTTTTGTCAATTCCACCTTTCCTGTACCCTTGCTTGATAAGAAAAGTAGTCAGTCTTTCATACCATGCCCTTGGAGTTTGCTTCAGACCATAAAGAGCCTTCTTTAGTTTGTATACATGATTTGGACAGCTTGGATCAACAAATCCTTTAGGCTGTTCTACATATACCTCTTCATTAAGATAACCATTTAAAAAGGCACTTTTCACATCCATTTGAAATAGCTTGAACTTTAAGATACAAGCAATTCCCAAAAGTAGTCAGATTGATTCAAGCCTTGCAACTGGTGCAAAGGTTTCATCAAAGTCTACTCCTTCAATTTGTGTGTATCCTTGAGCTACAAGTCTAGCTTTGTTCTTTGTAACAACTCCTTGTTCATTTGACTTGTTCTTATACACCCATTTTGTTCCAATCACATTTATGTCATCAGGTCTAGGAACAAAATTCCACACTTCATTCCTTGTGAATTGACCTAATTCCTCTTGCATAGCACAAATCCAGTATTCATCAGTAAGAGCTTCCTTGATGTTTTTAGGTTCTATTTTAGAAACAAAACAGGAACCTGAAATCACTTCTCTTGATCTAGTGCTCACACCTCTGTTGGGATCACCAATTATACAATCTTTGGGATGATCCTTCTGTATTCTGATGGAGGGAGGTTTGCTGGATTGATCTGTCCTTGCATCAGTTTGAGTGAAGTCATAATGATCACTCTTTTCTTCAGCTTCAATCTTGATATCAGCAGATGTTCCAACATCTTCTGGGACATCTGTAGGAGCATCATCAATTATCACATTTATAGACTCCATGATAACCATGGTTCTAGAATTAAATACTCTATATGCTCTGCTGTTTATAGAGTATCCAAGAAAAATCCCTTCATCACTTTTAGGATCCATTTTTCTCCTTTGCTCCCTATCTGCCAGAATATAACAGTTACTTCCAAACACATGGAAGTACTTAACTGTGGGTTTTCTGCCCTTCCAGACTTCATAGATTGTGGACAAAGTTCCTTTCCTTAGAGTAACTCTGTTGTGGATGTAATAAGCTGTGTTCATAGCTTCAGCCCAGAAGTACAAAGGTAACTTTTTAGCATGGATCATAGCTCTTGCTGATTCTAGAATAGTTCTATTCTTCCTCTCAACAATCCCATTCTGTTGAGGAGTGATTGGTGAAGAATATTCATGATTGATTCCTTCTGAAGAGCAGAAATCTAAGAACTTTTGGTTCTCAAATTCTTTTCCATGATCACTTCTTATTCTGATCACACAGCTGGCTTTTTCCCTTTGTATTCTTTGGCATAAGTCTTTGAATACATCAAATACATCAGACTTTTCCTTGATAAAATTTATCCATGTATACCTTGAAAAGTCATCAAACACCACATAGGCATACCTCTTGCCACCAAGGCTTTCAACCTGCATAGGTCCCATAAGATCCATATGCAATAGTTCCAAAACTTTGGAAGTTGTCAGATGTTGGAGCTTTGGATGGGACATCTTGGTTTGCTTCCCTATTTGACATTCACCACATATTTTTCCATCATCAATCTTCAGTTTAGGAATACCTCTTACAGCATCCATAGATATTATCTTCTTTATGCCTCTGAAATGAAGATGACCTAGTCTTTGGTGCCATAGTTTCACTTCTTCTTCTTTAGCTAAGGAGCAAGTTGAAGTAAGACTGAAGTCTTGAGATTCCCACATGTAACAGTTGTCTTTAGATCTGGCTCCTTTCATGACAACCTCTTGTTCTTTGTTAGTCACTATGCATTCAGTTTTGGTAAAGTTTACACTGTACCCTTGATCACATAATTGACTTATGCTGATCAAGTTAGCAGTTAAACCTTTAACTAGTAGAACATCATCTAGTCTTGGAACATCTTGACAGTCCAAGGTCCCAACTCCCTTGATTTCTCCTTTAGCTCCATCTCCAAAGGTTACATACCTGGATGAATGTGACTTTAAGTTTACTAGCAGATTCTTCAATCCAGTCATGTGTCTTGAACATCCACTGTCAAAGTACCAGTCTTCTTTAGCTGATACTCTTAGTGATGTATGTGCTATATATGCAGCACTTTTCTTTGACCATTTGAGTTGAGATTTCTTTTGATGCCTCTGCCCTGTGTGTTTTTCATCAGTAGATCTCCAAGATTGATTGTTGATCTTGTTCTTGGGTATGTAGCTTTGATCAGCTTGAATGCTAGCTTTTGGTCTCCATACCTTCTTGATGACCTCTGTCTTCTGCTTAGGAGGTTGCTGATTTCTTTGATGTCTATGCAGCATTTTCTTGGTAACTTCTATTTTCTGCTTAGAAGGTTGCTAATACATCTGATTTGGATATCCATGCAGCTTATAACAATGAGGTTTGATATGTCCAAATCTTCCACAATGATGACATCTCCATCTTTGATACTTCTTCTTCATTTTGTTCTTTTCAGAATGTTGAGACATCTGTTGGAACATTATGTTTGACTTTGTGTTCTTTTCCTGATGTTGAAGCATCTGTTGGAACATCTTGTTTGACTGTATGGATTTTGAAGTAGTTTTGCTCGAGCTAGCTTCATCTTTATGTACTCTGTTAAATCCCAGTCCACTTTTATCCCCTGAATGCTTATTGTTGTTGAGAATAACATCCAGTGTATTTGAGCTGTTGTTCAACATTCTAACAGATTTGGACATGTGTTCCAATTTGGAGTTGAGAAGACTTACTTCACTTTTCAAGGTGTCAATGATTTCTTGATCACTTGCTTTTTCATCTTTTAGTGCCTCATTCTGCTTCTTTAGCTTTATAACCTCACTGCATATTTCAGTGCTTCTTTTGTATAGATCTTTGTATGCTTGCTCAATTTCTTCAAAAGTAAGCTCCCCATCACTGGATTCACTTTCAGATTCACATAATCCAGCTAGAGCAGTGATATGCTTAGCTGATTCTTCTTCTGAATCACCTCCTGAGTCTTCATCAGACCAGGTTACAGAGAGTCCTTTCTTTTGCCTTTTTAAGTAGGTAGGACATTCATTCCTGATGTGTCCATATCCTTCACATCCATGGCATTTAATTCCTTTTTCTTGACTGGTCTTTTCATCATAATTTGATCTTCTGTTAGCATCATAAGATCTTTTGTTCTCAGAAGAGTTTGTGTATCTTCCACTGGGTTTGGATTTGCCTTCCATTCCTCTGAGAATCTTTTTGAATTGTCTTCCAAGCATAGCAATGTTGTCTGATAAACTTTCACCAGTTTCTGATTTATCATCTTCTTCTTCATCAGTATTTGTCACCAAGGCTATGCTTTTGTTCTTCTTTACATTTGTGTCATTCATTCCCATCTCAAATGTTTGAAGGGAACCAATGAGCTCTTCAACATTCATTGTGCATATGTCTTGAGCTTCTTCTATTGCTGTGACTTTCATGTCAAATCTTTTTGGCAAAGATCTGAGAATCTTTCTTACAAGCTTTTCATTAGTCATCTTTTCTCCCAAGGCTCCAGAAGTATTGGCTATATCCAAGATGTTCATGTAGAATTCATGAATTGACTCATCTTCCTTCATTCTCAAGTTTTCAAACTTGGTGGTGAGAAGTTGAAGTCTTGACATTTTTACCTTTGATGTTCCTTCATGAGTTGTTTTGAGAGTGTCCCAAACATCTTTGGCCAGCTCACAGTGATGCACAAGTCTAAAGATGTTTCTATCAATGCCATTGAATAAAGCATTTAAGGCCTTAGAGTTGCCTAGTGCTGAATCTTCTTCCTCCTTACTCCATTCATCTTCAGGTTTCAACACTTTTGATCCATCTTTGGTGTCTTGAACAAGATGTTCCCATCCAGTGTTGACTGCTCTCCAGGCCCTGTTGTCAAGTGATCTTAAGAATGCAATCATTCTTGGCTTCCAGTAGTCATAATTAGAACCATCCAGTATAGGTGGTCTATTTACTGATCCTATATCTCTGTCCATGTTTCCAGAATTTGTATTCCCTAGATCTCACCCAGTATAAACAGGCAGGGTGCCTGCTCTGATGCCAATTGAAATTCTGTGATCAGGTATGAGATGTCCTATGAGATGTCCCAACACTTGACAGATTTAACCAAAACTTAAAGTGCAAGAAAATTAAACAACACAGAAGTTTGTTAACCCAGTTCAGTGTATAACCACACTTACATCTGGAGGCTACCAAGCCAGGAGGAAATCCACTATAAGTAATATTAATTCTAGACTTAAACAACCCAGTTTAATCTTTCACTTAATATCTACCCAATGCAATTTCTACCTAAGACACAACTTAGATATGAGTACCAACTCACTCCCCCTCAATCACACAGTGATCAAGTTTACAAGTTTAATAAAATTGAAGACATTCTTCAAACAATACAGCTTGATCTTACTTCACAGTTTCAATCAAGTCACAAATGCACTTTTGCTTAAAAGCTCATAAAGTGGTACAATTAAAAACAACCGGCTATTAAAGACACAACACCCTATTTTGTCTTCTGAAATTCGTACTCAATTCTGTGAGTTTCTGTTGATTAAATAGGTGTTTGTAATTTGGGCTTTCTGTAGGTTAATCCAGTCCTAAAAGCATGCAGCTTCCACCTTGAATTAGGGTTTGTTACTTCCTAGATTCTAGGTGATTTAGTTCTTCTGATTAATCTGAATCCTCAATATAAAACTCCCTATAGATGCGCCTTATTCTGTTTTTATCCATCCATAATTAATTCCAGATAACTCTCCTTAAATATCTCAGATCAGTTAGTTATTAATTAATTCTGGTAGCAGGTTTGAGATGTCTCAACATCTGTTGGGACATCCTGAAAAACTGAACTTAAGTCATTTACACAATGTCCCAACATCTGGTGTGACATCCTGAATTAAGTTCTTATACTCTGTTTGATAATGTCCCAACATCTGATAGGACATTCTGAACTGAATTCAATATTTCTTGTTGGTCAAAAATTCTGCCAATTCTGGACATCTACAAAGTCCACTAGCAGATTCTTCAATCCAGTCATGTGCCTTGAACATCCACTGTCAAATTACCAGTCTTCTTTAGCTGATACTCTTAGAGATGTATGAGCTATATATGCAACACCCTTCTTTGACCATTTGTATTGAGGTTTCCTTTGATGCCTCTGCCCTATGTAGTGTCCATTTGTAGAGCTCCAAGGTTGTTTGTTGAACTTGTTCTTGGGCATGTAGCTTTGATTAGCATGAAGACTAGCTTTAGGTACCCATACTTTCTTTATGATCTCTGTCTTCTGCTTAGGGGGTTGTTGATATCTTTGATTTTGATGTCCATGCTGCATTTTCTTTGTAGCCTCTATCTTCTGCTTAGGGGGTTGCTGATATATCTGATTTGGATATCCATGCAACTTGTAGCAATGAGGTTTGATATGACCAAACCTTCCATAATAATGACATCTCCATCTTTGATACTTCTTTTTCATCATGTTCTTTTCATGATGTTGAGACATCTGTTGGGACATCTTGTTTGACTTTAAGGAATTTGAAGTAGCTTTGCTGGTGCTAGCCTCAACCTGTTTAGCTTTGTCAAATCCCAGTCCAGTTCTATCCCCTGAATGCTTATTGTTGTTGAGAATAGCATCCAGTGTGTTTGAGCTACTGTTCAGCATTCTAACAGATTTGGACATGTGCTCCAACTTGGAGTTGAGAAGACTTACATCACTTTTCAAAGTGTAAATGATCTCTAGATCACCTATTTTTTCAGTCTTTAGTGCCTCAATCTGCTTCTTTTGCTTTATACTCTCCATGCATATTTCAGTGCTCCTTTTAACCAGTATCTTGTATGATTCTTCTAGCTCTCCAAAAGTTAGCTCCTCATCACTAGATCCACTTTCAGAATCACATACTCCAGCTAGAGAAGTGATATGCTTTGCTGATTCTTCTTCTGAATCACATCGTGAGTTTTCATCAGACCAAGTCACAGAAAGACCATTCTTCTGCTTCTTTAGATAAGTAGGGCATTCAATTCTGATGTGTCCATATCCTTCACATCCATGACATTTAATCCCTTTATCTTGATTGGTCTTTTCATCATAATTTGACCTTCTATTAGCATCATAAGGTCTTTTATTCTCAGAAGAGTTTGAGTATCTTCCACTTGGTCTGGACTTGCCATCCATCTTTCTGAGAATCTTGTTGAATTGTCTTCCAAGCATAGAAATGGTTTCTGATAAACTTTCTTCAGGTTCTACTTCATTATTTTCTTCTTCTTTATCAGTATTTGACACCAAGGCTATGCTTTTGTTCTTCTTTACAATTGTGTCATTCATTCCCATCTCAAATGTTTGAAGGGAACCAATGAGTTCTTCAACCTTCATTGTGCATATGTCTTGTGCTTCTTCTATTGCTATGACCTTCATGTCAAATCTTTTTGGTAAAGATCTAAGAATCTTTCTTACCAGCTTTTCATCAGTCATCTTTTCTCCTAAAGCACCAGAAGTATTGGATATTTCCAAGATGTTCATGTAGAACTCATGAATTGTCTCATCTTCCTTCATTCTCAAGTTTTCAAACTTGGTGGTGAGAAGTTTAAGTCTTGACATTTTCACCTTTGATGTTCCTTCATGAGTTGTTTTGAGAGTGTCCCAAACATCTTTGGCCAGCTCACAGTGATGCACAAGTCTGAATATATTCCTATCAATGCCATTGAATAAAGCATTTAAGGCCTTGGAATTGCCAAGTGCTGAATCTTCTTCCTCCTTGTTCCATTCTTCTTCCGGTTTCAACACTTTTGCTCCATCTTTGTTGTCTTGGACAGGGTGTTCCCATCCTTTGTTGACAGCTTTCCAGGCCCTATTGTCAAGTGATCTTAAGAATGCTACCATTCTTGGCTTCCAGTAGTCATAATTAGATCCATCCAATATAGGTGGTCTATTTACTGATCCTACATCTCTGTCCATGTTTCCAGAATTTGCAGTCCCTAGATCTCACCCAGTATAAACAGGCAGGGTGCCTGCTCTGATACCAATTGTAATTCTGGGATCAGGTGTGTGATGTCGAATGAGATGTTTAAACACTTGAAGACTTGAGCAAAACTTAAAGTGCAGGAAAATTAAACAACACAGGAAATTGTTAACCCAGTTCAGTGTATAACCACACTTACATCTGGGGGCTACCAAGCCAGGAAGGAAATCCAATATAAGTAATATTAATTCTAGACTTAAACCACTCAGTTTAATCTTTCACTTAATATCTACCCAAGGCAATTTCTACCTAAGACACAACTTAGATATGAGTACCAACTCACTCCCCCTCAATCACACAATGATGTGTTTACAAGTTTAATAAAATTAAAGTCATACTTCAAACAAAACAGCTTGATCTTACTTCACAGTTTCAATCAAGACACAAATACACTTTTGCTTAAAAGCTCATAAAGTGGTACACATTAACAACCTGCTATTAAAATACAAACACCCTAATTAGTCTTCTTAATTTCGTACTCTATTCTGAGAGTTTCTGTTGCTTAAATAGGTTTTTGGATTTTGGGCTTTCTGTAGGTTATCCAATCCTGATACGCATGCTGCCATCACCTTGAATTAGGGTTTGTTACTTCCTTGATTCTAGGTGATTCAGTTCTTCTGATTATAATGAAGTCATATAACAAATTCTCCCTACAGATGCGCCTTCTTCTGTTTTATCCATCCATAATTAATTTCAGATAACTTCCCTGAATTTACTCAGTTCTGTTAATCATTAATTAATTCTGGTAGCAGGTTTGAGATGTCACAACATCTGATATGACATCCTGAAAACTGAACTTACTTCATTAACTGATACAATGTCACAACATCTGGTGTGACATCCTGTAAACTGAACTTACTTCATTAACTAATACAATGTCACAACATCTGGTGTGACATCCTGGATTAAGTTCATTTACTTATACTCTGTTTGATAATGTCACAACATCTGATGTGACACCCTGAACTAAATTCAACACTTCTTGTTGGTCAAAAATTCTGCCAATTCTAAACATCTACAGTAGGGTATGTGCTATCTGTGTGCAAAAGCTAAAGAATGAATGTACAGGTGTCAGTGAAAAAGGGTGAATTGCTCAGGAACTGAGACTTAGAAAGAATACTGAAAGAGGGGGATGACAAAGAGACTTTTGTTCGATAACTGTTAAGTTATGCCTACATATCCTCGCGTGCAATGAGAAAGTCAGAACACCGTAGTTCGACTCAAAGAGACTAAAAATAAATTGACTGGGAATTGCTTACTTGTCTATGCTCAAGTGTATGACTCGTCTGGCTCGAGTGCTAACTGTCTTGCATTAGACGGAAGAAGCAAGTTCTCGTTTGTGAGTGAGTGTGATGAGAAAAGAATCCCGAAGGAGACGATTATTGTTTGTTTTTGTGTTTTCAGTCTTGTTATTGTTTTTGGTGTTTTGCATAAGTTAATGAGCTTAAGCCTAAATCAAGGGGCTTGTAAACTCATTATATCCTTCCCGATTAGGGATAATGAGCCTACTTAAGTATAAGATAAGCATCTCAACTTAATTACCAGGATGATGTAAGATTAAGATCATTAACCTACTTGTGAATATTTAGATGTTTTTGGGTTTTTGTTTAGTGTTAAGTAATGAGTTTAATCTCTAATCACAGATTAGTGAACTCATTACACCATCCTAATAGAAGGATAATAGTTGAGTACACTTAAGCTGAGGAAGATACCTCAACTTAATCCATGGTTAGGGACTAAATTCATTATATAACAAGCCTTTATTAAATGGATTTTAATTAAAAGGATGAGATTAAGAAGTGGATTTTAAGTTTGTAAGAAAACATGAGGGGGACTTGTCCATTAAACACTAGGGTTAGTCCCTCTTAACCATATGGAAGAGATAGAACCCTAATGTAAGGCCCAAGTTACAAGATAAAGTCTTGGTGATTAGTAATGTGATTTGATTAATAGGTTTAAATAAATTAAAGGTTTAACACCTAGGATTGAAGTTATACACTCCATCCTAAGAGAAGGATGCAGGCATAACCATAATTCCAATGTCCTAAAACTTTAAGAGTTTAGTCTCTGATTATTGAGATGAGAAGAGAGACTCAAAGAAACTCAAAGGTAAAAGACTAAGGGGGACTATACACAACCCTAAAAGTTATCATGCTTGGATGTCATATGGTTTGTTATGCTTAAGAGGAAAGATCTTCAAGGCCACCAATGGAAGAAGCAGATGAAAAGAGAAGGAGAAAGAAGAACAAGTTACTTACTTCCTGAAGAAGATAAGTAACTTGAGAGAAAGAAAGTGAGAAGGATGGAACATAAGTTAACAAGTTCACTTCAAGGACATGTTAAAATTCATATGAATGAGATACGAAAAGGTGATAGGTGAAAGAAAATCCACCTCCCAAATAACTTACCAAAGGTACCTGAAAGTGTTAGTATGAATGCATAAGACATAAAGCATGAAGAAATGAAATGAAAAGGCCAAAGTCAGAAGTGATTATGCAATGCAAATGGCATATCAGATGATGCAAAGTCATACAATATGCATATGAATGGTCATACAAAGATGAGATGTCATAAAAGCATGCTTAGAAGCTTGAAAATACATGGATGTTTATGAAATGTAATGAATGCAAGACATAGAAAATGAATGAAGAAATGATCAAGAAATGTTCAAGTATATCTTAAGATGTCTAAGATGTCATATGAATGCTTGAAATGTCATGGCAAGTTCATATGGTAATGATATGCAAAGATGAATGCAAATGAACATGAGAAATTAGGGTTTAATGAAAGTATGAGATGCAAATGAACAAAACAGAAGCATACAACATGATAAAAAAATTGAAATCAAGCTTAATCAAACCCTAAACCTATATTAGGTCACACCCCAAAGGAGAAGGTCAGAAGCTAATCCTATTGGATGTTATGAATTTTCTAAGTTTGCTAGGGTTTTTGGATGATTCGTAAGGGAAAATGAAAATCAAATTGAAAATGCAAGATAAATTCATGAGGAAAATAACCTAGAAACTACATGCAATATGTGAAACAATGCAAATAGAATCAAGTTCAAACTCTTCATGGTTAGGCAGAAATGATTTTTTAAAGTTAGGGTTAGAAAATGTGATTTTAAAGAACCCTAATTCAAAGAAAATTGTGAAATTATGATCAAACCTAAAAAGAAATTTGTATGAAGAGTTTTACAATGTTTCTAAATGTATTGGAATGGTTCAAGATTTTTTTGGTGATTTTTAGAAACCTAAATGTATTTTTAATTAATTAAAATCCATTAATTAATTAAAAAAAAATTTAAATATTTTAAAAATACTTTTTATATGCAAAAAATAAAATAAAAATCATTTTTGTGTTGAGAAATATATTTGGATCAGAAATGCAAAAGGAAATATTTTTGTGATGTTTTTAACTATTTTAAATTAAATATGCAAAAGAAATAAAATAAAATGAATAAAAATTGATTTAAGTGAAAGGTATGTTGATCCAAGGCTCCAGATTCAAACTTGGGAGGTGGGCATTGACTGTGCGCGCTTATGGAGGGTCCAGATCAAATTTGGCTAAATGACTTTTATTAAATTAATTAATCAGAAATTAATCCTAATGAGTTAATCTAAGTCGTCCGTACCTTAAGTTAATCACGCATCTAAAGGCCTTCATTAAAACTGGGCAGCTAAACCCTAATTAGGGTTAATCATTTTCAGGTGACCGGAGCTAAGCTCCTGTTATCTTCTCCGGCCACTCAAAATGCTAACTTCTTCCCTAGGTCACTAAACATCAAATTTCTTGCCCAGAAATGGTCCCCAAGAATCATACATCATGAATCAACAAACAAAACACATTTATCATGCATCATAAAGCTGAATCGAAGCAATCAAGTTCTAGGTCAAAAATTTCAGAACATCATGAAATCCTCATTTTTAACCTATTTTCAATTCTAATCATATCAGTGTGATCATGGAAGCATGTAGATTCATTCTAGAACTTAAAATCATGCTTCTGGAAAAAACGTTCATGAAGGTTACCTGAGATGGAGTTCTTTGAAATGGAGCTTTCTGGGCCCTCCTCTTGTGCAATCCACCTCCATTTGACCTCTTGAGTCTATTGTGATGCTTGAATGGAGTTTATAATGGCTAGTTTATGAGTTTCAGTTTTGAGTATGCAGAAATCGTATTTTGGTTTGAGCTTGTTTCAGGCCATGGTGAGGGGTGTTTTGTGATCTATGGATGATTTTGAGTTGATTGGTGGAAAAATATTTGAAGTTTGATGGTTGGTTTGTGCGATTTGAAGAAGGTAAGTTTTTTGGTTATTTTGTGAATTCTGAGTTCTAAGATGTTCCAGGCTTGTGTGTTATATGAAATGAGGTCCTTAGGGTTCACATAAGTCATTGTGAGTGGGTGGTGGCACAGCTTGATTGGTATGGTGTATTTTGCAAAAAAAGTCAAAGAATGTGTACCACAAGCATGGCACGGGTCAGAGGAGATCTTATGGCTTTTCCTGCCTCAGCTAGCATTGTGGAGAGCCCTTGGATTGATTTTGATGAGCTGTAACACTTGATGCAAGAGTTTGAAGTGGTTTTGCAATTTTCCTCTTTGGAAATTTTGTGAAGATTAGGCATGAAATCTTGTGATCCAAGGCATAAATCTGATCAAGCAATGTTGCATTGTCATGTTATGGTGCTTAGAAGTCAATTAGAGGTCATACAAAGGCTTGGCAAGTGAAATTGCAAAATTCCCTCTTTGGCATGAAACTTGAAATTATGAGATTTTTCCCAACTTTGAAACATCATATCTTGAGTTCTAGGATGAATAAAGACATGTTCTAGTACTTTTTGAAAAGGGAAAGACCTAATCTACAACTTTCTTGTTCAAAAAATTTTCATTTGAAGCATTTTTGGTCATGAAAGAGGAGGTTGAAAATCTTTCCCAAAGTGGAAAGTTTCCATTACAAGTCATTTCCAAAAATAGAAAGTTTGCATTTGGCTCAAAATTCTTCAATCTTGTGAACTTCCAACCACTTCTAAGATCAAATAAAGATCATAGAACCTCAATTTTATGAAAATGATCCTTTGGTACCCTTGTTGGGGGCCTCAGATGCCCTGATTTTGACGTAACTTGCTCAAGAAGTTACCCAGTGATCAGATGACTTCCACAATGAATGTCTTCATCAAACTTGATATACATGACCCTTATAACATATTAAGAAAATTAGAAATAAAAATGACCAAAATATTTGGAGTTAAGGCCTCTGAAACTAAAACCCTAATTTTGGTCATCTATGTAGGAAAACCCTAGCTCTGCTTCCATGCCTTTGCCAATCTTTGTGACCTCTTGACTTTTATGAACTTTGGGAGCATATTATGATCATGGAACACACATGGACCCTCTTGGAAAGCTTCAAGACCATTGGGGTGACTCAAATTGATTCTTGGATTGCTTAGATCACAAACCCTAAATGCAGATGAAATGGAACTATGTGGATGAAACAAATATGTAGTATGAGATGTAATGCTTGCAAAAATGAAAGATCACAAGCCATGATGTGAGAAAAGGTGAGGGCAAATTTGGGGTGTTTACAACCTGGTTACTGGTTCTCTAAGCTTTCATCTGGATTTCTAAACACACATGGACCCTATCAAAGCAAAATGACAAATCCAGCACCTGATCACAAACCCTTGCATATCATTCTGCATACATCATTTTGCATCATTTTAACATTTGTCTATTTGTTTTACAGGGTATCCACATCTTATCTTTGGTTTGGTTTTGACTATTCTTCTGCTCAACCACCTTCATCAGTTATCTTCATCAGAGATCTTCTTCAACTGATATCTTCTCCAATTGTCTTCATCAGTATTTCTCCTCTGTTATCTTCATCAGCATCCATTGTCAGTATGGACCCATCCAGGAAGAGCAACATCACTTATCATTTCTTTGAGCCTTCCCTAGCAGGCATCAGGAAGATCCAGACATTCATCACTCCTAATCATGTCCATTTATTCAGGGAACATTATGGTAGTATCATGGACATGATCATGGACTTGGATGCATCACAGAGGAGCATGATTCACACTTGCCTTCAGTTCTATGACCCTCCTCTCAGATGCTTCACTTTTCCAAACTTTTAGTTGGGTCCTTTGTTAGAAGAATTTTCCATGTTGTTGCGTGTCCCCATCAGAATGGGGATTCCTTTCAACCCTGAGATGACTGCTCCTAGGAATGAGGACATAGCTAAGGCTTTGTATTTAGAAACCCCCATCATTGATCTGAATATGACTACTAAGGATGGAATCCCAGGCCTCCATTTGGACTTCTTGATTACTCAGGCCACCAATCATGCTGCAGTAGGGAAATGGGACACTGTTTGTGCTCTCTTAATCCTTAGCATATATGGTATCATCTTGTTTGCAGACGAGACTAAATTTATAAGCAAGAGTATTATCCATATCTTCTTGCTGAAGAATCAAGTTCCTACCTTGCTCGGGGATTTCTATTACTTAGTGCATCAAAGGAATGAGAAACAGAGGGGAAGATTAGTCAGATGTTGTGCACCTCTCTTCTACTTTTGGCTATTGAGACACTTGCCAAAGACATAAGCTTTCTTGAATCCTCATCAGTCAAGAAATTGGGCAAAGATAATGATTGCTCTCACTTCAGAAGACATCAGATGGTGCACTCAGAGCACCAAGGGCTGAGATATAATTACCAGCTGTGGGCAGTATCCCAATGTACCTCTTATTGGAGTGAAGGGTTGCATCAAGTACAATCCTTTGCTTTTCAAAAGGCATCTAGGGTATTCCTTAATACATCCACCAAGAGAGCAGCACTTATCAGAAACCTTTTACTGCAACATTCAGAATAATCATGCTATCGTCCGACAAGCAACCTGGGCTTGGGACAACATTCAGACAAAAGGGACTGCCATTCTTGGCAAGTGCAACAACATAGCTTCAGCTCAGTATATTGATTGGTCTCGTATCAGAGGACAGATCACCCACATGCCATTCACCCTGGAGGATGTGCCTAGACCATCAACAGTAGAGACTATAGCTATAGTCAGTTTAGAGGAATTTGAGAAGTTGAAGGAAAGGAATACTCATCTTTCTGAAGCTCTAAAGAAGACTCTCTGGGAGAGGAATGATAGTCGTCTGGACAATGAAAGGTTAGAGAAGCTCTGGATCGAGCATATGACCAAGATTGAGAAGACAGATGATTACTTCAGAAGGGCCGAGCAGGGGAATTGGTATTGAAGAATGCTTGCAAAGAAGCTAAGATTCAGAAAGCCAGAGCTGAGCATTACTTGGGAGAGAGTTAGGCTAGATGGATCAGAATTACTGAGGCTCGTTCACAGGAAGATCAGAAGACCCAGGCTAGGATAGAGAAGCTAGAAGCTAATGAGAAGAAGAGTCAGGAAGCCTTGTTAGCAGCACAGAAGGAAATCTCTGAGTTGAAACTCCGGGCGAGGTTAAAGAGATCAAAAGACCAAGACAAGTATAAGAAGTTGACAAGTGCCATTGCCACCAAGAACCTTCTTATCAGGACCATCACAGAGCACCTAGTTGGACTAGTGGTTGATGCTCTCCTGAAGGAAGTCAAAGAGAATGACTTTGGGCTGGATGTCTGATTTCTTTGTATTTGTACTTCATTTTGTTTTTACTTTGTTGATTTTGTTGTTGTATTTTGACCCATCATGGGAACTTGTTGTAATCATAAACTATCTACCTTTGCATTTGTAATATATGGTTTGTGTGTTATCCTTTGGGCTTCATTTCTCTTTTCAACATCATCATTCCTCGAGGTCTGGAAGGTCAAAACCAAAGAACCAAACCAGATACCCTTGGAAGACAAATAGACATACTGCATTGCATACTAACCTCTTTTCTTTGTTTTGTAGGTATTTTCTATTGTTTGTTTTCTCACTTTACTGTGGTTTCAGGAAACATCGCTCGTAGGAGGGCTTTCCCCATCAACATAGTTCACCGGTATCCTACAAGAAACAACCTTCCGAAGTTACAGATGGACCAAGTTCAGCAGGATTTGACTGACGTGAGAACTCAGATGGCTAATGAAAGAAATGAGATGAGGGCCCAGATGAACCAGTTCATGGTAGTAATGACTGGATTGGCCGAAAGCCTAGAGAGATTAAGAGAGTTGGTCGAGTGGCAAACTCCTGAAGAGAATCATCCAGGTATAGGAGGTACCAGCAATAATGATCACGTGCAGCCACGTACTGACCCCTGGAGTTTGGGCCTCATCTCAACCCTGAAGTCAATGCTATCAAGAACACGCAAGGTAACACTAGAGGGCGTGCCTTACAAGAGGACCCTCAAGAGGAACAATTTACTGTAATTGGTGTTGGGGATGAAGACTATGATCGTCGTCTCGACGAAATAGCAGAAAAGCTAAGATCTCTGGTGTCCCAAAACTCCTTAGGATTTGATGTTATGGACATGGGTTTAGTGGAGGGAGTCAGGATCCCTCACAAATTCAAGCCTCCTTGCTTTGATAGATATAACGATACCTCTTGTCCTCGTACCCATCTTCAATCCTTTCTGGGAAGATTAAAGGCTTACACTATGGAAGAAAAGTTGTGGATGTTCTACTTCGAGGATAGTCTGATCGGGCATCTCGTGAATGGTACTCTCACCTAAACAGATCAAAAATCAGAAATTGGAAAGATTTGGCCGAAGCTTTCATACGCCAATACCAATACAACTTAGACATGGCTCCTAACAGAACTCTCCTAATGGGTATGTCACAATCCTCAAGAGAAAGCTTCAGAGAGTATGCCCAGAGATGGAGACAGTTAGGTGCTACTATTCAACCTCCAATGTCGGAAAGAGAAATGGTCGATATGTTCATGAACACCCTACAGGGGACATACATTGATAGGCTTGGTGCTTTCTCTTCCACTAGCTTTGCTGATGTGGTCATAGCAAGAGAGAGAATTGGAAGTTTGTTAAAGATGGGTAAGATTTCTGATAATGGCGCCATCTCCAGCAGCACAAGGAAACCTTTTGCAGGGCCTCGCAGGTCGGGTGAAACCAATTCAATACACATGGGCAGAGGTAGGCCCCAGTACATGCCGAGATCAATAGCCGCTGTCACTATTCCCACTCCATCCCCTTAACAACAATACACTCCACAACCACAACATTTCCCTCAGCAACAACATTTTCCTCAACAAAGGTCTTACAACAACAACAACCAACAGCAACGTCCTTTCCAGCAAAGGCCATCTCAAATCAACAGGGTAATCGATCCTATCCCGATGCCCTATGCCACTTTACTACCACAACTTTTGAAACTCAATCTTGTTGAATTGAGGACTCTGGCTCCACCAGATCCTCAGAACCTTCCAAGGAATTACGACGTCAATGCCAGATGTGCCTTCCATTCCAATGCACCTGGCCATGCAACAGAAAAGTGCAGAGCATTGCACATGAAGGTCCAGGATTTAGTTGATTCCAAGGCTTTAAATTTTGCACCTCCTCCTAATGTCACAAAGAATCTTATGCCTATCCATGGTGGGCCCAGGATAAATGCAATCGAGGAGGATCAACCAGTGAACCTAATTGAAGATACTGCGAGTATTCAAACACCTTTGGCCGAGGTTAAAGCCCAACTTTTAAAGTGTCAGGTGTTCCCAGGTTGTAAGGCCTGTTGTGAATCTTGCAATGTTTTCGCCAATGGTTGTGCAATTTTGAAAATTGGCATCAATGGCCTTATCAGAGAAGGTATCTTGCAAATAACATCAACAGTTTCAGCTTCTACAACATCAACAACAATTCCTCCTACAGCACCAATAAGCACCCCTCTTACAACTTCAAAAACAATTGTTCCGACAGACTCTTCTACAAAGTCAACAATCATCTCTTCTACTACTTCAACGGACATTAGTTCAATCGCATCCTCCTCTACAACAACAACAACCATTAAGGATGACATTTCCATAGTCACCATCTATTATGACCCGACAATGGTCCCCGATTCCAACAATTTTCAGCAACAATCTCAACAACAACCAAGCTTCAGTCTTTCACCGCCACCATCAGTCAGAAATCCTGTTACCATCTATTACGATCCACAGACAATAAGAGTTCCTACTTCCGCCGCAGTTAGTCCAGTCACCATCACGGTACCTGGACCCATTCTGTATGAAAAATATAATGTTGTGTCATGGCACTATGGTTCAGATCTCTACTACAACGAGAGGAGGGTTGCTCTTGATTCTTCAGCTTATACACCACAAATCGATAATGTCGGGGGAGGCGGAGGCTTCACTCGAAGCGGACGTCTCTTCGCGTCACAAGTTCCAAGAGTTAATGTTGAGGCAGAGGCTGCTGCCAAGGCTAAAGGCAAAAATGTGGTGCCTGAAGAACCAGTTACAAAAGAAGCTCAAAAGATGTCCTTTGATCAGTATGTGGACGAGTTTATGAGGATAATCAAGAGAAGCGATTATAATGTTGTGGATCAGCTCCACCAGACTCCTTCCAAGATCTCCATTCTATCACTGCTATTGTGTTTCGAAGCTCATCGGGATGCATTACTTAAAGTCCTGCACGCAGCCTACGTGCCTGAGGAGATCACGGTTAATCAGCTAGAGACGGTGGTTTCTAATGTTAATACTAGTCATGGACTAGGCTTTACCAATGTTTATTTGACTACGGAAGGTCGTAATCATAATAAAGCTTTGCACATCACTCTAGAGTGTAAAGGGGCTATGCTTTCACATGTTATATTTGACAATGGGTCCTCACTCAATGTCTTGCCAAAGAAAGCCCTTGTTAAGCTTGAATATGATGGTATAGCTCTTCGACCAAGCAATCTGGTGGTCAGAGCTTTTGATGGTTCCAAGAGGTCTGTTATTGGAGAAGTGGAGTTGCCTGTGATAATTGGCCCACAGGTTTTTCAAACTACTTTCTACGTGATGGACATTCAGCTGGCCTACAATTGTTTGTTGGGTCGACCTTGGATTCACGCTGCTTGCGCAGTTATCACAATCTGTGGAGAGGAGGACATTTTTTTTAGCCATCTGGCTACCTACAAATATATTGAGATGGATTGTGAGATCCACGAGACCATGAGCCAAGGGTTCGAAGCACTGTACGTTAACGAGGCGACAACTAAAGTATTTTCTGCATCCCAAGAGGATAGGATGGGTACTTCAATTGTCTCCTACCAACAAGCTCGGAAGGTTGTTGAAGATGGGAACGCACAAGGTTGGGGCAAGCTGTTACCTGTGGAGAAGAAAGAAGACAGATTCGGTTTGGGTTATAAACCATCCCGACAAGATCAAGCAGAGGCTGCTAAAGAGCCCAAGTTCGTAAGTGGGGGAATGCTGACCCCAGATGCTGTTAATAATGTGGAAGACGAGGCTGAAAGCGACCTCAACCTAGAAAGCTGGATTCGTCCAAGAGTCCCGGGCCAACAAGTCCTTAACTGGTCTTCCCAGGAAATTATAAGAGTTACTCCTGCAGAGTAATTATTATTTTCTGCTTAAGCACGGATCAAGTTCTGCATCTTGCCCAAGGTGTCAAGACTCATTTTGTAATAGGGCCGTATTTGTATTTTGTGAAAATGTAATATCAATGAACAATGGACATCTTTTTGCAAACGATTTTCTTTTTTCGCTCGCTGTCTTTTCATTTTTGTTATTCTCGCACAAAACAATAAATGGCAATGTTCTCAAAATAATAACTTCATTCACACTTTTTCTGAACAAGATTAAAATCAATCACTAAAAAGAACAAATTTAAACCCTTGCAGAGATAATCCTCCAGATTGCACCGACAACAACACTGCTATGACCTTGTATGACTTCGACAATCCAATTAATCAAGCAGATGAAGGGGTTGATGAAGACTACGATTTTCCTGAACAGTTGGCCAGGTTGTTAAGGCAATAGGAAAAAGTGATTGCTCCTCATCAGGAGGAGGTTGAAACTATCAATCTTGGTACCGAGGAAGATGTGAAGGAAGTGAAGATTGGGGCCAGTCTGCAAGCTCATGTGAAAGAACAGCTTATCAGTATGATGCGGGAATATGTCGACGTCTTTGCTTGTTCCTATCAAGATATGCCAGGTCTAGATACAGACATTGTCATGCACAGATTTCCACTAAAAGAAGATTGTCCTCCGGTCAAACAAAAGCTACGCCGTACTCGCCCAGATATGGCTATGAAGATAAAGGAAGAAGTACAAAAGCAGTGGGACGCCGGTTTTCTTACTGTAACTAGTTACCCACCGTGGGTTGCTACCATTGTACCCGTACCTGAGAAGGATGGCAAGGTTAGTATGTGTGTGGATTACCGGGACCTGAACAAAGCTAGCCCGAAGGATGATTACCCATTACCTCACATTAACGTATTGGTAGACAACACAACTCAGTTCTCGGTATTTTCTTTCATGGACGGATTTTCCGGATACAATCAGATCAAGGTGTCGCCCGAAGACATGGAGAAAACAACTTTCATCACACCGTGGGGCACACTTTGTTACAAGGTAATTCCGTTTGGACTAAAGAACGTCGATGCAACATATCAACGGGATATGGTAACATTATTCCACGATATGATCCACAAAGAAATCGAATGCTATGTGTATGATATGATTGCCAAGTCCATCATAGAAGAAGATCATCTGGTGAATCTGCTGAAGTTGTTTAAGCGTCTGAGGAAGTATTAGCTGAAGTTGAACCCCAACAAATGCACATTCGGGGTACGTTCCGGTAAGCTGCTGGGTTTTATTGTAAGTGAAAAGGGAATTGAGGTTGATCCCGACAAAGTCAAAGCTATTCAGGAAATGCCTGCACCTAAGACTGAGAAAGAAGTTCAAGGGTTCTTAGGTAGATTGAACTATATATCAAGGTTCTTATCTCATCTCACTGCAACCTGTGAACCCTTGTTCAAACTATTAAGAAAAGAACAAACAGTCAGGTGGAACGATGATTGTCAGAGAGCTTTTGACAAGATCAAAGAATATCTGCAAGAACCTCCAATTCTCATGCCTCCAATCGAAGGAAGACCTCTAATCATGTACCTGACAGTATTAGAAGGGTCAATGGGGTGTGTGTTAGGCCAGCATGACGAGTCTGGTCGAAAAGAGTATGCAATATACTACCTAAGCAAAAAGTTTACCGACTGTGAACAACGTTATTCACTGCTCGAGAAAACTTGCTATGCTTTAGCGTGGGTTGCTCGCCGACTAAGACTGTATATGTTAACTCATACTACCTTATTGTTCTCAAAGATGGATCCGGTCAAGTAAATATTTGAGAAGCCAGCACTTACCGGAAGGGTTGCAAGATGGAAAATGATTCTAACAGAGTATGACATTCAGTACACTTCCCAAAAAGCCATCAAGGTCAGTGTATTGTCTGATTATCTGGCTGAGCAACCCATTGATGTTTACCAGTGTAACACCCCATTTTCTACCCGTGAAATATAAACAAAATCAAAGTTCGTAAATTTTTTCTACAAAACGGGATATCACATATTCAACTTTAAACAATTTCCAATTTAAGGAAATCATACTAAATACATAGCACTTTTTTGTAAATTCAACATAAACAACGTCATTCACTCCAATAGTTCAACTTCATAAAATATTACGCAGCGGATTCATAAATTGATTCATAGCATCTTTAAACAACATAATAACAACTTTAAAATAAGAATTAAGCAACTTTAAGTTCTTCGACTAATTAAAATTCAACAATAATAAAAGATCAATAAAGCAGACACGCGACAATCCCCCCGAGTGCTACGTATCAGAGCGACTGACCACCGACTTGACCAACGGTAACCGGCTACTTCTCAGGATTACCTGCACGTTATTACATAAGGACAACATTCAACATAAGGGGTGAGTTACGATAATTATAAGCAGTATATGAAAACAATACAGTGAATAAGGATCGTAAACAAAACACCACTTCACAACTTCAATCAAGCATCAACATAAACAATTCAAGGAAAATGCAACTTTAATGCGACTCGACTAATTATGCATATGGTACCATCGGAGTAAGAATCCCAACTTAAATCATTGCCAGGTTATCGAGGCATCAAGGCATAAACCTTCAACTTTCAACTTAAATTGCCAATCCAGGCCAACGTGGTGTGAGCAACGGCTCCGACAAATGCAAATGACTTAAATGAATACACGACTCTACAACTCAGACAACATGACAAAAAGATCAATACGACAATTTTTTCAACATAATCAACTTATATTCAACTTTGGCTTATCAAGCCTACAACATATCAACTTAAGACAATTCCGTAACCGGAACAACACATCAACTCAGCTGTACTTGTAGCAACATTTTGCAACATAATTTCCAGCAAAACAACTCATTAAAATCAACTATCATATTACCCGACTTACCCCGACGAATTTCATTAAATTTTGAGCAACTCCATTTTTCACCTAATTCGGCTAAACCGACTAACTAGTATTGTTTTCTACTTTCTGCGATTAATACGACTTTATTACAAAACTGGAATTTTCTAAATTTCCTTAAAACTCATCTGTCTTAGAAGATAGACTGCTACTACTGTTTCTGTCAAATTGGCTAAACCTGCAACATCTCTGATAAATGCATAACACAATATTGTTTTTAGAACGATTTATTTACTGATTATTCTACCTGCATTTACAATGCTAATCTTCATTATCCAATTTATTTCTCCTTAAAAATCTATTAATCTATAATTTTATAAAATCAAAATATTTATTTAATAACATAAAAAAATAATTGGATTAATTAGAAATTAGGGATTTAATGAAAATTATCCCTCCTCTCAAAACAGGGTGGCCTGCACCACCCTTTCCCACTCACATTACATGGCCTGGGCCATGCTATCCCCCCATGTCCCATGTATGCACTTGTATTATACATAATACAATATGTATTATATATAATACACCATGGCCTGCGCCATGTATTATAAATAATACATATTGTATTATATATAATACCACATGGCATGCGCCATGTTGTTTCCACCAAACTATTATCCCCACCAGTCTTCTGTTCATCGTCCCCGAATTGAAAAATTTCCAGAATTTCGCAACATAGTTTTTTTTATCAGCAATAATCTAGCAACACCAGAGCAACTTATACCAACACAAAATCAACAATCAGACCACCAATTTCACATCAAAAATCAGAACAATAACCACATACAAATTCTACATAACAGTACATATTTAATAACCAAATACCCAAATTCAAACCCAATCATCGTATTGAATTTATACCCGTTTATAAGAATCGAACTCACCCTTACCTTTGATTGGATTGAAGGTTATTCTTACGATCGTGTTTCGGAAATCGCTTCTCGCTCCCTCACGCTCGTACAACAGTTCCCAAAAATTCCTCTTCTACTGACTTTTTCAAACTTTTGTTTCTTTCTTATGTTCTATAACTTATTTTTATTTTCTTTTTATTAAATTAATTAAATATTATAATTTCTAATGGGCCTAAACATAACACCCCCTATTTACTAATTCGCACACGATATTAAGCCCATTAACTCAAATAACACAACAACTATAATATTATTTCTAATAATATTTTCTACAACTTTCGACTAATTTCTGACTTATCGATTAAATCAACCACAAAATTAAATATATCGACTAACCATAAATAAATACTTAAATAATAAAATAAATAAATAAATATTTGGGCGTTACAACTCTCCCCCACTTAAAATATTTTCGTCCTCGAAAATTACATGATTCAAACAGCTCAGGATACGAGTCTCGCATCTTGCTCTCAAATTCCCAGGTCATGCTTTCGCCAGTAGCTCCCAACCAAACGAATTTGACCAACACGATCTCTTTTCCTCGAAGAGTTTTTGTTTCACGATCTTCAACTCGTACAGGCTTTGTCTCCACAATGAGATTATTCCGCACTTGCACATCGTCCATACTGACCATATGAGAAGGATCTGGAATATACTTCCGAAGTTGCGACACATGGAATACATCGTGTAAATTCGAAATATTTGGCGGTAACGCCATCCGATAAGCAATATTTCCAACTTGTTCCAAGATTTGATACAGACCAATGAAGCGAGGAGTAAGCTTTTTAGACTTCAAAGCCCTCCCAACACCAGTCACAGGCGTGACTCTCAAAAACACATGGTCACCAGCTTGAAATTATAAATCCTTCTTCTGCTTGTCATGGTAACTCTTCTACCTACTCTGAGAAGCTTTCATCTTCTCTCGGATGAACTTCACTTTCTCGGTAGTTTCTCGAACTAATTTTGGTCCAAGTACCACACTCTCACTAGATCATGCCAACACAACGAAGTTCTACACCTACGACCATACAGTGCTTCAAAAGGCGCCATCCCGATACTAGAATGGTAACTATTATTATATGCGAACTCAATCAACTGAAGATAAGTGTCCCACGAACCTCCTTGCTCAAGAACACATGCTCTCAACAAATCCTCTAATGACTGAATAGTTCTCTCAGTTTTGCCATCAGTTTGTGGATGATATGCCGAACTCAATCTCAACTTAGAACCCAACGAATCTTGCAGACTTTTCCAAAATTCCGACATAAACCTCAGATCTCTATCCGACACAATACACAAAGGAACACCATGCAACTTTACAATTACTCGGATGTAAATCTCTGCCAACTTCATAATTGGGTAAGTGATGTTAATAGGTATGAAATGAGCCGACTTCGTAAGCCTATCAACGATCACCCAAATCGAATCATGCCCTCTTAAAGTAACAGGAAACCCTGTTACAAAGTCCATAGAAATGCTATCCCATTTCCATTCTGGAACTTCCAACGGTTGCATCAACCCAGCAGGCTTCTGATGCTCAATCTTCGACTTCTGACAAGTTAAGCACGCATACACAAAACGAGCCACATCTTCTTTCATTCCGGGCCACCAAAATATTTTCTTTAAATCTTGATGCATTTTAGTAGCTCCTGGATGAATACTCAAACTACTTCTATGACCCTCTTCTAGAATACTTCTTTTCATAACCGCGTCATCAGGAATACAAATTCTTTCACCTAATCTCAACACACCTCTCGCATCAATCTTAAAGTCACTCTTCTCTGATTGACCACAACGATTAATGATATCCACTAATTTCACATCCAACTTCTGCGCCTCTCGGATACTATCCATAAAGTCATTATTAATCTTTAGCATTCCTAACATCACACTATGCGGGGTCACTTCGCAAACCAAACTCATATCAAGAAATTGTTCAATTAATTCCAACTCCTTAATCATCATTGTTGACATATGCAAAGTCTTTCTACTTAAAGCATCAGCCACAACATTTGCTTTACCTGGATGATAATTCAAACCGAAATCATAATCCTTAAGCAACTCTAACCACCTACGTTGTCTCATATTCAGCTCTTTCTGATCAAATAAATACTTTAAACTTTTATGATCACTGTAAACCTCGAATCTGGAACCATAGAGATAATGCCTCCAGATTTTCAACACAAACACAACAGCAGCAAGTTCAAGATCATGCGTAGGATAGTTCTTTTCATGAATTCTCAACTGTCACGACGCATAAGCAATTACTTTATTATTTTTCATAAGCACACCTCTTAAACCCATCAATGAAGCATCACAGTAAATTACAAATGGTTCCTCTGGATTTGGCAAAATCAAAATCGATGCCGACATCAACCTCTTTTTCAATTCATTAAAACTCTTTTCACATTGAACATCCTATAAAAAGGCCATAATTTTACAAGTCAATCTAGTTAACAGAAGTGCTAACTTAGAAAATCCTTCAATAAACCTTCTATAATATCCACCTAATCCCAAAAAGCTTCTAATCTCGGTAGCCGACCTCAGAGTCTCCCATTGCAATACAACTTCTACCTTTGAAGGATCCAAAGCAATACCTTTTCCTGAAATTACATGGCCAAGAAAACTGACTTCTCTTAACCAAAACTCGCACTTGGACAACTTCGCATACAATTTCTTATCTTTCAAAACATCCAACACTGATCTCAAATGTTCCTTATGCTCTTCTTCTGACTTAGAGTAAATCAAAATATCATCAATAAATACTACTACAAAATGGTCCAGATAAGTATGCAAAATACAATTCATGTATTCCATAAATACTCCAGGCGCATTAGTCACACCGAAAGGCATCACAGAATACTCATAATGTCCATATCGTGTTCTGAACGCTGTCTTATGAATATCTTCATCTTTCACTTTGATCTGATGATAACCCGATCTCAACTCAATTTTACTGAACACACAAGCACCCACTAACTAATCCATCAAATCATCAATTCTCGGAAGTGGATACTTATTCTTGATCGTCACTTTATTCAGCTGTCTATAATCAACACAAAGCCTCATACTACCATCTTTCTTCTTTACTAGCAACACTGGAGCTCCCCACGGTGATACACTTGGTCTTATAAACGTTTTCTCAAGTAAGTCTTCCAATTGCTTCTTTAATTCATACAATTCAGATGCCGACATTCTATACGGTGCCATCGAAACAGGCCTAGTACCTGGTACCAGATCAATAGCAAATTCAACTTCCCTCTCTGGCAGCACACTAGGAATCTCATCAGGAAAAACTTCAGGGAATTCTTTCACTACTAACAATTCATCAATCTTAGCTTTAATCTCAACCGACAAAGTTTCCATCAAAGAAAACATCTGAGCTTCTTCTTTCATCAATTGTTGTAATTCTCTGAAAGATAACAAACCAACTCCTTCCTCTTCAGGAGTAGAAAACTTCACAGACTTATGATAACAATTTATATGAACATAGTTATACTCTAACCAGTTCATACCAAGAATTACATCCATCACAGTCAACGGCAAACACACTAAATCAACATAGAAATCTTTATCGAAGATCAACAAAGGACACTTTAAACATACCAAAAAAGTAGTTATTGATCCCTTAGCTGGAATCTCAACAATCAATTCACCATTCAAAGCGGACAATTTTAAACCCAGTCTTTGAGCACAGTTAGTAGAAATAAAATAGTGAGTAGCACCGGTATCAATAATAGTAATTAAAGGAATACTATTTATGAAATATGTACCTCTGATAAGTCTGTCCTCATTAGCAGTTTGTGTTCCGGTCAACGCGAACACCTTTCCAGTCTGAGCTTTCTTTGACTTCTGACACTGGCTACCAATATGCCCTTCTTCGCCACAATTAAAACAAATCATTTCCTTGTGCTTGCAATTAGCTATTGCATGCCCATTCTTACCACAACGAAAACACCTCTTTACTTCAGCAGTGCATACATTACTCTTATGACCAGCCTGGCCACATTTGAAGCAAACTATACCAGCAAGAGCACCTCCCCCACTAGTTCTCTGAGCCGGAGCGGCTTTCTGTTTCCCTTTTCCAGCTGGAGCATCATACGGCTTGCCACGGTTTTGATGTTTCTTGCCTCTGCGATCACTGGCAACCTTGTAATGAGCACTGTTGTCCTCTTCAGATATCCTGCAACTATCAACCAATTCAGAAAAAATGCGTATCTTCTGATACCCAACAACCTTCTTAATTTTAGAGCGCAACCCGTTTTCAAACTTGATGCACTTTGAAAATTCAACGCCAGCACCAGTATAATGAGGATAAAATTTGGACAGCTCCACAAATTTTGCAGCATAATCTGTGACAGACACGTTTCCTTGCTTCAGCTCAAGGAACTCAATCTCTTTCTTGCCACAGACATCTTTCGGATAATACTTTCTCATGAATTTCCTACACAATACATCCCAAGTAATGACTTCACCTGCCGCGGTCAACCTCTCACGAGTCTCTAGCCACCAGTCATCAGCTTCGACTGCTAGCATGTGAGTACCATACCGAACCTTCTGCGCTGGAGTGCAATCCATAACACGGAAGATTCTCTCGATCTCTTTCAACCATCCCAAAGCTGCATCTGGATCATGCTTTCCTTTGAATACCGGCGGATTCTCTCTTTGAAAAGTCGCCAAGCTACATGATCCAACATCTTCACCAACATTTGGCAAGTTCTGTACAGTTTGTGCCATCGCTTGCATTGTAGCAACCATCACAACGTCATTTCTTCCAGCCATCTCAACTTATTACTACAACACAACTAAAAGTTAGATTAATAATAATACACGATTGTTAGACAATTAAGACTCAACAACTGGGCGTACAAACCGACCTGCTCTGATACCACTAATGTAACACCCCATTTTCTACCCGCGAAATATAAACAAAATCAGAGTTCGTAAAATTTTTCTACAAAACGGGATATCACATATTCAACTTTAAACAGTTTCCAATTTAAGGAAATCATACTAAATACATAAAACTTTTTCGTAAATTCAACATAAACAACGTCATTCACTCCAATAGTTCAACTTCATAAAATAATACGCAGCAGATTCATAAATTAATTCATAGCATCTTTAAACAACATAATAACAACTTTAAAATAAGAATTAAGCAACTCTATCAAAGCGACTGACCACCGACTCGACCAACGGTAACCGGCTACTTCTCAGGATTACCTGCACATCGTCACATAAGGACAACATTCAACAGAAGGGGTGAGTTACGATAATTATAAGCAATATATGAAAACAATACAGTGAATAAGGATCGTAAACAAAACACCACTTCACAACTTCAATCAAGCATCAACATAAACAATTCAAGGAAAATGCAACTTTAATGCGACTCGACTAATTATGCATATGGTACCATCGGAGTAAGACTCCCAACTTAAATCATTGCCAGGTTATCGAGGCATCAAGTTATAAGCCTTCAACTTTCAACTTAAATTGCCAATCCAGGCCAACGTGGTGTGAGCAACGGCTCTGACAAATGCAAATGACTTAAATGCATACACGACTCTACAACTCAGACAACATGACAACAAGATCAACACGACAATGTTTTCAACATAATCAACTTATATTCAACTTTGGCTTATCAAGCCTACAACATATCAACTTAAGACAATTTCGTAACCGGAACAACACATCAACTCAGTTGTACTTGTAGCAACATTTTGCAACATAATTTCCAGCAAAACAACTCATTAAAATCAACTATCATATTACCCGACTTACCCCGACGAATTTCATTAAATTCCGAGCAACTCCATTTTTCACCTAATTCGGCTAAACCGACTAACTAGAATTGTTTTCTACTTTCTGCGATTAATACGACTTTATTACAAAACTGGAATTTTCTAAATTGCGTTAAAACTCATATGTCTTAGAAGATAGACTGCTACTACTATTTCTGTCAAATTGGCTAATCCTGCAACATCTCTGATAACTGCATAACACAATATTGTTTTTAGAATGGTTTATTTACTGATTATTCTACTTGCATTTACAATGCTAATCTTCATTATCCAATTTATTTCTCCTTAAAAATCTATTAATCTATAATTTTATAAAATCAAAAAATTTATTTAATTCCATAAAGAATTAATTGGATTAATTAGAAATTAGGGATTTAATGAAAATTATCCCTCCCCTCACAACAGGGTGGCCTGCGCCACCCTTTCCTACTCACATTACATGGCCTCGGCCATGCTATCCCCCTCTGCGCCATGTATGCACTTGTATTATATATAATATAATATGTATTATATATAATACACAATGGCATGCGCCATGTATTATATATAATACATATTGTATTATATATAATACCACATGGCCTGCGTCATGTATTATATATAATACAAATTGTATTATATATAATACCACATGGCCTGCGCCATGTTGTTTCCACCAAACTATTATCCCCACCAGTCTTCTGTTCATCGTCCCCGAATTGAAAATTTTCCAGAATTTCGCAACATAGTGTTTTTTTTATCAGCAATAATCCAGCAACACCAGAGCAACTTATACCAACACAAAATCAACAATCAGACCACCAATTTCACATCAAAAATCAGAATAATAACCACATACAAATTCTACATAACAGTACATATTTAGTAACCTAATACCCAAATTCAAACTCAATCATCGTATTGAATTCATACCCGATTATAAGAATTGAACACACCCTTACCTTAGATTGGATTGAAGGTTGCTCTTACGATCGGATTCCGGAAATCGCTTCTCGCTCCCTCACGCTCGTACAGCAGTTCCCAAAAATTCCTCTTCTACTGACTTTTTCCAACTTCTGTTTCTTTCTTATGTTCTATAACTTATTTTTATTTTCTTTTTATTAAATTAATTAAATATTATAATTTCTAATGGACCTAAACATAACATCCCCTATTTATCAATTTGCACACGATATTAAGCCCATTAACTCAAATAACACAACAACTACAATATTATTTCTAATAATATTTTCTACAACTTTCGACTAATTTCTGACTTATCGATTAAATCAACCACAACATTAAATATATCAACTAACCACAAATAAATACTTAAATAATAAAATAAATAAATAATATTTGGGTGTTACAACCAGCCTATGAGATTTGACTTTCCTGATGAAGACATCTTGTACTTAAAAGCAAAATATTGCGAAGAGCCTATTCACACTGAAGGTTCTGACCCAGAAGAAGCATGGACTATGATGTTTGATGGGGCAGTTAATTGTAATGGTCGTGGAGTTGGTACAGTACTTATCACACCTAAAGGAGTTCATATGCCTTTCTCGGCAAAACTCACCTTTGCCTGCACTAACAACGAAGCAGAATGTGAAGCCTGTATCATGGGTCTTGAGGAATCCATTGACCTCAGGATCAAAACTTTGAAGGTATTCGGGGATTCGGCTTTGATAATCAACCAGATCAACAACAAGTGGTACACTCATCAGGAGCATCTGATTCCATACCGTGATTATACGAGGAGATTGTTGACCTTCTTCACAACAGTTAAGCTTGAATACATCCCTCGAGATGAGAATTAGTTTGCAGACGCTTTAGTTACCATTTCATCCATGATCAAAGTAAAAGCTACCAATTATGTGCCACAGAATTTGGTATCCAGACTGGACAGACCGACATATGTATTCTCTGTGGACACTGCTAGTGACAACAAGCCTTGGTATCATGACATCAAATGCTTCTTGGAGAATCAATCATACCCACCTGGGGCATCGTCAAATGATAATAAGATATTAAGAAGGCTGGCCGACAGTTTCTTCCTCAATACTGATGGTTCATTATACAAGAGAAACTTTGAAATGGTCTTGCTCAGATGAGTTGACAAGAAGGAAGCATACCTACTGATGCACGAGGTACATGAAGGTTCTTTTGGCACCCATGCCGGAGGACATGCAATGGCAAAGAAGTTGTTAAGATCGGGTTACTATTGGATCACAATGGATGTAGACTGTTGTGCCTATGCCAGAAAATGCCACAAATGCCAGATCTACATAGATAAAGTACATGTGCCTTTGAATCCTTTGAACGTAATGTCTTCACCTTGGCCCTTCGCCATGTGGGGCATTGATATGATTGGAAATATCGAACCAACTGCTTCAAATGGCCACAGATTCATCCTGGTAGCCATTGATTACTTCACCAAATGGCTTGAAGCAGCTTCATATGCAAACGTCACCAGACAAGTGGTAGCTCGATTCCTGAAGAGGGATATCATCTATCGATATGGAGTTCCCGAGCAAATCATTACTGGTAATGGTTCCAATTTAAACAACAAGATGATGGCGGAACTTTATCGGGGCTTCAAAATTCAACATCACAACTCTTCTCCTTACAGGCCAAAGATGAATGGCGTTGTTGAAGCAGCTAACAAGAACATCAAAAAGATTGTGCAGAAGATGGTAGTTACCTACAAAGACTGGCATGAGATGTTACCATTTGCCTTGCATGGGTACCAAACCTCAATCAGAACGCCTACTGAGGCAACACTTTATCAACTTGTGTACAGTATGGAAGCTATCCTACCTGTTGAAGTTGAGTTACCTTCCTTACGGGTAATGATGGATGTGAAACTGGATGAAGCAGAACGGGTCCGGTCTCGGTACAATCAACTGAATCTGATTGAAGAGAAAATATTAGCAGCCGTCTGTCATGGGCAGTTATATCAGAAGCGAATGAAGAAAGACTTCGATCAGAAAGTCAGACCTCGGGAATACCAAGTGGGAGAGCTTGTTCTGAAAAGAATCATTCCTCCTCATACAGACCACAAGGGCAAGTGGACACCAAACTATGAAGGTCCCTACGTAGTAACCAAAATCTTCTCAGGCGGGGCACTGATGCTCGCAACCATGGATGGTGAAGACTTCTCGTCTCCTATGAATTCAGATGCAGTAAGAAAATGCTTCGCATAAAAAGACCCGCTGGACATAAAAACAGAATGTAAGTCCAGGAAAAAATAGGGCATCCCGGCGAGTCAAAAACAGAATAAAAGACTCGGACAAAAATAAGGGAAAATAAAAAAGAATGTACTCCTGCTGAGTTGAAAAGCCACATCGGACAGCTCATGCAAAAATGGGTATCTCGATGGATTGAAAACCCGAAAGGGAGATCCACGCAAAATCAAGGAATAAGCGAACAATTGCATTCTGAATTCGTCTGTATCACTCACAAAATGGCAAGATCCGAAAGGACAAAGCGTCAGTCAGAATCAACCTTCTTCAGAAAGCAAGATAAGAAGGATGTCAAGGTCATACAGGTCATAGCAAAGGAAGGTCACCGGAGTGTCATCTTCAACATTGCCAACACTTTTACTTTCTCAATTTACAACAATCTCCTCATTTCAGGGGATTCATTTCTTTGATTGTACTTGCCTATTCAGGGCACGCAAATCAATAAAATCAGAATATTCAGTCACATTTTTTTTTACCTTTTTGTTTTGTTTGCAAAATGTCTAGAGTTCGTAATATAACACTTGCATAAAACATATGAGCCATTTTAATAAATGCTACTACTTCCCATAATTTGTCTCCTCCCCAAGCGGAGCCTCCCGAACAATGATTGGCAACTCGTTCACAACAAAGTGATCAAAGAACTTTCTTTTCCCCATCAGAAGTGCCAGAATTGGCTCTTCCTCAGCAGGGTTGGTGGAATCGATTCCCCACAGAGTTGCCTCCACAGTAGAGCAATGCCTGAAACACTTCCCCAGCGGAGTTGCTAAAACTTCCTCATCCCCTTTAGGAGTTCTCCCTCCGGACAGATCAATCAATGATCGCTTTCCCCATGCTGAGTTCCCCCTCCAGACAGATCGCCCAGAGATCTTTTTCCCCGCAGGACCCGAGTCTCGGATCAAGTTTCTCATTTGCATAACCATAGAATTCACATCATATTCACAAAATAAGCGTAGCATTCCGTCCAATATGGAGCATTATGGCAAAAATCAAACATTTGCATGATCATAAGCCAAGTTCGAGCCAGTCACCTGCAAATACCATCATCGCCTCATCAGCAATATACAAAACTCGTTTCCCCTGCAGATAAGAGACAAGACATCCCCTTTTGCACTCGTCTGTGTCATCTTATCCCCCGCATGTCGCCAGGATACCTTCTGCACTCTCAAATACAGATATTTATTCATGAATAGTACATATTCTTTCTAACACTCGTCTGTGTCATACTTCTCCAGCAAGTCAAACACCCTTCCATGTCCCTTGCTCAATATTTTTAAACTCGTCTGTGTCTTGCACACTTTACCAGCAGATCATACTTGTACATACTCATACATAAATCTTTGATACTCGTCTGTATCTTATATATATCAACTCTCAGCAGATTCAACACTCGTCCGTGTTCTCTTCCCAGCCGTTTGATATTTGTCTGTATCATCATCCTCAAACACGAGTCAGCGTTTGTTTCTACCGATACTCGTCTGTATCGTGGTACTAAGCATGCTCGTCCGCATCTTTAGTCTATACACACTGTCAGACACTTATACCGTTTATTTTAAGACGTAAGCAATCGTCCGTGTTTACCATTCCCCAGTAAGTCGCCAGACAAAACAACTTTATCTATCCGACATTCGTCCTATGTCATGATACTTTCGGCAGCCGTCCCCTGTCAGGTGATCGTCCTTCACCTTTGGATGACCTTCCCTCATCCTTTCCCTAGTGGAATCCTAATTTTTGGAACTTTTTATCCGGCATTCGTCCTATGTCGCGATATCTTTTTAGCAGTCGTCCCCTGCTAGGTGATCGTCCTTCACCTTTTGATGATCGTCCCTCATCATTTATCAGATGGCCGTCCCTATCGTTGATCTTATTATCCGACGTTCGTCCTATGTTGCGATAATCCCCAAGAGAAGTCGTACCCTGCTAGGTGATCGTCCTTCACCTCTTGATCATCGTCCTTCATCATGCTTATCCGATGGTCGTCCCCATCATTGACCTTTTCTATCCGACATTCGTCCTATGCCGAGATAAAGAGCAGTTGTCCCCTGCTAGGTGATCGTCCTTCACCTTTGATGACCGTCCCTCATCAAATATCTCATTTATTCTTTAACCCGATGGTCGTCCCCGTCGCGGCCCCTTTTCCTTTTCCTGATGATCGTCCTTCATCACTTTACCTGATGGCCGTCCCCATCGTAGTTTACTTTACTTTCCAAGCCTGATGGTCGTCTCCATCATTTCTTTTCTCAAATCCCCAGAGAATTTTATCTTATTACCCGATGGCCGTCCCCGTCACGATTTCTTTATTTCCCAGCATGATGGTTGTCCCTGTCATTGCTTTGCTTACCGTTTACCCACAACAGTCGTCCTCTGCTCGATGGTCTCCCTCCATCGCTTTCATTTGATACTCATACTATACTATCTTTTACAATTTATATCCCTTTTCTTCTTCTCCCAAGCGAGTGCAAATTTTGGATTGTCTTTGGTATTCAACCACAAGTTATCTTGTTTGTCTATTAAGCCAGGCGCTTACATCCTGCACAGCTAACCCATGCTTGAATAGGGACAACTGTAAACACCCCAAATTTGCCCTCACTTTTTCTCACACCATGGCTTGTGATATTTCATTTTTGCATTAGCATAAGCATTCCATCTCATATTGCATATTGGTTTCACTGCATAGTTCCATTTCATATGCATCTAGGGTTTGTGATCTGAGCAATCCAAGAGTGATCTGAGCCATCCCAAAGGTCTTGAAGCTTTCCAAGAGGGTCTATGTGTGTTCCATGATCATAATATGCTCCCAAAGTTCATGAAAGTAAAAAAAATACAAAGCATGGCAAAGGCATAGAGGCAGAGATAACCAAAATTAGGGTTTTGGTTTCAGAGGCCTTAACCCAAAATTTTTGGTCATTCTTGTTTCTAATGGTCTTAATATATTATAAGGATCATGTATACCAAATTTGATGAAGAGATTCACTGTGGAAGTCATCTGATCATTGGGTAACTTCTTGAGCAAGTAAAGTCAAAATCAGGGCATCTGAGGCCTCCATCAAGGGAACCAAAGGGTCATCATCATCATTTTGAGTCTCTATGATCTTTATTTAATCTTATAAGTGGTTGGAAGTTCACAAAGTTGAAGAATTTTGAGCCAAATGCAAACTTGCTATTTTTGGAAATGACTTGTAATGGAAACTTTCCATTTTGGGAAAGATTTTCAACCTATTATTTCATGACCAAAAATGCTTCAAATGAAAAATTCTTCGGCATGAAAGTTGAAGATTATGTCTTCCCCTTTTCAAAATGTACTAGAACATGTCTTGATTCATCCTTGAACTCAAGATATGGCCTTTCAAAGTTGGCAAAATTCCTATAATTTTCAAGTTCATGCCAAAGAGGATTTTTTGCAAATTCAAGTTTCAAGCCATTTCATGACTTCTAATTGATTGCTAAACATCATACAAGCATAGTACAATGCATTTGAACCAAAATTATGCCTTGGATTGCAAGATTCATCAAGGCATTTTCACAAAATTCTCAAAGAGGGAAAGTTGCAAAAACCTTGGAAACCTTCCATCCACTTGTGCCAACTCATGTAATCTGATCCTATGGCCATCCTTGATGCAAGATGAGGCCAAGACACCCCTTTGAGCAGCTCTGACCCGTGCCATACCTCTAAGTACACAAAATTGATTTTTTTGCGAAACCTCCCATACCAATCAAGTTGTGCCACACCAACTCTCTGAACCAATCACAATTGTTTATACAAACCTCAAACACTCCAAAGCATACAACACATTGGCCTGAATGCTCCAAGAACTCAGAATCACCAAAATCCACAAAAAGCTTCCCTTCTTCGATTCTCAAAAACCAGCCATCAAACCTCAAAACAAACTTCACCAATCATCTTCAAATGGTCCATAGAACACAAAGCACCCTTTAAAAAGCCCTGAAACACAGCCAAACAAAAACACGATTCCTGCACTATCAAAACTGAATCTTCCAAACCAAGTCATTTAAACTTCATTCAAGATTTCCAGAAGCACAAGGGGATCAAGTGGGGTGGATTAGTATCAAGGAAAGCGCCAGAAAGCACCAAACTGTAAAGCTTCATCTTAGGTAGCTTCTTCAAACAATTTTTCCAAAACTTGTTTTTTAAGTTACAATATGATTCTTTATGTTCCCCTGATCACACTGATATGATTTGTTTCGAAAATGAGTGAGAAATGGCCATGTATGCTTGCTCTGAAGCTTTCAGACCTAAAAATTGTTTGCTTCGATTCATGATGTTCTTGAGTGATAAATGATTTTTGAGGTTTGATTCGTGTTTAGGGTTGTTTAAGGTTTGATTCTGGAGCTTTTGGTGAAGTTTCGTGACCATTTGAGAGATTCAGGGGAGGGGACTGGCCGGAGAAGATGACCGGAGGTCTTCTCCGGCCACCTGAGAGTCATTAAGGCTCTAATTAGGGTTTAGTTTTAGTTTGAATCTCAGCCTTAGGATCTTGGTTTCGTGCGTGGATGGATGACCCAAATTGGTCATTAAAACCCTAATCCTATTTAATTATATTAATTAAGTTTAATTAAATAAATTTACCCAGATTGAATGTCAGTCGTAGGATTGCGCGCCAGTCAATTCCCTCCACCCCAGTTTGAATCTGAGCCACTGGATGCTTTGACCTTCCATTTTATTTTATTTTTATTTGATTTTCTTTGCATTTTCTTTCTCATTTTATTTAAAATATCAAAACTCATCCAAAAAATATGATCTTTTGCATTTCTGATCCAAATAATTTTCTTAACCCAAAAATGATTTTTAGTTTATGTTTTGCATTTAAAAAGTATTTTAAAAATATTTAAATGTTATTTTTAATTAATTAATGGATTTTAATTAATTAAAAATGCATTTAGGTTTCTAAAAATCACCAAAAAGTTCATGAACCATTCTAATACATTTAGAAACATTTTCAAACTCATCATACAAATTTCTTTTCAGGTTTGATCATAATTTCACAATTTTCTTTGAATTAGGGCTCTTAAAAATCACATTTTCTAACCCTAACTTGAAAAATGCATTTATGCCTAACCATGATGAGTTTGAACTTGATTCTTTTTGCATTGTTTCAAATATTGCATATAGTTTCTAGGTTAGTTTTCTCATGAATTTATCTTGCATTTTCAATTTGATTTTCATTTTTCCTTAAGAATCACCCAAAAACCCTAGCAAACTTAGAAAATCCATAACTTCCATTAGATTAAGCTTCTGACTTTCTCCTTTGAGGTGTGATCTTATATGGTATTAGGGTTTGTTTTATCTTGATTTCAATGTTTTATCATGTTGATTGCTTCTGTTTTGGTCATTTACATCTTATACATTCATAAAACCCTAATTTCTCATGTTCATTTGCATTCACCTTTGCATATCATCATCATGTGAACTTGCCATGTCATTTCAAGCATTTTTATGACATCTTAGACATATTAAGACATGCTTGAACATTGCTTGATCATTTCTTCATTTATTTGCTATGTTTTACCTCCATTACACTTCATGGACGTTCATGTGTTTTCATGCTTCTAAACATGTTTTCATTGCATCTCATCTTTGTATGATCATTCATATGCATCTTGTAGGACTTTGCATCATCTCATATGCCTTTTACATTGCATTTTCACCTCTGACTTTGTTCTTCACGTCTCATTTCATTTCATTTCCTTTTACTTTATGTCTTATGCATTCATACTAACATTTTCAGGAACTTTTGGTAAGTTATTTGGGAGGTGGATTTGCCTTCACTTCCCATCTCTTCTCATCATTCATATGCATATTTACTTGTCTTTGAAGTGAACTTGTTTCAATTGTGTTCCATTCTTCTTACTCTCTTTATTTTAAGTTACTTATCTTCTTCAGGAAGTAAGTAACTTATTCTTCTTCTTCCTTCTCTTTTCATTTGTTTCTTCCATTGGTGGCCTTGAATATCCTTTCTCTTAAGCCTAACAAACCATAGGATACCCAAGCATGATAACCTTTAGGGTTTTGTATAGTCCCCCTTAGTATTTTACCTTTGAGTCTCCTTGAGTCTCTCTTCTCATCTAAATAATCAGAGACTAAACTCTTAAAGCTTTAGGACTTTGAATTAGGGTTATGCGTGCATCCTTATCTTAGGATGGAGTGTATAACTTTAATCCTAAGTGTTAAACCTTTAATTTGTTTACACCTCTTAATAAAATGACACTAATAATAACTAAGACTTTATCTTGTAACTTTGGCCTTACATTAGGGTTCTATCTTTTCCTTATGGTTAAGAGGGACTAACCCTAGTGTTTAATGGACAAGTCCCCCTCAAGTTGTCTTACAAACCATAAAATCCATTTCTTAATCTCATCCTTTAATTAAAATCCATTTAATAAAGGTTTGTTATATAATTAATTTAATCCCTAACCATAGATTAAGTTGAGGTATTTTCCTCAGCTTAAGTGTTCTCATCTATTATCCTTCTATTAGGATGGTGTAATGAGTTCACTAATCTGTGATTAGAGATTAAACTCATTACTTAACACTAAACAAAAACCCAAAAACATCTAATTAATCACAAGTAGGTTAATGATCTTAATCCTACATCATCATGGTAATTAAGTTGAGGTGTTTATCTCACACTTAAGTAGAATCATTATCCCTAATCAGGGAGGATATAATGAGTTTACCAGCCCTTGATTTAGGCTTAAGCACATTAACTTATGCAAAACACCGAAAACAATAAAAAACTGAAAACACAAAAAACAAACAATAATTGTCTCCTCTGGGATCCTTTTTTCATCACTCTCATTCACAAACGAGAACTTGCTTCTTCCGTCTAATGCAAGAAAGTTATCATTCGAGCCATACAAGTCATACATTTGAGCATAGGCAAGCAAGCAGTTCACAATCAATTCATTTTCAGTCTCTTTGAGTCGAACTACGGTGTTCTGACTTCCTCATTGCACGAGAGGATACGTAGGCATAACTTAAATGTTATCGAACAAAAGTTTCTTTGTCATTCCCCCTTTCAGCATTATTTCTAAAGCCTCAGTTCTTGAGCAATTCACACCTTTTGCACTGACACCTGTACTTTCTTTCCTTAGCTTTTGCACACAGATAGCACATACACCTACCCTTTTTAAACACAATCTTGTAAGCGTGGATCTCGTCGAGTACGACGGACAATCTGGGTGTTAATACCTTCCCAGGTTGTAACCAACCCCCTTTCTAAGTTTCTCTGGTTCGCAACCGTCTTATCCATCTCTTCCCAGGTTTATGCAGCATTACCTTTCCTTCGGGATAAAAAATGCCTAGCTGGCGACTCTATTCAATTCAACCTCATCATTTCTCTTTTCGTTGACCGTTCGCGTCTGCACCTTGGGACCTTAGTTTCTTTTTAGGGGAGCGACACACACCAAGTAAGGAGAATTTATCCAAGACTTGTTTCCAAGGGCAAGGGCCTAAGCTCACTAACTTGTTGAACTTATTAGGTGCTTTAGTGATTAAAATGAAGAAGTGTTTTTTTTAGAATTTTCTTGATGAAGATGACCTCATGATCAGACTTGTGCATCATGCTAGACAAGTGTACTATTCCAAGATGGAATGAATACATATGCATCATGGAATAAGGCTATACACAAGAGGTCACTTACTTCTTTATTAAGGTTTTTTATGATTTGTATGAAGATGAGATGAGAAAGAACCAAAGGAGCAAAAGGTAAAAGTCTAATGGGGAAAGACTAAACCTAAAGTTTTAATGCAAAGGTGTTCCTAAGGTTAGTGTGGTTTGAAACTATCCTAAGAGAGAAGAAGAGCAAAGAAGAATAAAAGAAGAGGAGAAGAAAGTTAGAGAACAACTTACTCCTCTAAATGAGATAAGTTGCTTCATAAGGGGGAAGATGAAGAGTTGAATCATAAGATGGCATAAGGCACATCAACAATCCAAAATAAAAAGCAAAGTAAAAAGAAGAGATGAAGAGTTGAAATATGGTTAAACATCCACACTTCACTTACCATTGCACCTACAAATGTTAGCAAAATTTCCAGCACATATTCAGCACATCAAACAAATGCTAACATATCAATACAATTCATGGAATTAACATGTTCAAAGTTTCAAGAAAACAAAGTCATCAAACATGCCAAACTTTAAAAATGAATTCACGTGTCGAGAGAATGAAAGCATACATCAACCAGCAAGCAAACTACTCTAAACAAACATATTAAATGATTACACAATGATCCATGGAGATTATGGCAAGTATAAGAAACAAACAAACTCAAAACAGCCCAAAAATGCCATTTTGCTTCAGTGTTAACCGGTTAACCAAAAGCGTTAACCGGTTAACCAACCCAAACCTACAGCAAAGAAGTCAGAAAACAAACGCGTTAACCGGTTAACCTATAGCGTTAACCGGTTAACACTGTGCGAACAACAACAAATTCCTGCAGAAAAAGATCAGTCCAAACCAGCTTATTTCAAATAATCCACCAACAGTCCAGCAATCAATTATGCATGAAATAACAAGATGAATTCACATTAATCAACCACAATTATGCTTATGAACATTAACATGTAGATCCATTCACAAATCAACCAAACAACAAAAGCAAAATGTGCAATTAACACAAACACATGGTTGATCTACAACACAAGCATGCAAATAAGCTAAAAACAGAGATGGATATAAATTTAACCAAACTACAAAGCTGAGATATGCTTTGGTAAGTGTTGTTCAAGCTGGAAATGATGAATCTCACGGAAAACTTCGAAGATCTGGTGCTATTCTTCATAGACAATGTAAAATAAATGCAAGCAAAAGATCTTGATGCAAGAGCTTAGTTCCAAAAGCACTTCTAACCACCAAATCAGATATGAACCAGTAGTAAAACCAGAAAATAGATGCAAAGAAGCTATGGATGAAGGTCTAGTTCCAAGATCAACAAAATTCAATGCAAAATATGATGATCTTCAAGAAATATGAACTTTGAGTGATTGGAAATTGGGAGAGAAAATGAGAGAATGGTGAGAGAGTAGTGAAAAAATCAGAAATGAAAAGTGTGAATTATGAGAGAGTTTTTTTTCTTGGTTTGGAGGGAAATAGGATAAATAGCATCAAGGTTTGGGGCCCAAAATTTTGGTTTGGAGTCCCAAAAAAATGGTTTGGAGTTAGCTTAGAAAGGTGATTAGGATCTAGCTTTGGAATTAGGCTTGGTACACTCTCTAGATCCTTCTCCATAATTCCCAATTAATTCAAAAGAAATAAAGTTAGAAAAATGAAAAATGGAGTCAAAACAAGCATGCTTCTCTTGCTGGAAAATTCAAATTTTCGCAGCCGTTAACTGGTTAACGCAGAAATTTTTTGAATTTTCCCTCCTTTTGGTGGGAAACTCCAAGAACACATATGCGCCAACCATTCCAATCTGATCATGAGTTCCCAGGTGATTGATCATATGCCTTATGCTAGAACTTGTGAATGTTATGCTTCATTTTTCTATGAAAAATTGCTAAGGATATGACATGCTTATGATGCTTATGATATGATGATGATGTTAAAAATGAAGAGGGCAAATTTGGGGTGTTACACCCTGCTGAATGGGTCCACGGTCTCTCCAACAAGCAGCTATAGGTCGACTGAATGTCTATCACGTAGAAAGTAGAATTGAAGACTTATGGACCTACCTTGATAGAAAATTCCACTTCTCCGAACACTGACCTCCTTGAGCCATCGAATGCATGCACGACTAATTCGCTTGGCCTCAGCACGACCCCATCATATTTCAACTTCATGAGGGCTTTCTTTGGCAGTACAATCAATGACGACCATGAGATGTGCAAGGCACGGTTGTGACTGCGTCCCTCGGATGTTAAGTTTATATTTGTGAATCCCAAGCCATGGCTAGAGTTTACAGTTGATACCACTGTTTCCAATTGATTTACTAATATATCCTGCGGTACATACGCGTTGTTCAAAATCTTCAATAGGGCTTTTCTATGTGAATCCGAACACATTAATAAGGATAAGATCGAGATCTTAGAGGGAGTATGTTGTAAGTGGTCTACAATCTTATAGTCACTTTTCTTGATGATTCTTAGGAATTCCTCTACTTCTCTACAAAAGTGATGTCAGGATCTGTCATTGGTGCAGGTGCGTCATTAGTCATGGGTTGTTTTCCCATGGCTTTCGCTTGAGCCTCGGCTTTATCTTTTGGTGGCAATGCATTACCTCTCAAAGTTTCTGGCGCAAATAATCTACTGCTTCTGGAAAATCCCCCGACTCCAACATTTTCAATTTGGCACGGAGAGGAACTAGACGCAGTTATGTCTTGTTTTTGGCCATTATAGTACACTTCACCCCCATAATTCCAAGGAATGGCCCTGTCACTCTGGTGTGGGACAGGTCCAGAGGTGGTGATGGTTATTGGTGCCACCCTTGATGCGGAAGGGACATGTGCTGGGTTGTAATAAATTGTAACAGTTGATATATCATCATTCTTCACAACTTTATCGAACTGTATACTTCCTTCATTGATCATTTTTTGTATCCCCGATCTCAGTTGATCGCAACCATTAGCGGAACTGACACAATCTGGACAATTTTATTAACAACCCGGGAACATGTTCCTTTTGGCCAAGCAAGCTTTTATTGCCATCAATGGAGTTTTCAAATCTTTGACATTGAATACCAAATTCAAACCTTCACCGCTATCAACAACCCCCACAGTCCTTCCATGAGGAGGCATGGGATTCTGTATTACATTTGGAGTATGAGCGAAATTAATGGTCTTGGAGTCTATTAAATCTTGGACAAGATGCTTCAAGGCTTGGCAGTTCTCAGTGATATGCCCAGGAGCCCCAGAATTAAATTCACAGCGAGCATTAACATCAAAACCTGCTGGGAGCTTTCCTGCCTTTGGAAGGCTGTAGAGTCCTTAACTGTATCATTTGCAATTGGAGAAGATTCTGTAATAATTGTGAGTATGACATTAGAGGCGTCTCAAAATGCCTATCCTTTGGTCGGGGAGGATAGTATGGTCGAGAAGCCCTTTGTTGTTGATAGTTTGGTTGACGATGTTATTGTTGAACCTGTGGTTGGTTTGTTGGAGCAGCAATGGTGACAGGAATTTCCTGTTGATACACATTTTGTTTTCCTCTTCTGTTTTAAGCATACACAACCACGATTTCTCCTTCCCGGCGCTTCACAAAAGGCTTCTTTACATTGGAGGTTGGCGTTCCGCTATTCTGGATTTTGCCTTGTTTCATCCAATTTTCTATACTTTCACCTGTCAAAATGATGTTTGAAAACCCACTAGATGAATAGACTGATAATCTTTCCATGAAGTGCCATGGGAGGGTATCCATGAAGAGATCCACCATCTCTCTTTCTAGCAAAGGTGGTTGTACTCTGGCGGCGACCTCACGCCATCTTTAAGCATAGTCCTTGAAGATTTCTGAGTTTTTCTGAGATAAAATATGGAGTTGAGTACGGCTAGGCGCCATATCAATATTGTATTGATACTGCTTAAGGAAGGCCTCCCCAAGATCTTTCTAGTTTCGGGCATAATTCTTTTCTAGCTTCATATACCACTCCAATAAGCCCCCGGAGAGATTGTCCTAGAAGTAATACATCCAAAGTTTTCATCTTTAGTGTGAGCGGCTATCTTGCGGTAAAAAGCATGTAAGTGTGTCTTGGGGAAGGAATTTCCATTATACTTATCAAAGCTTGGAGGTCTGAATTTAAGAGGGATAACCACCCTGGAGACTAAACCCATATCAGATACGTCAATTCCAAGAGTGTCCCTATATTCAAGGGCCTTAACCTTCTCGGTCAACAGTTGAAAATCCTGAAAGTTTCCACCCGTGCCAAAACCCATATCATCGTTGGCCGGAGGGAACTGATCTTCCTGGCGATCTTCCACATGGATAAGAGTAGGGGTGCCAGTTTCTTGAACCAGAGGTCTATCTCCTCTGTTGTTGTTGGGTAGATTTCCCTGGGCATCCAGTGTAACCACCGGAGGGTCTGTTTGTGGAGGAGTAAGCCTTTGCATGGAGTTTCTCAGCTCTTGCTTCCCTAGGGCCATACCCTGCATCATCGCCATAAACTATCTTATTCGGGTGCGGAGTTCGTTGAGCTTTGTCTACACAGTATCCATGACGTTTCTTTGATTGTTGCGGGTAGCATACCGGTGAGGAATACTCTGTCTGGGATGACGAGTCTTGGCTGCTATCGTAATCTTTCCTGGAAATGTAGAAATTAAGTAACCTGAACAACTTGCAAAAATAAAGAACATGCAAATGATATGAATGCATGTAATGTTGTGTTCCTTTTATCCTCAAGTTTTTTTTACTTTCCCGTTCCGGTATTAAGAGAGTGGCCTTTGGAAGAAGACCTCGTGTGATATTCAGATGTGGAGAATTGGTGCTTATTACCTCGTGTCCATGCAAAATATAATAACCAGGGATTCAATACAAGTCAATCATATAAACTGAAATCCGAAAGAATAAAGTCCCCAAAGGGTACCAGTTCATACATCAGAAAAGAAACAAAGTACATCAATAAAAAGGAATCCCACAACAGGCTTTTGGTTAGTCCAGATATGAGAGCACGAGACTAATCCCTAGGAAGTTCTATATCTTGCAACCTCCAGCTAAGGCGCTTAACACCTTGGAGCAACTGGGCTATGTCTGGATGATCTGGCTCATGTATGAGCTTCTGGGTTAGGAGATCTTTGAGATCAAAAGAGGCATGCAACTCTTCAATCTGTTGTAGGAACACCTTCTCACTTTCTTTGCTTGCACTTGACTCGGTCTTGACTTTCATAACATCAGCCTGAAGCTTTAACTCTTCCATTTCCTTCTGAGTGTCTTCTACGGTGTGTTGACTTTTTTTCCATATCCTGAAGGTTATCCTTTTGTTGGTCGTGGGCTTTTTGGAGAACCTCTGCTTGTTCATCCAGAGTGTCCTAAAGACTTTTGATCTCCAACTTGTATTTAGTCTCCAACTCCTTTTGTTTCTACAAATTATCTTCCCACATCTCCTGCCCTAAGGTTATAGTTTCATTAGCTTCGTTCAAAGCTTTCTTATCTTTCCGGCGCTGACTCGCCTTGTGGGTTTCAACTAACCATCTTTTCTTAAAGTAAAGTTTACTCTCCTAGAAGTCATGCTGCTTGAGCCTGACCATCTCTTCATCCTGGTGAGCTCTCTCTTCTAACTTTTGATTCTGAATCATCAACTTTTGGAATGAATTGTTGGCCTCTTGAACTTCCATTCTAAGCTATTTAACCAAGGCCTCCAGTTTCTGGTAATCTTTGAGAGTTACTGAAGACAAGGGTAACACTTCCTTAGGGTATATGGGGACTCCATATAGAACGGGAGAAGTAAGTCTTCCACACGATCTTTCAACCATGTAGCAAAACGATCATATGTTTTTGGGTCAATCTTCCCAAAATCTTTCTTTCCTTTCCTTATCCTGGCCTCCCTAGCTTGGGCTACCTGTATACACAACTCCATATTTCCTTCTATCGAGAAATACAATGACTCAACTACCTCTTCAGCTGATGATGGAACCATCAGAGGATAACCAAATTGTTTCTTGGACAACAAAGGATTATAGTTTATTCCACCCTTCCTTCCCAACAAAGGTACATTGGGGAAAGTGCCACAGCTAGCAATAATCTCTTTGCCTATCAGGTATCTATTGCACCCCAAGATATGTTGTCTGAGGTTAAGCCCATCAATCTTTTGGACCACTTCTAATCTTGTTTCAAGTCTTGGAAAGGTCCTGATTTTGGGAGTTGCCTTACAAACCAATCAGCAAACAAAGGAGCACAACAATTCATATACACTTTTCTTTTCTCTTTCCTATAATGGACCCCATAATAGAAATCACCTAGCAGTGTAGGCACTAGGTTTCTCTTGACAAAGATGGTAATATCCTCCATGCTAATCAACCTTTTCTCTCCTGGGAACAAATCATAGCTAGTAGTTCCCTGAATTCTACCCACTTGTTTCCCAAGGCCATAACATGAGCTTCTGTGACGAGAAAATCCAATGAAATCCCCTTACCCTTGTTAACCTCTAGCCCCATCTTGACTCTGAGCATACTTAAGTGACAGGAACTAGCTATGTCTTCATAGGTAGGGACCCTCTCTGAAGCATAATAAGGCATACCTTCTCTGATAGGAACCTTCAGGATGCTGGAGACCTCTTCCAAGGTAGGTGCCAAGATATAATCGGAAAACACAAAGACTTGCAGCTAAGGGTCGTAGAACTATAACAAGGAGTGGAGGTTATCCCTATGATCAACTGTAGGTTTATTCACATAACCCACAATCCTCTCACACTCTCTCCTAAAATCATCTAGAACCTTGTCATTCATCAAACTGGTCATCTTTTGAATACTCTCAGTTTCTGGTTGCGGGAAAGTGTAATGGACATTCTTTTTCCTTGGGGTTTCCATCTTGAAGTAGAAATACGACTGGGAATCGGGAGTAATATGAACCCTGAGAATAAAAAGAACACATATGATTAATGATGTCATGGTGCTTATTCAAAGCAAGGCATGTGATCAGTGATGTGTCTGTGTAGTGTCAATCATATAGTCAAGTGTCTGTGTAGGGTCACAACATCATCACATCATGATAATCATCTCTCTGATTAAGGATTCAGATCTCAGAGTCAATGTGTAAGAGAATAAATCACAATACTGAATCATGCAGATATAGTGGGTGTGTTGAAGGTCTTAAGGTTCCTACAAACCTGTAAACCCCTCCCATCTCACCGGTGTGCTACTCAGGTCAACATCACAGACTCTCAAAGCCGAATAGAAATAATACATTCACCATCTCCGAGAAATGGCGCATGACCAAATCAGGGAATCAGTTTGGCATTATGTACTACTTAGGGAAGTCTCAAATGAGTCCAAGGAAACAAGCATCCCTCATAAGTCCCCAACTTTAAGCACTTAATCGAGAAACAATAGTACATTCAGCCCTTGGGATACAATACTATCGTCATACAAACAGTTTGCTTTAACTGGATTCTTATGAGAGAACTAGGCTATCCTATGCGAGTTCCCAGTGGGCCATCGGATGCGAGTGGGTTTGCTAACAAATGTGGTCTGCCACTGTCATCACTGGAGAGGGATATTTCCATAAAGGTTCTTAATGATCGGTCCCCAACTGCACATAACTATCGAGGTCGTGTAATAATCCAAGAAAGATTCCTGCATCAAAACACTTCCAAGACGGTCACAAGTCTGGGTGTGGAACTCACTACTACCAACATAGAAAAATTCCATGTAGCCAAAGTGACTGTCCACTCTAAGCCCTAGGGTGCACTCGGCCCCGGTTACGAGCTCATCTCACAATAACCCCATCCCACAGAAAAAGCCACACCAGACAGTCCAATATATATGATGCATGGAAAATAAATATTGAAAGCAGTAAATAAATGATGTAAAGTAAGTTGTAAATGAAAACAGTAAATAAACTAAAGCACACAGCACCAAGCAGATAAACACCCAAAGAAATAGAAACAAACAGGCGCTAGGATTGACTCTCAAGGAGAAACCAGAGATTCTGGGTTCGATCCCCACCAGAATCGCCAGCTGTCACTCCCGGGATTTTCATCCTAGTACAAACACGAAAATGGCGTGGAAAAGGTAGAGTCGCCAGCCAAACATTTTTATCCCAAATGAATGGGAAAGGTAACGTTGCACAAACCTAAGAAAAAAGGAAAAGGACAAGGTCCTGCGAACCAAATATCTGGGTTCAGGAGTCGGTTACGACCAGGGAAAGTATTAGCACCCCAGACTGTCCGCCGTACCCGACGGGATCCACACTTGTTTGTCTGTTTCAAAGGGTGAGAAATAAGATGCTGCTGAATAAAACCGCTAACTGGAAGGGAAATGAAATGAGAAAAGGAACTGGAAAAGAGATCGAACAGAAAGGGGAAAATGTAGGGAAAATACAGATTGTGCTCGAATGGGCCCTACCCCGCTGCCTACGTACCTCATCAGGAAAATGAGAATCAGAGTCGACGTAGTTTGCCTAACTAAGAAGAAACTATTTTTTTGTGTTTTTTAAGAGTTGTATTGCTTATGTCTATGCTCAGGTGTTGTAGGCTTGCCTTGAACGAGTGTGTTTACCGTCTTGCAAATGAGACAAGTTGTTCACAAGTTCGCATTTAGAGTGAGTGAGATGAGAAGAGAATTCCCTCAAGAAAGGATGTTTATTGTTTGTTGTTTGCTTTTTAAGAGTTTTTTATGAATTTGGTACAAGGAAGTGAATTCAAACTCTTTTCCATGGAATGTGTACTTGCTACTACATTCCAAGATGAAATAGTAGAACAAGCACAACAAGTAAGGAGAATTTATCCAAGACTTTTTTCCAGGGATTAGGGTCTAAGTTCACTAGCTTATTGAACTTATTACATGTTTTGTAGCTTTTGAAGAAATGTCTTTTATGTTTTCTTTGTGAAGATAGTCTCATGATCATACTTATACATCATGCTAGATAGGCTCACACTATTCCAAGATTGAATGAACATGAGTGCCCCGTGGAATAAGGCTATACACAAGAGACTACTTACATCCTTTATTAAGTGTCTTTTGGATTTTTGTTTGAAGATGAGAGAAGAAGACTCAAATTGAGAACGGAAACGCTAAGGGGACTAAGACACAACCCTAAGTTATTTTTTGTATACAAAAGGGGGCCCTAATGGTTTGTGAGGTTTCCTAATCCTAATGAATAAAGGAAAAGAAGAAATGAAAATTAGAACTCAACTTACTTCCTAAGGAAGGTAAGTTGTTTCTAAGGAAGAAAGGGGAAGCCTAAACAAATAAAGCACAAAGTGCTAAGGCAATCACATTTAGAAAGCATAAATATATAAGGAAGAAGTTGTATAAACAAGTCTTACCTCAACCTTCCTGTTTCTCCCGGGATTTTCATCCCAGTACAAACGCGAAAGTGGCGAGGAAAAGGTAGAGTCGCCAGCCAGACATTTTTATCCCGAAAGAATGGGAAAGGTAATGTTGCACAAACCTAAGGAAGAAGGAAAAGACAAGGTCCTGCAAACCAAAGATCTAGGTTCAGGAGTCGGTTACGACCTGGGAAGGTATTAGCACCCCAGACCGTCCGCCGTACCCGACGGGATCCATGCTTGCTTGTTTTGTTTCAAAGGGTGAGAAAATTATAATTGCTTCTGAATAAAACTACTAACTGGAACTGGAATGAGAAATGAGAAAAGGAGTTGGAAAAGAAAATGGGAAGAAAGAATGGGGAAAATGTAGGGAAAATAAAGAATGTGCTCGAACGGGCCCTACCCCACTGCCTACGTACCTCACCGTGATAATGAGGATCAGAGTCGACGTAGTTCGCCTAACTAAGGCGGAAACTATTTGTTTGTGTTTTTTATGCTGGAACTGCGTATGTCTATGCCCAGGTGTTGCAGGCTCGTCTGGTACGAGTGCGTTTACCGTCTTGCATGGAAGACAAGTCGTCGCGAGTTCGCGTTGAGAGTGAATGAGATGAGAAAAGAAGTTCCCGCAGGATAGTCGCTTGTTATTTGTTTTGTTTTATTTTAAAAGAAATGTTTTGAATTGGTTTGTGAACAGTCTTGTACTAAGACCTATCCATCGCGGGAAGTACTTACACCTCGCCCCGAAACAGGACGCGTATAAACACTCCGCAATAAAGTCTCGTGTCGTACAAGATTGTTCGGTTTATCCTTAAATGTTTTATTATTTTTCTTTATGAGAAGAGAAAGAAAGACTCAAATTGGAAAAAGGGAAAATCTAATGGGAACTAAGACACACCCTAATTTCATTGAATTATTTACAAGGGAAATCCTATGGTTTGTGGGGTTTTCTAAACCTAATGGAAAAAACACCTAGAACTAATAGAATGCAACTTACTTCCTAAGGAAGATAAGTTGATTCTAAAGCCAAGGGAAAACCTAAAGCAATTGAAATATTGAACAACATACAAAACATTAAAATTGAATGACAAAATAGAATTCAAAAACAATTCAATTAAAAGCATGAATTAAAATAGTCCTATTTTTTTGTTCTAATTCTAATTAAAATGAAACCTAAGCCTAAATTCTAAACTAAGGTCATACCTAATATTTCCTTCTAAAAAAATCAGAATCTAAACTAGCCTAAGTCCATATTAAATTCTAAAATTAAATCTAAACTAAACTATTTTTTTATTGAATTTTAGTTTCATGGCCTAAACTAATGGAAATTATATGTAACAAAGCCTAAGAATTAATATTCTAAAAAATATCAAAACTTCTGGAAAAATTATGAAAATTAATCTATGGGGTCCTAACACTACCTATAACATTGTGTTAAAAGGGGTCCTAAAAAATCCTAATTTTGCTATGTCTAAAAATTGTTTATTTTCACCTAAGAATTAACCATTAATTTCTAAGGATTACACCACTAAAACCTAAGATAAAAGGTCCTAAAAAATCCACTAAAATTAACCTAAGTACTATTATGAGTTCTCTAACTACAGTAAAAAGAATGGGAAAAAAAAGTTACTGGAAAGTAAAAATATAAAATCTACAAACTTGGGTATAGTTGAAGGAAATCCATTAAACACTAATTATATGAAAAATCCAAATAAAAATCAGAAATTCAGCAAAAACAGAAAAATAAAATGCCAATTATTTCTAATGGGAATTAAAAGTATCCTCAATTTTTTTTGGAATTTTTCTATTATTTTTACTATTTTTTGTGAATTATTTTCTAATCTTTTATCAAACTAAAAAAACTCTAAAAGAAAGAAATAAGGATGGGGTGGTTTTATAATATTTTTTAGTTATTTTCTTCTAAATGGGCTTATGTGGGGGGTGAGAATAGCAATGGGACAAACCCAAAACACGCAGGATTAAGGGAGGTGCCGAAATCAATTTTTTTGTGTTGTTTTCCTAAATGGGCTTGCATTGGGGTGCCAATAGCAATAGGGTTATGCAAGGTTGGTCCAACCGGACGGTGACAAGTGTCACCGCCGGAGTGGACCACCCACAAAGTACCTCTCATCCTTATCCCTTAACCTAGAGGCTTACGGTGGAAAATAATGAGGATATATGGCTCTAATGATGCATTAAACAAATCTTTATGACATTTAATTTCTTAATTAATCCTAATCACATAAAATATCTCATAAGTTAAATAACAACATAAGAAGAAAAAAATATGATTAAATCCTCTCTCTCTCACGCGTCTACCTCATCTCACTCTCCATTCGTCTTCCTCAATCACAAACCCTAATCTGCCACAACTTTCACCCTCTCAGACCTACCGCCGCCGCAGCCTCCTTCTCGGACCCCTTTCTCCTTCATCAACACTCTCTCTCTCTCCATGAACATGTTCATGCTCTTCTTCTCAGACGCCTCCTCTCTCCCTAAACTAACCCTAGCCGCCGCGCCGGTGGCCTCTATTCTCCAATCACTTCTCTCCATCTGAAAACGCTAAAGCAAACCTCCACCTTTTTTCCTTTCTAGTCCCAAATCCAACAACAACCGAAACTAAATCCTCCCTAAACCTTTCGAATGGGAGAAACACCGAATCAAAAGACGGATTGAAGCCCGCATACCTTTAATCGAATTGATGAGAAAAGTTGAAAGCTCGTTGAGATGAATTGTTTCCCGTAATGGTCGGAACCCTTGGGTTCTAAATCTGAGCGAGATAGTCGTGTCGAACTAAACGTTGCAATGTTTTCTGATATTGTACTCAGCTTAAGTTGCTCTTCTATCCTTCTACAACATGAATGGATACAGATCGAAAGTGATGAAAGGGAAGATTGCCGGGAAGATTCAAAGGTTGAGTTGTGTGACGAAGCTGCGAATATTCGGAACCTACGATGTGAATTTGTTGCCTTCGAGAATCGAGGTATGCGCATATTCATTTCTTATTCCATTTTTCAATCGCTTCTTCTGTTCCCTAACTGTGAATTTCACCATTGTTGCTTCAGCTTTGATGATGTGCGGTTATGAACTTTTGGTGTTTCTTGCAGGTTCAGCTTGATGAGGTGGTGAGGTGATGGAAGGCATGATGATGCTGAGACGAAAAGGGAAAAGGATAGGGAGAGTGAAGAGTAGTGAGGATCATAAAGAAGAATGGAGAATCAAAAATCAGGATGAATGAGGAAAAGAAGTTGCAGGAGATTGAGGAAGAGTTGAAGATCATGGGAGAATTCTGAGCATGGAGGAAGAACTGGTGAAGATTGAGATTGGAGAGAAGCAGAAGGAGAAAAATCGTGAAGATAAAGAAGTTAAGAATTTGATAAGAAAAGTTGAAGAAGAAGAGGAATAGAGGTGGAGCTTCTGATTTATATCTTTTGATTTTCTGGATCCTTCTGGAATATTTTAGGTGAGTTCTAGAAACTTTCTGTTAGGATTCAGTTGTGGAATTCGGTTAGAATCATTTGTGAGCTTTGTGGATTCAGTTATGATTTTCTTTCTGTTATGAGCAGCTATCCCATGTTTTCACCTTTGCAGTGCTCACTAATCTCTGACTCTCTTTGTTGTTGCAGATTGAGGGTAGTGATTGAAAGTTGCAGAATGTTCAAGGTAGCATTTGAAATCAAGTTTGAAGAAGTTTCTTTGGTGAATTCTGTTAATTTGCTGAGACCTTTGACGACTTCTCTTTTTTACACTTGCAGGACCCCCCTTTTTTTGAAACTAAAAATAGAAGTGAGGTCGAGGAAATTTGTGGAACTTTGTGAGGAGAGTATGTTGCTGCTACTCACTACTGCCTCGTTATCGATGTCGTAAGGCCGAATTCGAAGCATGAGCATAACAAGGTATAACCCGTCAATTCTCTTTTTTTTGTTGAATTCGATTTCTGCTTCAAACATCCTGAGTAGCCTGATGCGTATGGTTGTTGTTGTTACATACCGAACCGCAAGTGCACTGATGAAGATTGTTGAAGTTGTGATGTTTGTGAATTCCGCAGAATCCTTGTTATTGATAGAAACTGATGAAAATCGCTGTTGGTATATAATTCTACAACTTTCTTGAATCGCAGGTATGGATCGGTCGTGATTGTGACGTCGATGTCAGAGCAAAAAAAACCGATTATCTTTGGGTGATTCTGGGCCAAACTGAACCATTGGAGTTGATTGAAGATGTCGGTTCGATAAAGTTGTTGGAGTTTTGATGATGACGATGATGGAAAATGTAGTTAGAGTTGCAGAGTTGAAGCAAGAGTGAAGAGGGAGTTTGTTGCATATTTCATCTTCATATCCTTCAAATCGTTCACCAATGATGTAGAATTTATGATAGGCTTGTACTTTGAAAGAATATCATCCTCTTCTGATTCAATTATAAATTTTAATTTCTTTGTCGTGTGAACATCCACATGGAAGTCTTCATCTGAACATTCTTTCCTATGAAATTAAGCAAATACTTGGATTTTGTTAAATCTGCGTCCCTTTTAGCAGCCTCTATAATCAATGTCATAGGACTTAGAACATCATTATCAAATGAGCTAAATTCTGTCAACACTTTGTTCCAAATAAATATTCTTGATTCCTCTGAATTCCATTTCACAAAAATGCAACCAAGAAATTGTGACCAAGACTGACTTAATAGTACTTTCAAAGCATTTTTTTTGTGATTTTTCTGATAGTATTTTTATTGAATAACTGATTTTCCTTCCATCAATATATTGGAATTGTTCCTTGTAATTTGGTTTTCCCTTCTACTTTTTAAAAGAATGACTTATTTGACTTCCCAAAAGAATGGAAAAATGATTGTGCCTTTAAGAGATGACTAAAAATGAATGAAATCTGGTGTGATATTCAAATGGATCATTTATGGATTTAAATGGAAGTTTGAAATGTTCTTGAATAGATCATTTATGAATTTGAATTGAAATTTGAATATGGTAATGGATCATTTATGGATTTTAAAAAAAACAAGACCAAGATTGCATACAAAAATGGTATGGAAAAATTTTGGAAAGGAAAAAGTTTAGGGACCTAATTTAGGATTAAAATGGGTAACAATGATAATTTGGATAGCAAATATGGTTTAGACTTTAAGCAACTCTAACCTATCCATGACCATGATTTTGCGATTAGATGAACATGACTTCTACGAACTTTGAATGAATTTGTGACTTTGGATATGGTTATGAATCGAATATAAAAGTGGACAAGTAAAATCGGGCGCCTATTGAAAATGGAGATGGACATTTGGAAATTAAACAAATGGACCTTAGAAAGGATTCAAAATGGAGTTTATGCTTGGATTATATTTACCATGTATAATGAACCAAACCAAGGCTTATAGGTATAATTTTAATAGTGGACAAAAAAATGTGAATATTAACGTGAAAGGGAGGATCATTGAAGTCCACGTAGTTTATGTGACCCATCTTAACACATTTAATCCAACTTAAACTCTCAATCCAACTTTCAGATCTCAAACTCATTCACTCGTATTACAAACAACACGTCGAAAAAGAGGACCACAATACTCTGATCACCACAGGGATCTGTAGCTTGATCTCTTATACCACCAACCAACATTCCTTTTCCGTGAAACTCTGATTAGATCTGCAAGCATTGATGGAATTCCTTGCATCCATCTGATAGATATGAACACAAGACCCTAATTTTGTAACCCATGTAGCCAACTCCCGTGAAGTAGAAAACCACAAACCAGTGGAATAAACTGGTTCTTCGGAGGACACTGATCTCATGCCTTATGAAAACAATGAAATGCACTAGTATGTTATTAATGGACCGATGAACAATGCTGATGAATGCGAAACGACGAGCCAATAGAGGGAATGAATATGAGGGCAAATTTTGAGGTATTACAGCTGCCCCTATTCAATCATCTGCAAGCCTGAATGGATAATTGCAATAGATTTTAGATAATCAGGGCGTGGAGTGATTGAATACTCGAATAAACCAGGAAATTTGCACGATGTGGGCAGTAAAATATGCTGGGTAGAATGCCATCCTCGAATGACACCTCACACGAGATCCTCGGATCCAGTACTAAAACCTTCCTCGAATAAAAACACAATGGTATACCGGTCGCAGGCGATAACCATCTACAACAAAGACTGACCTTGGACAGACTTCGCAAACGAGGCAAACTAATCTCAATCAACAAGCTCAAAAAGTGGACTACCATCCTCGAATAATAGCCACAACAAAACAAACAAAACCAACCGCAGAAGGACTTAAAGAAAAGAATGCCGTCCTTGAACGACAATTCAAAAGATCCTCGGATCTAACACGAAACCATCCTCGAATGGAGACGCAAAGGTATACCAGCCTCGACTGATAACCAAACACAAAGCTGACCTCATACAGACTTTGCAAAAGAGACAAACTGACCTCAATCAATAAGCTCAAAAAGTGGACTATTATCCTCGAATAATAGCCACAACAAACAAAACAAGACCAAACCGCAGAAGGACTTGAAGAAAAGAATGCCATCCTTGAACGACAATTCTCAAAAGATCCTCGGATCTAACACGAAACCATCCTCGAATGGAGACGCGAAGGTATACCAGCCTCGACTGATAACCAAACACAAAGCTGACCTCAGATAGACTTTGCAAAAGAGACAAACTGACCTCGAACAATAAGCTCAAAAAGTGGACTACTATCCTCGAATAATAGCCACAAACAAGACCAACCGCAGAAGGACTTGACGAAAAGAATGCCATCCTCGAATGACAAATCAAAAGATCCTCAGATCTATTACGAAACCATCCTCAAATGGAGACGCAAAGGTATACCAGTCTCGACTGATAACCAAACACAAAGCTGACCTTAGACAAACTTTGCAAAAGAGACAAGCTGACCTCGATCAATAAGCTCAAAAAGTGTACTACCATCCTCGAATAATAGCCACAAACAAGACCAACCGCAGAAGGACTTGAAGAAAAGAAATGCCATCCTTGAATGACAATTCAAAAGATCCTCGGATCTAACGCGAAACCATCCTTGAATGGAGACGCGAAGGTATACCAGCCTCGACTAATAACCAAACCCAAAGCTGACCTCAGACAGACTTTGCAAAAGGCACAAACTGACCTCGATCAATAAGCTCAAAAAGTGGACTACTATCCTCGAATAATAGCCACAAACAAGACCAACCGCAGAAGGACTTGAAGAAAAGAAATGCCATCCTCGAATGACAATTCAAAAGATCCTCGGATCTAACACGAAACCATCCTCGAATGGAGACGCGATGGTATACCGGCCGCAGGCGGTAACCAGAAACAAAGAAAATAGGACAAGATGGAACGGAATCGTTGTACATAAACGAGAGCCCAGGCAAACAGGACCGTTGTACGAAAGGGGAACCCGTGACGTGACTGTTGTACCAAACAAGACGCGGAATAAGTGACGAACATCGACTTGGAAAGACAAGGATGTCTGAAAAATGACATTGGTAACCTCTGTGCGGAGTACTTCAGGCTTAGAAGATGTTATAGGTCGTATGTAATATACCTCAAAATTGGCCCATGTTGGCATGCATATGTTTGAATTTATGGCGTAATGCTCCATGAGGGTGGAAATGCTACGCTTTGGAGGATGCAAATGTAATGATGATTATGCGTATGCAAATGCAGAGAGATCTCCTGATAAGGAGACTGCATGCATCCCAGATAGCTTGACTGGGGAGGAATAGTGATCACTGCATTGATTTGATTCATATTGATGAGGAGGAAACAACTCTGCGGGGAAGTTGTCAATGATATATCAACTCTGAACAGCCGTCATTGCCAAAAATAAATTGGACTTTGAGATTGGAGTGCCAAGACCCTGTTGGAGATGAACTCTCCTTGAACTCTGGTGGGGAACCAAAGGCATGATATTGCTAAGGAGGCAACTGTTGGGGAGGCAAAATACTCCTTACTGCTGAGAACTGCCCCTGTCTGACGGGAAACTTTTGCTTGGGGATGACGCCCACCTTCTGCTACCTTTCTAGGAGAAATTTCAACTTCCACATAGCTGGGGATGATTGGAGACACCCTGGGGGACACCTGCTCCCGTTCAAACAAAAGGGGATGCTTATCCTGGATAATTGTTGTTAGCTTTGTTAGCAACACCAGTACCTGTACCTGCATGAACACAATCTATAGTACCTGCAACATAGAGAATTAGTTTGGGACCCGCTTGCCCCAGGCTCATAGTATGAACAATTATCTGGGCATTTCAACACCCTTTCAGAGTTGTATTAAATGTTTCTATTCTCCTGCACGAGTTAGAAAGCATTCAAATGTTTACAACAAAATGTAAGTCACAATTTGCTAGACGTTTTCACAATCAATCAATGCTAGATGAGAAACAGCAAAAACAAGACGCAAAGTAGTCCAATTGACTGAATTTGAATTTTTATTGATTTGGAAAAAGGCCCTGAACAGGCAATACAAAGGAAGTAGTTCCCTGGAAAGAGGAAACAACCAAAAAAGAAAACAAACTATCCAACTAGCAATGTGAGAAGTGGATCTCATCAAGTCTCAACCCGGTTATGACTCGTATGTCTTCAAGACGCTCCGTTCGCTCTGCCTCTTCAGAAGAAGTAAATGAACTGATCTTCAACCCTTAGGATAGCCTTCACTGTATGTAAGTCATGGATCTCGCAGGTCGCAGTCGTTTGTGTTAATCCCTCTTTTTCATGGATCCCTTTTCAGGTTTTCAATCCACCAGGAAACCCTTTTTTGCCTGAGTTGTCTGATGTGGCTTTTCAACTCAGCGGGTGTACATTTATTTTTCAAGATTTCCCTAACTTTTTCCCGAGCCTTTTATTCTGTTTTTTGCTCACCGGGATGCCCATTTTTGCCTGGATCCTTATTCTGTTTTTATCCAGCGGGTCTTTTTTACACGAAGTATTTTCTTACTGCGTCTGCGTTGACAGGGGATTGGAAGTCTTCCCCGTCTATGGTTGTCAGCATTAAGGCTCCGCTTGAGAAAACCTTTTTAACCACGAACGGTCCTTCATAGTTGGGTGTCCACTTGCCCCTGTGATCATTGAGAGGAGGAAGAATCCTTTTCAACACTAAGTCTCCTGGCATGTACCTCTGAGGTCGCACCTTCTTGTCAAAAGCCTGCTTCATCCGTCGCTGATACAACTGTCCATGGCATACAGCTGCTAGACGCTTCTCTTCAATGAGGCTCAATTGATTATATCTGGATCGGAGCCACTCAGCTTCATCTAGCTTGATATCCATCATCAACCTCAACGAGGGGATTTCCACTTCAATTGGTAGGATTGCCTCCATACCATATACCAATGAGAACGGGGTTTCCCCAGTTGAAGTACGTACTGATGTTCTGTACCCATGCAATACAAATGTTAACATCTCATGCCAGTCTTTATACGTCACAACCATCTTCTGCACAATCTTCTTGATGTTTTTATTGGCTGCCTCGACGACGCCATTCATCTTCAGACGATATGGAGAAGAGTTGTGGTGTTCTATTTTGAAGTCTCGACACAAGTCAGCCATCATCTTGTTGTTGAGATTAGAACCATTATCAGTAATGATCCTTTGAGGAATTCCGTACCGGAAGATGATGTCTCGTTTAATAAATCGGGCGACCACTTGCTTAGTGACATTGGTGTAGGATGCCACTTCAACCCCTTTGTGAAATAAATAGCAACTAGGATGAAGCGATGACCATTAGAAGCTGTTGGCTCAATATTTCCAATCATATTGATGCCCCACATAGCGAACGACCATGGTGAAGACATGACACTCAACGGATTCGGAGGCACAAGGACCTTGTCGGCATAAATTTGACACTTATGGCATTTACGAGAGTATTTACAACAATCAGATTCCATGGTAATCCAATAGTATCCCGATCTCAACAATTTCTTGGCCATGGCATGTCCTCCAGCATGGGTGCCAAAGGAGCCTTCGTGAACCTCCTGCATTAACATGTCTGCTTCGTGTCTATCCACGCATCTAAGCAGCACCATGTCGAAGTTCCGTTTGTATAGCACGCCGTCTTGATTCAAGAAGAAACCTCTTGCCAGTCTTCTAAGGGTCTTCTTATCCTTACTAGATGCCCCAGCCGGGTATTCTTGAGCCTTCAGGAATTTTTTGATGTCATGGTACCAAGGCTTGTTATCTTCACCATCATCGACTGCAAGGACATAAGCGGGTCTTTCAAGACGGGAGACCGAAATTCGAGGCACGAAATTCTCTTGACAAACATTAATCATGGACTACAAAGATGCTAGAGCATCGACGAACTGGTTTTCATCTCGAGGAATATAGTTCAGCTTGACTTTGGTGAAGAAAGTTAACAGCCTCCTGACATAATCTCTATAAGGAATCAAACGAGGTTGATGAACTAGCCATTTGCCGTTGACTTGATTTACCACCAAAGAAGAATCTCCGAAGATCTCAAGGTTCTTGACTCGCAAGTCGATTGCCTCTTCGATCCCCGTGATACAAGCTTCATACTCTGCCTCATTATTAGTACATTCGAAAGTCAATCGAGCAGCCAAAGGTGTGAGGACCCCTTCTGGCGAGATGATAACAGCACCTACTCCACTTCCATTCATGTTTACAGCCCCGTCAAACATCAACTTCCATTTGGATTCGGGGTCAGGCCCCTCCTCCGGAAGTTGTTCTTCGTAGTCTTTCAACTTGAGGAACATGATGTCCTCATCCGGAAACTCAAACCTCATGGGTTGATAATCATCGATCGGCTGCTGAGCCAAGTATTCTGACAACACACTCCCCTTAATTGCCTTTTGCAAAGTGTATTGTATGTCATACTCCATTAGTATCATCTGCCAACGGGCCACTCTTCCTGTCAAAGTTGGCTTTTCAAAAATGTATTTCACAGGATCCATCTTGGAAATTAAGAAAGTAGTGTGAGTCAGCATGTACTGTCTTAGTCGGTGAGCAGCCCATGCCAAAGCGTAGCAAGTTTTCTCGAGAAGTGAGTAACGCGTCTCACAATCGGTAAACTTTTTGCTAAGGTAATAAATGGCGTGCTCTTTTCGACCAGACTCGTCCTGCTGACCCATCACACATCCCATCGATCCTTCAAGCACCGTAAGATACATAATCAAAGGTCTCCCTGGCACCGGAGGCATAAGAATTGGAGGCTCCACCAAGTATTCTTTGATTCGGTCAAAAGCTTGCTGACAGTCTTCGTTCCATTTAATGGCCTGATTCTTCCCCAGAAGTTTAAAGATGGGCTCACACGTGGCCGTTAGGTGAGAAATAAACCGTGCAATGTAGTTTAATCTCCTTAAGAAGCCACGCACTTGCTTTTCAGTCTTCGGCTCAGGCATTTCTTGGATAGCTTTCACCTTGGCTGGATCAACCTCAATTCCTTGTTCACTAACAATAAAACCGAGCAATTTTCCAGAATGGACCCCGAAGGTACACTTATTCGGATTCAACCTCATTCTGAACTTCCGAAGTCTGTCGAACAACTTTTCTAGATTAAATAAGTTCTCTTCCTCTGTCTGGGATTTTGCTATCATATCATCAACATAAACCTCAATTTCATGGTGGATCATGTCGTGAAATAGCATCACCATTGCCCGTTGATAAGTAGCTCCTGCATTCTTTAAACCAAATGGCATGACCTTGTACCACAATGTCAGTGTCTAAACCAGGCATATCTTGGTAGGACCATGCGAAGACGTCAACATACTCTCGAAGCATAGCAATCAAACGAGTCTTAATAGATTCTTCTAATGTAGGTCCGATCTTGACTTCTTTCTTGTCTTCTTCAGTACCCAGGTTTATTACTTCGACATCTTCTTCGTGCGGCTGAATCATCTTCTCCTCCTGTTTAAGCAGTCTGGCCAATTCTTCAGGTAGATCGCAATCCTCTTCACCTTCCTCATCGGCTTGATAAATTGGATTGTCGAAGTCATACTCAGCCATAACAGGGTCGTCATTGATAAGATCTGGTGACAAGCACCTGCATGAATGGTGATTCATGCAAGGCTTTAGCAACAACTTGAGAAAATGAAACATTGCCATTTTAAAACTTTTCTTTCCTTTTGAAAAACAAAAGTAAAAAAAATGAAAGACAGAGAACAACATGCATGAATGTGAAACGTCAGCTTTATTTATGATTGTGTTAATGAACAAATGAACCCTTACAACGAGCCACTATGCCCCGGGCAAGACATAGTGCTTTAATACAGGAAAAACAGAAACAAAAAATTATTACTCTTCGAAAGAGGTGACTGAAATAAGCCTTTCTGATGTCCAATTGCTAAGTTGAGTTCTTGGAGCGGCAGGCCTGATCCATTCATCTAGGTCACAGTCACTATCGACTGCATCATCCTGCACAACACTGATGTTTCCGTAGTCTACCACTCCCGCACTCGTGAAAGTGATCGGGCTCTGACAACCTTTAGCACTTGGTTCAGACGATGACTTCCCAGGATGATAGCCAATTCTGAACATATCTTTCTTCTCTGGTACTTCTACTGGACTGCCCCAGCCTTCTCGTACCCCAGATTCTACCAATTCAAGCGCTTGCTTATAAGAGGCTATGGAAACCCCCTCTTCGATCCTTCAAGAGAAGTTGCCACTGCAGATTCTTGCTCAGACTTTAAGGGCTCAAAAGCCTGACATGGGGTCTCAACTATTTCGCCATCCATCTCCACATATTTGAATGAAGCCAGATGACTAACGAAAATATCTTCTTCCCCACTGACAGTCACAATCTGACACTCCCAGACAAACTTTAGCTTCTGATGGAATGTAGATGATACCGCTCCTGCTGAATGTATCCAAGGTCTTCCGAGTAAACAACTATATGCAGGCTGTATATCCATTACGTAGAACGTGGTATTGAAGATCTGTGGACCTACTTTGATTGGTAACTCCACCTCTCCGAACACCGATCTCCTCGACCCATCGAATGCTCGAACTACTAGGTCACTAGGCTTTAGAACTACTCCATTATAATCCAACTTCATCAGTGCTTTCTTAGGCAAGACATTCAACGATGATCCAGTATCTCCCAACACGTGGGAGAGTACTGCACCCTTACATTCTAGAGAGATATGTAATGCCCGATTATGAGCACACCCATCAGAAGTCAAATCCAAGTCTGTGAAATCCAATCCGTGACTGGCATTGACGCTGGATACCACCGCTTCCAACTGATTTACAGAAATATCCTGAGGCACGTATGCCTTGTTCAGAATATTCAGGAGAGCCTTCCTGTGAGAATCAGAACACATGAGCAAGGACAAGATGGAAATCTTCGACGGTGTCTGTTACAGATGGTCCACAATCTTGTAGTCACTCTTTTTGATGATCCTCAGGAATTCTTCAGCTTCTTTATCAAAGGTGAGGTCTGGATCAGTTGATGGTGCAGGATCGTTGAAAACTGTTGGTTGCTTCCCTCTTGCTCTAGCCTGGGCTTCTGCAGTGTCTCTGGGTGGTATCACATTGTTTCTCAGTGTTTCCGACGGAAACAACCTTCCACTTCTAGTAAAGCCCCCTACTCCAAAGTTTTCTACTTGAGCTGGGGTTATACTAGTCGTGGCCAACTCTTGCTTCTGGCCGTTATAGTATACTTCACCACCATAATTCCAAGGAATAACTCTGTCACTTTGGTACATTACTGGTCCTGCAGTAGTGATGGTTATCGGTGCCACTCTAGCCTGTGAGGGAACTTGAGATGGATCGTAGAAGATAGTTACCGTGGAGACTTCACTTTCTTTTACAACCTTGTCAAACTGCAACATTCCCTCATCAATCATGCTTTGGATTCCGGCTTTCAACTGCTCACAACCATTTGTAGCTTCAGCACATTCCGGACAATCTTCTTCACATCCAGGGAACATACCTTTCCTTAACAAACAAACCTTAACAGCAATCAACGAAGTCTACAAGTCATTAACATCACACACCAAATTCAGGTTCTCCCCTTCATCAACTGCCCCAATCGTACCTCTGTGAGGAGGCATGGGATTCTGAAGCACATTAGGAGAAGGAGCAAAGTTAATTGCTTTAGTATCCAGTAGGTATTGAACAACATGCTTCAATGCTTTACAGTTATCTGTGGTATGTCCGGGAGCTCCGGAATGAAATTCACATCTGGCATTTGAATCATAACCCTCGGGGATCTGGCCTGGCTTTAGAGGTTGTAGAGTTCGGAGTTGAATCATCTGAAGCTGTAAAAGATTCTTCAAAAGTTGTGAGTAGGACATTGGTGGAACTTCGAAATTTCTTTCCTTTGGTCTCTGAGGGTAATATGAACGAGGAGGTCTTTGCTGATACCCTTGCGAGCGTTGTGGCTGTGATGGTTGGACCTGCTGTTGAACAGGTGGAGTTGAGATAGTGACAGGGGCCACTTGCTGATAAAATCCTTTGTTGATCATTCCCCTTTACGCGTACACTGCATCGGTCTCTCCTTCTCTTCTTTTCACAAAGGGTTTCTTAATACCAGAACTTGAAGCACCTCCGTTCTGAATCTTTCCCTGCTTGAGCAAACTTTCTATCCTCTCGCCAGTTAAGATGATATCCGAAAATCCACTTGAATAACATCCAGCTAGCCTTTCCATGAAATGCCCAGGGAAGGTATCCAGGAAAAGGTCAACCATTTCTCTCTCTAACAAAGGTGGTTGCACTCGAGCGGCCACTTCACGCCACCTTTGTGCGTAATCTTTGAAACTCTCCGAGCTCCTCTGAGTCAAACTCTGAAGTTGGGTGCGACTGGGCGCCATGTCGATGTTATACTGAACTGCTTGAGGAAGGCTTCTCCCAATTCCTTCTAACTTCTTACAGAACTCCTCTCTAGCTTCATATACCATTCTAAGGATCCTCCGGAGAGACTATCCTAGAAGTAGTACATCCAGAGTTTTTCATCCCGAGTGTGGGCAGCGATCTTCCGATAGAAAGCCTGCAAGTGAGTCTTTGGGCAGGAACTACCGTTGTACTTGTCAAAAGCCGGTGGCCTGAATTTGTGAGGAATGACCACCCCAGGGACTAGACCCATGTCAGACACATCAATCCCCAAAGTGTCTCTACACTCGAGGGCTTTAACTTTCTCAGCAAGCACCAAAAAGTCATTAAGATTTCCTTCTCCGCCGAATCCCATGTCATTGTTGAAATAAGGGAATTGGTCCTCCTGTCTGTCGTGTACTGGAACAAAAGTTGCCGTGGCTGGATCTGGAATATGAGGTCCACCTAGACCATTGCTGGTGTTGGGAGGAGCCCATTGCCCGTCAGAAGTGGTCGCAGGAGTATTAGTATTGGGAGGGTTGAGCCCTTGAATTGCATTCCTCAATTCTTGCTGTCCCTGAGCCATCCCTTGCATCATGGTCATGAACTCTTCCATCCTGGTGCGGACCTCATTAAGCTCCG